>CM064886.1:27639762-29112262 GCA_030347415.2 Decapterus maruadsi
TGTAAATATTATACCTGCTTCATCAGCACCGTCAGTCTGAGCATGCATCCTCTTTGCCTTGCTTTCCGGTTGTCCGTTGAACACCACACATGTTCTGTTGATAGGATAAACGTTCTCTGGTCTAACAGACTCTTTTCTAACAAGACATGTAAGCCGCGGGTGAAAACTACTGTGGTTTTTGCAGAACACAACAACAGCGATGCAACCTGAGCCTCCTGCAACGCCCAGAGTCGGTCAGAACAGACAACACATCAATCACGTTGCCCCGCAGTGTGAACACACAGTAAGAAGCTATCATCGCGGCCGGCATAAATTACAACTGGAACCATATCATTAGCATCTGCCAGTCACCCCTGTACAGCCAGTCTGTCTGCAGCGAGCCACCACAACAAATAATACAATCCACAGACATGTCAGCTGACACAGCAACTATTCAGCGGCACACTGGCCCGATCACAACCCCTAATGTGCCTCTCTCTCTCTCTCTCGTTCATTTCTTCCTCCTCTCTCTCTCTCTCTCTCTCTCTAGTCAAATGTCAGCCAGTGAATGCCAGCTCTATTAATATTTTAGGACCAATTAAATAAAAGCACACATCATGCATGTTTAATGTGTGACTGCTGAGAGAGCCAACCTTGCCCTTCCATCCTCTACAGGTAGGCCAGGCTGCTGATAGATGGACAGATGGATGGGCCTTGCATACAAATGCCGTGTTCCCTTTATTTTATTTTATTTATTTTTTTAACAAATTTATTTGCCACTTCTCTTGCCTAGCGGTCTCTCCTCCCCCCGGCCGTCCACGAACTGACCCACAACCTATTTTAGGTCCCCGTTTAGCAGGCTGTCGACAGAGTGACCCTGCAGACACAGTGACCCAGTAACAATGCACTTATGTATATTTATGTCTGACTGTTACTGCTTCAGTAGCAATATATTTGGGAAACCAGGACTTTTCAGCTCATCAAAACTCAATTGCTGCCCCGTCACATTTGTATTCACTGACTTTTAACTTCAACGTGACTGTCAATAAAAGTTAAATAAATGCCAGCTCTGCGTTGTCAACGGCCGTAAAGGGACGCCGGCCAAACTGGAGGCGCTGTAAAAACCAGACGCCACACAGATCTATACTGCGGTCTCCGCTAACGGTTTCTAACCCATTTTGGCCTCCCCCCAGTTCTTCCATTAGATCCCTTTCAGGTTCTGGTAAGGACCAGAGTGAGGAGCCATCAAGCACCTCAGGTAAACGCTGGATGTAAAGCTAAATAGACATAAAGCACTGCAGAGCAAACAAAGCACCTACTTAAGCAGAAGGAGAATCCCAAGAGGCCGAAGCAGATATTTAGAGTCGTGTTTCGGGGGTGGGCTGAGTTTCCTTCTCAGATCTCCAGCACAAACTGCTCTTTATACTTTGTGATAATCAATTTTTTTTTTTATAATGACACTGGATCAACTTACTCTGTGAAAGCTCGTTATGATGAGGTAATATCTGACTCGGCTGTTTCCCTCACGTCTGTTTTACAGCAACTTCACTCTTACCCCACTCCTCATGATCAGCAGACTTCAGGTGAACTTCTGTTTTTATTTGATTCATTTGTTTTGTTTTATTGTATTCATTTTTATCGTAAAGCACTAACGTCTTGGAAAAGTGTGAGACCAATGAAGTCTTGCTTGCTGTGCTCGTGCGGCAACCAATAAGATTTTGGCCACAACTCCAACTGGCCAATCACACTGTCCCTGTCGTCCTATAAAATCCAACTATATCAGCAGTCATTTTAGTGCATTGGCCAGTTTTCATACCCAGTCAGGCTGAGCTCATCATATCTACATCCTGATCTGCAGCTTCACCTTTTCCTGTCTTCAAGACCTCCACCCGTGTCCAGACCTACTCCAGAGCCTCACCTCAATTTTTCTTGCATGTCCTCCATTTCTCTTCTTGTCTCCCATTTATTCGTTTACACAAATGACATCTCTTCTAAGTCTTGTTTTCGACTGCAGCATAGAAAAAAGCTCTAAAATAACCCACCACATGCCACCTGCTCTGCTCAGCAGCAGGCAGCAGACAGATAAATAAACTAGAGAGATAATTTCCCTCAGGAGCTGGAGGAAACCAAAAACAGAGCTAAAACAGAGTGGATATTGAACATGACATCCGGATAACCCAAAAAAATGATGTCACCCGTGCAAAGATGAGACTGCATGTTGACAAGTTTTACAAATCAAACATCATTGGTTATTTCTATACATTCAATAAATTCTCATCCAACAGAACAGGAAACTCTCTGCATTGACAGAAAGTCAATTGATCGATGCACCTGTCCTGATTGAAAACACTGATAGAGCTGATTATTCCATTTTATCGGTTACATTGTTGATTGATGACGTTCACTCTGCTCCGTGGCTAGATGGGCGACAGGTGCAGCACTTGACGTGCGGAGAGTTCAAATACTAAAAGGTATTTTAAGCCACTTGGTTAACTGAGGGTCAGGTCCAGCTAAGTCAACGCTCAGGGTCTGATCTGATTGGCCGTTCAGGCTGGTGGTCCCACGGTCCATCATCACTACGCACACCTGTTCAACATCAAAGTAAGCCTGGTGTAAAGGTCACACGCACTTAATTTCTATTAGTGTATCAGCAGGAGGGGAAAAGAGACTCATTGGGGTCTGAGTGACAGGGTGATTAACAGCCAGCAACAAATCTGCACTCCGTCTCTGTGTCTGTCTGCCTCTAATTCTCTCTTTATCCCGTCTCTTGCCACTCCCTGGTCCTCTCCTCCGTCTTTCCTTCCTTCCTAATTATCTACATTAGCTTAATGACTAAGAGCCCCTGACGTCTCCGAGTGGAATATGTATGTCTTACTGTAACAGAGAGGCAGCAAATCACGTTTTACTCTTTCTCCCTCGTCAGTTTCTGATGTGGACATAGATTTTGTCGGTGGAGTTATTAAAGCAGAGAAGAGTGTGAGGTGTATTAATACTCTGATGATCCAAATAAAACCTGCTGTTGCCTTTATAATCATCTGTCTGCACCACTGGTGTCTGGTCAGGATGCTTACGATCAAACGGTTTGATTAATTCACTTCAGGCTTGATTTGGTGAGGCGGCCACACAGCGTTAGCTTTGGCCTCTGCTGCCCCCTGCAGTTTACAAACTGTAACTACATGAACAGTGTGGGTGGATGAAAACAGAAGAAGCTCAGCTCTCTTCCCACTGAGGTTCACTTTCTGTACCCAGATGGCAAAAAATCTCAGCAGCACAGTTAGCAGACATAACAGATACTCTCATCTCTGGTGATGCTGATTAAACACAAGTTGTGTAATACTTCACATCACATCCATATTAGACCGAGCGCACAGAGCAAAAAGGCACAAACTGTGACAGCAGACACACAGAACAGAAGGTATCAACAATCACAGCAGTAGCATGCTCCGTATATGAATTTGCTCCAGAAAAAACAAAAACAAAACAGCCGATACAATAGCATTAAAGTCACATTTTGGTTTTGCGTGCAGAGACTGTGGTGAAACATGTTCATATGCAGTTATTTACAGTAGTTAAAAGCAGAGCATGAACGTGCTGAAGAACTTTTCTCTTAAAGATGCTACATGATGCATTTTAAAGTTGGTGTAACTAATCAGTAATGAAACTGAGTATAATATAACTACCTAGTGTCCTCATAAACAAAGTATATGTTTCTCTCTGTTCAAACAGCAAGCTTCTTTAAGAGGATATTTAAACTTTTCTCCTATTTCTAAGCATGTTTGGAAGCTGTTTTTCCTTCAGTCTTCCCTCTCTTCACCATCTGCCACTCAGACCTCTGGCACTTTAGCTCCATTTGCACAGAGGAGGAGTTTCCTCCCAAGGTTGTCCGTCTTATTAACAATTTATTAAGGTGAAAATGCAACTTGGAGCATCTGCTTCTGTGAGGTGTTAAGATTTGACGTGTGTGTAAATTTCAATGCGTGCATCAACAGCAAGTCTTAAAAAGTCAAGAATCGTGGGTAATCTGCAGAAACAATAATCTCACACAAACACGAAAAAAGTGTTTAAAAAAAAGAAAAGGCATGCTCACACATTGTGAACTTCAGAGACGACACAGGAACACGACAACAGACTGTATGGACGCATGCGACGGGCTCAGAGGCAGGTTTACCTGGTAGTAGGAGTGGCTTTGTGAATAAAGGGAGGAGAAAGGCGGGGCGGGAACGTCGTTCACCCTCTCTCCCTCTGGGTGAGGCCACGCCTCGTCGTCGTAGGGAACCTCGGGAGATTCTACCTACGGTGCACAGACAATTCTCAGCACGGGGCGACACACACCGACGCCTTCAGTTTCTATGTTTCTCTGAAATCAAAGATTATTTAACAAACTAACGACTTGATATAACTTGAACTTTGTATCTTTTTGTACTATTTTGCTGCTGGTTCTGTTTTTATTTATGTTTTCATATTTTATGTTTTATATTTGAGTCAGTGTGAGGTCATCAACTACAGTATATGTTTTGTATGTTTCAACAATACAGAGGAAGATGATATAACCATGTTAGACTCACACTCTCACTTACACGCACATTATACTACAAATATTGAACAACTGAACAAAGTTAATCTAAAATGTCAGCGTCTTAAAGGGATAGTTTAATATTTTGGCAAATTGGCCCAGTGCCATAATCCCTATTCTTAGCAGTAGGTTCGTTACCTTTAATTGTTGGTGCAAACTGTTTTTAGAACAGCAGAGCAGAGCCGTGAGCTGCTCAGAGCTACGCTATGGAAGCCAATGGGATTTCTTGGTTTCCCTTATCAAACTCATCAAATACACAATCCAACAACTCCAAAAACAGCTTGTACCGACAATTAAAGTTAACAAACTTACTGTCATGACCATAGAGATTATGGCAATGGGCCAATTTGCCAAAATGTTGAACTATCCCTTTATGTAAATAAGGTCTGTGATAAAAGGCTGAAAATCAAGATCCACTGATCTATCTGGTCAGTTGAAGTTGACGCTAGTAATATATTATGGGATGTACGTACAGTAGATGAGGAAAAAGAAAAGTCTCTGTCCACTGTTTCTTAAAAAAAAAGGGACATCACAGCAGGATGTGATATACTGTTAACATGGATTATTTATATGATGGAGACGAAACATAAATATGCACTTAAGGTAAACTGCAGAGAAGGAAGTGTGTGTGTGTGAGAGAGAGAGAGAGAGAGGGGGGGGGAGAGAGAGAAAAAAGGAAAAATAAAGAGGTGGTAGAGAAAGAGAGAGAGAGAGAGAGAGAGAGAGAGAGAGAGAGAAGGGAACATGTACGTGGGGAGAACAAGATGGCAGGTCCATCTGTCACACACAAGCAAGCCAGACCCAGCACCTGTGGTCACTCACTCACTCAAACACACACATGCACATACACAAAACACACACAACACACACCCAAACACCCACACACCATTTGGGAAGGAGGAGTTCTCAAAATAAACCTGAATACCCAAATACATCAACCACGACACACACATTCATCACAAAGACACAAGTTCTTCGTATTCAGCTGCCAAACAAACGCAGGTGATGAACACCTGGATGATGATGATGATGATGATGGTGTGGCCTCAAGACAAGTGGATACGAAGCTCAGTGGTCACAGGTGAATGAAGACGGCAGCTTCACACTGAATAAAACTGATCAATCATTCCATGTATGAATGCATGCAGTAATTACATCAAAAACACAATTTTTCTCCAGTGTAATGTTTGGGGTTTGGAGGAGAGGTGGTAGGTGTCATCTGGCCACTAGGTGGAGCTACACAACTATATTTCCTCCACCGAACAGACAAGACGAGCTGCTTCAACTGTGTCCACTCCACACACTGCTTCACCAGCTTTGAACTTGTGATGACTTACAACTGAGTCAGTGAGGGGACAAACAAATGACACTGTGTAACGACTCCGACCTGACACACCAATAATATACAGTCGTCAGTGGCGCTGAGGGGGCCGCGGCCAACTGCAGGCTGCTGTAACTAACCCAATACACACACACACACACACACATAGAATGAAACAACATAAGAGTTGATTTAAGAAAATAAAACACTAACTGCTCATCACTCAGGCCAGATTTTAAAACAGGATGACATTTTAATGGAGGGAGAAAAATGACAGAGAGGAGACAGGGAGACATAAACTGCAAATGAGAGGAAGTCAAAGAAGCAGAGGAATCCTGGGCCGTTTTAAATCTTATTTTCTAATGTCTGTCAGCTGTTTAAGAGTCATTGTAAAGCCTTTTATGGCTTACGGCTTAAGAAAAAAATACGGAGGCTTTGCTTGAGCGAATGACAGTGGAAAAGCAACGGCTCTTTAAACACCTCATTTCCTACCTTGAAATTCAATGTGGTACTAACTAAGTAATTTGTAATTCTTAATTTGCATATTTCTATGTAATTTTAATGGGCTACGAGACCGTTTTTTGTTAGATCTCACATAAAAAAAGACCATAATTATGATTTAAACGGCAGTAAAACCGACGATTCAAAGAGAGGGGGAAAAAAAAGTCAACAAAAGATAATATACACATTATGAAGTGTAATGAAGTGTGCGTCTGAGGTCTTATGTGTGTTGATGTGTAGTCAGTGTGTGCACATGCTGCAGGGAAGCCAGTGTGTGTTTGAGTGTGTGTGTGTGTGTATGTGTGTGGAGTACAGTGATGTAAGCTTTAATCTGCAGACAGATACGGCCCAATCAACCAAAATAAAAAGATTACCAGGTTATGCTGCGCGATTATGAGCGTGTGTGAGGGAGATAGAGAGTCGAAAGAAAGGGAGACAAAGAGAGAGCGAGCCGGTCAGACACAGACTGAGTGCAGAAAAGAGATAGTAATGGGCCTCATTACTAAAAAATGGGACAAGCGTTCGACTGAATCCCTGCATGCACGATTCTGCAAAAGTATTCTCCTGGTACAAAGAAGGGCTCTGTGCGTGGAGGCAAAATTTAGGCCAGTATCCTTGACTTCTAAGTACTTTCAAAAAAAAAGTCTCAAATCTAATTCTGGAGCCATATTGAAACCTTTACTTGTGTTTGTTCTTGAACTGAGAATGGAGGTGTGTCTGCCACCTTCACTAATGCTGAGTAAAGTCATCAGCTTCAAGAATAGAAGCATAAAACTGCTGAGAGCTCAGAGATCTGTGAAGTCCTTCAGTTTAAAGGGATAGTTCAGTTTTTTGGATCGTGCTGCACAAGCAGTCAATGGACAGCGTGTTTTTGCCACCTACAAGAAGTCTCATCTCAAAATAATACACCTTTTTAAGTGTATGTTAAAGGGATAGTTCAACATTATGGCAAATTGGCCCATTGCCATAATCCCTATAGTCATAGCAGTAAGTTTGTTCATCAAACTCATCAAATACACAATCCAGCAACTCTTGACTTTCACATTCACCATCCTATGAGATATTAATGTAATGTTAGGAGACAGAGTTGTTTTCGAGGAAAATGCAGAGACTGCTTGCCGGAAAACTGCCCCCGGGCCCGACGGGAACGTGTATCAGCAGTTTTGGCATGACGTGATGTATCACCGCACCTATCACCTGTTTGGATCGGACTCTTAGCTGTGTGTGGAGAAGGTGGAGTGATACAGCTCATCGTGGAGCCTACTTGTGTGGAGGAATACTGAGTGAGTTGGTCAGTTAGTTGGAGACAAGACTTTTTGTAGGACGGCGAAAATACGCTGTTAGTTTGTGTCCTTTCACTGCCTGTGTCTCTGTCCAGCACAATGCACAGGTGACTGACTGAGGAGCAGAGAGCTGTTTACTGCAGATATTATATTAGAGATTTGTGCCTCATACAACTAAACTTTTAAATAACTGAACCATCCCTTTAAAGAGAAACTCTGTTCTCAAACTGAAGACAAAGGAGTCACCCAACACAAGAGTGACACCCCTGTCTATTAGAAATTATAATGACACCCACTAATCTGCAACAGTAAATACATTTTGACAGAAACGTAACAATGCCCAGACTGCATATTCTCCTGGAGAACCTCCTTTGATGAGCACATCTGTCAAATTAAAGAATAATTACACACATCAGTAAAATGTTCAGTATCTTGGTTTTGTTTCGAGACTGTCAGCCTTTAAAGGGATAGTTCACCCAAAATTCAAATTTCACTCATTATCTACTCACCCTCATGTCGGCTAAGAGCTGTGAGAATTTTCAGAGTCCTCTGTGCCTTCTCTGAGTTACGGGGGGTCCGCGCAGCAGTGTTTGTCCATATGGTGGTCAATGGACACCAGGTTTCTTCGTCCAAAAAGACACACCAAAAAACATCCAAATACCTCCATACTGCTCTTCTGTAATGTCCCTCTTGTATTGAAGCCTCGACATGAGAAATTGTTCCACCGGTACCTGATTTGCACTGACACAGGAAGAGCAGTGAACCAAGACACTGGGAGGTTCAGCTAAAAACAAGCTTAAAATATAGACTTTTTTAAAAAATTTCGGAACAATTTCTCATGTCAGGGCTTCAATACAAGAGGGACATTACAGAAGAGCAGTATGGAGGTATTTGGATGTTTTTTGGTGTGTCGTTTTGGACGAAGAAAGTTAGTGTCCATTGACAACCATATGGACAAATACTGCTGCGTGACCTACTGTAACTCAGAGAAGGAATGGAGGACTCTGAAAATTCTCACAGCTCTTAGCCGACATGAGGGTGAGTAGATAATGAGTGAAATTTGAATTTTGGGTGAACTATCCCTTTAATTAAGGTTAGGGGAAGATTGTAGTCTTGGTTAAATATAGTCACAGTCAACAGTGACTTCAAGCATTAGACGTGATGTGTTTAGTTTATTACGCCTCCATGCAGGAGACCGGCAGTACATCAGCAAACACCTGGAGGGAGTTTCATTACATCTGGCACACGTCCACGTGGACGGTCAAAGGTCAAAAGTTAAGGTCAGAACACATTTTTATAACCATGACTCAGTTATTTGTTAAATAAATTATGACACAATTTAACACAAATGTCAAACTGAGAAAAATTATTAAGTGATAACATTTTATATCCAAAAGGTCAAAAGGTTAACTTCACTAACGTTCTGCAAATACACTTAAAGGCTTTAACTGGGACATGTGCTGCTGTATGCTCTCTCTCTAATACACATTTTTCTTTATGCCCATCAGGGACAATGGAAAAATTATTTGGGATGACTCTACATAAACTCAGGAATTTAGTGCAAATTAAAGGAAATTATCACACAGAGCCACATGTGAGACTTAATATAAAGAGAGGTGCTGGTACTTTACCACTGGAAATTGAAAGAGGCAAATCTAGAGGCTTCCCTGGAGCAGCGTTTATGTGATTTCTGTTATTACGTAATTTCATTTTATATTTAATTGCCTGCTGTGCGGTTAATCTTGAAACCATCTGTTCGAGAAACTTTTATGGAAGAACCCAGATTGGTTTTGGTTGTCTGAACATGATATGTTGAATTTAATTTTTGCTTTAACAATATTGAGACAGAGAACGCTTTATCTAATTTGTTTATGGAAATTGAATAATCTGCAATGTTACTTTGAATTTTTTGGGAAAAAAAGGACCTTTAAAGGGATAATTCAACATAGTGTGGTGAATGTGCAGGTCACAACTTGTCCACCAGAGCGTTTTGGAGTTGTTGGATTGTGTATTTGATGAGTTTGATGAGGGAAATCCCATTAGCCTCCGTAGCATAGCTCTGAGCAGCTCGCGGCTCTGCTCCACCGTTCTATAAATAGCTTGCACCAACAATTAAAGGTAACGAACCTACTCCTAAAACTAACTATTGGCAATGGGCCAATTTGCAAAAATGTTGAACTATCCCTTAAGTAAAGTATTGAATCAGTCACTTCCATACTGTAGGTTTTCACTACAGAGTCTGGTCAAACATGGATGCAAAATGCAAATTCATTGGTGGAAGAGGAGGTAACGCCACTTTATATTTAACTGAAACTACAATCCTTCCTTAACCTCAACCAAAGTGCTTTTGTTGGTTAAACTCAACCACAGCCTCGTCTCTGGCGTCTAAAACCCCACCAACCTGTGCACAATGGAAGAATGTAACACCACCATGTCCCCTGGAAAAAGAAAATCTTCACCACAAAGACAGTCCAGGCAGCGATTACACTTCCCTCAAAACATAACTGACAAAACTAATTAGCAGAATATAAATATAATTTCTTGGCGACAGGGCTGGAACATGCCCTTGCGCACAGATTCAGTCGTACAGCTGAATCCATGTTATCAAATTTTTATGATATTATCAAGGGGTTGTTTACAATCTGAATATTTGAATACAGGGGAAAAACACAGGCTGTCATTTCAATTATGATAAGTTGACGCTTTAACACAAGGTCCTAAATTATGTAGGGATGCAGCGCAAAGATGATGGATTATAGGCCTCGGAGTCAGAACATGAAAATCAACAAAGGATTTCAGAGACAGAGAGGAAACCTGTGGCCTCAAATAGACAGCGTCTGTCACCAGAGTCATCCTGACATATGGATTGACAGACAGGCTGGTGATCTCTGCAGGGAACATGATGCCAGCGTGTGAGTGTGTGTGTGTAAGCCCTGAGCCATGTGTGTGTGTTTGTAAATCAGTGACAGACAGGTGGGCTGTGGGTTTAGCAGATGTGACAGGGAAAGACTGACAATGGCAATCTGTGTGCATGTGCGTGTGTGGATGTGTTGGATGTCCACACTTAGTTTACCTGAGCAGGCGTGATGTGCGTGTGAGTGACGTATCCGTGAACGTGCTGGATCTGAGACAGCTGCCGCTCCGCCACCTGAACCAGCTCGGCCCCCCGCAGGTCACCGTGGCGACCCAGAGATCCATCCCTCCCCAGGGATCGTTCTCTCTCCCTGTCCCTGTCTCTGTCCCTCTCCCTCTCCATGGTCCCGGCGCCCCCTCCCTCTCTTCTCCAGGTCCCCCCCTCCCTCCCCTCCCTCCCCTCCCTCCCCAGGGTCCCTCCATCCCTCAGCTCTCTGGCTACTCCCATTGAATGTTGATGACAGGGGTGTTGGTGGAGTTTTGGGGCGCCTGGTGACGCCCCGTCTTCTTCTTGATACCGATACTTCTACAGCGAGAAGAGAGGAGGAGGAGGAGGAGGAGGAGAAGGAGGAGAAGGAGGAGAAGGAGGAGAAGGAGGAGAAGGAGGAGAAGGAGGAGGAGGAGGAGGAGGAGGAGGAGGAGGAGGAGGAGGAGGAGGAGGAGGTAAGGAAACCAGATGGAAGTAAAAATAAAATGTGAGTGAGGGAAAGGAGGGAAGGCCCAGGAAGAAACAGAGCAAGTGATGCAGGAAGATGAGGAAGAGGAGGAGGAAGAAAAGGATGAGAAAAAAAGACAGAAGAAGAAGAGAGGTTAGTTTACAGACAAGTACAGAAGGAGAAAAGGTTTAGTGAAGCTGGAAAAGAAGAAGCATCAGAGCAAAAAATGCAACCAGCACGAAACAGTACAGCATAAGTGTGCGTGCGTGTGTTTGTGTGTGCACTCATGTGTGTGTAATTAGATGTTTTTATAGTACAGTTTGTGTGTGTGTGTGTGAGCAGAAGGGACAGTCCAGGTGTACACACAGCATGGCAGTAATTGTTTCCTGAGCGTCCTGTATTGTACATATGTGAATGCACAAACACAAACACAAACACACGATCAATACACACATTCTCACACACACACACCCACACACACACACATTGGACTTCAAACAGAACTTTTTAAGCAAAATGAGATGCACAACTGAATGAGGACAGCAAGCGGGGGACAAGTCCACCTCAGGGAATAACTGTGTCTTTCTCTCCTCCTCCCCCTCTTCCTCCTCCTCTTCCTCTCTACCTTCATCTTTGCCTTTCACATCTAAAACTCTCTATTTCTCCTCCTCCTTCTCAATCCCTATTCCCACATTCCCTCCCTCCCTCTCTTCATCTTTAAAAATATAGTTTTTGATGTGTTTTTTTTTCTGGTCTTTACTGGACAGAGAACAGTTGAGAGAGAGAGGGAGTGGGGCTGAGGGAGGAGGGAGGAGGGAGGGAGAGGAGGGCCGGTACTTTGCCAGTGGATCTGTGACATTGTGGTTTCATGGTATGGAAATCGTCCAGCTGCTGTGTAAAGAGGACGGGAGTGTCGGCCGCACAGGGAACCGTCACTCGCTCCTTCAAGGAAGGAACTCTAATGAGGTGAAATCCAGGTAAAATCCTTCATCCCTCATTAATCTGTCTTATTAAATCTAAAAACCAATGAGATATCAAGGAGACGCTGATAAAGGAAAGCGTGCGAGTTACGCTGGATTTACAAAGCTCCAAGACAAATTGGATGTGGATTCTCTGATCATATCAACGCAGAGATAATGAGGTAATTTCAGCTGAGACACAACGGGAATGGTCACAAAACAAAACAAACTAAACTAAACAGACTCTGGCTGCTCGGTCAATAAATCAGAGGTAACACCCAGGAGCCCATTAAAGAGATGTGTGCACAACCCAGCACAACTCAAGAGGACGTAGCTACTAAGTTAAGTGGCTTTTTACATCATAATCTATACAAACACAGAGATGTAAGTGCTGTGGCAACACATATGGAAATAAATTAACAGTAATAATGACATATTTGGTTTCTTGCTGATTTAGAAATATACTTCAGCAGCTGAGAAATGTGCAGCTACATCACATTTAAACATAGTGTATTTCAATGCAAGCACTGACAGAGCTCTATCACACAGAGCGTTGTCTATAGCAAAGCAACAGCAGTCGGACCAATCAGCCAGCAGCGGAGTTGAGAGGAGATGGATCCTCCTCCTCCTGCAGAGGCCAAACCATCTCACAGTCGGTTCTGTTAATATGACATTTGACCTTTTTACTCGCTCTCCGTCAGTGGCCAACAAACAGTCAGAGCTGATTTCTCTGAGTCAGTGTGTGTTGTAATAAAAACCCTGTTAACACAGTCGCACGCTGCAGCCTCATAACACACCTGCTGATGAGAAGCTGCTGGGGTTGGAGGTATAATATAGGATAAGTGGCTTTCATGAAAACACATGGTGTAACTGACTGAGACAGTTAATGTTATTGTGATCATTTAAAGGGACAGTTAAACATGTTGGCTAATTGGCCCATGCTATAATCCCTATAGTTTTAGGAGTAGGTTTGTTACCTTTAATTGTCGGCGCAAGTTAGTTTTAGAACCGCAGAGCAGAGCCGTGAGCTGCTTAGAGCTACGATACGGAGGCTTATTTGGATATTAACATGACTTTAAAACATATGATGTATACTGTACATTATATTACATATCCACTCACACTATGCAGTGTAGCCATTACTGTATATGTTGGAACAGTTAAGCTTCAACTGGCGTTAGCTATGTAGCCGTGACGGTTGAGGCGAGGCCACACCTCCAGGAAATGAACACATACAGCAAGTCAACGCAAGGACTTGACAGTAAAAGTAAGTGTTCCAGTGTGATTCATCATGGAGCTCCCTCTGCGTCCCTGCTTCAGTAACTACACAGCCCACAGTCTTAATTAAACCGCTGCCCCAGGAGAGACATTTAGACATTTTGCACACTTTAAAAACTCCTTTATTGGATTTTCTCTTGTCCTGATTTTTAGTTCTGTAACAAAGTTTAGTCAGTCTCCTTGATCCAAAACACTGAACATCAGCTGAGTCAACACGGCTCATGAATCAATGATGTTAGAGCAAACACAGGTACAGTATAGGCCTGCCTGCTACACAATATTAAAGCACTGTCACTGCATGTGAGCCTGTGTGCAGCTGAGTGTCGTCTTGGTCAGCAGCAAACTCCCAAAAAATGTCTGGCAGACATGTTGTTTTGGGGCAGAGAGTGGGCGGCTGCTGTTCACAGGACTCTCCGTCCGTGCTCTAAAGTATCACAGCTAATTCCTGTGAATTCAAACAGACATGGCCTGTGTGTGTGTGTGTGCTCGGCCCCCTCTGCCGCTCCCGCTGCACCCTTTAGCCTCATTTAGACCTCAATTGTGAGTAAATACTGCTCTGACAAAAATGAACCCATCTGAGCCCCCGTGCTGTGCCCTACTGAGCATCTAATCTCCTCTCCGCCCCTCGCTCTGATCTTTTCATTCACTGTCGACTCGCTAATTAGTCAGAAACGCCTCAAAATAATCTGGAGAGCAGCGGTTTGAGCGGCCGGGCACTAAGACCCTGAAGAGACCCTGGCTCACACTGTTGTCACAACACTGCTGCTCCTGCCCTCTGCACTCACACACATGCACGTACACACACACACATACACACAGCTATAACCCTATATTTGGTGTTTCATTCTCACATGATACCAGAGCACCTCTAAGGGAATGAATGCATGAACGGACAGAGACACCAAATATGTCTCTTTTTACATCAAAGTGTGTGTACGTGTGTGTGTTTCTCTGCTTGCTCGACTAGCAAGGAACGAGCTTTCCTAATCAGGACTGTGCCTGCAGAAAGCCTGCTGAACACACACACACACACACGCACACTGGGGCTGTCATGTTTTAGTGTGTCAGCCAGTCTTGCGTAGCCAGAGAAACGTGACTAGATTGGGAGCAGATTCAGCATCCTAGTACATGTCTATGCGCTAGTTTGGATCTGTGTGTGCATGCGTGCGTGTGTGCGTACATGTGCGTATGTGTGCAAGTGTGTGCGTCAGTGTAAAGTCAGGCGTTAGTCACGCTTGGTGAGATATGAAAGAGCAGGGGATCCTCTGCCGTAAGGGACTTCTCGCACACACACACACGTGCCTTCATCTTCCTCTCTCTCCATATATATCTTTTCATTCTCTGTCTCTCACGTCATGCTCTCTCTCCCCCTCTCGCTCTCTGGCCTTTTTGGCATAAAGTGCAAAAGCACTTATTGCCAAAGAAAGAACATCAGAGAGCAGCTGATGACCAACCACACAGTGACACTAACAGATGCACATGGGTCAATAATCTAAAAAGTCAGACAATCGCTGAATCAATGGACACATTTGTTTTTTTTAACGGTGTTAAACTGTGGTCACACTGTCTGTCAGCACATTGTCTGTCCCAAATATTATTATTATTTATTCTGACATGGTTGTTTTATTGTCTCAATGTAACTGTAAATTAATCTGTACTTCCTTTTGACCATCCACACTGTTTCTGTATTTCAATTGTGTTGTTACTTGAATGTAAGCATTTATAAATAAAATGTATTATTATTAATATTATTATTATTATTATGTGCCAGGTACTGTGTGGTGGCATCATGACCACTTGCTGGAGAAAACAGGAAAGACAGGCCATTTTTCAAAAAGCTAAAAAAATCAAACTTTAATAAAAACTTTATCAACACAGGAAGACTAAGGTTATCACAGAGCAGGAAATGCTCTTTAAGACCATCATTGGTATAAATAGAAAAAAGAAGCAAAAGGAGATGTATAATTCAAAAGCAACACATATCTTAACGTGGCTGAGAGGGGAAGACATCCGGTTTCTAAATTAAAGTCGTTTTAAATGTTTCATCTGAAGATTTTCCTGAACTGACTTCACCGCAGCTGCAGCTTTGAGTCTAGTGTCGTCAGTGAAAACAGACAGACCTGGGCGGAGATATTGGGACATATTCATCTATTTTGAATGTGTTGAACTGTCTGACCCAGTTAAGGTGCGTTTGATTTATCTCCTCAGACACTTAAACAGACTCAGAAATGGACACGTTGCTGGCAAAGGTAGAGTGAAGGTGGTGCAGCATCATCTATTTAAAATGGAGCTACTCTCCTCCTCACACCATGCACTGTAAGTGTGAGTGTGTGTCTGTGCTCACGGCTTGTCTCTCTCCATGTTTCTCATGTTTACATGTGACTTTAATCAAACTTTACAGTGTTTCTGTCTCTGTCAGTGAAGTTTAGATTCCATCACTCCTGATCCACTTTATCAATTTCAGCAATTTTAAAATAACTGGATCAATTATCACTGGAATTAAGTAATAATGACTTTTCAGCAAAATTACTTTAAAGGCTAGGTAGGCAGAAAAAAGCTTTGAGTTGAGTCCACATGGTTCTCATCCCCTCAGCCAGAGCAGCGAGTAGAGAAATAACGTCACTTTCTTACGTTTAAAAATGTCCAAATAATACGAATAAGAGCTGCTACTCTGTGATTGGTCAAAATCTACCGTCACGGATAGATTCTTTGCAGGCTGAAAACAGAGCCAAGGGGAGACGCAGACGTCTGATCTTTTTTCACATCATTTCATTTACATTATCCCCAAGGTTAGTGTGTAAGTTTTTGCCTAATACTGTCAAAACTGTCTTTAAGATGAAATTAAAATTTAAAAGCTCACCCAAGTCTTCTCCATAGATGTTTTATAAATTATTTAACAATTAGTAACGACCAGAATTAATCATAATTTGCAGCATTAATACATGTTTATGAATCATGAAACACGATAAATTAAAAATAATGCTTAACAACCACTTAATAATGTGTAGGTATTATAAAGTGTCACCTTGTAAGTTATACATGTCTGTTCTGATGCTGTATTATTGATCATTGGTCATTATAAAGGGGACAATGGGAAACCTAATCCCTACACTGTTCAGTAAAATCTCTGACTTCAGGACTCACTGAGTCTCCAGCTTCACTTCTAGAGGACAAAACTAACTGCTCTCACTGTGTCACACACTCATGATGTCTCTCTCTCTCTCTCTATAGCTCCACTGTAGCAGTTGTCTCTCGACCTGCTCGTCATGCTGAGGTGATCTAATGGGACAGAAATAAAGCCCATACAGTTTATTATGAGCTAACTGCTGAACTGGACAACAGTAGTAATACACACACTCACACACCACATATACAATACATACACACACAGTCAGTGGTCCTACTGTATCTTCTCACATTACAGCGCTTACATGAATCTGTCACAGTAAATCCAGCGC
This sequence comes from Decapterus maruadsi, assembly GCA_030347415.2. Taxonomy (NCBI): domain Eukaryota; kingdom Metazoa; phylum Chordata; class Actinopteri; order Carangiformes; family Carangidae; genus Decapterus; species Decapterus maruadsi. The sequence goes on from CM064886.1 coordinate 27,656,684, forward strand.
TCCTCCGCTCAGCTTTTTTTTTTCTGCAGCAGAATATAACACTGAGATTAATGACATGATGTTTGATAAAGCTGTGAATATTGAGTCTTGTGTTTACCTCTCTCAGCGTCTCTCACTGTCTCTCACTCTTCACTGTGCTATTTAGACAAGTTCGCAGACCCATTTATGCAGCCGTTTTTGGGTTAGCCGTGTGTTTAATGACTGTTCAAAGATGCGGCTCAGTGTAGCAACAGCTCCTCCACATCAAAGCCGTGGTCCTTAAGCGCTTGGGTGGAACTTTAATATTTCATGTGTTGATTTTCCACTCAACAGTTTCAGAGTACTTTGCAAGATGATGATTGCCAATTTTAGCCTAAGCTCATTCACTTAGCATGGCCTTACGTTATGTAATTAGCGAGTCGGCACACACTCGTAAGGGATATGGTGGTATTAATTTAATAAGGGGTTCTGGATGCCAAGGACCTGTCAGGAGGCTGCACTCCTCGCATTCATAATAGAGTGACTGTGAATTTAAGGCAACTGCAGTTGCTCGGTTGTGAATTTACCGGCGAGACAGATGTGCAGACGAATCCTGTTTGTAAATGGATTAAGGTCACTTGATAACAGTGGACACATCTGTCTATTTATACCTGTTTATCAAGTTCAACATGGCTGCCGGCTGTTTGAGGGTATCCCAGAAGGCCTCCCACAGCGAGGCCATGTTTATCCTATGGAGACCTGCTGAGTGTGCCATGCATGTTTATAGACTGTGGAAGAGGGACAAGCAAACAAACCCAACTGTCTGTGATAAACTGAGTCCAAGACGACCATCCACTGCACCACCGTGACGCCATCCACTCAGCTACACAGCTAACTGCAGTTTATGATAAATCATGCATTTGATGAAACTATATGGGATATGAAACCATGCACAATATAGGCTACTGTATATTAGGTGTATTCTGGTTGGGCATTTCCATTGTTAAATCATATTCCTATTAATGAGGTTCTGTCTTTGAAGATTTGTTTAAATGACAAGCAAGAGGCAGTCAGGTGATGAAAACACAATCGAAAGATGACTGTTTTGTTACTGGAAATTAAACTTTTCAACAACAGGAAAGCCAAGCCCCAGGAGAAAGAACACGAAGGATCAGTTAATAAGTAAAAAAACAAAAAAACAAATTACAATAATTTCCGTTTATAATCAACATTCTTCCCATAAACAATGGATGAAATGTCTCTGTGTGGTGTAGCTACTGTATAAGTTACTGACACAGCCACTGAAATTATCCACCAACTCTGCAGTTTCTGTCGCACCACTGTGTCTCAGTGTTGCAGAATTGTTTTGGTTCTCGGTTCTGATTTACCGTCATTTTCCATGAAAAAGTGCAGCAGCAGCAGCAGCAGCAGCGTGCACAGTTAGCAGCTCCCTGGTGAACACAGTGGAGCATGTCGTAAAATCAAGAGGCAGATATTTCCCTCAGGTATGTGTGTGCGTTTGTGTTTCTGTGTGCAAACCTATAACGAGTCGGCTACTGGAATTACAAACAACAGGTGGATACAAACACAACCTGCAAATGCTGAATGCTAATGCTAATGCTGCAGCTACAGCGAGTTGCTCTGCCCCCATGTGGCCAAAAACATAACTGCATGTTTACAGACCAAAATACACTGAATTCACCCACAGAGAGACATCTAGCTACCGGTATATTTCAATGCAGACACAAAATAAAATAAAAAACAAACTAAAATAACTTAAATTCAAACCAGCGAAACATCAGATCGAGTCGTAGCAGCAACAGGGCTCAGACTGGACGCTGTAGTAGAGTTTGTGATATGAAATCAGACAGCAGAGCTCAACCCGGCTATTCCCTCTCTTTAACAAACGCACAGCCAGGACCTCTCTCTCTCTGCCTCTCTCTTCCTCTCTCACTCGCTCTCCTGCTGGCGACCAACTCTCACCTTAGTTTACCTCAACCCCGAGTCCCTTGACAAGCTTAGTCATTACCTCTCTCCTTCTCTGTCTCAGCACATTTAGCCTTAGTCAGTATCTCTCTTTCTGTCCACTACTTTACCTTTACCCCCAGCATCTCTCTCTCTTTCTCTCTCACTGTCTCTCTTACACACACACATGTGCACACATACACACACACGTGCACACACACAACTCTCTACCTACCTTGCATCCAAACATCAGAGATATGGTGTTGTTGGTACATGCTACTTTGCAGTGGCACAACATGTGGCTAACGTTAGCTAGCTGGTCCCGCGCTGGGGGGGGCACATCCTAGCCTTCATACACACATTTCACACACACAAACACACACATCCACACGCTCACACACGCATGCACACACATGCACATGCATGTCTTCTATCAACCGCGCTCCATCCATCCATCCCGTCTCCACAATCCCCCCCCACCACCACCACCACCACCCCTTTGCCCTCTCCCTCCCTCCCCACCCCCCACCCCCCCCACCGCCTGGCTACAGTCCTCAGCTGTGGCAGGCCGGCGTCCTCTCCCTCGCGCTCTTCGTCGCTCTCATCTTCATCATCAGCTTCATCAGTGTAATCCTCATCATAGCTGGTCAGGATGCAGAGAGCAGCATGGTCACTGTCTGCCTGTGCATCAGTAGGGATGTGTATGTGTCAGTGTGTGTGTGTGTGTATCAGAACGGGTTAGCACGTGTGCGTGTGTGTGTTGTTGTTGTTGTTGTCAGCATGTGTGGGTCAGTGCGTGTTCATGAATGAATGTGTGTGTGCGTGTGCGCATGTAAGTGTGGATGTGGTCCCTGTTGTCCTCTTCTGCAGCAGCAGTCCCAGTCCTCTATCTCCTCTCTCTCTCTTTCTCTCTATCTGTGTGAGAGTTTGCCTCTCTGCTCCCCTTCTCCCTCTCTCCCTCTTGCTCTCTCGTTCTGTGTGTCTCCCTCTCTCCCCTTCTCCCTCTCTCTATCTCTCTCTCCCACACTGCCTTGCTCACTCTCCCTCGCTTCGCTCCACTGCCTCTCTTGGCCCGCCTCTCAGCAAGATCAATGAGAGAGAGACAGAAAGAAAGAAAGAAAGAAAGAAAGAAAGAAAGAAAGAAAGAAAGAAAGAAAGAAAGAAAGAAAGAAAGAAAGAAAGAAAGAAAGAGGAGAGACCAGCACACTGAGTTGGAGGGAGGATTAAATTTGTAACGTCTCTCTCTTCCTCTTTTTCTCTTATTCTCTCTTTCTCTCTTCCCTTCTCCCTTGTTCTACCTGCTGCAGTGATGCTCTGCCTTGTATAGTCATACAACAGCACACACACACACAGAGCAAGGAGTGGGGGGAGGGGGGTACAGTATTATACGGGCTAGTGAAGATTGAATTGACCAAATATAACAGTGATGGAGAGAGAGAGAGAGAAAGAGGGGGGTAGAGAGACACAGAGACTGAATGGCTGAGCCAGAGACATAACTGTTGTTACATCACCCAGAGTCACAAACCATGAGCTCCAAACACACGCACACGTACACACATATACACACTCACACACACTCTACTACAACACACGCATACACACACACCACACGCACACACACAGATTTTTCGGGGGTGGTTTGTTCAATTGACATTTGAACTCCGCTCTGTTGTTCTGCTGGCAGCCGATTGATAACACTGGCGTTGAGCCATTTTAAACCACAGGTGACCAGGATGCTGATCGGAGGGTGGCAGATCAAAATAAAACCATCAGCGTTTCCGTTGATCCAGCACTGGACAAACTTTTACATACAGATTTACATATCCTGCTTTACCACGGTCACTTCCACTCACACTGTTTGTTGTATTTATAACCAGGTATTCATATTAAAAATTAATTCAAATAACACAAATGCTCTGTTAGGAGGAAAATGAGCTTCAGGCACCAGAGAGACGCAATGTAAAATCCAAATTGAGTATAATTTGAGCAATGAAGGCTTAACAAAGCACCAAAACACTACACATCAGTTTACATTACTACAAGTTGACAGCTAAGAGAAGAGGTGTTTAATATTAATGCAACAACCACAAGCCACATGGTAAATCTACAGCATTTTTGCATTAGAGTAATCCTGCAGGTCACTGCATGCTTGTATTTGATAGGCCATCATCATGTTGCAATGCAGCAACAGTTGAGACAGCGTCAACGTTTTGTTGGCACCCCCCCTGCTGTGTCCGTGGACTGGCCTAATTAAAATGAATGAGGCCTATTTTTTCGGTCAGTCTGAACATGGCCTCAGGTGCAGGTTACTGGCAGGACAGCGTCTCTGTATCCACTTATTAATAGTGAAATGTGCCAAATGTCACAATGTGCACAAACTGACTCCTTAACCGCACCCAGTGAGGATTTCATTCAGATTTCTGTTCTTATAATAACACAGTAAATACCACATTTAATTTATATCTGGATTAACTAATTTGTCTGGACAACTCAGACCAGAGTTGGTTGTCATCCTGGGCCAGGTAAGGCCTGATGTTTTCTATTATCCCTGTTGATATTGAGATGATAAGAATGACTAGATGGGATTTTAGTCGTAGAGATTTATTTAAAGGTATCAATCCATGATCTCTGTAAACTGTGGGATCATCATGCAGGAAGGAGAAATATAGCTGGGTATCATCTGCATAGTAAATGGTAAGAGAACCCATGAGAGCAGAAGATCGGACGCAAGGTGGCGTACACTGGGAAGAGGCCCAGCACTGAGCCTTGGTGCACTCCTAGGAGAGGATGATGGCAATGCCTCCTGTCCATATCTCAAAAGTTAAACAAGTGAGCAAATGGTCGACCAAGCGCTAGTCACCGTCACCCGATCAGTCGCGGTTTAGCTCAAAGAGCATAAATGTGCTCTTGTGAAGGTTTGATAGTTTGCTCTATGATATGTTCTGTGCATTTGCGTCACACATACATGCGCAACTTTTGAGACTAATTAATCACTGTGCACTAGAACCATGCAGAAATGGCTTGCAGACTACAAAAGATGCACGAGTGACACTATAACATAACTAACATATCACTTTGTAAACATCTTCAGGTTAGATAGCCACATTAAATTGTATTGTTGCATTGCTTTCACGCAATTTCAATCAAGCACTTCACTACTGTATTTCTTAATGAAAAGTCCTGTAAAAAATCTTCTAATCTTCTCTTTTAATTAAAATATGTAAAGAATTATCAATAAGACTAATTTAACTGTTTGTTCATGTCCAGATGCTCTGTAATAGTAGCTGCAGAGAGACCAGCCTCATCCCCTCTGATATTTTTAAGATGGTGTGCATGATATTTTTCCTGAAATGGAGAGGAGAGGAGAGACGAGGGGAGGAGTGGGGAGGAGAGGATTTATGGAAGATAAAGGGCAAAGCAAGTCAAACAAGTCAAAGCGCACTCTTCAGCTGAGGCTCGTGATGCTGACGGCTGGGCCATCTGGACCGTGACACACACAGTAGTCTCTCTGCGGTTGTCTCTGTCTTCTCACCTCGACTGGAAAACAAACAACGCAGCATGAGGGAGACGAGCATAGAGAAAAGGAAAAAAAAACAGTGCGGGGAAAGCAAGAGGGCGAAGCGCGGGAAACAAGCAAACACAGGGTGATTGTGAGGTCACTGACAGGAAAGAAGAGGAGGAGGATAAAACATGGAAAAGTGGGGAAGACGGGCACTGACAAGCTGATACTGATATTGACAGAGGTCTCCAAAGTAATTTCAAAAGGTTTACTGATTATGTAATAAATCCAGAACCACAAGCAAGACTCCAGTTTAAAGCTGCTAATCTGTAATGAGAATTTATTTTTAGAGGGGTATTTTCACAGGGTCGAACTGTACGCAGATAAGAGATGCACAGATATAAGCACCGGAGGAGCCAATTAAGTTCTGAAGTTGATGCAGGTAGACAAGTCACATAAATAATGTAATGACATATTCTGAGCTCAGCAGGGACTTTATCTTCAAAAAAAAAAAAAAAGAAAGAAAGTTTCTTGTGGAGAATTCACATAAATTAACACATGTAAACTCTGTGTAAGTGATTAGCTGATTAATAATTGATGCATCAACCATGTTGCAAAGCTTCTGCACAACAAATCTCTAGAAATGTTCTTTTTTTAGGCACGAGATAAAAGACTTTCGTGGTGGGAACAATGTGTTTTGCATTCATCCTCAGTCCCTGAAGGGTTTTAGCAAGATTTGCTGATTTTATCATTATAATTATTTATTTCACTGTCTTTTTGGATGTGATTCTGCCATTTACATGATTGGTTGTAAAGTCAGAAACTCCTCTGAGTTACTTGTCGTCACGTTGACATTTTTGTGCTCTGTGCTTTGAAGTTTTTGCACAGCTCATTCTAAATATCACCCTTCAAACTCAAAATCGAGGCCAACTCCCCTCTTCCTTTTTCTTATCCTCCAAAACAAACATTAGAGAGTCCTCCCCAGGAGCGTTCAGGGGAATAAACGTTAAACAGATACAGGATACTGCCTGACAATAGGTAAAGGGCGGTATTCACATGAAAATGTTCTGGGCTTAGACTTGAATCTGTCTGACATGTTTTTATACAGAAACCTTTGTGTCATTTTACAATGGGACGACCCTCATTAAGGATTCATAAATGGGTTATAATGAAGTTATTCATACACTGATACAGACTCAAGATCAGGTTATATCTTCCCCAAAATTTAAAATAGATTTCTCCTGGGAAAGATGCAGAAGTACAAGAAGATAATGTGGTTTTAAAAATAGTGAGAGGGGGAGGATACAGTATACAGCTGTCCCTTGTTCCTGAAAACATTGACTTTATAGCTGGACTTCAGGGCGATCTCACTGATTGTAGTTGTAGACATCATTCAGGCTCAAACTTCACAATCCTGCAAGTGAAAAGTAGGAACGGTGCAGCTAATGACAAAATTTTTAAACTCCTACAAATTTGAAATTTTATTTCACCTGCTCTGTCCAATCCGTATTATAAAGTAAAAGCATCTTTGATTTTTCACCAAGATGCTATATAGGATCTTCTGTGGTCTCAGTGTAGATAATTCTTCTAATCTACTGTATCGGATTCACACCTGTGATTATAATGAGGATGACGGCTGAGAGTAGCCCGGCCATGGTTTACTATATCCACGGCCTTTAAGTATGAATCTGATGATCTTTTAATATCTATCTATATATCAAATCTATGAATGAAACTTTTAGAGCAATAAGATGATGACTGTGGTTAATCAATATAACTTAAATATCTGATAAAGCAGGCAGGCACAGATGCTGATGATGAACATGAAATAAAAAAAACTCAGATGGATGTGGGTTCACTATCTGCCATTTACACATGTAACAGTATAACTGTTTATAAATGTGTTAACAATAAACAGCAATACATTTGTTATAACCCATTCATGAATCCTTTAAAAGATTGTAATTTTTTTATAATGAAGTCTTATTGAAAGCTCAGCTTGGATTCAGGGAGTTATTTTTACATTGTCAAAGAGTCAGCGTTGGGTCAAGTGCCAGTCTTCCTTTAGTCTTGGCTTGTGTGATAAGTTAGCCGTCCTGAGACCGAGTGTCCTTATGTGTTTGGCAAGGAACAGATGGAGATCCTGCTGTACACACACACTCACACACACACACGCACGTACGTTCATACATCTGGGATAGCCACAGGCGTTCTGGCTCATATGCCTCATAAAACATAATGTGAGAGTAAACATAGCATCGGATGTCACATTATCAACATCACACACCCAATTACTAAAAGATGAAGATACAATTAAATGAACAAAAATATAATCCAATATAAAGAGAGGAATGAAAAGAAGGAAGATTAAGATAAATAAAGGAATGAATGGGAGACAAATGGGGGGAGTGAGAGAGAGAGAAGATGCTACCTCACGAGCCTAGCAGGCATGCACTACATGTTAACATTAGTAGGTCAGCCAGCACAGAAATAACTACGCCGTGTGTATGTGTGTGCGTGTGCGTGGTAACCTCATACACTCCCTACAAGCCAATGGTGGCAGATTCTCCCTTCTACACATGAACCAATGGCAAAATACTCCATACATCAACATCTCAAAGACGGTCACATGATCTGCCTTTTACCAGCTGTGTGTTCACTTCCACATGAGTGAATTTCCCTTTGAATATATCTCTCCTCCTCGCTTTGTAAAAAAAAAAAAAAAAAAAGAAAGAAAAAAGAAAAGAGATGCAGAGCAAAAGGGAAACACCACTTATGTCTGAGGATGTGGGGAAACTTTATGGCCGCAAATCTCAAACCGTGCAGCAGGAAAAAACTACATTTATTCAAGAGGTGGGTTTTGAATTGTGGATTTAATCCGTGGGGACAACGTCGCCTGTGTAGTGACACAGAAAAACTGGAGGTGTCAAGTCTCTGCAGAATAATCATCTGAAGCAGCCGACATGTTGCTGTTCTTCATACATACAGTGCCACTATGTGGTAAAACATAGACACAGCAGCACCTGGACTGTGACCTACAAATATTAATCCTCATCTCAAACATATTTTACATCAATTTGTGCTTTTATGCTTTTGTCTTGATCCTGGCCTTTCAAGATAAAATATAAAGCGTTTAGCATCTTCGTACATACAGTAGCCTAAAAGTAGTCTATATGAGCTGTTCATATGGAAAGAAATACTGTATAAAACTGTACAGTCTCTGGATCTGGATGTGGACATAAACAGGCTTAAATCTAATCACTCGACTCATCTGTTGCATCTAAACTGCTGGGAGTATGACAGACGAGGGCAGGAGGGGCATGAGCAGTATTTTTGTAATCTTTTTGACTCACAATAGACATGAAAAATGATCCAGACCTCGTTTCTAAACTGCCCTGACAGTCGGGGGTCATGGGTTCATGCAGCCATGATGATGACGCTAAGCTGTTTAATTTTCCCCCTGCTGGAAAATCAATGATAAGACTGATGATGAACTCAGCCACTTGTCTCGTTGCCTGTGTGTGTGTGTATAGGTTGGTACTGTATCTTTGTATGTGTGTGTGTGTGTGGGTGTGTGTGGCTCCACAGAGATTAGTCATCTGCTTAATGGGATTAGCTGCTCTGGCTGAACTCAGGCATGACATGGGCTGAACAATGAACAATTTAATGTTAGCCTGCTAGCCCATTAGCCTGACCGAGAAACAACAGACTGTTAAAAAAGATCCAAAAAAAAAAAAAAGTGTTGGCAAAGGGAACGCGTCGTTGTGCTAATACCCTTTCAGATACAAACAACAAACCACCGCTAAACCCTTTTTCATGAGGCTATCGGCCCCTGCAGAGTGTTGGCACCCTGCTCGCCCCCCTCCTTTTTTTTTTTTAAGCCAGGTGAATTATTTTTCAAAGACGACCACGGCTCAGTCTTTGACCCCGAAGTTGACCCTGGTCACGGGCCAAGTTGGTCTGATTGTGACTAAAGTCTGATCTGAGCTGGCTCCAGCTTCCGGATTTGGACCGGATTCATGCATTACAGCCATGGGCTAGTTTTACAGACTAATGGGTTTCACAAAGTGGCATTAAATAGTAAAATATAATGTTTTTAGACATCGATGCAGTTCTGTATCTATGATTTAGAGAATTGTGAGAAAGGCAGTGTTGCATGTGAGGGCATGTAAATAATAAAAAATGCAGTAAACTTCTCGAAAAAGTTGTTATTATTTTGTCTAAATGTCAGATATGTTCATTCTGGGATGGCGTCAAAGTCGGGACCTACTAACGACTCACTATCCCGCCAAAACAGGGGCCAAAAAACTTTACACAATGTGCGTTTTACAGCATGTTTGACCTCACATTACGCAATATTGTGTTCTTAGTAGTAGCCTAAGTTGTAACAATATAGAGCTGTAAATCCCGAACTTCCAATTAACCTGCTGAGATACAGTCTCCTGAATCTGTTATTAATCTGGTTACCTCTTTAAATTTCTCTGCTCCTGTCGTGACCCTTTTCACAGTGGGACACTGAGTTCAGATAAGCTGCGGAGGCCGAGCAGGTCTGAGACAGACGCGTAGTCTCCTCAGAGAGAGAGCGGCTAACGGCTATCACTAATAGTAAAGTCACAACCTCTGGCCCTGGACTAATTCCTCTTAATTACTCAGCTCCTCTTGATTGTAAGCCAGCCTCCGTGATTCCTAGCACCTCGGATGCTCTTCTGGGAGAACCTTGGAAGGACCTTGGGTGTTTCGGGGAAGGAAGTGACAAATCTTCTTCCAAAACAATTTGGGAGGCGCCTGGTGCACGTACCGTACATGGATGCCAGCATGTACTTTGCCTCAGATGAGCTTTGCAAACTGTCTCACAGCAGCTAAACCCTGTGAATGAGGACGATTACGAACAAATTTCCTGCACTGTGTTCTGTTGTTTTTCTTCCTCGCACTAAACACACCTCCGTTTGCTTTGAAAACAACTTAATCTCTGCTGAAAGATTACGAATACAGAGTTAACAAAAAAAAATACAGCAAACTGAATATTGTTTGCCATACAGGTGAATGCACAGGTACAGTTATGTCATGCTGCTACACAAACTTCAGAGTGAGCTGCACCTGAAGCAGCAGGTGGGTGAAGAAGATACTGAGTAAATACGTTACATTTAGTGAGGAAGCAGAGTCGTGGCGCTCCATCGTCATGCAGCCTTCGTGCCGGCCCAGTAGGTGTCAGCCCTACTGCATGCAGGGAAATCCTTGCACCTACAAACTTAGTCCAATTCTTCAACAGCGACTGTGGATCCCGCGGCGCCGCAGAGAGGACGTCGAACCCCTTTTTATTCGCCGAGAGTTTCCTACATCTCTGTCTCAGTAGTCCGGCCCTGTGCTCGGTGGTCCCGCGGCTCTTTGCAAACTTCTCTGGCTCTTCTCTCCTCTCATGCCTTCTCTGTTGATTAATTTGTCAGCCGTGACCCCCATTCTCTCCATCCTCCCTCTACACCGGCCCTCCCCTCCTTCACGGTTACATCACAATGCCAGCTGGGCAGCTCCACAGATGGATGGGTCGGTGGAATGATGCAGCATGGGAGTTGTACTGGAAAAATATCCCAACAAAGCAAGGAACGCAAAGACTCCCAGACGTACTCTCCCCTCCGTCTTTGTGTGTGTCTCTGTCTCTCATTATTTTCCTCTCATTCCTCCTCTTTGTCCAGACTAAAATAGCCCCACCTCTGTAAAGTCTATTAGCAGCCTAAGGTAAGCCTCTTAGGGGAGACTCTTGCTCTCTCGGAGCACGGGAAGCACAGTGACACTCGGTGAAGACCAACACAACAATCACACTGATAAAACCGAGTGAAGGATTTAAGACTGGATATATCAGAGATGAAAAGAGGATTGGACAAGATAGAGAGGAGAGTAAAGTCCTCATACACTATGTTTGACAACAATCTCCACAGGCAGACGCGATGCACTGCTGCGTCTGATTGGAAAAGGACATCCGGTTACATCACGTCCATGTCGCATTTCAAAATGATGATAAATTACATTTTGTCATTATATTATCATGCATCTCCAGTCACCACATGTTAACGACCTCTCTCCTTTTGTCAGCGAAGCAAACACAACTCAACCTGCTGCTTTATCTCCTGTCATATTTGCCCCCCATCCTTATTGTGCTTCTCTACTACACAACATTTTTGATATCATAAAAGTGTCTGAAAGACACAACCTGTGGCTGTTATACTGTCAGACTGTAGGTGAACTGGAAACTCATTACACCCAGTGTAGTTAAATGTGAGTTTTTAGTGTGTTTTCCCTTTGCCTTGCGGTCAGACAGGGATGTGTTAGAAGAAATGGATCCAGCAGGATGAGCGGGGATATACTGAGACATTTTCCAGCAGTAATCTAGCAGCGTGGAGCTCAGGGAACACCCTCTGTTCTTCAATCCATTATCTTAATGAGATAAATGAGATTAACCAGATTAATGCGGTCTGTTTGTCTCTCTGCCAACAGACTACAGACTTATTTGGTTGTGTGTGTATGTGTGTATGTGTCTGGTGTGAGTGTGTCTCATTCTTCTCACACTTTCTCTCTCTCTCTCACACACCAGATCCCTTTAACTGAAATGACCCTGCAGCTTCTTTCTAAGGAATCCTAACCCTGATACCGTGAATGTCAGCCTTCGGCGGAAACACTCGGATGAACTTTGTAAAACTGTAACAAAAAAAACAAAACAATAACATCAGTCATGATCAGTCATTGGTTGGTGATGTCGTTCCTGTGTTTGCCAACATGACAGATTGCCGTCCTCCTGACGCCTAATTCCCCCATAAGCAAAGCACATGAACTGGCCGCAGAGTGACCTACGTCCACGCTGTGAGGTGGCAGCGCGGTTACCTGGGGTTCGAGTCCAGGACAAGTGTCAGAGTCAAGAGGAGTTCACGATCGAGCTTGAACTGTGAATTTGATATTTAAAGGGATACTTCAACCAAAATCGATAATCGATAATTCACCAATTTTCTACTCACCGTCATGCCAAGGAAGGGATTGGAGAACTTTCAGAGTTATCAAAACACTCTTGGAGTTCCATAAAGTTCTCCAAACCCTTCCTTGGCATGACGGTCAGTAGAAAATTGGTTAAATTATCGATTTTGGGTGAAGCATCCCTTTAATGTCTCTTTTGACCTCAAAATCTTCTGGATAATACTGGTTTTAAATGTTCAGGATCCAGTGGGATCTAGTTTATAACAATGTATTTACAGTTATTATGTAATGGGGTGTGTGCACTTCCAAGAACACAGGTGACCCACACTCAACACTGTGCCTGAACGCCTCACACAAACACACAGTGGACCAGAGCTGCTGCTGCTGCTGCTGCTGCTCACAATAGGCCGCCTGTGCAGACAGAACCTACAAACACACAGACTCTGACTGACAGAGCAGAACAAAAACAACTCAGCCATATCACAAGATCAAGCTTCAATGTTCAGTGTCTACAATTTCAATGTTTTGAACCTCAGGACGAACTGAAACATGACAGACCAGGTTGTCTACAGAGTTCACACTGGGGATGAACAACTCTGGATTTTTTAAAAACAGTTTAAAGAGCAGTTTCCATTACCACCTTCCTGTCGAACCCAACTGGTGGAGCAGATGGCCCCGCCCACTCTGAGCCTTGTTCTGCTAAAGATTTTTATGTCTTTCAGGAAGTTTTTTCCTGCCACTGTTGTTGGATTTGTCTGTCATAAAGAGAAGGTCTGGACTTTGAGATACCTCCGTTGTGAATCAGTGCAATTTAAATTAAAATTGACGTGACTTCTTGTTCCCATTTGAACAATTATGTCACCTGTCTATCAGGTAGCTCACCACAGCCCGGGCTTGTAGTTGTATTTGCATTCCTGCTCTGAAAAAGCCCATCTATCATTTCAACTCTCCATCCATCCACATGTTGTGCAGCTTTAAAGTGGGCCATGCATATCTGAGCCTGCACATACAGTACTTGCATAATGTATGTGTTGAACTCTCACCAGCCTAGTTCTTCGCCTCGAGACCTGTCAGTCAGTCCGTCAACCAGTCAGAGCGCTCGCCTTTTGAAGTGCGTGTCCCATCAACCCAATTTCCCATCTCTCTGTGGGTATCTCCCGCTGTCGGACCAGCAGCTGAGCAGCAGATCGTCCTTCCACAACCACATTCAGAGTCACTTCACCAGAGCACAGCTTGTTCCTCAAACATGTCTTATAGTGCATTCATTATCAAACCACAGCGACACGTTTGTACAATTTGCAGCATGTGACGTGAGTGATCGTGAGCAGGTGCACCATCGGTTACAAAGCAACTATTTTATCGTGAAACTACTCAGAGTATGTAAACAGGAATTTCCCACAGCTCTAAAAGTCACTTTACTTTACAAAGCACGGTATTTGACAGCAGCTGGGATCGTGTCAAACTCAGTCGAAGTTCAATACAAATACACAAACAGTTTCAACCCAGAGGGGATCATTGATCATTCAGTTAGAAAACAGTTTTATCTGTTTGTGTGTCTTCCTGTGTCTCACCTTGGTAGTGAGGATACAGATGCAGTCCATCCTCACCAGTCCCACTCACAAGTTTCACCAAAACATCCTCCTACCGCAACTTCCCTCTACCACCGCTCGGCCGCTTGTTGCCATTGGAGACATCCTCCTCCTGTCGTCTGTCCGCCTCTGTACCCTCCTCCTCCTCTTCTTCTTTCGTCCCTCAATCTCTCTCTCTCCTCCCTTTCTCATGTCCTCTCCACCTGTCCTTTCATCAGAGCAGCTAGACAGGATTTCTCCGCTGAAATAGAGGCCGGACTCGGAAACATGGCAGTCGTCCCGCTGCACCTCCGCCCGCCCTCTTGTCTTCCAGCTGCTGTCTTCGCTTTATGGCAGCTGGTAGCCACATTTTGAGCTCAAAGAGAGCATGGCTCAGGATATGTATCCGCTCTCTGGCAGAACGCACTCGCCACGAAAATGAAAAAAAAAAGAAGAAGAAAAAAACGTGCAGAGACGGGCGCAGAAACGCACACACATGGATGCACAGGCAAACACGCACGCAGACACGTGTATACGCAGACATAAGCACACACATAGTATACTACACACACACACACACACACACACACACACACACACACACACACACACACACACACACACACACACACACACACACACATATACCACTCTGTGCAATTTTATCAGGTCAGTCACTGTTTGGCAGGAGCCAGGCTTGGACTGAGTGAACAGTAACGGCGGTAAAGCGATGGATGCTCTACTTTCAACTTTGACTGTGAGTCTCAAGTTAGAGCTCCACATGCAGCCTGGAGCTCCTCAGAGACCAGATCTCACTCTCAATCAGGATATTCAGCTTTTTTTTAAAAGATGCACGGCATCACTGCCGTTATTGTTGAGTCTGAAACATCAAACCCAAATAAGACCGAACACACACTAGTTTACATTTGTTTCCATCTCTGTCCTACTCTACTTCTGTCCAGCCCCAACCCCCCCCAACCCCCTCCCTCCCTCCCTCCGCTCTCTCTGCACTCATTGTTGATTCTCTCCCCTGATGCTCACTGCTGCCAACAGGAAGTCAGTCTGACTGCACTAACGAACATCGTTACTGGGTCTCAATTTCTCGTAAAGGGAGTTAAAAGCAGTAGGAGCCAAAATGTGGATTCAACCCGTGTTGTTTATTATGTGTTTAGGGTTTAAATATTCTTTGATCAACCATCACTTCCAGTAATGGGCATCATTCAAAGACAGAGACTAGGGCTCAAAAAATGTTGTATCTTTTCAGTACAAGAACTACTGGTCAGTATTTAAACACTATAAAAGGCATCTGGAACACATCACAGTAAAGAGCCAGCTTCACCTCTTTTCACGGACAGTTAAAAATGTGTAAAGAGTGATACAACATCCTCAGAGTTTTCAGTTATTACTGGATTAACTATCAAAGCAACTGCAACAGACATCTTTTACAAAAATGCTGTTTCAGAATTAAAATGGTTGTTGCAAGTTTCAGCCCATTGTTCAAAAAACATGCCAAGAAACTGCTCTCAGTGACAAACAGAACAGACACACTCACAGAGTCACTGACCAGCTGCTTCACCTGCAGCTCAAGACTGGAAACCACAACACAAACAACAAAAAACTGCTCAAACATGCTGGAGACTGGACAGTTCATCTGACAGCCAGAAACACAACATCCAATTTAGGGTTGAACAATTGCAATGATGTTGTCAGGTTCAGCTGGGATAATCATTTGTATTTCATTTTCACTGAAGAAACATAAAAAATGATGTGCAGTGCTTCATTCCTGGTCTGTAGTGACACATTTGACTTTGGTTTTACCACTTTAAACAGTGGATATTGCACTCAGGTTGCAGTTCTGACAACATTTCTGTAGTTGAGCCGTAATCCAAATGAACCTTGATGTTACGTTAACACTTCTGTGTAAACGATGTGTAAACAACCACTAACAAGTTCTCCAGCTCTCGACTGGGTGAGTGTTGTGCTGCCCACACAAGGCCAGAAGAACCGGCAGCTGCAGGTTTGTACAACACCTGAGTAATGTGTCGCAACGCAACACAACAAACAACAGTGAAACACAGTGAACAGCCTGGAGTGTTATACAAAAACACCTTCAGCATAAAGTCAATAACAGCAACACTTCCCGAGACGTGAGCAGCAGCTTTGTGCACAAACCAGCCGGTGACACCAACAGCCCACCTCCCGCCTTTCTGCTGACTCTACAGGACAACACACATGTTGCTGCACTGGAATTGATTCCTCTTGTCATATTATGTAATCCAGTGTAAACCCATGGTCAAACAGCATACATGATCCGTCCGTCTAGTTCTGGTCTCTGCAGCCTTTTTTTTTTTTTTAACAGGTTCAAAGGGAGACAGGTTGTCAAATAAACATGTTTGACTTGTATCAAAACTATTCCCATACGAGAGCAGTGATGTGTCGACACGAAGCAACAGCGGGAGTCTGATTCATACATCTGAGGAATTATATCAGACATGACAGTGATTCCTCTGTATTTGCATTAGCAGAGTGAACTGTGCTCCTCATTTCCTCCTAAGCAGCAGCGTGACACCAAATGACAAACTGCAGTTCTGTCCCAGTCAGGATGATGGTTCAGATTATAGGAAGATAAAAACATTATCTATCCAGCCTTAACTCTGACACACTGATTTAGAGACAATCGTGGCAGTAAATATGTTGCAAGAAAAGCCGACGTTGCAACAGCAAGTTTTATATCTGCTCTGAAAGATGCAACATCTGAATATGAAAACATTATTTTTATTGTTGATTAGGGCTGCAACTAATGGTTATTTTCATTATCGATGAATCTGTTGATTAATTAAACGATAAATCAGTGAGTTGTTTGGTCAATAAAAGGTAAAAAAAAAAATTGAAAAATGTCAAACCACATGATGACGTCCTCAAAAGTCTTGTTTTGTCCACAAACCAAAGAGATTCTCAGTTGATTGTCATGTAGGAACAAACAAACCAGAAATATTCACATTTAAGAAGCTGAAATCTGAGAATTTTGACTTTAAAAAAACAACAAAAAAAGCTGCTCAAACCAATAATTTGATTATAGAAAGAGAAAAGCCGCCTATGGACCTGTGTTGAAAATTGTGCTATACACACCCAAGCCAAGCATCTGGTCTGTCCACTTGGACAGTCTCAATGTTCTTGTGATGTCCATATCAAATAAAAATAAACATAACATACAGTAATATAAAAAAATCTCTATATGAGGAGGATTAAAGCCATGACAACTCATAAGAAATCCCTCCCACCTGATCCTGTATAAAACAGCAGCATCTTGCAGCTCAGCTCCACAACCCAACAAGCTCTCAAACGAAGCACAAAGAGACAACAGACGCAGACGGTTTATATTTTATATTTAGAAACAGTTTCTGTAAAACTCAGGTGTGCAGCCCTGCTCTGGCCTCCAGGCTGCCACCCAGAGATGGAGTGCAGCCACCTGCTGATAGGAGACAATCTGCACCTCACTCTGCTATTAACTGCAGAGCGCTTTGCTGCAGGTTTCCTCAGGCACCGACACATACACACACAAAAAACCAGAGATGTCTTACCTTGTTGGGGGTCAGTGGGGTTGTAGACGGCCTGGGGCTGGCTGGACCAGGACTGGGGCCGGGGCTGAGGGTAGAGATGACTTTACCCGACCCAGGGCTGGTGGGGCTGAGAACAGAGATTAGGTGGAGAGAGGGTGTCTGGAGGTGAACTTTTAAAACTGTCAGATATTATTCAGCACTTTCTACACATGAGGTCCCTGCACACACAGCATCACCTGCATCATCAGTTTGTGTTTCCTAAAATGTGAAAATACGCACACAGAGTGCTGCAGGTGCAATAATCTGCTAAAAATAACTAACATGGCAGGTCTGCAATTAAGAGGTTAAAAATACACAAAGCGACACAAGTGACTAAAAACAAAATGTGACCTTTGGTGTAGGAGGTTTTCCATTCACGACTCCAAAGGCCTAAGGGAATGTACTTCTTTTAATCCGCTCAGACTTAAAACAGAGTTATCTGAACCACGTTCCAGAGGGCACTTGCTGCTGCTGGCCCAGAATCTAAACCTAAAGCTTTTTGATGAGGCCACAGGAAAGTGATGGGACTGATTGGCCAGTGATAAGTCCTCTAACGCATTTGTTTCAGCTCTGATCACCACACCAGAACTATGAAGCAGGAGTGCTGTGTCTCAATTCGAAAACTTCCATAAAAAAATATTTTTTTTTAAAAAGTGCATCAAATGACAAATGACAAAAGAAAAAATGTAAAAATGTACTCGGAAAACAGTCCAAAAGTTGAGTGTGGAACGATGAACACTTCACACCCTTAATGATCGCCGTCTTTGCTACGTAGCGGAGTATAATGTAAATCAACGTACCGGTAGGCAAATGATTTCCGCAAGTAAGAGGAGCCAGCTGATTACGGCACCGTAATCTCCACCTCGCATTAAAGAGGTGACGCACACAAGCAAGAAAAAAAAGGAGTAGTAAGGTGTTCATTATCACTAATTGAAATAACAAACAAAACAAGCAAGTAGATGTGTTGACGGGCGATAATAGCGGTCCAAAAAAAAGGAAAAGATTGGCAACCACTGCAATCGTTACTTCTGGTAAGTGCACAACAACAGTATTCGATTTGAGACAATGACTAACCGTCAAAATTTGCACACTACAGAAGTACTGTAAGTACATAGTGAACATAGTATACTACATGACAGTGAACTCATTGAATTATTAAAATTGAGACACACTTCACTTTGTCCTGAGTGTTAAAAGCTGGTCGTACCTCAGATGGGGTCCTTTGGCCAGAGGTCCTGGAGGACTTGTGGGGCTGAGGCTGCTGAAGGTGAACTGCCCCTGGTTTTGACTCGCTGGACTGACACTGGGAGGGACTTTGCCCGATCCTGGGTCTTGGCTGGTCCAGATCCCCGTAGAGACGACTGCAGCATCTGAGACCCTGTCAGGACCTGTACTGGTGGAGTTGGTGGGACTGAGTTTGTCTGGAGTGGTTGGAGGTAAGAGGCCCTGGATGGTGCTGGAGACGAGGGCTGAGACGGTCACCAGGTTGAGGTCAGGAGAGACGGGGAGGCTCTGTGGGTTGGTGGAGGTGGTGGAGCTCTCTGAGGAGGAGGTGGCGGTCAGAGGGGGCTTTGCTCCGTTCAGTGATACAACAGGAGGCGTTTTCACGGAGCCAGTTGGGGTCTGAATCCCGTTCGCTGTGGCAGTGGTGGGAGACGAGGGTTTGGACGTCTCCGCTGCCGAGGCTCCAGACTGGCCGGGGGGAAGAGGAGCTCGGTACTTGACCTTGGCGGGCTGCGACGGAGGTGAACCGGTCTGTGTCGATGGGGGCGACACCCTTTTCGGGGGGACTCCGGCTGGGATTGGAGGGGCAGGGGACTTGATTGACCTGGGTTTGGGGGTGAGAGGTTTGGCCGGTGGACTGACAGGACCAGCGGAGGCCTGTGGCTGGGCGGGGGGGTGTTCCGGTAGGGTGCAGGAGGCAGGGGGCTCCTGGAGGCCGGGGGGTCCTCCTGGGTCCTGGGTAGGACCATCTATCTGGTCCCCAGAACGTTTGCTGTCTGAGAGGATGGTCAGCTCATAGTACTCCTGGATGTCTGCAGGTGGAAACACAGAAAGCAGAACCATGATGAACAACTCAGGAGTCCAAGTTATGACTGAATGAATGCATGACTGTTAATGAATAATTATTAAATGAATAATAAAACAATAAGTGAATGAATGAATGAATGAATGAATGAATGAATGAATGAATGAATGAATGAATGAATGAATATCAATGGGAAACTTTCATCATCAAATAATATAAATCTTTGAGAAACGATGATTTAATAACCAGAAATTAATCATCAACTGCTCTGACAATCATTTAATCACAGGTCAGTCGTTAATCAACAAACTATAAATGCTCTTTGCTCCAACTTTTACACTGTGACAATATGGTGATTTTTGTTTCATATCATCGTCAGTCGAGTCGAGCATCTGAATAGCACATTATTCAGATGCTCGACTCGACTGACGATGATATGAAACAAAAAGTTGGTCAAACAAAACAAGACGTATCAGAAAATGTGATCTTATCAAAGTCGTTGAGTTCTCCATCATTAATGAAACAGAGCTGATGCACCAGTGACCTCTAGTGGCCACATGAGGGAACTTCCATCGTAGTTTTGGCTCCTGAAGTGTCCCAACCTTGTTCCTCATTCTAAGGAGGAATGAATGGTTGATCCCTCTGTCATTTCCTTTTTTCGGACGTGAGCTCAGCTGACTGTTACAATAGCAGGTTTCACTTCCCTCTGCTCCACAACTGACAGAGAAACGCCACACTAAATCAAACACATGGTTGTGAGCTCATGCAGGCTGCCAACTCCAACAACAGGTGCCATAAAAGAGATAGTGAGGAGGAAGAGTAATGAAATATTCAATATGGGAGGGGAAAGGAGAATGAAATGAAGTAAAGCAGGTACAAATGAAGACGTAACAGGCATCAGATATCAGAAATCACTACAGTTCAACAAACAGACAATATTCAAACGTATTAGATGTTACAGTGGATGAAGTTATGTCTTTAACAGTAAAGTAGTCAATGATCAATAAGGAGGTTAAAGGTTAAAGCTGCAGGAAGTTCGTCTCATGTACACACACTCACACACAGAGCAGAGGAAGCAGCATTAGTGTACCAGCCACAGGTGTGGGCGTGGCTCAGAGCGGGCGGGACCAGAGATTAAGAACCTGTTTGTTGTCTTACACACTCACTTTCTCACACATACACACACACTGAGACAGGGCCTGTGTTTTCCCTTCAAACAGGAAACGTCGCCACAAGCAGCTCTAACTGGTGAGTGAAGCTCCACTCGGACGACTTCTTCACATGCTGCACATACTTCAGATGTGTGCTCTGTTTTCTACAAGGAGTCCTGTGTGTCCTATGACGGGCCGCGTCACGCCTACTCCTGCATGCTCTGATCTCTCTATTTTGTGGTGAACAGTCATGTGATTATAGGCTCAAACGTCTTATAGACACTGTGAGAACATGTGTATGAGACCAGTCAGTCTTTACAGATACGTACAGATACGCCCGTCTTTAAGACGTATACACAGTCCTAAACTTACAACATCTTTCCTGACTGACACATGACACCAGTCCATCAAACCAACCTGGCAACGCAACACTGAGCTATTGGATTTAAACAACACAAGAACTGTGTTAAAGGGTCGGTTCACCCAAATCATAAAAATCTGCAGCTGGTTTATTTGGGTGGGTTTTAAGATAAAACATGACATTTACATCTTAACATCGCAAAAAAGAGTCCTGAAAGAGCCTAAAAAACCTTTACTTTTTAAGAACCTCACGTCCATTCATTTATTCACTGGCAACAATATTAACACCACGCCCTCAGAGTCTATTCACCTCTAGCTGTTAAGTCCAAATAAAACAGAATAATGGGAAGGTGAACAAGCCTGGCAGCATTTAAAAGCTCAACTCAGGCTTCAAAATCAATAGGTCACATTGTAACAGCAAGTTTAAATGTGTGTATAAATAAACAGCTGAGTGGTTGGATACATACATGTACACTAAAAGGCAGATCATTCTTACCGAGCAGAGCGCTGAAGAGCTGGCTCTGGAAAACATTGATGACCCGGTCCAGGGACAGCTGGAGCTGGTGGTCTTCCTCCACGTGGCCCGGTTTGCTTCGATTCTGGTTCTGCTGTCTCTGGTCTAGTTTGACCCGGTACTGCTGGAGCAGCTCCAGAGCTCGCTGAGCATCTAAACACAACACGTAAATCAATAAATAACACACAACTATTGATAGAGAAAGAAAGACACAATATCTGAATGAGTCCTAGATTAAGATGATTAAAACCGTGTCTGGTTCAGATCTTATTAAAGGACAGATTTTATCTGTGCTCGAGTGTGTTATCTCATGTCCTTGTTTTTCTGCAACCAATTCCTGTGTTCAAATGCAACTTCAAAAGCAGATAAAAATATGAAACACTATTTTTTTCACAGTAATTTTAAACAACAGGGGTCTCTTTGGTGAACACTGAACATTTATACTTTTCATCTGGACTTTATGGACTGGTGACTTCTATTACATTTGTTAAGCACGTGTTTGAGCTGCTCTGGTGAGGCAGGAGGGTATAAACAGTTTATGGTGTAAAAAGGAGTCCTGCAGACTGCCTCCGTGGCTCTGTGAACAGCTGATTAAAGCAAACTCTGTGGAAATGTGTCAGCGTTAAGCCTCCACACGTCAAAACCAAACTGCAGCCAGATTTACGGCGTTTTAATTGATATACACATCGTGGGAAACATCTAAGTCGGCATGAATACTTTGCTGCATGTCTTTAACACTGCATCTTGGAGTTTTTAGATTTAACGTAAAAGCTTAATTTCTTCAACACAGATGCATTTCAATGAAGACTAGCCTGCTGAATTCAAACTAAAGAGTAGCCTATTTATAAAGTGCTAATTTGCGCAGCCGAATTCACCATAAGGTCTGAATGAACAGTAAAAACTCCTGTGTTACGACCTACGAGTTGTGTGATTTCATCAATAAACAGTCAAACGGTGAATTTGCTGTTTTTTTGTGGAGAAGTTTCGTGATGTGTCGTTAAGTTTGACGCTAGAGAGGAGCGCCTCGCGACATCAACGTGAGCTTTCAGTCTGTCAAAGTGAAATGAACCGAGTGGTTTCTTTAACAAAACAAAAACACATGTCTGTGAAGACTACACCTATGGACATAAAGACCGAAGAAAAAACAATTTAAAATACTTTTCTTTACCTTTCTGTCGCACGGGCATGGTGACGCGCACAGTCCAGCACTCCTCCCCGCGTGTGTGTGCGCGCCTGTGTGTGTGGCGCTGTTTTTACAGATGTGTGCGTCTGTCTCGGGACAGCCTGCCTCCAAAGTGGGACAGCGCGCTGACACCACGGTCCTCTGGTTTGTCAAGTTGTCTTTGTGACCGAAAGGAGAAGGCAGAAAAAACTTTACAAAACATTAAATATCCGGAAGTCCAGCGGAGAACGGAGAAAATCGTCCCCGGTTCAAACGGCGACGGTCATAATTGGACTTAGTACCCGGAGCTGTAATTGTGTTGTGGTTTTTTTTACTCCCTCCTTCTCTTTCACTTTGACTCTCCCTCTGGCTCTATGGTGGGAGGAAAGAAAAACTAGTCCTCCATTCCTTCATTCAGGTGTCTGGACTCAAAACGTTGTCAGACCGGTTTTTAGGCTCCTATGGGAAGAGACAAAACACACACAAAACACACGACTAAAAGTGCCTGAAAGACACACACACACACACAGACTGTCATCCAAACGCCATTAAAGCCGGTTTTGTTTGAGAGGCTGCACATAAGCAGCTTGTGTATGTCGGTTGTATTGTCATGTTAAACAGGTGTATTGTGCTGCAGGAGGGGATCAAAGCCTGCAGTCTGCACTGGATCTACATCTAACCCATTCAACTCTGAGCATAGAATTAGGTTTACATATACTGATTAGACTCCCATGTAACCTATAAATCACATATTGGTAGGCAATGTTGACCTGTGAAGATATGAAAGTACTCTGCAATGAAGGGGGTTGGTGGAGGATTAATGTCATTTGATGGAGCCCACATGTAGAAAAACACTATCATCTTGTAAAAAAGAAAAAAAAAATACAAAGGTGTGTGTGAGGGATCCAGTTGAAATGTCACAGGTGTAATCCCACTGGCAGTTCAGGCAAGTTCATCCCTGTGTGGGTTTGGTGGTATTGTCATGGTAAACAGTGGATGAGGAGATTAAAAAGCTGCACTAGCTATCCCAGGCTTGTCTGCACCACTCAGCCCAGTGAATCAAGGCTGCCAGGGCCTAGTTTACTCAAAACAACACGTCCGAGTCCTCACAGGAAAATACAACATTCTTCATGTCTGTAACTCAGTGGGAAAAGAAAACAGTGAGTCAGGCGTCTTTGGGGAAAATTAAGTCAATGTCACGTTGAAAGTCAGCTAGCCTATGTTTCTTTGGTAACAGGTGACATCACAAATTTCAGAGCGATCTAACAATAAAGTATAATCTTAATCTTAATCAATTTACACAGTATTTTGATGATAGCAGAAAAGTAGCACAATCAAAAATACAAACATGTAAATGGTTTCAAAATGACAATAACTCACCAACTAGCTTGATACATGAGAGAAACTGAAAACTACTTTTGAGCCTGTTCATGTCAGGAGAGATGGCAGCATGTAGGCTACAGACACGGCAGCTTTGGCCTAGGTACTTTTTACTCTTATAATAGAGTGGCTAACAACTGTGCTAACTGGCTAACAATGATTTAACTTTTACATTTGTTAAATCACCATGTTGGTGATTACTTGCTGAGTCAATAACTCCCATATTTAACCTAGCACATCCAATTAAAAATAAATAAAACTTTTCAACAAGTACCTAATTGTCACTACTGTTTAGAATATTTCTTTAAAAGAAAAATAGTGTCTAACAACAAAGCTAACTATTTTACAGGCCAATGACCCATATAGCTTTGCTTATATATCGCTAACAAATTTGCGAAGTAGTCTTGTAACTTACTAAGCTAAGCTAACTCTAAGTGCATCATACAAAATACAACATGTAGCCTATATCTGGACTTGTTGGAAGTTTTGACCACATGCCCTTATCGTCGTGCTAAGCTAGGCTAATTGCATCCCAATCATGTGCTGGCTTGACAGAGAGGAAACTGTTATTGATTTTCTAATTCAACTCTGGAAAAGACAGCAATTTCCCAGTATGCAGCAACGGACATTATATATAGCCTGTACTTTGTCCAGTTAAATTTAAATGAAACTTTATGAGATAGTTTGATTTTGGGTTTGGGATTCATCAGATGCCAACAACTGTCAGAGTAACAAAAAAGTTTTTCTGCCTCACACACGTCAGTTCTGCGTGTGGGACACAATATACTGTATGTCTCAGTCCTGCCTCTGGACAATGCATCAATTGAGGGGACACTTCATCTGCATACACATACACACACACACACAGTCATCATCACACACTCATCTCACACATATGCAGGCAGCAGCTGAATGCAGGTCATGGACCCAGTCTCTGGTATTGTTATTGATCAGGTCACAAGAGCTTATTGACTGCTTTGTGAGTGCACAAAAACTCTCTCACATGCACACACATACACACATACTTATGGCAGCATAATGTAGCCTATTACTCTATGTATGTGTGTGGGAGGAGGATTTATGCATGATTGTGTAAGTGGGTTGGTTAGTTAGCACAAAGAGGTATCATTTTGTCCAAACCAGTGTGTAAAAGACAGAGTAAAGAGGAATGGGAACAAAGGGACATCATTCTGCTTTCGTCAATGTGTGTAGAAGTAAGTGTGTGTGTGTGTGTGTGCGTGTGTGTTACTAGCCTCTATTGTTGATTGTCGGCCTGGACCACAGTGAGAAGAGTTGTTCTAAAGAGGAAAGTGATGCCAGGAGAACAGTGGGGAATGGTACAAGACAGACTGGCGTGAACGTTTAGCCAGTGATACCTATATTATTAGGATCCGGCTGCGTATTATTATACAGCATAAAACAACGTATTGCAATTCCATAATAGAAGCAAAGCAAAAGTTTACTTAATCAAAATATGGAAAAACAGCTGCATTAGTGTGTAACTAGAGTTTTAATGTGGTGGGGAACTTTAACCAAAATGGGTAATCATGGGAGAAGGGCCTTGGTAAGAGAAACGACCAACAACCTGATGGTCGCTCTGGCTGAGCTCCACACAAGTGGAAGTGGGAGAAAAGGAAAAACATCATTGCAGTTCTCCACTAATCTGCCTGGCCTTTGCAAAAAAAAACAAAAAAACACAAAGGATGATGGACCTGATGGGCTCAAACTGAGAGAAACAAGATTCTCTTGTTACCTCTGAAGAAACCAAGATTGATTGTTTAGGCTCAGTTCCAAGTGTTAGGTCTGGAGGAAATTAGAAACAGCTCATCACCCTGAAGGTGATGGTGGTGGCTGAGTCCTGCTGTGGGAGTGTTTCCCGCAGCCAGGATGATGAGACTGGTCACATTTGCAAAACTGTTAAATTAAATAAATGGCACTAATCAAATAGGTGTGAATATATAATTTAGTCACACTGAAAGATGAAGGAGCACATGGAGCAAAGTTGGGATGAATTAGACTATTCATTAAAGGAGCTGTAACGCAAAATCCGTGGCCACTAGATGGAGCCAGTGGGGGAGCATCAGATATAAACAAGTGCAATCAGTTGTCAGAGAGAGCAGCCCCGTTTGGTGATAATAAGTTCTCTAGTGTAGGACATGAGGAGAATACCCCCCTCACCGTGCGATTGGGGAAAGGAAAGAAAAAAAAACTCTCTAGCGGCAGCTCTACGTCACGCACAACCACAACAGCTACAACAAACAGCTACAACTTCCTCCTACAAATGCAGGATGGAATACGTGCAGACCGCAGTGGACGACTCCTCAGTCCATGAGTTTCATGTCTCAGACCGGATCATCTAAATGCAGCTGCAGAAATATCCGGGGGACAGGATCGTCGCCGTAACCGTAGTAAAACTCACACACACAAATGCATACACAAATCTGGAGAGAAGCAGCCTCTCTGTTTTCCATAACTACAGAGTGGCTTGCGTTAATATACCGTTAAAATCATTTTTGCGAGAGGACAGCTGAAGAAAGACACAGGGGCGTGGAGAGAAGTGTTCTACCGAGTGATTAAGTGACTGACTGCAGCCTAACACTACTACATTACAAGTTTACTATTGCATCTTTCCGATTCGGAGGTCGGTTTTCCAAGTTCCGAGTGCAATTGAACGCAGCAAGCGCCGGGCCGGCTTGGATCATAACAAAGTCCCACGGATACTACACTGTTGGCTATTTTTTGGGTAAATTTAGATATGGCTCCCCCCGACCCATCTTTTGCATATTTCAGCTTATTTTATGCCATTACCGCTGTATTTGTGATAATGGACCTTTAAAGTTCCCTATCATTAATGCCCATTAATGGATAATAAAGTTCTGAATAAATCAAAGGCTGAGTACAGTCGGTGTCAAAATAGTTCAGGAGCGAGAACATAAAGCATCTCTCTAATTTTCATTGGGAAATAATACCACATGAAGAAGCTGAAGGTCAATTTACAGCAAAGGTCCTTTGCCTAATTATGAATAATCAATAATCAGTTTACATGCAGACTGGTGCTGTGGAGTGTGGAGTGTGCATAGGATATTTATACACAATACAAAAATACTCACCACAGTGGACCAGACTTTGTCTCTGAGCTCCTGAAAAACACTGATGGTTTTTCCACCTTAATAAACAGCTTGACACTCAGCCGTGCCACCGTGATCCTGGGCTCAGATAAGTGTCAAGAGTGGATGAGATGGAGGGATAGAGGGATGAAGAAGAGTCAGGCTGTTAGACTAATGGACACGGACAAAAGCAGGGACGTCTGCTGAGATGACGAGAGGCTCTGCTGAGTTTAATCCACAGAGAAGCTGAGGGGACTCAAATCTCCCACAGTCCTGCTGAGGTGATCCTCATCCCTCTCTTCATCATATGCTTCCTGTCATTACTTCATCTCTTTCCCTTCTTTCTCCACTTTGTTGCTTCACCTTTTCTCTTACTGTAGTATCATCCTTTCCTTCCTCCTCTTTTACTTCCCTTATTTTGACTACCATCTCTTTCCTCATCTCTCTTATATACTCTTACCTCCTCCTTTCCTCTTCATGACTTCATACTTTCTCTCCCTTCTTCATCAGTCCACGTCTCCCTCTTTCTCTCTTTCCTCACTTGTCTTTCTATTTCAATAAAAGGCATAGAGACAGAGAAACAGAATGAGTGACATCAAACTCCTCCATCCATCCAAACAAACACAGAGCTCAGTACATTAGAAGGAACCCTGATTTACCAATAGTGACATTTTTATTATTTGTACAATAGAGACTTTAGTACATTATTCAAAACACTTCTTATATACTGAAAAAATGGTACGTCCCAAAGCCCAAAATGGCTCCAGTATAATCGCTGCACAGCATTTTTTCAATTTTATACATATATTATTTTTTGTAAAAACTGTATCTTAAATAGTATGTACAGATAGCGTCTGCAAAATGCATTCTAAACACATGATATATATTATATATACTTCGGCAATTACATTTCTCCGCATTAATACTCAAACTTAAAACTGGAAGGATTTCAACTTGCATGTGCAAATAAATAAAGAAATAAATAGTTCTGTTAAATCGTCACTAAAATTTGTCCAACTTATAACTCGACAGCGGTTCTCTCTTCAGAGGTCAAAGTACTTTTTGTCACACAACAGAAGAAGCAGCATTCAAGTTGGGTAGGTGTAGGTACTGCAGAAAGCATGAGTACATTCACAATCAATATGAGTCATTTTAAATTGGATTTCATTCACAGCTATGTACAGTGACACCGTCCTCAGCATTTGTTCAGCTCTTATGTAGTTTTAAACACATAGAAAATGACTGTTTTTATAGTCATATACATATATATATAATATATATTTGTATAACACAAATTCACAATTACAGTAGAAATACATTTTATACAGTTTTGGATAGTACATGTGTAGGTCTCCAAGTCATACTGTGCGTACTTCCATCCATAACTTTGTTATAAGTGTCATTATAAAATATCACAATTTTTGAGCAAAGCTAAGGTATATCAATATATTTAGAAAGAATTACCTGAAACATGTAGTAAAAAATAATTATATTATCAAACCTTTTTTCTCTGTTCTCATCACAATATCTTTGATATTTCAAACTCTAAACAGGGGTTGGGTGGGTACCTGTGGTTAAGATCTCAACCACACGACCAAATCTGTGCCATTTTGTGTCCCTTGTGTTGAATTAACTAAACTCTAATGCTTATTAGGGAGCGTCGACACAAAATGGGCACAGGATGACGCCATCATGTCAAGTAAAAGCAGAGGACAGTGAGGGACGTTGTTTTGCTCTGGATGAAACATCAGATGTTACACAGAACAAAAACAAAACTCACTGTCACCAAAACGTCTTCAGGACTCGTGTTGCATTTACACAAAGACAGAAAAATTGGCCTCTTCACTTCTTTTTTCTTTTCTTTTCTTTTTTCTGAGGTTACTTCTGTCATGTCAATACAATTTCTGGAGCGTGACAACAAAGGCTGGATTTTTATCACGTTGCCATGGCTCCAAGTCTGGATTACTTCCTCACTGCTTATTTAAAAATTTGAACATTCACTAAAATTGGCAGATATAAATTCCCCTGCACACCTGGTCAATTAGCATCGCACAAAGAGATTTGAAGTGTCACCAGAAACCTCAGTGACACAGATCAGATTGTTTCCTGATTGTCAAAATCTGATTTAATAGCAGTTTTACCCATTAAGACGCCAATATGTGTTTTATATTGAGTCTTCTTTCCAGAGGTCAGCAGAACTAATGTTTGCTGACACTTGGATTTGAAGCCAGGCCAACAGTTAAAAACCAGTTTCTCCACTAAACTCCGGTCACACTGCTCCTCTCATGGTCAGATCCGATCTGAGCCACATGGAGGTAAAGCTCTAATGTTGTGGGCCTGTGTAAAATGCAACCAGGGAGGGAGGAGGGAGAGAGGGAGAGGGTCCATATGGCACCAACTGCAGAACATCAGTCTCACTGAAACTCAGTGGTATAATACATAGAGAGTGTGGATCTCTAGAAGCCAACAGAGAACGGCTGGCTGACAGTGAGCGACAATGTGAGAGCATGCTGTGACTTTATCATACAACTCAACAGCCCCAAGGTGATGTGACACTGCTGGAACAGTACTAGAAAACAGGACCTCAAAATATGGCACAGACATCATGAATAATGTTACAGTGTGTATGTGTATGTGTATGTGTATGTGTATGTTTATGTGTTATAGTGTTTGAATTCTGACTTCAAGCTGGAGCAGACAGGGCTTCACTAGTAGTGCACAAATCACACCATTGGATAATGTGTTGTGTATGACGGCACGTTTGTGTGTGTGTGTGTGTGTGTGTTTGCCGGTTAGTTCATGTGCATGGCAGTGTGTGTGTAAACATTAGCGTGACTAGCTCGATAGATGGCACTGCAGGACAGGTTAGGCTCTGCTGAAAAGCTCAATGGGCCGAGCCTCAGAAATATTGCTTTAGCTCTTTTCAGCACAGCTGTGCAAGCAACAGTTTAAAAAACAACAACAAAAAGAAGAGAAAAAAAAGAGGAAAAAAAACACAAGTAGCAGTAATGGAGTATGAAAAGTGTTTTCTATACAGAAATAAATCAGTGGTAAACTTTAGAAAATTGTCCATTTGGAAATTATCCCTGTATATTCATAAGAGAGAATTCAGAATGTGGTTTATCAACAATAATTATATTAATCATAAACTTTTAGAGTTGTCTGTCCAGGCCCCAAAGAGAGAGCAGCTCCACAAAGCTGCAGCTCTATATATCTATATATCTATCTATACATATATAGATAGATATATAGATAGATATATATGTACACAAGGCAGAAAGTCTTAAGTTTTTCAATTTCTGTACATCGGAGGCAATAATACCTGCAGAAACAGAACAGAAGACAGAATCACGCGAGTAAAAGAATAAAACAGGACAGGAAAAAAAAACAGAAAACAAGAGACTAAAGGGAAAAAAAATAAGACTTCAGAGAAGAAAAACAAAAAGTAGGACAGGAGACCAAATACAACAAAGGGAAGTGAACCGTGTGCTACACAAAACAACTCATTAAAAATCCATCATGGACAGCAAAATAAAAAGCAGTGGAGAAAAGCAAAAATACCCCAGAACCATAACTAACCAACAAAAACAGACTACTCAGACTGACCAATCAGATGACTGCCTAATTAACAAACCAACCACAAAATCCAAACTGCAGCAGCCCTGTAGGGACTCAAACGTGTCGAGTCCTCTTGTGGTCCATCCAGCCGTTGATCAGGTCCCGGACCGCCAGTAGACAGGAGAGCCGATATGTTTCCTATGGTACATTTGGCACTAGTATTTGCCTTTGGTCCAGCAATAGGCAAATAAACGTCTGTGTGTTCCTCTAAAAAGGTAAAAAAGGCGGCTCATTTTTCAGTTCCACGAGCCTCCAGCGGAGGACAGGTGGGGTGGCGTGGGATGGCGATGAGCAGAGAAAAGAAGCATTGTTGTGTTTTGTTTTGTTTTGTTTGTTATAAAACTATTTCTAGCACATGCTGCTGTCTCTCAGAACCACCAAGTCCACCGTCCGCTGGAAACTCTTCAGCAGAGAGACGGCTGTCTCATGCTCCATGTGTAAAAAACTATGTCCGTTAGCCTGCAAGGCAAACACGCAGCACAGTCAAAAGCATGTGTGTGTGTGTGTGTGCGCGCATGTATGTATAGAGGTATGTGTGCTGCAGTATTTCCATACACATGTCTACTGTACTGTATGTGTGAGTGTGTTTGTGGGAGGATGGAGGGTCACTGCCATCATTATCTCAGTAACACATCACTGTTGGGGAAAAGAGAGAGAAGAGGAGGAGCTACACAGTCATGCTGTAGAGAGAGAAGGGGTAAAGACAAAAAAGGGCTTTTAGATGAGGTCATCCAGCTACACTGTACATCTGTGGAGAGAAGATGACGGGGGAGGAGAGAGGGGAGGAAAGCATGGAGGGAATGAGAGATGGGAGGGAGGAAGGGAGGGAGGAGCCCCCCACTTTACAATCAGTTCATTTTGGGCTTATTTATACCAGTAAAATCAATAAAACACATGTTGTACATATTTTTTTTCTACTATTCTAATTTAGTGTTTATTGATTTCATCTGACTGAGTTGGAAAATCCTCCAATAGCCACTGGATTGTTGCCCCCAGGAAAAAGTACCCCTCCAGGGCCTAACAATACATCACTTCGCTTAAACATTGTACTGTTGCTTACTTGTAACAAATTCCTTTTTTTTTTTTAATTTCAACTCATATAAGTTCCTAGTCATCCAACAAACCACATATTTTAATTCAGACCAGCTGCAAACTGCAGTATTTAGCATCTTATTCAGTTTCGGTAAATAAAAAAAGGAGCAAACTGGGAAAATATTCTTTAAAACATGTATACCTGAACTGCAGCCATTAAAAAAAAAAGGTTTTGTTTTGTTTTTTTTGTGGGTGACTGCCTCTGCACACCCAGGACAATAATAAACATTGTATCATTAGGTAGACAGGAGCGTTACTTACAGGAGCTATGTTGAAATAGGGTCCTATGTTCCCTGTTTTTACAGGCCGATGGGCTCGCTCTACTTATACTCTCTCTATCTATCTGG
The DNA here is from genome assembly GCA_030347415.2 of Decapterus maruadsi. Classification (NCBI taxonomy): domain Eukaryota; kingdom Metazoa; phylum Chordata; class Actinopteri; order Carangiformes; family Carangidae; genus Decapterus; species Decapterus maruadsi. The sequence continues at coordinate 27,688,993 of CM064886.1, forward strand.
CCTGTCTAGCTCCTTTCTTCGCTGCCTAAACCCAACCAATGGGACAATTCCACTTCACTCAAGTCACAACTCAACTTCTCACTCAAGAATAGGCATAAATCTGCAAAGTCACAACTCAACTTCCAGGTATGGAACCAAAAATTGCATGTTCCCCAGGTCCTTTTGGGGAAAAGCAGGGAACATAGGACAATTTTTTCTAAGAAAGGGTAACATAAGACCCGGGGAACATAGGGATGACCCCAGGTAAGCTAATGTTATTGTGCCCTGACGTCTTATTTAATATTACTTCATCTCGTGAGGTTCTTAATGTTTTCGGGGCTGCATGTATAAACTTGTACATCTGTGATTGAGAAGTTGTTACCTCTTGGTGCTCACTAACTAATGATGAATGAGAAAGAGGATGGAGGGGGTCATGCCATTTTTCTGGACCAACAAGTACACACACAGAGGCAGAATATACAGGCAGGAAAATGTTGAAGTCTGATGTAAACATTAAGTGAGATAACCGGTGGCCGAGTTGATCTGTGTTTACTGGAGCAGCTCATGAGTGAACATGTACAGAAATGTCCAGCTAACTGTGTCTGAAGCTCAAGTGCAAGACGACTTCTTTTCTCCTGTTCAATGCTCTGCCTCAATGTTTATACAAAGCTGGGGGAAGTTGGGGGAGGAGGTTGGAGAGAGGGCAGGATGTGGCTTTTTTTTTTCTTTCCCCCCCGTTTGATGACGAGTGTGAGGATGTTACCTGCAGTATCTTGTCTCCAGGCTGCAGGGCGGAGGCGGCGGGCCCATCATGCTGTACCCTAGTAACAAAGATACCCTATAAGTCAAAATGATACACCGTTAGGACAACACAGGGACACGATGGTTTAGAATCTTTGCCTTTCTCATTCTCATCTCAATATCCACCCCCACCCACCACCGACTCCCAACCTCCCCCAAAAATCACATTTCTGCCAATAATATACGGCCAGTTCATCAATACATTGTCTTTGTTCTAAATTTGGAGATGCATGCATATACTGCACATATACTGTTGACAATAAAACTACTATAATGACATCATTTTAGCCATTTAAGGTATTTATGTCTTGTTGTCATTAGCATCTATCTTAGCAGAACATTCCTCCCGGAAAGACAAGTTGCCATTTATACCCATCAGGACTTGGCACAGAATAGACATGAGGTTAGAAAGAGAGAAAATAGATATATATACAATAGATATAAGTAGAATAGGGGAAGAGGAATAGGGGTGGGATGGGGTCTGACTAGGGGAAAGAAGTAGGTAGCAAGGAGGGCAGAAAAAAAATTCCTCCCCCATATTTTCCCTCAATAAACCCAAGGCAGAGATTGTAAAAACACCAACATCTTTTCACCGGGAGCTGAAAGATGTTTTTGAAACACAGGGGGGTGTGAGACAATGTGGCTGTATCGACTCAACATGTTTCAACAGGTAGTGCACGTGTTGAACACACAATAGTGAGCTTCACAGATATAAGATGTAGTAGTGAGAGTGCAGCAGCACCTACATACTACAGTCCATGAGTGAACACAGGAACAGACACAGATATTGCATGTTAAACAAGTGCATGTGTTAGAGGTACTGGTTGAATTGTTGTTTACAGTGACACTGGGCTTTTATACAGTGAGCCTCATACGTGCATACAATTGAACATTTTGTACTCAAAGTGGTCAATTATGCAATTTATCAACTTCAATAATTGGTTATTAATCTTAGTGATGAACTTATTGTCCATTCACATCCTTCTTGATTCTGAGAAAGTGACTTCACATCACATATGGGGCTCATTGTACATTACAAATGTGTTTGTTAGCAGCTAAGCATTAGTCTCAACAACCAAACATTAACAGACTGTAAAGCAGTTGCACACAAAGCTGCAGCATCTTTGCATTCTGCAAAAAACCCTCTATCCTCAATTTTTTTCTCCAGAAATTTGGAAAAATTAGCTTTTTTCCCCTAATATTTTTCAAACATGAGAAGATATTACTGTAATCTTTAATGAGTCTGATAATACTGAGGATGAGGGTTTTGCAGCTCAGTGATAACATGTACACATACTTTTCTCCATATTATGACAGTTGATTAGTATGTTTGTTAATGACAGCAGCTCAGTATGCAAGGACAGCACATCTGGCAACATCAGGAGCATAAAACTGTATTTTCCAATGTTCACAATCCAGATTTGACAGACGGAAATCGACGTTCTGATCTGTTAAAAAGGAAGTGGAGGAAGTGAAGCCCTGGGTTGTCTCCACTCGCCGTTTTTTTGTCAGACTTGGAAGAGCTATGACTTCTGGAGGGTTTTGCATAGGCTCTAATAGCATAGAGCTTATCAAGATATCATGGCAGGAACTATGCTTTGAAACTAATCAGGTACAGTGTGATACAGAAAATTATTTTGGACACGTTAAATTAATCTGAATCAGTTTGATTGTGATTTAAATCCTTTGTCTTTTCAAATGAAGTTGTACAAATAAAGTACAGATAACGTGAAACTAAGATATTATTTGCATTTGAACACAGCAAAGTGTAAATGTTTTTGTTCAGGCATTAAAAAGATATGACCAAAATCAAGAAAGAGAATTCAATTTTAAGAAGTTAATGGCAAAATTTAAAATTTAAAAAATGGCCGTGATATGAGCATAAGGACGACACTCCACAGAGAAATAATAATCAGTATTTCTTAAAAGCAATTTCTGATTCTCACATTGATAACCAATCACTGATTATCTTGGTCAACACATATTGTTGGATGGGTGAGAACAAACTGTCCACAAGAGGGAGCCACAGTAACAGTGTAACAGCCGTGTCTGTAGTAAACTCCAGGGATCACAACCACAGATGTATTATTTATCAGCCAAGCTGTTTTGATACACAGTCCTTTTTAACTATTTAAACTCTAGATCACTGAAGTCTGCCCTTAATTACGATGAATGTAGTTTTTTAACCTGGTTACGTCTACTCTGACTGAAAGTGGAAAAGGGAGTGGGTCTGAAAACATGGTTCACATCAAAGGATCATAATCAAAAGTGTTTGTTTGAGCTCATGATTCAGCTGTGAGTTCAACATTTTACCACTGATAAAACATTAAATAAACCTTTGACTGCTGCACTAAAATGCATGGATGGAAGTAACAAGAGGGCCTAACTTTACAAATGAGATAATTAAAAGGAAACGCGGTGTTGAGTACAGATAGCAGCAGTTTTTTGTATCTTGGTAACTTTGTCAGAAGTCACATTTAGGGATGTATAAATGCACATTTATATTATATTTGAACCATACATACTCATTAGTGACTCAGTGAAAACACATTTTTACTGACAGGGTTACTGATTTTTACTGACTTTACTCGACAGATGACTGACAATCACGGTTTGTTGTTCACTGGGATTTTACAAAGCTACATTATAATGATGGTGAGGGGAAATATTTTAACACGAAAGGGGAAATACCGCAACATATCCATGAATCTGTATTCATGTGGATCGACAGAGCGCGTCTATAGACTTACACCGTATGTGTGATGTAATTGTCTGACAAAGTGCTTAGCAGAATCACTGGAGAACATGCTCATCCGCATCGACTCTGTTCGCCTCCTGTAATGGACGAACTGCAGCTGGTGGGAGCTTTATGGATACAGGAGGGGATGGGAGTGATTTAATAACAGCACGAGTCAGCAACTGAGTCACTAGTTGTCCTCTCGAAATTAAAGTTAAATGATGAATTGACCGTTTCTATACTTACACTTCACACCCCCGACTTAATTTAATTCACAGTTTGTCACATGGGCTGAACAGAAGCTGAATGTTTAAAGAAACTTCTATTGTAGGCCTTTTTTTCTCTCTCTCTTTTTTCTATTTATAGAGCGGCTGTCTCGTCAGTTACTCCGTTACTCAACATCTGAAGTCAGAACAGTCAGTAAAATCTCTGATACTTCCTATCCCTAGATCAAAGTGTTGAACATCTAAAATCACCCACGGTGTCCCAGAACTAAGCAGCCTTCCTAAAATAGCTGTCAGAGCTCTGTGAGCAGCCTCGCTCCTTTAGACTGACTATAGCAGCGTGTTTCTAGGACAGACTGCCATGTGCAGCAGGCCTGGGGGAGCTGAAACTCCAACAAGCTCCCAGCACAGGCACACACTCACAGAATCAGTCAGAACTCACGAGTAGAAACGATAAAAGAGTTTGGCAGGTCATGTACTGTAATAAGATGTTGTGTGTGCATGTGATCACAAATCTGTCTCTGAAGACTCAAATATTTGAGTTTGTTGATGTGTGGTGTTTTCTCAAGTGACAAAGAGGCTGTAAAGATAAATAATGCACACAAAACTATTCTGTTAATAACGTGCAGATGCATTAATCTGTCAAGTTTCCAAAAGTCTTCTTGTAACGTCGGTCCTAATGAGAGTTTGCCAAACTCAGGTGTCATGTTTGACTTATTCCCTCCTGTCTAGTGACACTAACAATGGTAGATTTGTTATATTTCACAAATACATTGTACATCTGTGACTAAAGTATATGAATGATGTGCAGTTATATCACTATTTTTCAGGTTTTTTCTAAGCTTTCAAACACATAAACCTCAGTTAAACGGCAATTTTCCGTTGGCTTGTAGCAGAAAATCACAGACTCACAGAGACTCAAAGTTAACCAAGTCAACTGCTGCCCTACAGAAAGACAGACAAACAGACAGACGAAACACTGCAGTAACGAGCAGCAGTTTCCATGGCAACTCTGAGGTAAAGCCGGGGAGGCTGTGATTGGTTGGCAGGCCGGGTCGGGTCGTACCATGTCGGAGGGCTTGAAGGGGTTCCCCTGGCCACTGATGCCACCAGAGATACTGAAACCAAGACCAGGGTTCTTCTCTATTCTCACACACAGCTAGAGAAAGAGGAAGGGGAGAAAAAAAAAGAAAGACAGAGAGGAAGAAAGAAAGAAAGAAAGAAAACAAAAAGAAAGACGACTCAAAGTGAAATACAAAGATCAGGACAATCTCAGCAACAGCCACAGAGTAGATAGAAAACATACAGCACAACAGTGGAGGATGTGTGACACGTTCTGGCATCTATACTGGAGGTCGTCACAACAACTGAGCCACAAATATCCCTGTCAGAGTTTTCTAATTGTCATAATGACAGCCGTCACACACTAGGGAGTGAAGACGTGAAGCCCCCGAGGAGGATCAGCTGACGACTTCATGTTCCTACCTAAACTGGTGCAGTGCTCTCTCCATCTGTGAAGTGTCTCAGATTTAGACCTACGCCTCCGTGGCTTTTTCGAGACCCGTTTCTTCACAAACTGTTGCTGCTAAAATTACATCGTATTTCGTCTCCATGACTGAGTCAAGTGTTTATCAGCTGATCTGAGACCAAATACATCCACTCACCAACCTCGGCATCTGATACGCTAACCATCTTGTCCTGCTACAGTATCAGTGGATCAGGTCGGACTTAAAGAAGAATTCCGGTCATTTTCCAAGTAACGCTCTACAGTTGTAGGTCCCTGTGTGCGACCGTAGGAAAAAATCAGAGAAAAATATGTGCAGACCGGACCTAGCTCTCCTCCTGCTACTGTAGCTGCGCTACACTGCAGTTAAACAGCGAAATAATGCCAGCAGTTCTTCTAACTGTGACTTTGGTCTCTATACAATAATCAAAACATCACTACACATGCTTTGCAACATCCACCAGTTGCTTACCACACAACACTGAGTGAGCATAGCTCCGTTAATATGACAGAGCAGTGTTAACTGTGTGTTTTTATCACACACCTCTGTTTACTCTAGCTTCCAGGGTAGACCCTACTAGTTGACTGTCGAGCTCAGGAATGATTTTGGATGGGAAAAAAAGCATCAATATGACTACAGTATAACTGCTTTTTTTCCCCACCCAAAATCATATTTTTCCTCCCAAATCCATGTTTTCCTCGCGTTTCTGTCTTTGTTGATGGAAACAGTCCTGAGCTCGACAGTCGACTAGTAAGGTCTACCCAGGGAGCTAGAGTAAACAGAGGTACATGATAAAAACACGTTAACACTGCTCTCTCATATTAACGGAGCTATGCACACTCAGTGTTGTGTGGTAAGGACCTGGTGGATGTTGCAAAGCATTTGCAGTGATATATGGAGCATTATATAGAGGCCAAAGTTGCGGTTAAAAGAACTGCCTATGACTTCACTGTTTAACTGCAGTGTAGCGCAGCTACAGTAGCAGGAGGAGAGCTAGGTCCGGTCGCACTCGGGGACCTAGAGCTGTAGAGCGTTGCTTCGAAAATTACTGGAATTCTCCTCCAAGTGTAGTTTTTATATTTGCTGTGACACCGAATGGACTAACATCCACAAAGCTGAGATCCTCTCTAACCCTGTGACTATTGACCTCGCTGTCATTTGATCAGGACCCATTTTGAAACAGAACGCCATGACAACGTAGGATGTGGTTTTCAGACAGACAGACGGATGGATACCTGTTCCTGGAAACCATCCGTGCTCTTCTGGCCTTTGGTCTGTAAAAGGCAGCGAGCGCTCTGAGGCCGTGGGTTGGTGTGGGTGGTCATGACAACCTGGTTGCTATGGACCATCCCCTGGTTGCCATGGTACTGGGGGTTGGTGGCAGGGAGGGAGGGCTGATGGGAGCCGTGGGAGGTATGTGGGTTGTACTGGCTCTGGTTCCCGGACGGGGACATGGCCATGGTCATGCCGCTGCCGGGGTAACCCTGACCAGAGTTGGGATGGGCTGGATGGGGACAAGAACGAGACTGGTAGAGTCCAACACCATGGAATAAAACTTCCTGTTGTAGGTTACTGCACCGACACATGGCTCATGATACTACTGCATTATTATCAGGTCTCTGGGGGTTTTAAATCTAAAACTAATGACTAATTGTTTATTTGAATAACCATTGCAGTTCTATTATCAATGGGAAAATATCATCAGAATAAACAGCAGACAAGTGGCTAATGGCCATCCCTGGGGTCTTAAAGACATGTAGATAACACGTTATCCTCCATTAAGTCTCTCTGTAATGTTAAGGAGACATCTGACAACACAAACTACAAATTACCTGTTTGGCCCAAAATAATTTAAAGTGTGCACATTAAAACAGTATAAACCCAAACATTATTCTGTGTAGCCACAAATCAACCTGTTTCAATTATTTTTACCATTTACCTTGAACCATGTTGCCTTGGTACTGACCAGGTCCCCCTGAGGGGACCACTGACAGGGGCATCCCTGGTTGGTACTGGCCCCCCTTGCTCATCATCCCATCATAGACTTGCTGCCCGACCACGCGGTGGGGGGTATTGGCCGAAGAGGAGGAAGAGGAAGTGACGATCATGGTGTTGTGTGATTGGTGGGAGGGGTTGTGTGAGTGGGCACTCTGTGGGAGGAGGAGGAGGAGTTACTAGGAGGAAACGTACTTTTGCTCACAGACAAATCCACAGCGCAAATATTGTCATGGTATGTTACTTCCACACTATGTTGACAATAAGTAGGATGGATAAAAGATGAAATGGTTCACAAGAGCTCTCACCTTCTTCATGAGGTTGTCAGGTGGGACGTCTCTCCTGCCGAGTGAGTAGGGAACCCACTGGTTACTCCCTGACACCCCCTCCTGGTCATTATCCAGCATGGCGGCTTGCTGTGAGGGGGTCTAGTGGAGGGGGGAGAGAGAGACAGGGACAGAGAGACAAGGTGAGCACTGCTGAAAATGAACATTTCACCACACCAACTGAATCCATATGTAAAACCTGTCACTGCCTGGGTTTCAGGCAGATTTACATGAGCGTTAACTGATCCCGTTTTAAGTCTTTTATTGCCAAGTGAGCAGATTTCCCCTCATCAGTGAAAATTGATTTAATGTTACCACCACTCAAGTTCTCTTACTCCTACCTTTTTCACAAAGAGCCGTGGATTTTAAGTCGCTGAAAACTTCAAACTGTTAGCATTTCACCAAAAACATTTAATATCAGTGATTAATGATCAACAATCAGCCTTTTCCAACTCAGCCAATCCATTTCATCAGGACCGCAGGGATGAGCTTGAGATGAGACGAGGTAGCTTTGAAGGGATACTTCAACATTTAGGTAAATTTGACTATTGCCATAATCCCTATAGTCATAGGAGTAGGTTGATTACCTTTAATGATTAGTGCATGTTGTTTTGAGATCCGCAATCCAACGACTCCAAAACACTCTGGTGGACAAGTTGTGACATGAAACAAACACTTGGAACTACATGTGCTTTTGAAATCAAAAACAACTATGTAATGTTACATTATCACTTTATAGTGTGGTGAATGTGCAGGTCACAACATCTCAACAAAAGCGTTTTATCGGTGTTGGATTGTGTATTTGATGAGTTTGATGAGGGACAGGGGACCTATACCGTTCACCTCCATTGTGTTCACTGAGCAGCTCACGTCTCTGCTCTGCGGATCTAAAAACAGCATGCCCCGATAACTGAAAGGAATGGACTTCCTGCTATGACTATAGGCATTATAGCAATAAGCAAATTTGCCAAAATGTTGAACTATCCCTTTAATAATCCGAACTAGAATAGCAGTAATGGCGAAGAGTTAAATAAATGTTCATGGTGGCTGTAGCTGGGTGAAGAGGCAGTGGCACCTATACTCTATAATTACCTATATGTGCAGTAATGAGAGCAGTACCAGGGGTTCATTGTTTTCAGATGGATACTCACAGCGTTAGCAGACGGAGGAGGAGGTAGTGGCAGCCAGCGGCCAGCAGGGGGCTCATGCTTAGTGTTATTGTAAAGGTTAAAGTTCAAAGTGCTGCTGCGCCCCTGGCCGTGACCCCCGCCCTGACAGAGCATGCCCAGCGTGAGCGTGTTGTGCTTTAGGACACCACTCTGATTGGAGAAGACAACATCACATGACATGGGTGAATGTAGTGGGGGGGGAGGGGGAGGAGGAGGAGGGGAGGAGTGGGGGCGGAGCCGACACAGCGGGCTGCAGCGTGGTGACAACACACTGTGAGCTCCACAAACAGGTAAACAAACAAATAAAACAAACAACCAGAACACTGATAAAAACAACAACAACAGTGCAGAGTTGCTGAAAGCACAGAGAAATGTTAGCTAGTGATCGGTCAATACACACAAAACATCATGTCATACAAACGACAACCAGTGGGTCAGTTCATTCCAACATTAGTGTGTACGTTTAGTTGTGCAGCAACGTGTGGATATTTAAACAAACAATACACCTGCTTTATTACGGTTCTCTAAATGTCTCTGTATCGAGACACAGTGTGTTTCAGCTCTGTCCAAATGTCCACACCAACTTGTCTTCAACGGGGTGGTGGATTGTATTCTGGACGGTGTGACAGGCTCAGGGGATCATATGACGTATTGACACAAAATTGACATTCTGCATGCTGTTTAAAGCGCTTTTCATTATTGCGCTCCAGACCTCCTACCTACTACGTCTGATTGTCCTGTCTGCGGAGGCACCGGCTCTGATTAAAGAATCAGTGTGACATTTTGGAAAATATGATTATTCGCTTTCTTGCTGAGGGTTAGATGAGACACTTGATAGCACTCTCATGTCTGTACTGTAAATCTGAACCTGCAGGAGCGCAATAAGCAAGGAACCTACCAGACTGCATTCATGGGTAAAGTAACTTAAAACTCCTGTGTTCATACATTAAACAGCATTTTTTTTGCAAGTTTAATTTACCTTCTCAATACCACGCAGAATGTAATTTAACTCAACCGTGATTTATTTAATTGGAAGCTTTTTTTTTTTTTTTGCAAAAATCTGAAAATGATTTCAAATTCTTACAGATCATTTTCTTCAAGTCCATCAATAGGATATCAAATATTTTGATGAGTGATTAATCAAATCTGTGATTTTCAGGCAAAAATGCCAAATACCTGCTGGTTAAAGTTGAAAGAAATATTTAGTTTCATATGATAATAAGTTAAAAATCTATTTGAATTTCTGGAGTCTTGTCACGACTGCAAGCAGAGACTCCAGAAAGTCATTTTTTGCTAAATTAGCTTCACATTTAGCTCATGGTTATGATGGCACTTTTGACTAGAGAGCGAATAAGAGTATTTTCCAAAACATTAAACTGTTCCTTTGACGATACTAATGTTTCCCTGGATCTGTGTTGATGCATACGCTGTAATTACAGTGTCCTGAAAAACATCCCCATCTTTACCTACATCCTGCATTTAACTCTGAGGATCTGGTGAGTTTCTTTTAAAAAACAGGTGAAAATATTGGCCATTTCAAAAGCCGAATAGGAAACTCTAATCAACTGCACCAGAGTACATTAAAGTCAATCTACTATGATTATCTTGGTGACTTCTCACTTGATTCAAATAAAGGATTTCAAGACACAACGCGAGATCAAATTGAGTCACAATTAAGATTTTGTTGCATTCTTCTTTGTGACGTGTGCTTTTTTGGGCACATACTATCCACAGTAGTGAGTGTGCAGTAGGTCAGGCTGACAGAGCGACAGTGTGGAGTGGACACACATGCAGCCAGACAACGCATCTGGTCGACCTTACAACACAGACTTAACACAGATACAGACAGGGCGGGCTACCGAATGCTGTATGTATGTGTGGGTTTGTGTGTGAGTGTGTGTGCATCTCCCTCCTTAGTGTCTACATTGCAGTGACGTACCCTGTCCAGTCGCTTGGCCTCTATGTGCCTGAGTAGCTGTTGCCTCCAGTCGGCAGGCATCTTGGAGGTGATGTCTTCAGGTTTCTGTGGTACCACAGGTCTTACTTTGATGGTGTCGTCAGACGGTTTCTCAGGGCACGTTGCCAGGGTGTAGTCAGGGGGCATCTTCTCCAGCAGGGCAGCCATGGTAGGACGAGCCGACACTGGACGGGCCTGAGGTGGAAAGATGTTACAAAAATAGTAAAAAATGAAGGAGGACTTGATCGTGTTACATTTATTTAAATTTCACAAATCAGTGTTTTTGTATTTTGTATTGGCGTGGGTTTGAAAAGCGTCACTCATAATCACCAAACTACAGGGAATAAGCACCACTTTTGCTGTTTCCTACAGTTCTGTGGAGCATCTTTTAGTTTGTTTTGTTTTTTACAAACAAAGAAGTGAAAACCATATTTATATTAACGAGCTGATGACAAACCAGAACTTTAAATCAATGCCAATACTGCTTCATAGATAATGTGTTAAAGATGACATATTATGCCCCTTTTCCACAAATTAAAATAGTTCCCAGGTGTCTTAAAGTCAAAATACCCCAAGGATCAAACTCTTTTTTCATCCGTTCAAAACAGTCCTGTTCAGAACAGCTGGTTTCAGTGCATGTTGCTTTAAATGCAAACGAACCAGTGCTTGCTCCGCCCTGCCCCTTTTACTGGTACCAGGTAGGAGTGGTAATATGCAAATTTGAAAACTAGTTACATCATTGCCAGACAACCGAGGGAACAGCTCATGAAACCACATGGATTTCAACCTCTGCACATTACAGATTTTTTTTTTGTCAAATCTCACATTTTAGGGCCTGAAAGGCAAGACAAATACCAAACACAAATATATGTTTAAGACTTCAAAAAGTGATATTTCCATAATATGTCCCCTTTAAAAATCAAGTGTGCGATATACTGCGTGTAAGTCTTACACAGGTATTTTATCATTAACCAAAGTAATGGTTAAATCATTTACTTTGGACAGATGAGTGATAAGATTACCAAAGATAATTGATAAGGCAGTTCAGATATTTCAGTTTGATGTGGTTGGCTGACAAACCGTTACGGTTATGTTTACAAATGTCTGACATTCTGGTGAGTGTAAATATCCTGAGGTTTGGTGAGAGGTACCAGCAGATAAGCACAAAGCCTGCAGTAATGCAGACAATCATGGTGCCGATGGAGCTGAGCCTAAAGGTGACGCTCTTTACATGACAGGTGATGTACGGATCTGACGGTATCTTTGGCTAAAAGACAGCAAGAGTGAGACTGCAGTCTTTAATTGTACAATATTAGTTTCTCAGCTCTTGGCTCCTTTCCTGTGCTCTGCCCCTTCGTGCTTAAAGGTGTCAGATGAAGTGCTTTGCACATCTAATCAGTATGCGGCTGGACACTTCCCTGCGACTATTTTCGGAAAGTCGGACGTGGGGCAAACCCAGAACATCCTGAGGGGATTATTTATGGACTTGGGATTGCCTTGGGATCTGGGGTATGGATGAAGCAATGGATGCAGGCTGTAATGTATTTTATTCTGATGAATAGTGTAATTCCACATTTTTATTTTGCACTTCTGAAATAAATTAGCCCTTCTGTCCATGTCCTCCAAAATTACACAAACTAAATCTACTGAGGCAAGTTCAGGGAAAGATGGTGGTCATGGCCAAAATCTAATTCAACATTTAAACTTAAATTTTCAGAAAAAAAAAAAAACAGGTGGTTTTAGTGTCCAAACATTCAGTTAGTTAATCCAAACCTATTTTATAATTGATTGATTATTATTTTTGCGACATACATGTGATGACTGACACCTTGTTCAGCAGCAGCGGAGGTGACAGACAGCCGTCCTACCTGAGATGCTCCGTAGGTCTCGGTGCTGTAGCTCCTGGCCGACAGGGGGCGGCGCTGAGTCAGGCTCTTGGTTGGGTAACCAATCATGGGCTTCTTCTGTTCCTGGTAGGTGGGATAGTCGTCATCATAGCGACCATTCCGCTTGTTGTGCATCATCTGACCCTGGCTGTCCGCCATGTTGGTGAGAGCAGAGTGCTCCATGGGGGAGGAGTAGGCCAGAGCCCGACTGTAGAGAGGGGGGTCCGCCTGTGGAGATAGAGAGGGCAAATGTTAAGTCATCAAAGCCATATTTTTTGGACTCATGTCTGACGGATGGCCAACGAAGGACAATTATTTGTTTAATATTCTGTTAGTGGTGGGCAAAAAGGCCCTCACCAGAAAATGACTTTCACTTGAGAGGAGACATTAAACATGTGGATGTAGGATGGAGAGATTAACTGCGGATGTGACTTACAAGAAGGACTTTTACGCTGGAAGAAATGGATGAACTATACAGTATAATATTGCAGGCGAGACATTCACTCTTTTTTTTTAAGTATATTTTTTGGGCTTTTATTGCCTTTAATTGATAGTGCAGTCGAGAGAGAGACAGGAAATGGGGAGGCAGAGAGTGGGGGAATGACACGCAGGAAAGGGCCGTCCGACGCGGGACTCGAACCAGGGCCGTCTGCACCGAGGACTGAGCCTCAACATGGGGCAGCAGCTCTACCCAGTGAGCTAAACGCCACTCATTTTAACTCTAGATAATATGCTGTGTGTATAGCAATAACCACACCTCACTCCCTACATATTCATGATTTTGTTATGTTTTTATTTTATTATTAGAAAGGGACTTTTGGTGATTTAAGTGCCAGTTTGTTTGTTTGGTTTTTTTGTCCTTTGGTCTTTGTGGCCTTATATGTACTGACCTGTTGTCTGACATATTGTACCCCTGTTTATTGTCTGCTGCTGGTTGTCATCAGGAACAAATTTATCCCTTGGGATTAATAAAATTGTCTGAATCTGAATACATGTCTATGACATTTGTTGCAGAATTTGTTCAGAAGGTCAATAAAAAGGTAAAAAAACAAACAAAAAAAAAAACAGAAAATGAAGTAATTGAAATAGAAGCGGGGCTGGAAATTTCTACTGTCTAGGTTTGTGTATGTCATGGCTGGGATGAACCTTATTCATTTAATTTTTGACTGTGGGAGTTACACATGGGCATAGCTCCAGGTCCTACCTGCTGCCTGTACTGAGCGGCCTCCTGCAGCGCTTCCTGCTGGGCTTCATGGACTCTGCGGAACAACGCAAGCTCTGTGGAGCTCACAAGTGAATCTGCTCTCCTCAGAAACCCTGGCCGGGAGCGCTGTGAGGGGATTGGCTGCTGCTGCTGGCTGGACGGACCGTCCTGGTTGATTGGTGATTGGGGGAAAGAAAACATCTCCAGCGGAGGATACGCACGATATCGAGGGCTCACCAGCTCCTTGGGTAATGTCTTCCCTGGCTGATTTATGTACTCCAAGGCCTTCGATGCATGGTTGATATAATCCGGTGTGTTGGGGAAGGGGGGAGGGACCCGACGGTCCATGGTCACCTGATTGGTGAGAATAGTTATCAGTTTTGTTCAAATTCAAAACTAGCAAAATAAAATCTAAAACTTCAGGTAAAAAAAGGCTGTCACAATGCTCAACAGTTTTAAGTCTAGAGCCGCTAACCTGGGGGTTGTAGTTCTGGTCAAAGTGGTAGGCTTTGTGTGGGATGGCAGGTTTTTGGTTCTGCCCATGCTGGTTCTGGTTACCATGTCCGTGTCCTGGGAAGCCCAGCTCATCATCCAACATGGGGGCAGACTGTGATCGCGCCATGTTGGTCTGCTCCATGGAACCAGGCAGCTCTGGACGGTCCAAACTGGTCTGCTGCTCGATGGATGAACTGTAGCTGTCCATGGGGATACTGCAGAGAGAGCGAGAGCACCAGACATCAGCTTCAACGGCTACAACGCTGAAGATTGGATTATTTCATTGATCGTACATACAAACCTACCTGTAGACCTTGTAGGAGCCGATGTCTATTTCATCAATGCTCTGTGACTTTTTAAACTTGGACCTCGTCTCTTTCATCATGGGGGACAGGCGATCCGAGCTTTTACTCATCACCACTGTCACCTTGTTGCCCCCGCTGACGGTGAGCTGATCCTTTCTGTTCTGCTCGCCCTGATTGTCGTGGTACGTCCAGCTGCCTGGTAAAGGCCCTGCTCCTTGCTCCAACCTTGGAGTAAAGAAAAACAAACAAGGGGGTGTGCATTACGTGTTAAAGGGATAGTTCAACATTTTGGCAAATTGGCCCATTGCCATAATCCCTATAGTCATAGCAGTAGGTTCGTTACCTTTAATTGTCAGTGCAAGCTGTTGGAATTAGAATGGTGGAGCAGAGCGGCAAGCTGCTCAGAGCTACGCTACGGAGGCTCATGGGATTTCTTGGTTGCCCTCATCAATTTCGTTATTATCTCAAAGCGTGGTGAATGTGCAGGTCACAACTTGTCCACCAGAGCGTTTTGGAGTTGTTGGATTGTGTATTTTAATGAGTTTGATGAGAAATCCCAATATCCTCCGTAGTTCCGCTCTACTAAAAATAGCGACATTTAAAGGTAACGAACCTACTGCTACAGTATGACGAAGGTAAGATAAGGTTTCAGCTCCATCCCTGACCTTGAGTCTATATCCTTGCGGTCAGGGTTGGGGCTGGAAGTCGGCGTCAGGTCCAGCTTGGAGGGAAAGGCGGTCCTGTCCTCCAGTGGGCTCGGGGTTCGGGTCCAATTCTGCCAAGGATTCTGGGAAGGTCCGGACTGTGGGTCATTGTCCGGGCCGGAGCGTTGGTTGCTGTGGAAGGGGAGCGTCTGGGTGTCAAGCTCTAGGGGAACTCCTACGATTCGCTCTTGCCTGAGGAGTGGGCGGCGCCCGTGCGTCGACTGGCTGCGAGGCTTGGAGCCCAGCGGAGGGTTTCCCTGACTTGTGTTGGATGGACCGTCCAGAGGAGACTCTTCAGCATCGAAGCCCGTGTTGTCGTAGTGAGGAGCCTCGGCCCAGTCGAACGGCTCGCTGAGCGGGCGTCGATCCCCGCGCTGCTGCAGGGTTCCTGATGGAGGGGTTTCTCTCTGAGATAGCAGGGGCTTGGAGTCAATGGGCTTGGGGAACGACTGAGCAAGTCTGCAATGAAAGAAAATATGAAACAAATGATGCTGGAAAAGAATAAAAATATGTGAATTATTATGAATTACAATGTGCTGTATATTTAATCAGAGCCACTGGGCACTGAGATCAGCATAACTTTCTCTTCCTCTCTGAAACATCAATTTGTGATGAATTTTTTTAAAGGGCCGCCTTGAACAGAAAATATTAATGCCTTCAACCTCCCTCACTGCCTCTTGCAGTTTGCAAATACCACATGGCCTGTGCGTATTCTCATTTTGTCCAGGTCATAGTATCTCAAATACCACATGTTTCACAAATACAAAGACAAAGGGACAAGGATACAGATGGCGATCTGTACATCACCCCCGGGCCCCTGAAATGACAAGTTTAATGTCAGAAAATACCAAATCGAGCTTTCAACCTGCAGGTGCTCCCTAGGACGGAGAGAGACATGAGAGGAGCGAGGACAAAGAAATTTGCTTTAACATTACTTAAGAGTAGTTTATCATTAAAGAGCAAATTGAAAAGGTTATTATTCACTCAGAAAGAAAATCCAGTCTGCTAGGTTCCTGATTCTGAACATCTTTCTTATTGTATTTTTGTTCTATCATGATAACTGTTAGATCAACCTTTTTGATTTGTTTATCTTTATTTTCAAGGAAATAAACTACTGAAACCGGTGACAAGAATAGTGAATTTTAGAAATGTTAAAATGAACTTCCAAATTCACAAGAATAAAATCATAAGCATCAGTTCCTATAATGGAGGGAAACTCTTGTTTTGCAATATGTCTGCACTGGATGATGTGGATGAGTTTTAAACGCTGAAGTTTACCTCCTCTCTCCTGCTATGGTCCTGTTGTATTTATATCGTGCGTTGATGGAGTGGGGAAAAAAGAGTTACTTGCATCACTTACATCAGCCGTTACAAGAATCTTTCAAGCTGTACTACTGAGAATGTCAGAGATGTGGCAGGCAGGCTAAATTGAGACATGTTGTTGTTTGCAGCTGCACCATTTCTGATCAGAACTCAATACAGTTTCAAAACGCACGCAATTTTTTACATTTCAAAAATCTGTAAAGTACTTCTGAAGCCTGGAACGGACGGCTTTGAAGCAGAGGAGGCAAGAGCTCAGAGAGAGAGACAGAAGTCTGCAGCAGCGTCCTAATGAGTCTCTCTGACCTTGGTGGAGCGAGCAAAGAGATGAGAAAGACACAGAGATGAAGGAGGGGGGACAGGATGGATGGACCGATTGGATAGACGGATGATAGATGGAGGAGATGGGAGGGGGTGTGGAATCGTAAGAGAGGAAGAGATAATGGATAGTCGATGATGAAACTGAACATGAAAGAGGGACGTGCGCAAGTGTCAGTAAGTGTGAATGTGTGTGTATAAAGTGTGTGTACCTGTTGGTCCAGTGTGTCTGAGGGGCCTGGTCCTTGCTGGGGGCTGGCAGGGCCGGAGTGTGTGGGTGTGCATGAGAGAGTGTGTGCGAGTGTGTGTTGGCAGGCGGGTTGGAGGAGCCCGAGGAGCCCTGTGAGGGGGAGTAGTCGGAGTAGGTAGCGGAGGAGCCGCTGTGGTTCAGACAGTGGAGCTTATCCATCTCCTCATCTGTAGATTCTGGACAACAGACAGATAAAGACAGAGACAGAGACAAGACTGTTCAGTGAAAATGTCACCCTCCTCTCTCTGATAACCCTCTGAGAAACACTGAAGAGCCCAAACACCTTCCCGTGTTTCATTCCCCTGCGCTTCTTTCCTCAGGTGGCAGCTGAATGATTTATTTTTGTGCGGTTTGGACAATCTAAAAATAATTTACACATGGCTCGTTTCACCACAGATACAGTGCATCAAAGTGATTTTCTGTTTAAGTTTCATCTCTCAACACTGCCAGGACCCACTCACATATTTTAGACAGAGAGAGCTACAGTACAACAAAATCAGAAAGTGTTACAGAGATTTTTCTCAAGCACTAATGAGGAGGTGAAACTGTAACCACGATGATGTTTAGGCCCATTAAATACTGAGTTCTGTACACTGACAGGACGAGAGGCAGGACAATCATGTTATTTTCATTGTCTGTCGTCTGTTTCTTAACCCAGATTCCTACAGCGAATCGAGTCGACTATTGTCCAATGATTTGGTCCAACATGTCAGAAGGTAACATACAAAGGCTGCAGGTAGCTTGTAATGAAGCTGCTCGAATCATTCTTCATTGCCCTTATAGAACAAGGGTAAATGAAATAAACAATCAGCCGGCCTGGTTGTTCTCTGGCTTGTTTTATAAAAATGTCATAGTAACAAAAAAACCCAATGTTTTTTTAATAATAAATTAGTGTTTTTTTCTGACAGTCATAACTATTGTACTCGGCAGGAAGGTCGTTTCCTGTTGCCCCAATGTAGAACAAATGTAGCGATGGTCGTATGGAATTCTCTGCCAAGGTTTTTGATGAGAGGACGTAGTGCAGCCTCCTTTTAACAGGGATTAAATACAGGGAGGAGTGTCTCTCAGACCACCAGAGACAGTTGCATATGTCACAAACAACGCATGATTTCTGTTTCTTTGTACCTTAAGCACAGTTTGTAAATGAGATGTGAGCTTTTAATATTTTGTGTTGCTGTTGTCCACTGTATGAATGATGATGATCTGTGTTGAATCTTCTGTGTTGCCAGAAGGTCGTTTATTAAGAATTTAGATCCACCAAGACAGACAAGCTGTGTGAGCTTTAATCATTTTACAGAGGGAGTAAATTACACCAAGGAGCTCTGATTTAGTCAGATCAACAGTTTGTCATGAAGCAGAGATAAACTCTTTCATTCAGTGGATGGGATTATGGGCTCTGAATTATTTAAAGTAGATAACAGACTAAAAGGCAGATTTCTGATGGGGCAATAAAATTAGCTGTGGGCTCATTAGTTAAGCTGACTGGCCGCCTTGCGTTTAACTCGGATGAAATTCCGGCTTTCGGGGCAAAACAAGTAAAACAGGTCGAGAGAAAAGCCGAACACGTCAGGCTCTAATCTAGATTCACTGCAGAGGTTCAGGGTATTCCCACTCCCTCTCTTTCTTTTGCCATGTGCTAAAATAATCCACTTGCCCCCATGACTAATTAATGGGCACTTACAAGATGCCCCACAGTGCTTTACAGTAGATCACATTACATGACTGTGTGCGCTGTATGTGTGCAGTCTTGTGTCTACATATATGAGCCTCTGTGGGTGCAGTTACCTTTCTTGTCTTTGCCCAGCAGCACCACCTTTGGTTTGTACATCGGTGGCTCCACCAGGGTGGGCCTCATGTCAGAGATGCGTATGTCGTTGGGAGAGCCGCCCATCGAGTCCTGGACAGAAGGACAGATGCACAGGTTCACATGAGGTAAATACAGTGCAGTAACAGTAATGTATCCTTAAAACAGCCCAGACCAAAATGACCAGGATTGTCTTTTTTCTAAATGGAGGTCTCCAGCATCAGTCACTGCTTTTCTTGCCGACACTAGCTGAAGCTGCTTCAGTGCAAAACTGTCAATAATTCACAAGGCATCACGGGGTCACCTGAGATACATTTAAACTGAGAAATTACACTGGGGCATGAACTGTTATACTGATTACAGTATAAGATTAATCACACCAACTATTTATAATCCCTGTAGTTCATTACCTTTAATTGTCGGTGCATGTTGTTTTGAGATCTGCGGGGCAGAGACGCGAGCTGCTCAGCTAACACAGTACATAGTCCCCTGTCTTTCAAAACTCATCAAGTACACAATCCAACAACTACAAAACGCTCTTGTGGACAAGTTGTGACCTGCCCATTCACCACACTATGAAATAATCATGTATGATTATGTAAAATTACGACACACGAAGCAAATACTCTGAAGTACTTGCTCTTTTGAAATCACTCTGCCCAGCAGCCATGTCTGGAATGTAGTTCTGGCTACGTATTTACCACGAAAACAACTCCGTCTTGTAACGTTACATGATTATCTCATAGCGTGGTGAACGTGCAGGTCACAACTTTTCCACCAGAGTGTTTTGGAGTTGTTAGATTGTGTATTTGATGAGTTTGACGAGGGACAGGGGACCTGTACAACTCCATTGTGTTTGCTGAGCAGCTCACGTCTCTGCACCGATAATTAAAGGTAATGAACCTACTGATACGACTAAAGGGATTATGACAATGGGTGAATTTGCCAAAATGTTGAACTATCCCTTTAAAATTAATTTATGAACTGAACCTGACATTTTTATATACAGTACATTTAATTGTTATGGTTATTAGTCTAAAAACAAACAAACAAAAAAAACAATAAATACAGTACAATTCCCTTAACATTAATTTCACTGTACGAGGTAAATGAAGAGTTTAAGGGCAAACCTCTGAACTCTCTGTCAGGTCCTCTTTGTCTTTCCTCTTGGGAATGTCGATGCCAGAGTTATGCATTGATCCCTGATCCATTAGCTGAGACTGAGAGAAGTCCTGCATCTCTCTGTCTGTCACCTGGCAAACGCACAGATGATGAATTTCAACAGCAGTACAGATCAGATCATTTGTGTTCCCTGTCATTCCCTGCCAAACGCTACACCTAACACCTGCAATAAGGGGGCGGAGGGTGCATCATGTTTATGGGTGTGTATATGTGTGTGTCTCTGTGTGTGTATATGTCCTACCTCTTTGGGCGGTAGGGGCCATGGTGGTTCGTACTGTTCTTTGCTGAGGTGTGTGTGTTCCATGTTGGTTCCCGCTGAGGTGGCAGTGCCTGTGCTCAGCTGGTGCTGGTGCTGGTGCTGGTGTTGGTGCTGGTGCTGGTGCTGGTGCCCGTGTCCGGCGTGCACGCTTTTGCCCACGAGGCTTTGCACTGACTTGACCATGTTCTTAAGGTCCTCAGGGTAAGGTGTTGGGTAGCGCTTTAGGTTGATCTCCACCTGCAAAGATCACAATACGTTTTAAGTATATACTGTATGCAAATAAAAGGACCAAAAGAAGCATTATGAGTGAGTGATAATACTACAAAATGAAAGTCAAATCTTTAAATAGACTATCATAAATGATATTGATAGGTTCCTTTTGCCCATGTATTTTTGATTGTATAGTTTTTGTTTCTATTGCTACTTTCATCATATATTTATACTTTTCTCCTCCGCTTGCTTAGACATTGTTACTGTGGCACTGCCATCCATCCACAGAGGGACATACGTATTCAACACAGCTGTTCATTGTCTGAATTAATAGTTCAAATCTGGAAAATCTGATATTATTTAAAGAGATGAAGGGCGAAGGACAGGGAGAGAGAGGAAAGAGCTGACCTTGACCTTCCCAGAGTTGTCTTCCTCTTCTTTCTTGTCCTCAAAGTCGAAGGCCACTGTCATCCTCTGCTGTCTCTGCTCCTCCCACAGGGTAGGATTAAAGCTGTCGCTGTCTGACTGGTAATCTGTACATACACACACCCACACACACACAAAAGAGACACAAACAACCCAACAAAGAAAGAATTAAAACTTCTATCACTATTACTTTTATTACTGTAAATCTGTATCTGATTCTCTCTCTCACACACACACACACACAAATACAGACACACACACACGGTTTATACCCTCATCATGTCGCGGTTGCTGAGGAAACATGTAATTGGTCAAAACCTTCTGTTTGGTTTCTGGGTGGGCTTCTGTCTGCAGAGGGATCAGAGCCTTGGACTGCAAACACAGACACAGACACATTAGTATATATTAGTATTCTAATGGCCACTTTCATTGATCAGTTTCGTTTCCTAATTCCTAATCTAAAACTAATCCGACCACTGCTCTTAAAACAAAGATTTGTGCTCATTGATTGTTTATTCAAATGTCTCATGTTGAGGAAATTTCCGTTTATCCAGGACGTGACTAGAAATGAAACCCGTCCAGTATAAATGTAAATCGCTTGGAAAGAATTTGCAAATCAATTTCGCCAACAAGGAAAATGAATTGCAAAGAGAGAGAAACGGTCTCTCTTTTAAGATTTGGATCACAAATTGAATTTTTCTACTTCATCAATGTGACACAGCCTTGATAAATAAACTGTCAAGACGCTCTTTAATTTGCATGTTAAAAAAAAAAGAAAAGAATTGAGTCATGTCTATTGAAACGGTAACGTGATGTAAATGGAAATGTTAGTGCACACATAAAGCTGCATTTAAAATGTATTAACCAAGAGGCTTTTCTACATTTCTACTTTTGGCATATGAATTTTAAAAAAGCTACACACCAAACCAATCCAGCTTGGAAAATATAACGTCGACTTCAGTGGAATCTGTATCTTTCAAACTGTCTGCGTTGCCGGTTGTGATGCAAGACATGGCAGATGCAAATGCAAACAAGACTGATCGGAGATTGAATTACGAGGCAGAATCAGCACACAGAAGGGCCAATTTTAAATGTAAATGTTGAGACTCCTCTGCCATTTTACAAATTGCATTAGAATTTTAAATTTGCTGTCTTCTATTTTAGATCAACAGGGATCCAGTGGGGCTGTGACTTTATTATCATCAACAACTTTGATTAAACTTTAAACGTTATGTGGGATAGTCTCATATTTTGACTCATCATAAATCTTTTCCCTGTGACAGACGATGTTGTTGGTGTCCATTGAAGGTGTTTCAGGCACTAGTGTTGATTTCTGTGGTGCTCTGATTGGCTAACTGGGCCACAAGCTCTGTGTAAATGCAGTGAATCAATAAATATTACAGCAGAAGGCCTCACGTGAATTACCGCAAGGCTTTTAATATAAAACAGATCCAGGATGTGTTGAGTTTGCATTAACAGCAAGTCGAGGCGTCAGTAAACAGACCCATAAAAACAGGCCTGGTAATCTGATTAATTCATTGATAGCGTTGAGTGTTTGTGCTGCAGACTCGCGAGCACGTACGGACTCTGTGAGCGAGTGTAGGAGGAGGAGGAGAAAGAGAGAAAGAAAAGATACCTGATTGTCAGAAAGCCACAGAGCTGCCAGGTCCTTCAGCTTAGTAAAGGTAAACGGCAGATTCTTTAACCTGAGAGAGACAGAGGGAGAGAGAGAGTGAGAAAGAAAGAAAAGAGAGATGTTTCTTCTGCCCACGCACTGTACAGCCTGCAGAGTGCGTAACCATGGCAACACACTTACCCATTCCCATGGTAACAGCGGGCGGTGAGAGCAACTACAGACCCAGAACAGCCATTGATGAAAATGTAGCCTACATGAGAGTGGGCGTGTCGTGTGCTGTAGAAGTTGCTGTTAATTCATTGGTCAGGTGTGATATGTGTTAAGCTACGTTCACAGACCGTGTGCGTAGGAGCATGCGCAGTGAGCCTCTAGGCACAGTCCTTTTTTCTACCTCATTTGTGAGTTATAGTCAGGACCGGTACGCCTTGTCGGTGAGTAATGTTAAATATAATTGTAATTTAATATGAATATCTGTATGATATTTACGGTTTATTTTGTGCTTGTGTTTACTTTTTAGGTTTACAACCTAGTCTACTAGTCTACTGCTAGTCTACCACTGGTCTGGTCTAGATTACTAGTCGAAACCAGCCAAGAAGCTAGCAAGCTCACAGTAAAAAGTTAGCTGTAGCAGGCAGGCTAACTGTGGTGTGCGGAAGATACTGTGTGTGTGAGTACACAATAAAAAGGAAGAAAGAAAAAGAGACTCGAGTTGTTTCCGCCGTACTGTCCTGGCTACCCTTCCAGAGGGGATTTTACTAGAGACCAGTTAGCTTGGTAAAAATCTGGACATGTGCGCTCGTACCTGTTGTCACTAAGGTTGAGCACTCGTAGTTTGGTCATCTGTCCGATCTCATCGGGGAGAAACTCCAGCTTGTTGGACCGAAGAGACATTACCGTCACGTTCTTACAGTTGCCGATCTGAAATATACACACACACACCACATACACAATCCATCAGATCTCATCGCAATGGCGTCTAATGCTGCATTAGATCAGCAACATTAGGGACACCTTTTAACAAGCTCCATTTAATACCATGAAAGAATAATAATAGGGCTGCATTTTAAAAATTCACTTGGCATAAATGTCTAATCTGTAAAAATGTCAGGACACTGGTGATCACAATTACACAAGAGTTGAAGGTGACACCTCTAATTGCTTATTTTGTCTGATGAGCGGTAGGAAACAATAAGAGACACTATTTACTGTCAGAAGAAGCAAAGGGGAGCAGCAATTTTGAACAATTAAGAAGCTGGGAGTGCGTGAGTGTCATTTCTTCAGGTGATATATTATCAAAAGTGTTGCATATGAATTTTCGGTGGACCAGCAAATCAGCTGAGCAGAGTGAACTCTCCCGAAGGAGCAAATGCTTTTCACAGCAAAGCGGTGACACAATGGGAAGACACTTAAAACTCTGCTGCTCTGCATGATAAAGGCATGAAGGATACTGATAAGGAAATTAATTAATCTTTTAATGCTTCATTTCTGAATAATACTATCTCTGCCGGCGTAGGCAAGTGTTCCTGATGGGTTTGATCTCCTCACCTCCCGGGGCAGCTCTGCGAGGAAGTTCTCATCGGCAGCGAAGGTCCTCAGGCTGTGCAGGTAGCCGACGGTGGGAGGCAACGACTCCAACTCATTGCAACTACAGTCCAGCTCCTCCAACAGCGACAGACTGAGTGGAAGGAACAGAAGCAGAGAGGAAGACAGAGAGGATTTCATTCTACAGGCCGCAGAACCTCGGCTGCAACATTTAACTACTTAGATAAGAGGTTTTAAAGAATAACGATGGCGCCGCTCTTGAATTTTCTTATTGTCAATTAATCCTGTGAAAAGAATGAAAACCAATGATGAGTTGGTCCAACATCAGGTAGCTACAGTCTGTGTGGCCAAAGGCTGACTTATCTCATAGCTCTGCACCATCCGGCTCCACTTTTTTAATCTAAGATCAGTTACAAAACACATGAACGAGCCCCTCTGTTGCATTGGGTGGCATGTTGCTTCATTAACATGAACACAGGCTCTGTAGTTTATTTTTAGTCCATCCTACATATGCCATCCTGCTGCAGTAAAATGCTCATCAGTGCACAAAACGTGTATTAATGTAGAGCTGAAAATAGTCCCCCAACATATGCACTATTTACTCCGATTTTACGAGTGTTTGCTAAAAACTTAAGTGCCCAGCTGTTCAAGGAAATTACTGAGTCTTAAACTTTATGTTTGACCTTCTTCCCAAGATGTATATCCTCAGTGGGAACGAATGATTGAGCTTGACAAGGCAAGGATGTCAGAAAGTGAGCAGAGACGGACAAATGTTTGAGGTTTGTTGACAATAATAAAAGTACAAAATGGCGCCAACTTTATTCTTTAACGTGTTATGATGAGAAGGAAAAGTCTCTTAATACAGCAGCGATAACTTAGAAGTAGAGTGTTGCGAGAAGGAAAAGATCGTCACATTGAAGAATCAGTAAGTAAACCAATTAAGAGACAGCCAATCAATCAAACTTAGTCTGGTGTTACCTGCATAAATTTGATTTTTAATTTGATGAACACCCATCTGTATGCCTGAAATTCTTCAACCTGGATCTCAACTTCTCCACTTCACTGAGATTCACAGCAGCAACATCCACAGCAGGCCCTCCACAGCACAGCCTGACCCCCGCCTCCCTTGACTGCTATCATTGGCCTAGCAGCGCGCTAACAGCGGGCTAATGCTAATGAGACAACAATTCTACATTAATGTACTGTCACTGTTAACATTGCATTAGCCTGCTATTATTATTCCCAATGGACCAGACCATCTGGGCCACCATACGGTCTGACAGGAAAGAGAGAGGGAGAGAGGAGCAGAGCAGAGGAGAAGAGATTTTTTTTCCTTTACTGTATGTAGATGGAAGTCACTGTTTCATTTCCCCTGGTTTGTTATCTCTTTCTGCGTTGTCTGTGCTCCTGATTAAAACTGACAATAACACCTACAGTATGTCTCCCACAAATACATACAGTAAGAGTTGAATATGTCACATTTGACTTTAGCTGCAATCTGCCAACCAGCTCCACACTCCATGACAAGTCTCTGGGTCAATTTAAGGTAAAAGTTTGGACAGACCATGGATGCTTTTGTGCATGTTTTCACCAGCTGCTCAGAGAGAAAACTGCTTGTTTTTTAGGACTAGTGTGTAGGATTTACAGTAGTCGCATCTCGTCATGAGGTTGCAGATGGCAACAAACTGAATAACTCTCCCATAAAACCTCCTTTTCCAAGTGTGTAGGAGAGCTTACAGGTAATGTATAAATGAGGGCCTTCTCTGTATCACGAGTTAGACTGTCTGTGCTCTATAGAGGAGAACCTGCTCCCTGTTTAGATACAAAAGTCTTCCTCTAATTTCTAAGATAACTAAAACACATCAATTCTGAGTTCCAGGTTATTATATAATAATGAAAACATAATGCATTTTCCATTTCCTCAAATAGAGCCCCCTAAATCCTACACATTGGTCCTTTTGGTCCCCTCTGGTTGAGAGCTACTCCTGTTCAGGATTGTTTCATCCACTGCGTGGGAGACGTTCCCCGAAGCTCCCAGAGAAAAGTGCTGGGAAGTGGCTGTGTGCTGCTCTTAACCAGACGCACATTTACAAAAGCACATAGCTAGTCCTCATCCTTGATGTCACCTCTATCGCTGAATCTAAAATAAAAAAAAGGTGTTTGAGAACAGCTGTTATAAAGCATAAATATAAGATTTCTGACGCTTGTTGACGTTTGTTTTCAAGTGTAATCGGCTCATCGTTGCCTCTTGTGGCCATTGGGTTAAAAAAAAAAGGCAATTGTTCTCACCACAGCTGAGCCTACTACTGCTTAGTGCATCCCAACGAGGCTTTAATGGCAGTGCGTTCAAATAATACTTGAAAAGACTTCAACAATGAGGACTAACTTGGTGTCTCCAACACACAGGATGTGAGAAGCACACTCCTCCATCACAAAACCAAACAGGGCCAGATTAGAGTATCAACTAAATGAGACAAAATTATGTTTTTAAACTGTGGCTGTGGCCTAGCAGTTGCAGCTTTAAGTTCAACAATTAAAACTGACACATAAACTGGCACACTGTATGTAGTCACTGGGAGAAACGTATGTAGTATGTACAGCTATCCATCCATCTGCAGGGTGACAGGTTGTAATAGTTATAAAGTCACAGCCCTAAAAGTGTAACTGAAGTTGAAAATGACATGTATGACTAGAGAAACATAGAGTAACTTAACTGCTATTATATATTTATATTACTCTGTGTAAGCGTACATTATTATATAGCATACTTTTGTAATGATGCATCTATGAGATATGTAGTACCGGTTGAGACACAGGGATAAATTTTGCATTTACACACATTCTTTACAGCTTTCATCATAGCGTAAAAAAAAAAAAAAACACAACTTATTTGGGAATAGAGAATTGTCCATCGAAGACACAGAGGGAAAGTTAAGGGATCACATTCAGAATTATTAGTTAAACACAACTACTGAGGTAAGAAAAGGATATCTTATGGTATCATCAGAGGGGAAGTCATGGGTCTACAGTTCTACTTATTGAAGCTAAAATCTGGGACTTGTTCAGGAAGACAAAATGTTTTTGCAGCGTTCAGATACAAATTCAATGCAAATAATTTTTACATTAATGTCAAATAGAATGTCGATGATCAATCTTTTTGACATGTAATCCATCACAGGTTATCCGATTTGAACTGCAATTTGTTGCTTATTCAAAACAGCTACTGAAGTGTTAATAGGAGAAAAAAAAGGAACTAAATCTATTTATTCTTATGCAAAATAATGTAACTTCATGTTTATGTTGCTACAAGTTTTGTTTTTCTTATTAACCCTGGAGTTAAACAAAATAAAAGTCCTTATTTACAATCTGCAATATGAGCAGAGTAAGTAATGAAACCTGAATGTGTTTCCTTTCAGAGATGTTTCTGCTTCACTCAACAAATATTCTTTCTTTTTTTTTTCAAAAGCAACTAATCTGATTACTCTGATTGAATCTGGACTGTGATGGATTATAATAAGAATTTTTCATAATCAAATTACTATAATCTTTTTACATGCAATCATTTCTGTCTGAACCCTGTAGGTTTTTTTACCAGGGCTGTGTTCGAGTACATTTACTGTTACAGATGTAGATTTTATTCAAACATTATGTCCAAATATTGAACAGATTTGAGAAACGAACATTAACAAAACAGAACATTATCATTTCATGCCTTCAAAACCCGAAATTAAGTTTATGTTTGCATGTAATTTGCATGAATACAAGATGTTTCCCACATTGATAACATGTGGTCTCAAGCTTGGATGTTTGTATCTGCAACGCAGTTGAACATCTATCTGTCTCTGAACGCACCCCTGGATCCAGGAGGCTAATGTTACTCACCCTTGCTTGGGCTTCGCACTAACGCCACAGCAGCGCAGCAAACACAACACACAGAACCCCCCCCCAATCATCAGCCAGCATTACAACACAGCAACTAACAGTAATAAACAAGTAAAACAACAACCCACCAAAGATTAACAGTCCCCTGCTGACAACGTCTAATCTGATACAAGATACTGCTGAAGGTGAAAACTAAAGTCTACACAAGGCTTTATGATTCCATTTTGTGCATGTGTGCGTGTGTGTGTGTAGGGTGGGGGTTTCTCTTACCTCCCAATGGTGTTAGGCAGTGAGGTCAGCTGGTTGTCATCTACCTTCAGTGTTGTCAGCTTCTTCAACATTCCTGCACCAAATGCAAACGCACATTCAAATCAACACAAACATGCACCAGTTATATCCTCAACAAAGAAACATACACCGTGGGCTGACGTGCCATCTTTTTAAGGGTAGATATAGAATAGTTAGCGATAATCTATATTTCTCTTACGGTGAAAACATCCTGTGAAAAGAGCAAAACCAACACAATGAACTGATCCTTCTGACGAGCAACGCCTCTGGAGCCGAAGCCTGATATAGTAGCGTCTTCCTCTTTACCATAGAACTGTTGTCACAAACTATAAAAACACTCATCAGTGAGCCATACAGTTGCATTGGCTGACATGTTCCTTCATTACAATGAACACTATAGTTTATTTTGAGTCGATCCCACATACACCCTTCCTGCTGCCATAAATATTCGCCAGCAAACCAAACGCACATTACTCAGAGCCTGAAAATAGTCCCAAACAAATGCAAAATGCACTCCTGTTTGAGCATCGTTTGCCGGAAACTATACTCCCAGATGTTTTAGTCAATTACTTCACACTTTTTAAAAAAGGGAATCTATTTATATATGACCTGATTTAGATATTGGAGCTGTTGGAGCTCGGAGCTGATCGCCACAGGCAAGGTGGAGGGGTCAGGAAATTGTTGAGGCATAGAGTGTATTACTTCTTTCTTTTTTTTTCCTTTAAATGGGATTTGTTGTAGGAAAAATACAGTAAAACACCATCCCTTAATATACTTTTCATTTGTCTATGCTTTGTTGCACCACTCTCACCTGGGATCTGCCCAGTACAGCTGCTGCTATCTAACCCCATTAGGAATTAAATAGGTGGTGATTTAAATGCTTTGCTAAAGCTTCATCAACTTGGGGAAATATGAGAGTGTTTGTGTGTATACCTATAGAGTCAGGGAGGTGCTGCAGCATATTGGAGGATAGTAGCAGGTCCTCTAGGGCCTCACAGCCTGAAATGTCCGTGTCCAACGTTTCAATTCGATTCTTCGCTAAGTCCAAGTATCGCAACTGACGAAGTTTCCCTATTGACTGCAGAGAGCAGGGCAAGGAGACGTATGAATGAAAAAGACAGAAGAGCAAAACAATGTAAAACCGAGCAACATCTGCAGTGCAGCTTTACTCCCATGTTCTTACCCCTGGTATAGACTGTAGAGAGTTGTTATCCAGCCACAGCTCCTTTAAGTTGTGGATTTGTTCCAACACCTCTGGCTAACATGTAAAAACAGAGGAAACCACAGTAACTTACACTGATCACACACTTTTATTTCACAGGCAACAGTACAAATGTCGTGAACATGTTTGGATCCAAAAAAATGGTGCTTTGGTGGGTCCAGAGACTTCCCACTTTGATTTAACTGTTGGCAGAGTGGGTGAGACTGGCAATCGCTCCCTCCAAGCTTTCTATCTCTTGGCAGCAAGTAAAGCGTGCAGCCAACTCACTCCTGTCACAGTCGACTTCCTGTCTGACCCTGATGTCACATCCTACCATCCTCTATCCAGCCTTCTCTTCCTCCACCATGTCACTGTGTCCCACTTCCGAGGTCCAGCTGAACCTGTGCCTCCCTCCTCCTCCTTCGAGGAGACGCTCTACAGATGATTCACCATATGCTGCACTGGGTCCTCAAATGTGAACTTTAAAGGAGGTGGCCCCATAAATGGGACACAGCATCTGTGTTACAGACTCTTCTCTGACTTTGGACCTCCTTCTCTTCTCCTTCCTCGTTTTCGTGCACATTTCTTTACAAACTGGTAAGTGCAAACATTAGATTAATAGAATATTACTGTCTGAGCTTAGTGTGTTAATGTTAAGGTATACTGTGCATGTTTTATAATGCAAAAGATGACGACAACCATTCTCACCATGTCAGAGAATTCATTGCTACCCAGATCCAACCTCTCCAACTGTGTCAGTCTGTGGATGGACCTGAGAGGATAAAGTACATTGATTACTACAGTTGTTACATATGCAAATTGTACACTTTTGCACATTATTCAGTTTACCCTTATTCAAGATATTATTTACTGGGCACTAGTCTTTTCACACAGATAAAACAAATAAAAATAAAAACAAATACAACTTTTAATAACACAGTTCAATGGGTAGTGATGTTTAATCACTATAGTCATAGCAATCATTACTTTTAACTGGTATTTTTACAACGGCGGAGCAGAGCCGTGAGCTGCTCAGAGCAACGCTACGGAGGCTAATGGGATTTCTTGGTTTCCCTCATCAAACTCATTTCGTAACGTTCTGTTATTATCTCATAATGTGGTGAATGTGCAAGTCACATATAACAGTAGTTTGCACCGACAATAAGGATTATGGCAATGGGTCAAATTTGCCAAAATGTTGAACTATCCGTTTAAGTGTCAAAGCTCCTTTTTCCGATTTGCTGTTATTTCAGCACAGTCCTGCTCTTCATTGATCTAGTAAGTTGATTACAATTAGCTTTAATTTGGATATGTGTCAAAACACCTCCTACCTGTTCATTAGGGAGCAGTTCTGCCACTTACTGTAAACCAGCTGAAGTACCATAAGGATTATGCACTGGTGGTCATATACAGTAAATTAGTATTGGTATCAGCACTTTATCAATCAGTTTTAATTGGCTACAAATTCAGCCACATTACAGTGAACAGGAAACAGGCAGAACATGTTCCTGCTCTAATAGGAACACCTGCCAGGGGATAAATATAGTTTTAGTCTGGACGCCTGGGAAGGCAAGGATACACTCCGAAATATCATGAAGCATCTGTGTCCATGTGTGTGTTGCAACTCTCTTTATTTCTGACACATTTGTATGCACAAACACCCACAGACACATATGGCGCGTTGTCTTACTTTGGCATGGTTTTCAGGTGGTTCTCTCTCAGCTCAAGGATCCGTAGTTTGGAGAGTCTTAAAAACAGAAGGCACAGAAACCAAAACTTAACTTGCTGTATTAATTCTCTACATGAAATGCAACAAATGTTACTTGGAAAGTCAAGAAAGGCCACAATTAGAAAAAATACAGACTGCAATTAGTGAAACAGTGTCAAACTGATCACTGATGATAAAGATCCTAGTAAACATAATTTACAAATATTTCTCATAAATATTCTTTCACATAAGAGACATTGAAAAAGCCACATTGATGCATGTGATATGTAAAAAAAAATAAATAAAAAAAATAAAAAGACAGTCCAACACAATAATACCCATGACGCTCACATATGCCCTCATAAATGAAGACACACTGATGCATCCGTTTACCTGCCAAAGTTAGCCGGCAGATACTCCAGGAAGGCATCGTTTAAGAAGAGCTGGGTCAGATTCAGGAGCTGCGTAAAACCATCTGGGAGTCTGAGAGAGGGAGAGGGAGGGGAAAAAGGAAAGAAAGAAGGTTTACAAAAGAGGGATAAGAAAGTGAAAAGGAGAGTGTGTGTCCTTGAAGGGCCTCGGTGGAATAAAAACATGGACAACGCTCCCATAACAAGCCCTGCAAATACAACAGCTAGCTGCTGTTAGCCTGCAGATGACTCATCATCTCTTACACACACACACACACACACACACACACACATAAACATGTGTGTGATTGTGCGCTTTCACACACACACATACACACAAACACACGTATGAGGAAAGGAAGCGCCTCCGTCTGCAGTACAGTGTGTGGTTGAGTCTAGTTGTGCTTCCTGGACATTACACCGGTGTTTGGAAAAAAACAATTACTAGCATTACACCTGATGCTCCAGTGGCTTTGCAGCAGAAAAGTAAACACCAGCACTCGACTGTCGTACTGTCCTCGTATCTTTGCTGCAGATCAGGCCAATGGGACGTAAACACGGCGATTGTATAGTGGTGTGGAGTCTGTGGACGCAGCCAGCCCCTCTGTGGTGCTTTGAACACGTCAGCAACTCTCACACAAACACGCATCAACCCTCCATTAGATCATGAACTGAGACCTGGTTCATAGAAACGGGTTGATAAAACCTCTCTCAGTGAAAGCACTAATACAATTTGAGAGATGATTATTTATAGGATAATACAAGTGTTTTCTTCAGAAGCTGCACACTCCCTATTTTTAATATCATTATCATATCTATCAGCATCACTGAATGTCAATCCTGCAGCTATTCACATTTGCTAGTGTCAGTGTTCAGCAGAGCTTCAACGCTGCAGTGAAATGTGTTATCACTGAGCTGGTGTTAGCGTCTTACTTGGTGATAGGGTTGACACTGGCCTCCACCACCGACAGACCTTTACAGCATTTTATATTATCTGGAAACTCCTGGATACCTGTTCAGAGAGACATATTCATTTATAGTAACATTTGATTCATAAAATATGTTTAAAATCAATTCATCAGTGGTTAGAATGTCTTCTAGATCTGCTCCCCTTGTTTCATCATCACTTGGCTCCATATACAGTACTACATCAGATTGTAATTGTAACAGTTTTACGCAAATAGACAATTAGCAAAGATGATAATCTCCTAGTATATCAATGCAATCAGCAGTTAAGAGTGCAGGTAACTTTGTAGCAAGCTTTAACTTTGCTTAGTGTTTTCAGGTTTGCTGCAGTTGGGCGGGTTTCAGCAACATTTTACCATTTTTACTGATGTCCAGCTCTTTGAGGTTAACCAGGCTGGCAATGGTGGTGGGCAGGTTGGACAGGTCGTTATCAGGCATGCTCAGCTTCTTCAAGGCCTGGCAGTTGAAGAGTTGCTATGGGAACACAGAGGGACAAAACAAAGGAATATTATAGTCTGTTGGCAAATTCACACACGCACAGACCTTTAACAGAAAGGTACAAAAGCACGGGAAGCAGGGAAGTCCGCTGCTGGAGGCATGTGTGATTTAATGTTGTGGAAAAGCAGTGCAATTTTAGCTGCCTTTTTCTATGAATAATGCAGAATTAATCTCCTCCATATGACGGCCCCTAAGGACAAAACGCATACTAGAGCGAAAGCAACAGCATTCAGAGAAATGTGCCCTAAAATCTAAAATTGAAAAAATACTGCAAATGCCACAAATCAGACTCGCAAAAGTGCTGAGAATTCAGAAATTCAGAAAATATTAAAAACACACGACAGACAGAGGCACGGATATTAAAGGAAAATGCTACAAACACTTTAAAACATTCAAAAATGAAGAGAGGGAATAGTTAAAGCTTTCCCATTAAGGCTCTTCAGATAACAGGGATTAGCTCAAGGTCCACCTACAGACTTCTTACAAAGCTTTCAGTTGCTCAGTTTCATAAATCCAAGATCAAGAAGAAAAACTGTGAATATTTTTTCCAAACGAGCTGCAACTGGTAAACAAATTAAGTATTGATTTGTAACTGAATTTCCATTTGCATTTGCATATTCATACACGCTTGCATTTCCCATATATATAAGACGATGCTGTGTCATAGTGTGCTGCTTATTCAGTTTTCAACAATGAACGTGAAAAATTCAATTATGAAAAACTGCTGTGCAAACGCCTCCGGTTGCAGGTGAGATCATTTTCATGTATTGTCAGTTAAATTTTTTGCCAATCTTTCAGTCATGGATTTTTGTATCAACTTCAGCAAAGCGCTGTGTTTGCTTTGTCTCACAGCAGCATGTCTGCATCCACAGCAATCTCATTATCTATTGTAAATAGATCCTGATACAGAATCTTCCCTGTACTACAAAGCCAAACTCCTTGATGTGGCAGCTCCTTGTCTCAAACATCACATCAGGGTTTCTTGGTTCAGACCAAAACATTGAACTAAAAAAGGTTGAACCACAAAAATAATAATTAACCTTATATCATGATGACTGCCCACATATTTTAAATGAAAGTAATTTAAACAGTATGCTAAGCCTCACTAAAATAATCTCATAAGACATTGTTACTTTGACATTTCCCTTCACAGACAGAGAGAATTAAATATATGAACTACACTGAGAGCTTCTTAATACCACAGTCTTGTCAGCACAGGTGGAGCATCACCTGGGGAAGAGGTGTCACAATAAGAATATGAATCACTTTTGGTGTCTGCTGAGCAGATCAGCTAAATTATATCCTCAGTGTTACGCAGTGGGTGGCGTGACATCTGCACAGGGTAAACACTGGAGATCTCCTACCTGCCAGAAAACATGAATAAGCCACTGTTTTTCTTTGTCAGTGTTCTCTTAACTCATCTTAACGTTTACATTGGTAGAAAGTCACTCAGGAAAACACTTTGATAATGTGAAATGATCTGCGTTGATCTGATTCTGTACTGTAGGTTGTAAATTGTACTCTCATGCCAAGTGTTACCCAGACGTCATCCACTCAATGTGATTTTTGTCCACAAAAATCCAATTTTCTAATGTGAGGTTTTCTCATAATTACAACAAGCATATGCTCACTCACATTAATTCCCATGGGCACTTCAGAGTCCAACTCCTCTAACTTGTGTGTGTCTTTCAGTGAAAGGGATTCCAGGCAGACATTTATCAAAAACAAAAATCACAAGAGCAGAGGGAGGGCACAGAGCTGTGCAGAGTGAAACAAGGGCAGGGCTGCTCTGTGCCCACAGGTCAGGCCAGACCACTACACTTAAACACACAATCACTTTCATACACACACACTTAAGGAGCTCTCCAGCCCACTTACATGAAGGCCAATCACTCTGGCAGCCTCAATAGCTCTTACACAATCTTGGCACACACATACATGCACAGCATCAAGGCTGAGCATTTTTTTTGTGTGTGTCAGTTGAATGCATGTTTGGCCTGCCACTTACACCGCCCTATTAAAGCTGTGTCCATTCATGTGGGCTATATTTAGAAATCCAATTCAACATCTCTGTCTTTTAAAACCCAGACAGGATATCAATAAAATGAGACAGGCCTCTAATAAACAGCACCTGTAATTCTCCTTGAAATATTGGAAGGGCATTTTGCTTCATTACAACTCATGGAGTTTTCTCTGAAAGGCTGGGATCCCACTATGTGGCCCTGCTGCCGCCGGGAAGCAACCCCCTGTTTCCTGTCAGTCGGTGCCACTTTATCAGGCCCACTTTGCTAAAATGAAAGTACAATCCAATACAATGAATGCAGTACAACCTAACTTTATACATGTTTCAATATTCAGTGGTATAACGAGGGGTGGGGATGAAATAACAGAAACACCTGTGAGCACCACTTTCATGAAGGAAGGATTCGCTGCAGAGCTGCTGTATTAAAGTGCATTAGATTTAGCTACATGTTGCACCCTCAACTACGCCAGGTTAAAGGGATAGTTCAACATTTTGGCAAATTGGCCCATTGCCATAATCCCTATAGTCTTGGCAGTAGGTTCGTTACCTTTAATTGTCGGCGCAAGCTATTTTTAGAACGGCGGAGCAGTAGCTCTGAGCAAGCTGCTCAGAGCTACGCTACGGCCAAGTTGTGACCTGCACATTGACCACGCTATGAGATGGGCTAATAACGGAACATTATGAGACAGAGTTGTTTCACAGGCAAATGAAGAGACTGCTTGCCGAAAAACTGCCCCCAACAGGAACACACATCAGTAGTTTTGCATGAATTTACCGCGAAAAAAAAAGAAAAAAAAAGCTTTGTTTCATGACGTTCCGTTATTATCTTATAGCGTGGTGAATGTGCAGATCACAACTTGTCCACCAAACCGTTTTGGAGTTGTTGGATTGTCTATTTGATGAGTTTGATGAGGGAAACCAGGAAATCCCATGAGCCTCCGCAGTGTAGCTCTGAGCAGCTCACGGCTCTGCTCCACCGTTCTAAAAATAGGTTGCACCGACAATTAAATGTAACGAACCTAGTCCTAAAACGATAGGAATTATGGCAATGGGCCAGTTTGCCAAAATGTTTAACTATCCCTTTGACAGTTATGCCTCCACCAATCAGCCAAGCTGTAGGACATGTTGTTACAATCTCCCCAGTTACAGCACTGAATAATGGTCCAAAATGTTTCTGCTGAACATTATGATGTCACGGTGAAGCTGACCTTATAAAATGTAATCACTTCATCATTTCATCCCATCAGTCACTTGTGTTAAATTATGTCACAATTAGCTCATGAATTATTGAGTTATCACAGTGACTCCAAATTTTGCCATTTGTGCCAAATTTGAAGAGATTCCCTTGAGGAGTTCCTGATATATTCAAAAGGTCAAAACTGTGATTTTTTTTTAGCGTACCAGATTTAAGAAATTTATTCTTGCATGTGGGTAAATGTTTATATCAAATTTAAAGCAGAAGTAAGCGATCCGGTCATTTTGTTCCAGGCAGGCTTTTGAAACCGAAAGTTACGGCTTCAAGTCACGACTTACGACTTTGTAGCGTTCCAGGGAACCCGTAACTCGTGTTTTTCGGACCTGTTGCCTGTGAAAGTGCACTATAACGGCTACTTGTAACTTCCGACCCGTGAACTCGTACCAGATCGAACTGGTACGACTTCACAGGTCGGAAAAACACGAGTTACGGGTTGCCTTGAACGTACCATAACTTCTTGTCAGCCAATGGAGTTAGCAGCCTCCGCCCTCGTCATGGATCTATTGGTCCCTTCATGCCGTTCTCTCTCCTCATTGGATAACGCTTGTATCCCACAAGGAAAGTTTTCTCCTCGGGTTACAGCAGAGCAGAGTGAGGACTTATATTAACAAAAAACATTCCACTGACTTCTGCTTTAAGGAAATTCCCTCACAGCGTTAATTTAGATATTGTGCTAACAAGAACATGACAGATGAACGGTCAGACTCAAAACCCACTAGTGAAGATCATGTGGTATGATCAAAAGCTCTTTCACTGAGCTACTAAATCACAGGAGATTGTTCATCACTTGTCCCTACAGCCAGGAGGTGTGACCCCACACAAGGTCAGGATTTTGCATATATCAGACTCGCATGATTACAAATCATGTCTCGGAGCTTAGAGGGTAGAGATAATGTAAGTGGGGTCGGAGGTTAAAGACATTTGAGTGACAGCAGACAGCAGGGGGTCAGGCGTCACCTTGGGTAGCTCTTCAATCTGGTTGGCGTCCAAGTAGAGCTCCTCCAGAGTTCTCTCGAAGCTGAAGATTTCTTTGGGGACCTGCTGCAGGCTGCAGTGGGAGTAGTCCAACACTGAGATCACTTCCTCCTCACCACGGAAACAACGGCACGGCACCAGCCGGCCAATCAGCTTCCGCTTAGTGGTCATTTCCAGACACTGCACTGTGGAGGTAAGAAGAGGAGAGATGATAGATTAATTTCAGGGTATCTGCCAACATCAACATCAACAGGCTCATTACGGTATATCTCCGTCACCAGCTGCCAGGCTTTATTCACTGCAGAGACCATTGTTGGTTTGATCACTAAAAGATAACAAAGGGTGTGAAATATAAAAGTAGCATCAAATATGTTTCAGCTTCAGAGATTAAAATTCTCATGTGTGGGATTTCCTCTAAAGTGTTTTGAAATAATTTTCGATCGTGGCCATGTGAGCTGCTTTCATTCATGTTGACAGATTTCGCTGCTTGTGATGAGTGGTGTATTATAAAGATGCACAAAAGAATTTAAAAAAACCTAGGGTGGAAAAAAAAAAGAGAAAATGTGCAGGAAAACTTGTGAGAGTTAATCTGTCTGAGGGTGGAACTGACACTGTTTATATGACTGCACACATCAGGGCTAAAGTGACACTGATCTGCCTTATCAGCTCATCAGTAGAGCTCTATGATCTGGCAAACAGCCCTGCGATTGACTGGCAACCTGTTCATGCTGCTTCCTGGCTCCCGCACATTTGGAGCTGGGATTAGCTCTAGATCTCACAGACAGAACAAAGTCTTTTCTCCACAAAATTAACGTTTCAAATAATCTAGAAAACGTCAGTGAGCAAAAAGCATTTCCTGTGTGGTGATTCATTCGGAATAAATGATTAACGCATGGTTTCTGATTTACCTCATACCATCTCGTTTGTGCTGCTATCACATCACTGACAGCAACACAAAACATCAGAGCTGATACATTAAAAAATAAACCCTTCGGCTCACAGCACCTTGCATGTGTACCGTCTTTGTTCCTCGTTGTTAGAAATAACTATTCTATCTGACACCACAGAACAATCTGGTGATCTAATACCTCTTTTTGTTGGCTTCTTGGGATTAAAACTGTTTAAATCACTTAATACAAACTCAGTTGAGCGACATTTTTACTCTGAGGCACAGACATAGGTTAACCTGACTCCACACTATACGTAAGAAACAAATGAGCATCCTTGTTGCTGTGTGGAGTATGACCATGGTTTACTGGCCCTACACAGAAAGAATGACAGCAACTGTTGCAGGACATATGGACTGTGAGTGTTTTGTTTTTTTTAATAGACCTACAATAAATAATGTGAACCGATCCTTTAAGACAGGGATGATGCAGGACCAATATTAGATGTAGAGCTTCAAATGTCGATGCTATTTGCTGCCAGGCAGGTGTAAAACTCAGGACAGATGGGCAGTACAGTCATCCCCCACCAACCAGCAGTTACCCAGCTCACAGCAGGCTGAGGCTCTCTGTCAGGAATGTGCATATGCGCGCGCGCACACACACACACACACACACACACACACACACACACACACACACACACACACACACACACACACACACACACACACACACACACACACACACACACACACACACACACACACACACACACACACACACACACACACACACACACACACACACACACACACACACACACACACACACACACACACACACACACACACACACACAGACACACACTCTTCAAACAACAAACCATGCCATATAATTAGGCTGAATCCTTTGTAATTCTGCGACAACATCACTCCATTACACGACTCCATTTAAAGAGCTAGTAGCTGAATGGCATAAGTAGGCTAACCATGGGTATTAAAATTCTTGATTGAGGATTTATCATTCAGCTTTATCATTTCAAACCCAAACGCTTACAGTACTACACTCAATCTACTGACAAATAAAACTGTTTTAATGCCCCCCCTTTTCACACAGAACAAAGAGTGAAATTCCAGTTATCGGACAATCATCTCAATTTCCTGTTTGATGTGGAGGAGCTAAAGCCAGCTGTGATGTGGAGAGAATAATTGGAGTAAAGAGTACAAAAAAAGGAGGTGATGAAGAGTTAATTGTGGCATAAAGAGAAAGGCAGGAGTCAAAGGGGCGACGAGGAGGAGACAATGAGGGAGAGAACATGAAAATGAGGAGGTGCAGAGAGCAGAAAGAGGGACTGGAGCAGGAGGCTCAGAGATAAGACCTGCAGCTTTATCTGTCTACACGCACACACACGTGTCCAGCTGCACAGTGAGAGCAGATGAATTTGGATGACAAAGTGATCTTGAGCATTGTGAGGAGGACACTATGTTATCTGCTCTAGTTTGACACAAGCCAAGTGAAATCTGATTAAAAAAAGAAAAAAAGACTGCAGATCCTCCAGGACTGTTTATCTAAAAGAGTTGGACCATTAAAATCAATACATCCTTATCCACAGTCACGGTCAAAGCGAGTGTAATGAGGCGAGCCGGGATTTACTGTTTGTCTACAGTATGTGTAAACCCAGCAGTTTTCATGTTGCTCTCACCTTGGACCACTGGTTCCTGTTTAACCCCTCGTGTTTAGAGCTAAATGTGATCTGGGCTTTGTTTAGCTCAATGGAACGGGTCGGGTTTCAACACTAAGGATTATACACTTCATAACAGCATCCTGAGTTTCCTTTTTTCCCCCTTATGCCAGCAGGATGAACACAGACACAGACACAGAAAACGGCCATTTATTATTTTCCTGGTGTTATAAGTCAATGTATATTAGTGCAACTAGTTTAATTTGAATGGGTTGGGTTTAGAGAGTGCTTTATCTCCAACTAGGGATGCACAATAACTATCGATACAGATAATTATCAGCCCGACATGTCTAGCAGACTTAACTGTGTATCTTGGCCAATAATTGTCAGGACAATTACTGGCCAAAATACACAGTCAAGTCTGCTAATGACATTAGTAGAGCCAATTACAGTAGCTGACATTGCTTTTGTTCATTTTCAAGCTGTTTGCCGCGTCTTACAGTAGTCTTACAGTAACTGTTCTCTTGATAACTAAAATGTCAAAAAAACATTGCTATATTTTATGAAACAGAGAATATCCTAAATCAGAAGTCATTCATTATACACGCTTTGTTCTTCTATGCTACTTCCATATTAAATTTTACAGAACCAACGAATGTACTCTTTGTCAAGTATATTTTTTTAGCGTTTTTGCCTTTATTTGATAGATCAGTAGAGATGGACAGGAAAGGGGGAGGCAGAGAGGGGGAATGACATGCAGGAAAGGTCTGCCCGGCGCGGGATTCGAACTGGGGACACCTGCGTTGAGGACTGTAGCCTCTACATGGGGCAACCGCCTTAACCACTGCGCCATGCACCGCCCCACTCTTTGTCAATTTTAAATATTATGATTCAGTGACATTTAAAACGGCACAAATAATGTATACAGTACATAATAATTTGCTTTGCCAGAGTATTGTTTGAGGCTGTTTGAAATGCTAAACTAAACTAAACTGAAACTGAAAGAGCCATCCTCATCATCAACATCCTCTTCTTAAAAAACTATGAAGAACAAAAACTGTATTGGTCATATGGTGAGACCGTAATAAGTAGCTAATATTGAGTCACTGTCCATCTGCATCTTCAGAGATTGTGTTGTTGCCCCTGCTATGGAGCGGAAATACTGTCAAGAACAGAATACTGTGAAGAAGTGCAGATTTTTCCTGTCACTCAGACTATTAACTTCATCACATGTTCTTCCTATGAGACGATGAGCTGCAACAGGCTCAGCATCATCATCAACAGTTCATGTTAACAACAGTCTCCAGGCCTGGAGCTACATACAACCCAGCACGATAACATGTCACGACATCTTTCTGCTC
The DNA here is from genome assembly GCA_030347415.2 of Decapterus maruadsi. NCBI lineage: Eukaryota > Metazoa > Chordata > Actinopteri > Carangiformes > Carangidae > Decapterus > Decapterus maruadsi. The sequence continues at coordinate 27,730,362 of CM064886.1, forward strand.
TGTGTACTCTGTCAGATCCTGCACCCGAGATGCTTAGAGAAAGCAATGGAAACTATGCGCTGAGACAACAGATGTTACTTATATAACTACGGTATATTCCATATGGCCTTAGCATGTATCTTGCATCTTTGAAAACTTTTATTGTTTCAACAATAACTCAAATATTCGGTGTCTGCGAGGCTGCCCAAAGAGCAGGAGTCAGGTGATATGATCCGTCACAGCTACGCATCGGAGGCAGAAAGAGCCATCTTCTCATTCGCTGAGTAAGCAGCAGGCACCCTGCATTAACCTGGCCGAAATGTTACATGGCTACCGAAGGTGTGCAAATTGCTTTAATGCTTACTGCATCTAGTAATCAACCGCTTGACATCACAGCCAAGAGCCAGATGGCCCAGTATAATGTCCCAAGTAGGCCAGCAACACTGACCAGAACTAATACAACCATCTTTTCTCATATGGCTGCAGAACTGCTGGAGATTGTGATGACCTTTTTTATTTTACCTTACACCTTTTCTTCATCGAGGCTTTACCTCTTTTATCTACGGGCAAGTGCAGTCCATTTGTTTCTGTCCACCTATGAAATGAAGGTGTCTTTTGTGACATGTCTTTTTCCAACTGGTGAAGTAACTCTTAATAATTAAGGGACATATTTTAAGATGTGGAAAATGAGCCAATATAAAAGTAATGGAGAGTAATTCTGGGGGTCAATGATGTGGCAAAATCAATAGAAGTATCAGCGCACGGTCTGCAGCAACAACAATCTGTTTTTGTTAGCTGCTCACACTGACTGCAGCTACTTTATTATGCCCTCACACATCTATTGATGTAAGAGCTTAAAAATGCAAAGATAGAGTGGACTAAAAATAACTGCTTTTTTGTCAAGAGAGCAGAGAGAGGAAGAGATTAGAGCTGTTGTTACCCATCAGAATTAAGCAAGTACCGGTACTACAGCAGCAGGGGCAATGACAAATACTAGCAAATGGTAGATTGTTTATGTGGGCAAGAGTGAAAGGTGACAGAGCTGTCACCTTCATGTCACACACCAAGCAAAGTGGGGGAAAATGAAAATATGGACCAAGAAGATGCAAAGAACAGGGGGGAAAAAAACAATTAAAGACAAAAAAGAAGCCGCAAGATCACTTTAACGCAGTGTACCAGCATTAAAGCTGGTATTCCATTCATGTCCAATCACTAAAATCATGAAGAAAGGGACCAAAGTTTAGGAATATTTGCTCTTATTTCCTGTCTCTGTTGTTTTACTAGTGCTGTCATCGGATGAATGAATGTAAGCGGGGCACCACTGATGTGTATCTACTCCTGCCCAGACTCCTGGGGAGCCAAAGTCAGTAGCCAAAAAAGAAAAAGAAAAAAAAAAGGTAGGAAGAGTATTCAGCACAAGTCGGCACCAATGGGGTGAAACTAGGAAGTAAGCGTGGTTGGCTGTCTTGGCTCTCGCTGCTGCTATGGAAACAGCATGATGGAGCAGACTGACTCTGCAGAGGCAACGCTATACATGTGCAAGTCCCCAACATACACGATTCAATTATTCAGCAGCAGCACCGTGAGTCAGACAGAAACTTCTACACTGACCATCTATATGAAGTGAAAAGTGCAGCAGAGGTATTAGCAGCAAAACCTATTTAAAGTAACAAGAATACAAAGCACTCATTGTGATGAATGGTCTCTGTCACCGTGGCACATATCAGAGGAAGAATTCAGTCCATAGGTCGTCTGTACAAGCGGCTTATTATGACCCATGGTTACGTTTTATTACTGGGAAACTTCTCCTTGGCACTTGAATTAGGTGACCTCTAAGAGATATGAGTGGATGGATGCATCTGTAAAGTAAAGTGCTTCCACAAAGAAGGTCACAATGGAGGTCCTCTTACTTTAACAAAGTACTTATTTCAACCCAAACCACAACCAAGAATGCTATTTACACTATTTTAATGACTATTGACTTATTTATTGCTTTTTATTGTGATGAGGGTTGAAGAGGTCTGTCTGGCAGACTGCTTTTCATTGCATTGATGGTACACAGTACTTTTAAAGGAGACATAGTATGCCCACTTTCCACGAATTAAAATAGTTCCCAGGTGTCCTAAAGACATATCTGTGGTTAAAAAAAAAAATTTAAAAAGCCAAGGATCAAACATCACAGCTCTCCATGCTCTCAAAACAGGTCTTTTCAGAAAGGCTGGTTTCAGTGTCTGTCCCTTTAAATGCAAATGAACCACTGCTTGCCCCGCCCCTTCTACTGGTACCAGGTAGAGGTGGTATTATGCAAATTCGAATCCTGGTTACATCACTGGAAGACAACCGAGGGAACAGCTTGTAAAACCACGTGGATTTCAACCCAAATTAAAGCCTTCAAAAAGTTTTATTTCTATAATACGTCCCCTTTAATGTATATGACAATAAACTAAACTAGTTTACAACCTTAACGGTGTGTTTCCTATTTCTACCATACAAAGTTACATCGCCTCTGGTGTGATGCCATCAGGAGTTGGTTTGGTCATTTGGATGGTGTGTGAGTGAGTGTGTAGTATAACTCATGTAAATGGCTGCATTTTAGCGTGATGACTGGGTTTCAGGTCAGGGCTAGTCAAGTAGTGACGGTCAGGGTTAGTGCAAGTCTCCACGACCATTGACTTCCATCAACTTGTAATTCAATGTATTAATGTCCACTGAGATGATGGAAGCATGAATGTGCGTGTGTTGTGTGTGTGTCTCCTCCAGCAGTAACTCTACAGGGTGAATTCCCCGGGGTCCCATGACAGCCATCACTTCACGTGCAGTCTTGCCATCACCATAGTAACCGCTGCCATAGAGACCGTCTCCCAAGAGCTGGGTGTATTTTTACTCGCTCTCTCTCTCTCTCTCTCTGTCATAAAACAGAACATGCTGCACTCAGTGGGCGATCGCTCCACATTTGGCGACGCTTTCCACAGACTCTAATATCTCAGACACCTTAACAGCACCTGAACAGGAGCGTCTCGGAGCCGAGTGTCGCCACGTCTCCGTGTCTTTCTTCTCTCTCCCTTTCTTTCTTTTTCTGATTGTTTCTTTTTTGTGAAGCTGTATGTGTGAACAGTGCACTCTGCAGAGCTCACCCCGGGCTTCTGCACTCACTCACAATTAAAACAGTCACATGCCGTCACGCACAAGCACATGTGAAAGACACACACACACACACATTCGGTTTAATTCCCACATATAGACTCATTTAGTTTACGGTTACTTGCAGTAGTGATAGCAGGAGAAAATGGAAGATCCTGTTTTACATCCAAATGCTTTACATTGTCAAGTAAATCCCTGAGCAGTGTGTACGTGTGTGTGTATGTGTGTATGAGAGAGCGAGAGACTGTATATGTGGGAGGCAGTTAGCTAACTAGCAGCCAGGAACAGCTTGTTCTGTCTCTTTTACATTCATTAAATAGCCACTTACAGCAGTTACCTGCACCGGCACAGACATACAAACACATAGTTAGATTTATTTGTCTTTTGTTCTGAGCCAGGACCCCAATCATTTACAAGTGTCCTGGTAGAAACTCCAGGCTTTTTTTTTTTCACCAGTGATCAGCTGAAATATACCACATTAAAAAGTTGTCAAGAGTCACTTGGCATGCACTCGAATGATCAGGAAGAAATGGTTGCAGTGTTATCTCTAGGGGAATAAGAGAGCTGGATAATGGACAGTTAGTTTGACATTCAGGGGGTCCTTGCAGCCTCGCAGCCAATGAAATCTGGGATATCCTCCAGCCACACGTCACTTTAAGAAAGAATAAGGACATAAAGACAGTGAATAAATTAATAAATATTGAACTTTTCCCGTATTAGTGCCTCGTTGTGCATACCTAATGTGTTTATTAGCCACAAAACAAATGTACATAAGTGCCAGTTTAACATCTTGTCAGTAATCAATCTATCCAACACCTAAACCAATGCTCACAGAGGCAGGCACAGGGCCGACAAGGCTGCTGTACATGGATGACTTTGAATAGATCAAAGCATTCTCACACACATTCACATCTACAGTCACCTACAGTTGATCAAATCTGCAAGTAAACACACAATAAAGATGTTCATGTTTTTTCTGTTTCAGTTATCAGACAACAGACAACAAATCAGAAAGCCAGAGTGAGACTTTGCCCATAAAGACCAGTGAGACCAAAAAGAAAATCTGATCTTCCAGCTGTGAGTGAATTACTCAAAGTTGTACTGTATGTAAGGTCAAAGTAAACAGAATCAGTTACACCTCGAGGTGCTTAAAAATCAGCACAAGATATCCCCCCCACCCCTCGTCTTTAGACCCTTAATTTGCATAATGCGTAATTACAACAATAACAAGAGGGGGGCAGGTAGAGTAGCAGAGGAAGGATTTCTCTTTAAGCCAGGACGGACAAATATGCAGATAGAGAATAAAAGTACATTTACAAGGGGTGTCCTCGACTAATTTTCATGGTCGAATCTGATTGGTCGGATTTTGCCCTTAGTCGACTAATCGTCAAATCATGTTGTTTTTCCCCAAACTGATTCATGATCTCATTTGCGTCTTTTTCCGCTCAGAGAAAAGAGTTAAAACACCCAAATAGACAAATTCTTCACTTGGCGATAACAGGACATTCTCCATCTTCCCACCTATCTCACTCTTTTTTTTTTCCTTCCTTGACCTCACACACTGACAAGTACAGTAGGCTGTGAGTGTGTGCCGCGAATACAAATGTGAAGTCCCATCATCATTTGTGACGATTCAATGACGAGGTTGATGGGGTAACCCTAACCTCTCCAAATCGAATTGTCGAAAAGTCGACTACCGTAAAACTTCAAATAAGGGCCGAGTCCCAATTTGCTGCCGGTCCCAATTAACCGCCGGGTGTAGCAAAATATTTTTTATATTAAAACGCCCATCCCAAATAAACGCCGGGTCAAACATTGTTTTTCTGGTTGCCAAAAAATATTCTATGCAAATATAGCAGGTGTCTCGAGACATTAAAGACGGCCGAGGACCGACGAGACGCCTCTGGGTTGGTTGCTCCTGCCCGGTCTGTCCACTCCTCTCATCCGCACTTCAGCACCTGTCCAGGGCTGCACAGCGTCGGCACAGCTCGGCTCGCTCCTCGTTTTAAATGACATACGCTATTAGTCCTTTTAAAAATGGCGTAAACAACCTACTGTTTCGTGATGACTCATGATCTAAATGCCATTTGTAAGTTTTGAAGATACAGACTTTGTCCAACTTTCATCATCTTGTCTATTCTACTTTCAGTTTTGATGATTGAGGACATTTCTCATAGTAGGAGACATCACTGTCAGGAAAACATTCAGTGCTTTAACACTGGACCCATGCTCTCTTTTTCCTGCTGAGGGCAAAAATTCAAAGAGTAACCAGCTAATTTAGCTGAATCCTTGTCTGGGCGTTTTCACACTCTCAGCCAGTCCAGTCTGCTGCCACTGTGGCTCCAGGTGGCACGTCTGTAAAACTCAATGACCCTTACATCACTGACACTAAAAATAACAAGACTGACACGACAAAACACAGAGCAGCTGACAGTTCACCTGCAACCGAAATGTGGAGAATCAATTATGCTCAGATGCATGAATGAACGAATACAGCACATGCACCAAATGGGTCAAACTATTGTTATCTAAACGCACAGGAAGACCTGAAAGGAAAAGGTTCCCAAATGACAAAACCAATACCGATTCTCGCTCTGAAGTGGAAAAGTTTCGGACCCAACTGCACTCAGGGACAAATACCGACAAATGACAGACTGAAAAGTTAGACAGACAAACAGCGGGGTGTATAAATAGTAGGCAATAAAGGCAGATAAACAAGCAGCCAGACGGAGAAGGGCTGCGTGACAGAGAGGCGGAAACAGCAGAGACTCACGCTATCAGACTGGAACATATCTGGGTTACTGCAGAGATCTCTTACAATACAGTACAGAGTTGACATATTATCATGTCAACAGCTCTATAAATGACCTTTTAATTACTTTATCAAGAAAAACTGACAAATATTTAATATCGTTTTCTGCCTCTCACACTTGAGATTTATTTTCTGCTTCTTCTGTTCCAAATGATAGGAGGTTTATAGGCTGATGGATTGGGAGAATTAAACCAGTTCCAAGCTGCTAAAATCAGCTGATCTGCTGTCAGCTCAGAGACGTACGCCTTTTGAGGGAGAGTCCAACTTTGTGTTCACGGGGTAATACTTTTCCAGGAGTGCTCCTGCACCAATGTGCCACAGCAAAATCAGTTTTTATACAGTAGCTAATCATCATTTCTAGAAGACAGATTTCCAGAAATGTAAACAGGATCAAAGGTGCACTGCAGAGAAATCATCCTGTGACGTTAGATTAAAGTGTGTTATAATGTGTTTAAGTGGGCGGTGTCATGAACCAAGTGTCAACTGGCTGTTCACAAACATTTCCAGACTCATTTGGTTTTTCTTTGTCACTCCTCCAACTGTTCTCCTGTTTCTGTGGAGCTCACAGAAGAGATTTTACTTGAGCCTCTCTTGTCCTTCTGTCATGCCTCACTTTTTCTCTCTCTCTCTCTCTCTCTCTTTCTATCTCTTTCTCTCTCCCTCCTTGTTTCCAGGCCAGTCTTTTATTTTTTCTCCTCTCTGTTCTTCCAGGGTTGTGCTCATTGGCCCAGTTCTGCCTGAGACGCCCCGGCACATCTCCTTTTTCTGTCTTCTCCATTTTCCCTTTCAGGCTTCACTCTCTCTCTCTTTCTTTCTCTCCATCTCTCTCCTTCTCTCTCTCTGTCTCTATCTCACTCTGCTCTTCTTCCATCTGTCTGTGTTTAACTTTTTTCTCTCGCTTCCTCCATCCCACCCCCTACCAGGAGACATTAAGGGAAGCCATCTTAAATCGAGCACAGTACTTTTTGTTTGCTCTCAACGGGAGCGTCTCGATCAGCATCCATTTTTAAAATCCAGGAGATGATTCAGTGGAAAGATAAAGTTTTCATCCTGTGTCTGAGAAGAAGCAGGAAACCTGCAGACCGAGTTCTCTTCAATCAAACAACTGTATGAAAGGAGAAAAATGAAATAATAACTTCATGTGACATTTTGCTAAAGTAAAGTTTGTATTTCCATACAGGGTCACCTCCTTGATGATCACACACATAGCAGACACATCCATGTTTTTAATGGAGCATGGTAACATTATAATAGCAGACGTCTACAACCTGTAACAGACGAGTTCAGGTTCAAGATTCAACCTCTTAAAACCCACTGGCCTGTGGTTGTGTTGCTTCATGCATGTCATTTAATCCAGGTCAGAGGTTAGTAGGTCAACCTACAGACCCCGGATGTTGATAACAGCTAACCCCGGACTCAAAGGGATATAGCAGTAGCGTATCATAACAAAATATTGGTGAAATGAACGAGTTTTGTGGAAGATAAGGTCATGTCATAAGGTCATAAGGTCATGTAAAACCGCTGTCACACTAGATCACATACACACCACAACCTCAACGCAAATAACATACGTTTTGAGACGTTTCCTGCCTTAGTTTCACTTCATTTACAGTTTGACAACCAAACTTGGTGGTTGAGTGTTCATAATCCTCACATGGAAAGAGAATCAGAGTTACAGAGAAGTATTAAGACTGAGCCTTACAAACAGACACACTGGCTTGTGAAAATGACTTTGGATGTCATTGTCAGTCAGTGAGAGTGTATTTCTCAGTGTGTGGGCATGTGTGTGTTTATTTTTGTGTTATTTAGTTATTTATTTAAGGTCACCTTGGCATGCTGGTGTCCCAGCAGCTTGTCCAACGCTCAGAGCCAGAAGGAGAGCAAAGCAACGAGAAGACACACACTCACACACACTCTTGTTTCATTATGGTTGCCATGTAATAGCTGCATTCTTTAGGCCCTTACTCCTACCTACATTAGCACAACTCAATGCCTCGTCTAGGGACGTCACAATTATACAGTAGATGTTCTTGGTATGATTGTCCAGGAAATTATTACGGTATTACGATGATCATGATTATTATTCATTTATTAATTTCTTTGCCTAAAGCCACGAAAAAATTAATTTGATGTCTGTTTTTATCCTTGTTGTAGTAGTAGCAGCTCCCAGTGGGATCTGTTGATGTTTGTGCGCATGCACAAGATATTCTTCCGTGTTTACATCATACATCCAATGGTTTACAACGCCAAATGAACATCTCGATTCAAAAGTGATCACTATCCACCGCCAGCCGGACCCCTCGGAACTCCAAAAGCGTCCAAAAACTCTGAAAGTTCTCCAAACCCCTTCCTTGGCATAATGGTGAGTAGAAAATATGTGACTTATCGATTTTGGGTGAAGTATCCCTTTAATACGTTTGTCTGGTTTTCCTCTGCCAAACTTTACCACTCGAGTGTGTCTGTGTTCTGCAAGTCGCACAGAACGAAAACAAAGTTACACACGCTATAACACGCAGTTGTTGTGTAACTTTGTTTTTGTTTTTGTTTTGTCCCTTGATGGTTACAACATAATCTTTTTTTGGAAAGTGACGATTTACGATTAATTAAATGTAGCGCGATTTACCGATTTAATACCGCGATTAATTGTGAAAACAAGTAATCGTGACATCCCTAGCCTCGTCCGATATATGCCTAAACATACCCAATAAGAACTTTGACAAAAACATAAAAACCTCCATAATTAAAATGCATACAGAGTTTTCAGACTGCAAACTTAGAGCAAAACAAGCTCTCTCTCTCATCTTAATACAGTGTCATGTATTTCAGCTTGAAAATGTTGACCTAGAAGCTTTGAACTATTCATAGATCTACTAAGAACAGGGTTAAACTTGTTATTAACAATTTTACGTTAATTTGAATTAACATTTTGAAGCCTAAATATGAACCCTCCCTCCTCGAGGTACGACCTTTGATGTACCAGTTCATGCACAGGACAGTTTGATCCACATCCACATCTCCTCCCTACACCGAGCACCGGTCCGGCAGCCATCTCATTCCATCATTTACCGCATCGCATTTTTCAACATGCTGTGTCTAGAAATGACGCTGATGGGAGTGCTGAGAATGAACTAGAACAGTGAAGTTGTGGCCCATAAAACCAAAACAATGACCTGAAAGAGAAATCTCTCCGCAGACCTGAGGGGAATTGCTGTGTCAGGTGATAACTTTTTATGGACTCAACTCCTCTTTACACTATATACATGGTCATTTCCTCCATTATGAATAAGTGTCACAGGGTGACAGGTTCAGAGTGTGGGTGTGGGTGTGTCTGCCTGCCGCGTACCTGCAGCACTAATTACCTGATGCTTTGCACGTGTGTCATTGAGCAGCGCTGGGGGGAGGGCTGTGGGTGCTTTACTCTTTTTGATTCAGGAGCTGCAAGCGGTGAGGAGGCCAGCGTGGAGCAGATCAGCTGACACGGACAAGGGACACTGGCAGGAACACCAGGGACACCAGGAAGGACCCAGCGCAACCCGAAGGTCGTCACAGCTGGAGACGAGTGAGTCGGTCTTAGAACACTTAATACGGCTGTGGAGCAACAGGAATCGCCGCTGCACAGAAGGAGGACGCCATCGGCACGCCAGGCCGACCACAGTGCAGCACACAGTACACAGCGCACAGTGCGAGAGAGGGAAGCCGTGGGAGACAGTGGAGGGGTGGGGACGCGTTCCACCCTTCCTCCAGCCAGTACCCTTTCTATCCCTCTCCTAGCCAAGGAGTGGGCTCTATGCACAGCTTCACTACTTCCTGAATTTAAGGCAGTTCTTTATTTCCTGTCTTACATTATTGGACAAACTGATTAATCCAGGTGTGTCTGACCATTGTGACTACTCAGACACACCTGGATTAATCAGTTTGTCCAATAATGTAACACAGGAAATAAAGGAGAAGTTCAGGAAGTAATGCAGCTGTGCATAGAACCCATTCTGCATCAGCCATTGCATGCACAGGCTCAATAGTTTGGATGGAGATTATTATGAGTTGCAGTGGAATTGATTTCTTTTTTACTTTTGGTTAGTTGTTTTGATCTGCCCTGCGTTGGCTTTTGTTTGATTTGATTGTATTATTAGTTATTCTTTCCCCACCAAGACTATTTGATGTCCTGCAAACCTAATCAGCTGAAGACTGATGGACTAAACATCCTCCTTTCTCTTTCTAAAGTGACTGACTGCCAGTGGTGTTGTGGCCTGTTGCCCAAGAGCTCAACACGTCCCTCATCCAGGAGTAAAACACACTGGACTCTGAACAGTATCTTTTTAATTGTTTCTGATGTAATAATAAAATAGTATTATTTTTAGAAGAAACTCTCCTCTTGTCTCTGTTGGTTGTGGTGGTCACTCTCAGTCACTCCACTCGGTGACATAAGATTTAAAAAAAGAAAAAAAGAATATGAACTAAAGCAGCTTTAAAAGGATCAAAAGCCAAAATATAGAAATCTCTTTATCTCTGTTGTGTTGTCATGAGTGAAATCGGGATTACCAAGCATTACTCAGTCACTGGATGCTCAACGTAACTTTACCCACAGCTGTGGTAGATCAGACTCTGACAATTGGTCATGCCATGATTTAAATTTTAACAACAAAATCCTAACTTTGAAACTTATGTGTTTCTGACCCGCAGTAAGTGGAGTGCCCGGTTTTCCGTCGCTCCATCATGATGAATACCGAGCACACAGAGTCCTGAATGCAAGAGAACGTTTCACCTTCACCTGAAAAACTCTCTCTGTACACACTGTGAGACCTGCTGCTATCTGGAACAACCTCTCTATCTTTCTGTCATCCCTCTCTCTCCCTCTCTCTCTCCCCTTCTCTTTCGCTCTGGCCTGGAGTCAATCTCTCTTTTTTACTGCCAGCTGATAGCTGTGCATGACTGTCTGGATCTCTATTCATGCGTTCACTCCATCTATCACCTGCTGCTGCCTCCGTCACTCCCCCATCCTCCCGTCCCCTCTTCTTCCTCCCCTCTCTGCCTCTCTCTAAATGAATATAGATACGGTGTGGCTTTTCATCTGTGCGCCGATACCTTTCAGCTTCCGTCTTTTTAAGATTCACTGGGTTTTTTTGCTCAAGGTCGCTTCGACACAGGTGCACATTGTCTGTTGTCACACCTCTGACCTCTCAGTTACAGTCACAGAGTCTCTTCTTCACTGTGAACTCCTCCAACACGTTGTTGCACGGCTGTGAATGTTTTCTTCACCCTGCATGGCAGCCTCCATTTGCATAAACACCCTTTAGTAAGTTTTATCCCTAAAGCTTTCTTTTAACAGTCCATGAAATTTGCACTGTGAGCCGTTGCTAAGGTAACCAGGGGACTCAATTGCCCAAAATTACCATAAAACACTAATTAAAAAGCCCTGGCTAAGAGCACCATTTTGACAAGCCTTACACAACACTTCTGAACCAGTCCCTCAGGTGAGAGAAATGGACTGGGAATGGAAATTGTTTCAACACCCACTGCTGTAATGTTTTACAATTCTGTGGACTGGGTGTAAACCTTTATATCCGAGTGTAGGTGTGCTCTGTGCAGTAGTGTGGTGGTAAAATGTGTGAGAACCAGGGTGGAGTCGTTTTGAAAGGGCAGATTTTTTGGACCATGTTCAGTGAGTGTATCATGCTGCATCAGCATCTTAAACACCCTCTATTCTGTTGCTCCGTTCTGGCCAAGCATCATTTTCCTGATGTTGACATCTGCCGTCTTTGTAAAAATGTATATTTGCCAGGGGCTTCAGAGTATGCAAATGTCACGCTTCCTTTTGTACAGTAGCTTGAATCTGGGCCAACACAAGAAACTAGGGGTGTAAGAAAATATCAATGTACTGAAATATTGCAATATTTTGTTGCGCAATACTGTATCGATATTTAAAAGCACTGATTTTTTTAAATAAACTCTTTCAGTCAAAAACGAGTTTCGACAAGTTTTTGTTTTTTTCACTGTTTAGGGACAAATTTTGGTGTTCCTGTGATGAAAGGAAGCCAAGTGATCATACATCACGTGACTCGAGTCATCCAACTCATCCAACCTATCCTGCAGCCGCGGGAGCAGACTGTAGCAGCCTACCATGCCTTACGCTCTGTACACCGGCCATGAACGCACCAAACCGGCCAGAAGCCCCCTGATCATGCCATCACGTAACCATAACAAACAAGTGTCTCATCAAACCTATGAACCCTGGTTGAACCCTTTGTTTTCATGTAATAAAAGGCTTGAAAGTATTCAAAACAAACTGGCTTTCTCACAACATGAACACATTTTGTGTCACTGTGACCCTGATCAAAGGCAAAGCCGCATTTTTTCTTTGATCCACCATCAAATTTAAAAAAAGAAGAAGATTAGCCTATTTAGGTCATTTGAGAGAGAGACTGTCAGACACACACAGACAGAGAGAAACATAATGCCATCAAGAAAAAGGCTCAATAGAGAGTTCTGCTTGAAAATGTCTCCTTCACTTGAAACCTGTTCTTCTCTGAATTTGGAGAAAACATGCTGTATTCAAATGAGGATAACTAAAAAGTGGAACATGCTATGAACTCACTTTTTCCCCCGGTGAAAGTAGAGAGTCTCCCCTTTCATCTGAGATATTCTGTGTCATTTTAGTCATAGCGCAACATATTCTGTGGTTGTTTGAAAAGCAGTAGAAATCCTCAAAAGTGCTGGCACTGGCTGTACACTGAGGTGAAAAAACTCTGGCAGTGAATGAGTTAACAATGTACATGCAAACATTCATGGTGGTGGTTCTTGTGAGAGTATAGGTCTGTGGCTCATCACATACTGTATGCTCAAGTGTAAACTGACTTAGCACAGTCAAAAAAGGAAATATATAGCACTATATAATCTTGCCTTTGGTATCACAACCAGTGTTTCCCCTAGAATATTTTTTAGGCCCGGTGGTACCCACAGAAATACCCTGAAAAGACGAGGCACCCCCAATATTGAATATAAAAGGAGGCCCACATCAGGGTCCAACGTTTCCCCATCTAATGCTAATTCACATTATTTGATAGTAGTCTATATAGTAGCAGTTATGCCCTCCATGCCTGAACAGGTGAGCCACCTGTTTAATGCCTGATCACAGTTGAAATTTTTTAAAAATGGAACAGATAGCTCCCCAGACTTTTCCAAAACGCCCCTGTAAAACTCAAGGATGTGAGACACTGAAACAACAGTGACAGGGAAACAGCCAGTCATCTAAAAGGTGTTTGGTTGAAGCACCGTCTCCACGTGTGTTTATTGACAACAGGGTTACAACCTGGACAAGTTAGCTCGTCGGTATGGTAACAGTAACCGGTAACTGCCACTGCGTGCGTCTGCCCCGAGTCTGAAACAGCTGCGGCGTCAGGCCGCTCACCGTCACTGGAACACTCTGTGAAATCGCTGATTAAAAACGACGAGCCGCGAGCGACGTATAGCCTGTCTCACCTGGTAGAGCACACCTGCTGCAGCGAACGGAGGTTTACTGTAATTACCCTAGTTAGAGTCATTTTTAGAGTAGTTTTTAACATCGTCCTAGCCAAATAATTGCGATTTGATTTTAAATCGATTAATCGAACAGCCCTACTAGGCAGCGAAGCAGGTTAACTCGCGTTTCAGAACAGCGCTGCACAGAGCCTCCTAAACAGAAATGATTATTGATTTCTGAATGAATGGATATGTCGTTTATTTTAAAAAATCCATTTCCATCCATCAACATGCGTCAACTGACTGCCTTCCAATGATTGGCCAGAGCGTTGTCCCGCCAGGCTGAAACACTGAGTATTGTTGTCCCTGTATCGTGATACATATTGTACAAAACACAAAGAAATTCAAACAAATTAACAGTAAGAGTTGATGAGAAGTCCATATGCCACATTTTCATGATGATCAGAATCCAATTAAATGATAAAAGACAATGCTTTGGTGTTGTGTACAACGAAGCAACATTAAATCAGAAATCAAATCTCTGGTGAATCTGCAGTAAGTTGCTAATAGTGATCTGTGAAGGAAATTACATACGTTAAGTTCACAATACTAGTGTCCACCCAGCAGGACTTGATGCTACAGTAGTGGTCAGGGAGTAAATATGACAGAACTGCTGCTTTTCTGGAGTGTTAAATAAATACATCCAACCTAACAATCCTTATAAGCAAAACTTTCTATGATTTCACCTGATTAAGAGCTGCAGTGAAATCTCAGGACAAAAAACAGTCACCTGACAGAAAGCTGGGATGATGGAGAGATGATGCATCTTGTCACTCACTGATCACCTTCATCACTTCCCCCTGTGATAATGACAATAGTCCTGATACGACCACATGACCACCGTCGTCCATTCACCATCAGTTACTATCAGTTTGAGCAGACGCAGCTTGGTGCAGAGCAACCACAGACACCTTCCCCTGTCTGGACGCAGAGGGAGACGGGGAGGAGAACAGTCAGAGTGAGGAGGCAGCTCTGTGAGAAAAAGCGCCGGTGTGAAACCCACTAGTCACGACACAAAGCTGCACTGAAAAATGTTTAAACACGATGCCATCGCCACAGCGACGTGGGCATCACAAGGCAAATTCGGGGCCAGTCAGTCAAGGGTGAGACACTTCACTCCCACATACCTGGGCACCGTCGAAACTTCACCATCACGATTCGCAACGCTCTGAGAAAACATTCGTACTGATTGTTTATTGTTGTCGCAAAACACTGTTTCATACTTGGAATAATGTGGAATAAGATGCAAGTTTTTCTTACTGCAGCAACATTTAACTTTATCTTTACACATAAGCTGCAAATGTGGGAACAATTCGTCATTATCACCATTGCGCCGCAGGACTGCACACTTCTCTCTGCCTCTGTCTTCCTAGCTCTAATGGTTTAAAACTAACTCCTTAAACTGTGGTTTAGACTTACTGAAACAGCCCCACTGAAGAAAGAGAACATCATGGATGGGTGACATGTATCTGGATATCTGTAATTCCTGTTAGATCGAGTGGTGATGGGAGCTAACAAAGTCATAAGGAAGCATCAGCATATCATCATCCTTAATGTTGGTCTGTCTATAGGGACATCTGGACTGATCTCCAGGCCTGTCATGGTTATTTCCACTCCCGGTGAATGTGCAGGTCACAACTTGTCCACGAGAGTGTTTTGGAGTTGTTGGATTGTGTATTTGATGAGTCTGATGAGGGAAACCAAGACATCCCATTAGAATCCGTAGCGTAGCTCTGAGCAGCTCACAGCTCTGCTCCGCAGTTCTAAAAACAGCTTGCACCGACAATTAAAGGTAACAAACCTACTCCTAAAACTATAGGGATTACAGCAATGGTCCAATTTGCCAAAATGTTTAACTATCCCTTTAAAAGTGGAGTCCTCTACTGACAGCAAAGGACCAGCTCCCAGCGCAACAGACTCCAATATAAACTTAGTGAAAGTTAATATGCATGCAAGTTTTATTAAAGTGGTGATAAACGTCAGCAGAAAACCAGGGTTAACATCACCATGATTAAGCCTTATAAATCCTATTTCAAAACAGAAAGATAGCCTCTAGTCTTCCCTGTCCCTGTCTTACATGAGCTCGGGCCACATCTGTGTCCAGTGCGTCACGCCACCACTGGTGGTTGTTCCTTCCCTGGCCTCTCCATCACGCCTCTGCACGTCTGCAGTTTCTGTTAATCCCCTTTTAAAGCTCCACATGGTCTGATGGTAACAGAGGAGAAAACCTTTATCTGTTAATAAATGTAGCTACTCATGCAATCACAAAATATAATCTGAACATAATCCAACATTTCCATATTAGAAGTCGCAGTTAAGTTGTATAGAAATTCCTTCTAGATGACAGGGCTCACTATTTTTATGTATTATAAGCAAAAATACCAAGTGTACAGTGGGTACATGGGTCAACGGGCAACACTGCATCGCTGTTGACTGCATCTGTGAGGCACCACAACAGGCTGCCATGCTACTGCTGCCATACGGGTAGTCCTATGGACACCTATAGCACACATAAGACCTGTGGGAGCTGGCCTACATAGAGTCAATAAGAGGGGGAGAGAGAGGGAGGGAGGAGGCAAGAAGAAAGAGTGGGAGAGAGAAGGAGTCAATGATGCATTAAGCATCCGAGCAAGGGATGCACATTTTTATCCGTTTAACCGTTAACCGATAACAAGAACTTTGACCGATTAATACTAACGGTTATTTTTTTATTATTATTAGCTCCTTATGTCGTGAACTGAGCACGATCAGCTGAGACAGAGCACAGTGGATGTGACATGTGGCGCTGATCAGCCTTCACAGCGCACATGTGTATTTAACGGTAAAAAAAAAAAATTGGAGCGATTTCTGCCAGCGTCTTGATCTTATCGGTTAATGGTTAATAATCGGTTAACGAGCGTCAGTCATCGGTCAGAAAAAAAACCCGATCTTAGACTCACATACACACACATTCATCTTTCTATACTTGTGAGGACCCTCTGTGACATAATGTATCATAGCCCCCTGACATTAACCCTCACTGAAGCTCAACGCTAAAGTGGTCGACTATATGTTTGAGATGACGTTCTGCTAATTGCATAAGAGCATTGCGGTGGTTGTGTTGTGTGTTGTGGAGGTTGATCAGAGCCTCCTGGGTCTTGGGTCGGCTGTTGTTGACACTAACAACTGGACTGGTGGAGCATGATGAATAGTGGGATACACACACACAACCCTGAACATCACTTGAAAGAACAATTAGAAGAGTTGACATTTAAACAAATAATTTTATTATAGTAAATGTGTTTTGTAAAAGAAAAATACTTTGAGGTTATGGAAAGATCCTGGTCTGGTCATAATGTGTAATTTATATTTCATGAAAACAATGGTTTCTCCCTGAGCTTGCTGCTTATAGATACAGTATTCATTCATTTATTCATTCAGGAAAACGAAGATTGGGTTACTGAGAGAACAGTCACATATGAACAAGCTTGGTCATGTGACCTGTGTTGACAGTTTTTTTTTCTGTAGGCACTTACTGTAAGTGCTCGAGTGTGGATGGAGCTGAGGTCTTAACCTTCAAACAGCTTTAAGTGTCCTCACAAGGCAGAAATATTCTCACTATGTTGGTGTAAAGATTTAATTGGCCTAAACACACACACACACACACACAGACTTGATCGAAGGTAAAGATTTTCAGGGATGGAAATCCAACTGGTGTGAGATGAGAAAATCATAGTCAGCAATTCTCCCCCCCTCTCTCTCTCTCCCCTCTCTGTATCTCCCCTCTTGATAACTCACACACACACACACACACACACTTGAGAGTCACATGCAGCTCCACATACTCAGTACACTCATACACATGCATGGATGAGCACTCTACAGTCAAGAGTGGCATGGTATCCTGCACACACACACACACACACACACACACACACACGCTGGTCTGAGGTCTCCCCTCAGTCACGTGCAGTGCGGTGGTCTATTACTATGCTGCACACTGGTGCCTACAATCAGCCTGAGGACTTTGCTCAAACGTAAAGAAAAACACTGTCAAACAAAATCACCACAGCACCATGTCATGATCTCCGAGAACAAACCCATGGATGGACAAACCCACTGAGCAGAGCCTGGTTTAAACGCTGTGGATTTGCCACTGAATGCCTGACATGCTTGCATGGTTGTTACTACTACACTCTAACAGGAAATGTCTGATATTTTAAGCTTACAGAGTCAAAAAATCTGTGAATGGCGTCAAAAACATCACGTGCCTCTTCTCTTTTAGTCCCATGTAAAAATCTGACTCATTCTGACACTCAGACACAATAATAAACCGGAAGCATTTTGACTTGTCATAGCACAAAGAGCACAGGTGGACGATGAATGACTTAAATGGTGGCTCTTTTCCATTAAGGTGGAATTCAGACATTGTTTATGTTATTAGTCACACCTGAGCGTTTCCTGTGATGACACATGAAAACAGTTTCTATGAAAACGGTTGATTACTGTTTGCTTTTAGGAGAGGCATTTATTCTTTTCTTTCTTAGGGGAGAGGAAAATGACGGGAGGGATTTTAGTAAAGTGGTGGAAGTCACTGCTTTTCTTTCTATTTTACACTATTTTATAGTCTTTTTCTCCTACTACATTTATTTCATAACTTCATTTCACAACTCCGGTCTCATTTTAAAAAGTACAATGAGACACTGAATCAAAGTCACAGAGGAACAAACATAGAAGAAGTAGACAATCTTTGTACGGCATGACACGGGGACTATTTTCTGTGGAGAAAACACTTTTCACCACAAGCCGCAAGATTGAGCCAATTCTGTGTTATCAGCTGGTGCTTTGTGGGATCCCAAAATGGTTTGCAGAGATAGAATCAGGAAACTTTCAAACAATGTCTAATTTGTTAAGGTTGTGTGAAGACCCGTACAGAGAAAAACTCAGCTCCACTAGTCCGATGGTGTTTTCTACTAAAATATAATCAACAAATAAATGACACTGGTCATAGAAGAATAATGAAGTTAACTTGTTTATTTAGAGAAATTTTAAGCTCACTGAGTATTTGAGTATTTTTGATGCTGTTACTTTACCTTTAACTGTGTTTCTATACTTTGTTAGTGCAATTTTTACTAAAGTAAAAGATCACTGCGTAACTGGGCACAGCAGATCTTGACCAGGAAGCCATGTCCTGTTGACCTTCCTTACTGTAAAAGCATTCGTCACTGACTGCTGCTAAAGAGAGGGGCTGACCTTGAAAAGAGGAAGCCTCACGCTAGGTCTGTGTTTCCCAGTCCTGGTGAGAGCAGCTCAGTTTTGGCAGAGCAGATGACCCTGCTCTTCCTAGTCATACACTGATGCAGATGCTGATGCTGATGCTGATGCTGATGCTGATGCTGCTGTCGGCTTGCAAAATTTCAGTGAAATAAACAAACAAACATAATCTACTACAGCCGTAATCCTCACGCAAAGATGCTGCTGGTCAAATATTATGCATTAAAAACCAAGGGATAAGTCTGGTGATGTCAACAAATCCCATGAAAACACTCAAAATTAGATTGTATCCGTAGCTAAGGTCTGATGTATTTGATCTCTATGCCAACCACTTTATTGTTGTCCAGAAACTACAAAATAAAACACACACACATCTCTGAGCCACTCTCTTATGGGTGGCTTATTCTTCCATTACAATGACCTGTTTGTTGATCCCACATGCATGATGCTGCTGCCAGAAATACAAGTGCGTATATCTGCAGCTGTAAATAATCTGGCGTCATTTAGGAAGACAGTTTGGCCTATTTGAAAAATTAAACCATAAATTTGGGGCTGAGAGCCACAGACAGACCTGAGACACTGTGGCAATGTTGGTTTTTCAGATTTGTTGACAATAATGAAATATAAAATGTCATGCATTTGCTTTAAAGGAAAGGACAAAACATGTAAACATAGATATGGTGACCTAAGAAAAATGGCTGTTTTATTGAGATAATAAAATGTCAAAAAGCGGCGAACACCAGTGAACACTGAGACGAACCGTCTCTCAGTGGCTTCATGTCAGTGACAGCTGAGCAGAGACAGACAGAGGAGGACAGGAGGCAGATGCTGTCGACTTAGAAAGATTAAAAGATCTGCTGCTCTCAAATTCACACCCGTTCTCCTTCTCTTCTCCGCCTTTTTAGACTCTGCTGGTCGCTTTTTTAAAAACAATCTCACTGCTGTCTTGACTCAAACAAAACCAACGACGCTACCAGTTTTAAACACATGTTCATTGTAGTCGAGAGACAGTTTTTATTTTCCGCTTTTCACCGATCTCATCTGTGGGATTTCACAAAAGGGACTTGTGGTTATTTTTACAACACCGAGGTACTTGCTATTATTACTACACTCAATGGGTTCAAATTACCTCCATGTTAAATGCTGTGGGTCTGAAAGGGATGAAAGGATTTGAAAGAGCAACAGAAGCCTTAGGGTCGCTCTCTGTCTCCCCCTCTCGCTTCCATTCAAACATCCCGATGTGCTCCAGTCTGTAATGAAGGGCTCCAGACCAGAGATTGTTCAGGCCTTTGTCCCATTAAGAGAAGACTGGGTCGCCAACGGCAACACGTGGACCAACCAGCACAGGATGCAGACAGACCCACGCCCTCCTCCTACTCCCATCTCCTGGGAGCTTGTCATACTTTACATCCCCTCTCCAGGAATTACTGGATCACTCTGGACCTAGAGCAAACTACTTTTTTTGTACTTTTATAGAAGTAGATCATGATTGGTCGACTTTTTGGGTCGTTCAAAAGCATCTGTGGGAGGAGGGAAAGATAATGGACTATTATCGGCTGTAAAAGTACAGAACCCAAACTGTTAAAATATTCATTTACAAGTAAAAGTCATAGTTTAAGTATGAGTATAATCAAGAAACTGTTTTTACATCCTTTAAAGTAAAAATATTACCGTAAATGAGAAAAAAAGAATTATTGAAAAGATTATTAATTTATCAATACAGTTTACTTCATCTACTGATTATCTTCACTACATACTAATCTGCTGAGGATCTTGTGATTGTAAAACTTCTAAAAACAGGGAGAAATGCCCAGAGCCCATAATCCAGACCACACAACCTCTGATTGTCTCTTTATCTGATCTTTTCCCGTCACTTCCTCTCCATGAGTAGATGTCTTCCAGCTGCTAAAACAACCGTTTTCAATATTTCTACTTTCTTACTTTACTGTAAACACAGAACTCACTAAATTAAATGTATCTGTGAAAGTTTTGTTTTCCAAAAGACTTATAATTTATTTGTGTGAGAATAAAAGAAATGAAACCTGAAAGTGCACAGATGTTTTCTATGACTCACTTCTCTGGCTTTTAGGTCAGACTACTGTCTCTAATATAACACTCTTACACACGTGGGGTTTAAGAGGTGGTTATAGGATCAAATTCATATCCTTCAATTAATTTAGGCAGGGCTAGTTTCAGTTTAATGACTTTATTTTCCATCTATCGTAACCTAAACTGAATGAACAAACGCCCAGTGTCTAAGTGTGGCAGATATCCTGCTTTAAAAGAGGAAAGGAAAGATGCGGAAACTATGTCGTATCATTTTATGTTGGTCATGTTGTGGCTTTCCGTGCATCACATCGGTCTAATTTACCTCCTGTCACTCGATTAGATCACAAACCCTCGAACAAAGAAGATACTGAACAATATCTGTGACAAAGCGACAATGTGACAGTTGCTTCTTTTGTAAACGATTGCTTGAGTTTTAAAAAAAAAAGTGTACATGTATTGATCCAATAATAGATATAATTGTTTTCTATTTGGAGCCTCTTCCATTATCCACATACTGTACAGTACATCCTGACAACACAACACGGCGTCACACCTCACGTAGTTACATGTTAATAATGACTTGACATCGCTCTAAATGAGGATTAAATATATGGTAATAGGCAGCACTAGTTCTCACCAGGTTGGAACTGTTTGAGCACACACGCACACACAAACCAAGCAAATTCATCAGAAACACACCATGACACACCGGACACGTGTGAAAGACTGAACTGTCCACCAACACACACACACACACTGAGCCCACTGTATGTGTGAAACACCTTGCAACAGTCCTGCCAGGCTGTTAAACAACTGCACGGGACCATGTGGGGGTTTTTTTCCTCCCCCCAAACTGTTAATATGTTAATTTACACAATAAAAGCGCAGCTAAAGCCAACAGGTTACGCAACACTTTCAGCCTTTTTCCTCCCGTTTCCTTTGTGAACCTGACACACACGGCCTGAGATGCCGCGCTACGTCAGAACAAACTCCAAACTTAGCACACCCCAATCACAATATCCTGACTAGACTTTGTCCTCATCACTGACAGGTCACGGTCTCTTTAGTGTTCTTGCTGCTGTCACAGTGGATGAAGAGAGACTTTTTTTTTTAGGGGGGGGGGGGTTAAAACAGATAAATACCAGAAGCTCCATGACATGTCCCTTCACTGTATCACAACAAAGATGTTGCCTGGTGAGCCACAGCTGTGCATGGTGAAGCCCAGAGGAGTCTGCTAACACTTCTGCATCGGACACTTTGCACCTCAGGGGATCATTTTGGCAACGACTGAAAACTACTGAAATATGTTTCAACTATAAACATGACAGACACAGCAGGAGACTGGCTCGGGATTCTTAAAAGATTCAGGTGTAATTCAACAGAAAATAACATCTGTGGTTGGTTTTCTGCCTCATTAAGATTAGTTTACTTAAAAGCCAAGAAAATAATGCCAGTTATGAGCTAATATGCAAGGTGGTAAATTACATCACAGCACTGCAACTACGTTTCTGATCTTGTGTTGATTGATCTAACCTCAAATGTCTTCTTTTATCTGACCGACACACCATTTAAAATCCACCAAAATCCAAAAACTGATGGAAATAGAAAAGAAAACAATAATTTTACCTATTATGTCATGATTATCTGTTTCTACCTTGACTTAGCTCTCAATCGTTTGGTCATTCAAGTATCAGAAAATAGCACAATTAAAAGAGTATTTGTCTTATTAATGTTTTTCTTATATGTACTGTAAACAACTCTAGAAGTTCAGCATTCAATTTATTATGATTAAAGGGACTACGAGGAGTTTCGGAAAGCAAAGTGTTTTCACACTACATTTCCCATGAGCCTCTGCGCGCACGGTGAAATTCTTGGACCATGCAGCGCAAGACGGACGAAAGGAAAACATTTGCCAAGAATGTTTTCATTAATCAAGAATGAAAGTCAGAGGTCAGATACCGTCGTAGTTCCGACCATAAACGTCGATTCGGCGCTGTTATTCTCATGATCCACTGGGCAGCCTCCGGGAAACCGAAACTAGGAAATGCTGGGTGAGCCGATCACTAAATAACTATAAAGATAAAACAATATATTTATTGAAAATTGACCCAAGTGTAGGTAACATAGGTTCATCCACAATACAATAAATATTTTATAAACAAAAGCAAACTCCTTGGGGTCTCTTTAACAGCAAATCCTCACATTGGAGAACCTGGAACTAGAGAAGGTTTGATGTTTTTGCATGACAACGTCATTGCTAAAGTTGCTATCAAAGCAGCTGACAGTGAATATGACATTTTTGCTTTTTTGTGATTAAAGCAGGCAGACAAGTGGTAATTTCTTACTTCCAACAACCAAAATAGCAAGCAACATTTGACTCATTCCACTTACAGGAACATATCATATAATTTAAAATGACCCACAAAAGCAAAAAAATTGGCACTGAATATTGAAAGGTTCAATATTTCCCACCAAATTTCAATTTTCCTGTTAAGACTGTACAGACTAGCTTCACAATCTGTAATCCGAGCCAAAAAATTATGTCACCCTGGAGAGAACAATGTGCATGATGCAACCATGGCAACACTGTCACCGAGACAGGAGGAGGGACAGAGTGGGTGCTCCCATATGAATCTGTGCTCACAGTGAGGCGCAAAAAAAAAAAAAAAAAATCAAAAATCACATTAAACCCGTTAAATGAACAAAACGGATGAGATAAATTTATCCTCTGTGAGACCAGTTTGGAACAGTTTCATGCAGCCTGTGTGAACCTACAGTACAGAACGTGCCGTGACGAAGAGGATAATGTTTCTGTCTGTTCCTCCCTCCTCTACTCTCCGTGCCGCTCTCCTCTGCCGCTCTAAAAATCCTGCAAAGGCTCGCTTACACGGATTTGTTCTCAGAAAATGCAGCAAATATGTAGTGTGTGTAGTTTATACTAAAATATACTGTAGGCATAATCCAGCCAACAAATACTCACTCCTTCCTCCAAACAGTTATTCTTATCTGTTCATGAGCTGATGTGTTTTCTTAATTAATTGGATATTTTTGGTTTCCAAGAGCCCAATCAGATACAAATGTTATATTTTGTTAAACAAACTCAAAGATGAAACAAAAAAAAAATCCCCTTATTTGAGAAGCTGGCATCACAGATATTTTTCTTTTTTAGAAACTGCTACAAACAGAATAACTGAACATCAAACCAGCTGCATGTTGCGATTTGATCCTGCAGCCTGGCTCTGACCATCTCAGGCATCGTTTTGTAAAAAAAAAAACAACAACGTATAAACACACTGCTTTCATATTTCGCTATTTACCTCCTTTGAACTACAAAGTTCTGCTGACAGTCACATCTTAAGTCAAACTCTGGCAAAATTATGAATCTGCAACACCTTCAGCGTTATCACTACGGTCACACCAAGTGTTGAGTAAGTGCAAGCGCAACATCATCATCATCGTCCTCGTCCTCGATAATATCAAATTTCATTCTCCTCATCACAATACACACTGCAGATGTACTGGTATCTCTGTCCCCCCTTCCCTCACTGGGTCTCTTTCCCTTGGCCCATCACCATGACGATGGGAGCCAGTTCCATGGATACAGTCACTAGGCAACCAGCAGCATCAACAGCAGCAAGCGGCAGTGGCAGCGGCAGCAGCAGCAACAGCAGCAGCATCCTGTCAGAGCTGTAGTGGAGCAGCAGACAGAGGCAGAGCCAACCTTCCTCCTCTTGCTGCATGCAAGTTTGTTCTTTGAAGAGGAAATGTTAATGCATTTATCGTGTCTCGAATCTGAAGCCTCTTACATTACACTCACACAGCGGGGGCTTAATTTAGTCTGACATTAAAGGACTTACACTTCTCAGTACATCTATAGTTAGACTAAAATGGAGAAGTGTGTGGGTAAAATAGAAAGATGATGATGACAGGGTTGTGTGCGTTCGGTTAAAGACTGATGCAGCTGATAACACACACACACACACACACACACACACAAATATGTATCAGCATTACACACACAAATATGTATCAGCATTGGGACTCCATCATATACACTCGAAGATGAACATTCCTTATACCCTAATCTTTCTCAACAGGAAACCATCAAGAACTATACTGAGTATTTCATCAGTTTAACCACTTAATATTTCCTCAAGTCATAGATAGTCCATTTGGTGTATAGCACATATGCAGTTTGAATGCCATAACCTCACTTCTATTAAGACAACCTACAAAAAGTCTGCAAAAAAACTAGTGCTCCAATTGCCAGATGAATACAATGGAGGAAAATGTGCAATGTTTCCCACAGCAAAAGTAGCCCAGGAAGCATTTGAATAAATGCACTTGGTTACATGATGCCGCCATCACCATTGCAACACATTTTTGCCAGGTGACTGGAAAGCACAGCCACATTAGAGTCACTAAAAAGAAAATTAGTGAGTCTGCACGACAACGACAACCATGATGCAAAAAGAAAGAGATGGCAAAGAATATATGTTGTGCATTCTGTATGAACACACATACAGTGAAAGCGTAAACTGCTGTGCTATGGCGAAGGAAGGAGACCAATACAGAAAACATTCAATCATTCATTCATTCATTCCATTTGTTTGCCAAAAGATATGAAATAAAGCCATTAGCGATGCCTGCAAAGCCCTGCTGAAAAGAAGATGTATTAATAGAGCCCATTTGAACACAGCAACACTAACTGAGCAGCTTTGAAACATGTTGAACTGAAGATTGTAATTAAATATTCCCTTTGATTAGAAGAAGCCCCTTCTTTGCGTGATGCTTTAGTGCACTGCAAGTCAGAGAGACACAGACATCCATATACAGCCACACAGGAGCAGTGGAGAGACTGAACATGCAATTAAAACAGCCTATAACTAGAAAAATTATGATCCAGAGAATAAAACACTTTGCACAGATGTGTGTGACGGCCGCAATAAGCCATTCAGCCGGATGGCTAAACAAGCCTTTGTCATTACAAGCCTGGTAACGAGCATGACAGACTGATAGAGCTAAATAATGGGCGAGATAGGCTAATAACCACGACACCTCAGGCTGGTGGATTTAACAGGTGTGTGTCCCTGATAATGTGTTGTATGGAAGCATGAAGCTATCATGGCAGAGCTGCTGTGGGCTACATGTCAAGACAGAAGGGTATATGACACTGCATCATATATCATCCACACACACACACACACGCATGCACGCTAACGCAAACACACACACACACACAGCTACCCCCCCTCTCCCCGCAGTCATGGCTGTTTCATTAGCTCATCTCTGAGCTTGAAAGGCCCATGAACCAGGTTATATCAAAGCATGAAAAGACCATTTTCATTAAAAAAAAAACATAAGTTGAAAAAAATATGATGATCAATGTAACCAATAGCAATCCTGATGCATGTATCAAATAATGCCATTATTATCATGTGTGGCATGATACAATTTTATAAAAAATGCATGGTGACTCATGACCAAACATTGGGAAACCATGGAAGTCCTGTATTAACCCCATAATAAAACTTACAGTAGAAGCCTATAATACACATTTACAGGACATGTTAAATTAAAAAAAAAAAAAAAAGGCATTTTGTGCAATCAGGTCACGGTATGGATCTGAACGTGATTACTGGTGTAGGGATGCCCAACATGAACACAGACTGAATGACAAATACTGCAGCAGGTATGTGTCTGCCAGTGTTGCCTTACGTTGTAAAGTCGAGTAGTTATCCATCTGTCAGGCTGCTGGTGGCGGATCCCGGTACAAGAAAGAGAGAGAAAAAAAATCTTGGTCGTCCCCGTGGACACAGCAGCACCGGGACGGGATCAATTTACCGGGACGAACCGAGCCGGTGTGAAACCAGGACAGGTACCCGCGCGACCAGCCGCATCCTTAGTAGCTACCCCCGGAGCCAGAAGACAGAGGATGTGAGCACATCTACCTCGGTAGTAGTATGATTCATTTCAGGATCATTCGGTAAGGTTTTAAATCCAAGTAGGTTACACACACACACGCACACACACACTCTCTCTCACACACACACACGCTGTTTTCGGTCAGATCTCCTCGGTATGGGTTTCGTTACAAGATGCCTCGCTCCGCCTCCATGTGGTAAAAAAAAAAAAAGAAGCCAAGATGCTGAGAGGGGAGTGGTGGGGGGAACACAGCGGGAAAGAGAAAGGTCAGTGAGCGGTTGTGAAAAATCACACCGGAGGAACGGTTCCGTGACCGACAGAGAGGAGCGGTGCACTTCTTCTCTTCCGTTACCGTAAACCCCGCTGCAGGGAAAACACATTCAGCACAAGCGTCTCCTCCCATCTATCCCCCGTAGAGAGAGAGAGAGGAGAGAGAGAGAGAAGGGGAGAGGAGAGAAAGGAGAGGGAGGAGAGAGAGAGAGGGAAGGTGGAGTGAGATGGATGAAGATGGAAAGAGGACGCCAGAGGAGCTGCGCTTGTGTGCGTGTGCGCGTTAGTGTGTTGTAAGCCCAATTTAACACGGCACCGATGCTGTGTGTGTGTGTGTACAGTGACAACTAGATAGAAAACGACTTCCATTCTTTCTTAACCCCCCCCCCCCACACACACACACACACACACACACCGTGACTGTTGCCATGCTGCCTGTGTCTTCTCCT
This sequence comes from Decapterus maruadsi, assembly GCA_030347415.2. Classification (NCBI taxonomy): domain Eukaryota; kingdom Metazoa; phylum Chordata; class Actinopteri; order Carangiformes; family Carangidae; genus Decapterus; species Decapterus maruadsi. Next base: position 27,757,755 of record CM064886.1, read on the forward strand.
GAGAGAAAAACGTTGCCTCTGTGGACAGAAATAGCTCAACCATTATTTTATTGAACGTTTTATTGGGTTTTTCTTAGCACAACGCAGCTGTTGGTATAAAATTTCATGAACTTGCGTGTACAAAAGTTTCTTTAGCTTAGCTAGCTTCTCACTAGCTTCCTTTTTGTTTAGCATGTAGCAAAAATATTCTGCTTTGTGGTTGTGGCAGCCAGTGACACCGCACAGACAGAAGAGCTGACTCCAGTAAACATCAGTCAAATCCTGGATGCACAACTGCTGCAGTCAGTCAAGAAAGTGCAAGCTCAAAGATGACTGGATGATGATTCAAAGTTGACCTCGCAATCCACCGCGAGTTGCTTCAGGAAAAAAAACAAGGTGGAGCTTTGAAACAGTCCTCAGTCACTGGGATTCTGTGGGTAGATGCTGAAATATGTACAAAACTTAAAGGTCTGAGGAAACCTTGAAGTTATCTCCAGTAAGAGTGATCAGAAAACCAATCCATCAATCAAGAACCGTACTCGGCTCCACTCGACTTTTTAGCTTTTCCACTATTAGTCGGCCTACCTGGTTATTTTTTTAGTAAAGCCTCAGGCAAGCTTAGCCGATATTAAAACTTGACGTCAACCGACTGCCGGCCGCTGATTGGCCAGAGTGTCGTCGCTGGAAGTGTCACGAGCACAAAAGAATCAATCCCACTATTTTTAAAAATACACAGACAACAGTATCCACTAATCTGTACTGCAAGTCTGCAACTGAAGTTAAATATGGAAAACCACAATAACCATGGAAAACATGGTTAAAGTTTAGATTCTGCTTGCAAGTCCATAGTGCAGGTACTTACGCCACGTAGCGGTACCAAATTTGATTTCTTGACGACTTACAATTGCAGACTGGGTTGGTTATTAAAGTGAGAAAGTGGTTAACAAATGGTTTACACTATGCTAAGTGGAGCGCTATTGCAAATACTTATTATAAACCCACACCTGCCACATGTTTCTGAAATTGTAATCCAAGCCAAGAGGATGTAATGACAGGTTTTGAGGTAATCCAGCCAACCGAAGCTGAGCAGCCATTAAGAGAAGGTGTTTTTTACAAACAGGTGTTTGTAAAAACATCACCAACATTATCAGCAACTGTCCTTCCTGCCAAAGAGTTTTAGTATTTGGCCTTATGCCCACAATAAATGTGTCTCCTGTCTCTTCATCCTCCTCTTGAACAACTCGATGTATTACCCAAAATTTAATCTGAAGCTGAAAGGTGAAAGTGCCATCTATCAAAGATGATGATCACTGCCTCATTGGAGTTTCAGCTCAAGCTCATTATTTGAATTCATACGACTACTCAACAGTGATGACTGATTTGGTCACTAATAAACACACTAAACTTCCAAATTAAATTTTCTTAACTTGATGAATGCTCTGGAAATATTAAAAGTGTAGACGCCCTTTCTTGGACGCCCTCACATCGATGTTAGGGCTGAACTTGGCAACCAGAAAAGCAGCAGGCGAACAAAACCGAGCTAAATGATGTGCTCTGTGGTGCATGATACACAAATATATCATGTTGTGATTATACCATATTGTGTAACAAACAAACATGTCTCTTTACAACTCGAGAATATGATGTGTTACCTAGGGCGTGTCTGTAGCAACACGACACTTACGGTCTATCAATATCTATCGCTTTGTTTAATCACAGTGTGGCACCTTCATACAATATGGTCTGAGTCATAGTGTGTGAACAGGTGTCCATAAATGATGCAAACATCAATTATATGCTATAAGTGATCACCCTGACAATCGGCATCTATCAGCACAACCCTATCCAACAGTTGCAGCAGAGTTACAGTAAAGAGGAACTATGCAGGATTTGTATCTTAGCCATGATACATTTACCTAAATTAAAACAGCTTTGGAGTAATTTTGATGGTTTAATAAATGGTTTAACCTCAGTGTTTCCTCTAGGATTTTTTTAAGGAGTGGCCACCGAATTAACCCCCCCCCCCCTTTTTTTTTTTTTTACACTGCAACATTGGCTACGGTTCACGTCAGGATAACTTGACCACCTGACTTCAAACTTCCTCAGTCCATAATTGTCTTTGTTGGATAGACTAGTATTTAAAGAGGAACTAAACCCCTAAACCATTTTGACATTTTAGTCAAAATATTTCAATTTGGTGTATTTTGTTAGTTACTGCCCTCTATGGGTTGAAACACGGCTATTACAATCGAATTTTTCTATTGGCTGAGATGGTGGTCGATGACGTTTTGGTGGTCGCTTTCGTCACCGTCCACCAGCTCCCCGACCAATCAGCACCGGCTGCTGCCTGCCGCTAACGGCTGCTAGCTGCTCTGCTGTGGCTAACAGCTGCCTGGATGGGAATTGTTAGTGGCTCTTCCCCGGCCAGCACGGCCGAGGAGCTGGTGACCGTCAGATCGGCAGTAGACTAATAAAATCTGCTAATTTTAAAAACACACCGGCAACAGCGACCACTGATCTGTATCCTAATGAAACTGTTATTATTCTGTCACCTGCTCACCTGAGTTAAAACACGCTGTGGTCCGTCAATGAGGGGCAGACGAGGTGCAAAGAGTATACTGAGCAAGATAGTTATCTGTAGTTTACCTTACTCGAGAGTATCCGACCCAGTGCAGGTCTCTGCTGTGAAGGTGGAGACATGCGGCGGTGGTATATTTGCGACAATTTTTTTTTTTAAAAAGAGAAATTTGAAGGAGCGGCGGCTAGGATTTAGGAATGGCGGGCCACCACTCCTGGAGGGAGGGAGAATGGAGGTTTTGCCTTCCACATGCATGTAACTTATTGCGTCTTTTGGTTGAAAAACAACTTTGCCGCCAACCCGGTGTGCACCGCGACAGAAAGGCACCCCGTAATCCATAATCCCTTGTTTATGACAGATTAAACTACACAAATATACAAATCCTAACGTTGTATATGATATATAACGTTATCTACTATTCTATTGATTAATTTCTCATCAGCTTCGGTTGTAAACAAATGCACATGGCCAGGAGGAGGGTTAGCAAAACAGCGGAAAAGCAACCAGACTTTTTAAGGTTAAGGTTGATCTTAAAGACGAACTAAGCAGGATTTCTCCCGTGGCTATGCAACATCTTTACCTTAATTAAAAAGCTCCAGAGTAATTTTGATCGTTAACTACGTGACTTGTGACTTGTTAGGAGTGACAACGGAGGATTTCTGTCTTCCACCTGGCGTCTCACGGCTGAAAACCAACCTTGCAACTCCTGGCTGGCGCCGTGGTGTCCCAGCTCTCGTCTCTGCACACCACAACACAAACACACTCGGTAACCTGTAATCTTTTGTTCATGACGATTAAGACTTCAACAAACAAACACACGCGCCGTAACATTGTATATGGTATGTAACGTTATCCACCACTCCATTTATTGATTTTTCGCCAGCTTCGTTGTAAACAGATGCGCATGGGCGAAAGGAACGTAACCAAAACAGCGGAAAAGCGAGCAGACTTGAAATGTTCCTCTTTAAGGAAAGAGGGTGGCTACTTGGTGCTGAGCAGGTGGTGGATGGTGGGTTTTTAAAAGAGAATTTATGAGTGAATCAAAACAAGAAAATTGAGGGCTGCAAAGAAAAAGAGCTGATTCTCATAAAGCTTAATAAAGCTGAGGGAGTTCCTACTCACTCCACCCTTACCTAGTACAACATAACTGTCCACCATAGACTTAGTTGCCAGGGATACTAGGCTAGAGAAGCAGGAACGATAAACTTGTGTGGGGAAGGTTCAAGCTTCTATAAACGTTTGTAACCATGAACAGACTGTTGATTTCATGCTGTAACATTAGGGCTTTCCAATGTTCTCCTTCTCCAGTAATGTCTTCCAGAAGGCCAATCTAAATCCACACAGACAGATGAATGATACTGCAGGGGGAAGCACTGCCAGGCGTGGACCAGTTGTGTGGGAGGTCATGACGTCAAAAAGGCTAGCCTCTGGAACAATAAATGTAGATTAACGCCCATAAATAAGCGGTTGTGCTGTTGTAACCTCAAAGAAAACATAGAAAACCTTCAGCTCGACTTCACTCCACTGTGCTCAACTCTTCATGAACAAATGATATAGTATCTTTATGCCATCTGTGCCAGTTGGCTGTGCCTAACAAAGCTCCAGTTAATCCCAGATGGTGGCGCCGGGATTCTGCAAGATTGACTGAGTTTAACAACAGTCTGTGAGGAAGCAGGAGGTTGGCCAGCCCGTCCCTGTCACTCATCAAGTCATCTCTATCTCTGTTTCCTGGACCACCTTGAGGCTTATCAGATCCTCAGAGGAAGAAACCATCAACTTTCAGCATTGGCGTTTCAAACTTCCTGAGAATTCAAAAATAAAGAATAAAAAAAAAGGTTTAAAACCAAAGTCTTGATCAACATCTGGGATTGCATTTGTTACCTAGCAACAGCAGCAGCCAAATTTAGACAGCCCTGGGCTTTTGAGTTTTAGTATAGTGAATAAGTTTGTTTTCAAAACAAGATATCAAAGCAAGAAAGCTGTCTACCGTACTTTAGGAAAGTGAATGACAGCACAAATGGGAAAAAATATATAAAAAAAATTCTAGTGGTAGGTGAAATGTTACTTTACATCTTTATCAGGGTTATGTTGTGTATAAATGGATATGTAGAGCAGCGTGTGGCTTTGTGTTTCTATCTTCTGCTTCTGAATGACACAGCTAAAGGCTGGTGATTTTGTTTTGACTGTGATGGGAGTTGATCTGTTGTGTAAAATGTAAAGGAATCCCTCCCTGCCATTTAATAACGCTCCTTGTGGTTTTCCTACATACAGCTGTGCGCTCTTGCACTTGCCCTCTGTTTGATTACAGAGCAGTATTAAATTACCACTGTTTGATAAAAGCAGAAGAAGCCACAAGAGGCCAGGCTTTACAATGATTTTTAATCAATATGGGAAGGGCTTTACTGGGCTCCATGTTGTGTCTGTTTATGACTGACTGCTGCTTCTGTTTCCTTGCTGCCCCTCAGCCTGACCACAAATACTAGATCGAGTACAGACTTTGTTGTAGTATACATTTTTCAAAGTGAGGTACTTTTCTTTTTAAGTGGATTGTTGAGCTTTATTTCTGAAGCAAGAGATGCTTGACTTTCTACTTGGTTCTTTTTATCACTTAAATGTAGTGCAAAAATATTAAAGTGTGAAATGGAGAAAGTTAAAAAAGCATTTCTGCTTATCTGGATTATGCTACCATCAACATATTACCTTATGTGGAAACCATTCTCGTGAGATACTGGTATTCTCTTTACTAATATCATGATTAGGTTTAATAAAATGTTAGTGATTCAAATGAAGACTCATAAAATTTGTTTCCGTTCCCTAGTACTGTAACTCAGATGAGAAGTTGTCAAATCTAAGCGCAATAAGTGAGAAACAGCATATTTTACACTCTGTGTAACACTTGGTGGGCCAAACTAATTTTCTCAGAGCCAGGTTTTGCCCACAGGTCCTATTTCAAGCAGCTCAGATTCAGCTGATTTTGTCCACAGCTCCTATTTTGGGCAGTTCTGGTTTAGAGAGCCAAGCTTGGATCTGCTATAAAGCATAGGTCGCACTGCTGCATACATTTAGAGAGGTGGCCTATTTTGAGCACCAGATTTCACCTCCTTCTACACCTTGTATGTATTGTGTGAGTTTTAGCTCAAAATATAACAATGATGCTCTTAATATCACCAGTGCAGGATTCCCAGTTCTGCAGATACACTACCTTGGAGAGGTCACAGGACTGTCAGCATTGACGCAGGCTCCAAACTTAAAGCAGCTTTCGATAAATTCTGCTCGGGGTCTGTCTGTGCCCTTCCATCTTTGTTACTGTCAATGACAGTCATGGTAAGCACAGAAAGCAGTGTTTCCCCTAGCCGTTTTGTCTTGGGGGGGGGGGGGGGTTGTGAGTGGACAACTTCTTTCAGTAGTGACTGTATAAAAAATTAATTATGTGTTTCCCAATAATTGACTAGACTGTGGCGGCCCGCCACAGTCTCGTTTGGGCCCGCCACAGTCTGTCACAGAAAAAAAAAATTGTGGACACACGCAAGAGAGGCGGCAGTTTGAGAGGCTGACTGGCAGAGATGAGAGCTGATGAATCCGTGTATCATTCGTTCTTTCCATTTTCGATTGGAAATCAAAAATCAAAAAAGGAAAAAGTGACAGATTATTTTGTTTTTTGTTTTTTAATCAAACACGAAATATGAAAAAAATTCTGTTTTTTCATATTTCAATTTTAGGCTCGGATCAAAAATACGAAATGGAAAAACGGGCAACAGGACAGAATTTGATTTTAATATTTAATTGGGTCGGGTTTACGTCACCCGGAAGTTTGGCGATATCAAAGAGACACAGTTACAAAGATCATTCATAGTTTTCATAGACGTGATCTGCGGAGCTGGAGGGTACATCAGCTCAGCGACAAGACTGGACACTGCACAGAGCATCAACCACCAAGACTTGTCATAAGACACAGTGTCAAGTTTTGAGCGATCACATCCAGCTCTCGTCGCTGGTTTTTTTTTCGCCTGTAGCCTATTTCAGTCACTGAAACAGTTCCTGCCTGGAGAATCCCTCACCTCGCCCACTAAAAGCCAAGATAGGCTACAGGTGTCATTTAGGAGGTGAAGGCAGGGTGTGTGTTGGTCAACCTGCATCTGGTGCACCAGCGCTGTTTCTCTCTCGCTTGCTCACTCGCTCACTCTCGATCCGCATAGATCACCAGCTGGCCACACTTTACGTCTCAATGAACAACTACGGGCTTTTTTTTATTTTTTATTTTTAGAATTAATAAAGAATGAATGCTCGTGAGTCCGGCCACATCGGGTCCAGGCTCCTGGTCGGATCTCCGCTCATTTATTTGCTCAAACTTGGAGCCAGACCCGGCCCACTAGGACCTGAGTCCCAGCGTCTATTTGAGAACGGTAGCGGGGGGGTCTAATTAAATGACCAGTGAGATGGCCTAGTCCACACGAGCCCAGGTATTTTTGAAACCGTGAACGTATGATCCCGGTTGTATGCTCTGTCCACACGCAACCGCGCTTTTGGAATCCTGAAACCGTGGTTTTTTGAAACCGGGGTCCAGGGTGGGGTTTTCGGACCCGGTTGGTTTCACCGGGTGCGTGTGGACACTGCAACCGTGTTACGTCAAGTTGCGCACGTGCTGATGTAAACACTGCCTGCAGAGGTTGTTTACAGCCGCTGCCGGTGTGTTTTTAAAACTCTACAGTAGCGCAACGGGATGAATTTCATGAATGAACAGGCAGTAGCCTATGCCACCGGGTCCGACGGGAGGGGGTCGCACTTCATGCAGTGATAGCCGATGCGGAGATGAACGGAATGAGCCAAAAAGCCGAAAATCTATTCGTGACGTCCGCGGTTGATATGAAGTGGATGTTTCATTCATCCGTGTTTTGACGGACAACACAACAGCCAGTGATAATGAGTTGCGCCGCACCGTGGTCAGTAAGCCAGGTCGATGTGTGCAGACTGCTGCAGCCGTGCATGTCAAAGGAACACTTTATTGTTGTTGCGCATGTTTTCATCCACAAAATGCAAAAATGAACACTATAAATGATTCCGTCCCATGCCTTTTGATCCATAAGCGGTTTCCACTGTATTTTGATTGGTCAAAACAGCCCTCCACGTGTGCATTGCGTCATTTGGTAGCGGTTTCCACGGTTGCGTGTACGGAGTATTTTAATTACACCACTCGTGTGGACGCGGAGCAAAACTCCGGTTTCAAAAATACCCGGGCTCGTGTGGACTAGTCTTGGTGGTTGATGCTCTGCAGTGTCCAGTCTTGTCGCTGAGCTGATGTACCCTCCAGCTCCACAGATCACGTCTATGAAAACTATGAATGATCTTGTGTCTCTTTGATATCGCCAAACTTCGGGGTGACGTAAACCCGACCCAATTAAATATTAAAATCAAATTCTGTCCTGTTGCCCGTTTTTCCATTTCGTATTTTTGATCTGAGCCTAAAATTGAAATATGAAAAAACATACATTTTTTCATATTTCGTGTTTGATTAAAAAACGAAAAACAAAATAACCTGTCACTTTTTCATGGAAAGAACGAATGATACACGGATTCTGATGAAACGCTAGCATGGTTATTTAAAACACCATCTCTGATCTCTGCCTGTACATACAGGGTTTGTTCTGCATTGTAAATTTTGAGGCGGAATTTTGATTGAAACGGTATGGAAGTTCAGTGTTCAGTGTTTTCAACTCGGTTCAACTCGACCGCAGTAGACCCCCCCCCCCCCCTTCCCCGGTCGGTAGCGCCACAGTCTCCTGAAATCCTGTGGGAAACACTGTAATATATAATGAGCTCCTGACACTCAGCTCAACAGGTGAGGAGGCAGAGACAACTCTCAGCAGAGACGCTCAGAGAGAAAGTCAACAGCAGCAGATCAGTGTGATCTCTCCCTCCGTACAAACGCTCTGTTCTGATCCAGCTCCACTGGACTTTCAAAGTACAGCTGACGCCGGCTGAAAGTGAGTTAAATAGTGAAACAGCGGCGCTTTTATCGCCAGTTTTATGATTAATATAACCTGGTTATAGGAAAGGAAAGAAAATCACAACAATTGAAAATCGCAATACTTGGTAAAATCGAATCGGGACCCAAAAAACCCAAAAAGAGAATCGAATCGCAACAAAAGCATATCGGCCCAGCCCTAATGATAGGTTGTTCATGTATTTGGTATGATTGGGGACTGAAATATAAAATTCAAGGTGACTTTTAGTCAGAACATGTTTATTTAAGTAAAATAAAGGTCTTTCCAAAGCTTTCAACAAAGTGCTTATGTTATCTTAATGTAACATCACAGACTGGACCCTGGATGTGTATCCTTGACTCTGTGACTGCTCCGACTCTGCCAACTCGTGTACTGATTACAACCTTTAGAGGAGGTGTGTTTAATTCACTGCATTGCTGTGCACTGAAACTATACGAGACTGCACAGTGCACAGTAAAGCACAAATGGAGTGCTAGACGGGGCATATAGGTGAAGAATTCACTGAGGTTTCTATAATTCATAGTTCCATGAATAAGTAATAGAAGATCATAATGTGATTCATGGAGACACTAACTCAACTCCAATCACAGCAGTGAGGGGCAGTGCCACACACACTGCACAGGCTTCCCCCTACTTATTCATCTCTGAGTGCTGGAAACATAAAAGAAAAGGGAGAAATGTATCTTTTCTTTACAAGCGGCGCATGAACAAGTACTATATAAGAGACTAATGGGCAGATCCATCTTATATTCCTGGAACTTGCATTCTTTAGCTCATTTTCCTGCGCCACTTCAATTCTACTGACTTTACTTCAACCTAGGACTGCGCGATATATCGATATAAAAAATATATCGATATATTTTTTAATGAGATATGGAATTATATCGCATATCAATATAGGCTAGTTCAAATTTGCGCTGTGATCTTTGCTCCAGGCAAGCTGCTGATCTGGAGCTCTCTGCACTGCCCGCCGCCCCTCCTCTTCCTATTTTATTCAGACCGCTGCTTCACCAGCTGACCGAGAGGAACGCACCGAACGCACCGAGTCCACCTCGTTGCCGTTAACGGCAATCTCTGGCAATCTCTGAAAAATAACGCTTCAACAGAGACACAAGCCAGTTGTTGTTTTTTTAGTTTTTAGTGCAGATAATTGATATTATTTATTTAAATCATTTTTTTCATGACTTTCTATGAGACTTTGCTATAGCTGGTGTTTATGTTACAGAAATATCTTATAATAAAACATGATAATGACAATATTTTCAAATTTCCAGCCAACTTTTTTTCCAGCCAACTAACATCGATCTTAGAAGAGACCTTATGGAATCACGCCTTCTAAATATCCATTACTCCATTACTTTGATTTCAAAAAAGGTACTCTTGTCAGGCAGTATTTATGTTTACATTTTGTTATTTGAGCAGCTGAACATTTATTCATGAACCAGGTAAAGAAACCTGTTTATTATTTATTCATTTGATTTTGCAACTGTTGACAGAAATAGCCGGTTTCAATGAAACTACTTGGCTTGTCATATTTGGCTTTAATTTTGACTGAACATTTGCTCTCACTTTGCGGAAAAATATCTGGATATATATCATATATCGATATTCAGACTAAATATATCGGGATATGATTTTTGGTCCATATTGCCCAGCCCTACTTCAACCTGTGAAAGAGAAGCCAGTAATACGATATCACCAGTATTAACGCTGCTTGGATTAGACAAGCGCTATTAATAACTGACACTAAAGATAACACCAGTGGTATTGAAAACTAAACCACTGCAATCAACTCGTATGACAGAGCAGCCCTTGGAATATAAAAAAAATATCAATTTTGCAAAAAAAGAAAAGAAAAAGCTGTTAAATATCGTTTCCCATGTGAGGAGAGGGCAAACAACCAATTATAGAAATAATGATTATTTTTGTGTAAATAAATGTTCAAATTAGGACAAAACACATGAGCTGAGTCATCAGTGGCCATGAGCTTACAAACAGCTGTTTAATTTGCTTCTGCCTCAGGCAAAACCATAAATGCGTCAGCATCAGTTTTATGCTGCTTTGCAAGCTAACATATTAATACTGTTATCCATAGTGGGAAAAAGGGTTTAAATTGTCAGAAATATCCTTTGAGGAACAATGTGTGAAAAGTCACTAAACATCCCAATGAGTTCACTTTAGACAATCCCACTGCAGGCTTCAGCAAAGTTCACTCTTTTTGTGTAGCCTACACATGTGCTCACATTGGGAATGGTTACATATTAGTATATAATATATCTTATAATCTGACAGTGATTCTTGTCCTCGACAAGTCTGAAAGCCCCGATGATCTAAGAATAAAACAATAATTGATTAGAGCAGACTAGAGGAGACAAGAGTAGAGCAGAACTGTAGGCAGCTTTGTCCCACAATCTTCTTCCTGCCAATATGAAATGTCCACGGTTGCTATGGAAACACACTTTCATGAATCACTGTGTTTTATTTTTTTCCTTCCCGGAGTTTATAGAGCTGTCTTGTGCACAGTGCCCATTACTGTCTGTATTGTAAGCCTTAAGATCTATTAGGTATTAGGTGTGGGAACAGACCAAGTTTTAGTCTGCTCCCACTGAGATGACTAATTGGCCGACATGCCGGTCGGTGGTTGGTTGGCCGGCTGGCTGGCTGACCAGCAGGCTCAACAACTGACTGACAAAAGAAAGACATAGGAAGGAAAGACGGGAAATACATGGGATTACATGGTAGGTAGGAGCTGGTATTTAAACGACACAGTGAGCTGAAACGGTGTATAACAAAGACACTGTGCTGTGTACTGACTGAGTGGGATGCAAAAGCTGCTCTGTCTTAAGTGACTTGGATCATTGACTCACACAAATCTTGTTATTGGGCGACATGGCAAGTAAAATAATGAGTTCATGAGGCGCTTGAAGTCAGCGTTGTTATAAACTGCAACCTGCCAAGCATCAGTAGCAAACCGAGCAGAACAGTCTGTTGCTGCTAACTGTCTTGAAAAACCACATCTCTTTAATGTCCTCTCACTCTGCCTCTCTCTCAATCGAAGAGTACATTCAGTCTCCATACTGCATTGTGCCTTATATGGCTTTTTGTGAATGGGTGTTGCTAGGTAACTGGAGTGCAGTAAAGCGTGGCGACTTTAGGATGATTAAGGATTAAGGCAACAGTTTTAAACTCTGGAGCTGTGGACCTAACTAGTGGAATTTGTGTCATTTTCAGTCACATAATGTTTTTCGAAGAAATAGTGGCCCGATAAAAACAGTGACGTCTTCTCTGTCAAAGACTTTTATCCAAACCGAGATATCTCAGCAATTACAGGTATGATTACCAGCAGCTACACCATTCACCTACAAGGAGCACAAGGTTGTGAGATTGTTATGTTTTAAGAGAGAATGGCATAAAATAATTTCAAATGGGAAACCAACAGGTGTCTCCCATGTCAAAGTCGCTTTAAACTCATGTCACCTACACTTCCTGTCTCTAGAAGTGCTTAATACTAAAAAAAGTAATGTATTGTAACAAGCTGCTTGCGCACAAGTTGTTCCTGTGTCTTGTTAAAGGTTATTTATCTTTGTTGTAGTATCTTGATCCATTAATCTTATGGGACGTATTTTACTTTCTACTCCACTGCATTTATTTAGCAATGCAACTATACTTTGCAGAGTCAAACTGTGATCAACAAATAAGTTGTGATGTGTTGTTTCACAATTAAACCAAATACATTACAGACATCAATGGAAACAAATGAAGCACAGACCTCCACTCTGAGGTGGATCTGTGATCTCAGCAGCAGCAGAAGCACTAAAACCCTCTGTGAAAACAGTCGTAGGTCCAGTTGGCCCAAGTCTGAAAAATGCCCTTACTCCAAAGACAGTGATGACTGCCTTGTCCAGTGTAGTAAAACGTGTTGAGAGCTCTTAACTGGACTGGCTTTAATGCACACCACTCTGTAGAAAAGTGCCCCAGCTACAATCAAGGGGTAACATGGGGAGTAGCTGACTGCACACACTGAAGGATGTGAGCCTCTAAGTTCACAGTCTCTGCCCCCTCATGTTGGATGGTGAAAAAGCATGGCTGGCAGCAGCTTTAGGCTTTCCGATACTGAGCTGCAGGTGGGTGCAGTCACTCAGTCCAAATCTGTGCTCCTCATCACAGTAATTCTCATGGGTGGTTTTGTGATTTTCATTCCAGGATTTTTAAAACAAGGACACTTTCACAAAACGCTGCAGTTCAAACACGTCTCTTCAGTTTTGCAGTGAGTGGGTACTACGAACAGAGCTTTCCTTGAATTAACTCCATTTTCTGTAAATATATATTTTTTTAAAGCACCATTCAGCTGCAGCAACAAAACCTACCACCTTTTATACAATGTTGATTATTGAAAGTAAATGGGAAATTAACAAAGTCTGAAAAACCAATAGATGTGATTTCTTGTGTGCATCACCATGTCATGTTTACTAATCCAACATCATCATGGTGTGCTGCTACAACAGCCTTTTACAGTTGTGAAAAACAGATGCATGATGTCACACATGGTTAGCTTTGAGATTCAGCCATCTCTGCTGCACAGTAGTCATGCTCCTGTTGGATTATGGGTGATGAATGACGTGTCAAAGGTCAGGAAATTTGTCTCGTCATACTTCTCTTTCTCTCTCTCTCTCCACTCTCTATCCTTCTATTTATGTCTCATCCTCTGTTTCTTATCTGTAGTTTTCATCATTTCTGTCTTATCAGATTTTGGTACATTCGCGTTTCTTTGTGTTGTCACTTGTCAGCACAAGAGCAAACAGAGATAGACACAGAGAGACAACAAAGATGCACTGGATACGCTGTCTTTCTCAACTCGACCCAGGCTCTCCAGTCACTATTTCTCCATCTTCTGTATGTTTAATGTTTTCATCAAATATCACCATTAGCTCACTTTGTGGGTACTGGATAGATAAATGGATGGATGAATTTGGATTTCTTTTTCCTCCTCACATTCTGCCTCTCACTTCCATGCCTCCTTCTCCTTCTCACTTGCGTCAGCACTTCTGCCTGCTGATGAATATATGAATGAGATTAAAACAGAGAAACAGAAACACACACACGCACACAGACACACACACTCCCTTTCCTTCTTCTAGTAGATAGCGTAGACCAGACGAGGACATAAACATTTTATCATTTCCTTTTTGGTCATGGACTCTTAAATTCTTCATCTGCATCAGTTATTTTAGTTTGGGATGACATGGAATAATTGAAACTTTTGAATTGCAAGACAATAAGCAAAGTGAAAGCCACGTAATAACAAGATGCCTCCCAGTTGAGAGACACCCCGTGTGATTCCCTGTTTTAAATCAACCCACAACATCTGCAACAACAAGTAAATAATGTAGCTAACAAGCAGCTTTTACCTCAAGCTAGAAACCATCCTCCCCTGTTTACAATAGAGTGGTACTGCTGTACATAATGCACGCACGCAAACACATGAGAAAGTCAGGTTGCGTGTATCATAAACCATGTTTGTCAGACCCAGAAGGTATAATTGGCCCTTAACTCCAGGACACAGAGGGATAGATGAAGGATTAGAGAGAAAGCTGGAGGGATAGGTAGAAGGAACAGATGAAAGCTCCAAGAGAAGCTCTAGGAAACCAATCTATGTGAAAAGGGGGATGAAAAAAAAGAAAACAGATGTAGGGAGAAAGAAAGACAGACGCAGTGAGGCAAAGATGGATGAAGTGTCGCTCTCACCCTTAAACTTTCCCTTCCCCTCCTGCTTCCTCTCCCATTCCTCTTTCCCTGCCCCTCCCTCCCTTTTCTTTTCTTTTCTTTTCTTTTCTTTCCATCCTCTCACTCTCTTTCTCTCACTTCACTGTAGGCTCTCTGTTGCTATAGCAACCACTCCTGCCATCGCTGAGGAGGAAAGCATACCTGAGGAGAGGAAGAGAAAGCAGCAAAGGAGCAAGTGGAAAGATGAAGATGGATAGAGGGGGAAAAATTATCTGTGAATACATCTCGGTAGAAAATAAAACAAGGCCAGGAACAGATGCTCCAGACCACTTCAAAGTCCAGAACAGCAGCAACAGACATCTCAACCTCTACTGCTGATTAAAATTTTATGTTGGAGAGATAGAGAGAATGTAAACCAACAAATAAAAGCAGCAGCCCCAGAGAGGCTCTTAACAGCACTAAAGCTCACTAATAACATGTTAGATTTCATTCATTTCATCTGTATGAAAAAACAAGTTGTGGTCTTACAGGGAAGACGACTTCTCCTTAACAATAAACCTACAGACAGAGCCAGCAGACTGTACTCAATGTTAGAGCAGTTTTTAATTAGTATAGGCTACCTTCTTATTGAAGTACCTATGACTCCCTGTAAGACGGTGCTCAAGCAAAGTCAGTTCTCCTGGTAAAATTAAATTAACTGATTTGAAACATCACTCTCCTTTGGGTGATTTCCACATTCAAATCTGGTTGGAAGACTTTACTTTATCATTAGTGCTCATAAAAAGCCCTAAAATGAATTGGGCCAAACTCCAAAATATGTGCAGGCCTAAGAAAAAACATTATTACCATATTTGTAAATGTGAAATTTACAAATGGTGATAGTTTCCTGCAATTTTGGCCAAAGAGGGTATTCCCAGTGATTATTTTTGCAGAGGAGGCAGTCCTTCTCTTCTATATTAATGGATCTCCATTAGTCTGTTTATCTATTTCCATGCCTGCACTCTGGTGCTTCTGCCCTGCAAGGAGATGCTTTATACAGTATACGGGCCTTTGCAAACAGTTTTACATGTCTGACTGTCACTCAACATCTACAATGTTATTGTGATTACGCTTTGACTAAGTACATAATCACATTATCTTACTCAGAGTATGACAACAATGGTCTTACCCACGTTCACTGGCTTAATCAAATTACAACCATATGTAAGCCATAGTCAACATTGCAATTTAACACATTAACATATCAACACCTACTGTATGTAGCGTTTCATGTCAACACAATACGCTACGTAAGTAATGGCTAAACCATAGTATAATGATTCTTATATTGTATGTTGTAGTGAATCTATCGATTGTGATTCACACAGTTTGTCATAAAAACAGCTTTAATCTTTCACATTCTTTAAAAAAAACTTTAATTGTTGAAATTCATCAATCAACTCTGATTTTGCTTTTAATTTTATCCAAAATTGATATCGACAACGGTAAAGATTGGATGTTAGCCTGAATCTAACTTTGAAACACTTCGACTAACTGTGGTATAGCCATTATCAGGGACGGGTCACACAACTCAGTAAACAGCCACACCTGGTTTACAAAAACATTCAGCAAATGTCTTCTGATGGACGTAAAAACTTAAAACACTAAAAATATAGTGTTCAAATTGTAAAATGTGGCATCTTTAAACTTCAACAATGTTAGGCCTGCAAATAAAGTGAGGTGACAGGCAAACTATCTTCTGATGGATATATTTGTGTTAATAAAGTCTTAAAAATATCTTCCGACAGCAATCATATAGAGTGTTTCAAATTGCTCTGAGCCGAGGAGAAAAATTTATCGTATCATCAGTTTTTATAAACTTCAACAATGTTGTTTCTACGTAGGGGCCTGCAAATTTTTCCGACCGTGAAAGTACGAGTTGAGTTACGAGTGGCTGTTATAGTGACTTTCACCGGTAAAACAGGCAAACTGCCCAAAGTCGTAAGTTGTGACTTGAAGCTGCATGAACGCAGCATTAGCGAAAACTCCACTTCTGCTTTAAGTACATTTCTGTGGTTCCTAAAAACACAGTGTCAATCATGAGTCACACAAAAACATCAAATGATTTCACATCTCTGCTATGCAGATTGAGGGGAGGGGGGCAATGAAAGTGATGGCAAACAAACACTGCATATCTCCAAAATCAGGCTGGTTTCCAGGATGCCAAGTAGCATACTCATTTTACCATGGCAACGAACGAAGCTTCGATTTTTTTTGGGTCAGCCCTACAATGCAGCTTTACTTACAACACAGTGCATTCTGCAACACCTCTGTCTTAGAAAAACTCGAAATTGCTTTCTTAAGTGGGATTAAGATAAGATTTTCTCATTCGGATGTTCCTGCAATGTGGCCCCAGGACTGAGTCACACAGGAGCTGTTCACAAAAGCCATTAACTCTGTTCAGTTCAGCTCTGACTGAAGATTCAGTCCCATGGGATTCATTTGCAATTGCTTCAATTGCTATGGACTTGCCCAATTGTTCACTGTTACTCTACTGTCCTCTTCTATGGAGAACTAAATGCAACCTCAAAGGAGTCGTTAGAGAAAATGTCACTTTCAAGAGAACAACTTCACAGGAGCACTCATCAAAAATACAAATCAGAAAATTGCAATCATCATCTTCCATGCACCTTGTGCTGCTCTACCCTAGATCTCATCTCATTTTTCAAAAATGTGTACTTAAATGACGCTATCCAGAGTACACTCCACCTTTTGTATTGTGGTAATTACAGCTCAGTCATGTGAGTATGCCCCCCCGCCCCTCACCCCCCACCAAGTCTGTGGGGGGTGAGGAAAAACATAGTTCCCATGAGATGAAGTAGTTGTGCGCTGGTGTATATTTTTGTGGCAAGATAAACAAAAACCAACACTGAAGCCAATTATATCATAGCCCGCAGATACAGTTGATTCTGCCTGGCTGGTTAGAATACATTGATATCAGTGAGCATAAAGTTTATCTAGACACCTTTAATCTCTCTCCTCCTCTCATCTCTCTGCTGGATTTGTACAATCTTAACCTTAAGGTTTTCTGCGTTTGTGTTCTCGACATCATGTTATTTCCTAACTTGCATTGGTACATTATGAGAACATACAGTACAGTACTTAAGAGTATGAAATACGCTTTATTGTTGCCTGCTGTGAGCAAGTTTTTCTTGCATACTGTCAGTAAAACCAATGAACCACAATTTTTCCCAAACCCATTTGTTACACCTTAAACACTATCATCCAACCACTATTTTGCAATTCAGTCATTCATTCTAAAAGAAAAAAATGTCCTAATGTAATAATAGCACTTTTGGGATGTCGTATAGTTAACTCGTTAGAGCCTCCTGGCTGCAGCGGCCCTGGGTTCCCCAGTTCCCTTTGCTGTGTGTCATTCCCATGGATCTATATTCCCCCCTCTCTCATTCCCCATTTCCTATCTCTCTCCAGCTGCCCTGTCAGAATAAAGGCATAAAAGCCTGAAAAAATACTTAAAATATAAATATATAGTACTTTTGACATAACAGTGTCTCTGGGGAAAAATAGTAAGATATAAATGTAATTTCTAAGAAAAGTGGTTGGATAAAAAGACTGCTTGCATTATCATCCAATTGCTAAGCACAGAGCTAGTTAGGATGTATTAGGCTAACTGAGCACTGAGGCTGAAAGCGGTGGAAAAAAGAAAATAGAAAAAGTAATGACAACAACGCTCTCAGAGGAACTGAACATTGTGTTTTCAGTCTTGAATGCCACCTGGCTCCCTCTTAAAACAAAGTACGTATATAATATGATGTTATTTCACATCACATCACATGGGGGGGACATTTGACAGAGAAAGATACATTTTAGGTATAAACAAGAGTGTTAAATTGCAAGAAGATTAAAAGAAAAATGAGAATGTTGTATGTAAAGAAAAGACAGGTTTGTTCAACTTTGACTGTGTCAGATGAAGTTTTCAGTTATGACGCTATGAGGTGACTGCTGAAGATGTTCCCCTCTCCAGAAAGCAGCAGCCTTCCTGGGAGTTCAAGTGCCCATTTTGTCTTTAACCTTGGGATTTTCAAAAAAAGAAAAAGAGATCAGAATAAACTCTGCTGAATCCTGTCTTAGCCTACATTTTAACTGCATTAAACAGAGCCATATAGGAGCTACAGTACACAGCCGAGTAAGACATCAGTGAATAAATGCTGAGAGGGACAGTCCTTCCCCTACAGAAATCCAGTCTTTCAAAGCATCTTCTTCACTGGTTTGATCTTGAAAGCTGAATGAGACTCGATATCTCTCCAAACTGCTACAAGCAGCTTGATGCTGTGTGGTAGACGGGTATGAGATGCCACCTAGTGATTCTAATAGGACCACCCCAATCAAAAAGCAACGTGCTTTTCCTGACTCAGCGAACGGGTATATGGAGGATGAGTAGGACTGGTTTCCATGGCAACAGCAGATAGAGAGAGAGAGAGAGAGAGAGAGAGGAAGGACAGAGGGAAAAAAAACACAATGAGGCTGCTACACTTCACTTGGCCCATGTGCACCCACACAAACACCCACTAGAAAATAAACACACACACACACACACAGGTGTTTAGGTGATACAAAGATCACATTTTCATTTTAAGTCTTTGTTGAAAGCCTCTGAAAGCACGCCACAGTCATCCAGCAACAATTGTAATTTCAAGTTAATTCAGTCTGTAGTTCAGCAGCACAAAAAAAATGGTGAGAAAGATTTTGGCTTTGTGTTTAGCCATGAAAGGAAACTGCTCTGAAGAATGTGGAGGAATTACACAATGGGGGAAATACATTTTCATTAGTCATTTAGATCCAACTGTTGACAGACCCATCTCTGTGCATGCTTATTCCCACAACAGACGTTTGGAAAACTGATGAGAAGGTCTGTTCACAAGAGTAACATGACTTAGCCATGTGTCTGGTTAAAAGTATCAACATGCTCATCAAACAAAGGTCCTTCTGTTGCCTTCATCATAGGAATGGCAGATGTCATTCCACTAATTGAGAGCCTAAATCTGGAGAAATACTAATATTTACAGTCTTCAAGCCCATATAACGATTTTCTGGAGCATTTATGTGCATCGTTAACATGTTAAACAGACAAGATGCATAGATTTAAACTGCTCTGTGACAGCCTCAAAACTATTTCCTACAAATCAAAAACTAAAAGCAAAACAAAAAAATTGATTTCATTTATTCATTTGGCAAATTGCTTTTATACAAGGCACCTTACAAACCTTGGTGTATGTACTGTTCTACAACTGCAATAAGTGCAGGGACATCAGTAAGGGAAATGCAGTAAAGTGCTGGTTAGGTTAGAGGTGGAGTTAAGAGAGGAGGAGCACTCAGAGGAGACAAGTCCTCAAAAACATTGAGGATAAGGAGGAACACACCAGCTCAGGGTTCGGTAGCTTGATCTATTATTGGGGAACCACAGATGAGAACAGTTTGGACTGTGATTACTTTGTATGGATGGCAACACAGTAGATGACATTTCTTGAAAGAACCCAGTGGTGAGCATGTCTGATTAAATATAAGTGCATGGGAATAGACCCAGGAAGTCACTCCAAAGGCAAACATGATTGGTGATTTTGAATTTGATTCAGACGGCCATGGGAAACCAGTGTGTCAATGTGCAGCGGAGTGACATGTGCCAATTAAGGACCAGATTGACTGTCACTTTCTGAACTGTCCGTATGGGTTTCACTGTGGGGAGGACTCGCTGGAAGGGAACCACAGTAGTGATGTTTTCTCTGGTACCTCCAAAATGTCCACATGTAAGGATATATCAAATCTAGTTGTCACATTGATATGAAATCTGGCAATGAACTTCATCCTTCCAAGAGGATGAAATCTGCTGAACATGTTTGTGCTACCTGAGGATAATTCTTTACTGTTTTGTGACCCTGTTAAGGTTATATTATATATCCCATAGATTCAAGGCAGATTCATCAATAATTTCCTCAATGATGGCAAATGCACACCGGTGAGCTACACGTATAGACTTATTTATCAAGGTGATGGCCAACACATCCTATCCTTGTTCTCAGACACAACACCGTTCAGGATCAGCTCCCTGAAACTGCTCCTCTGTCTCTAGCCCTCACCGTGTTTCACGAATGTCCTGAAATAGGTCAGAGAGCAGCCACAGTGCAGCTTGAACTCCTGCACCTTTGTGCATGATACATTTTCATTTTTCCTGCTGTAACTCAGCAGCATCAGCACCATATCTTCATTGCTTGATGCTGACTCCATATTTTAGGGGAGCTTTTTTTGTTTGTATGTTTAAATCTATATTTAGTTTGTTTGGCTTGTTCTTAAATCATGTGTACAATTATTTTGTGCAATAAAAACAAATGTCATTATTACTTTTAATATGACACATAATCTAAGTTGTGTAAGTTTAGTTTGACATGAGGGGTTTTATTCTGATTTGTAACCCTAGTATAGGATTTACTGGTCAGGACTGCTTTCATAATTTCCCTGTTGCTTCAAGTAAAAACTTCAAAGACCAATTCCTCTTCACTCCTCATTGAGAATCTGTTCAAACCACAATAGAGCTTTCCATCTAAATGCACAGCGAGTACAGAGGAACCTCCGTATGCCTGATCTGATTATGTGCTTGTTGGAGCATCTCAAACCTCCACTCCTCAGACCTTCTTGACGTCACAACTGGAGGGACTGCGTCTGACCATTTTTGTTACTTTCCAAAACCAACAATGCAACAATTACGCCCACTTCACATCGTCATCGCCAGGTGCTGAGGGAGAGTATGCAGATTCTCTCTCTCTCTCTTCACACAACTATTTCTCACTTTTCATGTGCACAACCAACTTTCTCCTATTTATTTCTCTTTCCATTTAAATTCTAATATTACCATCAACTTGGCTTTGCTTATATAAGCCACCGCTCCATCTACTTCCTATCTAGATACTTCAAGCTCCTCACCCTTGTGCTCCCTTCCTCCAGCTCGACAGGCAGAGTGATAATTAGAAAAGCTGATGACAAACAACTCTGTCAGTCAGGTAGTAAAAAGCTCCTCTGGTCGTCTCCTACCTGTACTGTGGGCCAATGAGGGTTCGGATGCCGATGTGTGAGGCGATGGTCCAGCTGTCAGTCACCCTGGAGATCAGTGGTGGTGGGTGGAGCTTATATCCCCGGGGGACGGCCTGTGGTTGGTCAGGTTCATCTCTGCCTCCTTGTAACCCCTCCCACTGGGCCCCCCTGCAAGGCCTTATGGGTACCACGCTCTGCTGACCATGATCCTGTCCGTTTGTCGTTTCCGTTAAGCGCTCAGTAGCAGTTGTCCCGGTGAAACTTTTTGTGTCGTCTTCATATAGGTTTCCTGTGAGAGAGCAGAAACAAAGACATTTCTGTTTCTGAATGGATGTAATGTTTGCTGAGCCTCAGTTACTCTCACAGTCTGTCAACCTTTTATTCTGTAATGATTTAATGGCACCCAACTAGGTTGCTAAGTGTATATCTTGACAAACCATGTCCTACTATTCACATAACAATAGCGGCTAAACATGGGCATGTATTTTCTTTAACAGTTTTACCCAGAATTTGGTGGCAGGCAACAGTACATCTGGATGGCAACCCGCTAACTGATAATGGCAGCACATTTATCACCAGATTCGTCGTAGTTTTGGAAACAATTGCTCTTTGATTTCCCACTGAGGTAGATAAAAACAGACAATAAGCACATTGTGTGGCCAATACAAAACCCTTTCTTTATTTCCCCCCTTTTCAATGCTGTATTTTCACTGCCTGAGGGAAAGTTTTTCTTGTATAAATGCATGTTTAAACAACCTGGTGTCGTATTATGAGACATGCAGAGATTATGTAGTGCGCCTCTTAAAATATGCAGAGTCATTTTAACAAGAATGTAAAACTGTTGATTGATTGCACCGAACTGACACACAAAAGAGAGAGAGAGCGACTAGGAACTGTCACAATATTACCAGTGAAAAACTGAACTTCAACAAAACTCATCATCTCCAAACCATAAAAGCTTGTGCTGATTCCGAACTGCTCCAAAAAACCCATTTTCCTTTGTCACTTAAAGTAGCAAACACTCGTCTCTCGTCTCTCAATTAACACAATCAGCATAAAATCTCAGTGTGACAATGCTGGGTTGATGTTTTGTCACATCTGTGGAATAAAAAAGGTGACTGTTTAGGAAGTGACAGCAGACTTCAGTAGAGAGGGTTATAAATACTTCTCTGAATCATGTGATTCTTTTTATTCAGCCCTGAATATTAAAATCTATTCTTTATTTGCATCTCTGACAGTGATGGCTGCTAATAAAAGCTTTATCTACATTTTCCACACTTTACGCCAATCTAACTAAAGATTAATACACCTAATCAGTGACAGAGTTGCCAGTTCATCTGTGACCACTAAACTTCCAGAGATGGTTTTAATAACCGGATCTTCTATGTCTTGAATGTATGCTACAGACAGTATTCTCAAAAAATTCTCTGCTGTCTCCATTCACTTCTATTTACAGTTTTTCTCAATCGCTTTGGTGCTATTCTCACCTCACTCTTAACATTTGCACAACAGTTAGTGCATTTCTCAAAACAATTGTTACAAACTGCAAAACCTAGTGGACAACCTGCAAAAGTGCGTCACTTGCTCAAAATGGATCGTCCATCCCTCAAAAGCAAGTACTTGTGTCAGTGAAACTGTCAGTGCCGTCAAAATGAGAAGTCTTGCCATCATCGTTTATGAGCATGATAGTCAAATGGCTTTGTCATGTTTTCATTATGACACTTTATTCTCTATGCGTTTTTCAATGCAAAAAGTGATGATACTACCTGAAAATGTTCAAGATAGCACTATACACTACAGCCACAGTAAGGTTACACATTAGCCTACTGTAGTGGAGTAACTAATACTGAATATGTACGTTTCACATTTTTACTGCATATGCTCATTGCAATTCTGATTTGTTCACAGCATCGTGCAATAGAAAAATACACTACCGTCATCTACAACAGACATAAGAAACACTCTTTGAGTACAACTTTACGTAAATCTGGTCTCTAGTGAAGTCGAAACTCTAAATGTACAGTAAATGTACAAAAAAAGATTGTCCCACTGTATCTGACAGTAAAACCTGACACAATGAGCAGTGCAGGTTGTTTAGTGCTGAATTACTGTCCAATACTATACATACCTGTTTTCCCAGAAATGTTTGAATATGGTGCTTCTCCCAACATTTACAATGAGTCTGACAGATTTTGAAAACTAGTTCAACAATTTTGTATGTGATGACTCAAGCAATGAAATGAGGACTATTAGTTTTTTAGGGAAAGACTATTCAGTGTTGAAAAGTATAGTTCATTTTGACTGACATGACATAAGCAAATGATAATGTTATAAAACAGCAGAGAATTGTATGAAAGCAACTGATACATGTCCAAAAGCATTTGCAATTTGTTCAGAGGAAGGAGAAACTGCTACGATGATGTGCACAAAAGACTACATGTTGTGGAGGTTGAACTAATAGTTATGAGAACCTTCATTCTGATCGGAGAATAGCACCAAAGCAATTGAGAAAAACTGTATTTCATTTTTTTTTTCTCATTTCAAAAGCTCATAAGTCCATAGCGTTGTGGTCCAATTCAGTTTGCCTCTCTGCCTATTGACACAAACACACATTAGCAGACACCTAGCATCTTCTTAAAAATGTAAAAAGGTGTTACCTGGGGAACACCACAATAGTTACACATAGTGATTTGTCACTCTTTGAGTTTGAAAGCAGGAATCGGGTATCTATTATTTCCTTTCATACTTGGTGATTAACACGAGGAGCTGGTGAGGGACTTCAACACCAACTTGTACATCACTCCTCCTTGTTTCCAGTCAGTTCATTAACTCCAGACTGAATCTCCACAGAACACAAATTAATTAAAGTATTGCTCGACAATGGAGAGTTAATTTCTTATTGGTGGAAAATGAACAAGTCAAACCAACGCTGAGATAAGCTGCAGCCTGCATGTGTGTGTGTGTGCGTCAGTTTGTCTGTCCAAGTAATCCAAATGATGTCCAATAATGCGAGGATGCTCGTCCCCATGGCAACACTGTGCGAGTCACTGTGAGGTTCGTTACGGAGACAAAGACCTGTATCGGATGTATGATTATGATTAGAAACAGAGAGGGTTAGCCTAGTTACCAGCACACAGTACACATGCATGTATGCATATGCAAATAGTGAATATAAATATACTGCAGTATAAGGAACCACTATATTCTCAGCTTCGTTTCAAGAGAAAAGAGCCTCTCTTTTCCACTATATGATTCCATGCTTGTCAGTCATTCTTCCCATTTCAGAATAAAAGCCGCTGGAGCCTGAGGCTGCAGTATATATATATATATACACATATGCTCTCACACTGTCACCAGCCAAATCATTATGTTTGTCATTTTTAATACATTGTTGTAAAAATATTGCTTATCACCACTTGAATTGCAACTCTACAACTGGATTCAGCCACAGCTGTCCTGCATGTAAATGCCACACGGCCATTCATTCATCACAACAACTTACTCTCTTGACTTTCAACACAGGGTCACAATTGTTCCTTCAGCATAAGGAGCAAAACTGTCCACCTAAGGTTTAATACTCACAACATCTCAACAAACTCTTCAGTTTTCTTCAATCTTTTTTTTTGACAGAGCTTGAATATCAGTTAAACACATCATGCCCTTTAGTGTCACGATCAAACTTGCTGCAGTGCCTCACATTTTACAAAAAATTGCTTCACAGTCCCTCTCTCAGTTTCGAGAAGCTCACACAGACTAAATCTTTTTCTCTCTAAATACTCTGAATGCTGACTCTCCTGCCCACCCACAGTCTACTGGCCGCTTCACCCTGTTCTTATCTGTGAGAGAGAAAAAAACAAAAAAACAAAGCCAGTGCCTCCTGTTGGATGAATAGCATCGTTTTTTTAAAGGATAAGTGGTTAAAATGGAGTCCTTTTAAAAATAAGTCTTCCGTGCAAATGAAATTCCTACTTAATATACCATAATGAATGAATGCAAGAGCCAGAAAAACAACAAAAAAAGGAGTGTTTACTGTCTGTCTCAAATCTCCCTTGAACTCATTCACTTCCATCTGTTTGTCCTCCCTCTCTCCATCCCGTCCATCCTGGCAAACAGAGTGGGAGCGAAGGGTGAATTAATAACGGAGCGAAAGTGGAGCACAACTCCCCGAGGTCCGCCTTTTCTGGGACGCTCACACAGAGAAAGAGAGACACACAGGCGCGCACACACAAAACGACAATGCAATCTACATTAAGTCCCTGACACAGACACACAAGTGAAAGGCCTACATGTCCAAAAAGCCACATGTATTCTGCTCATGCATTACTGGGGTGATGAGATGGGGAGGAGGAGGAGATACCAAGGGAAAACAATCCATACAGTACGTCCCATCATCTGCCTCACCCCTGTTTCAGGAGGGAGGGACTTGAGGAGGGAGGAGAGGAGGAGATTGAGAAGGAAGAACGGGAGGAAGAAGGAGGAGGGAGGGCAAAAGCCACGTGAGGAGGGATGCGTGGAGAGTGTCGCCCGAGGCAATGAAACTCACAATGGTCCCATACTCCCTGTGATTCCTTCTTTCCTCTCCTCCCCTCCCATTTCATTTTCTTTCTTGTCCTTTTATCTGCTGTTTCATTCTCTTCCTCTCATTTCCTTTGCTTCCCTTTCTCCCTTTTTTTCCTATCCTCTTCCTTTCATCACCTCATCACTCCTTTCCTTGGGCCATTTATAGAGAAAAATATGACAGTGGTTTCTTCAAGCATGACATTATTGGGGAGCTAAGGTCATGTGAGGATGAGCAGCACTTTCTATCAAAACAACTGCAAAAATCAAACAATCTGAACGGTGTTTTCGCAGAAGAAACTTGTAAACAATGTCAATGTCAAACTACCAGTTTTGTATTAATGCAGCAAACTGCAGCACAAAATCTTGATGCATTAAGATTGATATTGACAGATTTCTTTACAGTTTTGAAGGGGATTATTGGCTTACACTAATAAAACCTGTGAATAATTAAGTCTCCTTTGGCGAGAAGAAAGAAAACATCCCTCAGGAGTTTCATTGTAATTCAAAGCATCGTAGTGGGCACAGTCAGGCACTGGGGATCAAGCCAGCAACTCTTCAACTACACAGTAGATTTTCTAACAGATCTGCCAACCAGCAAGCTTTTCCTCCCTCTGCTCCATCCATCTTTCCTTTCTCTGTCTGTCACTTTGTTTTCATCTCCTCTTCCCTGCAATATGCTGACCGAAACACAGGCAGAAAAAGAGGGAGAAAGGAGCAGATAAAAGAAATTAACTCAATGAATCAGCGAGTGAACCTAACAAAATGAATGTATGATGATTAAATGTTTGTGACAGGGCTACAAAAGCTCCAAAAGTTAATTGCCCCCTTTTTTGCTTGTTGAACTGAGTCACCAGGAAATGGCAGGTGGATTTTTCCTGTTAAATACTTTGAAATATTGATGTGTTGACACCTAAGAGAGAAGAGAGGGGGAAACAGACAGCTCAAATTCAACAGAGCAGCCCTGGTTTAGGTTTAGGTTTTGTTCCAGTCCGAGAAACACTGAAAACCAGAACCACGTCAAAGTGCAAAAACCATCATATGTAATGTACATGTATACAATTGTAAATAAATATAGTTACAAAAAAGTAAAAAAAAAAAAAAAAAAGGACCTCATGATAAAATCAATAAACCTGACAGATTCTGGTCAGAATGAAAAAGAGCAACATGATGCAACAGCGATAAACATAAACACATACTACAGTGAAAGGAGAACTCAAATGCAAACTGGAAAATGCAGCCCTTGCATTCATTACCTTGTCTTGACCAGGCTACGTATAAGAAATCAGGCATAAAATAGATATAGCCTAAATATTATCAGATATCAGGTTGGCAGAGGCCATTTTCCAAAGCAACAGACAAATGCCCAGTTTGCAGCTTATTTGAGTGTCACCTGAAAAGGATATAAAATAAATAAATAAAAACTTTTCAGCTGAAACGCTATTTTACATAACACATCCAACACAGAGAGGTTTGGTTTTGGGCGCGAAAATAAAAACGTTAATGGCAAGAGCTTTATCACGAAGCTCCACCGGCTAGTTACTGTAGCTGCTAGCTACGTAGTAACCGTTAGCCGTTAACGATACTACAGTTAACAGTGTTCCTGTCTCTACGTGTAGCGGTACCTGTGAGGTTGTCGTGTGGGTTATCCGTGGATGTATTATGGGGTTATCCTCGGACTGGACAGCGGCCCTCTCTTTTCTCCTAAGACTCCCATGTCCATCTGTAGCTTCTTCCACAGCTTGTGTTCGATGCAGAGTAGGGATGTGGAGATTCACCGATTCATTATCGGTGGTCCGATACAAACGTTTGCGATGCGACTGCACCGGTGGATTCAGGGTACATCGGATAAAATTCATGGTTGAATTTGCGATGCATCTCTTCCATAATACATCCATGATCTCTTCTAGCTGTCTGCATCGGTAAAGTCCATGGTTACATCGATCGGTTCATTTTCCGAGGCAACCTGAATGCACCACCGCGGAAGCCGTGTGCAGCGTCCTGCCCCTGACCTATGCCCCTGACAGGTAGCAGCAGTAGTAGCAGCAGCAGTAGCAGCAGTAGTAGCAGCAGCAGTAGGCTAGTCAGAGCCGCCAAGAAGCAAACAGTCCGATCTGAAGCACTGGAGCGACGGGTCAATATGGTCAATACTCGGCCGTCAGCGAGTAGCGTTGTCTCAGAGCTCAAACATCTCTATTTAGTTACATATAGGCTATTTAGCATATAACATGATGATGACACGTTTCAATAATGCAATACACTTAATGCTGATCCATACCCCGATATCACAAAATCAACCATCATCTGTAAATTCTTAAAATATAGGCTACAGCTCTGAGAGGACAGCACCTCATCAGCTGATGAATAACGCATGACACAGCCTCAGCCTTCACAATTTTTATAATTACTGATTACTGATTTTAATTGCTTGACCATTAGCTTCCCAAAACTAAGGTTTTAGTTTATATAAGGCCTGCTATGTAGGCCTACATCATGTTAGAGATAATGCAAATTTCTGGCGAAGATTGTCAAATTGTTAGAATAAAGCGTCTTCATCTCCTGTCCTAGATACATTTTGAGGAGGAATATTGTAATAACTCAAAAAAAAGAAAGAAAAGAATTTGGTTTAAAGCTCCATAGAGACCCACTGTTAGTCATATTGGGGATATGAGATTTAAAAAAGAAAGAAAAAAAAAGAACTTGTCTTACTGCTGGCAGCTTCCAAAAAAGCAATAACACTGACCTGGCTCAAGAAGAAGACAGGTGAGAATCAATAAGGAAAGAAAACTTTTATGCTGAGATTACAAAATGTACAAATTACAGATTTTGCTGGTTCTGGTTCTTGAGTTACTCTGGTGGATGGGGAAAATGTGAACATCAAAGTGATTATACAATCTATATACTCAATCTCTCATTTTCAGATTTTATTTCTGAACGATTACACCCCGGATACCGAGATGTGGGTTGGAAAGAAACAGGCCGAATTAATTCCTGGGATATAGCAAGAGCTCAGAACAGAGGAATTGTTAAGATGTTGAATGAGAGCTATGGACTAATAAAAGTAAAGTTGGAAACAGCAGTACATAATTTTCTGAGCACCTGAAAACACTGGCTTGACGAGCATTCACTAACCCCAACACTAGACTTAAGGGACTTACGTAATATTGGTTTTAATGTGCTTTTACATTTTTTAAATTGTTGTAGATAAAAACTGCACTAGGTTAAGTTAAAGGTGTACGGAAATGGCCGTTTGTTCCGTTTGTCGCGCCGAGTTGTGCCGAGCTGCAACACGACTTTACCCGAGTAAATTTAACAGATTTGATTGGTCGTTACCGAGCGGGCGGGATATTCGAAGCTTGGGGCGAGTCCGAGCTCCGTGTGTGTGTGCGTGTTTAGACGTTTGAATGACGGATGACAGATCCAATATCAGTGGCTTTTGAATCGTGAGCAGGCTGACGTATAATCCGTGCGCCTGCATTGTCCAATGCGAAAAAAAAATACAACACTTTCATCCCGGATTTACTCAAAAATAGAATTTTGCACAAAGTTTGGCCTACATCGTCTGTTAGATGAGTTTTTACACTAATTTTATGACCCAGAGTGGGCTCAAATTCAGTTTTCTTTTCTGTACACCTTTAAGTTGAAGTTCCACCACTTCCTGAATTTAAGGCAGGTCCCTCATTTCCTGTCTTACATTATTGGACAAACTGATTAATCCAGGTGTGTCTGACCACTACTGACTACTCAGACACACCTGGATTAATCAGTTTGTCCAATAATGTAAGACAGCAATGAAATGAAGAAGACAGAAATGAAGGACCTTAAATTCAGGAAGTGGTGGAGCTGTGCATAGAGCCCATTATACTTTTGAAACAGCAGCTCAAAATAAAATATAATAAGATAAAAAATGTCTAAAAAAAAATCTCTCAAAGCATTTTATTTTCAGGGAGGAAGGTGAACAACTCCAACAGGTTGACTGAATTGACAAAGTGTTGATGGTACTTGATCATGAAATACAAGAGATTAAACATCAAGACAAGACTTTGAAGATTGTTTGTCACGACTCCACATAGTGGCAGGAAAGAGGAACAAGAAAGTCTCACAACACAACATGTGACACAGCAGGGGAAGGATGAAGGCTCGAGCTACAAAGTAATGAGCACTCAACAGATCAGAAGATTTGGGTCCAATTAAAGTTGAACACTGATTTAAGTCATCATCTGGTGTCTGAGAGGGATAGTCTCTTTGTCTCTCTCATGCACACGGGAACTCAAGCAAGTTTAAATTGATATAAGAGACGAAAGAGAGAGAGAGAGAGATGAGATCGGTGCAAAAGAGAGAAATAGAGCAGGAAAACATGCAGGAAGATAAGTGAAAAGAAAGAAAAGAGTCAGAGCTAGAAGCAGCGAGAGGGAAAAAAGAAAGAGAGCCTCTTGCAGAAGCCCAGGGGGTATCCTGCTATCCCAGAATGCTCTGCTCTAACCTACTTTGGTATTTCTGTTTCAGTCTTTGTCTCTGCAGCGCTCGGCGCGGGTTAGCTACCCCATACACACCATATCTCAACGACTTCTGCATGTGTGTTCATGCACTTGCACCATGATTTAATTGAAATAAACACGTGTTTATGTCTGGGCTGGGAGTCAGGAAGGATCTGATCACTGACCTCACTGACGTAGAGAGACTCCTTTTGTCTCCATTTCTTCGTAATATTGCGACAAACACGCAGTTACTCACTGCTCAGAGTCAAAGGAGATGGGAGTGATTACCAAGAAGGTCTACTAATGGCCAAAAAGCCTCCAAACATCAAAGCACTTGTATGAGTTCAACTGTGTGTGTGCATTTCTCTGTATGTAACTGTGTCATTAATGTGTGTTGTGTTGTCTCTGTATGAGTCACTGCAACTGTACAGCATTTCTGTGTGTGTGTGTGTGTGTGTGTATAACTGATTGTGCTGGCGTGTACATGTGTGTTTGGTGAGTGCGGCCTGAGTGGGCAGCCTGACGACCAGCTCAGCAACACGCTGTTACCATGGAAACTAATGAGCTGAGCATGGAAAAGACATCTATCTATCTATCTATCTATCTATCTATCTATCTATCTATCTATCTATCTATCTATCTATCTATCTATCTATCTATCTATCTATCTATCTATCTATCTATCTATCTATCTATCTATCTATCTATCTATCTATCTATCTATCTATCTATCTATATCCACATGCCACAGGCAGAGGGACATGACATTTTTGGGTAATTTCAGACCAATTAGTATAATTTTGTTTTTCCCTTCGTAGTCTGATGTATGTTTGACATCTGCACTCTGCCAGTGTCCTGTTTGGCAGCAATTAATTAACAACATACTGAACCAATTGGGAGCAAACTTTGTGCAGACGTGGGACGAGGGTCAGGGAGGAACACACTGGTGCAGATCCAGTTACAGTCTTTACAGTTTTTCTCAATCGCTTTGGTGCTATTCTCACCTCACTCTTAACATTTGCACAACAGTTAGTGCATTTCTCAAAACAATTGTTACAAACTGCAAAACCTAGTGGACAACCTGCAAAAGTGCGTCACTTGCTCAAAATGGATTGTCCATCCCTCAAAAGCAAGTACTGATTTCAGTGAAACTGTCAGTGTCGTCAAAATGAGAAGTCTTGCCATCATCGTTTATGAGCATGATAGTCAAATGGCTTTGTCACGTTTTCATTATGACACTTTATTCTCTATGCGTTTTTCAATGCAAAAAGTGATGATACTACCTGAAAATGTTCAAGATAGCACTATACACTATGTACAGCCACAGTAAAGTTACACATTAGCCTATTGTAGTGGAGTAACTACAGTAATACTGAATATGTTTCACATTTTTACGGCATATGCTCATTGCAATTCTGATTTGTTCACAGCATCGTGCAATAGAAAAATACACTACAGTCATCTACAACAGACATAAGAAACACTCTTTACAACTTTCCATAAATCTGGTCTCTAGTGAAGCCGAAAGTCTAAATGTACAGTAAATGTAAAAAAAAAGATTGTCCCACTGTATCTTACAGTAAAACCTGACACAATGAGCAGTGCAGATTGTTTAGTGCTGAATTACTGTCCAATACTATACATACCTGTTCTGTTTGGATACAGTCTTCTCCCAACATTTACAATGAGTTTGACAGATTTTGAAAACTAGTTCAACAATTTTGTATGTGATGACTGAAGCAATGAAATGAGGACTATTAGTTTTTTAGGGAAAGACTATTCAGTGTTGAAAAGTACAGTTCATTTTGACTGATATGACATAAGCAAATGATAATGTTATAAAACAGCAGAGAATTGTATGAAAGCAACTGATACATGTCCAGAAGCATTTGCAATTTGTTCAGAGGAAGGAGAAACTGCTACGATGATGTGCACAAATGACTAGATGTTGTGGAGGTTGAACTAATAGTTATGAGAACCTTCATTCTGATCTGAGAATAGCACCAAAGCGATTGAGAAAAACTGTAAAATGAAACAAACATTTTCCAATGTTTTTGTCAATTTCTCAGGAAATAGTGGTTGAATCTTCATTTTATTTTATTTTTTAAATCTGACATATTCAGTGTTCAGATCTGAGTTTGGACAGTTTGATGGGATTATTAGGCTGTAGTAAAGTATGTTGCTCTCTACTGTCAACAAAGTGTGGAGAACACATCTGCACAACAGCAGGTCCAGGTGTACAGTAAAAAAAAAACCATTACCCTAATGAAAAAATAGTAGGCATTCATATATGAGAAATATAAACAATATTTATTGGACAAAAGAACAAAGTCTGTCAATAAATATTGTTGTATTTATTCTAGTGCAGTGATGTCTTGAAAGTTATAGCTGATTCTTTTACCAACGGTGAAAACAATGCTTAACCTCCTCACTCCTTAACCTCTAACCTCATTTTATTCTACAAGCCAAGATTCACATGTTCACCCTATACCTTCTGCCTGTAGGTGAGTGTAACCTAATCCAAAAAACAAATCTCAACCCTATAGCTGTTAACCATGTGGTGACCAGTACAGGAGGTAAATCCCCACAATGAGACAGCAGCAGGACGAGGAGGAGGCACACAGCTGTGTCTGATGTCAGTGCGACACTCAATACTGGAACCAGGGCTCCACCTGCCGCATGCATAGGAATACACACACACACACACACACTCATACACACACAGCTGTCAAGGCTCTCCTCCTGCTCATTCACTGAACAGGAAGTCAGATTTCTGAGGCCAGCACAGCCTGATGGCGTGCAACCCCCTGTGGTGGAGGACAAAGCGCACACACTCATACACACAGCATTTAAATACTTTTATCTGTCATTACGGACAAACCTTTTTATGCTTCTCTGACTCATTATCACACAGATTCACAACTCTGTTAAATCTGAATAAAGTTCTCTCAACAGACCCACGGCAGCCATACATACAAATTATTCAATTATTCTTTTTTTTTTTCCAGCTGTGTTCAGAGACTTTTCTAACCTACTGCATTCTGTGACGATTACCACCTTATTCCCACCACACACACACATACAACATATGTGCCCTTAAACACATCAGCAAGGAAGTGACCACGCTCTCAACCTTTAGAGTTTCTCAACTTGAGTGCTCACACAGTATTTCTCCCTCTACCTGCCCACACCTGTTGCTTTTGTTTGTGCAAAAACTCCATTAACTCTCTGACCGAGGACAGCCCACGCCAGCTCACAACCGATTTTTGCTCTTAAAACACCAGCAACACACAAACTGCTGCTAAGGGTCTTTTGGCAATTATACTTTGTGAGCTTTTTTATTGAGCTTTACAGTTTACAGAAATGAATCCATCCAGGATGCGTCACTGCATCTCGTAATGAGACTCCGAGGACCCTGTGCTGATTTTCTTTTGAATTAATTTCTCACCAAATGTGTTGTGTGGGTCCATCAGGTCTAATATTCCTGATGAAACCTTTGATATTTTTTAGATAGATGCATTTTAGATGCTGCGAGTGAGCACAGAGTGAATCACAGGTAAAATTTGGTATAAACCTCCTTAGAGCTGCAGATTCAGGTGATAAATACTCATCATGACGTTCATTACTGCAATAATTTGCATGTTGTTAGTCACATTTTGCTTTAACCTTGTTGTGGACAATAACTTTGATTGAGAATTTGGGATTGACCAAGTTTGCCAAATTTCCAAATCCGGACAGCATGGTGAACCATCCTGCTGATCATCAGATCACATTGATTATTTATACAGTCAATAGTGAATGGAGCAGACAGCAGATGGTATTGTGAAAGATCACTGGAAACTAGATTGGGTGGAGTGCCAGAGCAGACTGTTCTCCTCTGTTTTACCTCATGTCCTTCCTCTAATCCTCTTCGCCTCCCTCCTCTTTATTCTTCCCACTTCCAGTCACTCCATATTTTGTCATGTGGAGTTTCATGCAGACTTTGTTAACAGCTTCATTAGATCACTTCATAAAATGTCATTAAATGATGAACAAACTATTTAGTTTTTAGTTCAAGACATTTATGCAATGATGTCACTAACTTTGTTGATTTATCATAGACTAATTAAGGGTTTAACATTCATAACAGTTTATAGATAACATACCAATTAGTATCAATGTAAGAAAAATGCTTTATGAATGCAGAGTTAAGTATTTGAATAATGCTGGAAGTAAAACATTTCCCCGTCCTGCAAAACGACCACACTTTCACAGTTCTGGTAAATGATGTAAGTGTGTGTGTAATACAAAAGTAAAATATTACTTGACAAATTTTAATACCACAGTGCTAAGCATTGTGGGTTATTTCCTTGAGCAAAATCTGCAGAGTTGCAGAAAGGGCTGAAAAGAATTGAGCAACAAAGCCCTTGAATGCTTCGATTTCACTAGTGGGACGGCGCTGAGCTGGTGAAGGACCAGACATGAAGCAGAGTGCAACAAAGTCTATGAATACATACTGTAAGGGCACACTGACACAGTAGCGTTTGTGCCTGAATCCAAATAAATCTCCAAGTTAGTTTTGTAATAACCAAAGCTTTTAATTTAAAGGCACTAACGAATGACACGGACCTGCAACAGGAGCACTGGATACTTCAGTCTTGCTTGTAGCTACTGTATGACAAGATTCTGTATACGTGACGGCTTTATACATGTTTGAGGAAACAGTGTTGAAACTGTGGAGGCTTTAAAATCACCTGGATCAATCTCATCCTTTATGAAGAGTACGAGCTGATGCCCTCAGGCCGAAGGTGCAGGGTACTGAACTGTGAGTTCAATAAGTTTAAACTCGCTTTAGTTCAACTTAGTTGTAGGAATGTGTGTTATTATTGTGTTGTCTGTGGTATGTTGGCATGTGTGGATTGTTGTATTGCTGCTCCTGCACTTTTGATGTCCTTCCACAATCGAAGTTCCTTACAAAATGATAAAGTACTTTGAATTAAATTGAATTGAATTGAACTATGTCCACTGCTAAGACAGGAAGTGTGCGTGTGGGCAGGTGTTTCTGCCTCCCCCTTTCCTGTCCATCTCTACTAATCTATCGAATAAAGGCATAAAACGCCAAAAAAATATACTCTAAAAAAAAAAAAAAATTGAATTGAATTGAACTATGTCCATTTATTAAGTTTTATGTTACTGATATTCTGCAATACTCTGGTTAGGCTGTATACTGTATGTCTATGTACATTTGTATTATTAGTAATATGTTGAATGGTCATCTCAAATCTCCCCTATTGGAGACAATAAACATAATCTGATCAGGGTTTAAAGAGGACAGAGGCTTCACAGGTTGTGATGAGTTACAGTAGATAAATTCAGCTTGACTTTATGTTAGTGCACTGCACACTCATGCTGCTGTCTATGTAAACCCGCCTTTTCCATGTAAGAACGGCAGGCTGCCGTCCACCGGCAGCCCTCAGACCGCCCCGTCTAATTGGCTAATGGTGGGAAAGGCTCTCTGATGACTCACTGTCGCTCTCAAACACTAACTCACTAACAATGACAAATTTCCAATGGACACTATATTAGCATTTAAACAGACATTTAACGAGTATCAAAGGGATGCAAAGAAAGGAAAGGAGACAGAGGATGGTATACACGCCTGTGTTATAGCTGGCTGCAGGAAACAACTTTGGATGAAGCCGGGCCTCGATCGGAGCCCACTCTCCCCTGTGGATCTGTGTGTGTGTGTGTGTGTGTCCATGGGCATCCTGTGTGTGTGGGTGGACAGTGAGGCTGAGTTGTCATGTTGGGAAGAACATAACTGCATATTCATCACCAAGCATCTATGATGGTTTCACTCAGGTGGACAACATTCACCGTGAGATGTAAACAAAACAACGACAGAGATACGAAGACAACGATGAGAGGAAGGACAGAGAAATAAAGGAGACAGAGAGGTGAGCTAGATGGAGAGAGTAAAGAAGAGGAAAGACACAATGGTTGACTTGAACGGGAGAGAGAGGAAGAGAATGAGTGGTAGGCAGGAGACTCTGTGTGGGTTGACTTTTTCTCTCGCGGGTGCTATGGTAACCTACAGAGCTGCAGTTTAGGATGAGAGGAAAGGAAAGGAAAGGGGATGTTTCACAAATTTAATCCACTGATTTGAGCACTGATTTGTTTCCTGATCAATCACTTTTAATTGCTTCATCTCCAACCGAAATTCAATCTGACCGTTGAACTGAAAGAGAACAGTCATGATAGTCATTTTGACCTCAGACAGTAGATTATATTGATTTTGATGACCCACCAGTTTGGTTCAAATACTACTGTTGCCTTCAGGGCGAATTGTTAACACTTTTCTTTTTTTTAACTGTTTAGTTTTGCTTCACTTTTTTGTGTTTCATGCTCACTGGTAAAAGTCAGTGTGCTAAAAAATACAGATGTGAACATGGAGCTCATTACACCTGATTAATAACAGCATATTATCAGCATTTATCACCACTGTGCCCCTGTGCTGCTTCACTGAACCATCATCACGCATGGGGCACATAGGACGATAACTGCAGCAGATCTTGATCACGATCGTTCAGGCTGATCAGTCCTTTTTTTTCCTTTTTTTTTTTTCCAATAATCACAGCGTTCAGTCTGTAAACTCAGTCAGCACAAGTGGGTTCAGTGTTTTTTAAGTTGGCAGATGATATTAGATGCAGAGGCACACACGTCAGGTGGATTTCCACCCCTGCAGATATTATTTTTAGGTCTTCACTGAAGTGTTTTGATGGCTTGTCCTGATCTTCAAGTCTATTGATTCTTAACAGACAGCAGTCTGATTGTCTTTGCTGTCAACAGGAGGAACAAGCAGTTTACTGATCACCATCACACACGGTAAAAGATGCTGCAAGGTGTTTTTATATTTGTTTGGTGTTGGGTGCAGACTACAGGATCTATTCTACATCTATTGGTATATTTCACCTTTCTGATTTATTCTTCAAGACAAAAGAAACAATTTCCATCTCTCAGTTAAACAAACAAACATTTTCTGCTTCTTTCTTTTAACTCGTATGTGAATCATGATTTGTTTCCTGTCAACTTCCTTTAAAAAATAATAATTTAAATGCTAAAATGACAATTAGCAAGAACACTGAGGAAGTA
The DNA here is from genome assembly GCA_030347415.2 of Decapterus maruadsi. Classification (NCBI taxonomy): domain Eukaryota; kingdom Metazoa; phylum Chordata; class Actinopteri; order Carangiformes; family Carangidae; genus Decapterus; species Decapterus maruadsi. Next base: position 27,795,287 of record CM064886.1, read on the forward strand.
TGCCCACGACACTATCAAATTAATTTACTTTTCTATTGAACTACCAGATTTGATCACAAAGGCAAGGACAATTTTTCAGTTTACTGGAAACAGTTTTTCCCCCCTCTATGTCAAATCAAACACAGAGAAAAGTACAGTAATTGTGGGTGGATTTGTGTTTTGTTTGCTGTTGTGACACTTGATGATGTAAACAAAGAAACTGTAAGGCTGTAAACATACCAGCCCTTTGTTCCTAGTCTGTTTTTTTTTTTTTTTGCATTGGCACTGGAACGCAATGCAGCAAATTAATCACAACATGATTCAGAGGCACTCTGTCAGCCGTCAGTCGAAGTCACCACACCAGTGCAGAGAGAGCAGGGATCAAGTCAGAGGCTTCAGAGTTTTTAAAGAAGGGGGGAGCCCATTTGTAAAATGAGCAAAAAATGTGTTGAGAGTTGGTTTACATACACTGTACATAATAATTATTACAGCTGTGGCTCAGATGATACGTGGTTCAATCCCCAGCTCTTCCTGTCAAACCCAAAAACTTCCCCTGATGTGTCACTGGTGGGTAAATGTTCATTGTAGTAAAAAAGTGTTATGTGTAGGGGAAGCCCCTGTAAGAATGAATGAATGCAGCATAAAGCGCTTTGAAAACTCAATATCACTGAAGTCCATTTACCCTGTATTTGTAATAATAAACAACTTCACATAAAGTGACAAAAAGTAAAATCACATTTAAATACATATATGATTTTAAGTTATATAACAAAATGACTCCAGATAGGAGTATGGGTGTATAGACCTATCTTCTCTTCACCGCCCTGTGTGCTCATTAATTCATTTTCCAACATGAAGTCTGATCTGTCACTTCACACAGAGACTCTGGTTCAAGGGCCTCTGCTGACTGGTCTCTCTCAGTAATCAATCCATGATACTAATAAGCAAAAATATCAGCTTCTTTATAGGGGGTGAGTCAGATTTTGAGGGGGCCGCAGCAGCACCCCTCTGGCCCAGCCCACCACTGACTTTCATATGGAAGGAGAAACAAATAAATGTCTGACTGCACCTGCAAGCATTTGTTAAACTCAGTTCAGATAATTTGTTTATATCCACACCAGCAAAAGTAAAAATAGAAAAAAGTTTGAAGTATCAGTGGATGGAAGTATTCAGAACCACTGTCACTTCTAGATTTGATGTTCTTTACCTGTGCAATATCCAGAGGCCTTGGGACAATCCTGCTGACTGCAGGTAAAAAAAGAAGTATAACTCCACCATCTTCCTCTTTGCTGCCAGTGACACTGTTGGTCCATGTACTATTGCCAATTTCCTATAGTTTCAGCAGCCCCACCACCCCACCAGGCTTAAGATATGTCCTCATCATTCCCTGGTATATTTAAAGGGATAGTCCAGCTTTTTTTCCATCGCGCTGCACCGAGACACAGGCAGGGAACAGCTGTCAATGAGAGACAATTAATCAGCATATTTTCACTGCCTTCGAGAAGTCCGGTCTCAAAATATTACACCAGTTCAAGTTAATTTGACTCTGACCTCTGACCTGTGTCTCAGTGCAGCACGATGTGCATGTGTTCAAAAAATTTAATTCCTATTCAGGGAGTGATGAGCTCGCCAAACTCCAAATGTGAAGCCATACTCTACATAAACATTTTACTCATGAGTTGTCTCACTGAAATAGTCCATCATAACCACAATGGGGATATGAAGATATTCCCTCAGAGTACATCAGGATAAATTTAGCAGTATATGGCCAGGGTGGGTCATCTTTATCAAGCTCCTGAGAATAGACTTTACATTAGACCTATATTAAATTGCAAAATATGACTCGTGGGGAGGGATACTGACTGACCTATAAGGTTTTATTTTTTATTAATAATTGGTTTGAAGTTAATTTTAATCCAACTTCAAAAAATATCAAGTAGTGAGCACTTTTATGTGCATTTTCTACTCAAACTGTGAGTTAGAGAAGAGTAAAACATGTGTGTCATCTCCGCCTAAGCGCTTTATTTCTTATGATATTGTACGGTTTGGTAAAAAAAAAAACCAGGCATGTAATGACAAACAATGTGTAATTGTACTTTGTAAAAATCTGTGCCGATAAAAAAATAAAGTGAAATAAAGACAAAAGAAAGTATGAGTGGGAAACATTTCCAGGTGGGAACAGGTGTGCTGAGATAATGGCGGTGCTCGGCCTCCCTGAATGGTTCTGTAGTGAAGAACTATACAGAGTGGAAATTTTGCTCAGAGGAGACAAAAGAAAGAACAAAAGCTCCTGCGAGAGCCTGAGGAGCGACTGTAGGCGGATGTGGTTTTATACAAGCAGGATTCATTGTTGAATCAAGAAAACTGTGTCTCTGAAATACCTGAGACAAACATGCATTACATTACAGTAAAAACATGGATCCTGTGTATTGATTCATTACACTAGATAGAAACAGTTGGATCTGACCAACTGTGGTTATCTTAAGCTGCAGGATAATCACAGACATTTATTATTGGTTGTTGTGTGCGTTGTTGTCACAAATTGATGTGTTTACATGATGGTCAATAATATATTTTTTAAAATATTCTCAAAGCTTATGAGAGTCTCTACTTCAGAGCAAAGTACTTGACGGTTGTGTTATCATACTGCTTCCTTGACTTGTGACACATGAACAAAATATCTTCTATTGTTGCTATTAAGTGTCACAAAAAACCAAAAAACCACATAGAAACCTGGCAACGTCTACATCTTTCATCTCTCTCTCCGTCTTTTTTATCTCTTTGTGTCGTTCTGTCTTCTCTCTCTCTGCACATTTCTCGCTGTTTCATAATCCTACGGAGAATGATGCAACCATACAGTAACTACACACAGACAGACAAGCAAACACACACACACACACACACACACACACACATGCTCATACAGTGACACACATATGCAAGTATTTCTTAAACCAGACCACTTAGGAAAAATTTCATCTGCGTTTTGTCTGTGTTCATTGACAGACAAAAGACGTTTACTGGTTTCCAGCTCTGTCTGTATATGTATATGTAGGTCAGGGGCTCCCCAGTTGTAACAGGACCTACTTTAATTTGATTGGTTTACTGATGTTTTTCTGTGACTCTTTCTGTGATTATCTATCAATCTCAACAGCCATCTCACCTTTACAACAGGTAGAGCAGCAGTCAGAGGTGCCTTCAGTGATCTCATACATTATCATTACTATTCAAATCATAGCAAAGTCAAGAGGGTCGTTTATCAACTCTCACTGCTGAAAGTCAGTGTGAGCAGGGGTGAAAGAAGTGTTCAGATCTATTACTGAGATGCCACTGCAGTTTTTTTTAAATACTAAACTATAAGTATCAAGGAAATAGTTCAGTATGACTTTATTAGGTTGTTAACACTGATGCATCAATGTATAAATAACATTTTAATTTGTATTGTTTGCTAGTTAAACACAGTAGGTCTCAACGTCAAGGTCACCAGATAATTTTGTGCTTTTCTCTTAGCTTAAAGGGATAGTTCACCCAAAATTCAAATTTCACTCATTATCTACTCACACTCATGTTGACTAAGAGCTGTGAGTCCTCCACCCCTTCTCTGAGTTACAGGGGGGTCCACGCAGCAGTATTTGTCCATACAATGGTTGTCAATGGACACCAACTTTCTTCGTCCAAAAAGACACACCAAAAAACATCCAAATACCTCAATACTGCTCATCTGTAATGTCCCTCTTGTATTGAAGCCCAGACATGAGAAATTCATTCCACTTCTAAAACATGCAGAACAAGTTGGTGAAGCTACATTTTGAATGCTGTGAAGCTACAAGTAATGGCGTCCGTGTGGCGACGCGGCGACTAATCATCCCTCGCCATGAAATTACGTTTGGGTTTTTGATGGCTTTAATAAACTCGTATCATCATGAAAATTGATAGACAGGTCGAGGGTGGCGACCTATTACATCTGATAGGGGTGTCGCTCATGTCGCCCCCTTGTGGAAACAGGAAGTGCCATTTTTTGCATTAACATTGTCCGATTTCCTCGAAACTTCACATGTGTGATGAGGGACTGACCCTGAACACACCTGCAAACATCCCATTACTGCCTCCTGGTGGATGAACCATTGACCTCTCATAACTGCCGCTTTGTCCAATTCACTCCAAACTTCACATGAGTGATGAGGGACCGCCCCGTCATTGCCGCTCGCAGCTTTAATTTTTTAACAATAGTTCCTCCTTAAAGCAGATATCAGCGGCACGGCCGTTTCGGCTAATGCTGCGTTCAAGGCAGGCTTGTGAAACCGTAAGTTACAGCTTCAAGTCACAACTACGACTTTGTAGCGTTCCAGGTAATCCGTAGCTCGTGTTTTTACCGTCCTGTTGTCTGTGAAAGTTCCCTATAACGGCCACTCGTAACCTCCGACCCGTGAACTCGTACCAGATCGAACTGGTATGACTTCACAGTAAGGAAAAAGAACGCACCATGAGTTAGCAGCCCCCGCCCTCGTCAGGCATCTATTGGTTCGCGTGCTACGTCACCACATTCACGTGCACCCCTTGGCTGCACACACAGCCCTTCATGCCGTTCTCTCTCCTCATTGGATAACACTTGTATCCCACAAGAAAAAATTTCTCCTCGGTTTACAGCAGAGCAGAGTGACTGAGAGACTCGTGTTACGGCTGAAACACGAAAATAGGACTACTTAGGACTTATATTAACAAAAACATTCCACTGATATCTGCTTTAATTAGTCATTATCTATATCTATGTGTTTACTGTATTTTAGTATGTTATATTATGTACAATTCCTCTTTCTTGTTCTTTGCATTCAAGTCAAAATACTTGTAGGTCTACGATATTTCAATTTGGCAACAAAAGCTGATTCTGTAAGTTAAGTAGGCTACCCTCAAACAAAGATGGTAAATAAAGTGCCATGTCTCGCACGTGTCAGGGTCCAGCCTGCAGGTGTCTGGTTGTGGACAGATTTGACAGAGGATGGTCGATATGGAAACACAAGGTCACAACGTCATGTCCAACAAACATTTTGGAGCATTAGTCTCTTCAGCGTAACAAAACAAAGTCAACATTGTGAGGAAGTCAGGCTGCAGAAAATCTACTTTTCTTCTGCAAACAATCACATTTGTCTATCATCTAATTGTCTAATTCTAAATCACATGATAGATCATAAAGCTGATTTATGGTTTTTGGAGATAAAAAAAAAAGATATAATCATAATTCACGATTCCAAGTCGACAGTTCAGAAAACAAACACTGGCAACTATATGACAGATAATGACATATTTTGTCATTTAAACTTTTCAAAGCGTCTTTGTCCATGCAGATATATTATTTCCTTGGTGAGATGAATGACATCTCCTCCCCCAGTGGGAAAACAACCTTTTTCACAGCAGACATTTTGACTTGTCACTAATAACATTAACAGTGGCTCCTTCCTTCCTCTCAAACTCGTTTATTACTGTGACATGTCAAAATGCCCCTGATGATAAAAAGAGCCTATTGTGCACAGGATCACCAAATCATTATGACATTTCATAATACAGCTACTTCACTTGAATCTTGGGTGCAGCTAGGTTTTTTTTGTGAAACATTACCAGCTTTCCGTCCAGTGCATGAGAGGAACAGAGCGTGTCCAGTCTGATCTGTACGTGCCCACACAGTCCTGTCACAAGCTGTAATCAGCCAGCAGAAAAACACCTGTGCACCACGGCTGTGCAGACACTTTAATCAAGTTGTTGCCAGCACTAGAATAATATCCCTCCGCCTCGAGAAGAAATAGTCCCCCTAAACTGGCTTCTTAAACCTTCTCTAATGTTCTCAACATAAGACTGTGTGTACTGTATGGTCTCTCTCTCCCCGTGGCTGACGGGGATTTTAGGTACAATGTGTGGCACAGTGTGATTAACAGCGATGAGCGATGACTTTTATTTATAGCCGTGTGGGAGGACGTCAGCTGTCAGTTGAAGTATAAGATTTGTATTGGATATATGATGACGCACAGCAAGTATCTAAGCTTGGTTTTAAGATTTTTTAAACAGTTTCCATTCTTTTTGTCCCTCTCCTCTTGCTGTAGTTGCTGCAGTGAACTCTGGAAAAAACATTTTTTTCTCACACCAGGTGATGTTGTCAATACATCGATAGAAAACTCTCCCTCCGCACGACGGAGGACGTCCATACATAGAAATAACTGTTCCTGAATCAATCTCCCCGTGAAGCTTCGTGGTGCAAATACTAGAAACTGCTGAGACTCTATCGACACGGGTCAGCGTGTCACCAGTTCATCTCATTAGAAATCAAAACTGCTGAAGCTCCATGAGAAAATGTTACCAGGCAACAGATACAGTTGCAGTCTCCATGCAGCATCTTAGACGATATTGCTTAGCAACTACATTTGTGTTTGTAGGATGTTATAACTGAACCCCACAGTGTTGTGTGTGCATGTTTTAGTGTGTGTGTGTGTGTGTGTGTGTGTGTGTGTGTGTGTGTGTGTGTGTGTGTGTGTGTGTGTGTGTGTGTGTGTGTGGGCCACAGGGGTGTCGTTGTGACCAGGTAGAGACAGAGTAACCTTGAAACCAGACAGGACAATCATCTGGATATAAATACACACACAGAGACAGAAGCACCAGCTGGACACTGAATCAAAACCATCAACACCAAATGTAAAATGTACAGGAATCTGCCTGTAGAGAAAAAAATCCTCCATCATATCAACTTCTCTATCAACTATTTTGACATTTTGACAACATCACCTGAAGTGTTTTCTGTGCCTGCTTGCGTTAAAGCAACGACGTCTTGTTTTTATTGGCTGCATCGTCCTGTCACATAAATATTCTCTATATCTTGTGCATCATTTTATACACATGTGGGTGTATAAAATTATACATAGCCAGCTCTGCATGACTCACCTCTCCTGAGCACTGTGTGTCAGTGTCATCAAACACCAGTAAAACCCCTTATGTGACTCACTCAGTCCCATCCCCGCACACAGATTACAGGCAAAAGCTGTGGTTTTCACACTAAACCTGTTTTCAGACAGCTCATCCAGACGCACTCCGAAAGTTTGGGATCTCCAGAATAAAGTTGTCAAAGCTCCGGTTTAAAATCAAAAGATCACATAGTGCAGGTTTAGAAACTAACATACAGCCAACAGGAGATTTGAAGCACAGGAACTTGTCATTTTCACATTTTGGCTAAATGCTTATGCTAAACTAATTTGAAGATTTTTCTTCTCTGGCTTCATATAGCTTCAAGCTATGAAGTTGTAGCCTAACAAACAGTGTGTACGAAAGAGTTAGATTTGAAGTTGCGACGGTTAAGGTGAAGCTAAACCAGCAGATTAACATCATGTCAGTGATAAGACGACATCCCTCTATTTAATTGGGTAACATGATCAAACAGACAAAATGTTAGTCATCGAATCACATACAGTAGAACTGCTTTCCTTCTTCTCAGTCCTTTTCGTATATGTTAAACAAACTTCCAACAAATGTTTGTGGTGGCGATGACGGTGGCGCACTGGTTAGCGCTGTCGACTCACAGCAGAAGGTGAAAGTCTGAGTGGAGTTTGCAAGTTCCTCCCACAGACCAAAGATGCAGATGCAGGTTAGGTTAATTGGCAACTCTAAATGAGTATGAATGGTTGTCTGTCTGTATATGTTAGCCCTGTGATTGACTGGCGACCTATCCAGGGTGTAGCCTTCCCTGCCTCCTCCTGCCCTAAGTCAGCTGAGATAGGCTCCAGCTCCCCCCTGGTATGAATGTTTGACAATGTCTTTGCTTAATAGTTTTCATTGTCTGTCATTTTTACAGCCTCTACCTTGTAACTGTTTCTCGTCTGTTACTTCTTGTTCACAACATTTCTGAAATAAGCATAAACATGAATAAACATCGCACTCCATGCATGCACCACCAAACCACACAGCCTCAGCAGCTACTTATGACTTATTTTCAATCAGTAAACTGAAGAGTGAAGAATTTCTAATTGGTTTTGTAAGAATATCCACAGGAAGTTAATGTTCAATGTATTTACATCATCCACTTCTAGAAGATCATTTCCCAGATAGTTCCTAGATGAAGCGCAGGTAACAATCAACTGTTTCTTAACTTAATTTTGTTTTTGATTTTAGCTCTGAGAAGTCATTTACATGTCCTTTAAAATTAATACCAATTGTGATTAGTCTTCTTCTTGGCAAATGTCTGATAAGCTGTCAAATACCAACTGACTCTCGGGGAAAGTTTCCCAAAGAACAGCTGGAAACACCTGCGTTATCAATCATTTCAGTGATATTTCACAATTGACTTTGGCATTAATTACAGTTTTGCTCGTCCTGATGCGACACAGTCGCTGACACGCTGTCACTCTTTGATCCAACTGACTTTACTCAAACATGATTCATTACAGTCAAACCTCCCAGCAGTCAGGGGGGAGATTGGAGGCTTATACTGGGGCTCAGGCTGTAATCACAGGACTCTACTGCTGCTACTGTACACTTGGCTACAGGACTGTCTCAGCTGCGGGGCATACCAGTGAATCCGTGGGCTATGGTGAATGCCATGTACTTGCGATGCCGTAGGATAAAATCTGGCTCCTGGCCTGTTTCATCCCCTCGTTCTCTCTCTCTCTGCCACAGCTCTGCATACAATCTAATGAAGCAGAAACGACTCCCAGAGCTTTATATCTGCAATAGACAGAGGCTGAGATGCTTCCTCCTACGCAGGCAGACAGACAGGCAGCAGCTCGAGAGGCGCTAATACCTCCAAGTGTAGCTACTGTCATGATATAGAATGTTTTAACTCTCTGACAACAAACAGGAAACCTGCAGCCTCCACCTGAGCTGTTACAGCTCCCAGATGTTTCCCTGTTGATTTATACCTGCAGTGAGGATCAGAATTCACTGTCTGCACTTGATAACAGATAACAGAAAACAACTGCATGAGATATATGGACAAGGTAGACTATAAGATGCATGAGACCGCCTCTTTATGTCACGTTCACTTCCTGTTAATGGGATGATGCAGATGAGTTTGTGAGTCAGATAACATCACGACGGCTGGAATAAAAATGTCTCCACTCAGGAGGAGGATGTGAAAATGGGGCCGAAGAAGCAAAAAACATCCTCCTCAAGAACGTTATCAGCTCATAATAAAACAAGTGCTGGCCGTCTCCATCATACATTTTTAAAGTCATCTACATATTTAATAAATTATGGGATTTTCAGGAACTGGATGAGATCATTATTTCACTGGGTGATGAGCTCAAACTCTCAGTTAACTGCAGATAAAAACTGTGATGAAATAGGGTTTATTATATTCTTCTACTTATATTATAGTCAAGTTCAGTTCATTTTATTCATATAGGGTTGGGGTTATATATACTGTATATGTGTGTTGTTTCAAGTCGTCTCGACTTGACCAAGTAGACATGAAATCTCTTTCTGCAAAGTTTAGTCTATGATTATTAGATTCATACTTAAAAACCAACATGTAGTTCTTTGATGACATGTCTGTTACAGTTTATAGCTGCAACTTCACATCTGACAGCAGGAGCTGGGAAAGGTGCTCACTTATGGATCTGCTGACCCTGCGACCCGATGCTGGATAAGCAGTTTTGAAGATGGATGGATGGATGGATGGATGGATGGATGGATGGATGGATGGATGGATGGATGGTGAGAACTCACAAGTCAAGCTCTACATTAGAGTCCACATGATGTGAGACTTTTGGGGCTGATACTGATATTGGTAGGGAGTAAAAAAATAACTGATTATCCTGTGTATTTTTACAGTAGTCCTTAAGATATGGTTCAAACACTTAATTTTACTGTTTAACAATAAATAACTTTTATTATCCACCATGGCCTAAGTGCATCACTGCAATAAAAGTCTTGGAACAACAAAAAGGGGAAAAAGCTTCTAATAAGTCATGACTACAGTGTTGTGTGGAGCAAACCTATAGAAAAGAGAGAACCACAAACTGAAAAACCGCAACAATTAAATGCCAACCAATGCAAGGATGTCATCTCTAAGTTAAACCCAGACAGTTTGCAGTTCACCTGCAAAGTTGGAAGGGACCAAAAGAGGTGGACACCTATCAGAGGATCAATCATTAGGGCCCTATACTCCTAATAAAACAGTCTGACATCTGGTACAGTAGCCACTGAATCTATTTTTTAGATGCTTGTCTGACCTCACGACTCAGAGACTCGACGAAAAAGGGGGAAAAGAGACGTTACACGAGTAAAAGTTTTCACACCTCATCTAAAAGAGCCTGAGAGTGTTCTAAGTGTTCACAGGTGGTGGGGGCTGAAGGCTGTGGATGGGGAGGAGGCAGCCGAGCAGAAAACCTGAGTCCATGATGGTGCAAAGAGGAGTCCTGAGGGCAGGGCGAGCCGGCTGTCGCCTGACCTCGGGTTACTAATGGAGAAGTGGGGGGTGTCTTCTTCCTGGTGGCTGCTGCACGCACAACGAGCACGACTCATATCCTCCTCATCTCTTTATATGACGTTCACAAGTGTTTTTCTCCACCTGCCCACTTGTTAACCATCCACACTGATGCAGTGCATCATGCAGGCTGCTAACACACACATATGGATTCCTCCACATAAAGTTGTTTGAGAAGCTGTAGCTATAGTCTTTCTAGGTTACAGTAAAAGAGACTGACAGACCACACTCTCTTCTTTCTGGACCAGTGGGACAGTGTGATGTTGCACAGTCCTGATACAGAAGTATAGATGGAGCGTTATGTAATTAATACTCCTCCTCCTATGCAGATACAGTAGACAAGCCGAGAAATCCTGGCCTCAGCTGGAACTGTAGCCCTTCAAAAGGACTGAGACAGCTTGTATATACAGTGCCGTCCACATCACTGTGGCTCCTACAGACACGCAGACAGAGACATGCAGCTTTTGCACAAGTGATACTGTAAAACAGGCATCCAGTGTGATGTGGGTTTCATACAGTAACACCAAACCCCCTCTACAGCCACGCAGCATGCAGAGAGGACCTGTCTCCCTCTCTATCCTCTCTTCTCACCCACACACTTACAGAAACATACAGCCTATGGACATATCTGTTCACCTGTGAGCCTGACATTCAGTGCAGCTGGTGAGGACAGGTGAATGGAAAACCCAACACACACTAAACACATACACGCACACATACAGTACACAGAAAAAGTGGTGAGGGTCTTTCTCTCTCTCTTACCAACAAATCCCCCTTCTCCAAGAATCCTTCCTTCCCTCTCCCTTCAGCCGGCTTCTTCCTGCGCTCCAGCTTTCATCGCTTCCCGTGAAGAGAGCAGGAGGAAGAGGACGAAGAAGAAGAAGAAGAAGAAGAAGAAGAAGAAGAAGACGGACTTTAAATAATTGTCATTCCTCTCGCTCTCGTGTTGCCTCTCAAGTCTCCTCTCTTCCAGATTGCTCCACACAGTCTCCGGCAGAAGAGGAGGAGGAGGGGGAGGATGAGGAGGAGGAAGAGGAGGTGGTGGTGGTGTGGGGAAGCGGGAGCATCAGTGATAACACTGCCCGCTCGCTCTCTCGTTCTCTCGCGCTCCGCTGCAGGAGGCTGGACGTCAATCACACAGGTAACCTAGGGAACCGCTGGGGCCCGTCCCCCCTAGCCGACGCTGATTGGCCGGCTGACGGGAGAACCAGAAGTCACAGTCAAGTCCTCCCCACACACACACACGCACGGATCCACAGATGGGAGCGGAGAGAGGCTGTGGTGGTGGGATCATGAGCAGAGCCAAACAAACAGGACTGGATTGCAGTACTTGTGAACTCTCTTTCTCTCTCTATACCTCCCTCTCTCCATCTCTCTGACTCCAGAGCCTGCTGCTTTATTTTACAGTTGCCTAGCAACAACAGACTGGCATGTGTGAGTGTGAGTGTGTGTTGCAGAGCAGGAGGAGAGAGATGTGGGAGAGAGAAAGGAGTTCAAGTCCTCAACTCTCTCTCTCTCTCTCTCTCTCTCTCTCTCTCTTTCCCCGTGTGTGTTTCTGTCTCTCTATGCAAAGTGTGGATGGATGCTGAATATTTCAGCTCAGCAGCAGCTCTGTTTCATCACTATGGAGGCTGCTGCTGCTGTGACTGTAGCCTATGCAGCAGCAGGAGTTAGTTAAAGGACTGTTTCATAATGTGTCTTAAAACAGACAGGCTGCAACACTCCTGTTCACACAAGATCTTAAAGGGATAGTTCAACATTTTGGCAAAATGGCCCATTGCCATAATCCCTATAGTTTTAGCAGTAGGTTCATTACCTTTAATCGCCAGTGCAAGCTATTTTTAGAACGGCAGAGCAGAGCCGCGAGCTGCTCAGAGCTACACTTCAGAGGCTAATGGGATTTCTTGGTTTCCCTCATCAAAGTAATCAAATAAACAATCCTACATCTCCAAAACGCTCTTGTGGACAAGTTGTGACCTGCACATAAACCATGCTATGAGAAGAGGCAAATGAAAAACTGCCACTGATGGTAACGTGCATCAGCTGTTTTGAATGAATTTGCCTCTAAAACAACTCTGTCTCATAACGTTCCATTATTATCTCATAGCGTGGTGAATGTTCAGGTCACAACTTGTCCACCAGAGCGTTTTGGAGTTGTTGGATTGTGTATTTGATGAGTTTCATGAGGGAAACCAAGAAATCCCATTAGCCTCAGTAGCGTAGCTCTGAGCAACTCGCGGCCCTGCTTCACCGTTCTAAAAATAGCTTGCACCGACAATTAACGGTAACAAACCTACTCCTAAAACTATAAGGATTATAGCAGTGGGCCTATTTGCCAAAATGTTGAACTGTCCCTTTAACTCATGAGCTTCTATCCCAGTGTTGAGGGACAAAACCCATCGTCTTCACTCTGCGTATGTGCTGCAAAATTTATCTTATAAGTGTGAACATGATGAAGCTTCAGTAGTCTGAGTTACATCCTCCAAAGCTTTTAAAGGGAGTCTCATGAAAAGACAAAGAACACCAGTCAAATGAAATCTGCTTCACTGAATATATATGGTCACATGACCTTTGTTTTATGTAGAAATGTAAAACAACCACAGCAGAAAAAAAGAAAATTTATCACATTATAACTATAAGTCTACTGCACTAACAAAACTGTTATATAACAATTTATCTTCACATTATTATGACACACAGAGTGATGATCATTCATTCATCATATTGTCATGTGATAACTTTGTTTATTGAAAAACATATTATTATATCAATATGTTATATTGAACATGTTATTATGCAAAAAAAAATTCGAGTGTGACATAAATAATGACAGGCTTAAAAAATTATGAACTCTCTCACATGGTGCTGAGGAAGTAATGAATATTTTACCTCTCCCATGAGTCTGATAAACTAAAATGTAAATGTATGGTCTCTGAAATAACAGAACAAACTCTCCACCTTTCTAAAAACAAAACAAAAAAAACACAGGAAATGGCGATGACCTGACCTCAGAGACCTCAGTGATGCTGTGACCCTGCTTGTCATGTTCCATTGATGGGATCTAACTTTACCTAATGTACTTAACCTCTACATTTCCTCCTACTCATTCTCCTCTCAGCTGCGCTGGTTCACTGTCTACACAAATCTAAAAACACATACAATCAATTGAATGCCACGGAAACACAAACAGCACTTTTAAAAATCATCCTGCTAATGAGATAATGACGGGATGTCTTTGAAGTGACAGTCGCTCAGCAGCGTTAATGCAGCTGATGCAACACTCAAAGCAACATCTGACTCTGATGAAAGTGAAGGTGTTTGTTTGAAATGACAAGAAAAAGAAGAGTTTCCATTTAATCTTTGATTGTTGTGCATGAGCTGTTTCACTTGTATCCAGGGTGGAAGGAGCTGCATGGCCCAAAGCCTGAGCTCTGCAAAGACTAATCCAACCAGATCTAATATATTCTCTGTGTTGAGGGGACCTGGTGGCTCATGGTTTTGAATTCAACCTGTGGCCCATTGCTGCATACACCACTGTAATAATAATAATACCCAAAAAGTACTTAAAATATATCATTTGACTTGTTGATTTGTAGATTTTCAAGGGGATTAAAAAATGTCCAGCAGCAGAAAAGTCTCAAAAAGTTCATAGAAACTCTCTCCACATCTAATGACATTATTGCACACTCACAAGTCACAACAGACCCACAATCCTGTGCAAGTTTCATGTGACGACACACAGACTGGTTAGGTTAATTCTGTGGAGAAGTGCATGATGCTGTCGTAATTTACTGCAGTGCTGAAGCTGTGGACACAGTAGAGCTAGTTGTACAAACTGCTGCCAGCAGGGGGCGCTGTCTTCTCTGGTTAAAGAATTACAAATTAAAGGAGCAGGAGAAAAACATGCTTTTAAAAAAATTGCTTTGATGCTAAACTACACTGTTCAGCACAGCCTGATGGCAAGGAAGCAGACGTAGTAGAAACAGATAGAAAACTTGTGTCTATCTGGTGTGTGACAGATTTGAGGTGTTATCTTGGACGAGTGAAGCTTCTCTCTGAGGAACTGTCCTTGTCATGTCTTGAACTCAAAATCCGTGCAGCAGGTGTCCCATTACCCGTGTTACAGGCTCAGTCTGTTACTATGGTTTTGTCATGTGGGAGGGGCTAGGGTTTGCACGCCGTACGTGAGCAGGGCATTGTGGGTTGTTGTTGTGTGGTTTTCCCGGGGAACAAGCTCTGCAGCCGTGTTTATGACCGACTCTACCAGTTATGAGTTTGTATTAAGTTTTCCCTTGGATAAGAACTGGGAATAAATGTTAAACTCTTCCAACGTGTTCCCGATTATTTTAATGTTACCTCAACGAGCTAAACGCTGTCGCAAAAGGAGGTCCACCTACTACGGTCCGAGGGTCTGCCAGCTCACGTTTGGTAACACTGGGGGCTCGTCCGGGATCGTCTGGAAGTGAGATATTTATCTATTATCCAGCAAGCAAAAAGAGAAAACTGCAGAGAAAGAGACGGCGCTCAGCAGCGACAGTGGCCGCACAACGCGAGACGAAATGGCAGCGCGCACGGAAAACAACACCAACCAAGACGGAGGAGAGGTAATCAACACACGCCGCAGCAAGAATCCGTTTGTGACGGACATGACAGTGACTTTTGGAGCTAACATGGCGGAGGGCGGTTGCGCCGACTGCGGCTGGAGTCAAACTAATCCCTTCGTAACTAGCATGGAGCTAACACAGGCCGCTAATGGAGTAGCTTTCCCCACGTTAGCACCGCGGCTGGACACAGGATGGATGCTCACCGCACCGCCATCGGGATCTACAAACCCCTTTACCCAAGCATTGGCGCAGCTGAGGGGAGCCCCTGGTGAGTCTGCAGCGGCCTCACGGGCCGACTGTATTCCCGCTGCACCATTACCCACCATAGTTTCCCCGTCCATCACTGGCCAAATTATTAACCCCTTCGCCCAAATAAACCATGACTGTTTTGCCACTAGTACCCCTGTTTCCCGTGCTCAGGCACCTTTTGCCCCACAGACTGTGTCACAATTCACCTCACATGTGCCCTCACATGCAATACCAAGCCATGCAGTGCAAGACCAGACTTATGCCCACATTCCCCCAAGATCTGAACCTCCCCCTCCCCCTCCCCCCTACCCACGCCACGGGGCTCCCATAGACGGCAATGATGATGAATATTCTTATGGACAGAGAGAGAGGATCCCCACACTGCGGCCAAGTCAGTTTGATGGGACTGGTCCATGGAAAGACTTTATCTACCAGTTTGAGAGTTGTGCTGAAGCCAATCACTGGACCGAAAAGACTATGGCCGTGCAGCTAAGGTTCAGCCTAACTGGGGCAGCTGGGGCAATCGTCCATAAAAACCCGCGGTCGGCTCGGTGGAGTTATCAGCGCATCGTGGAGGAGGTCGAGGCTGCCTATGGACCCTGCTCGGAGTATGCTGCAGCTGTTGGCATAGAGCTGAGACAAAGAACCAGAAAATCAGGCGAAAGCCTGCACACACTGAGAGATGACATTTATGAAAAGGTTTCAATTGCATATGCTGATCGTGGAGAGTTGGAGCAGGATGCAATTGGTGTTGAGATATTTACCAATGCCCTGGCCGACGCCGAGCTGGTGCAGAAACTCCTGGAGGAAAAGCCGCACACCCTGGCAGGAGCCTACAACATAGCTCGCAGGTATGAGACCACCAGAAGAGCCGCACAGACAGTTGCACAGCTAATGAGGTCAGGTTCTGCCATTGCTAATGAACGGAAAACAAGGGCAGCTACAGTACGTGAAGATGATAATGGGTTCCACTCAGGGGGGCCAGAGAGAGTGGTCATGGGGCGTGCTGACCAACCAGAGCCACGATCGCTCCGCCAGTGGCGATCCCCCAAAACTGGCAGCCCTAAAAAGACAGACTTTAGAGACATTGTTTGCCACAACTGTTCCGGCGTTGGGCATGTTCAGAAAAATTGCCCCTCCCCCCGTCGACCCAAAGCACCTGCAGCAAATATCACGCCAGCCCCTTTACAGGCCCCAACACCTGCTTCAGGCACAGTGATTGTGAGTGCTAGACGTCAAGAGGAGGAGGAAATGTGTGTGCACGTGACAATTTATGGACTAGAAATCTCTGCTTTGCTTGACTCCGGGGCACGGAGAAATGTGCTTTCTCTACATCGTTACAACAACTTCTCTGCCCAGGCCAGACCCCCTATCCAACCATCAGCCGCAGAGATCCTGCAGGGCGTTGGGCCAGGAGGCCTGGCGGTCCTAGGAGAAATCACTGTTCCAGTCCTCATTGGAAACCATGTGACTAACGTGAACTTCATCCTAGCTGACACAGCCGAGAACACAGATGTTATCTTGGGGCATCCTTTCCTGCTACAGGCGCAGGCCTGTTTGGATTATGGTCGTGGGAAAATAACCCTCTTTGGGAAAGAAACACCCCGTGTCATCTCCAGCTCAAGAGCTGCGGTGCATCTCGTCAAAGTGGCGCGCAGGACTGTGTTGGAGCCGGGGCGTGAGTACATTGTGCCTGGCACCACACACCTCCATCCCGCAGCTGCTGGTGAGCTCATGCTAAGCCCGGCTAAGAGCTTCGTCAAAAGACACCATGTGCTTGTGGCCCGTGCTGTTGTGCAGGCACAGCAAGCGGCTGGTATCCCCATCAGAGTTTTCAACCCCGGTGCCACACCCGTCACACTGAAAAGAGGGACTGTCGCCGGTGTCCTCCAGCCCGCCAGTGTACTAGAGGAGGCAGGGCCCTGCCTCTCTAAAATCACAGCAGCACCTGATCATGTCCCCAGCCACCTGCAGACACTGTATGCTGAGAGCTGTGTGAACCTGCCAGAAGAGGACCACTGGAGGCTGGCTGAACTGCTGACATCTTTCGGGGATGTTTTCTCCACGGGGCCCACTGACTTAGGGCGGACCAGCTTAGTCAAGCACGACATCCTGATCACACCAGGGCCCCCAGTCAAACAGCAACCCCGCAGAATGGCCCGAGATAAGCAGGTTGCAGCAGACCAGCAGCTACAGCAGAGCCTAGAGACGGGCGTTGCACAGCTCAGCAACAGCAGCTGGGCAGCGCCAATTGTCATGGTGCGTAAAAAGGACCAGAGCCCGCGCCTGTGTGTGGATTACAGGTCCCTCAAT
Source organism: Decapterus maruadsi (assembly GCA_030347415.2). Classification (NCBI taxonomy): domain Eukaryota; kingdom Metazoa; phylum Chordata; class Actinopteri; order Carangiformes; family Carangidae; genus Decapterus; species Decapterus maruadsi. Next base: position 27,812,891 of record CM064886.1, read on the forward strand.
GAGCGCACCATTAAAGATGCGTACCCCCTGCCACGCATACAGGACACTTTAGACACGTTATCCACTGCTAAGTATTTCACCACTCTGGACCTAACATCAGGGTACTGGCAGGTGGAGATGACAGCCAGAGCCCGAAAAGCCGCAGCCTTCTGTACCCGAAAGGGGCTTTTTGAGTGGAATGTGATGCCGTTTGGACTCTGTAATGCGCCGGCCACATTCCAGCGGCTCATGGACAGAGTCTTGGCAGGGCTACAGTGGGAAACCTGTCTCGTCTACCTGGATGACATCATTGTCCTGGGGAGGGACATCAGTCAGATGATAGAGCGGCTCCGCCAGGTGTTCAGTAGACTTCGTGAGGCCAACTTAAAACTGAAACCATCCAAGTGTTGCCTCTTCCGTGAACAGGTTGCCTACCTAGGGCACATTGTGTCCGCCAGGGGCATCGCCACTGACCCGGAGAAAGTGAGGAAGGTGGCAGAGTGGCCCATACCCCAGAACGTGACAGAGGTGCGGCAGTTCATCGGGTTGGCGTCCTACTACCGGCGCTTCGTGGAAGAGTTCGCCACCATAGCCAAGCCACTGCATGAACTTACACAGAAGTATGCACGCTTTCACTGGACAGCCGAGTGTCAAGGGGCGTTCGAGGAACTAAAAAAAAGACTGACTTCAGCGCCTGTTCTCGGTTACCCCCTTGACAGTGGTGAATTCTTCCTGGATACTGATGCAAGCGACTGGGGAATAGGAGCTGTTCTCTCCCAGCTGCAAGGGGAGAGGAGAGAGTTCTGGCGTATGGCAGCAGAAGACTGTCGTCCACAGAACAAAACTACTGCACTACCCGACGTGAGCTCCTGGCGGTAGTAGAGTTCACCTCTCACTTCAGACAGTATCTACTAGGACGCCCATTCACTGTACGAACCGACCACAGTAGTCTGCGCTGGCTGACCAGGCTAAGGGAGCCAGAGGGGCAGCTGGCTCGTTGGTTGGAAAAACTGGCGGAGTATGACTTTCAGGTGTTACACCGCCCTGGGAGACACCACCAGAACGCCGATGCACTGTCCAGGAGGCCATGTAGAGCTTCATGCCCCTGCACTGTGCCACAGCCCAGCCCCAGCAGTGAACAGTGTCACGACAAAGGAGTGCAGTGCAGCCTAACTGACACCCCCGGTGCAGAGGCACTCATCACAAAACCCCAGAGCAACCTCTAGTGGGGGTAGTCGACACCCACGACAACGACGACCACAACCACGCCTCGTCTCATCCCAGCATACACAGGGTGAGTGAATCCCCACAGGCCGATCTGTTCAGTGGGTGGACCCATGAGCAGATGAGAGCTGCACAAATGACTGATCCAGACCTGGCACCTGTGTGGAAGTGGATTGAGGAAGGGAGCGGGCGACCTGTTTGGACTGACATAGCACACTGTAGCCCTGCCACCAAAGCTTATTGGGCACAGTGGAAAAGACTTTATCAGAGAGATGGAACCCTAATGAGAAAGTTCTATGGCGGCGAAGGAAAAGTGTTTTATCCACAGACCCTGCTACCCCAGGCTTATCGCACCGCTGTAATGGAGCAGATGCACGATGGCCCTGTGGGCGGCCATTTTGGAGTGGAGCGGACCCTCGCGCGCCTCCAGACAAGGTATTTCTGGTACAACATGAAAGACGACGTTACATTGTGGTGCCGCACCTGCACCAAATGTGCTGCTAAAGCTCGGCCGAAGAAAACTCCTCAAGCAGCCATGGGCTCAGTTAAAGTGGGCGCCCCCATGGAAAGGATTGCTGTTGACTTAATGGGCCCACTAAACGAGACTTACATACTGGTCGTGAGCGACTATTTCAGTAAGTGGGTGGAAGCGTACCCAGTCCCTAATCAGGAAGCGACCACGGTGGCGGACAAGATTGCATCTGAGTGGGTGTGCAGGTACGGGGCCCCACATTCACTGCATAGTGACCAAGGCACCAACTTCGAGTCGGCTGTTTTTCAGGAGATGTGTGGTCTGTTGCAGATTGAAAAGACACACACCACATTTTCGGCCCCAATCAGACGGCCAAGTGGAGCGCTTTAATGCGACTCTACAGAAGATCTTGGCCACTACAGCTGATAGATGCCACTGGGACTGGGATCTGATGCTTCCGTATGCTGTCATGGCTTATCGGGCCACTAAGCATAGCTCCACTGGACTGTCGCCTAATATGGTGCTCTTCGGACGAGAAATCACAGAGCCTATCGACCTGGTGGCGGGCCCGCCCCCAGACAGCAACAGTGCCGCTCCCCTCCCAGATTATGTCATGCAGCTCCGGGAACGCTTACAGCTCTGCCACCAGCTGGCCCGAGAGATGCTGGGGCGATCTGCAGAACGTGCTAAGAGGCAATACGACAAAAACATTTGCCAAGTCCAATACAAGGTCGGGGACGCAGTGTGGCATTTGATCAAAGGCACCAAGGCAGTGAAGAACAAGGTGAAGAAATTCCTGCCTTCATACGAGGGTCCCTACTTCATCATCGGCCTGCTGGATGACTTGGTCTATCGCATCCAGAAAAACCAGAGGTCAAAGGTCAAGGTCGTCCATCACGACAAGCTTAAACCTTACTACTCCCGAACAGAGCTGGAAAATGCTTGGGTCTTCCAGAGTGCTGATGCGTGGTCACCGGTGGAGGTGGCACCACCCCCAGCTGATGAGGACATCGCAGAGCCAGACATCGGTCCTCTCAACCTGTGGGATGCCCCATCAGAGACACAGGATGCAGCTGTTGAAGCTTCACTGGACTCCTGCTCATCATCTTCAAATCCACCGAGCAGCAGCCTGCCTCCCGACAACATCAGCATACCACAGTCGGCTGGAGTCGACAGCAGGTGCCATTCCCCCCACTCCGCAGCACAGAGACCCCAGAGAGTGCGCAGAGCGCCAGAGAGGTTTGGTGTCTGGTTATTCCCTAAAGACTGAGAGGTATTTCACCTGACACAGTTCACAGTTGAATTATTAAGTGTTAGCCTATGTTTACATTTTATGGTTATATTTTTTCACAAGTTGCACTATAGCATCTGAGTTTACAGGTAACGCACAGACCTTTTGAATGTTATTTGTACTTTCATACATAGTGGCTGCAGAGTTTTATTATTATTTTTCTAAATGCACTTAACCTTTGCTGAAAAATTTGCCTAGTTGCAGAAGTCATGCTCAGAACTTTTTCTGGGTTTTGAACCACTATTGTTTATCTTTGCTAACAGAAAATAACAAGCTCACTATGATAATGTAAGGCGTGTGACTTTGCTAATTTGTGTTGTAAGCCCACCAATAAGTAACTTGTCTTCCAGATGAAGAAGTATGGACATTTACTGAGCATGAACCTGTGTTAAGTTGTTTTCCTTTCTCCAGAGGGTTAGGGACTGTGGGAAAATGGACACTCGTGGGAAATGTTTAGTTTAAAAAAAAAAAAAAAAAAAATGTTCATTGTATTTTGTAACATTACTGGAGTGATGTTAAGGGTTTAATCATCATCCAGAGTGGGGGTAGTGTTACAGGCTCAGTCTGTTACTATGGTTTTGTCATGTGGGAGGGGCTAGGGTTTGCACGCCGTACGTGAGCAGGGCATTGTGGGTTGTTGTTGTGTGGTTTTCCCGGGGAACAAGCTCTGCAGCCGTGTTTATGACCGACTCTACCAGTTATGAGTTTGTATTAAGTTTTCCCTTGGATAAGAACTGGAAATAAATGTTAAACTCTTCCAACGTGTTCCCGATTATTTTAATGTTACCTCAACGAGCTAAACGCTGTCGCAAAAGGAGGTCCACCTACTACGGTCCGAGGGTCTGCCAGCTCACGTTTGGTAACACCCGCCACTGTCACCTCAGCAGCATGTGAGAATATTGTTGTTGTTTTTTTTATTATCTGGAGAGATTTACGATCAGGTTTTGTTGTTTCATGTCAGGTTGTTGTTTTCACTGAGGTTTTCCGGGTCTTTACTTCAGTCACTACAAAGTCGGACATCCGCTGCACAGCTGCAGACAGCTGCTCAGAGCGCTCACTCCTCACTCCAGGGTGAGAAAACATCAGGCAGCCGGAGCACTGAAAAAAAAAGCAATGTTATAAATATTCAACAGAACAGAAGAAAACATATGGACAGTGTTGGCTTAAATGTGGAGCAGAGAAATCACAGGTACTCCACGGACACCAGCAGGTGAAAGAGCTGTGATGACTATTATGAATTACACAATACAGTTGCAATTACAGGAATGATTGTTGTTAATAATGATAATCACTATCTGACCTCTCCTTGAACTAGAATTGTAAGTTACACTGGGTGAAAGGCTGATTAAAGACTCAGGTATCACAGGGGTCAACACACAAAGTCCAGTTTGCTGGTGTTTGTTGCTTCCACATACTGAATGAACTTCGCTGAGTAAATGGAGGTAACATATCCCTTTAATTCTGCAAAGAAACCAGAGTCTGGTACCTGATCCTGCAGCTACATGACCTCTGTCTGTCTGTCTTGTGCACCATTTAGTTAAAACAAAAACTTGTAAAGGTGTAAAATATATTTTGTGAAGCATCCATTAACAGATTTGTTTTCTCTGTTCTTCTTCTCAAACATCTTCCATTAAATCACTGCTTTAATTGAAGAAGAAGCATCATGTCCGACAGTCTGTGTCTGACAGCAGCATGAAGGGTTAATAATATGCATATCTGTAACAACAAAAACACACACATCACAAACAGATGTGTGTAAATCTCTTCAGCTGTGTCCTTGCGGTGCACCGTATAAAAATGACCCATTGTTGTATGTATTCACAAGGTCTTAACAGGACTTAACATTCATTCAAACTCTGAAGACACCTTCAATACATGTAAATTCAATTATGAATGGAAGAGCACACAAACATTATGGTGATTACCAGATGAATAACACAGTAAGTAGCAGGTATAAATTATAAACTTCTCCAACTTCTTCTCCAACTCTACATCTTCTTACAGTATCATGAGTCAGTGTACCACATGTTGTGTTTTGACTTTTTGTCTCCATACAAACTGTTCTTTTTGAGATTTGTGCCTAATTTTGGTGGAAAAGTAAAAAAAATAACACATGTAATAGAAAGGCAGCAACAGCAACAGCTCACCACGGTTTGACAATAGCGTCGGTGACATGGTGACAGTCACCAACAAACATGAAGCTGAGCTGAGGAGGAACAAACCAAACATGTTTTGCAAGTTTTAAATGAGCCGATCGTTTGGTTTAATCTGGAATAACAATACATTAAGAGGAGTTGCTGTTTTTTTCTACCTCTCTCTGCGACAATCTTCTGGGACCTGATATTATTCTGTTTTGCAGCTTTGAAGTGAGTTCCTCCTCCTGTATTTCAGTTAGTGAGTTGGATACTAATAGGTGATCAGATTAATATCAAAGTGTCTCCACCCTGCAGCTCAGTTCGTCTCTTTGTTAAAACAGCAGCTCTGACATCAGATGGAGGAGGAGCTGTTCTGTGGAGCCTGTGACATGGTGTTTCGCTCCACCAGGCTGCTGGAGAAACACGCTGCACTGTTCTGCATCGGAGGTCGGGTCAGCAGCCGAGGTGGAGGAGGCGTGGTGGACCCCAAACACACGAGAACGCCTGATCTTGTTCAGGTGAGCGCCTCAGCAGGGTCAAAGGTCACGGGTAACTGTAGCATCTGACCCTACGATACAGGAAACCAAATAATGTCAAGTGATGAAAAAGGGGGAAGAATTAAATGATGTTGCTGTAACTGTAGTTGAACTTGTTGTCACTGAGTGAAGTAAAGTGAATACATAAATACATTTACATGTAAATATCCAATTTTCACATTAATTTTTCTTTTAATCCCGCTAATAAATCACTAATAAATTTCTGATTTTTCTCTTTTAATCACAAAAAGCTCCATTAAAACAACTATATCATGGAAACAAAGACTTAATTACAGTGTTATTTATTATTACCTATTATCATTGTTATTATCAATCGGCTTGTCTGTCTGTCTATCTATCTATCTATCTATCTATCTATCTATCTATCTATCTATCTATCTATCTATCTATCTATCTATCTATCTATCTGTCATACTTGTTAGATATTTGAGATAAACAACTGAAAACAAACCTCACTCTGTGTGTGTGTGTGCGTAGATGAGAGGTCAGAGGGTGAACAGCGTTGTCGTCAGGCAGAGGAGTGTGGACGTCGAGCCAAAGCCTGTGAGAGCAGAAGACGAAGCAGGAAGTCATCACACAGAGAGAGCTGCTCTGCAAAATCTGACTGACGCGGTAAAAACCGATCCACTGAGCACACAAACACAGTCTGCAACAGAAACATATTCATCCATCAGCCTGATTCATAAGAACTTAACAGATGAAGGCGTCATTGCGACACGTTGTGTATTTTTGTTGTCATTTTACCAAACACTGCAGGCGGTTCAAATAATCTTTGATTAAAAAAATCATGTCTGAATGTGATTATGACAGTCAAGACACACTGGGTGAGCAATTTCCAAAAAGGATTAGGCAAGGTATTATATTACACATGACACACAATACACACAGCCAAGTGTTATTTATATATTAACAAAACAGCATGATGTCTTTCCTCTGTTCAGTTTCACAGGTTGAGGATGTCCATTGAGGAAAATCAGCCAAACTGGTCAACAAGGTCGACACACAGCGAGGTAGGATCAGTGATTCTTCCCTTTACTGCTTGACTCAGCCTATACAATGTGTAGTTAGCACCTGAATGTGTGTCTGGATACTATAAGTGCTCATGTTTCTTCTATACTGGAGGAGATCCTGAATAATAGACTAAGTCCTCGGCCCCTGGAGTCGCTCTGAGTCACAGGTCACACACTTTAATGACTCTGGGGCTCCAGGTGACACAGGAAATGAATCTTTTTGCTCCAGGGTGCAACGTGTTCAAGAGCCAAACGCTGTGCATAAATCTGTCCATTTATAAACACATGCTCTTCAGGCTTCAAGTGGGCGTCATCATCTGGGTCACAGCGAGACACTGAGGGAAATGAAAGAGATGGCGACGCTCCATGAACGACAACTGGCCCTGATACACGTTCGCAACCAGCAGCTGGAGCAGCAACGAGATGGTGAGCAACACAAAGCTGCCAGAGTCCAGCACAGGCCAAGTATCAGCTGCTGCTGCCTCTGTGTGACGCCCTGTGCTGTGTGTGTGTGTCAGAGCTGACCCAGCAGGTGAACTTCCTGTCTGAGCAGAACAACACGCCTCACCTGGAGCACCTGCTGATGGAGCTGAGGGAGCAGGAGGAGAAGAACGATGAAACACTGCAACAGCTGTCTGAACATCTCCGTACATTACAGTAAGTGTGTGTGTGTGTGTGTGTGTAAGGCAAGGCAAGGCAAGGCAATTTTATTTGTATAGCCCGATGATGTCATTAAAAGAGGACCATTCAAATCTGAAACTGTGGAAAATATGTCATTTTTGTTAGTTTCATCCAACTGTTGAATGGAAACAATTTTAACGATTATATACTGAACAACTTACATTTTGAAATTGTAAAGTAACTGCAGCATGTAAAAAGTGAAAGGTACAGGATTTCACTGTAGTTCAACACAGTGAATAAGACTAAATGTGAACACCCAGGTAACATACGCATTTAAAACTGTCCTGTAACAACTAACTGCTTCAACACAGAGTTAATTTAATGTGTTTATAAGGTGACTTATGTCTGCACAAACACTTCTGTCGAGAAATGACTGTCTCTGCACTGCTTTGCCACCAAGAGTATTATTCTGTGAAATCTGATTTTTTTTTTTTTCCCCTCCAGTTCTTCTAAGACACAGAACATCAATTCTGTATTTTATTATTCCCAAGTAGTTTCCTTATTGCAACATTTGTGGTACAGGAGATTGAATTTTGTTTTGCAGTTTCAGGCTGGGAGTCTTTCCATTGATGTCACAAGATGATCCAATTTAGATGATCTACTGCGTTTTTTTGTTTTCTTCTCTTCTTAGTGCAGAAAAGGTCTCTGTACCTGCTGATCAGCCAGATCCGGCCCATGAGAAAAAGATGCATCATGACAACTACGAGTTTGTTTCCTGTGTAGACGACCCGGTCTCTGCCCAGATAAAGTATAAACATCCATTTTATCCTGAGGGGTTTATTTTAAAAACCCCTGTGCCTGTGAATATGAATTCGTTTTCCTGAGCTGCGTCTTTGTGTTTGAGGGTAAATCAGGTCTGTTTGTTGCAGAAGCCTGCGACGGGCCTATGTACAGTCAGGTGGGTCAGATCCAGTCATTGTGGCTCAGATGATTGAGCTGCAGGCAGAAGCCCAGAGTCTGGAGAGGAACCAAGCAGCAGCAGCAGCAGCAGCTTCCACCAAGGCCAAGACGACAAGTAAGCCTGGATAAAATGTAAACATGAATAAAATATAAATAAATATGCAGTGGCTGTCAACACAGCTGCACTGACTGAGCTGATTTCTTACACTAAGTCCATGACTATTAGACTTGTGTTTACCAAAGCCTGACAAATATAATACATACACTCAAATAATATGGAAATCATATCTATAGGGTCAAGAAAGATGATGATTTAACAATTGTGTGTTTTCATAAATGATTTATGTATCGTTTATTTATTTTCTATTTTTTGTAAATATATATTATATAAATATGTATGTTTGGGGAGACTGATTGTTAATTGACTAGTGGAGAAGGGTTAGGTTTAAATAAGAATCTGGTTCATCCTGCTCCTTTTCAGACATGTTGGCTTTACATTATTATTGTTGTTTTGACTATTCTCATTGGTTTTGTTGTAACATGCTGCTTATTTATGGCATAAAACTGAGGGTAGATGACCTGTTGGTCTTTGTTTTCCTAACATCCAGAGGTGAAGCCTCGTCAGCGGCATCTGACGCTGGAGCTGCTGGTTTTGGAGCAGGAGAACCAGAGACTGGAGGAGGAGATCCTCCAGATCCGACTGGCCAGAGTGCGAAATCAGGACAACGACGGTCAGACAGTATTATATATTATTGTCACGGTTTCTAACAAATTCTCTGAGTTCATGTTTAAAATGCTTTTGTTCACTTGTTTAGTGATGTTGATATAATAAGACTGAGCCGCAGTGGAGATAAATAACATGCTGGTGAAAAGCAGGTGCAACCTTCACTGTCCTATAGTCCTCCAGTGTTTGGCGTTAGTTACACATGTTGTGTTTGTTGTGCAGCAGCAGTGAGGAGGACTGAGCTGGAGCTGATCCAGAGGGAGACTCTCAAGCAGATTTACAGTTTACAGGCAGAGATGGAGCGAAGCAAAGAAGCCCCCAGGCCCTGGAGACACGATCCACCTCCTCCTCCACCTCCTCCTGGTCCACTCCCACTCCAAACCAAGCCTCACATTCATGCACCACTCTCACTGGTACAAGTTTATAGAGACTGGTTCTGCAGCCGACTTGATTTTCAAGGTTGATGATAATAATAATAATAATCTGTTTTTCCATCAGCTGGAGACGAGGTCCTTCTCCTCTATGTCCGGACGAGCCATGATGGACCCACTGGATGCTCTGGGTCCAGCTCCCTATGATCCAGAGTCAGTCCACTTCTCCACACCACCCACAGATCATTTACATGTCTGAATCGATAAGACTTGGCTGCACATCAATCGTACCACATCCCCTACTAACCCCTTACCTTTCTTTAAATGTAAACATATTTAAACAACATCTTCTGGTCCTTCAGAGCAGGTTTTGTGGTTTTCTTTGACCTGGTCCTGGGACTCGATGTCTCTCAGAAAGCATTGCGTCTGGTAGCAGCTCTCTACTCCGAGGGTCTGCAGGTAGGACCACCGCATCATCTGCCTCCTGTCAGGTGCCTGTCTGGGGTGTCCCTGCCTTACAGCCTCGGCCTCATCTCTGGAAACTGTGCACTCCTGTCGGTCAAACAACCTGCAACCAGGTAAAGACACTGTAGATTATCATCCACAGAAGAAGTGAGGTGGGAAAACTAAAAAGGACAAAAAAAACTCACTCTGTAATGGTTGCTGCTATAATAAACTATAAAAAACAAACCTGACCACCACAGAGCAGCATATAAATAATTAAGTTAGAGTCATGGCCAAACTCTCACATGTCCAGTGACCTTCCTCCTGCAGGATCCAGCCATCGCCCTCCCTCTGTCTGATGGTGGAGGTGCAGGCAGCAGGAGATGTGGATGTTTATAACCAGGAGGTCTATAGACTGGCGTCCTGTGGTTGGACACAACTGGAACTCTTCAACCACTACAGCCAGGTCCAACACCTGCATCTTCATAAATATGCTACATACTGCTGTTGTTTAAAATGATGGAGTTGTTGGTTTAGCGCCATCCTCTACCACTCATCATTGAAGTGGTTGGGAATGACCACAGGGCTAAATAGTAATTTCTTTATTTCAAGACAAAATGTCTAAACCTCTACACCTCACCTGCCGCATCATTTAGGAAACTGGCTGCACCATCTGGCAGAGTTTAGTCTTAATAACCGTAGTCTAAAACAATCTGAAAAATCACCATCTGCTTTTCTTTTTTTTGCTCTTATCTTCTCAACTCCAACAGCTTCGTAGTGGCCACTGGAGGGCGCCAGTGCGTATGCTGCCCATTAAACCCTCATTAAGCATTGCTCAACTCAACTCAATACCTCAGGTACAAAGACAACACTCCACAGAGTTAAGTGAGTTTCTTTTGGAGTTCAGGTTGTTGACAACACACCTGACTATGAGTGTTTGTGTAAACTAAAGGTGGGCAATATGGAGCTGTGTGTTCGTTTGGTCAACGGCCGAGATGCAGATGTGCAGACCCTCACAAAGCCCGACCTGAGCAGCACCGGACTCTATAAATACCAAGCTGTGGTAGGGTTTTATTTGCCAAAGAATAACTTTAACTATTCTGTATGAGAAGCCAAGTTATTGGAAGAAGTTTTGCAATTTTGCCTTGAGCTTTCAGGGCCACCATAGATGTGACTTCATATGTAGGAAAGGAATAATCACTTTGCACTAAAATCAGTAAATGCTATTTCATGTGGTGAGAACTGCTGTTTTTCCACACAGGTGTCCTCTCTCCCTGTTACTGTACACAAAAACACAGCTCTGATGGCTTCAGCTCCACAAGCCACAAGTCCCTCCTCCCCACCGACCTCAGCTCATCACACAGACCTTCCACCCACAGATGAAGCCAGGCAGAGCTGAAAGAGACAAACACGCAGCAGAAAACACCTCTACAGTGAGGACGAATCATTGGATCTCAAATGTCAAAATTTTATCATGTGGAGTTTTTAAGTGTGGTGCCTCCTCTTTGCATCATTTTGTTGTAGGGAGTCGACTACAGAAACAGATGAAAGACAGCTCTTGGACACATGAGGAGCAGCACAATGATGGAAAACATGAATTTAACTATGACTAATAGGGAATGAAACTGTATAAGAGCCTGGTGACAACTTATGAATTTGATTAAATTCAAAAAATGTCAGTTTTCTTCACCTACAGTTCATTTATCCATGTTAAGCCATTTTCAGATAGAAGCTGTACCCTGCTGCACATGCATGAAAGCACTGCAGACTGACAAACAGCTGGTCTCAAGGCAGTGGTTCTCACGACTGTTCATAATCATTGGGACACATTGGTAATACAAAAAAGGTGGATGATGTGGGAAGAATCAAGTTGCCAAGAAAATCTTACCAAAAAAATAAAGTGCTGATACAAATTTACATCTGCAAATTCTTTATTATTTCTTTTTTTTTTTACTACAAGTATACAAAACTGGACAGACAAATCTATGAAAATGGATCTTATTTACAGAACAAAATTGCTGAAGGTGGAGAGGGGCTGGACAGGCATGCTGTGCTGGTTTTGAAGATCAGAAAAGAGACGTGGGCCGTCACGCTGAAGACTGGACAGAGGCTGACTGGCTGGCAGACTACAGGAAATGAGACAACAAGAAGCAGTTAGCATCACATCAAAAAAACAAATACTCAGACGAGGGGTTCTGCTTTCTTCCTGCTTTGCATCTCTATATCCTCATCAGGAGGAAATGTTTCCAGACTGCTGGTTTGTCTCTGATAGATGGATCATTTGTTTCCTTTTGCAAACTGTAGACAAACGTTTACACAGAGAGCTGTGAACGTTAAGTGATGCAAACAGACAATGTTTCAAGTCCAGTCAGACGAGTTAAGACTGCATCAACAGCTGGTGCCATGTTGCCTCTTTACAGATGAACGCATCTTCCAAGGCCTGGCGAAGTTAGATTATACCTCAAGTCCCAGTTTTATCATGTAACTTGCATGAGCTAAACTAAAGCATCAAATTACACAGGACTCAACGTCCTGTAGGTTATCAACTTCTGATTTGGCTGCAAGAGGCAAATTTCATCAACCAGGCAAAACTTTCAGATACTAAAAAGGCAACCAAGCGAAAAAAAAAAAAAAAAAAAAAAAAAACCCTCACAATTACATGCGACTACAACGTCAAAGCACAATCGTGCAGATGTGAGCACGTAAGACATGATCACTCATGTCTTATCACTCGCCTCCTGTGATTTTCCCTCCTGGACTCCTTTGCCTTGGCTGGCACTAGAGTCACCGCTGCCATTAACTGTGGCTTCCTGTTTCGCTTGTTTAGCATCTGTGTCCTTTACTGGGCTCTCCTCCTCCGGTTTCCTCTGTGTAGAAACATAAGACCAGGTCAAAAGAAGGGTAAGGAGCTTCTGGCACAACTGGATTCATTCAGAGCAAAACAGTGCCAAGTCGACACGGGCTGCCATCGCCCATTTAAGTCACAATTTAAATGAATCATGCACACACGCATCAAGCGCATGATGTTGGATTCAGCTCCACCACTCCATCATCTGACACATTCACAGACCACAACTACACTACAGTTACCAACACCAGAGTCACACTTGTCAACGCACACGTCACACAAAAGCCACAACACCACATCAGCAACAAAGCCATGATGACATCCCTGCAACCAAAGCAGGTAATCACACAAACGTACAACAACAAGGCCAGTTTTAATTATGAGAGAGAACAGTTTTGACTTCAACAGCTCTGAGAGTAAGTTCTACCTCTGATGAGTCAGAGCAAACTGGTCAAGTGGATGACATGTAAAAACAAACAAAACAACTTTATTAATAGGAGCTGCTTAAGATGAGTCTTCCTCACCTTTTTCCTGACAAGGTGGGAGATGTCCGAGACCGCTTTGGAAGACGAGGCGCTGTCAGATTTCTTGACTGGAATCTGAAATGTAAAAGTTTGATTGCTCTCATCTCTTCTTTGTTTTAAATTATGGTTTTCAGATGAGTGGACATCAGCACAAGTCCTGACCTGGCTAGCTGTGGCAAACGCTGCAGACGATGATGATGACGATGATGAAGGGCCCCCATTTTCACACATGAACGCTGACGAGGTTGAGGCTCCGCCCTACAAGATGTTAGTCAGTTATCACTTGTGTTAACCTTATGATCAGTTCTACATCAGCACTCAGCCTGGTGAGCAAAAAACAAGCTGGTTTTTGATCCAGGTTGATGAGTGTGTACCCACTAGTGTCTGCTGGATGGCCTGGGAGGCAGTGCTGGCTGTTCTCTGGCTCTCCTTGGCGTCCTCCACCTTCTCCTTGATGTCGGGCAGAAGCTGCTTCAGCTCCTCCAGCTCCTTCTTCTCCGCTGCTGCTGCATCCGCTCCCTCTGCTGCATCAATCACTTCCTGCAACATGGCTGTACGTGTACACAGACCACAAATAGATGATACAGTTTAGTGGATAAATTCAGTCAGTTGCCTCCAGAGGTCTCAGTCTTGGGTAGAAGAAGTTTCTGAAAAACCTCTTACCCAGACGAGCTTCGATGACTTTTATGGAGCTGTTGTAGTGCTGGATGGCCTGGCTGTACTGGTCCATGTAGCACAGTGTGGTGGCGACGTGGTAGTGGGTCTCAGCCAGCAGACGACTGTGGGGAGGCAAGTGCTTCAGCTGCAGGGTGAGACACTCCTGGAAGTCTTCTAGTGCCTGAGGGTAGTTACCTGGATGACACAACACATTATGTTAAACTAAAGCATTGTGCATTTTGGTTTTCCATGTCAGTTTTGATTTCCTCTCATCTCACATTTTCTTTCTCTCAGTATATTTGAACAAAAATTAAAATCACAGTTTTGAAATAAATAGCATTGTACGGTAAATTCCGGACTATTGAGTGCACCTGAAAAACATGTCTGTCTCACTTGCACTTCCTGCTAGTGTTAACCAGTTAAAAAACAAACAAAAAAACAAACAAACTATAAATTAGCTGCATCGTTGTATAGGCCACGGGTTCAAAGCATGTGAAAAAAGTAGCAACTGTAGTCTGGAAATTACGGTATAATAAAGGAAGAGAAGCTCTACACGACAACGCAGCCTCCACACCTAATCATTGATAGAAACTGAAATACCTCGAAGGCTCCTGAAATGTGTATACAAACTATTGTCCCCTCAAACTGTTCATGTTCAGACTGATCTGACTGTTAATCTCCTCTTAATATAAAGAGGCCACATACACTTTAATTCAGAGGGTGAAATCTGGGCGTCTATATGACCAGTGAATGTTGCATGTTTGTCGCCTTGTGCATGAAACATACCCGATTCAGCACTGACTTCTCCGAGTTTGAGATACGCCTGGGCTGCCATCAGCTGGTCCTCTTTGCTTTCCTTCCTGCAAGGATGGAAATGTATTAAACAAGGCTGTGTCACCTCATTGCCTCACACTCTCAGGCAGAGTTTGGGCCCCTAGCTTTGGCATGCAACTAGAGGTAGCCTGCGTAAACTCGCATGTTCAGTCTACAGCTTGGAACAATGGTAAAAAGAAATCAAGCGATTACCTCTTAAAGATGACTTTGGCCACCTCCAGCATCTCCCAGGCCAACTGCAAATTCCCAACTTCCTCCTCATCCTGAAACACAACAGAGACACATGTCAAAAAACCAAACACAAGCATACTGACAATTGTGTCAAATTCCCATGGAAGTGAACTCACCTTTTCTTGTCCATTTTGCGCTCCATCCTCCTCATCATCGTCATCATCATCGTCATCATCATCGTCATCATCTGTGGAGATGGAGGATAATTACTACGAGCAAGACACTATTTTTTCTAGTTTGTTTTCAATAGAAACCAAATGAAAATCTGCACATAAACAATAAAAGTTATATTTCCACCTGCTCCCGTGCTCTCCCCACCACCTTCCTAACACCTGTTGACAGTCTTGTATCAATACCAAACACCCGTCCACACCAATAGTGCTCAGTATCCACAGATCTACTGCCCTCAGGCTCCTCTTCAGCCTCTGGGTTGGATTCCTCATCCTTCGGCTTGGCCTCAGCCGTCTCTCCGTTCTGCATCTTCTCCGTTACAGTTTCGGCAGCAGGAGCCTCAGCAGGACGTTCCCCTGCACCGTTCACAGGGGCGTCTGGCGTCTTCTCCTCAGCTCCTGCAGCGTCCTGGACTGAACTCTTCTCTTGCCCGTTCACGGTGGCATCGGAAGCTTTCTCTGACCCATTCATGAGTTTGACTGGGGATCCTGCCACCCCGTTTTCTTTCTTCACACCAGCAGGGCTCTTTGGATCTCCAGACTTGGTGTCAGTCGCCTCCTTCTCGGCCATTGCGTCATAGACCTGCTTTCGTAGCTCATCTCTAGTTTGTTCTGCACCAGTGTCACATGAAAAAACTAAGTTTTTCATGACACTGACGAAATGAATGCGAGTTAAACTGCCAGAGAAGATTACTGTTCCACTGCCATTTTGATGTGTTTAGGGTTTAAATGCTTTAGACCCCACTGTATGGACCAGAGTTTATACAAAATGACAAGTGTATCAATGTAATCTAACGGTGAAGGCAGCTTTTAATATAAACAGTTAATTTGGAAAATTTTTAAAACAAATTAAACAAAACTGACCATCAAGGTTGTTGGCACTCTCAATATTTGAGTTAGGTTGCTGCTCCTCTTCTTCCGATTCCTCTGGGACTCCCTCCAGGGCATTACCAAGGACACTGTTCTCCATCCTGACAAACACACAAAAAAGCCCATTGGGTTATTCAAAATAAACAGAGATTTACTTTGCACCCAGTTCAATAAAAGACAAAATCATCAAGTACTGCATCAACTGACCTGGCAAGCTCCAGCAGGGACTTCCCACACAGGAAGAGGGCTTCTCCACACTCATCTGCAGTGTCCCCGTACTTTGCAGCCCTGGCAAAAAAAATAAAGCCACAAGTGTTGTGAAGATTTTTTTTATTGCGATGGGTCAAAGTGCAGCTGAATATTGCACATTGTAAAGTGCAATACTGGAATGAGGCAACAAGCCAAGATATGATCTGACCTCATTTCAATAAGCATTTCAGTTATTTTATCATCAAAAAATAGCCTGGAGGAGTTAACAAATGTCCATCTTAATAGACAAACAAGTAGTGACATCCCCTCAAGTACTCACAGCATAGCACAGGCTTCCTGAAAAACACTGACGGCAGCAACAACATCCCCCATCACTAGATGTCTGTTCCCTGTGCCAATCAGTTTCTTTGCCTCCTCCATGACATCGACAGAGCTACAAGGGAAGAAACAAAGTACTTGATGACATAACACAGTTTTGTGGAAAATGAACCAATTCACTTTTTTCCTCCTGCATTTTACTATTACTTTTAAACTATTGTTTAGGCCGCATGCAAAAAAGTGTATTGTGATATAGCAGTTACTGCCATTACAGGACGACATACACATCAAGTGTTGTAATGTGAACATACATATTATCTGCCCTGTAGTATAAGGATTTCTTGCTTCTTTCTTTCCCCCTTTCATTCAGGCGTTGCATAATTATTTAGTGTTGGACCGTTTTATTTTCAATTAATTAACAAAACTTGTAATACCCTGTATAACAGTTGCAATTCTAAAGGCCAGACACGAAATTTCATATCAAAATGTTATAGAAATAAATTGATTGTTGAAGTTGCATGCAAATTATTCTGTTTGGGTTGCATGCAAAAGATGTCTAATGTCTGTTATAACAGTTCCTGTGACAGATGGACATGCATGTCAAGTGTTAACAATGACAGATGCATAACAATGTGAACAGATGTTGTGCACTCACTCACCTGTCTGCTGCTGCGGCTGATGAAGACGAGCACGGCTTCTCCTCCACACTGCAAAAGTTAAAAAACAAAGCAAACGTGAGTTCAAAATGAGTTCAGCCAACAGTCAAAAACAAACATGTCACCCGACCACAATTTCTCACAAACAACCACAGTCTTCAGCGCTCTGAAAGTTTTCACCGTCCGGTCTCTCAGCCGTAGTTATCTGTATTATTGTTGTTGTGTTACAGCCGTGCGGCTGTTAGCCTAGCCAGCTAGCCAAGCTTTAATGATGTCCGTGAGCGCCGTGACGTGACGTGCGCATCCACTGGGTCACAGCGCGGTTACTTAAACAGTCACAGCCACTGGCTATACGTCTGTACAGTCCACATTTCTCCAGACTTTGAACTAAAACACCGTAGGTCGCGCTTGTTGGTTAGCTCGTATGCTAAACGCTAAGCTAGCCGCGTTTCCCGGCAGAGAAACCACTACCAACGGCTCAAACGGCTCTTACCTCCCGGAGTTGGACGAGGCGGCGGCGGACGTTTCCTCTGGCATCTTGAAAGCAAAGACGGTGGAGGGAGAGAGGATGACAACAGGCGGCGTGGAGCTTCCCTGAACGAAGTGCAAGATAGACCTCCTGTTTGTGAGTCTTTGTTGGCGCGCTTAAATAGAGAAGAGATAGGGTTTCTACTTCCGCCTAACTTGGAACGCGGGAGATTGAGTTTAAAGGGGCCGCAGCACGGACCACGGTGGTGAGGCGTTCACGGCGCATGGGGAAAAAATAAAGTCGTTCAAACGTAGCCTAGCATACGAGCATGGTGTCGAAGGAAAGTGTTAAAAAAAAGAAAAAAGAAAAAAAAGAAAGAAAACAGCTTGTGTCGAGTTCACAAAAGTCTTAAATGTACAGGTGGGGAATGTATAGATCCTTTACTTTACAACCACACCACATACATGTGGTGTTTTTCTGTGCGTACATGTGCGTTTGTAGTTCAAATTCAGACTTTTCAATAGTTTTTCATGGTTCGAACTAACACGTTTTTCCACCGCTGCAATTAATTAACTTACCCTTGACGCAGGTAAGTTGATTAAAGGATGATATAAACCAACTAAAAAAGTAATTAATGCAAGTTCTTTTTTTTTGATACATGCACAGCCAGATATGATTGACACTTGTGACTAAGTACAACAAGCTCTGTGTGCATGTTTACAATTGCTAGAACTTTGTAAATTGAAGACTTCAGCATTTTCCTTGTGTCTTTTTTTTTTTTGCTTTTTGCTTTTTGCCACATGTAGCCTACTCACAGCCTACAGCTAAAATAATTAGTGGATGAGGTTGCTTGATGAACTTGAATGATGCTTTAGGCCTTTATATTTTTATTGCTTTCAGAATTTTGCACACGCTCGTAACATTGACTGCTCTTTTGAACCTTTAAACATGAGAATATGTTCTTATAATTAATCCAAAAAAGGGAGGAAAATGAAATATTTATTTCAGCTGTTAATGACTGCTATGACTCTAAAATTCCAGCAGGTGGCACCAATGCACCATTTAAACCGTGTTATACATATTTCACTTTGTCCGTCAAATTTAATGGAGCCAGGAGCAGCTGTTTTGAAATGAGAGATTGACTATAGATACAAACATTTATAAATAAAATCTCAAACACACACCTTTGTTAATAGTGAGTGAATTACATTTTATTATTTTATTACTCATGTGATTGTTATGTCACACATGTTTTTATTATAGGCTGGCTGTAATACCTTTTTTTGTTGCTTTGCTACCACTGCAGACCAAGATTCAGAGAAAAGTGTGAGGCACATGTCCATCAAGTAATTGAGCTGGAGCGAGGGAGGGAGAGAGAGAGGTGGAGGAGGAGGAAGAGGAGGAGGAGGAGGGCGCTGAGCCGGACTCTGAGCTCCGAGCGGACTCTCACTCTCACTCAGGCTGCAGATGAAGTTTTCATTCGCGCTGCGCTGACGGAGACTTTGTGGGATTCATATCAAACATCCAGACTCTCTATCTTCTGACTGAGATGTCGCGATGTTCCGTGCAGCCTTACAAAACGTGGACTTGTTTTGGGTGATTTTGCTCTATTTAGTTTTGCTACCGGAGAGCGGCTGTAGATCAGCCGGTGCAGACAGCTGTCATGAGGTGAAGACAGCCTACATGATGCGCCAGATTGGCCCGGTGGAGCTCGTGCCAGACAAACCGGGAACAGGTCAGTCAGTCCCTTTGGAAATATTAGAGCAGGAATCTCATTCTAGTTTAAAAAAGAAACTCAGGGCACACAGGGGTTACTGTAGCTCTGTACTTATCACATATAACTTAAAAACAAACTTTCACCACATTTCTGGGTGAAGCAGCAACTTTTCACTCCACTGCCCTTTGATCTACTTATCCTGCCCTTTATACTGTACAACAAAAACATGGTGAATTTATAAAATAATATAATGCATTGTTATGAATGAATAGTTTATTATGTAGTTGACAAACCTCATAAAATGTTGTTTGCATATCAATGCATGGGGGTAATAAGCCAACAATGTAATAAAGTTAAAGATTTTCAGTGCAAGTCATGTAATTGAGTAATTTCTCAAGATAAATGATCTAAATTGGGATTCAGATGTCACTATTAACACAGCAGTTAGCTGAATTAAACGTGATATCTCATTTGCTTTAAAATGTTAAATACTTATAAAAGAAAAATGTTAATATGACCTACAGTTTATCTCATGAGCTTTGGAAAAACAGGCCCAAATTCCAAATATTAGACCAATAGTGTGCTGCTGCATGATCCAGCAGCTATGGAGAGAGGCTATTTCTGTTGAAAACTAACTGGAACACATAACACATATAGCCTATAGATCTACTAAAACTCTCACTTGGCTATAAGTGGTGGTGTTAAGATGCTGTTTTCTAAAATACAAGTGCCCATTTTAGATTTCCCTGCAGCTTATAAGTAAAACCTATATGCACATTATTACCAACCTGCAGACTGGTGCAAGTGTGCAACCACTTCTTAATGGCAGAGCAAGACAGATCATCCATTTCTGCAAAGAACCCAAGCGCAGAAAAGGTGGTGGTTCTCACCAAGACACGGGTCACATTCATGTTATATAACAAGAAGACACAGTGTCTGTATAGATGAAGCTCATGCTAAAGAAGAAGAAAAAAAAGTCACCATTACTTTCATTTAACTTCAGGTAACCAAATAAGGCGCTGTCATATTTCTGTGATGTCACTGTTATTACTGCGCTGACTGGCCGTGTGCCTTGTGCTTCTGCTTGTGATTTTTAACAGCTAGTTAACAATATACTGTGGTGGCGACCTTAGCAGACTTTGGCAGAGTCGTTTGCTAATTATAGATAATTACGACAGCAGATCTTTGCACCAACGTCTACTACTGGGTCTTTTCGTCTGGCGCTCATTGATCTGCTGTGGTCCGTGGGTGGAAGATAATGTGGGTTTTCCACAAGTGACTGACTGTTTTATTTTTTGACTGAGACGTCCACTTACTGCACCTGTCTGTTGCGGAAAAACATACAAAATATGTTCAATAAATGCTGTAAAGTTTCAACTAAACTATCTGCTAGACATTGCATATGATTGCTTTCAGGTTGTTATTTTCAAAATTCAAGCCTACATCGTGCAGTCTGGCTGTCTAACTGTAGTCAGGTCTTCAACCAACCTGACCTCGTTTCAATGGGCATTACATTCTGATAAAGAAACTTCCTCTTTCAGCATCACCAACACGCATCCAGAATGATTTAATCCTATGAGTGAATGAACATTTATCTTGATGCACAAACGCTGATATTAACATGTAAGTCAGTGACGTCTCCAACCAACCTGTTGTTGTTCTGCAATTGAGGAATGGACCACACAATTACCAATAAAGAGTAGCTATCCCAGTTATGTATTCCACGGTGGGCCAGGGCTAATATGAATAGCTCAAAGTCTGACACAGATCCATATGTGTGTGTCTATGTGTGTGTGTGTATGTCAGGTCAGACGTAGGTGAACAGTCCACTTCTCTCATCTCTCCCTCTCTGCCTTGATCTCGGTCAGCTGCTTGACAGCTTGGCTTTCAGCAGCCTACCAAAGTCACACGCACACACACATGCACACACTCAGATGTGAGTGTTGAAGTGTTGCCCACTGTGCATGTCATCATGTCGGCTCCCAACAGGCTCATTGTAAAATTATTTTTGTGTGTGTTGTCCTGAAGCGTTGTGCACTAAATACCTTCAGCTCCCTCAGTGGAGTAACTAAGTTCACTGATGACAAAGACAAACTCTTTTCAGTGACTTATTTAGTTATTATGAAGTGTTATCATTAAACTTAGAGGAACAAATTTATAACTCTGAGTGTCTATTAGGTTTTTATAATGGTAGAATTAATTCTGGGACCTGATTCTAGAAAGCAAATTAGATATTTATCAGATTAATCAGATCAATCTGTGTCTTTCAGATGAGTCTCTCCGAGTATGTGTCCACCCCGGGCCCACCTGCTGCACGAGCAAGATGGAGGACAGCTACATGGCGGCGGTCCGCAGTGAAACGCAGCAGAAGATGCAGTCGTACAGCTTCGAACTGAAGTACCTGATCGCTGGACACACCAGGGCCTACCAAGGTACAGAGGGAGGGTACATGGGGTGGGTCGTGTTAGATTTGCAGGAGGGGGAGAGCAATGCACAAATACAGTGTTACATGAAAGCTACTGAGCAGTTCATCAGCAATTTTGGTAGCTATATATCAAGTTTTTTCTTTTTTTTAATCCATCAAATCATCAATATCCTTAGATTTTGTCTGAGGCTGAGATCTGAGACTTCCTTTTGGACTCACTTGTGGCTATTTTCCAGTATTTTTTCCCATTATTTTCTGGTATTTATTGGCCTAAATGGTTGGAGAGAGATGCCTGTGGGTGGTTCAGAACTCAAATCAAAGTGACTTTAATGGTGGTGCTGATTCTGGTGCTTTAACAGTTCTGTCAAGTGCCCGTAGCCCCCCTGTCATTCTCACTTTGTGTGTTCATCATGAAATGGCTAGTTTGTGTCAGGGTGGTGGTGCGAGGCCAGTTTATTTTGTGAGGCGCCACAGTGGCTAGCCAAACAAACAACTGATGTTCGATTGAGTCTTTGTGAGAGCGAACTCTCAGAGGGAGCAGCGGAAAACTTTGTTACAACTCTCCGCTCTCTTTCTTGCGTCCGTCCGTCTCTGTCGCCGCAATAATCAGGTTTTGTTCTTGACCAATGAGAGAGCGAGGGGACGGAGAATGTTTACATTCAGTACGTATCCGCAGCAAAGTGTTGTTGCCGTGGGCAACAGCCGGTCTCTAACGGCTGCTCTGAATAGGAGGAAGAATACTCTGCTTGTCCACTTGTCTCTCAACGCTATTCACCAGTCTGTGTGAGCATGTGTGTGTGTGAGAGAGACCTTGTGTGTGTGTGTGTGCTGATGTGGTGTGGATATTATGAGAGGGATCGAGCTGATGAAACCTAGCAGACAGACACGGCAAACATGCACCTCTCTGTTTTCTTTTTTTTCTGTCTACTCTGTCTCTCTCTCGCCCCCCCTCTGCTACATCTGAATCCTCTCAGGCTCAGTTTCAGCTGCTATTTATGCCCAGCGGAGGGCCAAAGCATCCATGGGTAAAATTAATGCAAAACACCCATACACAAAGAGCGGCTGGCCTCTAAAACTGCAGCAAGTTCAGAGGAATCATGTTCACAGTTTGCTTATTCACTTAGAGTTGAACTGGCTTAAACAATACAATTTGTGCACTGCAGCCAACTCAATAGTCGCTGTAGTGAATGGGACTTTGCAGTTTTTGCAGCGTTTTGAACAACACAGACAGAGAAAAGAGGATAGTCTTTATTTTAGTCGAGCTTAATTGTTAAAAAAAACTTGGAATGAAAACACATGGATTTTGGGTGGTGTTTAGCTCAGTTGGTAGAGCACCCGCCCCATGTGTAGAGGCTATAGTCCTCACTGCAGGCGGCCCCGGTCCGAATCCCGCATCGGACGGCCCTGTCCTGCGTGTCATTCCCCCCCATCTCTGCCTCCCATTTCCTGTCACACTCTCAACTGTCCTATCGAATAAAGGCATGAAAAGCCCCAAAATATACTTAAAAAAAAGAAAATACATGGATTTTACCTGCTATGTTTATTTATCCCATTTACATAGTCCAATCCAAGCCAATCCACTTTATTTATATAGCACATTTTAAAAACAACAAGGCTACCAAAGTGCTGCACAACAGATACAAAACAGTAAAATAAAGAAAGTTAATACAGTAAATTAAAAGCATATAAAAGTAATAAGAAAAACATAAGATCAGACAAAACACTGAGAAATATAAAAATACAATAAAAGACAAACAGAGACCACACAGTCCCATTATTCTGTGGGTGAACTGTGGCCAACCACTACTTTCT
Source organism: Decapterus maruadsi (assembly GCA_030347415.2). Classification (NCBI taxonomy): domain Eukaryota; kingdom Metazoa; phylum Chordata; class Actinopteri; order Carangiformes; family Carangidae; genus Decapterus; species Decapterus maruadsi. The sequence continues at coordinate 27,836,420 of CM064886.1, forward strand.
GTGAAGTTGAATCCAAAGAGCAGGAGCTGATTTATTTATTTTTCTTATAACGGTAAAATATGTCTCAGCTTTGTTCTGCATTGTTAGCATCATAAGTCTGTTGCTACAGAAACCAACAAATGGGATGTGTCTGTTTCGTACAACACTCAACAAAAAAAAATCGCATCACCAATTTTATATTTTGCAAGTGAAGATGAAAAGCAAAAATGACCCTTCACAGTGAAATGACAATTTGATGTGTTTTTTTCCCCCTATATCATGCAGACCAAGACCAAGTGAACTTTTTAGGTTGTTTTATTGCTGCAGTTTTATAAAAGTTTTTTTAACCAGATATATATGAAACACTGACAGAAAAAACAATAATTATCCAAAAACAACTAAACAATTGAAGTAGAAAGTGAGAAAAATGTGTGTTTTGTGGGTTTGTGGGCAGCGTTCCTGATCAGCTGAGCTGAATCTCAAAGGATCTCCTCTCCACAGCACAGTGATTATAACCCACTAGAGAAACTGAGACATGCCCAGAGCGGTTGTAGTCAGGCTCCGTTTACACTCTGCGGATTACTTTTGTGTGTGTGCATGTGTCTGTGTATGTGCATGTGTGTGTGTTGCTGTGTGAGTGAATATGCGTCTGCATGCTTGCGTGTGTTTCTCCTGGCACCACCAGACCCCAGTGCCCTCTTCTCCACGTTGCAGCTGTCGTCCAATCACGTCGGCTAAAGAGTCAATCACATGACCCCCCGAGTGGTCTTTGCCTTGTCACTTGATGCTGTGCGTTGTTTGACTTGCTCTTGCCAAGACATGGGTATGCAAACACATAAAAGTGAGACGTTCTCACTTGGTGTATTAGTCTAAAGAGCCCCCGCCACTGCTGCTGTAAAACCTCATCCCCCAACCACTTCTCTTCCTCTGCTCGCACACTTTACTTCGTCTGTTCAGGTGGAAATGAGTATGAACGCACAGAATGAAAACAAATGATGCGATGCAGCGTTAATTCCTCTGCAGGTCACAGTTAAAAAAAAGAAAAAAGAAATGCACTTTTTAATTCAGGCAGCTCAAATGTTGCTGCTGCTGACTTTGATTTCTTTATTTAGTGCATATATGAGTTATTAAATAAAATCCCTAATAAACTGCAGCCACATGGGGAGTCAGGTGGCTGCAGCTGTGATAGTGAAATACGAAGATGACACAGACACACACACAGACACACGCACACACAAACTTGCACACTGACTCACTGGGCTTGGTGAAAGTCACAGATAAATAGGTTTGTCTCACTCTCTCTCTCTTACTCCCAGTAGTCTTGCTCTGTGTGTGTCTGTGTGTGTGTCAAGATGCCAGCAGATTGACATCATCCTTTTTACTTGGCAAGTTTCAAACATAGCCACACACACACACACACACACACACATAGAGGCGTACAGCCTGTGTTAAGGGGAAGGTGCTGTCCACTTTATTAGAGCCTGCCGGACATCGGAAACACAGCGGATCATGAGATTGGGTTTCTCATTATCACCTGACTATAGATAACAGGGAAGTGAAAACGAGCTCTGCGATGAATTAAGTTGTGAGCTATTTTGGCTCATACATGCAGCTGGATAATGTCAGTCCAAGGTCGGTTCAACAGGGAGGTTTTTTTTCAATAAACAAAACCATTTTATGCTGCATCTCACAGGAGGGTATGGATGGTTTCTACCATTTGATCTAGGATTGCTTAAAAAAAAGTCACATAACACATAATATTTGATGATCGTATATAGAAAATGTACATATTTTTTGGTATAATTATGATATCTGTCTGATGGATATGACACTGCTGGATTAATACCAATGCATTAGTGTTTTAGCAGGACTTTAAATGAAGCTGTTTGAGTTTCTAACCCCAAGGGTTTGGGCCTTTCCAAAGGGTCACAAGATAAAAAGGCGCCATGAGATGATGAATAGGAGAAGAACAGCTTTGATACACAAATCAGTTTTAATCTTTCCTAAATGAAATTAAACCATGTGAGATGTTCAGAGAGCAGCTCTATCTCTCTCTCTCTGTGGTGGAGCTAATAACTCAAACATGACAACAGGCAATAATTACTGCACTGTTTTTTATATGATGTTTACAGGCCCAAACGGTTGGACACAAGTGTTTTACTGCTTGGTTTATCATGTGTTACACAAAATCTTAACGTGAGAACTAACCAGTTATTCAAGCTGAAAGATAAACGTAGTGTAGTAGCATAGAGCTATAAAGAAGTGGACAGAAGTAAAAGTACCTCAAAACCTATACCCAAATACTCCTCCAACACTTAGTATTAAAGCTATTGATGTTATTGTAAAGTAGAGGGGGTTGGGTATTCTGTGTTCTTAATCCAGGATGAATCAGAATGAGCATCTGGTGTAACAACCTGTGCCAAATCAAATATGTGGATGGTGATCCGCTGTGGTGACCCCTCACTTTAGCAGCCAAATGAAAACAACGTATTATTGCAGCATGTCACCAGCAAATATAATCACCAGTGGCTGCCAAAAGCCTCACACATGGAGCGCAATGTGTTTGGCTTAAATATATAATTTCTATGCAAAATCTGTGGAGTCAGTTCACACTGATAAATCTGTCAGTCTAACTTCATGTGACACTCAGAGGTTTGAAACATCATCACTCATTACTTCGAGAATTAAATTCACTTTGCAAGGTCCTAAAATCTGGATTAGCCAGACAGGTGAGCAACAGGAATGCCTGGTATGCAAACACTTTCTTGTCCAGCATGAAAATGTGCTGTGGTAGGAGCAAGGCATTACGGCCACTACTTTTTGCAGTAACAAGTAGAATACAGTACAATAGCTTTTTGCAAATTAAATAACACAATTAGAATTATCACCATTTAAATTGGCTTTTGACTTCCTGACTTTATGTGAAAAAGTTAATTCGTAACAATATTGTGGTGTCGTCATGTGTGTTGCTTTGTGCTGTGCATCAATTCCACTGAAAATGGACACAATGATGGATGAACTCTGACAGTTGTCTTGTCCTACACTTTGCTACAGGAACAACAAAACAGCAACATGTGTGTATAAGAGAAATGAAAAAAAAGTAATGCAGAAGTTACTTTCCAAAGTAATTAATTCATTTTATGAAGAAGTAATTTGTAATGTAATTAAATTACTGTCGAAAGAAGTCACTGCTAACTGTCGGGAGGTTATTTGTCCAACACTGATGATCATTAGATGAAAGACTGACTAGTTATCATTGATGTTTGCTGTGGTTGCACACATAAATGAATTGAATACCTGTCCCTCTGTCTTCTCTCTTGCTGCAGAGACCTTTGAGTCGCTCGTGTCCTTCACGTTGAACCTGACCAGCTCTCTGTTCGACAGCGCCTACTCCGCTCTGGCCGCTGACTGTCGCCCCCTTGTGCTCCAGCTGTTCAGCGACATCAAACGCCACCTCTCCGGAGACTCTAACTCCTCACTGGACAACACCGTGCGTCGCTTCTACAATGACCTCTTCCCTTTGGTTTACCGCCGCCTGCTCAACCCTGGGATCGGCCACATGTCGCCCCAGGCTCATCCGGTCTCCACCTCCACCACTCACGACGACTGCCTGCGGTTGACGCGGCACGACGTCAGCCCATTTGGACCCCACCCTCGCCTCCTGGTCAGCGGCCTGTCCAGGGCCCTCGGGGCAGGCCGAGCGTTGAGCCGACTGCTCAGACTGGCCGGAGAGGTCGTGAATGCAACGGAGAAGGCGACGTTATCCAGAGAGTGTGGGCGAGGGTTAGTGAGGATGCAGTACTGCTCCCACTGCAGAGGGCTGACGCTGATACGGCCCTGCACTGGACTGTGTGTTAACATCATGAGAGGATGTCTGGTGAGTGGTTGAAATGTTGGTGCATTCACTGTCTGGATATATAAATCTCTCTAAAACATGTGGGTACAGGAAGTTCCAGACTCATCAAAGGAATTGTTTAACTTTTGGGGAGACATGAGAAGACTGATGTCACTGTAAATTATGCTAAATATGGAGCTGAGTGTCCATTATCTTAGCTTAGCATAAAAACTAGGGTAACCCTTTAATTTACAGGCCGCTAATTACTTAATAATGTCAAGAAATAGCCAAGAAATAAGAGTTTCATTGTAATAATGTCATGTTTTTCATAAAGGCAAAAGATTACACATTCTTTGAATTTTTTTGGGAAAGGCCAGAATTTTTCTCCACAAAGTCCTTGCAATTGACCGTTATTTCTAGGCTATTTCTAGACATTATGACACAATAAATTGTTATTTCTTGGCTATTTCTTGACACTATCACGTAATCAGCGGCCTGTAAATTAAAGGGTTACCAAAGCTGGAAGCATGGGGAAACAATTTCCCTGGTTGGTTCTCTTCAATGTACAACAAATTGGCCTACAAGCACACATTTTACTAACAACTCTATGTTAATTATTAAACCCATGCACAAAAACTAATGTAAAAAGATCAATTTTCCCCAGAATCTCAAACTATTCCTTTAAATTCACTTTCTGTAGAACTTCCTGCCACGTTAAAATGATTTGTAGTCTCCTTCCAGATTGAGAATTTGGCGATTAGCAAAAGGTCATCTAATGTTATTCTTTTCAGGTCAAGTGTGTGTGTGTGTGTGTGTGTGTTGCACTGTGATACTGTTTTAGATGCATGGGAGGCCTCTGGGAGTATTTGTTTTCCTCTGCCTCTTGAGAAGCAAGTAAAGATTTGTTGCATTGCTCCCATCGCTCACATTACTGACTCACCAAGTCGCAGCGTTTTATCATCAATAAATCATTCCCAAGTTTGAGACTGACAAATAACGAGAGCTTTGCCAAGAGAGCTGGCAGTGTCTTCTGTGCATCTTACTGGGCTGCCTCGAAATTTGCTGGACAGCTTTAGCAGTGCCCACAATGCAGAGACTTCTTTATGGCACAAAAAGTGGAAGATGGCACTGTTTATCCTGCTTGAAAGTTTCTTGGAAGCGAAGAAAATGTGACGGAAAAAACAACTCCCAACATAGTTATCCTCTCTTCAGCAGAGAAAAAGAAAAAAAACACATGACATTAAAGCTAAAAGAGAGTCAAAGGGACAAGAGGAACATTCCTACTGTGAGAGGAGCCATTTGGTTCATGGGAAATGTGGTCTATCCTGTCATGAGACGGGAACTGACAGCCACTCATCTCAAGCATTGGCTCATTTCCCTCCATCCATTTGTTTTTGAGTTATTGATTTTGACATTTGGTGTTTTTTCAAGTGATGATTGAAAAAAAAAGGCTCTTGCATGCCACCAAATGCTAGATGCCAGATAAACTTGCCTTTAATGAGTTCCTTCTCTTTCTTACCCCCTCTGTCTTCATCTCTGCAACCTCTGATGCATCCTGTCTTCTCCAGGTGGGTGTATCGGAGCTCGGTGCCCCCTGGGGGAGTTTGGTGGTACTGCTTCAACGGTTAGCAGCCACTTTAGCGACTAGCAGCAACCACAACAGCTTGGAGTTGGCTCTGCTCGCGGTGCGAAACCATGTGAACGATGCCATACTGCACGCTCAGCTGCACGGGCCACGGATTACAGCCACAGTAAGCGGAGAGAGGGATGATGGGAGGGAGGAAGGGAGGGAGGGAGGGAGGGAGGAGAAGCATCCTAGACATATGGACTCAGGATGTTGATACCAATCTACTGAAAAAATAATTGCGCCGCCTGTGAAATAAAATCATTGAAGAGGTCAGAACTGAAGCAGGAGAAGTAACAGATTACTGACACATCCTTACTCATATGTCCCATAATAAAGTCATTTGAATTTTGGACACAGAGTGAAGAAGGTCGTGGGTTTCTTTCAGCCATGGCAGTTGGATCTCCTCACAAAAGCCTTGTACCTAGATGGGCTAAAAACAGCCTCATTCTTCAGAGAATTTGGGGTTCCCCTCAGTCTGTGTTTGTGAGTGTGTATGTGAGTGTGAATACAGATCCAGTGCCAGACAAAGGCTTTGGTTGGCGGGACAACCGATACCCAGAATGCAGCTTGGTTCAGAGTGATGAGAAAGTTTCTGTGGCTAATCTCTGGACAAACAGACGACACACAAACACATGCATGCACACACTGTTGGAGGAAGGAATAGAGTAGCCGTCCAACTTTGAGAGAACATTGTGGACTTAGTAGAGTAGATTCCTGAGAGGTAAACAAACACACAAGCATAATCACACTGCTAATTGTGGCTAATAAGAAAATACCACTTCATCAAATATTTGATCAAGCTTTCTCATTCATTGGACACATCACTAAAGGCTAAACCCCTGACCTGCTCAGCAGTTTACCCACACTAGGTGCAGTATGTAGGGTCTATGGATAGTAGTGGCTTCTCTAAATAATAAAAACTGCCACGAAAAGTTTGAATTATGCTCCAACAGATGAACTGAGAAAACCTAACTTCTTCAACACAATGGGACACTTAACTTGCAAGGTACTGTACATCCAGTTTCCGATCTTTTCGATTGCAGCTATATTTGATATCATTTTATGAGCTTATCATATATTTTGAGTGATAGATAAATTACTTTGCATCTAAAATATGTTTATCATTCATAATCATGTCTGGAACAATCTTGTGATACAGTTTCTCACTCTCCTAAAGTGGACCATATCATTTTTAAAACTTCACCGTCAGAAGATTTAGTCACTGGAGGTAAATGTAAACAACTAACTGTGGCTAAAATTTGTTTTACTTAAGTTATCTCATTGTGGCTGTATTGGTTTAGTTAGTATTTTGCCCGTTTGATATTAGTTTTTGTTACAGCAACTCTCTTTGGTTGTAGGCTAATTAGCAGTGATGGACAGCTGAGTTAAGTACATGTACTCTTAAATACTGACTTTAAGTGCAATTTTGAGACTAATATTTTTATTTTATAATATTTAATACCTAGACTCCACCTGTTCATTTTACAGCTTTAGCTGAAGGAGGATGAGAGTACACTATAAGTGATGCCTTTGCTTTTCTGGTTTCCTTGGTAATTTGCACTCAAAATAGCAAATAGCTAATGATGCGTGGTTAAAACATCCAACTTAATACCAGAAAACTTGAGTGAATCTACTAAAAAAATTAAAAAAAAATCACTCTATTTGATGCTGCATGTGTACATCACTATGCGCTACATCAGGACCCTGTCAGAAACACTGCTGTGGACTGTCTCGTCCCTCAGGTAGAGAAGGTGTGTGGTCCCCTGGCAGCTGGACCCATGATGACAAATACAAATCCCTCCACTGCCCATGTTACAACCTCAGTGCCTCCTGCGACATCACCAACCTCACAGAGGTCATCCGTCATCACGTCGCCTCCCTCCACCGTGCCTGTTGCTCATCAGCGGCTGCAGCTGCAGTCGAGGAGGTGAGTCACACCTGATGAAATGTATGAGAACATTTGAGGCCACTGTAGGTGAATTAAATCAGTAAACAGAGATGGTGTGGAGTTTTATTTAGTTTCAACCTTGAGTCACAACAGAAGGAAATCAATTCATTTATTTCTGTGTGTGTTTGTGTGTGCCCAATTGTATCCCGCTAGGTCGTTTCCTCTTAAAGGTTCCAGAGGTGACAAGAGTCGAAACCTGAAAAAACTGTCCAGGTAAATTCACCTCTGTCTATTCCACTCAACTGGATCGTTACATCCCATACACTTGTCCACAAGCAAGAAGCAAAATGCCAGACATCTAATTATGTATTTTTATGTATTTTACAACACTCATTTACTCTGTCTGTTCTTCGAGAAGAACCAGAAACTTAATTAATTAACACCAGAGGCTTTTTTGCAAGGAGAATATAGAATATATAGATATCATGTATCACAAATATTCACACATATTCCCACTGCTATGATTAGTCACAGGCCAAATGTTTAACTCTGGGTTGTTTTAATTGCGTTTTAGCAATACAGTCTCTTTGTTTTATGTTTATTGTCTTCAAAAGGATACAATCAGTATCTAATATGACTTGCAGAAAATCAAACCTTCAATCAGACAGCACATGAAATGAACCCCTATAGATGAGTTTTCCATTACGCATTCATTTTCAAAAGTGCTAAGAGCTTCCCTTTTCCCTTCCCTGTGTTGTTTTCAGTAACTTACCAGAGTCTATCAGAAAGCATTTCACAGGTAATTGGACGTGACAAGTCCTAATTGGAACAAATAAAAACTTATGGTGCATTGATCCCACTCCTCCCTACAACAACCCTGGCAATGAACTATGCACAACTCTCTGTCTCTCTTTCAGGGAGTTTGAGGGCTCTATACAGCGGTACCAGTGGTTTTTCTCAGAGCTGCCAGAGATGCTTTGTGAGAGTGAGATGGAGGTTGAGCAGCACACATGCTGGAGCGGCCAAGACGTTGCAGAGAGGTATGTGTATGTGTGTGTGTGTTGCACTGAATGCATCACTTTGTAGCAATAGAAATTTCCCAGGAAGGACGCACAAAAAATCGGAAATGTAGAACAGTTGCTCAGACATAGTATGTGGTCTTGGACAATTACTTGAGTTGAGCACCAGTTTCTGGCATTCAATTCAAGTTCAATACAGGACAAATGATGAAATTGCAACCCTAATGGAGACAATGCAGGGTTTCAGCTTTTTTTTTTTTTTTTACATCACTTGTTTCGCTTTTATCACATTCAAGTCTTTGTGTATGCTGTGGCTCGAGCTGGCAGTCAGGTGAGGCCATCTCTGCGGGAGATATTTGGTCAATATTCAGCATTTTAGCTCAGGGAAAAATCAGTATTCCTATTAGTTTGAATCACAGGTATGGTTTAATTTAAGGTCTTTGCTTGAGGAGTACAGCACACAATTTCAAATATAAACATATGCTTTATTTGCACACACCTTATTTTTCGCCTACACTGACTGGAGACAAATATGAGGTTCAGACCCAGTCAGACAGCGCCACAGCAGAAGTGGGTCTTTGCAGAATGTGGGTGGGAGAAAAATAATTCACTTGATATAGAGACAGACCTGCTTAATATCAGGCATACTGGTGTGAACAATGAGAATATTTGGTCGCACTACACAGATTTTGAATGGAGGCTGTCTGTAGCCCTGGAACTTGAATGTCATTGTTTGCACAGAACCAAAACTTCATTATTTAAATGCTGCAGCACTGAGCAATGTCTGAATGAGCAACAGAAGACCTTGGAGAAAGAGAGTTGTCATGTAAAAATGCTGGCTGTCGATGCTAAGCCATGTTTGCCCCTCGGGATTTCATCAGCTGTTGGTTTTGGATCAGACTAAGACTTAAATCTCAGGCTGTGCAGCATTGTGATGATCTAAAGAGGTGTTTGATTGCATGATTAATTATTATCTCAATACAGATTGCAGTCATGTGAGAATATTCAACATTGCTCTATTACTGACTCTATAGTACATCATGGCAATGTTAATGTACAATAAGAGAAGTATGTACTTATAGTATCCCAGAAGTGATAATCCAGTAGGTCTGAGAGAGACATCAAGTGCCACCGCAGCTCAGCTGCCCTTTACTGGTTGTATTCATGTTTTTGTTGCTTTAACCAAGTCTAATGTGAGTGTTAACTCTCCTGCATTGTTGTCTAGACTAGAGTTTCACAATCCGTCCAGAGTGTTTGTATTTTTTATTTATTTATTTAGCTGAAACAAAACTTAATACCCATCCAATGCAGGAAATGACAGCCTCATCTGGGTAGTCATCCATTACCGTGTATTAATTTTACTCAATAATTTCTACATTTAAAAAGATATGGAAGCGCTGCAGTGTGTGTGTGTATGTGTGTGCAAGTTTGTCTGTGTGTGTGCGTGGCTCCTAATAGTTGCCAGGGCAGGGGGGTGACAGGGTTGTGCAGGTTAGAGAGTTCATTTCCAGAGTCTTTCACATGGTGATTACATTGGCATCTTAAACTGGTAACAAGACAAATAGGTGCGCAGATAAACACACACGCACGCACACACACACACACACACACACACACACACACACACACACACACACACACACACACACACACACACACACACACACACACACACACACACACACACACACATGCACGAAAACTAAAAAACATGACGTTCAATCTTTCTCTGTGGGGAATCGGTTGTGATTGAGAAGGTTTTCCATTAATGGTCTATCAGCCGTATGAAACAGGCCATGTAGCTTTGCAAGGACATCATATACACAAACACACACATCCAGGCACTTTGCTTTGTCACTATCAGTGCTGCAGCGAAGGCCAGTAAACCTTGTGTTTAATAGCTCTGCCATTTCATTGTGTCTGCTGATATTTTACTGTCAGAGAAGTGGAACAGGACCTCCTCTTTAAATATATGATAAAACTCAGAAGGACAAACACCCACTCACTCTTGATATTACACAGTATTACATAATATGCGGCATTATACATCAGTGTGTACTATGTGTTAAAGAAATGCAGATGACCACACCCTCAATATTGCAACTCTGTGTTTGTATCAAGTTAAAGGGATAGTTCAACATTTTGGCAAATTGGCCCATTGCCATAATCCCTATAGTTTTAGGAGTAGGTTTGTTACCTTTAATTGTCGGTGCAAGCTATTTTTAGAACAGCAGAGCAGAGCCGCGAGTTGCTCAGACTCATCAAACTCATCAAATACACAATCAAAACACTCTCCTGGACAAGTTGTGACCTGCACATTCACCACGCTATGAGATAACAACGGAACGTTGAATGAAAATGTAGTTGTTTTTGAGGTAAATTCATGCAAAACCACTGATGCGCGTTCCCGTCTGGGGCAGTTTTTGAATGAATTAATGAATGAATGAATTTGAATGAATGAATGAATTTCAGCAAACAGTCTCTGCATTTACCTCAAAAGCAGCTGTGTCTCGTAACGCTCCATTATTATCTCATAGTGTGGTGAATGTGCAGGTCACAACTTGTCCACCAGAGCATTTTGGAGTTGTTGGATTGTGTGTTTGATGACTTTGATGAGGGAAACCAAGAAATCCCATTAGCCTCTGAACAGCTCACGGCTCTGCTCCGCCGTTCTAAAAATAGCTTGCACCGACAATTAAAGTTAAAGGGCCAACGAGGAGTTTCTATTCGGTTATAAAACAGTCTCACGTTAATGTGGATGAATCTACGCTACCCACACTTGTTAATGGCTCCATTTTCGATCAATATATCGTTTTGTCTCTATCGTTATTTTGTTATTATTAGTGTGTTTGAGCTGACCAGCTTTGTTTCACGGACGCAAATGAGAATAACGGCGTTATGGTCGGAACTACGACGGTAACTGAACCTCTTTGAACCTCTGACTTTAATCCTTGATGAATGAAAACATGAGTCCGTCTTGCGCCGGTGGAGGAATTCTACGGTTTGTGCGGAGGCAGCGTGAAAACACTTCGCTTTTCCAAAACTCCTCGTTGTCCCTTTAACAAACTACTCCTATGACTATTCACCTTATTTTTCATGGAATCATGGAGGCCGTTTTTTTGTGCGACACTTCCGGTCCAGGGGTCTCATTTATGAAACTTGCGTACGTACAAAACGGGGCTGAAAGTGGCGTACGTGACATTTTACACCAAGGTTGTGATCTATAAAAAACAAACTTGACGGGAGAATGTGCGCAGCTCTAAGCAAACTCTGACCCAGGCGTACGTATGGTTTGGAGGAAAAGGAGAATTGGCGACACAGACGGTGTGGTGGTGAACTGAAGTCAGACTGAAGAAATGTAGAGTGAGAAGAACCATTATGTTTTTATTATCGACGTCACACATTTAATTTCAACCCGTATGTTAGATCCACGTTGCCATGGTAATTTAATTCAATAGCGCTATTTTGCATGTTTTTTTCAGAAAAAAAAAACTTCATAGAACTAAACTTGAGATTCAAAATCTAAATTCCTTATCTATATCAACAGCATTTCTGTCATTTTGTCCCCTCCCAGAGCGCAGGAGGAGGACAGGACGGCGCTGCTGCATGGAATAAACACATGGTGTAAATAACTACATGTTCCTTACTGTGTGAACATACAGTATGATCCAGAGTCAATTAAATCTCAATGCCTGGAAAAATAATCCAGTAATCGTTTGCACCATTGTTCCATTCTGTATTCTTGTTATCAAGAGAAGTGTAAAGTTTGATCATCCCTCAGAATGTTTACAAGTGATTTCAAAGTTTTATCGATCAGTCTAATTGTAAATGCATAAATCCAGCGGTGAGCCCCGTGTGTAATTTTACACCTCGGCACCGCTGGAGGAGAAAGGAGGGAGAGGGAGACCATGATGAAGGTTAATAACTCCTTTCAGTTTAGAACTGTTGTCATACAGTATGTGCCGCAGCCGAACCGGGTCCAGCGCTTGAGAGGCAGCGCACAGAACCTCTGAGACGCTGACACTGTTAACAGCTGCAGCAACGTGTCACGGTGCCACTTCCACACCTGCAGCCAATTTACAACAGCGACGGAACAAGAGCACGTCAGGCTCATTGACATGTAGATCGCATTCATGTGGTGGTTTGCATTGACCATCTACGGTTAAAACTGGGCGTGGACAGGGCGGAACGTGAAGCTGATTCAGCGGCGCACACTTGTAGGAACTCTGTGATCTATAAAGGGAAGTTTGCTTAGGAGTGTGCGTGCGCAGGGTTTTATAAATCTGAATATTTCTTGGCGCACGCAAAACTTGGCTTTTGGACGTACGTACACTTTTAGTAACGATCCCACGCACAGTTTTATAAATGAGACCCCAGCACTCTTGACCGCTGTCTACCGCAGCTACAGAGAGATAGCCGATATCTCTATCTTTGGCCTCTCTCAAAATTTGAGCGTGCTACAGTCTTTGAAAGACAGTCTGACTGACATTCCTGGCAAGAGAGTACTAAAACATTGCAAAAAACACATTTTGGACAAGTTTTGTTCCGGGGATCATCCAAATCTCTATTTTAGAGGTTCTGAAGATGCAAAAAATCCAGACTAGAAAAAAAAATAAGGGGGTGCTCGTGGACCCCTATACAAGTAAGATCCTGAATAACCCTCAGACTGTTGTCATCTGCCGGAGTTAGGTGGTTTCGGGTGGTGAATTGTTTCTTAGAGGTTTAGAAGAGATGTCGTACTTGGCCTGTGTTGGAGCGCAGCCAGTCTGTGCCTCTCTGACCTCTTTACATCTTCTTCTCTCTTGCATCCATCCATCCACCCATTCATTCATTAATTCAACCATCTATTCATCTCTCAATCCGTCTATTCAGACCTCCATTCATCTCTTCCGCCCTCTGACCCACTTCACTTACAAATGTCTGTGTTGGTGAAAGTGTGTGTGTGTGGTATGTGTGTGTGTGAGGTAGAGAAAGAGTCGGCAAAATGCACAGAACGATGAGAATGTCTGAACGTTAGGATGATAAAGGAGAAGAGAGCAGATTATAAACCTCTCTTTCTTCTGGGTAATGAGCAGATGGTCACACCTCTATCAGGGGAAATGAGGGCACAACGTAAGATCTCATTTCCTCCTCGGTCAAACCATGAAAACCAGGCATAATGTAGTGAAAACATTTACTCCATAAAAAGCATCTTAAATTGCACCTTACAGGAATTTTAAATAGTACCCTCTTTGCCATATTTACAATATTGAAAGTTGAAAACGGACTGTCAGAAAAGAAAACCTCCATCAACAAGCGGCCTGAAACAACCCAACAATTTGGAGACCAGGGAGGAAATGCTATTGGCTGCCAACACAAACTGAAGGCCCAAGGCCAAATATAAACTAAGGTGATGGAAGAACCCAACTGGCAGCAAAATGTCCTCCAGTCCCTGCAGGCCACTCCACCTTGTCACACACACGCACACACAGTCATTATGTTAGTTTAATTTTCTTTTGTTAACAAAAAATCATACAGAGAAATAATCTCATACCGGCACAAAGATAATAGGACATTAGTCACAGCATACCATTGTGTGATCCTTTCTTTATATTAGGACACTGTAGCACTGACTGTGAAACTCAAACTGAGATGAGATTAAAACGGATTTCTGATCATCACTGACTTTTAAAGCAGCACTTGTTCTATGCAACCGCCTATCCAACATTTCCTGCCGACATCTGTGGCTCATTTACACATGTCTCCCTCTGCTGATGTTTGAGATGGTACAAATGTGACACATGTAGTACAGTGCTGACTCAATCGAATATTTGAACTCTTAATTGACAGACCTCTGAACAAGGTAATACAAATAGCACAGATAGTACAAGACAAGTAGCACAGAAGCTTAGATGTTGCAGATGAAGCTGTTCTTTCTTTGTACTGTAGCTGGTTGGAGCTGTAATAGCTGAGTTTGTCCAGTAGAGGGAGGCGTCTTATCACCATCATCATCCTCAGTAACCAGACTGAACACCTGCCACACCCAATTTTTTTGTGTGTGTTTTGTTGTGCCTTTTTTTTAGATGAATAAATCCTGCTGTGCTTCATTCATAGCAACATTACAGAGAAAGGAAAATACCTATTGTTTATAGGGGGGGGAGAGCAGAGTGTCTGCCCATTCAAGAGTGGACCTCCTCATTGTGTCACATTCACACTGTGGACCAGTAGCCAACATGAGTAGTGGAAAATATGCACACATACTATACTGATATACCATACTAACACTCTGTATCTCTAGGTCAACATACACAGGCAGTCCATAAAAAAAAGTCATTTTGTTGGACCGCCTTTTGCTTTGATTACTGCATGCATTTGCTGTGGCATCGTTTCAATACGCTTCTGTAATGTCACAACATTTATTTCCTTCCAGAGCTGCAAAGATCCTCAATGGGGTTAAGGTCTGGACTCTGGTCACATTGGACCACATTTCTTCATTCCTTCCCGTTTTTAATAATGTGTTGGACAGTTCTCAACCCAATATTTAGTACAGGGGTTCCCAAACTTTTCCATGCCAAGGCCCCCCAAAAATCATTAGCTTCTGGCCGGGGACCCCCTTTGCAAACCCACCAACAATGCTACAAAATATGTCACACGTCAACTTTAAGAACGTTTTTGCAGACGTTTTCTCTATTCAATACTGTAGCTAATTATTACATTTGTTTAGCATGAGAATAATATTAACAACATGTTTTCAACACAGAATAAGATTTGTATGGCAGGTAGGGCAACATACACTGGCCTAAAATCAATATCACGATATATTGAGCAGTTAGTCATAACGATAAATTTAGCATTGGATCTATTTTTTTTTTTTTTTTTTTTTTTTTGCTCACTGCTTATTTACAGACATGCCATTAAACAAGACAGTACACTGTCTGAAAATATGTTGACAAAATGCAAATAAAGTAGGTTACTTTTATTTGTTATGAGTTATTGAACAACTGATAAGCACATAATTATAGCACACATCAGGCCCCAGAGTTTCTCTTTTGAACAAGCTCCTCTTTCTCCTCAATCATGATGCCTCAGCAGCTGCTTATTTTTGAACGTTTTTGCTCCTTCACAGTAATAATCTAGTCAATTTGTAAACTTATTCAACTGCAAAGTTCATCAATAAAGCACATCAATGTGGGCCCATAAATGTACGCCACATGTCCGGTTCTGTCTGTCTGGACTCTGGTCACTGGTCTGGACCACATTTCGACATTTCAGCGAGGTGTTTTCTGTTGCTGGTTATTAACATGATGGTTCCCCTCTCGAGCTGCTGCTAGCTATCCTACTCACCGTTTTACACCAATAATGGGTTGGAACAGTTCTCAACCCAAAAATATTTAGTAGTCTCATCAATCTCCTTAAAAAAATAATGATTTTATTTATTAAAAAATAATTAGATTTCTTTTTTTTGTCTTTCCTTTTTTTCTTATCTTCCCTCCAAATAATTTGACTGATTTAGTAGTCTCATGTCTCCTTAGAACAATAATTTGACCCTTCTGAAACAGATTAACATCTTCTCCACTACACCACAGGATGTGTCTTCCAACATGGTTGCTTAAGAAATGAGACTGCATCAGTTAGGGTTAGATAAGTTAGCTGAAACATCATTATCCATGCAGTAATTATCCAATGGGAGGCTCTCACCTATTATCTTAGTTAAATCCAGTTTTTTTGGACGGGCAGTGTATATCTGCACATAAATGGCTCGCTGTCTTGTTTTTATATTTTCAGATTGTGTAGTTTCAAGTTTCAGTGTGCCTTGTAAATGGTGTTGTCTGACTTCCAAAGAGCACATAAGGTTTTAAAGAGCCATTTGTAAGTTATTCTATTGCGACATCTCCAGCGTTAAGCATCAACAGCTGTTCACATACCAGTCGAGATGAAATGTTTGCTAAATGATAATCCTCACCAAAGTATGATGTTCAGTGACTCAAAAGCAAAAGGAATGAAGTTTGAATGTGTCTCAGGCTGCTGTAGAGCATCTCTCTCAAGTTTGAGTAAACTGGGCTCTGTCCTCAGGTGCTGCTGCACTTTTGAAGTCCAACACCTGAAGTAAACATTCACAGGCTCGAATAAATATAGGTCATGGCTTTTTTTTTTTTAAACCAGAAAAGGATGTTAGAGGAACGCTTGGAAGTGCTGAGGATGTGGGTATGAGCTTTTAAACTCAGTGAATTTTCAAATCCCTCATGCAAGAACTCAAATGCTCTAAGACATGCAAGTTCTGAAGTGTCTGACCAAACAGACGGCTGCTCTGAAGTTTTGAGGTTCTGGGTTCAGTCGTCAGTGAAGTTTAGGTCCAACACATAGATGAAAGACTTCTTCATTAAACAGACTTCGAGTGTCTTTGACCAAATAACACAGTGCGTTAGAGCACTCCTTAGAAGTTCTGAGAGTGTGGGCTCTCTACCTCTTTTTTTCTGTTTTCTCTTGACTGAAATGCAGTCAGTGAGAAACTTAGGGCTATAATGTGGTGGGTTAGTTTGTGAATTCTGCCTTTTTTCACTACCTCAGAACCTCAAAGCCAAATCCTGCTGCAGTCGCCTGCCATGTAATAAAACACTAGCGCTAAATTAGCTGACACAATAATAGCCACTAATATACACTGTGTGCATGATATATAATTTTGAAATACATATTGAAGTGATTTTACAGTCTTTTTTCTGCCATTTCTTACAATATTTGGCAAATCAATTGGTAAAAGCATGTTAAAAGACATCAAAAAAACCTTTGTATGTTTTCATGTCCCAGTCTGTGTCGACCACATGCAGCTCCTCTGCAGGCTGTGGAGGTCCCCCATGGTTGAGCCTTCGATAGACACATATTACAAAAAAGACCTTAGATAGAAATGCTGGATTTCTGTTTCAAAGTATTACAAGGTAAAAATGCGTGTGTTGTTGTGACAGAGCTACTGTATGTAAATGTCTCATCAGGAGTGCAGCCAAATGTACAATTGAGATTATGATTCTTGTAATTACACACCTCTCTTGCATCAGATCACTATCTGAGGTAATTTCATTTTCACTGTGCGCGTGTACGAGTGTGTGAAAGTGTGTTTTACGTGCGTGCAACAGACGTTGGAAACATTTGGTGCAGGGATGAGACAGAAGAATGGATCTATGTGTGTGTGTGTGTTACCATTAGCAACCCTGTAGTAACCGAGGGCAACAGCAGAGCAGCATTGTCATTATGGCGTTGGTGATTTATGTCTGTCGTCTTCCAGATCTTATTAAGTGTCACTCATAGTCACACCTCTCTCCGTGTGTCATCTCATCTGCAGCACACTTTCTGCAATATTATCGTCTGGTGTCAAACAGACAGCGCAGCCCGACACTGTGTCGTCTGGCCAATAGCTCATTCACAGAGCAGACAACTTCCAATGCATTCAGCGGGACAGCAGATATTGGACATGACAAAATGCTTTAGATGTGCGGATGCTGCTGATACCTCCTCCACCTGAATATAAAGCAAAATCCACAGGGCCACATTTGTCGCTCAAGCTGCAGAAGAAGATTTGTGCATCTGCCATCGTAATTATAAGTAAGAAAAATATGAATAATAAGAATTATGATTTGTTTTTGTAACTTCATTTACTGAATACTCATCTTTATCAGTTTCAAGATCCAGAGACATTTGCAACGTCTGCTGAAGTTGAATTTACTTACAGAGTAAATGTTGGGCAAAACAACACATCTTTTTCTTCATCCCTCCTTTGCGACCGTCGTCACTGAGCTTAGTTCATAAATAATTGATCTGCTATTACATTTTGCATAGTCATAGCTGTGGAAAATTAGGCTGATCTGGTCCCTCTGCGTTTGCAGTCGAGATTGCAATGACCTCACATGTTCTCCAACCTGTCACTTATCCTTGAAACGCTGATCGATAAACAGCCGAAGGCAAACCGCTCCGAGACCTCCACGTCAGTCTTGTTTCTTACGGCCAATCGCAGCCTCATGCCTGCAGTTATTTTACTTTGCCCTGTTTAATTCATGTTTTAGCTTTTTGAACGGCTGATTCTGTACTTCTGAAGTGACACATACTCTCAATGTCCTTCAGAAAGGCCGTCAGTGTTTGAGGATGAAATCAGCCCCATCGTCTGTTTGTTTTTTCCACAGGAATCCATTTTCAGCCCCAAACCATTTTGCCATTCAAGCAACACGATGATTGATTGCAAACAATACTTTACTTCCTATCAACTCTTATAGGAGTTAGATTTGCTGTTGCTACGCAGGCATCATTAGCACAACAGCTGTTTTCGATGAACAAGTCACTTTGATGTCCAGTCTGTGCTCAAGAAGTAGCGCTGCCGAGCAAGTCCATAGTGACCTGTTGTGAACACAGCTGTGGCTAAAATGCTGGGCAGGGCTGGTAAGTAAACAGCTAATATTGGCATTGGAGCAATAGCAAAACAAAAGCTCTTTTAATTACAACAAAAATGTTCTCTAGATCCAGAGATGTATGTATTAGCCTACAGTCATTTGCATGTCTCCTCTGCTGGTTTTTAGAGAAGGTCACTGCATTTAAAAGAAAATATGTTAACTTTCCTGGCTCGCAGAAATCTCTGAAATGAAGGAGAAGTACTGTTGAGGTTGTTTGCGTCTTGCGATTATGGAGATGTAATTTATAGATGTGCTCTCCCTCACCTTTAGGCCCCAAGATACCATTTACCATTAAGCTCTTGGATTTATTACTTGAGATAATTACACTTATCGCCACTGCATTTTTCATGATTAGGTCAGTTGGTCGTCCTTCACCCAGAGACATAATAACTGTTGGTGTTTATTAATTACAAATATATTGCTGGAAAATTACCTCCTAGTATATTTGGAGTCTGTGTGCTTGTATTGAAATATGGTCCAAAACCTAAAGATCTTATTCCTAACCATGTCCTCCTCATACATCCAGGTAATGATTTGGATGATAAATGTGTATTGGTATTTGTTTTTTGTGTGTGTGTCTGACTGTAAACAGGGTGTTGCAATAAAAAGAGCAAATGTGCTCAGCCAATCCCGTAAGAACACAAGTCAAATCAAGTACTTGTCACTCTCGGTATACATTACTGAAGACAAGCAAATTCCCAGCTTCCACAATGATAAAAGAAAACACAAAACACAAAACAAAATATTCCAGATTATTTGTGAGGTGTTGACAATCTTTCTGTCTGTAACAAACTCATAAAAATGTGTGGTGTTGTTGAGACTGATCCCTAAAATCTTTGCTGGAGTCTGAAGAATCATGGGATTTCCCCAGAGGACACAGTCTGTGGTTTTTAATTGAGCTTTTATTTCTTTTTTTTTCTTCTTTCCATCCCACCCCCCTCTTCCTTTCCTGTCCCTTTCTTCCTCTTCTTTCCCTCTCATATTTTCCCCTTTCTATTGCCTCAGATTTTATAAATCAGTTCAGGGGGAGGGTCCGCTGAGCCTTTTTACCACGTGTGTGTTCATGCACTTACATGTATCCTGTTATTACACATAATACTCATATCCTTTTTTTTTATGAGCCGCTCTCTTGAACTCCAGACATAGAATGAATTATTTGTACACACAGGGACGCGCCATATGATCTTTTTGCTGGTCACTGGTGCATCTTTGTAGGCAATATGAGCAGTTTCCATGGTGATAGTGTTCCCTTTTGTTTATGTGGCAATACAGAAAAGATCCAAGAGATACGGCCTGTCTCATAAAGTAAGATTAGTGGGTTAGACAGCTAACTTCGGGCTTAACCCGGGCTTTCCAGATTTACAAGGCTTGCTCACTTTGATTTTGTGCAACGTGGCGAACTTCCTCTGGAGATGAAGCACGTTGGGATCAAGGAATTTGAGAAATGTATGTAAACAATGCGACCGCTAACAAATCAACCCACCAATTTAGCTTACACGCAATGTTTGTCACAGGAACGAAAATGATTTGACCATATCCAGATATGCGATATGAATATCACAGTGTTTTCCATGACTGGTTGCTTCAGTATAACTTTTCAGAATAGAAAACATTGAGAAGCCTTAAGTTGCATGTATAGTTGTCTTACAGTGGGTGAATAGTGTAACTCATGATCGTGTTTGTTTATATACTGTATATACCTCTGTGTGAACTGCGATTAGTCACTTGGACTGTTATCATAATATATGATACAGTATAATGTATTAAAACCCTATATGGTAGGCTACATTGATCTAGAATCAGTTAATGAATGTCCAGTCCTAATCAAAATGTGTTTCTCCAGCGGTCCTCTCTGCGTTGGCAGCAGAAACAACCATTGATGCATCTCATCATGAGCACAACCTCCCACTTCAGGCTGCTGGATATGTTGCATGAGTCAGCAACATAATGTGTATTTTATTTAGGTCTGTTTCTATTCATTATTTTGATTATAGTCGTGTGCTGTGTTCACCGCTGCATCATGTAAAGGACGTAAACGTAGATCTGCTCAGCTTAATTAGAGACTGTGGGCATCATGTTGGAGTTTCTAATGGGATCTGCAGAGGAGCAGACACTGGGGTCATCATCACCACTTCACCATCTCTGCAGATTAGTCAAGTCATTTAAGACTCATCCACCGTGTCTTTGCTTTCCGTTTCCCACAATCCTTTTCCCTCGTTGCCATAGCCGGAGTGTGTTTGTGTTTTTCGAGGGTGTGGACTCGATGGTTAGTGAGTTGGTGGCTGATTGTATTAGTTAGCAAAGCTGGTCCTGGAAACTCGGAAAAATATGACTCATGAACTGTTGTTTCTTCTCTTTTGCCTCTTTCCTTTTTTTTTTGATCCACCCACTCTGAAAACCCCCCACGCACATAAGCTGATGTGATACTTCAAGGCCACTACAGAAAGACGCATCAGTGATCAAGAAACATACGGCGAGGACTTTTAGTTTCTCCACCCAATCTAAATGTTTTCAACTAGTTAGTATGAACTCTTATGTTCAAGAAAAGCAACAGAAATACAAAACTAAAGTAAATTAAATACTCTATTACATGAATGTAACTCAGTAAATTCTGAGTGTTCAGTGTACATGAAAGCAGATGCATCCTCAAGAGTCCCTGTAAAGTATGTAAAGTTGTAATTTACAAAATCATCAGTAAACTGCACAATCAATGCAGTTGTAATAATGATGCAGTGTTTTTACACTTAAATGCGTTGGAGTGAATTCTCACGGATGTGGATACATCTGGAAAGTTTCCATTCAGTGATTCATTTTGCAACCTTGTTGAAAACCACCAGTAACAGTAAAATGGTCCCTAATAAAAAAAATCCATGCCTTAAACAAGATGATTAAGATTACGATCAGTCTGCCAGAAGATGAGCTCATGTCACCATGCTGAAATGTCTCGGATGTCTCCTCTTCTCACACGCTAGAAATAAAACTGATTTTACAGTGTGGCTGCCATCCAACATTTGACCACCTCACACACATGAAATCGTGTAACCCAGTCTCAACACAGTATGAACACATTAGTATAGTGAAGTGACTGTGGGAAAACTGGGGCAGCACACACACACACACATGAACTCACACACAGAACTGGGGCAGAAAGTACTAAGTCTCTCTTTTGTTCTGCCTCTGTGTAGTTATGCAGGTCGTGTGGTTGGCAGCACTTTAAAAGCCCAGAGGGAGAATCCGGAGATGACCGTCCGTAATACAGATCCTGTCCTGAAGGGGGCGAAGCAGAGACTGGAGCAGCTAACACAGGTAAACTGTTATTATCTCACTATGCAACACCATCCTCAATCCCCCCACCCACACACACCAAAACACTCCATGTGATATCAGATGATGTCTTCATTGTTGTCGTGACCTTGTGACCTGAATGTCACCATCACCGACACTTTGGATCATGACAGGGTCTCTTGAATATCGTTGTTTGTCAGAAGAGTAAGTCTGTAGGTGACCCCACTGACCTTTTATTATAGCGAAATTGACTGAATTCATTCATCCCCCACCACCACCACCACCCAGAGAGACATTAAAGATTTACTTTGTTTGTTTGTTTTTTCCCCTTTTTTTGTCGGCTCACCACCAGCACCAGGCCAAAATACCCACTCTGCATCAGCATCAACTTCTCTCAACCTCTTTGTCTCCTTTGTCTTTCTCTCAAACCACAGGTGTGTGTGTGTGTGTGTGTGTGTGTACAGTCTGAGGGTGTGTCCTCATCAGGCTCTCAATCATCTCTTATCACTGCGTGTGTGAAGTGCTGCTTTATCCAATAAACTTAAATGTCACCACTCTAAACAGGTGTAGATAATAACAGACAATAATAAATTAATTAATTCACCAATTAAAGCCGATTTATGCAGCACTTTGAACGATCAGGACAGCATGGCAGTACAATTTGCGACGGATGATTCATAAAATTATATGAATATAATCCATAAAAATGATACATCAAGGGGATTCATCATAATGATGATGCTGATGATGATTCATCGTTTGTGCTGAAGGCCATGTGGCTGTGCTCAGGACAGGTTGATACACAGACAGAGAAACATGGTGTATTGGCCATTCAAGTGAAAGGCTGATGATGTTCTTCTGTTTTAGTTGTGATTAAGAACTTCCACGAGAAGAGCAGAGCCAACAATACACCTGTCCAGCCTGTCTGTGGCACTGACAGGTCTTAAATATATACCGTACAGCAAAGGCGATATCATTTCCTGAAACAGCTGGGCGCTGTCATTTCTTTTGGCAAATGTTCCTCCAGCAGTGCATTTGTTGTGGACAGTTCTCGGCGGCGTGCTCGCATGAATTTATGTCAGCGGGACGCCGTGTGTGGAATCGATTCAAAATAAACGACAGAGCTCATGTTCAGCATAATGAAGCAGTGTCACCTGGCTCAATTGTTTGTTCTTAGTCGTGTTTGGACAACAACAGCGGCCAGTGGCAATGGGGGAATATTAAGCTTTGGATACATAGGCAGCAAGATCAATTCACTGTCTTTATTCTGATCCTTTCATGGGATTTGTTATGATTGATAAGACAGGGAGTCTCGGCAGACTCTAAAGTTTTAAAGTAATATTTCTTTTAGCCGAGTCATTAATCTATTAAAGACAGAGATCACGTCTCAGTTTATGCTTAAGAAAATCAGTCAAGCTCGGAGAAGGGCTGCTAATGAAATGTTTTGATGTGGCAACACGTTCTGTCAGCACTGATGCATTAAGTGTCTGTCATGAAAACCTGATCAATTCTGTTAACGTAAGTGTTGTTGATGTTAATGGAATATTCATGGAAAATCATTGGATGGAGCAAGTTAAGGTCCCCCCCCCCCCTCTCCCCGCGCCTCCTCCCCCCGCTGTTGAAGCTCTTTCTGTGCTTCGTCTAATTTTGGTGGCGAGTCCATTAATCATGTTGCATTTACATGCAGGAATTGCCAAGTCAGCATCATCCCCCACCCTGCCATATACACAAGCACACACACACACCCTACATGCGCCATGCGATTTATGTGCTGTATGAGATGTGCCGCTTTCTCAGGCCCATTAAATCAATGCAACCTGCACATGGTCTGTTAGTCTAGGATTTAAAAAAAAAACAAAAAACAACAAATCTTCTCCTGTGAATCTTCTAACATGATCACATGCAGAGATTCAGACTCTGTGAAGATACAGGAGGTTAAATGAGTGTTTTTTGGACTTGGGATACACACCCACTGGACTCATGATGGTAAAGCTAACAGGCCACAACATGAACCAGATGGGGAATGTCAGATACAACACAACTCATCTGAATCGCGAACTATTTTCAGTTCCACAGGGTTGTGCCGTCTTTGCATCTACTTAGCAGATTCAAAGAATTCAAGTCTGTGCAAACACAAAAAAACAAAACAAAAAAACCCCTCTGTCTCCTTTTTTTTCAAACAAATTTATCCAAATCATCCAAATCCAAAGGCTGGGTTCGGCTCTGCTGCTCTCATGCTCAACGGTCCATGTGCGTCACAGACATTAACGCTCGCCATTTATGAATTATTATTCACAGTGTCACGTGTGCCATTTACAGACTTGCACTGCCAGGATGAGAGAAGGCAGATAGATATGTAACAGGACAAAGGCGCATCCTTGGAATTTTAATTATTTAGTTTCCAGTGTCTGTTTTTCCTCTCCGTCTTTCCCTTTGTCTCATTTTGTATTTCACTGTCCCAATTTGTAATACATGTTAATTAGACTCGTGCAGCAGTGGGCTGTGTTTCACACAGGCTTTGCCCTCTAATGGGATTCTATTAGAGTAACGACTCGCTTATCCTGGCAATTAAAATTTGTATGTACATGCTCAGCCAATCAGGAAGAGCCTAATCAGCCCTGTGAGAGCTGGCCCTGTATAGAAAGGGTCGTGGTCTCAGCATTTCTTATCCACGAGGACGGCTTCGTTAGAGGACTATCTCAGTCTCCACAGGAATGATGTTTGACGAACTGAACACGCAGCATGCAGTTTATTGCATCCAGTAATAACACCAACGTGCACCATTACAGGAAGTCGATGGTTTGGCACGACTGGATTTCATCATGAGAAGCAAAGTTTGTGTCTCATCACAAATTCTGCATCTAATTTGGGCCGTGTTAAAGAAAAAGTTTGACGTTTTTAAGATTAGCTGCTTTCTTGCAGAGAGTTGAGAAGATACTCGTCTCTATCTGATGAGTTTGTCATTCTTGTTAGCTCATTATTTTAAATCAGTGTTGTCCTCTCTGTCTTGTACTGTATGGAGCTGTTTAAGTTCCCAGCTGCACAGGTTTTTTCTTTTTATTGCTGTAAGATGCAAATAAACAAACAAACAAAAAAAGATAATATCTGAAGTTGCCACTGTAGCTATGAGCTGTAAGTTTTTCTCCTGCCATTAATTAGACACGACAGCTCAGTCTGGAGCCGCCACCCTTGAATAATTTCACTTAGGCCTATTCAAGTCGGCCTGTTGGTTTCTCCGGAGAGTTTCAATGCCACATGGCCCAAGTTCTGTTTAAATTCTAGCCTTTCCACACGATTAAGAAAACACAGCCTTGGTGGAAACATCGCTGTAATGTATTTTCGTCCTCCCTCAGTCCTCATTTGCAGCGCGATGACATGATGGTGAATCACCACACACAAAGTCTAGTCTCTCTCCGCGTCCCCTCGGACATGCTGTCACGAAATAACCTTGGCTCCCCCTTGTTTCCATGGCTGCTCCACACCTACTGTACGGCGGAGGCCAGATGTCCTCAGACACTCACCCAGCATCTAGATGGGAATTACTCAACCTACATTAAAAGTAGGGTGTATCCCTGATTGGTATTTGAGGGGGAAATTGTGTTTGTGTTGTGCAGATAATTGTGTCTTTAACACATTCAGTACTACTACTATCCATTTATTCTTCCACGTAACACTGTTTAGCCTTGATCCTTTCAAACACATGTGGGTGCTCCCATAGTGAGTGCGTGTATCACAACTTGCAGCACCCTAATAAATAACAACTTACACCATTTGTTAAAGAGATTAAAAGGTAGGAAGGCTTTTGAATAGCAACTGAGGTGAGGGAGCGTTGATATAATTACTCTCACACTCCATGACAACAAAGTTAAAAAAAAAAAGGTTGTAATTATCAAAACCCATACAGTCGACTCTCAGTTTGGCCTCTTGTATGATTTCATTTGCTGGACAGATTTCTGTTACTAAGGCAACATAAATCATTAATATAGATGTGGCAATCTTCGTGGCATCTCTCTCTATATAGAAGTCCTATCTTCTGGCAAAGTAAAATAACATAAAACGTCAGTACAATGCATCTTTTTCCTTTATAAAACTGGTGGCTCTTTGCCTTATCTCTGTCCTCAGCTGGAATTTATATATTACCCACCTTAACTCTCTGCAATACACATTCATCACGCTGCGAACCAATTATATGTTGCTGTCGTTGTATATATGTGAAAACCAAATAAGTCCACAATTTATTATTTTTCTTTTTAGTTTCAAACTTGAACAAAAAAGTTTATCTTGTCTTTTTTTTTCTCAATATTTGAAAACAGATTGATTATTTTAGTTTTTCATAGCGACCACAATAGTTTAGTTTTAGATATCAGGCTTTCATCCGACATGACAATTATGTAACATGCCACAGCATCCAAACTGTGACTTAACAGAGTGGTGAAAGAGCACGGGTTCATACAGCGGCTGCATGACCTCAATTACCCTTCAGTTTGCCCTGTGACCTTGTGTGTGCGTATGTTTCTGTGTTTGTGTAGGCATGTTGTCCGTGGTCAGTTGGTGCCTGAAGAGGGAAAATATCACTGGAAAACATTCCTTGTGTGTTTTTAGCATCTGTGTTATAATAGCTGCAGCATTGTTATGATCACTAAAGGAGCAGTTTGACATTTTATGAAATAAACATATTACATTGTTGCTGAGGTTTAGTGTCTGTCTGCACAGCAGCCAGCAGTTCACTCTCTCTCTCTCTCTTGCCTGCAGCTGTGTGTGTCTCCTCCAAACAGAAAGGTAAACTCAGCTGTTAGGGCTTGATTGCCTTTAAAAAAAAAAAACCTGCTTATGCACGCTCATTTTCGTGCAAATAGAGTAATACTGTGTTTGTCCTTTCCATGTGAAGCACAAGCCATTTAGCATAGCTTAGCATAAACACTGGAAATGGGCTCGCCACGCTGACGATAAGACTTTTCAAGGTGTACGTGTGGTTTCCACCTTTGAACAGGGAGAGTGAGGAAGCTGTTTCTACCTATACTGTATCTAGTCTTTATCCTAAGATAAACTAATCACCTGCTGGTTGTAGCTTCATATCCAGTGTACAGATCCAAAACCAAGGTCGGTTGTCACAAAGAAAGCAAAATGTCAAACTAGCCCTTTAAAGTATTTCCATTTCCTTATGGTGATGTTTGAGTTGAAGTGTGTGAAAGGAAATGTCAGCAGTGTTTTTCGAAAATGCATGAATGTGTAACGTGTTACGTACAACTGTGTGTTTGATTCAGGAGCTGCTGGTGGAGCTCGGCTGGGCGAGCAAAGCCAGAGCAAAGGCGGAGGAAGAGGAGGGAGGGAGCGCACAGACAGACACAGGCAGTGGAAACGACTGTGATGATGAAGATGGCTGTGAAGCATCTGGCGTGGAGAACGGTGAGTCACACATACACAGAAACACACACGCACCACACACACACACACACACACACAAACAAACACAAACACAAACAAGCATATAAAAATAGGGAGGGGGAACATTAGCAAACAGACACCCACAAGTAAACACACACATGAGGTGCTGCACATATGCAAGCTTGTCTTTTGCAAATATAGCAAATATGCATTATGAGTGTGTGTGTGTGTGTGTGTGTGTGTGTGCGTGTGTGTGTTACAGTCTCCACATATCTTGTGCCAGCAGGGGAATGCCCACAGGGAGGGATAGTACTGAGAGATGGATTCAACAGTCCTCTCTCTCTCTCTCTCTCTTCCTCCCTCTCTCTCACTCCTGCCATCTCTCTTTCTGCTGGTCTCAGCAGTTTGTTTCTCTCCTCCTTGGCCAAGATAAAGGATGCACTAACAACCAGGTCACCCAAAAAGAGAAATGGAAAAATAAACTGCGATTATTCATTTATCTCTTGACTTATTCATTGTGCCCCGTGCTTATACATAAAACATGTAAATGATGGGGAGGTCTGGGGAGCCCTAGGCGCCTTGAGGCTATCCCACAGAGCGAATGTAATTAAAATTTGGTGAAAATCTAAATTGCTGATCAGAATACATCACTCTGTGTTGAGGTTATTGACCAAATGCAATGCTTTAACGTTGTTGATGTGGAGAAACTTGAGGACCCCACTGGTTGGTAGAGCTCGTGGGAGGATTTGGAAAATTAAATCAAACTCTTTAAATTACAGACTTTCCAACCAGAGGTCTCTGTTTTGGAGCATAATGTAGTCATTGCATTGCTAAATGTGTTGGAAATGTAGATCAGCACAATGGCTGCATGTCGCTTCTACTTTTTAAAAAAATCTCCCAGCGTGGGCAGGTTTATTTAAACAGAGTTTCCAAAATATTCTCTGCTTTGCAGAGGCTTGTTAAATATGAGTGGGGGTAGAGACGGATGGAGATATAAAATAAATACAGAAAGCTCATCTAAAGCAAACCAGATAATAATGTATTCATGCGTGACCCCATTGTTTATGGTGAGAAGCTAAAGGTCTAAACGGCCAGCGATTGTTTCATCCACTGTCATGACCTTCATTCAAACTGATGTTTTTCCACTGATTAAGAGAAAACAGATCCAGTTCTTTGTTGGATATCAGTGTCTCCAAACCACAGGTCTGAAGGACAAACAGTCCTCGAAGGGCTGCTCACATGCTGCGGCGTCTCCCTCCTCTACACGCGCTATGGAAAGCTTTACTGTCCGTGTCTATCTTTAGCTGGAAAAACACATATGTTGATTAACTGGTCAACATACGAGAAGACCCCGGCCCCCCTTTCTGGGCACAGAACTTTCCATGACACCCAAGTGGATTGTGACTGGAGTTTCAAGGGTTGACCCAAGCTAATTATTTACAGGTCCGATCAATACTGTCATAAATGTCATAGCAACCAACATCACCAATGTGTTTGTCTGGGATGGAAATTGTGCTGAAGTAGAACAGAGAACAGTGTCGTCATCTGAGGTGTTGATGCATTGATTATTGATTGTCATAATTTAGTGAATGAAGTCTCGTCCTTCCACATCAGCGCCCGGTAACACAACCCTCGTGATCACAACACACTGTTGGTGATGTCATTGAGTGATGGGGTCTCTGCCCCCGAGGGCAGGATGCAGCGCTGTAATGCACTGTACTCATCACTGTTGGAGTCATGAGTGTAGATCCCCACAGTGACGTATTGTAAAGCTGTACAGCTGTACTGTACTATACATTGTTGTTGGTCAGTGGTTGTTCTTGACCAGCACTGGACCCCTAGCCTCGTAAACCAGCCTCCCCCGGAAATGCATTCAATTCATTTCTCAGGGAGAGTCTGGCCTCATACCCGTTGAAACCGTTTCGCCAGAAATCGGCCGTCTACCGAGCCAATCAGCGTCGCCGCTGTGGATTGACACAGCACGTTGGCCAATCAGGGCCTGAAAACATCACTACATGGACTGGACTCACCTACAACAAACATGGCGGAGCGTCAAACAGCGGCGTAAAAACAGCAGTAAGGGAAGTTCTAAATGAAATACCATCAATTACAGAACTTAAACTAGAGCAAGAGTCGGCGCTTGTTGAGTTTCTTGGAGGAAAAGACGTTATCGCTGTTCTTCTTCGGTCCAGCCAACAAAGCACGTTGGCCAATCAGGGACTGATTGGAGGCGGAGTGGTTACAACGGAGATGAGGCCAGACTCCCCCTGAAAATTGAATGCATTTCGGGCAAAAGCCACAAAGAAATAAGATGATTGGAGGAAAAAAAGAACAAAATAATAGTTTTAAAACTTCATAGGTTATTTCAAACTTCAGCTGTCCTCATTTGTCATTTTCCACTAAGTAGATCATCAGTATGCGAAGTAATCAGTCTGTCACTCCGACTCAATTAGCATGTGCTGTGTAAATGTTTGCTCTCTGTCTCGACGACAACACGTCCAGACTGAGTTTTGGGTTTCAGGTCGGGTTCAGGATGTTTTTTAAGCCTCTGCGCCAGCCACAGCAGAGACTAAGAGACATTAACATTTTTGAGCGTGTGCCATTCTTGTGATGGTGATATCTCAGAAAAACGCCTGGAGGGATGAAGCGTTGAGATTTTGCTGGTCAAAGGTCAAGTTCACTGTGACCTCATAAAACGTGGTTTTAGCCATAACTCAAGAATTCATTGGCTCGCTGTGACACAGTTTAACACAGATGTCTGTAAGGACGAAATGATGAAGTGATGACATTTTATGTTGAAGTGGTCAAAGGTCAGCTTCGTTGTGACATCATAATGTTCTGCAAAAATCCCTCTGGCCATTATTCAGAGCTATAACTCAGGACTGGACAGGGACATTGTGTCCGTATTTCCTGTAAATTGACTGGTTGGTGGAGACATCCGACTGAGAGGTGGTGATTTCGAGTCTTGTTTATTGTACTGTATTTGTATGGGTTTAGTCCTTTTTAAATACACTGTTAATGTGGAAAACATCTGTGTATCTTCATTACATTACCCAAAAAATAAAGTTAGTGGGAACATTGTGCAGCTTTGAATAGTGTCTGCAGGCTCTGCTTCCACGCTGCATAGAGCCCCAACACTCACTCTTTAGCAGTAGGATAGGGCAGCCTGTGCGGCATATTGCTTGAAAGACAAAATTCAGGGCAAGAAAAAAAGTCTACTAAGCACTCGCTTCTGCTCGTCAAGCCCTTTTTGAAACCATGTGAGTAAGAGAACTTAAGAAATTCAGATGTATCATCAACAATTTTGTCGACTCAGATCTTTTCTCATCTCGACTGTGATGGTAGGAAAGTGGACGGTGCCGATCAGAATAGAAAATAGCACCACATGATGATAATGGTAATGATAATGAGTGACATTTTCAGATGCACCTCAGAATTATTTTATCATAGTGTGGAGGGCTGTGTTTGTTGTACACATCTGATATTAACAATACCTCGCCGTGACGTATGTGTTATGTAAATGGTTGTTTTCTTATCCTGATAAAGTAAGGTATTTGTTGGTACATTTGTCACAGCCTCTCCGCTAACCTTGATGTGACACATCTTTGGAAACTCTGGCCTCCCGCTGGGCCTGAAACTGGTACATTGGCTATTTGCAGAGAAAATTGCAGGTTATGATTTACCAAGCTGGTGGCGGCGCTTTGGGATCGTGCCTTTGCCTCTCAAGCCGCATTGAATTCCTGCAGAAAGAATCACAATAAAGAGTGACAAAAGGGGGTTTTTCTGCATGTCTCCGTGCTCGTTGGCATCTCTATGCATATAAACAAGGCTCACATGCACTGAAGCTGAAAGACGAATGCAGTATCAGCCAGAATACACAAATCTCTGAGATAAAGCGCCGCAAGTCATTTATTTTTTTGACTTATTTATACTTTTAATGCTTATGCTGAGCATTAAATCAGTAGTTTGAGTTAGTGTACAAATAAGACGCCATCGATCGAATAAATACAGGAGTCTGATTTCTTTGATGGAACTGCCACTAAATCTGCCCGTCCACACTCGGAGACTCTGTCTCTTTAAAATTCTGCCGACAAACCGCTTCACTGAAATGTGGAGCTTATTATTTCACAGAAGAGGAAGAGCATAGAAGCAACATTTCTGTTTGCGTGAGAAAGGGTGTTAGCGAGTGCGTGGATGCGCGCTCACAAATGAATGTTTACGGCATTGTGTTTTTGTGTGTGTGTGTGTGCCTGCCATGTGCTTTATGTGAAACACATACAGTTACTGTGTTTATGTGATTGCAGGCTGTGCATCTGTGTCTGCAGAGTCTTGGCCTGCGTAATCCAGTATGTTTTATGGATGGCCCAGTTCTCTGGCCATCTGACTGAAGCAGATCCAATAGTGTGCGGCTCAGTCCTGACTTGTAATGTCTTTCTTAATATCGACCCACTGTATTCTTTAACACACACATGATTGAGCTTAAGTTTTCTCTCTCTATCTCGCTATCGCTCTCTCTTTTAGTCCCTGGGCTACAGATACGAACAGGGAAGAATAAAATGAGGAGAATATTCCTCCTGTCTTGTAATTAATTCTCATGACATTTGGGCTTTATTGAATGCTGGAGAGAGACAAGAGAAGTGTAGGATGAGAGGAGGCGATGCGGTGCCAGGCGCTGAAGTCAAACCTTTAACGCTTCAATGCCAAGCCTGTGTTTTATTTATGTGGGCCAGTTAACAGTAAGAAGTTAATTTAGTCATGCCAAGACAGTGCACAGCCTATTATTATTTGATTTAAGTCCACTTTCCACATCAAGGAAAGTTGATCTCGGCCCAGAGACGGAGAATCACTTGGCAAACATTGTTGCAGATCAAAAACTAAGAAGAAAGCCAAGCATCCTAACATATGAGCAGTTAAAAGCACAGAGCTTTAGTTAGTGCCATTTATTTTTCAAAGTTTCTTTTTTTTTAAGAACCAAAAAAGCAATTTTTACATTATGAATTTAATCAGTGTTATACTGAAGGTTAGCTACTTGCAAGAACAGAAGTGGTTCACTCACATAACTGTGGATCCATGAGATAAACCTTTCATCTCTATCTTTTTATAATTATTAGAGATCTTATTTTTACACTTTTCACAGTGAGATAACAGTCACACAAATGCATGTCACAGATGCCATTAAAAAAAGTTAATCATTCATCATTTCCCCTTCTTTTTCACTCTTCTTTTCTTCATTCAGTCATTTCTTTCCCTCCTTTTCTCTGGAAATCACAGAGATTAAACTGATTGATTTTCTCTCCTCAAACCAGCACAATCCCTCCTGCAACTGCCCTTTCTCCGATCTCTCTGTCTCCCCAGACGTATCCAGGTCCTATAACGTCAATAATGTAAATGTAATCACAGCTTCTCTTCTCTTCTCTTCTCTTCTCTTCTCTTCTCTTCTCTTCTCTTCTCTTCTCTTCTCTTCTCTTCTCTTCTCTTCTCTTCTCTTCTCTTCTCTTCTCTTCTCTTCTCTTCTCTTCTCTTCTCTTTCCTGCGTCACCCTAATTGCTCCCTGTTATAAACTGTGATGTGGTGGTGTTGGTTGCAGAGGTGGGGGTGCCATAAACCCCCCAGGTATCCATGAGTCACATTACAACCACCGATGCCAGTCTGGAAAACACCAGAGCTTTTCCAACTAAATATCTCGGAGGACAACAGACAAGTCTGTCCTCCACCTTTGTATCTTTTACGTAAGCAACTACAGGATGTGTTTGCTCAAATTCGTACATAGGAGAATGTGCACGCGTGTACTCACAAGTGGCACTCAATCCCTGTAACCATGGTTACCAGGTGGTCTGCCCTCCCATGGGTACCTATTTGATGACAATGCTCTGTTTGAGAAGAGAAAAAAAGAGAAAGGGAGATAAGGAGCGATGTAGAAGGTGGGAGAGGAGGTGTGGTAGACTCTTCTTGGCCATGCAACATAATGTATTGTGCTTTATGTAAGTCTCATTACTGCCTCTGTGTTACGCATGTGCACGAGTAGATTAGAAACAGGTTAAGCGAAGTTCAATGTGCAGTGGAAATCCTGCTCCGCCTCATAAATCTACACCAAATACTAAAAATACAACAGGATATTACACTTTGCCGGAGCATCTCTCTATTTATTGTCCTGCTTCCATGTATCTTCCCTCCATCATCATTGCCTTGCTCCACTGCCCTCTCTCCTCTCCCCCTCTTCCCTGGGGCCCGATTCGCAAAGCCTTTAGAAGCTATTTCATCTTAAAGGGAAAGGCCAGTGTTTTCCAGCGCTTGAACATGTTGCCCCTTCGCCCGAGGACAGTTTGATCTGCATTCGTAGGCATCCACTGCTCAGTAAAAGGAGCCAGAAAGAACAATAAAAAGTCTGGTGAGCCTCCTAATCTGCACTGGTGGCTATAAAAGTTCCCAGAGCGAGCATTTGGATTGGATTGATCAGCGCTATAAAATGAAACTGCTTTCTTTGTACATGCTTGCAGTGGAGGACATTAGGGTGTAAAACATGCACATGCCATGAATTTGATGCAGCATGCTACTGATACAGTAGCTGCACACAGACCGAGACCTTTTCTACACATTGTGCTCTTTCACATTTAGTATGTCCTGAGATTTATACCCATACAATTACTGCTAACTATTAGCAAATGCACTTCATAGGAATAATAATGAAGCCTTGATTTTCTTGTTTACTGACATAATGAGGAAATGCTCACTGTGTGCTGAACAAATCTGACATACAGAAAGTCTATACTGAATATATTACCATAATATTTGCCATCTACCCATTTTATTAGCCCTCCCTACAACATCTGCTCAGACAGTCCGGGTCTTGCTTAAACACAGGGAAAGGTCAGCGTTGAAGTCGACAATTCCTCCTGTACTTGAAAGCAAACGCATGGGTGTGTTCTACAATTTCTCGTATTGACGTGAAATCCCATCAGAGATGAATTTATCCCTCTAACATATTGTCTGTGAAGCTACAACCTGATGTTTTTTTTTTATCCCCGCGTGCCCCCATTGTTTTCCACAAGTCATTACAAAGACGTCAAAGAGGCACATCGCCGTGGCATGTGTCTTTACAGAGATGCACATGGGCGCTTTATTTTAGATTTCGTCCCACATCCACTGCCCTGCTGTCGTAAACAGTTAGCGTCATACTGCAGCTGGAAATAGTCCCCATGTAATATACTTCTTACTGCGTAGCTGCTGCTTTAAAACATTTATACAGCCCTTCTTTTCAAAGCAACTACAAAAACTGTATATAAGCTTGATCTGTTTTTAAAGATTGATGGTAACAAATGGTCATGTATCCGCCAGAATGAATGAATGAATGGCATGTAAATTGAATTTGTATGATCACTATGATTTCTGTGTTATTTATAATCTTTTTTTCTTTCGCTTTAATCTGCTCCTTTGGTTTTTGTGAACTTGGTTCTCTTGGGTTTTGTTTGTGTACGATCTCACAGCTTGGGGTGTATTGACTAGAAGACGCTACACACAAACATGACATACACATTCACACGCATCTTCACACAAACACAAACAGATAAAAAGCGGGAGGGGAGCAGAGCAGGAGGAGGTAGGGAGGAGGTGATACAGGAGAGGATGTCAGGAGTTAACAGTGGGTGCAGCGTTAAAGAGGAGTCATAAATGGTGTGTGTGTGTGTTCAGCATGTGGCAATGGTTAATAAGCAGTTGAGTTACAATGATAGATCCTGAGGGTAGGAGATGTGGCTCATTAAAGAATTACACATTCACTTTGCTCTCACTGTGCCTCCGATTCAAAGCTGAGACTAAGGGCTCTCGCTTGTGTTCAACACACCCAGAGAGAGAGAGAGAGATAATAGAATTGAACTTTACATGAAATGCTGCCAACCGCACACACACACACACACACACACAGCAACAGCTACTGCATAAATACTACGTGCAGGGTCGACTCTGTGCACCGCAGCTATCAACAAACACAACCACATCCTCCAATCAGGCGTCTCCTGTATTAGCTGTCATGTTCTGTTCACTGCCTTCCTGCCCGCCTGTCTATCATCCATGTCTGTTTGCCTGTTTCCTCCTCTCTGACTCCCCGCTCGTCTCTCTACACCTGAACGAGTTTGTTCATGCAAAACCTGATTAGACATCATCTGTTTATTAGCACGCTCCTCGGATCTGACGCTGTTGCTCTCGTACTTGACCTTATTAACAAAATCCGCCGCCCTTGCATTGTCTCACTTCCCCTTCGTGTAGCTGCACCTCCAGCTTCGTTCCTCATGTATTCAAATGGGCATTTACATGCCACACACATAAGAGACCCCAACCCCGATTGGCTTGTGTTGATGTGCAACCTTCAACCAATCACTCATCGTCCTTTCATCCACCTCCAATCATAGTCTTGAGCTCTTTTTTTTTCCTCCTTGTGTTTTCTCCAAAGGTTTTATGATTCCACTGGAGGCTGTGCTTAACCTCAGTGAGTGTGACCTTGGGAGGACGCTTCACTGCAAGTCAAACCGTTGACTGTTATTAACGTCATAGGAAAACAAGCTAGTTATTGAAGTAGATAGTATTTTTATGCAGTTTTTTTTTGCAGTTAATTTTTTGGGTAAGAGGTGAAGATGATAGAAATCCAAACTAACTAGATACGTTGCACACAATCAAGTTTATAATTAACCACAAGTAAATGCAAAACACTCGGGACTTGGTGTTTGATTGCTAATTGTTATCAAGTGTTACCATGCGAACTGATTAAAAACATTATACCTGCTTGACATTGGCATTTTAACATTGTTTCTGTAAGCACATCAGCACGCTGACCTTAGCATTTGATTTGAAGCTCCGCTGTGCCTCAGTGCCGCCTCACAGAGCTGCTATCACAGCCACAGACTCTCCGTTTTGTTTAACAGAAATTCCCTCCATGTGCTGGGACTGTGTCCGTTGCAGTGCTGTGATAAGGAGAAATACACATTAGCGTTTTTTTTTTTATAGTACTATAAGACCACTGGCTAAAACCAAAGTGCTGTGTTCACCCTGTTAATTTCCAAAAATTCTTTCTCTCATGGGAACATCAACCCTTAATCATCGCACACCTTCCTGGTTTTATTGTATCCATGTCTGTGGTGTTTGCTTTTGGTTGTAATGCAATAATGACTGCACCATTTTAAAATTAACATTGATCGGGCTGCACTGAAATCTATCCCTGGTTAATCCCTTCAAAGTTATTTACTGTGTGCAGCAGTAGCCTCTCAGCTATATATTGCAACTTCTCACCCCCCCCCCCCCTCCCCTCCCCGACACCATAAACCTCACTGTCACTCAGTGTAGATCAGTGCTAATTTGCTTAAAATTGCTTGGAAAACATCACAGCAAATGACCTACCATGGACATATTGGTGATTTTCTTGTGAATAGATTATTGTCCAGTTGACCAGCAGAAGAATTTTATAATACTTTAAAGGAGGACATGTGCCCTAAATCTGGCATGGGACTGGACCTTTGTGCAAAGTTTGGTGAGTTTTCGCCCATGGGAAGTATGACTTCCTCGGAAGAAGAAAGAAGAAGAAGAAGAAGAACGCCTAGGAATACAATAATGTCCTGGCAGCTGCGCTGCCCAGACCCTAATTATTTAACATATTACCAGAGCTCATGTTTTCACCGGTGTGTGTTCATTTGTCAGCAGAGTAACATAAAAAAGTACTGAAGTGGTTCACTCTGACCTTGGAGGAGGGATGAGACTCGGGCCAGGGATGAACAGATTCAATTTTGCGGCACATCCGGATCATTTTCTATGAATTTGAATTTGCTGGTGTGTGTTGTTTGTCATTGGCCTTGGTGGTGATGTGTGATCTCCAAGCTGCTTCTGGAACGCAGCGCATGGACCGGCTGCTCTTTATTTTTTTGTTATTGGTTTCTTTTATTATTTTATTTTGCTGCTACCATGTTATAATTTGATTCTGATAAGTGATTGCTGACTGTATGATCCACAGCTGCCCCTTACCATGCTTTTCCTGTGCTTTGCTTTGCTGTGCTGGTTGCGTGCGTGTGTGTGTGTGTGTGTGTTTGCCCCCCCCAACCCCCCCTCTCTCCCTTGGGAACTGAGGCTGAAGTAATAAAATGCTCATTACTGATTCAGCTGGAAATGCTGGGGATACATTTACACAAACACACCAGTTATCCAGACGCTTTCAAGGTCACCTTGCACCACTGTGTATGTGTGTGAGACTGTGAATGACTGTCTGTTGTGTATATACAAATTGAGGAGCAACAAGATTGGGCATAATTGGGGCCTAAAGTGACAGTTCTGTACAATACACCACAGGCATCTGATATTAGATACGGTCATTAACACACTCCATCTTCCACACTCTATTTCACACACACACACACACACACAGACACACACACACACGCAGACACACACACACTGTATTCACCTTTGCTGTCGGTTCACTTATCAACTTTGGCTCATCAGATCATGCAGCCTTGACATCCATTTATTCCTCCAGTCTCATGGACTGTACAGTGAGCAGCTTAATCACACAAGTATGTGTGTAACTACCTGAGGTTACTGTGCTCCTTGTTTCAGATATTAAGAAGCTTTCATTCACGGCTGCGTTACGTACAGGTGTCTGATCAAAGCGTAACAAGCATGTTTGTGTGAGCGCGTCCACAGTTTTGTCTGCTGTTATTAGAAAGATGCTGTGTTGTCGGTGGGGTTTTGTTTCAGATGGCAGACAGACGGAGGAATGCATGAAACAGAATTATATACAGTTATGCTGAGGTTTGGCTATTGGCATGTCTAGAATAGATACAGGAATGCTAAAGTCTGAAAGATTAAAGAACCACAGGTGCAGATGGTGATTTTTGTTTTGTCTCTATAATCCAAAGACGTCAGTGGTTAGTTAATCACCAAGATGTCTCACAAGTTATCAGGCTAGTGCTTCCTCTAATAATCATATTCTTCTTCTTCTTTTTTTAGTGCGGTCACCGTAGACACGCTGCTTCTTGGCAACAAAAGCTTGAGGCTTTTTTGATGAACATAGTGCAATTTATATGAAACACAGATAAGAATTTATAAAAGCCACTATCAAAAGGCAGATGTTTTATCAAATTTTCTTCTTTTTTAAAAAAAACTTTTTATTTAAACATTTGAAACAGTAGAATGAGTTACAATAAGAGTAAATAAATAATAAAATGAATAGATAAATTAAGGGGAGAACACATGAAGAGTATACATACTGTATGTATAATTAGATTGATGTTTTACCAATTTTAATTAAACAACCTATTTAAAAATGAATTTCTTTGAAGGTAAGGATTTTGTCAGCATGTTCAAATTGCTCCTGTTTACAGCGAATGGTATTGGCCAAGTGACAAGTGTGTGTGTCCGTTTGGGGTGGGGGCAGAGGGAGGGGGATGCAGTAGGTGCTTGGCAGACGGTCTGCTTCCTGTGGGTCACCACAGCTCTGATTTATGGCCTCGCTCCAAGTGCTTGGGGCCGTCACTGTCCTCTCGCCCCCGGGTGCACGCCGTGCTCTCAATTCAATGTTAATCTTATTATTTTGGAGAAGTATCTAAATTACAAGCCAGTGGTAAAGAGGACACATTTATTTGTAATGGGATGATGAATCTCTGTCCGATGTTTTCGTCTTCAGCTCTACACGACGCTACACGGCGACCACCACCACTCGTGTCCCTGCTTGTAAACTGTGCGTGAACGGAGCCGTTTATGTTTCATGTCAATGAGAAGGTGGAAACTTTTAGCTGATTTAGCACAGCACTGACCTGGATACTGCAAAAATACTGCTGCAGTTTACTGACAGCATCCTTCAAATGTCACTCTGTATCACACATGCACACGCACGCACACACTCACGCATAGACAGACAAAACCACACACTCATCAGTCATTGCAGTAAAGGTTAAACTACCCCACGAGTATGACCAGTGACATTGTTCATCATTCATCTCTGGCTCTCTCTCTGTGTGTGTGTGTGATTTTGTGCACGTCCTCCTCCAGCAGTGGTCTTTGCCTTAGTCACATACGCAGCAGTGGACCAGTGAGCCAGGTGGAGACGTTTTGGAGCTGCCTCAGTAAGTTTACATGTCGGTGGCCTGCGGAGGGAAAAAGGCGAGAAAATCGTAGAATATTGAAATGTTGTTTCTCTACAACTGGAGACTCACTCAAACGCTCTAAAAGAAACAACTCAATTGGTCCAGGGTGGTAGAAGAGCTCTGAAGGTTGTTTCTTTGTTGGATTTTGAAGTGCAACACAACACTTTGCACTTGTATTACGCAGGAAGAACTCGGCATAATGGTCCACACTTTTTTTTTTGATAAATTGCCATATATGACAAGTTTTGTCATTGTTGCTAAGAGACAAACACAGTGAAGGGCGCTGCGCTTAAAACACACACACAGACTCACACACATAAATTTGTACTATATTTCATGCACAAACAAGAGCAGCCTTTCAATGACGCTGATTTAAACTAAGACATACAGTCTTAATGATTCATGCAGTTCATTAAGTCGTAATTTTATTGAGCAAAAATAGCAAATATTTGATTTAGGAAAAAGTAATATCTCACTAACCTTTTGTTCCCTTCTTTAATTACTGAATTCTTCTATTTTACATCATTTTTTCCCACTTGAACTAAGTTTACCAATATTAATATTAGAGGGAAACTCTGGTGTGTTCGGTATTGTCTGCTGTTCTTATTTAAAAGGACACAAACCAATCAGCTGTTGCTATTTCTCATCATTGGACCCAGCTGAGTGTACGAGCCAGACAAGGTCACAGTGTTGTTTAATGTTGAAAGAGAGGTGGAGAAATCACAGATGACACTGAACTGCAGTAGATCTCTGTTTTACTCAGGAGCAATAATCACAATATGGTCCATGTCGCACCAAATGTGGTGCAACATTTTCGGTTCTGATGAAAAGATGAACACGAAACAGAACACACACACACACACACACACACACACAGCCGTGAACCCGGTGTCCCATATTGCTCCATGCTGCTGTTTGTGAAGCGAGCAGACAATAAAGGACAGATGCCTAATTGGTAAACAGTCTGCTGAGAGTATAAAACATCTGACTCATCCATACAGTCAGAAACAAAACACCCCATTATTATACCTTTGTTTATTTAGTCCGTTTTTTTAATTTTTATTTTTCCGGAGCAGAGTGTCTGGGTTGTTTTGTGTGTGTGTGCTTGTGTGTTTGTGTGGGTGTTTTCCCGCTCCCTTTATGTCAGTATTATGATGAGATATAATATTTGTGTGAGTGTGTGAACGTTAACAAACTCACCTCATTCCTCAGCCACTGAAAGAAGCTCTTTGTCTATTGTACTGCAGGACAATGTGTATTGTAGTAGACAGAATCAGATTTCTGGCAGAACAGGTGTGTGAGTGTGTGTGTGTGTGTGTGTGTGTGTGTGTATGCCAAGATAGCGCATGCATGTTGAGACTAAGTGTTTCTGTGACAGCGCAGGTGAGTATGTGAATGTCTCTTTCTGATACGAGTGTGTGTGTGTGTGTTCACATTTAGCCAGAAGCACAGTCTTCCTCTTGTCCTAATCCACTCATTTACCTGAGTTCCTCCCATAAGGGGTCTGGAGAAGTGCCAACACACACACACAGACACACACACCTGCATATATTAAAGCATTGAAGCAGCTGGTGAAGTCCAGCCATATGCCCATTAAATGAAGCAACATTTCACAAATCTGTGTGTGCGTGCGTGTGTGTGTGCATAAGGTAACGGTATTCACAGTGTGCGAGGCTGTGGGTAGGTGGGGTGAAATCCATAAATCTTTCAGAGCTAAACAAAAACAAAACAGCCATAAATAATGCAATGTGCAATCATGAGTTTTAAAAACAGAACCAGCAGTGATTTTCACAAATCGTGATTCTCCTAATTTATGGACTTCTTTATTTATGGCGCTGCTTTGACCAGGTTTTATAAAAGTGATTGCAGAAGCCTGAACTTGTTTTGTTTTCTTCTTTGGCTTGATCTTTCCTTGGATTTGAGCTCATTGCCTGTTGGTTCATAAATCATTTTATTTCCCATGTTTAAAGGGACATTGTGTAACTTCTCCTGTTATTTATTCATGAAGATCGATTATTTCGTTCAAAAGTCAGTAATCACCGAGCCTATAAATGTAGACGCACCCTAGCGGCAGCAAATATTTGCTTGGTAGGTGGGTCTAGAAACGAGCCAGGAACTTTTTGAGTCTCGAACACCATTTGTGTTCACCAATCTGTTTAGAGAGTCGTTGGGCGGGCTTAATGCAATGACATTAAGCACTAAAGTCTGGCTTGTCCTGCTCTTTGCTCTGATTAGTTGTAGCGCTACTGTACGTGGGTCAGGTCAACAATTTGACATTGCCATGACAAAATATTGTCACGTGTATTGTTTTGCCTCGTGCTGACGGACCTCTTGTGTACATGCAGGCTTGTTTATGCCGTTAACGTGCAGCGGATGTCGTCCGTCTGCCGTCTGCCCAATTTCACGTGAATGCAGCATGAAAAATACGATTGAGTTGCTTGCGATCTACATCTACAATGTTAGATGGGAGTAATACCTACACAATGTACCTTTAAGAATCAAACATCAACGTTTTCATGTCAGTAAAGTGAAACAAAGAAATACTGATGATTAACATGTCTAATCTCACAGACTTTACTGTATTGTTGCATGTGTTCAGGTGATGAGTCGTCCGATTCCTCCAGCGGTCGAAGTCCAGAGACAAACAACGTGGCTCCTGATCCTCCTCCTCGTCGGCCAGTTCCCCCTCAGCGACTCCCACCTCCACAGGTATGTCGCCGACATTCCTCCTTTCACAGTTTGATTCACTAATGACTCAGTGTCTCAGCCTGAAGTCAAAGCTTATTAGAGCAGCACACAAGTCAGAAAAAGTCTCAACGCCAGTCCAGACAGTGAGTGAACATCACAGGTGTCCTGGAGGAAATGAGTTTGTGAGGATTGTTGTCACTCTTTGAAGAGTAGAAATGCAGTTTAAAGGTTTATCATTAATGTCTGACTCCAGATCTGTCAACTGAATCTTTTACTGTTTTCCAATATTCATCATTTGGCTTTCCTTGCCTTCGTTTTTTCCTCCAACAGCTGCACTGATTAGTAACTGCTTAGGCAACGTAGACTGATCGATCAGTCCGTTACCTGCTGAGCTCCATCAGACACATCCTGACACAGCTCATCGTCAGGATCAGTGCAGTTCCTACATCGCCTCGCTCATTAGTATTGTTTGTGCCCTTTGCTGTGCGGTGCAGCACCACTGTTTGTTTTCCCTGAAGCTTAATAAACTCAACAACGAAATGGGGCTGAGCCACGAAAGCATGAATCCCTTTCACAAACAATAGAAGATTTGTTTCACTGCAGGGGGAAAACTGAACTGCAGCAATGTCATTAAAACGAGGTGTGAAGAAGAAGCAGCGCAGGTTAAGACACAGAAGCTCGTCTTACGAAATGAGTCTTCGATTTCAAAAAAAAAAGCAGTTAAAATGTTGTGTATTTTTCAAAGTGCAGGCCACCTGGGGTCCTCGGGTTATTGGAAAGATGATGAGAAAAAATATCATTAAAAGATAATTGAATAATTGTATCATGTTCATACAGTTCATTATTATAAATAGTATTTAGTATCATACTGATATCTTATTGCTCATTTTTCAGGTTGCCTAAAGTCAAAACATCTTTCATCACATCATAAACTTCTATTGACACCAAGCTGCTCTGTCTTTGTAATATATTACCGTCTGTTCGCATTTAGGCTTCTAACACTATAGAAATGGACACACTCCACTGTCACAATTGTAATTATTATTGCTTTAATAAAAATAAGAAAATATATTTACATTCGCTGTAGTATTGTCGGTGACTTTGCAAAAGAGGTCGCCAGCCAGAAGCTGATTTTATTCAGGAACTCTGACATGGAGAGCTTGTACATTAGAAGATTTAAGGAAAGTATAATTTGTCACGAAAAGAGACAACTTATAC
Source organism: Decapterus maruadsi (assembly GCA_030347415.2). Taxonomy (NCBI): domain Eukaryota; kingdom Metazoa; phylum Chordata; class Actinopteri; order Carangiformes; family Carangidae; genus Decapterus; species Decapterus maruadsi. The sequence continues at coordinate 27,879,878 of CM064886.1, forward strand.
CTAATGCATTTGCCATCCAAAGTCGCCCGTGTGCACCTGTACCAGCTGTCACCAGTGTGTCAAACTGACGGGCAGAGCACTGATCGCAGAGCTGAAGAAAGCTGTCAGCAATATCAAAAAAACATCAACTTAAAGAGTGTGAGCTGTCTGCTCTTCTGTCTTGCAACAGTGTCAGTACAGAACCAACCACAGAGTATGAACAGATTGCTGCTCAATTAATCACATCAAAAGAATAATAATAGCAATACTGACTTTTTAGTGACTGTCCTTCTTTCATATTTTCATTCCCCCACTTCCTCTTCTGCCATAATTTTGTATCTTTTTGCGGGTCATTTGTCAGGTGGCTGTGCGAGGCTCCGCCCACACGATGACTGTTGAACCTTTAACTTTGACCCTGATGACCCTGCTGCTCCTGCTGCTGTCCACATGGGAAGCGCGCTGACCGCTGTGACACAGACCCTGAGACGGACAGAGACTGAGAGATGAGCTCAAACTGTATGTTCGGTGGTGGTGGTGTTTGGTTCTTTGGAGTTTGTGTGAGCACGGCTGAACCACTCCGATTGTTTTTGTGTTTTTGGTGGCCCGGCTGGTGTGACGAAGCTGCAGGTGCACAGTATGCATTTTTATATTACCTGTACTGACCTCTACATGTGTTTATTTTTTATTTAACTCTAATAGGATAGATTGCACAGCACTACTGACTTTTTTTTCTCTTTTTTCTTTTTTTTTTGAAGAGAGATGTAAATACAAATATATATATATTATATATTTATATGAAAAGTTTCTATAGATAACAGTGGCTTGATGTGTAAATAGAGATTAATATAGAACTGAGCAGACTGACTTGGACATTAAGAGAGGTTTGGTTTGCTGTGACCATTACCTTATATACGTATCACCCCACACAGATTTAGATCCATATTTTTGTATTTACTCATATTCTCAAGAAAAACTCAGCATACAGAGCTAAACATAGGCAGCAAAAAGGACAATGAGGCACTTTATCGACAGATAAATAATTCTGTTATACTTCAGACCTTTCACAGATGGTCATCCTACATAGTGAGACATTCTGCAGTTTGGCCTGGAGGCCTGGGCAGACTGAAGAGCTTCCTGTGCTTTGTTTTGTTTTTTGTTTCTTTTTAACACCAACACTGTCTTTTGTTCGTGCAAGCTGGGTGATTTAAAAAAAAAAATCTGCAGGAAGTGTGCAGAAGAATTAAAATGTCTCCAATAATGCAGCAACAGACTGTGTGTCCACTGGCAGTTTGTCATTTCTTGGTGTATCATACTTTTTCACAGTCTTGGTACTGTAGTTGACGGGAAAAATGAGTAAAGACTTTTTTTTCCTACGTTCTGAACATGTACAGTGTACAGTGGACAGGAGTCATAAAATCACTACAGGGAGTGATATAACAGCTTTCACTTCAACTTCACAAGCTGCCACTGCCGTCCTTGATGGGAGCGAACATCCCAACAATACAAAGCATCAAGTACAAGAGAAAAACTAAACATGGCCACGGTTTTAAGAGACAGAAACAATCAGAACAATGAATAAATTGACATTTCATTGTCATTCACTGCAAACAGTGAACTGTCACAGTGATCTCAAAGAGTGACTGATCTCCAAATGTATTAATTAAAACTGCAACAAGAGAATTTATTAGACATTCAATAAAATAGTTAAAGCTGTGTCTCTGTCTCCAGGGAAGACAACACACAGGGTATCGAGAGAGTGATCAGAGCAGAGCTGAGCCCACATCCAAACATATGAATTAAGCGTAATTCATGTTAATTAGGATTATCAAGTGCTGCTGCCTCTCTGCTGAGTCTCTAACCCCCCAAACTGCTCGCAACAGCAGGACCGACAACTGGAGCGCTGATCAAATGCATCGAGAACAGAGCAAATGAACCCAGTTGAAGGACGCCGCGTGCATGGCTGTCAGTGGGTGACCGGCTTTCTTCTCAGATACACCACGCTGCGTCGAGGTTTTCACAGCCTTTCTTTTGTCCTTGATTTCGTGCCACAGAGCTCTGATGTATGTAATGTAACTGACACTCACCTGAGACTGATTATTTATGAAGGAATGTGACTGACAGACGAGACGGGCTTAAGGAATACAGTTAAAGAGTTTGTGTGCATGAGTCATCCAGGCGCCGTGCCCAGATGCCACGTTACCTAGTGGGACGCTTTCACCACATAATCTGCCAAACAAATGTGTTATTATTTGATTAGAGTTTAAACGTTATACCCAAATGAGATGAAATTTTGGACTCGAGCCAACCCGCCCATCATTCACAGCCCCTCACTAGGCAACCAACACGCACACACCTTAAAGGGGATCAGTGGATGTATAGAATGTATGCATAATCAAAATATTATTGTTTCTCAGCCTGTATGACGAGACCAGTGTGGGCTATTGACAGGGATTAAGGGATTTTCAACATGTGATGAAATACTATGTCATACATTTTATATGCTTATAAACTTTGTAAAACACAAAATAGTGAGCATTTACAGCTCTCTTGGGCAGCAGTTCAAATTAAATCATCTGCAAAGGGAAGATAAATCTGGTCATTTCCATGTCACAAATCATCTTTCTGTGGCTGCTCACCTTCTCCAAGGTCTCACAAACTCTTATCTGTGGATCGCAGCTTGAAAGGTCAAGGAATCTTAGCAGTAAAAGGGGTGCGGATCTCGGAGCATCAAAGGGGTTTATTGGGACAGAAATGACGTTGTGTCGTTCCTCTAGTGCTGTGCTGCCACGATGTTCGTCCACATGTGTGTTCAGGCACACTGGTGTGCCAGTTTAGCGAGCTGTTGTGTGCCATTGTTGAATAAAACCAATAAATGTACCTTATCCGAGGTTAACAGCTCTCGTAGTCCAGTGTTACTAACGCGTTGCCGTAGCAGTATGCAGAGCCACCAGGATGCATGAAGCAGCTCCACTCTGAAAAACCACTGTGCTAATGTAAACTAAACCAGTGACTCTGATGTAAAGTGTAAATGCAACCGACTGTAATACACCGTGTCCTGCTACTCTGCTGTGTCAATAATCATCAGTTTAATATCCTCAGTAATAAACTGTGTTTATTAAACTCATGTTGTACTTCTGTCTTTCATGTGTTGTGTAACAGTCTCAGTGGAAGGAGCCGCAGACGGAGCTGAGACTCGGAGTAAAAACAGGAAGAGTGATCTGACAGGATGAAACCAGAGCAGCATGAACAGTGCAAATTAACACTTAATTATTATAATTTCCTCTTTTGTTTCCCTCCAAGTAGCTTTAGAAATAATAGTATCACACATGCTGGATATATTCTGTATGAACATGATCCCACTCTTAATTATTGTTGGTTTATGCAAAATGTTGATGAAATGTACATTTTTTTGCTGTTAGTTGCTGATGTTTAGTATATTGTGGGTGTATAGTAGGCCTTTAGTGGTAAAGTTGGCCTCTACGGTCATGATCAATTAGCTGTAACTCACAGAAGAAAAAGGGCATTTGCACAAAACTTAGCGTAGCTTCAAAAACACTTAAGTACAACTTTTAATCCATCCATCCATCCATCCATTTTCATCCGCTGTATCCGAGTCCGGGTCGCGGGGGCAGCAGTCGGAGCAGGCATCCCCAGACCTCCCTCTCCCCGGACACTTCCTCCAGCTGTTCCGGGGGGACCTCAAGGCGTTCCCAGGCCAGCCGAGTGACGTATAAAACCCAACACTATATTTTTAATCAGTCAATCACATTTAAATGTGCAGATGTCTCATGCATCATTTTATGCACATTTCCATTTTGTTGATAAGAATATTTTACCAGCAGCGCAGCCGCTACGTCAAGACTTTGGAGCCGTCACAGCCTCATGTACTGTATATATTTTATGGGAAGGGAGCCGCAGCTCTTTGCCCTCTGGCTCTTTGCGAGAGATTACTGTGATTGGATTGGCATGGTCAGGAAGTTGGCACAGATTGCGTGGTTGGCACAGGAAACTGCCAGGGGGATGATGGGAAATAAAGACATCATTGAATGCAAATTACCACGGAGGGGAGGGAGATACAGCATGAAGGAGGGAAAACTGAGAGCAGGGTTCCCCTCCCTCTTCCTGATGTTGGCACCATCCAGACCGATTGATATACTCCTCTTCCTGTCGATGGCTGCTGCGTCAACACATCTTCAAATGCAATATTTTACTAGTTTTCATACATCATTGTTGATTTTTCTTTTCCCCCTTTTCTGGGAATTGTCTTTTCCCCCTGACGATGTAGTGCACTGCTTTGATTAATTACCTTGACATGAATGTCTGATACACCTCAGCCAGAGATACACAAAGGGTCAGTGCACCCTGCAGAACAACAACAACACAGAAAGGAAGGAGTGGTGAGAAGTGAAAGACTGACTGAGACAAAGAGCGAGACGGACAGTGCATTTACACAGTGCTGTTTCCAAGAGGCTGCTGGAGCTTTTCTGCCAGCGCTAATGAAATTGGATCTCTGATTATTTAAACACTGTCTGAGGGTTAAGATTGATAATTGTGCTATTTAAAGATGATATCAGATTACTGCCTGTGCACATGTTACAGCCCTGCATGGTTTTTATAGCTGTTTTGACTATAAAAATGTGACCAGAGGGTTTCATGATATTGAGAGCCTCCACCCAGACATGCACCTGCCTGCCTTACAGACACAATACACCACAATTGGATTTGTAATTTAGATTTTTGTTACATTTGTAAATGCATTGACACTGAACATCTGACACCCTTACATTTGCCTTTACATGTTCTATTTTTCTCCCATAGATATAGTATAGCATATTCCTTATTTTCATCTTTACCTTTATAACCTACTTCGTATTCTCTTTTCTTAGCAGCTGTAACACAAGCTTATTTCCCCCTGGGGACCAGCGAAGGAGTCTGACTCTGACATTTATTTATCTGGAAGAAGACTAAATCAGGATCCGGGGTTGAGCGCAGATGCTTTTTTTTTTGACTAAAGGACGAAGCCCAAGAGTGAAAAACAAGCTCTTCTGCTTCACATCAGCGAGTGAGCCCTCCAACACTGGATCTTTTGCCTCTCTTATCCCACGGGTGTTCACATCTTTCAGTTACTCCCGTTGGAGCTGATAATGTGAAAAGTCCATTGTTAACGAATGCTCCAGAGTGTATAAAACACCCTTAACTGCAGATGGAATCTAAACGGCAGTGGCGTGGCACTACTCTAAATTTGGATTGGGTGTTTGGGAGTCATTTAACCCTGAAAGCTGATCAACTTCACAGTGGCTGGCAGCCTCCTTATATCCAAAGTCTATAATGCCAAGATAGAGCAGCTCTGCTCTGAAGCAATTAGGGATTAAGTATCTTGCTGAAGGGCACTTTAACATCAGTTTCTGTGTGAAAGGAGAGCACAGAGTCATCTGACTCACCTTCACATATTCATATTATCATTCAAAACCATCCCTGCAATGAATTAAACCACAAACTGTTAACTGTAATATTATGCTATAAGGGCTGTGAGGCTGTACGTGGGCAGACTTGTTCTGCAGGCATAATGTAACACCATCTTGGTTTAGTCTGAGTATGCTAACGTTCGCTACGACTGAAGTTGATGGAAATTTTTGCAGGTGCACTCTCATAAATCAAAGCTCTCTGCATTCATAAAAATTGTGAATACAGCCTCGCTCTAATCACATATTATGTTGAAAGATATTGAAAGACCAAATTTGTGGGATGACTAAGATCAATCACGAATCACAACGCTGATTCAAATTGTTTCATTCAGTCCAAAGACTAAACTGTGATCAAATTCTGGCATCAATCAGCTTGACCCTAACCACAACGCAAAATCACTGATACTGAGATTATTTTACTGTAATGTGAGGGAAACTATTTGAAAGGGAAGCCATTTTCAACACAAGACCACCTTGGCCACCAGTCAGAAAACCACTGATACTGAGATTATTTTACTGTAATGTGAGGGAAAGGGAAACCATTTTCAACACAAGACCACCTTGGCCACCAGTCAGCAACCAAAGTTTAGGCTGCTGTGTCACTGCACAATCGGTACAACCACCCACTTCAGGCCTTAAAATCTATCTATAAAACCACTTACATCAGAAAAGTATAATTTTTTCCTGTGGCCTTTCTATTCATATAATAATCTTTTAATGGGGAGTTGATGTTGTGTGAATCACAAGTTAGCTGACATCAGTGCTCTTCTAAGAGCTGATGATTCATTTGTTGAAAAAGGTGATTCAGTAGTCATTTCAGCCATACAGTAGACATGTATAGGCAAGGCAAGGCAAGGCAATTTTATTTGTATAGCCCGTTTTTCACAAACAGTTTGTCTCAAAGGGCTTCACATGACATCGTAACAACATCCTCTGTCCTTAGACCCTCACATCGACTGAGGAAAAACTCCATGGAATATACTATCTCTCTACCATGTAGACTTACAGTAAATACACACTGACTCATCCTTATGTCCCAAACTATTACATCTGGACCAAAAATTATTTTACATTTTACATTACACATTCTATGACACTCGTTTTTTGTTTTTTTTAAATCAAGACAATTCAGTAGATAGATAGCTGGCCTTGGACCAAAATGGCAGCGAGTGTTGACATGCAATGTAGTGGGTGGCCAAAGAATATGTATCTACATAGTTATCTCTATGACTCCAGATGGAGGGAACCAGCTTTGTCCCAACTGTGATCCAAATCCAGGCCATCCTTCAGAGGTTGCATTAGTAGCCTGAAAATTAAAGCAGTGCAACATTAAATCACACGACTCGCCGTGTCGCCACTGCATGCCAGTAATGAAAGCGGCAGAAAGCCCATTTTAAGCATTGTGTTTTAATCTAATGTCAGCAGTCAACAGTGTAATTCTTAAAATCAAGAGCCTCAAAACTAAGTGTGAAAAAAAATAGTAACTGGTAGGAGCAGGAGCTGGCGACTGACACTTTCCTGTTTGGTCCCACGTGGTCTAAGACGCCCAGAAAGAGTCGCACCTTTGTAGACGTCATCCCCCAGCGTATTGAAGATGTGTTCATACATGTAGTTGTGATGTTTCAGACTAACAGACACTGCCTTGACTTTGGTCTTCATCATTAACTTCACCCTGTGTTCATTCTGACAGTTCACAGTGACTTGGATGCCAGCCAGCCAGTCACTCCCATGCCATTATGTCAGTGTTTATTGGCCACAGCTGAGCGATCTTATCTTGAATGACAGATCGTTTTGAAGCAGGGTGGCAGGTAAGCCATTAAAATTTCATCATCCGCATGATTTATTATTTGTAGGTGTGTGTATACAGTATATTGTGTGCGTGTGTTGGCAGTATCTAACAGGTGTTGGTGTGCTGGGAGGCTTTGTGATTGACATGTAGAGAGTGCACGCTGTGTCTGTGACAGTTGTCCACTGATATTTATCATCCCCCTGGTTTTTGCTGGAGTCCCGTCACTGCCGATGCTACCAGGAATGACTGACATGTGAGTCAAGCTGCCATTGGTTTCAAATCTGCTTAGGAAGAAATATCTGTCATTCTGATTTACAGGCTTGAAAGGAGACAGAGTAGAGTCCAAAAAATACTTCACTGCAGCTCAGACTCACGCACGCTCACAGGTCGCCATGTGCAGGTCGTAGCAGGCTAAACTGCTTTGTCTTTCATTATTTTTCTCTCTGACATCTTCATGCTCTGATGCATCACAGGCATGCACTTGGAAATACAGAGTGCTGTGATGTATGATACGCACGATAACTGAGCTTCGTTTGTGGGAGCATGTGGAGGGGAGAGGTGTAAAGGACGGCGAATAGGGAATAGATTGAAAAATGGTGAGTATTAAAGTATTAAAACTTTCTCCTTGAGAGTGCTGGGGCTTAGTTAAGGGCAGATAAAACAGGGCAGGAAGCTCAGATGAGGAGGAAATGGAAGAGAGGAAGTCTGAGTCCAAATGAGCTGGAGAACAAGTTAAGCTGATGAAACGGGTTCAGTCTTGTGGTTAATTCCAACGTGCGGATCTGACCTGGCTTGACAAGTCTCATATATCTCAGTGTGCAGAGGAATTTTATTGCCCATTTGATTTCTACAAGATCAGGATTGATCTCTGTCACAAAAAAGGACTGAATAGTTTATTTGTTTGATCCAAGTGTAGACTTCACTGACTCTGTGGACTGGAGCAAAGACTTGAAACCCAGTACACACGTGGTGCCAAAAAGAAAATGGAGATGACACCTGTACTCATCTGCAGACAGTATCCACATTGTTGCATTGTGGCACGAACGACCTAAATATTTGCCTCGTATCAGTTTAAACCAGTTTTCAGTGTTGGTGCTTTAAATCTGACATTTAACATACGACTTTATGTAGATCTGGAGCACAGCCGCCTGCTGCCTGGCTTGATGGATCATACTGATGTTTTTATTTTTCCATTTAATTATAACAGCTTCAGAGAAGATTCCCATCTGAAAGCTGGCAGCATCGCTTAATTTTCCAAAACAAGATGTCAAAGTTTCTGGATCTGGAGTCTGCCCATCGCTCCGTTTCTATTTACTGGCATTAACACAGTGTCTTTTCTCCCAACGGCTAAAATAGCTGCTGTGTGCCAATCTCTTTTAACACATTAATCCTTACGGCACTTAGGCTGCCAAGGTAATAACTCACCGGCTGGATTAACACTTGCCCTGACTTTACACTAGGTGTGTGTGGAAGTGAGCATGTGTATCTGGGATTAAGGGAAAGTGTAGTGTAGTGTACATTTCCTTTGAATGAGGTGGTGTGAGAGTGTGCGTCCTATACAGTAGATGACCTGCAGGTGAGGCCTGACTCTCAATAGAAAGAAAACAAATGGTGCATTTGTCATGACAGTTTCCCTCACAGAGTCAACAAAGCTGTAAATACCAGCTAAGTCCATGGTATATATATATACTGTACAGTATTAAAGTAAAAAAGGATATCATGTGATGTTTAACATTAATTCAAGATGATGGGCAAATGTAGGTTATCATTCTTTATTTGTTTCTCTCAAACAGCTTGTGTTTCAACGCGCTCCAGCACGCTGACACAAGTGTGGAATTTATACCGGTGATTGATGACCACGCCAGTCAAACATGATGCACACACAGCATTGTCAGGAGGATGTGATAACTCCTGATTAGACGTGACTATCGTGATCAGCTGGGTACACAGCTGGGCGCCTGGAAAAACAACAACAACAACAAAAACAAACATCTCAGATTGTTTCAGGACATGATTTATGATTTTAGCTGCCACCACCGACTTTTAGAAAACGTGTTTTGCTTGAGATTCTTAAAACCCGATGAAGCACTTCCAGACAACGGAGGAGATGCTGCCATAGTGATGTTTCCCTGTCTTAAATTCAAATTCAAATTGTATTCATTTATGGCACCTTTCATGCTAAAAGCAGCAACACAAAGTGCCTCACAGAGGCTAAAAACAACAAAGAAAGAGAACAAAACAGAAAACAAGAAGAAACAACCCCAACCCCCCACCCCCCGCAAATACATACAGTGACATAGAGAGACGCATAGAGGTACACACACCCGCACACACTCACGTACATGAGATATTGTAGAGAAATGGCCAGGCACCAACACCTGACGGGAGAGGAGAAGCCACCTTTGGGGGCTGACCACACGGAGAGGGCTCCCGGCCCACGACTAGGGAGCGCTGCCACAGAGGCAGCCCCGACCCAGGCAGTCTTAAAGGGATATCCTGGCGTAAGTTTAACCCATGGTCCAACGCACTGTGACACCGTCGTTCGTTGCCGGAAGAGACTGTCTGTAACAGACATCACAGAAGAGGCAACACGACTGAGTTCATGGAGTTTGAGAACAACAATGACAACTATTGTCTTACTTCAAACTATGGAAGTTCATCAGGTAAGAGGTCACAGCACGTACCATAATTACCCAGGTAAAGTCAAATTTGATTAGCATTATTAAACTTTGCCTAAAGCATAAATTCAAACTCCTGCCTGTTCTCAACAAGACAGTCTAAATGTCTCAACAATGTCTCCCATCTCTTCCTTAGGGATCCAAGACATCCCCAAATCAGACGTCATCTCTTCTCTCCAACCTGTTCTGGATCAACCCTGGGGTCTCCTACCAGCTGGACAGACCCAGAAAGCCTCCAGTGAAAGGTGACCGGGAGGCGTTCTTATCAGATGAGAAGGAGCAGCAGCTCTGCTCTGAACTGACGTCCATTCCTATCTATGAGGGAATCAGACAGGAGTTGTGAATCTGTCAACCGTTCTTGGAGTCCATGTGGTCATACAGCTTGTAAACGGACCAACACTCTGCTTTGAACTATGCATGGCCACATGTGGCTTCTGTTTATGGTGAATACCTGACCCTGAGTCCATAGAACTCCCATATGTGATTGTTGAACAGCTACTGTACTTCGAAAAGCATGGTTATTAAAAATGGTTTGCTCCTATTCAGCACCAAGAGGTCAAACACTGATAAACCTGATACGTTGATGTTCCAGTTGATCTCAGAGGTGTTGGACGGGGCTGTGTGCAGCCCACTCAGGTTCTGTAACATCAAAATCAGAAAATGATTCATTTGGATGGATCTGGCTTTGTGCAATGTGACACTGAAAGATGAAGGAACCCTTGGCTATGGCATTAAGATTGATCTTAATTGGGGCTATTAAGTCCGTCTATGAAAACACACAGGATTACATTGTCTCTAATATGTAAATTAAAGAGTAGCTGTGTTTTTAATCTTTTTACTAAAGTATGTGAAGCATTATTATTAATTAACCTGCTCCAACCTGTAACCTAACCTGTGTAGCATTAACACCTCTCACAAAGTTACATTCATATTTCCCCCTCACATCCCTCAGACAAATCCATTCAGTCGCTAGAGCAGATTTAACCCATTCATTCATATTTGCTTCCATTTCACCTCCAAATTGTGTTTTAATTTCAGCTCTGAAGTGTCACGGCTGCCGATGACCTTTCCGCAGCCAGCCTCCGGACCCGGCACGGCTGCTGGGGGAAGATGTAGGGGTGTGAAGATCGGAGAGCATCTGACAGCTCATCGGTCACGTCCAGCAACCCTGCTGCCAAACTGAGCCGCAGGAAGCCACTGAATCTCCACCAGCCACTAACCTCCCTGCAGGGAAACATCACATATTTAGAGCCCGTTTAATGAGACGGGGACTGTTTGCAGAAATCCCTTTTATTTGCATGTCATTTTTTTTGTTTTGTTTCATGCATTTACAGTACTTGCAGGAGAAGAGCTGCCCTTGAACCTCAAATCCTGACCTCGGTATAAATTTTTAAGTGGTTGCAGGGAAGGACTCGACTGATGTCTGGAAGCTGCAGGCCAACTGAAGCCTACACTTGTGGTGGAAGAATAATTCAGTCAAGGTCCCTTTAACTTTGCAACTCCCTGTCCATGTATCTGAATTAGTGCTTTGCAAAACCAATCTTATGACTAGCCTACTCAAAAGATGCATGCTCACATGCCTCTCTAGCTATAGGCTACCTGCTTCTTCCTGCAATGATCATCCAACTTTGTGGACCAAGGCTGATTTTATGCAAAGGCATTTTTTTCTTATCTATCATTTAAAATATATTTTTTTTCGTGTTGAGTAACAAAACAAATGCGAGGACGGTCTTGTTCCATTCAGGAGAATAAACACTATAAATGTTTAATGGAGAGTCCCTGGGATATCGCGCTCTTCCACACCTTTCCTCATTAACGGACGCCTGCAGGTGTCGCTGTTTTGCCCCTGGCTGCTTGCAGCAGGAAACACACACTCATTCACAGAGAGTGAAAGGGAGAGAGAGAAAGAGAGCATCAGCACTCTGCACCGCACACTCCCACCAACATACATTTCATTGTCCCACAGGCTGGAGACAGAGAGAGAGAGAGAGAAGGAGATTCACCGGACACCTCACCTCCTGCATGAGCCCTGATTTACAATGATGGATTCCTTTTTTTTTTTTTTTTGCTCTTTTGTCGCTTTTAAACTGACTCGTTTTACATAATCATGACCCGGTAGCCTGAACCCGGATCCGCACCGGAGAGACACCTGCTCACACACACACACACACTCTCTCTCTCTTCTTTCCTCTCTCTATTGTCTCTGGCATCTCTGCAGCTCCGATCAGGAGGAGGAGCAGCAGCAGCAGCAGCAGCAGCAGCAGCGGGGTGTACCTGACACCTACTGCCGCGAGTCGCAGCTCTGGTCTCCCCGCACAAACACCCCGGAGTGTCCGCCACGGGTGCCTCCCTCTGTCGGCGTGTGAGTGACTTAACCGGAGCTCCGTGCAGTTTGAACCGGGGAACCGTGCTCCCGCTGACAGCCTGAAAACTCTCATCAAACATCAACACTGAAGGCAGAACTGAGAACTCCTCCCGGACCTCCAGTCTGCAGGATATTTCTCTGACTGACTGTTAAAAGAAAAGAGGAAAAAGGACTACACCTCTTGAAGATGCGTCCCCCGGTGCTTCTCCGTGTGCTGGCGGTGGTGTGTCTGTGTGCAGCACCGGGCCTGGTGGGGGCCGGGGCGGACAAAAGCTGCGCCGACCTGCGACAGTTCTACACCGGGAAAGGGTTCACCCTGGCCGGGGTACCTCAGACCGAGATCTCCGGTGAGTGGAAAGAGGAAAACAAACAAACACAATTTCACGCGCTTCTCACCACTTATGAACTCAGTTGAGTAGAAACATGATTTAGGCTACTTGCTGAGATATCACAGCGTGACATGATATGTTGCCTAGTCTTTCTCACATTATTATGCGAGATGAGCTTATATCTGGATTTACAGAAATATTCCTTAAACAAATACTTTATTTCTCATAAGGATAACATTTCCTGTCAGTGCACTGTTGCTGGTGTGACTGTGGATCCCATTCATGTTAATAAATCTGCACCTAAAGCTTGTTTAGCCCGGTTTTAAGTTGCATTAAGTTGCTGAGTTGTTTCCAAAGGCGGGTGTGCTTGTATTGTACTGTGATATAGTGTCTTAATTGTCTCTCTTCACTCTCCCTTTTTCCATCTCCGTCTCTAAGCAATGCACTTGTCCTAACCCAAGTGTTTCCCAGTCTATAGTTTGTCCTGCACATCTCTATTATTGTCCTTTTCTGGGGCATTTTCATTGTCTGCTGAGGGCAGAGTTGCAGGTGGGTGTAAGCCATGTGTTCTGTGGAGCTATTATGTTCCATTCAGAGCATTTATGATTGTTTGCGCTGCAGGTGAAAACACAGATTTGCTTTATTTTCATGGTTGTTGTTGCTCAGCAGCAGCGTGTTTTTGGGGCATTTTTCATTGTCTGCTCTGGATGCAGGTGTGTGTGGGTGTGTGTGTGTGTCAGTAGCTGCTGAAATGGCCTGTTGTGTCATTTGCATAAACTAATAATTTAGGCTAGCCTGGGGCAATATTCAATAAGAACTATAGCTCAGCGTGCTGGCTGCATAAGCTGCTGTAAAAAAAGAAAAAAGGAAAAAAAAGAGTGGAGCTGAACAGGAGAGGGGTTTAGATTTGTTCACACTTCTACCACTCTGGTCCCTGCTCTTATCAGTCAATCAGCCATCCAACCAGTGAGGCAATCATGAATTTAATCAATCGGTCAATTATCCATCCAGTCAGATAGTCAATCAGCTGGAGCTCCAAGTCAGTCAACCAGCCAGACATTACACATCAAAGTCTCTGTATCTCCTCTCTCTGGTCACTGCTCCTTACAAATGCTGATTAAACTGTCTTGGCCTTGAAGAAAGTGCAGTTGGGAATTGTAAAATTGAGTTGTTTTCCCCCTGTAAGGCAATCATCTGTCGCTCTCTGTCTCCTATATCACCTGGAGGTGGACAGAAAGCAGGAGAGCTGGAGAAGAAAGCTGCATGGGCGAGACTGAGGTGTGTGTGTGTGTGTGTGTGTGTGTGTGTGTGTGTGTGTGTGTGTGTGTGTGTGTGTGTGTGTGTGTGTGTGTGTGTGTGTGTGTGTGTGTGGATCGTGTGAGATGTGAAGGTCACTCCATGTTGTGTCAGTTGCAAAAAAAATAGTCTTGGATGGGTGGGTGAGTTATTAATATTGGAGCGTGTGTGTTTGTGTGAGTGTGTTACTGAGATTGAGACTAAGGCAAAGAGAAGTGGAGATGGAAATAGACACAAGAAAAAAAATGAAAACAGAGAGCGAGGCTGTTTTTTAACGGAGAAATTGAAAGAGAAAGTGAGTCATTCAAGGTCCCCTCGTGGACGACCGTGAAAAAGACCCAACACAACACTTTCCCCTCCCTTTCCATTAAAAACTCATCTTTTATTGACAGATGAAAAACACAACGCTTCACTCACTTGGACCTTGATCCGCTCTATAGTTATTTGAGCAAGACTTCTGCTTTTCCAGAAACTCATTAAACCTGAAAAACAGATTGGAGCAGAGAGAGGGAGAGAGAGATGGCGACAGGCAGCAGAATTCCCCAGGATCCTTCTCATGTCAGGGACACATGGTTGGTAAATTTAGCTTTTACGCCCAGGAAGAGACAAGACTCCCCATCGATTCCTCTCTGACCTTGGTGAGATTTCTGCTGAACGAAAGTTTGCTGCCACCTGAGTGAAGTGGTCACGTCTATGTGTGGAAAAGACCTCATAGATGCTGAGGCACATGGACTTTTCTGCATCTTTACAGCCAGTAGGAGGAGTATTGATTGTTTGGATGATCTGATTTCATTATAATCCGCATGAATGTGTGGTTTTGTGAATTACAGCTGTCTCTCCTCTAAGTGCTAATCCTGAGATATTGGTTGATTCTTCCCTGTAAATAAGATTTGGAAAAAAGGCATTAAAACACATTTTCCGTTTACTGCAGGGGAAAAGTATTATGAAATCAACAGAACATCTTCTTTAAAAAAAGAAAAAGAAAAAAAAGAAAGAACACTGAGGCTTGCATGATTTCTAAAATGTGTCTATTATCACTTGGTGCCGTAAACACAGCACAGATGTTTCAGCCCTGCGGCCTTCCTGTGCACACACTCTCACATTTAGAGGAATAAACACTTTCTTAATGATTTGGGACAAGACCCAGCTGTTCCCAGTCAGGAGCAGTTCACGATTAGCCTTATCCTCGGTGCACGACACAGCGGCACAGGAGGTTACTCCAGTTTACTCACCCCACTGGGAGGTAAATCTCCCAGTATACAGGATACAGTAGCTACTGCTCCTGGATCAGGATGGACAGTCATTGTCTGGATATTTCTGATACCAAAGCCAAATGTAGCACCTGCAGAACAATGTTTCCTTTATTACCTTAATTCCAGAAATACAAACTAATTTTTCTACAAAACAAACCATGACAAATCCTTAATTACAGCATTTAAAGGCCAAGCATTCACTGTCAACTTGTCTTCTGCAGTCGAATGAAGGTTTGATGATGTAGTTCATGTTTGTACTACTGAGGTCAGTCTGATGTCTTTGGCAGCGTTTGTACAGTAGCATCAGAAAAAGAAATATACAGAGCCGTTGGACTGAAAGTTGTTATTTTGAATGTGTGAATGCATTTTTGTCCTCAATAAACTTAATTTTAGATCTAATTGACTGTTGCATGTAGTTTTAAGATCAGCAGTTAAAACCCAGAGGTATATGCTGCGTTTTTTCAAATTAACATACCTGAAGATGCTTAGACGTGTAGTGAATCGACAAAATAGAAATGCAGGGGCTGTTATTTCACATATTTGCAGGTTAAATGTAAACTCTGAATAAAATGAGGTGTGCCAGAATCGGAAAACACCTGAAATCTGTGGTTGAAATGTGGTTTAAACCAGGTGTGAGACCTGTGTTTTGTTAGTTGATGCGATTGATACTGTATCATAAAATCCAAAGTGAACACAGTGTGAAACTCAACAAGCAGATGCTCTAAATTCCAGCTGAGAGTTAAAAGAAAGGCTCCTATTCTTCTCACACCTATTGTCCTATAGGTTTAACAGCATGTGAATGGAAGTCGTCTTTCCTCCTGTCTGCCAGTCTGTCTTTGTGCCTGCGAGCGTTTTTAACACACACACACACACACACACACACACACACACACACACACACACACACACACACACACACACACACACACACACACACACACACACACACACACACACACACACACACACACACACACACACACACACACACACACATTGTGCCCTTTACCTGGTCAATAGTTAAAGACTAGCTTGTTCTATAGTGTGTGTGCATGTGTGTGCGTGCATGCATGTGTGTGTGTTTAAAAGTCAGTGAAAGGCAACACCTTTTTCAGGGAAGACACTTAGCTTAGCAGCACACACCCATGTGATCGTATGACACAGAAACAGAGGGAGACTATACGTTCTGCACACTTCATATTCTGTCCTGGAAGTTAGTGAGTTTTGTCACCTGTGTGTGTGTGGGTGGGTGCGTGGGTGGGTTGTGCAGCCTACATATTTGTATTTGTCACATTGTTGTTTGTTTGAGCGAACAAAGAGGAAAGCAGGAAGGTTGTGAATGACAAGAGATCATGTGTGTAACACATTGTGTATGGGTCCAGTTACCTGCAAATGAGGATACATTACAGCTTTAGTTACCAGTCAGTTACTCTTAAACCATGGCTCAGTCGACCACTTGGCCTCTGTTCATTCATATTTACATGATCTCAACGCCATCTCCTTAGCTGCGCATGAGAAATAATTCTGGATCATCATCCATCAGTCAAGTTTGTATTCATAGCCAGAGCCAATTTTTTGTCCAATTATCATAAAATTAGCAATATACCTCTTTTTGTTTTCATTCAATTTCTCAAATATTTCCAACAGTTTCACTGCCAGTATGTAAATATACCCCACACCTACCCCAATCCTTGATCATCTTAAACACACACAGAAGAGGAGGCAGTAGAAGAAGAAGAAAATTGGCAATACACAATGTAAATCAATGTGTATTTTTATCCACAACTCATATGTGAATCTGAAGAATGGGTTCACAGCTGGTGGTGCTAATTAGCATCAGAGCACAAAAGCATTTTCCCCATAGACCGCCATTATAAAAGAGACGTCTACAACGGGACACTGGGCAAGGTCAGTTCTTAGTCCTATGGTGTCATGAATATTAATAAATGTTTTTTTATTTATTTATTTTTTATTAATGAAATAATATAACAAAGGTTTTGGAATTGGTAAAGCCTATGGGCCGAACATGAATGTGACTTTTGCACTCGGTGTGCGATTTTTCCATTCAAGGGAGTTGGCACCATCATTGAGTCTTGTATCCACTTCCTATGACGCACGCAGGCCTCAAATGAATGAAAACACGACAGACAACATGAATACAAATGTGACATATGAGTTTATTGTATTAATTTGATGAACGTCACGTCGCTGTTTGCTCATCGCTCCTCCACACAGATGTGATGTTTTCATCTGCTGCTGTTCGTTGTCTCTGCAGTGGAGAGAAACTGTGCCATTTAAAACACATCCTTCAAAGTCAAAGTCTGGAGGAAGAAACTCAGCGCAGCATTTTTTAATGTAACTTATGAAGTTGCATTTGCAAACTGAAATATGCATTAACCTTTATGCCTGACTAAATTAAGTTCTAATATAATTTCTCTTCTTGCTCTGCACAAGGACACTGAAATTTATTTTCTATGCATTTTTAAGATTACATTATCTGTGAGAATATTACAAAACCTCAAAGCTAAAGAAAAAATTGTGTCTTTTTTTTTAAGTGAGCATCAATATTTTACAGTTGCACAGGTTCACATCTGCACACACATGCACACACATTGTCGCTGTGAGAGGAAATTGATACTGTCCGTCATCTGTCACACATCACATGCTCAATCAGGCGCTCACAGCACATGCCACCAAGTGGAACGCTGAATACCCAGTCCACACACACACACACACACTAACACACCTACATGAGTGGTGGTCTCTCTCCTCCATAACTTCTACGCTCCTCCCTCCTCCTCTCCCTCGTTGGCTGTCTCACTCTTGCTTCCGTCTCTGCATTGTTTTTCTAGACGTGGCTCAGATCCACGAGTGCAAGGTTGCCTGTGTCTGCGTGAGAGGGAGGGGAGGGAGGAGTGGAGGTGGGGGGGGGGCTTTGGTTGGCAAGATCTGTTAAAAGCAGAGCTGTGAATCTTTCATGATGTCTGATGCAGTGACATGAGAGAGATAGAGGTGAGGAGGAGGAGAGGGGTGAGGATGCGAGGAGAGCTCAGGAGGGGAGGGGAGGAGGGATGGAGGCTCTGTCGTGGTTCCTCTCATCTCCTCTTCATCCCCCCTTCGTAGAGGAGGGATGAGTGGTGCTACAGCTGTTCTGATACTGATACCAGCTCCTGTGCTCCATGTCTGATCACTTCCTGATGCCCTTTTTATTAAATGCTTAAATGCAGGCGAGTAAATAACACGAATGGGAGACATTTAGTGTTGTAAGACTGATCTTTGCTAAACTCTCTCATGACTGAGCGGTTGTTTTCTAATCAAGCGATGAAATCCTGCAGGCCCATCGAGGTTTGGGTTCCTTGTCATGCCAGAGTGGTGTTCATGGACATGTGGTAAGACTGATACCCTAACCCCTTGAAGGTGGTGCTCTTCTTTCCTAAACCATACACGGAAAGACTAATTGTGTAAATGCTTCGACTGTAGAGAGAGATGGGCGTTGCCTCTGTTGGCTGCCATCTTGCCAAAGTCTGACTCCACCTGACTCCTGGATAATTCCAAAAAAAATGAGGAGCGACATGTGGCATCGGGTCTTGAGCCTATATAACTTTGGCAAGCATTTGCTCCGTTTGCACAACTGGAAATCACATTCATTCATTTACTGACTTATTAGCTGGCTAGTGGGCTAAGTTAACAAACCATGTATGTAGCCATAGTGACACTGATGCTAAAAGTGCTAACATATGAATAAAAAAATTTCAGGCAAATAAAAAAAAAAAAAAAAATTTACTTCTGTCTGTCCCCTATGTATTACAGCTCTGTTTACAAACATGTAAAATTTGTTGAAGTAAACAAATCCCTTGGTGTATGTTTGAATAGCCACCTGACATTGTCTTTGAGAAAAAAAAGTATTTTGTGGGATGTAAACAGCCTAAGATCTGCCTGCTCCCATTATATACTGCATGAAGGGATCAATTAAAAAGAAAATCATCAGATTCATTCTTTTAGACCTAAAATATTAGGAAACTATAGCCCCAGGTTGAATTTGCCTGGAAATGTCCTTTAAAGTGACCACGCCCTTAATTGTGTATTTCAAGAAACCACAGAAGAGACCACAACAACCACTGTGGGAAGTGACTCGCTCTTTTAGCCGAGTCCCAGTGGCCATTTGAGGAGCTGCACTTCTGTGTTTGCTTCATATTTCAGCCCCAGAGGGTGAAACATTAGTATGTGCTACTTAAAGAAGAAGTAAGTGGTCCGGTCGTTTTCGCTAATGCTGCGTTCCAGGCAGGCTTTTGAAATCGTAAATTACAGCTTCAAGTCACAACTTATGACTTTGTAGCGTTCCAGGTAACCCACTCGTGTTTTTCCGACCTGTTTTACCGGTGAAAGTCACTATAACAGCCACTCGTAACTTCCGACCGGTGAACTCGTACCAGATCGAACTGGTACCACTTCACGGTCGGAAAATACGAGTTTCCTTGCACCATAACAGTCCTGTTTGCCACATTCACGGCGTTATTTCAGTTCTCTCTCCTCATTGGATAAAAACAGATAAATGTTTTCTCCTCGGTGAGCAAGCAGATTGACAGAGTCCAAACACTCTATGTAAGTGATGGGAAGATATAACTATTTGCTACTTTAATATCCAACATCGGTTAATTGTATGACCAAAGTATAATCTTTAACAGGCCTACTTTACAGTTGTTTATAGCTATTTGTCCTGGATGCTTATAGAATTGATGCTAATGCTTCATTTTATGATGTTTACACTCCAGCAGCTCTCGCCAATGACGGCATTACGTTTGCTTTACACATCAGTTAGTCTTCATCCCACAAACTGTTTCTATTGTAATGCTCACTCACCTCTACTTTTTAGCACAAGTTGTTGTGTGCTTCGCCAGATGCTGTTAGCTTTAACCTTAGACTTCTAGTTTTTAAACAGTGTCCTGTGGCCAACAAGTATCAAGATCTTTAAAAAAACAACAACACAATATTCTTGAATTAAAGTGAGTCAACTGGAAACGCGTTTCTATCCAACTCATAGCTAACGGCAAATTGTCATTGCCGGGTTTCTGAGCGATGTCACTGTGCATGGGGCAGAAACACAACAAGACAGACTGAGGGCTTATGAGGAGATCAAGATGAAAAGTTATTTTGTGCTGCTGAGAGTAACGACTGGGAAATGTTCATATCTGAGGGGAAAAAGAGAGAAGCTGCCTGTTAGCGCAGACAGATGTGACCACAGCACTGGATTTTATGAAAGTGGTGGATGGTTTTACACTGAAACTGCAGAAATAAATGTCAGTTTTACAGCAAAGACCGTGTCACACTGTTATTATGTGTTTACGGTTGTTGCATGAATATTGCCAAGGCTCCATGTTTCAGTTTGGGTGGCAACAAGTTCTCTAGAAAATTATAAGCAGGCTTGTGCCAGAATGAGCAACTTCACACTTGTGCAGGCGGCATGACAACATTTGATTTTCTTTAGTTTTTTAATGCCAACCATGCTTTTAATTTTAGCCTCTGCTGTCAGCTGATGGTTTTATCTCTCTACCTGCACAGCTAACTTTGCACATGGCCCCATTTTACGTCATCACTGCTGCTCACTGCAGTTTCTAAGTGGAATATGTATCATGTTATTGGCCCTTGAGTTTCCTCATGCTGATTTCACAGGTTTTCCAAACATTTTTATTTCTAAGAATAGTTGAAATGTGCATCCATAAGTTATTATAACATTGTGTTTTTTGCTTTGTGCTGCTCTTGCGTCCATGATTATTAATTGATGGAAACCAATCTATTGCAGGCTGCAAAATCAACAGTAGAAATGCTTTTGTTTACAGCTTTATTATACCAACCTAACCCTGAAGTCAGGGATGAGCAGGGTTCAAACATACAGTAAAAAAGGTTTCTTAGTGGTTTTATGTAATCGTTAAATCACATATTTGCTGTGTATGGTGGAATAATTAGCATAATTTTCTTTGCAGGGATCTGTTTTATAGTGTTGAGGCTTGTTGATATATGTGATGCAGCCATTTACATTCTACAACTGAACTCCCAGCCATTATCCAGAATCACGGTGAGTAAAGGCACAAGAAGATTAAATCCATTCCTCCATCGCCAACATATAATCAAGTAAAACTGATGAATGCAAGGGTCAGGGCCATAGACACCTCCTGCATGCCTGTGATCAATGATCATCACATATTATAGGAGTGGTAGGAGGAGGAGGAGGGGAAAAAAAGAGCTGAGGAGCAAAAGCACAAAGCGTTCGATGCCTTAGCATCAATCTTTGCACTTAAAATCAATGTGGTACAAAATCAGTAGTGTTTCTCGATAACCTCTGTCTGCCTCTACATTTCTCTCCCTCCTCCCTCTAGTTCACACCTCCTCTTCTTGTTCTCTCCCCTCCCTTTAATGTTTGGTTCCTCCATCTTATCACGCTATTTTTACTTTCTCTTCCTCCTCCTCCTCCCAGCCCTCCTCTCATCCTCCCCTCCTCACTGAAAGTCGAGCGTCCATCTGTTTTCCAGATGAAAAGATTAGTTGTTTGTCTGATGTGGTGGACTCGGTAGTTGCTCGGCTGCTTTGAGTCAGCGCTCTTCATGCATACGGTATCCTCCTCCTCGCAGCCCTGCGCCGTGTGTGACTGAAGGGATGGAGATTTATTGGTATTTGTGTCACTTTGATAGCAGCATTTGCATAAAGCGAAATGAGCTGGCGCACAGCTGGTTGCCAGCGTGGTTACCGGGCTCATTCTTCGCTTTAACATTGAGATTTTATGGAAAATCAGCAGTTGTTGGAAAAATGAATCTGCAACAGTTTGGTTAAATGACGAGTCATTGTTAAAGCAAAAATTCTCTTTTTTACCAATCAATAATTGAGAGAAACGAACTGCAAGCTAACAGCTACCTTCATTAATGTCATTAATCAATTTAGATTACGGTTAATTGCTTCAGTTTATAAACACTGATAAATGTCCCTCTCACTATCGCTTAGAACGAAGTGACATCTTCACTTGACTTGTTTGGGCCGAACAGTCCAAAATAGATTATAAAGACTTTTTAACAGCAAATTCTCACATCAGACATGATGATTGACATCATATATTCATTATTTCAGCTCTAAAAATGAATCTTTTAATGTTGGACTTTTGGTTTGGACAAAACTAACTATTTTAAAAAGTTCAAATTTTAATGGGGTAATGTTTTTTTGACAATTGAGAAACTTATTAGCATTAATTGAGTCATGTCAATACACATCTGACACATTCATGTTTGATACAGAATGAATACGTTGCTGTCACACTCCTCGTGCACCGATACGTTTACAGAACAAATGTAAAAAGTAACTCGTGATGCATTCACAATCCTGTTCACAGTACACTTCAGCTAAAGTATTTTTAACAAGTTCTTATGACAGGGACTGGATGACAGGAGTGGATGAGATGTGTCTGCCGTAGTACGTTCACCCTGCCTCTGTATATTAACTGTCATGCATTGTGGTTTGTAATTTCAGGGAAGGACGTGTACAGTCTCAGTGGGTTATCTACAGGCAGACGTAGCAGAGGATGTATAGCCGGGCTTTACAGTGCTCTGCTTTCCGTTTCACTGGCCTCTAGCAGCCTGACACACCAGCACAGAGCTGCTTCCTTTTTGAACGTCTGGCTTCTATTGTTCGCTTATTACAAGGATTAATTGTTGTATTTTAGAATATGATTGAAAACAAACAGCTTTAAGTGTGACTGTCAATTCACACAGACTACCAAGTGGTGTTCGCTTCATCATCATGGTTCATTTCATTTCTGATATTTCTTTACCGGAAGCACAAAGCATAATGTAGACTAAATGAGACAAGACTGGTATTCATACAGTTAAAATAGCACCACAGGGGTTCAATAAATCACATCTATACATCTTATTAATGTTAAATGAGCTGATTATTTCAACAAATTTAACTTTATCAAGAAAAATTGCAGCTGGTGTGCTTTGGATATTCTTCTTGGCCTTAATGCCATTTAGATTACATTATGATTAAACAGTGATACCAATACCAATGCACTTGTAGTAGTAGTAGCACTGTAAGTTGAAGTTTACACCATACGACATCTGATGTCTCCGTCTCCATCTCACCTGAAAATCTGTGGACGTTCTCAGTTGAAAAGTGTTCAACAGACTTGTTGTAATGTTGAGGGTTGTGTATAGTCACCACCAGGGGAGACATTACATTATTACTGCTAATCACAGAGTTGGTAAGTGTTTTCCTCAGACCTCAGGAGGGTTTTATAGCTTGAATGTTGATGTTATTGTTGATGTTGAAGCCACGCAGTGTCCTGACTGAGAGGTCACAACCTGATAGGATCAGGGCGGAGAGATTTATCAAAGGCAGATCTCATTAAGATCCGACTGGATCTCCACGGCAGGTGTACCTGTCACTGCTCCAAGAGGTCAAAAAAACAAACAAACAAAAAAGCAAAACTTGGGACCAGTTTCCACTAGCAACTGAGGGCAGTGGTGATGATCTTTGATACGTTACATGTTAGTGCAGTGAAAGGTGATTGATTTTATTTCTGAGAAGTGGATACAGAAGGTCAGATCAATGAGGGACCGAGCTGCAGCTTTCACCTGAACCGGTTCAGGGAAAGAACAAGTTGGTGATTTGTTAAAGTGTAATACACACACACATCCGCACATAGGCACACGTACTCACAACTGCTTCCCAGCCCCCAGGGATATTTACTGTACAGTGTGTGAGTTGTGGTTAGTTAATGGAGAACCTGACGCCAACCTAGAGGACCTGTCAAAGTGTGTGTGTGTTTCTGTGGATTTGCGTGTGTTTTTGAGTGTCTCTTTGAAAGTGAGCATCCGACAGAGGTTTATAATTAGACTCGTGTAGCTGTGAAAATCCAAACTCCATCCACGGCTGCTACAGTATGTTTGTGTTTCTATGAGTCCTACTTTGTCTCCCTCACGCTTCGTTATCATTTTAACCTCCTGAGTGTTGGCTCTGAGAGTATTCCACGTTATTTTTATTGTTATTTTTATGGCGTTTCTGCTTTATTAGATAGTTTGCCGCTGGGGAGAGACAGAGAAGTTTATTTCATAGAGGTGGCGAACTGCATAAAAGCGGCTCCTCGGCTCATAACATTTTCAAGACAACAGTGTGCGTCATGTCCTGACGATACACCAGGGTATCCATGTGACTTCTTTCTTTTTTTAAACGTGCAGCAGCTCCTTCGGGCCTCCTACATGGCCTTGCCCAAAGGCACCATGGGAATGGTAATGAATTTCTGTGAATAAACGTTGTAGCAGAAAGAAGAAGAATTTACATTCAATTCAATTCAATTTTATTTATAATGCGCATTTCATGCAGGGCAAACTCAGTGCGCTTTACAATAGTTAAACAATTATAGTACAATGCAATAATTGTGCAACCAATTTAAAGAAGTGCAAATTTAAAGACAAAGCAAAGCAACATCAAAACAATATCACATACACGTCTACATAAATGCTCAGGGGACACATTGCACATGAAGTTGTGCCTGTTTTACTATCTCGGTCAGCTTGTTCCAGATGCGTGGGGCATAGATGGATAAGGCTGCCTCCCCTTGTTACTACGGGGGATGACTAGATTGCAATTACTTGTAGACCTAAGGGTTCGTGGTGGAGTGTAGCTGATGAGCATGTCGGTTATGTACTGAGGTGCAAAGCCATGTAAAGCTTTTTTTGTAAAGGACTTTTTTGTACCTTTTTTGTGTGAGAATGCGTGCAGCTGCATTTTGAATTAACAATAAACCATTACAATAATCTAATCTGCTTGTTATGAATGCATGGATTAATTTCTCTGAGTCTAACATTGACAGGAAGCCTTTTAATTTGGAAATATTTTTCAGGTGGTAGAATGCTGATCTTGTGATGTAGTTGATATGACTTTTGAAGTTAAGATTACTGTCAATGATTACACCTAGGTTTCTTGCTTCAATTTTACAGTCCAGGGATAAGGATTTGAGGTGTGTTGCAATTTTATGTCTGTGAGCTTGTGCACCGAAAATGATTATCTCTGTTTTGTCTTTGTTAAGCTGTAAAAAGTTATCTGTCATCCACTGGTTAATGTCATTGATGCACTGAATGAAGGACTCCATGGGAGATAGATCATCAGGATGTAGTGAAATGTAAAGCTGTGAGTCATCTGCATAGTTATGGTAATTGATGTTATGTTTGCGTATGACTTGTGAGAGTGGAAGCATGTAAAGATTGAACAACAGTGGGCCAAGAATTGACCCTTGGGGGACGCCGCATGTAATGTCCTTCCTGTGGGATGCAAAATCCCCAATATTTACAAAAACTTCCTGCCATTTAGGTATGTTTTAAACCATTTGAGAACGGTTCCGGATAGGCCGACCCATTGTTCAAGCCGCTCCAGTAGAATATTATGGTCAACCGTGTCAAAAGCGGCACTGAGGTCAAGTAATATGAGAATTGATTTTTTTTTTTGAGTCTGTGTTTATGTGTAGGTCGTGAACTTTGATGAGTGCTGTTTCTGTACTATGATGGGAACGGAAACCAGACTGATATCTAGGAGGGTATTTGATGTAAACTGTTTTGTTTTGTTTTTTCGAGTATTTTGCTGAGGAATGGTAAATTGGAGATGGGTCTGTAATTAGCAATAACACTTGGATCCAGATTTTTCTTCTTTAAGAGTGGTTTGATGACAGCTGTTTTAAGTGATGCAGGAAATGAACCTGACTGAAGAGACCAGTTTATAATGTCTAAAACCTCCGGTGCTACGCAGTTAAAAACTGTTTTAAAAAATTTAGTTGGAAGGGGATCCAAGCAGCACGTGGAGGACCTTAGCTGACCTACAATATTCTCAAGTTCTGGGAGATTTAAACTGTCAAAGTGTTTCATGATGCAAGTCAGATTTCTAGAAGAAAAGAGAGGTTCAATTTTGGATCGTAGAGCACTGATGTCTTGTCTAGCTGTGATTTTGTTATTAAAAAATGAGGCAAATTGCTCACATTTTTCAGTGGACAGCATTTCTGATGGGATGGTGGATGGTGGGTTGATAAGTTTGTCAACAGTGGAGAAGAGTACTTTATTATAAATAATATTTTCATTTATGATTTTAGAAAAGAAAGCCTGTTTAATTGCTTTGTTGTATTCATTCAGCTTTACTTTATAGATGTCATTATGAACCTCAAGTTTTGTTTTTCTCCACTGTCTCTCTGCCTGTTGGCACATTCTTTTTAACTGACTGACAACCACATAATTTCTCCATGGAGCCTTCTGTTTCCCTACATGGTTAGTTTTAACGGGTGCAATTTTGTTATTTTATATATATATATTTTGTTTTGATATTCTGTATACTGTGGATAACGACAACTCATCTACAGTATTTTGAAAGCTTTCAGCTGTATTCTTATTAATTATCCGTTTTTTGATTGTTCAAGAACTATATTGTACACGGACAGCAGACACATCAAAGAAAATACAACAGTGATCGGAGAAACCAACATCCATAATACGGGGTGCAGAGGTGTTAAGTCCTTTGGAGATGATAAGATCAAGAGTATGTCCTTTATTGTGGGTAGATCCACGGACATGCTGTGAGAAATCAAATGCCTCTAACCGACTAATAAAGTTTGTGGCGTCTGGATCTGTTTCAACATCAATATGAATATTAGAGTCACCAGATGATGATAATGCAGTCGTAATCTATGGAGACCTCAGATAACAGCTGGGAAAATTCTTCCATAAAGCCATGATTTCAGAGGACGATAGACAGTTATAATTAAGATAGTAGTTTTACAGTGTATTGATATAGCAATGTGTTCAAAGGACAAGAATTCACCAGGGGAAATTTCCTTACATGCATAGATTTCTGAGAAGATGGCAGCAATTCTACCACCTCTCTTATCAGTCCTGATGGTATGGATGAAACTGAAATTAGGAGGTGTAGTTTCAATAAGTGTAGCAACCAGGTTTCAGTTAGCAGGGTAACATCTAAGTTGTGGGTGCTGATGAGTTTGTTTATTAAGAATGATTTATTTGATGATTAGTGATCTAACGTTTAAGAAACCCATTTTTATTATCTGAGATCTGCTTTGCTGTGTGGCGGGCTGTTAACTGGAGTGATATGGATAAGATTACTGAAATTAGCAGAAAGTGTGAGATCAGAATTGCATTTCTTGGGCCTAAAATTTGTAATAACAGGGATCGATAAGACTGTCGCAGCAAGGCAGGTGTAGTGCGTAGAGTGTAGATTTACTGACCGTCAACCAGAGAACACGCTGCAGGAGCGCAGAGTGAGGTCAATATTCAGGGATAAAAGGCGGGATCTGACGAGGTTTGGGTGGAGGCGATCTGATTTGAAAAGAAGAAGAAGACATGCTTTATATCACTTTCCAATTGAAACCTGTCAAACATTGTCATTGCAGAGGATTTGTTGTGCAGACACCGAACAAACACTGACCATCTGCTCAACTTCCTGATTCATCTAAACAAACTCTTTCACACATTTCTTGATTAGCATAATAATTTCATAACTCCCAATCGACTGGTTTGTCATAAGCTGCTTTCTACCTTGGCATAAACGCCATAATTACACTAATATTTAAATAATTACACAAGTTGCACTCAGGTTTTTGAAGATGAAAATAATCAGCAGTTTCAGCTCTAATTGGCTGTTTTTCTAACTCTTGATCATCACACAAACTCTTGAGATGTGACCAGCGATTGAACCGGGATAAACAGGGATCGGCTTCATGCTGTAACGCTGAGCTTTAATCATCTTTAACTCCAAAAATCTGCACCAGACTTTAAACTTGGTGCATGTGTGCAGAAGGCTGTCGGTGTCATCCAGCCTCCTCCATTTTTCATGTTGTCATGGTCTCGAGACTCGACGCTCGGACGCCGCCCGTTTGCCACATCCATTCAGTTTCTCATCTGTTGTGACCTGGAAACGTCGACCTCAGGCTTTGACCTAATGTTCCTGCGACCGCAGAGATTTGATGCCCCCTACTGAGAGAGAGCTGTGATGGAGGACCTGCCCCCTCGTCGCCCCCCCCTGAGACTCACACACACTTGCACACAAACACACACACATATTCACGTATTCCCGCTTCTCGTTCACCACCACCACCACCACCACCACCAACACTGTGCTGGTGGATTAGGGGCTGGTGTCTAATCTCCTGCTAATCCCGGCCTGTTAATCTATGTGTTAGCAGCTCTCAGCCCACAGCATGACAGCTAATGCACTGACCTTGCCTCACACACACTCACACACACTGCTCACTCCTTTTTGTTTCCGTCTTGATTTCCGTCTTGTGTGTTTAACACTTGCAGGAACGCTCATTATTTCTCAGGATACCTATACGTCGCCGCTTGATTGATCACAAGACAACAGGCAAGGCAATCCTGTGTTTACGGGCCAACAGTAAATAAGGGCTAATCCCAGCGGTCAAAGATAGCTGACGTGACCTTTGCCTTCATTAGAATTATCCACATACTTGCACAAAGCGTGACCACTCAGACGCTGACTCTCCCGGCGCGGCGCACAGCAGCTGGCACGTGTTGAGTGTTTTTTTTTTTTTGCTATGGCAGACTGAGTGAAGGGGAGTAAAAGTAGTAGTTAGTTTAAGAGCCTTTAACTACTCCCAGAAATGACATAGAATTATGGTATTATACGGTGAAGGTGGTGCCATGTGAACTCACACATGCACACACACATGCACACACTCGCTGGGCAGCAGACAGGGCTGGACTGTGGGGTGGTGGGGTATTTTTAGTCTGTTAATGGCATGAAATAAGGAAAGGTTCTCCCAAAACACTGTGCCACTGCCTACACCTCCCTCTTGTTTTTTTTTCTCCTCTGCTTCCTCTACAGCTGCTTTTACCTCACATCCTCTCATTTCTATTTTCTGCTCCGTGGAGCTTCGAAGCATCAACATACATTTGTCATTCTTCAGTGCTACATGAGTTTGTTTGTTTTTTTCTCAATAAACACGTACAGTTTGTGTTGAGTCGTGTACCTTCCAGATCACATTTTGCCACTGCTATCATCAGATCAATCATTGATAGTTTATGTTTTTGCAAATAATATTTGACTTGTCTTCCCATTAATGAAATATCTTGTATCTTATTAATTTCAGTATAAAACCGCACATATGCTGTCTACACACAAACACACACACAGAAGCTGACTACAGTCAAACTCTGCTTGTGTGTAGGTCAGTGACAAAGATTCATTAATTGTGATGGCAACTTTATTGCCCATGAAATGAAATGTATTTTTCTTACAGTCGTCACTCAAGATATCCATTCAAAATATATAGAGAGAAGAGTAACCAGATCGCAATGCAACACAACGCAACGCTTCCGACTGATAATGTTAAGTAATGTAACCTAAGGACCCCTCCTGGCAACACTATATAAAGTAACGTAACCTCGCGTAATGCCCCTCCCCCATCGGACAACGTATGACCATATCAGTCATCTGCCGTTTCAGAGAGTGATGACTGATCTATGCTTAACATCACACACTCGTGTCGTCCACATGGACACAGTGGTACAATGACACACAGTGTGCTACAAGTACAGGGATAAAAAAAGTGTGAATCAGTGTAAACGGCCCTCAACATCAGTGGTCGCCGGGGAAGGTGAACACAGGAGAGTAAAATCTCCATTTACAAATCAGGAGAGTTGCAAATGATCATCGTCATCATTATTATTATAATTAACAGCTGAGTGTGATTTGAAACATCACTGTGAAATCCTCACACTACGTCAGTGATTGTGACTGATGTGTCTGATTCCACCCACAGTTAAATTAAGTGTGCAGTTAATGATCGTTTTTTATCATTGATTGATTCATGTGACAGCTCTGTCCTTGATCAGCTGATACATAAAATGTCCGAAGAAGTGATCGTCAAAGATCTATCTAAGAAAATATAAAACTGCACGCTGCTGTTAAGTGTGTGTTGTGAAATTAAAAGTGAAATATGTCCCATGCAGCATCTCCTGTGTCCACGAGTGGCCCTGAGACAACTTCTTCATGTTACATCTTATCTCAAACAGTTTTTAAAAAAGTATATGCACACATCTGACAACTCAAACCAGACTTGAGATTAATAAATGATCTAAATATGCTCTCCTCTCAGAACAGTCTGCAGCTACAGGAGGATTTAGGATCTTATATTTGCTTCTAACATCGCAGCAAATATTGATATTTAAGCTTCAAGCGAGACGAGCAGCCTCATTGATTTGCATGTTGACCAGAGCCGCTCTGCGTGCTGTGGGAAAAATTGTGATGAATCACTACTAAACCGCAGCGTAAGCCATTTTATAACGATGATGGTGGGAGAATCATGTTCAGTGACGTGTCAATCAGACGTGCAAACATTTGTGCAAAAGTGTGAATCCACCAGGAAATAACAGACTTTAAATTACAGGGAAACGATATAAACTACAGATTTATTAGACACTTAGGAGTAGATTACACTTTTATAATTCAGTCCTTTCCCCTCCGTTTTTTCCCCCTCTGTCTCCGCTCTCCTCCCGCCGACCTCTCCCTCCTTTTTCATCTCCATTTTTACTGCCTTCTCATCCCTCCATCCCTCCCTCCTCTTTCATCATTACAGCTCTGTGCTCTCTCCTCTTCTGCTTCCCTCGCTTTTTTTTCAGGGGATAGTAAAAAGGTAAAAGTGTACTTTAGTGGGGAAGGCCATGTGGAACGCTAAATCACACACAGGTGCCCTTATGGTGAAGAGAGTGTGAGATGGAAACACACACACACATGCATGCACACGCACACGCACACACACACACACATACATGCACACAGACGCACCATCAGCCCCTCATTTAGGTAGCGGTAATTTGCCGCAGTAAGTGACAGGGTTATTGTAAGACGCTCATTAAGAAAGGGAAGCAGTGAATAAACGACTGACTGAAGGGAATAAATTCAAACCACTGCACCACTTTTACTGCGCAGCAACGAGCCGCTTTGATGTGGCGTGTGACGGCAGAGCCAGGGCAGACTCCAGCCATATGAGTGTGCGAGTGTGTGTGTCTGTGTGTGTGTAATTACACTGATTTAACACTGTATTTCTGAAGCGATCACACTGTAACGTGATTTATTTATTATATATTTATTTATATTCGTTGCACCGCACATTTCATGTATGTGTGCACTGTAGCGTATGTGCATGTCTGCAGCTCTCAGGAGGGAGGGTCAAAGGTCAGATCGGTTACAATGAGACAGACTGTTACCGCGGTAACACAGTGCAAGGTCACTTCCTATGAGAGGCTTTCATCTCGGCGGGGGAGGAAGAAGAAAAAGGGGGTTGAAGAAGGGATGGATGGGGGGAGACAGATGAATTCAGTAGAAACTGCGGTGCATGTAAAGTAGGAAGTTCATGTTCTGATCGTCTTCATGTATAAATAGTCCACACGTCGTACGTGTTCACACCGCTCACTACATGATCTGCAACAGGTGTGTTGCTTTTTAAGATTCTCAACAGCTCGGGGTTGAAGGCAAAATCACGTGACGCACATTTACACCTCTAAATGTAAATGTTCTTATGTGTACGTTTCTATTTCTGCTGCTTCCTATATGCTCAGCTATTCTTAAAGTATAAGGTCAAGTTTGGTTTGGCCTTCATGTGCAGGTTCACATGGGTGTTTAAACATGGAGACAACATGTTTTCTAAAAGGTTTTGATCTTGTGCTTATTGCCTGAAAGTGGACAGTGAAGGAGTTCAAGAAGAGGTTTTGCTGTTGTTGTGATTGCCTTGTGTCCTCAGTCTGGAGGAGGTAGATCATGTTCAGCTGGTGATAGAAGACGGTTTAAGATGATGAGGATCAGAATGAGGCAGTGAGAGCAGAGAGAAGAACTAGAGGTGGAGATGGATGGATGGACAGACTGAGACAAGACTGATTTGGAAAAACAATAATATATTTCATTCTTTTCAGTCACTCATTCCATGAAAAGCATCAATAGTCAATATTATTGGTTGATTCAAGACTGAAATATCTCTTTATTACTTCATAAAGGTTTTGAAAGGATTGTCATGAAACTTTTTTTATACAGTATTTAGATGAGATAATGATATATTTTTTGGGTCTGTTTTTTTCTAATTGGGGAGAGATGGGGATGACATGCAGCAAAGGGTCGCGAGTTACACTCAAACCTGGGCCCCTGTGATTAGGGCATTGCCTGTACGTGTGCCAGTTGTATTTTTGTTGTCATTTACCATCACGTTTGTTAGTTTTAAAAGATTGTTCTCACTAAAGTCTTTCCTGCGAGCTGAGGATGTGGTAGTAACAGCATTTATGAGGCCAAGGAAGTAAACAGTAAACGACTTTATTAAAAAAAAAAAAAAAACTATGACAAGTGCTGTCCGTCAAAGTTGAACCACCGACTTTTAGTGTCTCCTATTAATTGATAAAAGTAAAGTGTCGGGATGGCCACAAGAACTAAAGTTCCATGTTGTGATAAACTGGAAAAAACACTGAAAAGTCATATAAAATAACAGCTGCAGATAACAGGCGGCTTTATAGTTTCATTCATTTAATGGTCGACAGTGATGCTTCACCAAACATTGGAGCTGTTTGTCAGAGCCCAGTTTTCCTCCTTTGTCAGCAGCTGAAACAGGTTGAGCAACGGTTTAACAACTGTAAACTAGTTATTTGAGGGCTTTGAGTTGTGCTTTACAGTGTGCTGATTCAGCTCCAGTGCCGAGTGGCTGACCTGTGAGGAAGATTAGTGTGCAGTTATAGGTGCAGGTTCGATGTGTGATGGGGCTCCTCCACTGTGGCTCAGAGAGTGTAATTGGATTTACACGTCTCATTTCACTCAGTAGATGCCTCAACAATCTCAGATATTGGAAACATAACCGCAGTTTCTCAAGTAAAACAAAATTGATCTTGTATTTTTTTTCCCCTTGTACATAAATTGTCTCGAAATTACTTACAATTAAACAAAACAACTTCAAGTCGGGTCAGCATTCAGCCATTTAGATACTTCATTATCAGTAAAGTTATAATTGTAAAAATCCTACAGAGGTTTTTTTTTTTTTTTGTCTTTGGCTCAAAACACCAGGGATGAGTTTGGATGTTCGTTTGTTTTAGCAGCATTTTCCCATGTGAATTTTAAAAACAGAGCCGTCACTTCATGTTTTCACTGTGTGGTGTGTCTCTCTGCGTGTGTGTGTGCGCACAAGTATGCATCTCTCTACAGCTCTGTGGCCAAATTGAATCTTGAATCTGTCATTATGAGGACAAAATCTGCAGCTTGAAAGTGCTGTTTGATGTTTGAGGGTTAAAACTCCAGATTCAGGTTTATGTCGGGTTAGAGTTAAACATTTATTTCTTCGGGTTAAGGCTGTGGATGAGGAGCTGGGGAGTGTGTTACGTCCTGTAACATCTACAGTACAACGAGACCAACATGTCTGTGTGTTAGATAGACACAAGATCACTGTATATACAGTAAATTCCATTTGGCGTAACCTACAGCCTCAGGCTATTATGTCTGCTTAAGTAACATTAAACGTCTCCCTACCTTTGTGTACTGTGTGTGTGTGCGTGCGGGTAAAAAACTAGTGCTTTTAACTGGTGCATGTGTTGTGCGTGAAATACAGTGACCTGATCTTCTTAATTGTTCGTCTGGTGACCCTGATCCACCTAATCAAGGCTACAAGAGCGTGTGTGTGTGTGTGTGGAAATGTGACCTTTTGCATTAAGCAATATTAATCTCACTGTGCATGGATGTATTGTTTTATAATAATGGTTTAAGGCCGTATTAAAAAAAAAATCTGACTTCAGGAAACCACTGTTCAGCGTGGAGGACACGACCTTAAAATGTAATTAAAGTAATTACAAAAGAATGAACAAGGTGGCCTGATGTAAAGCAGAGAAAAAAAACAAACATCAAAATATTATATAAAAAATCTAATCATCAGCTTGTCGCATCATGTAGCACAGATAAACAAGTTGTAGAGCGAAGAATCTTCCCATGAACATTAAAAATGCGTTTTACCAGAGGGGAAATACCAATTATGTGTCTGTAGCCAGCAGCCAAACCAATAAATATTCCTGTGTGTTAACATACAAACCAGCAAGCATGGCACCACAACACACACACACACACACACACATTCAGAGGAAGTTAATGAACTCTGTTGTCAAGCGTTTTAATAAATTGCTCTATCAACAAAGCCCCGTCTTTGATTTAAAATCTTGAGTGTTGAGTGTTTGGTTTGGCTTCCACCAGCGGTTTGATGGTGAGTTTGAACCGAAGGAAGCTGAGCGTAGCTTCAGATTAGAGAAGCTTGTCATCTCTTCAAGTGTGTGAAACTCCACACTTTCCCTCTCACTCACTCTCACACTCTCTCTGTGAGTGAGTGACTTTGATTCGGCTGCTGCTGCTGCTGTTGCTGCTGCTGCTGGATGGCTGCTTGTCGGCTTGTTGTCCTCCTCCAGTGTGGTGGTGCGGGTTACCTGTTTGCCTGCTTGGCACACGCATTGAGGTTTTCTCACTTGTTGAGACGGGCTCAGGTATGTTGGGACTGCCACAAGGAATGCAAGAGGGGGGTGGGTGGCAGGTGTGGGGGGGGGGGGGGGTTGAGGAAAGAGACGACATAAAGAGAGGGGAGTGTTTGATGGAGGGAAGAAAGTGGGGAAAGGAAATGAATGGGTAAGCAGCGTTGTCTTGATGTGGTCTCCATGACGACCAGTGTACATCTGCAAAAAAAAAAAAATCCCAAAATGAAATGGATTCACTTAATGATTGACTGTAAAATAGCCTGCAGGAGAACAAGGGGTAGCATTAGAGCATGTGATTTCTCCTCCACCATTAAATTAATTCATCCCCATAAATTAACATCACATAATCAATACTGAGGAATTTACCTGTAATCAGGATTCATACCCGTCTAACGAGGTGAATGAACTCTGTAATATAAGTTCAAATGGGCCTTGCCTGAACTAAATCTTCTGTGTTATAAACTCTTGTGTACTTGTGTTGAAACCTGTGTAATGTGAAGCAGGATGTTACTGGACTCAGGTGACTTGTCCTCTACACACATTCAAAAGACTGATTGGACTCAGGCTTTATAATGGGTTTTTAAGGCTTAAGGCTCCACACATCTCTGCTGTCAGAAGTGACAAATGCACAAATTCATTTTACATGCACAGTTAAACAATGCTACTGTTACAGCTCATTTAATCGGACCATGGCTCATGTCCCAGTCTACAATCACAGGAAGAGTTTGATTTATTGAGTCTGTCCAGCTCTGCTACGATAGGTGGCGATGTGCAGCTTTTCAGCTTGTTAGGATTGGACCTTTTTCTACATTGACAAACAAGTTAGCCAACAGCAAACAGGTAGCATGTCGAGCAGTGAAAATAAAGGCAACTTTACAGCTCTGTACATTTTGTACGCTTTGTTGTTACTTGCTTCAGAAACACCTTGACGCCTATCTCTATGATCATAATGCCTTATAACAATAATCATAACACACTATAAAGCATTTATCTTTTAAGGTCAGGTCAGGTCACATATTTATAGTATAATGCATTATCGATGTGGAGTTACTAACAATTAGAACATATTATAATACCTGACCTTATAAGTCATGTTAAAATGCTTTATGATTATAGTTATCAAGCATTATGATCATTTGAGTGTTTATAACTATATATACAGTGCTATAACTGCATTATAACTCATTACAATATAAGCATGGTTATAATGCGTTATTAGACATAGGCGTCAAATAAAGTGTTACACTAGCTTCTTCTTCTGTTATGTATTTTGTGCAACCTCCAAGTTAAAGCATTGGGCAGTAATGTGGTGGTTAGGAAGATCTAACTGCCCTGCAAGCACATTATCTGGGTGTGTTAGTCCAAATTTATGATTTTTTTCCGACACAACATCATATGAAACTATTGACCGTTCTGTAGATTCCCAGTGTTTAGTGACCTACCACCGAAACAGCAGTAATATATATGTATATGTTTTCTGGTATGTACAAGAATCACGTCTATGAGGGTTGAATACATTTTGTGATTGGCCAATACAGCTGGAAGGGACCATCACAGTGAATCTGATGTGAAGGATATCACTTTGGGGTATTGACCCCATAGCTCTAGTTTACAGCAGAAGTATTTTCCTGCTGATCAGGTCTCCTGTAGGTGGCAATAAAAAGTTATATTGAAGAATCAGGTGTGTCACTGTGACTTAACTCCTCAAACAGTTTTCATCTTTTCCATCTTCGGCTTACAGCTGTTATTCACTGTGAATACCTGACAAATCCAAGCAGGGGCAGCAGAAGGGTCAAGAACCATCATGTTTTCCACAAAGGCCTATTGAAACTATATAAATAAAATAAAAATCACATTTGACACAAAGCTATCAAAGATCCTGTTGATAGGTCGGGGAGAGTTTCGTGCCCTCATGGTTCTATATTTTCTTTGTGATGACCCATTTCTGTTGTAGACCTTGAGAGCATCTTGAACAACTAATTAAAAGTTGGTTTAAGGTTTAAGGTCAGACTTAGCAACAAGGTGTTGGTGTTCAGGTTGTGAACTGTTATGTTCAATAAGACTCAAGTGCATCCCCATGGAAACAAGGAAGATAAAGGAAGCTCTACTTAATCTAACACCATTGAGTTAGTTATAATTGAGACGTGAAGGCAGCACGACAATACAAAGGATAGAAGTATCAAATTGCGTCTAAACTCCCTCTTATGTAAGGGATCTGTCTTTCCGAAACAATTTGACCAACAGCAATTAAATCGGGCAGGATTAAAATGATCAAGATCTCATTTTTTGTTCTTACCTCTCCCACTTCTCATGTGCACACCCAAATGCAACACCATGGATGCCCTCCAGCAGAAATCTGTCAGATAATTTGCACCATTATCTAATCTACATTTGACTGATCCACCCTTTGTTTGATTTGGCAGCAGCAGATTTAAGAAAAGCCGTAAAAACGAACCTTCAGACGAGGTTGGGCACAACTTTGTAGAGACTAGTTCCTGTTACTGTATCATGTGCTTTCTCACGTTCCCCTCTCTAACCTTTTGAAATGCCCTCAGCATCTTATATGAATAGCCCTGTAGATAGAAACTAGGGAATGAATTATGAGAGAGATAGTCCCCACAAGTGCAGTACAAACCAGTGTGTGTGTGTGTTTTCCCCCTCAGGATATGGACTTGACTAAATATATGTTAAAGCTTGAGGGAAAAGCAGTGGCAGCCAAACCTATAGAAATTGATTAAATTTGATCTCTCCTCTCCTCTCCTCTCCTCTCCTCTCCTCTCCTCTCCTCTCCTCTCCTCTCCTCTCCTCTCCTCTCCTCTCCTCTCCTATCCTATCCTCTCCTCTCCTTTTAAAAGCTTAAAAGCTCAGTTTTGCTTCAAGGCTCTGCTTAAAAGGACTTTCCGCCATTTTGATAACCTCACTATCTGCCGCCAGTCGCCCAAAGGCTGCAAATTTCCCATCACAAAACCCTTGAGCAAGGCACCTTCCTGACCTTTCCATCTTCACTGTGATGCTTGTCTGTCTGAATGCATTAGTTTGCTCTTTGTACATGTGTTAGTATGTATGTCACCACTGCACTCTTTCCTGTCTTTTCTAAGTAAATTAAGGTTTTATAACAGGATACCAGCTGCTTCCATTACCCAGCAACCCAGGAATGCAGTAAAGCATATGTGTCTGTGGTAAACGCCCTGCATCATCTGGGCTGTGCGAGCAAACCAACGACAAAATGCTAACATTAACTGTCGAGCACAAGCATCCATAGATAATATCTGATGTAATGTGCAATGCTTCTGTTGTGGTTTTAAACTGTAGAGGAGATACCCAAATTCTTCTTAAGGCCCATGTCTTATCCTATCCTATTCTATTGGATAATGTTCTATCCAATCCTATCCTATGCTATCATATCCTATCACATCTATATCCTATCCTATCCTATCCTATCCTATCCTTTCCTATCCTATCCTATCCTATCCTATCCTATCCTATCCTATCCTATATTATCCTATCCTATCGATTCTTATCCCATCTTATCCTTATCCTATCTGATCGATCCTATCCTATCCTATCCTATTCTGTCCTATCCTTAACACAACATACCAGTGAGTATTACCCATTATTGTGTTTGTCTTGGAAGCCTTTTGTCCCCTTTAAGAGCCTCAATGTTTCACTGTTTGGCTCAATAAAAGTGTAGGAAGGAAAATAAAGTTTCCAGTCTTATGTTTTATTAGGTGGCTAAAAGTCTGGGTGAACCCAAAGCCACAGTTATTATACATAAAACTTATCTAAATTGCGTCTGTATGAACAGATGGAAGTGATTATGAAGCTTTCATCACAGGGCTGTGACTTTGGAACTGAATATGATTCAAATTAAAAACTTTCATGCCTATGAAATGACATTTGGTTTTATTCCTTATTACTTCTATGTCACTGCGTGTCAAGCCAAACCAGCAGTTCTCCATCTTCTTCCAATTTAGAAGCGGCAACAGCATTATTTCCTAACTAACTGAAAGAGATAAAGGAACGATTCAATATCAGCTAAAGTGATCATGGACCAACTAAAACCATTTATACCTGCCCAGGTGGAACCCAATCCAAGAACAGTGCGTCATAATGTCATACAGTAGTGT
Organism: Decapterus maruadsi; assembly: GCA_030347415.2. NCBI lineage: Eukaryota > Metazoa > Chordata > Actinopteri > Carangiformes > Carangidae > Decapterus > Decapterus maruadsi. The sequence goes on from CM064886.1 coordinate 27,918,697, forward strand.
CATAATTACACTAAGGCCAATAGAGGTCACCTAACAACGTTAAGTTATCATGCATTATAATAACCTGCTGCACGGAGGACTGCAGGCTAGTTTCTGTGCTGCTATAAATGTGCTGCTTTAAATTTTAAACAGCAAATACCGAAAAAAGAAAAGGAAGCTCTTCTTCAGATGTTGACTTGAGTTTCTGCAGATTATCACCAAGAGGTCACACGGTCGTTCTCTCTCTAACCAGATTGACAGGATTGTAGGAGTGGTGTGAAAATTCACAGCTTAAGTGTTAGGATGCACTTACATTTTTAAAGCTCTTTTCCAACTTTGATTGATCCGACTCAAGGCCCAGTATAAAGCAGGTGTGATCAACGAGGGCGGGTTTTGTTTGATGGTGTTTGGGTTGGCAGGAGTGAAGCGTCTCATCTCAGACTGGCTGACCTGCACTTGACACTTGAGGAAGAAATTGAGAATATTAAATGAGTGTCTTCTTTGATTTGTGGGATGGGTGTGTATGTGACTCTCAAAACAGGGATCCAGATGTGTAATCCACTTGATCTCGTCCTGCTGTGTTTGTAATAAAGTTTAAAGCCCCAATATGTAACTTATTTGGCTTTTTATTAGCAAAAATCTAATATTGCTTTCATAAATATGTATTTCACTGAAGTCGATCACACCCACATACAAATGAAAGCTTTCCCGTACCTTAGAATGAGTTGTTACAGGTCGTTGCAAATACATAAGTGGGCGATGCACCGAACCTTGGTGGCCATGTTGCATTGAATTTTTCTACGTTCAGTGTCAGCATGACCGTAGGTAACCACAGAAACTCAGCAGAGTTGTCGGCTCGGGGAGAAAGTTTTCCAGGTTGCACCTGTTAAAACTGTCACCACTGTGTAGTGTGAGGAAGGATGGAGGCACTGGTGTTGTCGGATGTCATTTTACTCGACGAGAGAAAGACGGTAAAACGTGGGTTGGGCAAACTATACAACATCACCATGACAACATATTATTGTCACGCCTGTATTGTTTTGCCTCGTGCTGGTGGACCACTTGTTTACATAGACGCTTGTTTATCCTGTTACATGCAGCGTCTGTTGTCAGTCTGACGTCTGCCCGATTTCACGTGAATGCAACATCAAGAACACGTTCCGATTTGCAACCGTACCGCTAGATGGCGGTAAATCCTACACATTATACCTTTAAAAAAAAAAAAAAATAGAGAAAAATCTTGAAATATCCAGAAAGTCTGTGGGAAAAGACTTAAGGTGGAAGAAGGTGCTGTTTGTTCTGTTACAGCTGCCAGTCTTCCATTTTCTCTCACACACACATACTGTACAGTGTGCACACGCACACACACACACACACACACACACACACTCACACACACACATATACTAGCCAGTGCCAATGAAAGATTCATGGAGCAGTGATGATGAAGGCGTCTCCTCTTCTGCTCCACTTACCATGGTGGACAAATTCTGCCCCCCAACACACACACACACACACAGCAACCCAGGACCTGTTAAGAAAGGAAGAGAGCAGTGATGCACACAGCTGTGGGGTACTTACTCACCCTTAACCTTTCTAGACGTAGGCGCGCACACACAAACACACACGACCACACAGACATGAACACACTTTAACACACACCAATCCTGAGGCATCTGGTTTGTCAGGAGACCGACGCTGCAGACTGCTTTCTAGGCTGTCTGGCAGACTCAAAGTGTGTGTGTGTGTGTGTGTGTGTGTGTGTGTGTGTGTGTGTGTGTGTGTGTGTGTGTGTGTGTGTGTGTGTGAATAAGTGTGTGTGGGTGTATGTGTGTTTGAAAAACACACTTTATTTTTAATTTCCCTCACGGACCTGTGTTTCCCCTGAAGGGAAGAAAAACTGTTGAAGGCAAACGATTCTCTCGCCTGGAATCTATATCTTTATAATATTTCTATGGTAAAGACTCATCTGTGAACATCTTGACACGGGGTCAGTTTGGGTGTGTGTTTGGGTTTTTGGCTCGAGAGCTGAAAGGAGTCCAAGCCAAAACCTACTGTATTCTGTTGCGCTCAGCATTTGTGTGTGTGTGTTACACCTCAGGCCAAGTGGTTCGTCCTGTAAGATGATACGTAACCACACATGCACAGAGTGAAAGTTAAGGAAAAAGGCAGCGGTGGAGTGTGACTGAGTGCAGAAGTACATGCAGTGCATCATCCTACTCCACTAGGTTTCAGATGAAAATATTTTATTATTCAATCCGTTCATTTATCATTTCAGTTAATCAATAGCATCCGATTGAAAGTTTACATATAAAATAAAATATTTTTCTATGCATTGATATACAAAACAAGTAAAGTCGTCTATCATATCCCTTTATCTTAACATTGAAATGCATCTTCCACATAAATGCATGACTAATGATATTCCAGTCATAGGAATAATCAATAATACCCTTAATGCTTCCATTTTACATTAGTATAATAACATTTCTTTGAGTGCATAACTTTTACTTACAATGGAGTTTTTTCAACAAGTGCCTTTTCTAGTTGTTATTATTTTTTATGTATGATATTTGATCGGTTTTATTCTTAATTGTTCTAATGTTCTTGTTGCTTTAATGCTTTTCTGTACTTCTTGTGTTACTTTTTACTTCCTGTACAGTGTCCTTGAGTTCTTGAAAAGCGCTTTATGAATAAAATGTATTATTATTATTATTATTACTATTATCTGGGGTGACAGGCAGAAACGATCGCTGGATGGATCTGGAAGTTAAACTGCATTAAGTTATTAATGCAATTCATTTCTGATCGTCGGTGTCCTTGTACTTGCATGTCCACAAGTTAATGTGAACACACACAGATATACAGCCACTGTACATAAACACACAGAGCACGTCTGTGGCTGATACAGTAAATAAACCGATTCCAGGAGCCGATTAATACTTAATGCTGCGGTTTGAAAAGCACTTAATTCTTCACTTATGCAAAAGAAGCTGGACCGCAGTGAAAAAGCACTCCAGGCATCCCTGCATTCAAAATCCTAATTTAACTTATAGTGAACTAGTATAAACAACATTATTAATATAGAAGTAAAGGAGAGTGCTTCCTGTCAGTGTTTGATTATTGATGCGTTAACATGTCAGCAGTGTGTGAGCCGCTTGTCGTGAACGTCTGACTTCTTCATTATTAAACTCTTAACGGTGAAACACAGACACAAAGTTTGACCTGAATTCACACACTGCTTTACAAAGTGTGGAAAACAGTCCGTAAACTTTTATGGTTATTATGTGTACACAACATTTTCACCTGAGTAGTTTAGACATTTGGAGAGTAGAGGTAAATAAAGTGAAGGTGAATCATTTTTGGGTCGTTTTTGTTTACATCCAGCAAAGCCAATGACTTGCTTCTACTTGATTACTATTAATACAACATGTTTTCAGTAATTAATATATGAAATCTGATACTGTATGAGGATATACCAGTATTTCTCTCCTCTGACTGCTCAGAGTGATGAAATGCTGATGATTAGCAGCTACTTTGTTTCACCGTCCTCAACATCTCAGTTTACAGTGTTAACACTCTGACATTTGCCAATTAGCAGTAGACACAAAGTTGCCTCCGGCAGCTCGTATTGAGCCATAAACCAAAGTAATAGATGTCTTTAAAAAAAAGAGTCAAAATCTGATTACGGTGCAGGTTAAAAAGTCAGGAGATCTATTTTACAATTCACCCCGAAGGGAAAGTGAATGTCTTAACAAGATGTCATTGCAGTCCGTCAAACAGTTACTGAGATGTTTCACTCATAGATGGCGCTAAACAAAGTCTGTGTAGGATTCATTCTTCCTTGTAATCCATCTTATAGTAGCTGATGTATTTCTGTAATCACACATAAGCATATTACCTTTACACAACTTCATGTTTAATCTTTGTTTCTTCAAGCCATAGGTGATGGTGAATGTTCGAGAGCCGACATGTTCACTCACTAATTCATGCTAATCAATTAAACAAAGCACAATTAGATTAATGAATGACTCGTCTTTTCCCCACTGCGGCAGGTGAACATCTGAGGATGTGTCCTCAGGGTCCGACCTGCTGCACCAGCAACATGGAGGAGAGTCTGGCTGGGCTGACGGCCCAGGAGACCGAGGGACTGATCAGAGAGGCCGGCAGGTCGCTGCAGTCCGCCTTCAACGCTCTCCACAGGAGCTTCGACAGTAAGTAGAGTGTGTTTTTTATGTGTCTGTTTGTGTGTTTGTGTGTTTGAGACAGTCATTACTGACTGAGCTCAACAGCAAAAGCTTCAGCAGCGATCCCAGGGTAGTGTGACATTTGTATGTTGTGTATTTGTGAGTTTGTGTTTGGTACAAGCTCAGGCTGTGAGGCTCAAAGCTCAGCGCTGCTGCTTCAGTCCTGCTGTTGTGTGTGTGTGTTCGGTGTGTTCAGTGTGTGTGTGTGTGTGTGTTCGGTGTGTGTATGTGTGCTTGTGTGTGGGAGGATGTGTGTGTGTCCTGTGCGTCAAGGGGACCCCTGACTGGGTGTTATAATGAGAGCGGAGTCAGCCAGACACAATGAAACGTGATAAGCCGATCCCCTGATGTCGAAGGGGTACACACACACACACACACACACACACACACACACACACACACACACACACACACACCCTTCCATTCACGCACACACACACAAACAGAGGGGTGTCCCCCTGGGGCAGTGGCTGGTTCAGCTAATGAGCAGTTGACCCACTGAGGAGCCGAGTCTGCAGATCAGTGCACATCAGAGAAAGAGAGAGGGATGGAGGGAGGAAGAAAAAGAAGCAGAGACGGAGAAGTGCCACCGGTAACAACAGGCAGACGGACCGATGCAGCAAGTGAGAAATGTGTCATTAGCACCGAGAAGAAACACTGAATGGAAATAAAACATAAAGGATGGAGAGAAATGCAGAGCAGCAGGAGGAGGAGGAGGACCAGAGGAGGAGGAGGAGGAGGAGGAGGAGGACAGTATTATTAGTCTGAAGGCAGCAGGCCACCTCAGTAGCAAAATTGTGGCCGTCCATCTGGTTGTGGTTAGAGACAGGCTGGCAATGGTCCACAGCCTTTGAAGACGGAGGGAAAAGCCCAGACCAATATACTGCAGAGACAGCCTGCTGACTCCCTGATTCTCTCTGTTGACCTCTCCATCACTTTGAATCCATCTGGCAGCGGAGAAAAAGGCTAAAAAGCCCCCCCCCCCTCCCAAAAAAAAGAAAGAAAAAAAGTTGATTAAGGAGGAAAATCAAAATCAGCGTCAGCGTCACTGCTGCAGTAAATACACAGAAAACAATTTCATCATGATCATGCAGACTGTTTAAATTTAGATGGAGTTAATTCAAAGCCATTTTTTATTAATGTGATCAGCCTGAGGATCAATAATCATTTATTCTTGTTCATTCTATATTCCACGCATGTATTTAGCAATACGATATTATTGTGATTTTGAACATTTTACGATATCCTGAGTGTTGCAATAAGATTTGGCGACACATTGCGGTTTATTACCTGCAGCAACTTCATTAGTGACATTTCCAAAAGGAGGCAGGCAGCTGTTTTCACCGACACGCATACACACAAACACACAAACACTTCCTGTCCAGCACCAAACTCCAAACAAATGACGACGAACAGGTTCCTTAAAGTAAAGTGAATGTTGGATTTACAACAGTCACATGGTCAGAAGCGTTTCTTCCTCCTCCTTCACCCATCTTCTCTCTTTGTCTTCTCCTCTTCCCCCAGCCTACTTCACCGAGCTGCACGGTCAGTCTGAGCGCGCCCTGCAGGAGGCGCTGTCTCCACTCGGGCCCCTGTACTCCCAGAACACCCGTCTCTACGGAGAGCTCTACGCCGACCTGCGACGGTACTACCGGGGCTCTGCTCTCAACCTGGACGAGACCCTGACCGAGTTCTGGTCCCGCCTGCTGGAGCGCACCTTCAAATCCTCCACCTCTGCAGACGTGAGTGTCAGGGGTCATGAGGAGGGATTCAAAAGGTCCCACAAAATGATTACAAAACTTAAAGTAATAGTTCAACATTTTGGCAAATTGGCCCATTACCATAATTATTACAGTTATAGTTTTAGCAGTAGGTTTGTTACATTTAATTGTTGGTGCAATCTATTTTTAGAACGGCGGAGCAGAGCCGCAAGCTGCTCAGAGCTACAGTATGCTACGGAGGCTAATGGGATTTCTTGGTTTCCCTCATCAAACTCATCAAACACAATCCAACAACTCCAAAATGCTCTGGTGGACAAGTTGTGACCTGCACATTCACCACGCTATGAGATAATATCAGAACGTTACGAGTAGGAGTTGTTTGATGAGGGAAACCAAGTAATCCCATGAGCCTCCGTAGCGTAGCTCTGAGCAGCTCACGGCTCTGCTCCAACGTTTTAAAAATAGCTTGCACTGACAATTAAAGGTAACAAACCTACGCCTAAGACTATATAGATTTTGGCAATGGGCCAATTTGCCAAAATGTTGAACTATATCTTTAAAGCTGGGATAGGCAAGATTTGTTTTAAAAGCTAAATATCAACTTTTTTTTTAAAGTAAATTGAGTTTTCCCATTCAGCTATCAGTAAAGAAAGGTCTGTATGTTTGGGGGCGATCAAGAACAATCAAGTCTACTGAGTTGAGCCTGATTGGTTGAGGGGGTGACTGGTCGCTACTCTGTCCTCCTGATTTGTTAGAACAGAGTATGGCCGGCCCCTTCAACCAATCAGGAACCCCAGACCAGAATAGATTTGACTGGGAGCTGTAGGCTTGTTTTCAAAACAAACCCTGCCTATCCGAGCTTTAAGTCACAGAACAACATTGTGATCCATTAGTGATTTGTTACCTTGCATGCAAATTCTGCTCAGGAAGGATTTTTTTTATTTTGGATTCTTGCATAATGAGATTGTCAACCAAACATACTAACACAGTTATAAAAAGTGCTCTAGTATGCAAGTCCTAAAAACATACATTCATATTTGCAATTTCCATAATAGGATATTGATCCTTGGTGTCCACACATCATAATGGGACACTGTGTATTTACTATGATTTTTTTTTTACCATCATTGTGATTAAATTTTTTTTTACAGTGAAGCAGAAATCATATATATTGTATTGAATGGATGCAGTCGGAGGATTTTCTTGATCCTCTCATCTAATTCCTCGTTTTCCTCTCTGCGGTTCCTGTTTTCTGCTTCGGCTCAGCAAAGTAAAAATAAAAAACACTTACTTACAGTTACTGACAGGATGATACACTTTCCATTTTTAGCTGCATCGCTTGAACTCACAATGTTTATCCATCTATTATCGCTCCTAAGCACACACTCATTTGCATTCGTCTGATAGGGAGGGAAAGGGAAGGTATTTTTAAAACGACGAGCTTCTCCTACATCGTGTCTGTCACCGTCACCTCTGTCTTGCAGGTCAGCCTATCAGAGGACTACCTGGAGTGTGTCGCTAAGCAACAGGAGACGCTGCGGCCATTTGGAGATGTCCCTCGGGACATGAAGGCAAAGGTGATCCGGGCTTTTGTCACAGCCCGGTCGTTTGTCCAGGGGCTGATAGTCAGTGGAGAGGTGGTCAGGAAGGTCTCACAGGTGAGTGTGCGTGACAGGTGGAGATGCAGTGAAGCGGGGAAAGAAAAACAGAGTGTGTTGCCGGGAGAGAAACTGAGAGTTCAAGATGTGTTTGTGTGTTTGTGTTGTAGTCAAAGAGCATCATCTCTTTGTGTGTGTGACTCAGAGTTGCTCGACACACCCAAACTGTCAGCGAACGCGTCTCCACCCTGGATTCTGAAAAACAAAGATCTTCACAAAATCAAGTGTCAGACTCAGAACAAAGCTTTTCCATTGGTGACGATGCTCTCGTCAAATTATGGGTGTGATGACGGTTCTTTTCAGCTCTCGTGCAATTTTTAACAAGTGCACACTGTGACTGAGTGTGTGTCTGTGTGTGTGTTATGTCTTTAAAAGTTCTCATTCATTTCCAGTTGTTGGAAAAATCCATCGCCGTTAACATGCATTCATTTCTGTCAAAACCACATTACTGTTATTGAGTACAGACTTTAAAAGAATAAACAATAATCTGCACGTTACCACATGAAGATACAAAGTAACAAATTAATACAGACTTGATGCCGACAGTGATGGATGACACTTTATAAAGAACAACACATCCAATATCTAAAACTCTGTTGCGTGAATGATTGTTGTTAAAACCTCCAACAGCAACATACACTACTGTTATGATGCTGCTGCCTTCTCTCTGAGTATCACCACCAGATCTTTGAGGGCGAGCGGTAAAATAACTCCACTGTGGAACTGGACACCTCATAATCAGGCGAGAAAGGTGTAACAGAAACCATGTACAGTTAAAAGACGAACAAGCAGGACAGGGCGATCACTGACCTGTAACATTACAACACTGCCCTCTATCATGGTTTTGTTTTTTTTCTGAGACATATCTCTCTCCTGGAGTAAATTACCCACCGAGGGGGGTAGAAAAAGGGTTGAATAGTAAAGTTTCCCACTTCATTTCCCATGAACGTGCAGTCACATGTGACGGTAACTCTTCTGTCCACCTCCACCAGGTTTCCCTGAGCCCTGAGTGTACGAGGGCCCTGATGAAGCTGGTCTACTGCCCTCACTGTCGCGGCATGGCCTCGGTCAAACCCTGCTCCAACTACTGCTCCAATGTGATGAAGGGCTGCCTGGCCAACCAGGCCGACCTGGACCCCGAGTGGCAAAACCTCATCGGTAAGACTCAAGACAGAGAAGGGAGGCAAGGACCAGATCAAATCTAGAGATAATCCAGATGTCATCAAAATCTCATCCAAGAGAGAGTTGTTATTGTGTGATTCCTGAAAATTAATCGTATAAACCATCAGTACCACCAACTGTACAAGTGATGTTGTACCAGTCATGTGCAGTCTGTCTTTATCCATATTTAAAGCAGAAGTCAGCGATCCGGTCGTTTTGGCTAATGCTGCGTTCCAGGCAGGCTTTTGAAACCGTAAATTACGGCTTCAAGTCACGACTTACGACTTTGTAGCATTCCAGGCAACCCGTAACCCCTGTTTTTCCGACCTGTTGCCTGTGAAAGTGCACTATAACGGCCACTCGTGTTTTTCCGACCCGTGAACTCGTACCAGATTGAACTGGTACGACTTCACAGAGAAAGTTTTCTCCTCAGTTTACAGCAGAGCAGGGTGACTGAGAGACTCGTGTTTCGGGCCAAAACACTCTATGTAAGTGATTGCTGACGGAAAATAGGACTATTTAGGACTTATATTAACAAAACATTCTGCTGACCTCTGCTCTAACAAAGAGGTTCACTACATGGTGTTTGTATCAAGCTATTACTGATTCTGAGCTCTCATCTTCAGGTAGACTTTAACATATTGAAACAGTCAATAGCAAAATAAGATAAGATAAAAGATAAAGATAAAAAAATAAGAAAAAAGACAGGAACTGCAACTTAAATAGAATGGGATTTTGTCTATATCTTATCACTCCATCAATAAAAAGCTTTGATCTGCAGATAAGGCTTTGAACTTCCTCATGTCCAGCCCAGGTTACATCAAGCAGTAGGAAAAACACCCATCTAAAGGAAATAATTTACAATAGTCAATAAATCCTCATCCAAAAAGCCATAAACTGGAGAAAAAAAAAAGGAGGTGGGAATGGGATCTAAAAAGCAAGTTGAGGGTTTTAGTTGTGAAACAACTTTACCAAGGATTTCATCATCAACCAAGACAAAACTTTCTAGTGTTTCCCCACATGCAGAGACAAGCTCAAAGTCCAAATTCTTGGCTATGTTTTCTGACCGTTGTAAATGGCTGTAATATGATTTCTTTGTACTTTTGGTTTCTGTATGAAAGAAAGAAGAGCACTGATGATGGAGACTGTACAATAAACAGTTTCTGAGCCATTATAAACTGTCTCTTCCTCCTCTATCCTCAGACACCATGATCCAGGTGGTGTCCAGCTTCAGCACAGATCCCAGTCTGGACGTGGTTCTCTCCTCCATCCCTGCTCGCATCTACGAAGCAGTTCACTTCCAGCAGCAAAACATGGACACGTTCACGGCAAAAGTAAGACGTCTCTGTCTGTCTCCTCTCCGGTTGTATTCTGACTGCGTTCGAGCGCCTGTGCAAACTTCCACTTGAGCATTTTAATCTCCAACTAAGAGGCCAGCTCATGCTTATGTCTGCAGTCCTGCACCCGCTCAATTATGTGCCACACTCACCAACTCTTTATCAGTCGGTGGGTCGGATTTGATTCTGGGGTCAGAGATCATGAAGGAATAAGCAAAATCGTCAAGAGGCAGAATTATTTTCCTGTAGAAGCGCTTATAGTGAGATGGAGCCCAACATTGTGTCAGTGGGCTCCCATTAATTTACCTTACTGTATAAACAGTGTATGTTAATGCCTTTTGTTTTCTGTTTTTCTTACACATTAAGCCCAGTTTATTTTCAGCCTCTGCCACTTTACACATTAGACCAAGTGTGATGAGATGTGTGAATGTGGCATACTGTAGGTCAATGATTCTGATTTGGCTCTAAAAATATTGAACTGGCACTTTACTGGAGCTTAACAGCCTTTTGGTCTGAAACTCTTGACTATGGTGACATCTAGTGGATGGTTTTAGACCTCACATGTACACAGCAGGGAAGCCCAGAGCGGCTTTTTAGATGACAAGGCAATTACAATTTAAGATTTGAATGTTTTCAAAGTAAAAGCTCCCATTCAGCAGCTACCAGTGTATGTGTTTGACAGTGTGTGTGTCTGTGTGTAGGTCTACCAGATGTGTGGAACTCCAGGTGAACCAGGGACAGGAAGTCCTGCCCTTCATGAGCAGAGGAGGAAGAGCGGCTCGCTGACGGCTTCTGAGTACAAACCCTCCCCGACGGCTGGACTCAGACTGGGGGTGCAGGTGTGTGGCTTCATGAACGTGTATATCACTGTTTCCAAAAATAAGGACATGAACAATCTGTATTTTTTCTCAAATAAAGAACAATACAGTAAGTAAGGTTATTACAGATAATGATATAATTACCTTTATTTATATAGCACCATTAAAGACAAAAAGAGACATAACAAAACAAATAACTAAACAAGCACGAAACCAAAGCAATAGTACTATCCTGCGACTCATTATGTTATGAAAAGCTCAACAGAGACCAATATAAAATGTAGAGTAGATGCACTCAACTGGTTGTCTCGCGTTCTGTCCTCAGGTGTCAGACCTATCCAGTAAGCTGAGGGAGATGCGACAGTACTGGACTCAGCTGCCCATCGCGCTCTGCAGCAAACTGTCATCAGGAAGCACCTCTCAGGATAAATGCTGGAACGGCATCAGTAAAGGCAGGTGAGGGAGACACCAGGAAACCAGCCAAAGTCACACACCACCGAGCTTTTATTGTGACACAGTTGAATCTGACATTTGAATTTATACTATGTTTAAATATTGTTCAACCAAACTGTATTTTTCTGTCCCTTTACTAAACACATTCATTCATGTCTCCTTTGCTGCCTTTACATAAGTCTATACATACAGTCCTGAGTTTTATCCCCTATTGTGAAAGGAAGGTATGGATTTAAGTAAAAAGCTCATTCTTTCATCCTCCACCACTCACGACACGTGAATAAAACCCTCTCGAGGTCTCGGGGTGCAGAAACGTTCACAGCCTGTTCTTTAACACTTCTAAGCTAAAAAAAAACAAAGAAAAGAAAAAATGTTTCTGCATGGAAGAGAAAAATGAAATGAGAGGACAGGAGAAGACGAGCTTACAATAAAGTTGCTATGATACAGGCCAGTTCTCAGCCTCCTGAAGGCCGTTTGTTTCCTTTATGTCACAACAACAGAGACAACAAGCTGTTTCTGCTCACGCAAGCTGAGAGCTTCACATCCTGCAACATGAGCATTCATGGCCACACACACACACACATACACACACTTTATTTCAGCCCCTCCCCCCTTTTATTCCATGTATAAATGGTTTATAGGACAATTTGATGCCATGTTGATATGTGTACATGTCCACACTCACACCGCACATCCATTCAAGTGTTTGGATTAGAGCCAAGCAAAGGAGATTTATCCTGAGCTGAGCACTCACAGAAATATATGACAGTCTATGTGTGTGTGTGTGAGAGAGAAATATGAGAGAAACCATGAAATATAGATGAATCACCGACTGTGTGTGACAGATTAAGGAAATATTAAATTTGTGTGGCATATCATTGTGACCAACAGTTTGAAAAAAAAACAAACCCACAGCGACATCTAGTGGATCCACAAAGAGCTCCATGCTGTTCTGTATAAACGTCACACACAAAATTACAGCGTCAATAAATTGTTCTGGAGTGGAATGTGTTATAGAGGCTGGGAGTATGGACTTTAAATGGGGCTGTTTAACATTTTAAGTAGTTTGAAGAACATAAATTAAATCCTACCTCTAAGCAGATGGTTTGTGTTTCTCTGTATTAGTGAGCACCACAAGCTTTAGTCCTCACTCATTCAAGGGGTTAAAGCATGGGGTTATGTAGCGTAGTATTAGGTTTATAATTTAATATAATATACTTTAATATAAAATATTATCAAAATGAATAATTCAAAAGAATAAATGTCGTTCTTATACATAAGATGTTCTGTTGTCTGTTGTGTACTGTTCACGTCTGCATCATCATAAGGGTCCAACATAAAATTATCTCTGTCATGACAGGAGAATTTTATTGGAGGACTGTTGTACAGTATTAGAGTTTATTAGATTCAGAGAGGTGTACCTAATAAAGTGCCAGTTGTCAGGTTCAGTTAGATTTAAAGGCCTGGCAAACTATTTTGTTCACTAAGTTTTACACTGATGCTGCAGTACATTTGTGTGTGTGTGTGTTTGCTTGTGTGGGCTGTATAACTCTTCGTCAGTCTGTGTGCTGACCACGCACCGTCAGCACAAAAATGCCACATCGAATTTACCAAATTGGACCCAGCTGTGCAGATTCATAGACTTTGCAGATTTTTATTGAGCGAGTGTTTGAGAGTAAAGAAATATTTAAATCGAGCCAACAGCCTCAGAAGATTCACCACTTTTCCCCTCTATACCTCCTGGACAGATACCTCCCTGAGATGATGGGCGACGGCTTAGCCAATCAGATCAACAATCCAGAAGTGGAGCTGGACATCACGAAGCCAGACATGACGATCCGGCAGCAGATCATGCAGCTCAAAGTGATGAGCAACAGGCTGAAAAATGCGCTCGATGGTAACGACGTGGACTTCCAGGACGCCAGTGGGTCTTTTTTCTCACATTTGTTTTGTTGAAAGTGTTGAACATTTTATGAATGAGGCACCTTATCCATGTGGATGAGGCTGTTAAATGGTCTGGTTGTCTGTATTGTAGTATTTGAGTCAGGTTGCTGTGGAGCAAACACTCCCACCTGGTGACTAATAAACTTAATTAAAGCATTGATTCCTTTCATGAAGGTCAAACGGTTCCTGCTCAGTAATTTTCTCGGTAATTACCACCTAGAAGTTGAGAAGTAGGAGCTTCGTTGGGGCATTTGAAGGTGAAGGCTTTGTGCAATGTTTTCATTAAATGTTCACTCATTTATCTTTTTCTGTGTCTCTCTGACGACATCACATCCTCAGGTGAAGACATCAGCGGCTCGGGCAGTGGGATGTGTGTGGCTGGACAGTGCAGTCGGAGCAGACCGGGATTGTACGCCTACCCGCCGGACAACAACCGAGTCAGAGGAGCAGCCACGTCTCAAACTCGCCTGTGCAGCCTCCCGCTCCTGTTGCTCCCATTGGTCCTCCTGCTGCTTCAGCGATGATGGACAGCCGCTGACATCTACAGCAGGGTGGGACCATGGGACAAAACAACGACAACAGGGGTTTGGTCGGGGGGAGGGGGGAGGTTGAGAAGTAACTTTGCCAAAAAAAAAAAAAAATTGGAAAAGACATTGTGGGGAGTAAATGGACAAGATTTTTTTTTTTAGGAGCAAAAATTGACAGTGACAGTTTTCTTTGTTTTGCTTTGCTCAGTCTTAATATGTCTTGGTTTGAGTGTGATTCAGTTGGATGAGCTGGTATCAGTCGATTTCCTGGAACGAGGATTAAGAGAGAAGAAGAAGAAGATGATGATGAAGGTGAAGATGAAGATGAATTGATGAAGAATGAAATTGATGATGGTTTATTGACTTTCTATTAAGTCCATTTGTCCAGTCAGCAGGCGGCACAGCTCAGTGCCCTGATATATGGTGCGTTCAAAAAACTTTTTTATTATTATTCTGCTTTGTTTTCTATCTGGAGGTCGTCCACCTTAACAAACATTGTGTAAGCTGTAAATGTTTGTGTACATTAGCTAAAAGCCTGGCACCATATTCAGCCATGAATGTACAGTATAATACTATATTGGCAATGAATTCCCCCATAATCTGTGATGTAGTTGTCCAGATGTTTTTCGGTGTGTGTTGGCATAAGCAGATACATTCAGTACAATTCGTTTTAAAATACTATCGCGGATGAATTCCCACACTCTTAAAAAAAAATTGTATGAGATGTTGTGATTGCATTGAAGGTTTCACCTCACTCTTACTATATATCCCGAGCATTTCAAAAAGACAAAGGAAGCGGCCACTTTTATAAACAACTCATCACCTTTGTAAAGAAATCAGCCGTCGCATCAAAGCACCTATAAACAAGCACAGACTAACAGTTTCCTTAAAAGTCCTGTAAAAGTACATTGGGACATTGTGACATCACTTTCACCAGGTTTTTAACTGCATTATGTTAAAAAAAAATCCATCACTGTTAAAAAAAACACACACAATGTTTTCAGTTTTTGTACATACAGTGCAGGATATTTTGCAGAATGTTAACGACATGTGTACGTTAACCTGGTGATACATCACTGACTCGGCATGCCTCTTTTTTCAGTCTGCACCACTATACTGGTACATATGGGACCCTCTTGCACTCACACACACATTTACACACAGGCTTGGGTTGTGTAATGAGCTGGTTTTTATTCATGAGTGTATTGAATCTCACATTTCATTCATTAAACTCTGTTTGAGTGTTGCAGTGGATTTTGCCATGGACAGTTTGATTTGATTGTTATTCATTTTATTATTAAATGTTTGGCAATATACAGTTAGTGTTGCCAAGACTTAGGCTACACTCTCATATTTGTTTGCTATGTATGATATTTTTAATATTAAAAGGACAGTTCAACATTTTGGCAAATTTGCCCATTGCCATAATCCCTATAGTTTTAGAAGTACGTTTGACGCCTTTGATTGTCAGTGCAAGCTGTTTTTAGAACGGTGGAGCAGAGCCGTGAGCTGCAGCTGGTAAATGCAGAGACTGCTTGCTGAAAAACTGCCCTCGACAGGAACGCCCATCAGTGGTTTTGCATGAATTTACCTCGAAAACAACACTGTCTCGTAACGTTCTGTTATTATCTTGCAGTGAGACGAATGTGCCGGTCACAACTTGTCCACCAGAGCATTTTGGAGTTGTTGGATTGTGTATTTGATGACTTTGATGAGGGAAACCAAGAAATCCCATGAGCCTCCGTCGTGTAGCTCTAAGCAGCTCGTGGCTCTGCTCTGCCATTCTAAAAATAGCTTGCACCGACAATTAAAAGTAACGAACCTACTGCTAAAACTATAGGGATTATGGCAATGGCCCAATTGTCAAACTTGCTTAAATGTATAAAAAAATATGAGGCTTCTCTTTTAAAGGCCTCTCTCTTCCTCTCAGCTTGGAGTCATCTGATATAGCGTTTCTTCTATTCATACGGGCTTTTAGTAACACACCAACTGTTCACAATGTCTCTGCCTGATGCTCTGTGGTTACCACATTTAGTCATGACTCACTCCCTGGTCCTGTTTCCGCTGCAGGGCCAAGCGGGACCTCTCACTGTGTGCCACACCCACTCACACATATCTCTCCTTTTTCAAGCAAGAGCAAGATTTTGCACATTTTTCTACCAAAAGATTGAACTTTCCAGATCCACTGTCTGCAAACATATAGCTCATAGTAACAGGCACTGACGAGTTGGGGGGGGGTGAGGCCATGCATTGTGTATGTGTGTGTGTGGGAATGACAATCCTGCACCAGTCTGGAGGTTTGGAGTTAATGAATGATTTATTGTCCTGATGCTGATGTTTAAAATCTGATACAACCAAATGAAACTGAGCAGGAGGCACACACACACACAGGTCCACAGAGTTCACTACAAGTTTCTATTTTTGAAGAATTGACTCGAACGTTTCAGTTTCACATTTCATTTCTCAGTGTCTGACTGTGACCTGGTTTGAACTGACCATTGTCTGCATCACATGACTTTCCCTGAACTGTGTCTCGTGGAGGTAATGGTAGGACTGGACCTGAGTTTAAGTGCGACCTGGGAGGAAACAGTTGTTTTTAACTCAGCCATGAAGAAGATGTATTGATGCTCGGCACCGTGTCTGAACTGTCTGTCCATGATCACGTCCAAGTTCCTCACTCGCTCGTTTCAAATCCCTCTAGTGAGATCTGCCACTGAACAAAAGGCTCCACAACTCTGGCTGCACAAATTGAAGAGACTGTCTGGAGACAGTTTAAGCATAATTGTCGTGCTTATGTAGCAAGCAGCAAGCCTGAAATCGATTTTTTTTAGGTCTCCACCAGCGGTTAAAAATTGACAAACTCAGTGCTTAACGCGTTGTCTTGGAAATTTTAAATGGTTCCAACTGCTGTCTTTGAGATAAAAAGTTTCTGTCTTTGTCTGCTTTTCTAAACACAACACGTCTCTTTAAGACACTGGTCAGTGTTTACCCAGATATAATAATCATTGTAGCGGTACATCGTGTAGTAGTGTCAGAAAATCTGTTGACAAGTGAGACGTCACGTTGAGAGACGGCAACAACCTTTGTGGGCTGGGAAGTACGGTGTCACAGCAGTGATCTGGGCTGTCGAGTTGCTGAGCAGCTTTTTCCTTTTTGTTCAGACAGTGTGTCAAAGATGAGGAGCTGCGAGAGATGAAGGAGACGAGGAGCAGGACAGAAACTTCAAGAGTAAACTGACCTGAGGCCGTTAGAGGTTGAAATGTGTCGAAAGTTTCATCTTTGTCTTCGGTTTTCATTTTGCACTTCGTCAGTAGAACTTCTATGATAGACTACAGATGTTGCAGAGGAACCAAAAAACTTTTTAAACACTTCCCGTTTGTATTACATTGTTGTGTGTTTACAACCAAAGGAGTGTTCCTGCAGGACACAAACATGCTGGTGTGGGAGGTTATTGATTGATTAGATTTTAATTTTTTTTGGTCATTGTGATCGCTTTCAGGAAACAGCAAAGCCACATGGGCATAGAATAAACACAAGGCTGGTTAAGTTCATGTGCCAGTGAGAGTGATGAGGGTTAGTGTTGTTGCACTCAGACGGCTAATTAAGGGATAATTAGTTAAGAGAAGTAAAAACACCTGTGAGGCTGAACCAGAAGTGTTACTTAAATGTTGATCTAACCTCGTTTTCCATTGCAAGCTTTGCTTTTTCTGTTGTACCTGCAGAGTCTGAACTCTGTTTCCATGCCCCAGATTAAGGGAACAGGCCCATCTCTCATTAGGTGATGTAGCCATGTTTCCATGATATAAAGGTGATGTTCTTCCTCTCACTTTGGATGTGTGCTGTGTTAAATGTTTCTTACATAGTTTGTATATTCAAGTACATTGTTGTTCTTGTATTTTGGTAATTTTCAGATTCCCTTTTAAACTTCTGACTTTCAAAAGGTTTTGTTTTTCAGCTATGGTTATAGAATCACTTAAACATTACATCAAGTGAAGATATTGTAGTCAAGGCCAGGTGTGTTTTTCTTGGCAGCTTTTGTATTTTTCATATATTCATATATATTCAGCAGGATGCTTTTTATTTTTTTATGAGCAAGGTCAGTGTGCTGTCTGCATTAACACCCCTCATTGACTCCACCTGTTGGGAGGTGAGGAAAAGAGATACACCTGGCTCCTCTGATTGGCTGACTAGCAGGCGCACAGGTGTTCCCAATTAAGTGCTGCATAGTCGCGGTGTCTGCCTGTCTGTCCGCTGTCAGAAGGGTAGAAGTGCGCATGTGCGTGCGCAGAAGCGGAACGGATCGTGTTCGGCTACGAATCGGGCACTGACAGCAACAAACTTTTTTAGGCCTCAAAGTAGGTACAGTTGGGTTCAGCTAATGTTGGATGGAAGAAGATTGGGTTGTTGTAGACAGGTCTACGTAAAAAGATAATTATATTTTTTGGTAGCCTATTAAATGCCGGGAAAGAGGGCATTACTAAGTCGAAGTTGAGGAGTGAATGCAAATCTACACATGATGGAAGTCAGACGACACGTAAAAAAGAAACTGTAAAGTAGCTACGTCTTGATTCGCCTGGGGACAGTTTAGAGAGGAAAGAGAGAGACTCAAGTCTGTATGTTGGATATTGGTTCGAATCCCATCAAAAGACTCAAGAAGACGATGAAAACATGAGCTTTTACTGAGGCATGTTTCTTCATTTCAAAGGTAAGACCGCGCTCCTGTTTTGTTTAGGTGAGAACAAGAGACAACTTAACTGATGCACACAGATTGTTGCTTGTTTCATGACTTTTGAATATCTGTCACATGGGCTGTAAAGGGAACCCCCCCTCCTGCAAAAAGCATCATGGGGCCGTGGATCATTTTGTTCATTTCCCGTGTTTGGCTGCTGTGCGACTTTACGACCACTGGGTGTCGCTCTCCCGTCGCAGAGCCGCCGTGCCGGGGCTGCTGAGACCTGACCATTGGGCACAAAGCTTGGGGTCAGGTGGAAAAGAACGGGTGATTGGTTTACGATGCTTTACGAGGTGCCATGCTCTCTCCTGATTGGATAGGAAGGTGTGAGAGAGATGAGAGGGAGAGAGAGAGCGAGATCCACCAGCAGTCTATCCGCTTCAGTCCCCGCTGACTGTGCCGGTGCAGCACACACATACACACACACACGCTCACACACACTCAGACTCATACACCCAGAGGACTGAGATGTGACTGTACATCGGAGGAACACAGCGCGTCTCTGTGGGGATTTTCTCTGTCAGCTGGATAATGGGAGCGGACAGGCGGGGAGTCATCGTGGCCGCGCCGGCCACTTGGGTTGCGGTGCTTCTCTGTGTGATTACCCCGGTGCACGCAGTGGAAGGTAGGTGGGCAGAGAGACGAGGGGGGCATCTCTCTGCGCTCAGCCGGTGCAGGGTGATGAAGCCTTGAACGCGGTCGTGCACAAAACTATGGTTGAGAGGAGAGAGGATGCAAAAAGCTTGTGCTTTCACCTGAGCGCTCTTTAATTAACTTTGTAGACCAATATTTATTTGGGGAACTTGAATGTGTGCGTCTGTGTGATATCCCTCTCTGCTATTTGCCTTAAGAAGTTTCTCACTCTGTCTCAGTGACTTGAGTGTGTTGGAGGGGTTTGAATGGAGGCTGATTGGCTTTCAGTGGTGGAATTTAGGTCCGTGCAGGAGCTGCTGCTGCACTGGAGGTTAAAGACTGCTGTTGTTGCTCTCATGTCTGTGCACATGCGAAAAAGATATGGGATTTTTTTTTCTTTTTAAAAAGGACTGAGAATCTGTGGCCTTCATGCTGCTCTATGCGTCTCAAAAATGTTCTTTATTTCACTACCACACATGAAAATGTTGTTTTCAGTGGCGTGAATCCACTGTATCACAACCTATGCCGTGTGTGGTGTTGTTGCTGGTGGCCGTGAGGTGTTTCTGTTGTGGCTTACCTGGAGCAGCAAACTGAGTCATAATTACAGCTTTGCAGGTGTTTACTGAGTCCTTGAAGCCTTTTAGTTGCCACCTCCCCAACATCACCTCCTCTGTTTCCCTTCCTCCCTCTGACTCTGGCGCCGCACCTCTCTGCCTACACTAGCCTCCTCCTCCAAATTTCCCAAATGTTTAATCATCTAACATGTTTGTCAGTCTCCTCCACCCCAAAGCATCACCTCCTTCTCCTGCTCCTGCTCCTCCTCCACCTCAGGCATATCCCACTGCTTTTTCCATTTCCCTCTCACCAAGCTCTTCTCCACCTGCTCCTCTCTTGAGCAGCACCACCCGGATATTTTATTGCTCCTCCTAGAGTGTGACCTCCTGTTACCCATCTCAGATCATCATCATCATCATCATCATCATCATCATCATCATCATCATCATCATCATCTGAGCCCCACGCTCCTCCAAACACCTCCATTTCCTCCTGTTGCATCTCCAACCATCTGCAGCTGCCACTGCACCTCTCCAAACATCTAATTATTCTCCTGCTGCTCTTCTTCAAGGCTCACCTAGCCGTCCTCCTCCTGTTCTGCCTCCTTTCCCTTCCTCCTCCACACTTTCGCAAGACCTCCTTCTTCTCTTCTCTCCAACATTAACATTACAAAGTCTTCTCACTTTTCCACCTCTCCTACACCTCCTGCATTTTCCACTGTAGCAGCATCTCCTCCACTCCCACGTCCTCTGTCGCTGCTCCTTCTGCTCCTCCTCCTCCTCCTGCTGCTGCGGTCCCTCATGGAGGCGCTAGATTAGTCTGCTGCTGTGTTTTAATGGTGCGTGTAATGACATGCTCCGTAGTGAGTCTCCTCCATTATGAGACATGTAAATGTGTTGAATGGCAGGTCTATTTTGATTAAGCAGAGAGGTAAAGGTGTGTGTGTGTGGGATGGCGGGAGAGGGGGAGATGAAGGTGTGGAAGGTTAAGATAGAGAGGACGGACAAATAGGTAGAGTGTGGGTGTTGGGTTGTTTTGTGGTCACAGTGGCCTTTTCATGCTAAGTAGGTGCCTAATGAACTGATGCATAAGCTGATCTGAGTCTGTTGGTGTAAAATCTACTCACTGCTGACACAGTCACTGTTATCTCAGCTGTGTGTGTGTAAACTTGTCCTCCATAAACTTTCAGGCTCTTTTTTTATAGCCCGACTGATAAATCAGTTTTTTTTTAAAGCTGGAAGTTTCAATACCAACGAAAACTGTTGGTGATTATTTTTCCATTCACTAACTAATTGATTAATCAATTCCTAGTTTCAGATCTAATCTGTTGACATGAGTGTGTAATGGTGGGGGAAAGCGTCCCTGCAGCTGTCATTACCATCCTGAGAGGAAGATGAATCAGTTGTGACATGCTATCTTAGCTTTAATCAAAAATTCATTACATGTTCATTATAAATGCTCCTTGCAAAACACAACTGTTTTTTTAAAGCTTATCATGTCAGATATCGTGCTGCAACTTTATATATTTTTTGGATTAATGGATCAGTGGTCTGTTTATAAAATGTGGAAAAGACACACTAGAGAATTTTAGTCGTTTTCGGTTGAATAAAATGATCAGGGATTAATTTTCAACTCTAGTTTAGTTAACTCATTCATATTTCTCATGTTACATTACTTTACCAATTGATATTGATGATGATCAATATTTCAAGTTCCAACTATTTAAATAACTGTTTCTGCGTTTTTAAGGAAATGAATTACAAAGATTTATTGGTTGCAGCTTCTCAGCGTTGAGGTGTTTGTGCTTTTTATTTCCCATAAATGAGTTAAAAACTTATTATGTTTGAGTGATTTTGAAAACTGATCTGATCAAACACACAGAACATCAAGACATCCCTTTGGGCTGTGGGAGATTATGATTTTTAATACTATTTTGTGATATTTAAAAACAAAATAGTCAACTAAGAGAATAATCACTGTCTCATTTGATAGCGAAAGTCCCACTTGGTCGTGATTCAAATGAAAAGGATATTTTTTTATAGGCTAGATCCTGGTACATTCATTCATTTGTAATACCACTGCATGGGCTGGATAGTCCCAGCTGACATCAGGTAAAGGTGGGCTACACCTCCAACAGGTTGCCAGTGGATCGCACAGGACTGAGATATAGACACAAACAACCATTCCCACCTGCAGGCAAATCATAGTCGGGCTGACCTGCATGTGTTTGGAGTGTGGGAGGATTCCTCAGCATCAGGAGGAAACACACACACACACACACACACACCCACCTGAAACCCTGGTTTACGTTCAAAACCCTGAACCTCGTTCCTGTGAGGTGACGTTGCTGATAACCGCTGCACCACTGTGCTCAGCCAATTCATCATTATAAATCTATTAATCTCAAATATCAATATTGACATCCGCTTCAAAAATCCTCTGGTCGGACTCTTATGTTTATCTCTCCGTCGTGATGCGTTTCTCTCTGCATCTTGAAGTTCCCCTGCTGTTTGCTGTGTATAAAGCGAGTGCTTTGCTGGATTTGAAATGTCTAGATGGTATCTGTTGTTTACAAAGACATCTATATGCAGCTTTTTGAACGAGGGAAGCCAGACAGCCTTTGCAGATTTGAAGAGAAGCAGGGGGGTAAAAAAAAAATGGCCAAAATGCTTCAAGTTTTTGAGTTTAGCGACGGAAGTCTAAGGGATATGTTATTCTGGCTGTGGCTGTTTGCTGTCATGTCCACACAGCCTGAGATTGCAGCAATTGTTCAATGACCTTTACTTTCCCACAGGAGTTGGACCTATTCAGAGAGCCCAGAATGCAGTGCAGTAATCCAGCGTTTGACCCTGTTATTCTGAAAGTCAATGCAAACCCTGACCCAGCGGATATTGTCGGGTGTAAGTGCTACATATCCCACAAACAAGCCTTGGGAGTGGTGGCAAAGTCATCTGTGTCTGAAACAAATGCGCACTCAGCAGCAGGCTCTGTCATCGAGATTGCTGATTTGTGTCAGTGTTGAGTGTCGAAGGGGTCGAGGAGTTAATTTCTTTCGACTTTTTCAAGCGGGAGCTGTTAGTCGGAGCCTAATTTAGAAACCCTGAATCAGTGCATCGCTGCTTTTTCTGCTTCCTCACAAGCGCTACATGTTCTACGTGCATGTGTACATACAGTATGATTACACTGCACTATCTCTGTTGCTACATGTAAACTATTTCAGTCTGTTTTTCCCCGAAGCCTCAGCACATACATGCAGTGCCCCATCTGTCATCCAGCGGGAATGCTAAAGGTTAAACATCGTAGGTCCTGTTTTAGACGCTGGTAAGAACATGACAAGCTGTAATTTGCGACTGTGTTTAGCATGAGTGTGTAGCAACAAATGATGAACAAATGATCTCCTCGGGGGGTAAACCTATCATGCACTTATTGGGAAGAGACATACAGATGAGACACTGCACGTACAGCTCAGCCTCACACATACTGTACTGTATCCTTCACCATGCTCTGCCAGCTCATGTTTTAAAGATGCAGCTTCTATATTCATCTGTTGACAGGTTATCAATGTGACAGACAGATAGTTGAACTGGGAGGAAGGTTGGAAGAAGATCCCTCGCACCCGTCCTGAGGCTCTTACTCCACCGTATCCCAGTCTGTTCTTCAGGGCCTCCCGACACTATGAAATATTTATTTCCACACAGCATTCAGATTGTTTCAGAATAAATTTAGTTTTCTTCTTCTGAGAGCTATTTGGGACCTGTGGGAATATTTACTCTTTTTTTTTTTGGCTGTGAGACTGGGCGTCCTGGGGTTTTTGTCGCTTTATTTCCTGCAGCGATTTGGGCATCAAGGGGCAATTTCAGATCAGTCAGTCCGTTATTAGACACTGTGCCTGTCTGCAGCCACAGGCTATCCTATCAGACTTCACTATCGCAGTCCTCAGTGGTCCAGGAAGTCGTTCGCAACAAAATACAGCCAGTGTTTCCCTGAGATGTGATTAATAAGTTACATTAGTGTGAAAATATATCCTTAACTCTGAATCTTCACACCTTGGCTGTGAAATTTCACACACCTCAACAATCCCACTCTTATATTCAAGGATGAACTTGCAGGTCCATTGGATTCGTCTTAGATGAGTCATGTCAATTACTGTGGAAAGGGAGAAAAATCACTTTTTAATGCAGATAATACTTTTGGCAGCATCTACATAACCAAGTGTTGGGGTCACGATGTACATCCCATTCTGATGAGTACAGATGCCGTCTGTACGACATGTTCTGAGATTGTTTATAGTCGAGACGCGGCTGCTGCCAGAGCGTTTTTTCATGTGTTTTGGGGCGAGTCCAAGTCAAGTCTCAAACCTTCATTAGCAAATTACAAGTAGAGCTCCAAGTCTTTATGTTTTTGAACGCTGCCCATTAAAGTGACGCAGCGTTTTAACATTTTACTGTGTTAATAATTGAAGTTGAAGTTTCATTATTGACCTTGGCAGTAGTTCTAAGAGACAAAAAAAAATCCATCCACTGATGAGGGCCATGAGACGTGACTAAAAGATTTCCAGTAAGTGGACGTTGAGCTCAGAGGTTTTTAGTCGGACTGCGTTAGTGGTGGTTTAAACTGAAGATGAGTTTACTTCCACAAAGCATGAGTAGACGGTTTATTTGCAGTGTTGAAATGTTTTTGCAGTTAGAAGTTCAATCATGTGAAGTCTCATCAACTTGATTGGCAGCAGAATCTGTCCTGTACAGTTTAACTGTGGCTGAACGGAGGGGTTTGAGTGCAATGCAGAGAGACGAGAGGACAAAGGACATTAGTTGGACACACAGCAGGGACATTTGTGTTTGTGTTGGCGTCATGTTGGCTGATGAATCAATGAATTGATCAGAGCTCAGGTTCCAGCTTCTCCAATGTGAGGTGTTGTGTTTTCAGGTCCTTGCACTTTAGGACACGGGTCTTCAACGTTTTTCAGGCCAAGGACCCCCAAACTGATAGAGAAATGAAGCAGGGACCCCCTACTTCAAATATTTATAAAATTGTGTGTTATATTAAACAAGGCCTAGTAGCCTACCATGTATCAACATACCCTGGATTCAATACAGTGATGTGTGGTGAAGTTTGTGGTTGGGGAGGCACTGGCTTTGAAAGTCAGATTTACAATCGTAATTCTAATAGAATAGCATGAATATGGGTGAAGGGGTCTTCACCCCGCCAATGCAAGCCCACAAACGTAATAAAAATCAGCAGATTTTAATAATCCCACAACAAATCCAGCTGCTGACTCCGCTCCACTATCACACGTCTTTAAGAACCACAGGTGTGGACAGCGGGAGGAGGGAGAGACGCTGCGTGTAATATCGTATGTTAAACTGCTCAAACGGGCGGTTGTGGGCTTCAAGAGATTTTGTACATAAACAAGATTTTGTAGAAAATATAGATAGACTGGTTCTCTCTCTCTCTTTAGCAGTGTTTGAATTAGGCTGCAGATTTTCTGGGGAGCCCTGGGGTCTGAGTATGTTGAGCCTAAGATGAGGGGAAACTCAGAGTTTTCCGTTTCAGAGCATAGATACGTGAAATACATTACCAAACACTATGACAATTAAGATGTATAATAAAAATGTTTTCAAAGCAGGATGTTGGAAACATACAGCGAAATGGCAACCAGCACGCGCCAAGTGCACGGGCACAATCCACTTTGAGTGATTGAGCTATCTGGGGTGAGGCACGCAGCTGCGCTGCCGTACCTCTCGTCTCTTTGCTGTGTTTGAACAGGAAATATAGAATTTCAGCGATTTTGACTACAAAAATGATCAAAACTGGTCGGAACCGCACTGAAAATGCATTAAAAGCATAGGCCAGTGGAAAATATATATATATATATATATATATATTTTTTTTTTTAAGTATATTTTTTGGGCATTTTTGCCTTTATGGATAGTACCAGTGGAGACAGACAGGAAACGGGGAGGCAGAGAGAGGGGAAAGACACGCAGTAAATGGCGCCCGACGCGGGACTCGAACCAGGGCCGACTGCAGCGAGGACTGAGCCTCTATACATGGGGCGCCCGCTCTAACCACTACGCCACGCGACGCCCCGCCAGTGGAAAATATTAATACTTATTTTATTTCTTTTTTTCTTCTCCTGACCGCACGTCCTTGATTCAATAATCGCCTACTCAATTAATACACTGGTTTGTATATTCATGGTCGTGCCACTCCCATTTATAAACTTGTTAACTGATACCATTCATCAACAATGTCTGTCAATGTCTGCCGACCCCCGAGGGGACACGGACCCCCTGTTGAAGACCTCAGCTTTAGAGATGTATTTCATTATCATCAATTTTTTTTTCCAACTTTTTTTCATCATGAGTCCTTTCACACTGACCACGAATGTTACCAAGCGAAAATGCGGCATAATTTTTCTGAGTTTTCGCCCAGCGAATAAACGCATCAGCCAATCATGTTGTATAGAAAGGAGGTATATCACAGCCCTACACAACCATGAAAATAATATCAACAACCTGTGTCTCTCACCACCTTGTCTTGTTTGACAAAGGACATCTTATAAGACAACGAAAAGAAATGAAAGACCATGTGAAGCGGAGCATCGCCAAATGACTCAGCTGTCAGGATAGTAGTGAGTTGAGGTCGTAGAGTTGGTAACAAGACAACAGTGGTACAGCAGGTTCAGCTAAAGTAAACAAACAGTGTTGAATACATGAGGGATTAGTGAGTAGGTTTGTGTTATATGGTTTTAACACTAGAACCGCTGTGAGGTCATTTTGACCTCTCTCGCTTCTTAAAATGCACGTAACTCTGTTTGCGTAAAAACCCTAGGTCTCCCACTTGGTGACTTTTCCTAAAAGTGTGTTCTACATCATCTTATGCGTTTTCATGATTCTAATATAAAAGAGAGCGAAAAAAAGAGTGGTTTTACCTAGAACCGCCAAGAGGTCATTTTGACCTCCATTCACTCTAATGCAAAAATGCTAAATGGACTGCATTTATGTAGCCATATATTATAAACCCAGCCAGACACACAGTTCAAAACACTTTCTGGTAATACTTGACATTCATATACACACACATACTTTACCAAAAATAACAATAGTTGTTGCTAGGCAACCAATATAGACGACTCTTTATTTTTCTATTGTTCAAATAGTGTGTTTATATAAAAATGTATAAAATTGATTTTCCAATCATTGCAATCTGGGCTAAATAATTTCCATTTAGTCACTCAGTTTGCAGGTTAGTTAGTTATAGTTAGTTATTTAGTTAGTTAGTCATTTTGACCTCATCCCACAACACAACACGAGTTCAGATACTAGAAAGTTGTCAAACAGTTAAAACAGGTCAAACAGATAAAGAACCAATATTACTCATAAACATTGAACATAACAATGACAATCCCTTGCTCTCATGAGAAATGGACATGAATTCAAAAATTTGAAACAATTTTGAAAATTTTTACATACACACACTGTTCGAAAATAGAAAAATAAAAGTCGCATAATATATTGGTTGCCTAGCAACCACTATTGTTATTTTTTGTAAAATATGTGTATGTATATGAATGTGAAGCATTACTATAAAGTGTTTTGAACTGTGTGTCTGGCTGGGTTTATAATATAAATGAAAGACTACATAAATGCAGTCCAGTCCATTTACCATTTTTGCATTAGAGTGAATGGAGGTCAAAATGACTCTTCAGCTAAAGTTCTAGTGTTGAATACATGGAATGTTGGTTTGTGTTCTAGTGTTAAAGGAGACCCCTTTTCCACAAACTTCAAAAAGTGATATTTCCATAATATGTCAGATATGATGCACGGCTTCAAGGTAAAAAACAACCCGATGTGAAGCGAAACTTTGGAGCTTTGAAGCATTGTCGTGTCTGTGGCATATTCACATTGTCGCTGGTATGAATAACTTTGATGTGGAATATTTGCCGACAAATAGTACAAATCTTATAGGCCTACCTGTTGTTTTTCTGGATCATTGGTCATGTGTAAAGCTGCCTATTTGGCTTGTGGTCACTTTTCCATGTTCAGCTTAAAGTTTTCAACATCTATACTAGTAACTGGTGTCTGAACACACACTGCTTGCTGTATACACATGAACGGGACTATAAGATGAGTGGCTCACACTACAACCTGCTCTCAGATATACCATTTATATCAACAACAGTAGTCAATCAGCATCTAAACCACCTTCATTACAGACAACATTGAACCACAATCACTATTTCTCCTTCACAGCTGCCGTTGCTCACATGTTTAAAAAAGCATAAATTGGTTTTAGCTGCAGAGAGAAGCAGAAGGCTTGCACATTATAAAGCACTTCACCACCCATACTCCTCAGGTTATTTGCATAACAAACCAGTCTAAATAGATTATATTTCCTGATATGAAACTATAATTGATACTGTTAGAGAACAGAGCACTGGTGGGCATAAAGGGAATGAAAGAGTCCTTTGTTTTGTGCCTGAAATTCTCCTTTTTCCTTTCACTGGGGTCCATTAAAGAGTCACTTCAACTAATTTGCAGCTCAAAGAGTCACATCAATACGCGCTATGTTAGACAGACAGCAATGGCATGCTCCTTGAGTTTTCTGTCTTCTGTATTGATTATCTTTTTCAACATGCAAGGTAAGCAATAGCATCAATTACCCTTTGTTTCAGACAAAGGCAAAATCATTTCTCTCCCCTTTCATGATGGACCTCACCAGTAAAAAATAAATAAATCTGCACCTTAATTTATCTTGACCACAGGCCTCTGACTTGACTCCTCCTAAACACTCTAGCCACAGAGAAGAAACACGGGAGCAGTGAGAGCATCTGAAATATGCATTTACTGTTTCTAAATGCAAATGAGGCATTAGGGGGAAGAGGAGATTGCAGCAGATTGCAGGACTTTCCTTACAGACTGATGCCACAGCAGCATCACGCCACTTCAGAAACAGGGTTGCATTCATATCACTGTGTAGCCCTGGCACACAACACGCAACATATGGGTCATATGCATAGATGTTTTTTTCTTTTACATTTATTGCACAACTATGAAGAAGAATCATGAATTTAAATGAGACCTGAGTGCAAGAGCATGCAATCATTAATGAGTGCTTTCATTATGAATTAATTGTTTGTACATGCTAATGATAATATTTTCTGACTAATAATAAGCTGAATAGTGGCCATATGTTCTGCAAGAGCCTTATTTTGTAAGTCCCACAAATATATTCAGATTGTGTCGAAGCAGCGAAAAGCAGAAAAGGGAAGCTGGCTCTTGATAAATCTCTTAAATGATTGATCAGTGATCAGAATATCTGCTGATTCATTGATTTGTCTGGCTGTAAATTATATAATTATTGACTCTAAAATCATCATTTTGATCATCATCATCAGCATTTTGATTGACTGTCTTGCCTTCTTCTATTGTACTGTATTGTATTCTTTCCTGCTGCATGCTGCATACTGCTGCTCGGAGCCGTAGACCTTTATAGCTCAGCATATGATTGAACATAATGGCCCATTATTTATTTGCTGGTTGAGAGTGGGCCCTTTGCCAGACTCTTCAGGGTTCCTGCTGTGGGCATATGGTCTCACAGATAGCCAAGCTGGATATTAAGGACTGTGTCACCGTGGGAGCACAAAAAAAAAGAAAAAAAGAGGGGACACGATGGGTGAGACATTTCACATTACTGATTTTGGCCTCACCTTGAAAAGGTTGCAGAGGGAAAAAGTGCCTCTTCAGGAATTTTAATCAGTTTTGATTTGAAAGTTGTGATAAACACAGCTAAGAGTTTGTTTTATCACTGATTAATTAATATCTCAGCTGCTTTTTCAACAAACTCATAAATGATTAGTCCTTAAATCTACTGCCTCTTTAAATAGGAGGGAATAAATGTGCCAGATTATATCAAAGTAACATTAAATAATTATAATAACATATATTGAAAATGAATGTACTATATAAAATGCTAACATGATGTATAACAGCAGACTTATAACAGTGCAGTTGAATTTATTGTTGCTGTGAACAGTTATTTTCAGTATTAAACTGACAATCTTAATCTGACGCCTTGATTAATTGTTTTGTCTATAAAGTGGCAAAATATTGTGCGAAAAAATGAACAGTTGTTTATAATTTCAAACTGATAGCGCCGATTCAAAACCCAGAGTTAATTAAGTTTTCTGTATCACTTGATAAAATGTCAGAAATGATCAGAGAGACTCTTTAATCGTCTTTCTTCTTATGTGTGCATCACGGTGGATTGACCAAGCGTCCCCTGACTTTTACAGTGGCTCGGTTTCATCCACACCTGCCTGTTACAGCCACAGGCTCCTGTTCTGTTGGAGCAGAGAGCGCAGAGGAAGTCAGTGGTTCTGCTCAACAACAGAAGGAAACTGACCACAGGAGGAAGAAATTATTGTCTCAGGCTCTGAGTGTCGACTTGTCTGGCGAAATGTCATACACTTGAACTGAACACGTGTCATGACCACTCAGTGCAGACTTTTTTGTGTGTGTGTGCAGGTATATGTTTTCCTCTTGTTCTCTCTCTTTCAAAAAAATTCTGATAAAAAACCAGCACAGAGCAGAGCGACAGGGGCAATTTCACTTTGACAGTTTTACTCTGTGTGACAGCAGTTATGATAGCAAATCTCCTGAGAGATGATGAGAACAAAAGAGGGATGGAGAGGATGAGAAAATGAGTTAAAGCCAGAAGAAGGAAGAAGGGGAAAAAAAAGACGCCAAACCCAGTGGTTACACTTCTGGTTTGATATATGAAACCATGAGCCAATAAGTGTCAGGTCCCTCCCACCAGGAGCCATTTTAACAAGCTCTTAGTATCTGAGTGGCTGTTAGCAGGTTGGTAATCCAGCTGGGCAAATCTTTCTGCTGTGGAATTAAATCATGAGTGTGAACACATAGCCTACTATATACGCAGGTAAAGAGAAAACTGTAACCTTTCTCCAACAGCAGCTGTCTGAGCCAAACCTGTTGAATGCTCTGCAGAAACATGTTTGCTTTGATGCATTTTCTTTAAAGTATTGTCCCAGATCCTGTGGAAAAAAAAGACTTTGAGATACAGGAGCTTGTTATTGGCATTCAAACATCTCACTGGTCACGAGCCAGCAGCATCAATATTCGCACTGCAAACACACAGCGTGCTTTATGTGTGCTTAAAGCCTGAGGTCCACCTGCACACTTATGAGCAGGCAACACATTTCTTCATCCTCAGAATGAGAAAATGAATTTTTTATTTGGGTCCAGGCCTGAATCCCCCCCTCTCCCACCACCGCAGCCTCCACCCCCTTCACAGTGAACACACTAACATACAGTATATTTGATCCTTTTTCTTCACTTGTACCACAGGCCTCTTTGGTGCACTTGACAAGCTCATGTGATTTGGAGCGGAGTATACCCAGCTGACTACACTGCACTGTTTCTGTCTTTAAAGTTTATACCGTATTTCTTTTTCTTTTTTTTTCCTCTTTAGCAGCTGAATACAGCAGAAATATGCCCGAATGAACCGATTTCATGTTTACAGCTCTGACTGTAAGGGCCATAATGCAGACCCATGCACCTTTGGGGAGAACCTACAATCATTCTACCAATATTGCGTACGTTGGTGATGTCAGAGCCACAACACTGACTCTTCCTTACAGAGAGTCAGTGCACCATCACCTGCACCATCATCAGTGCATTCATGTTTTTTTGTGGGGTGTATTTTTACAGTAGCCAACTGTCGTACTTATTATGAAACACTGTGATTCTAGGATGGTATTTATATTACAGTGTATATAGGTTTATATAATCAAAATGATTGGTGGGTGTATAATAGCGGATATGGAAACTGATGTGTGATGACAGCTGGGAGCTGATATGGTCATATTTTCATGTTATCTGAACAGAAAAATAAATCTACAGTTGTTAATTATTAATTCATTTGATTAATTCAGTTTTTATTTAGATCAGTTTGTTAATCAGGCTGGCTCTTATACAGTACCAGCTGCATGGGCTAATGTGTTGCTAGTTTTATTTTTGAAGCTATAGGAATAAGTACAACCCCTGAATCAAACAGCTATTTAACCATGTAATGTACTGTACTTTGTCTTTATTGAACTTAAAATATACATAGGCTACGTAGAAAAACGAACTGTTAGTTGTGACATGTACAAACGTTCGGGCTCCCTGCTGGTCCAATGTTTGGCACATCAGGTGTTATTTCTTTTCTTTTTTTCGGCTCAGTGGGTTCTTCTATTTATTTGTAGTTTTGCTGAAAAGTCTCATTCGTCAAGGTACTTACTTTCTGACAACATCCTGAACACTCAGTTTTTCCTGCTGTCCAGACAACTGGGAAAGGAATGGAAATTGTTGCCTGCTCCTGTAAAATCCTGCACGTTGCCAGGCTCCTTTTCTGAGCAGCCAAACCGATGAGATGTGTGTGCATCAAGACATCAAGAATCTGAACTCTGGAAAAAAAACAACAACAACAACTTTGCGCTCCAAGTCCCACAGAGAGTAAAAGAGGCAGTGAGAGGGAGCAGAGATTCACAGAGGGGGAAAGTGGACTGATGCAGATGCTGTGTTGCCGTCCTGAGGGGGGTCAGTCCAGGAGAGGGCAGGGTCACACCTGTGTGACAGCAGGTCGAACTCTCTGTGTGTTTGAGTGCAGTCGAGCGAAGCAATGCGGATGACTGGACATCATCGCTTGACTTCGAAGACCCACGTGTGCCTCCCACAAACACGACACCTTCAAGACACAGAATGATGCCCCTCAAAGTGGCACAGCAAAGCACAAAGCAATAAATCTGTCTATTTTTTACTCCTGGTTGTAACTCTCGTCTTTTTCCACCTCTCCATCTTTCCTCAGCAACTGATCCTCCTCAGGTTTCTACCTCATGTAGCAAAGAGGTCAAGTTAACCCCCTCCTCCCCTTCCCTTCCTGGGCCAAACATATCTCTCACATAGCTGAAATTGTTTTGCTATGCTTGGTTTACCTTAGCTTGCGTGCAGAATTTACATAATCGTCCTCACTGACTTAGAAAATAGCTGCGGCTGGGTCACGGTACAGGTGACCCTCTGGTGAACTCAGCCACTTGGGTTGCGCCTCTCGTCTCGATGATCCCTCGTCCTCATCGGGTTGGGTTTATGGAAAGAGAAATGGATTTTGAAGAGTTTTTCATGCCTGTTCTGCTCTTGCTCTTAATTTTTGCAGCACCTCTCCGAAATGTGCAAAAGTGGCCTCTCAGCATTTGATTAAGTAACAGGGGAATTAAAATGATGCATGTTAAAGCTCTTCAGCCAGCAATCAACAATCTCCGTTCCACTGTTTGGAAAACTTAATGACCAAATTTAATGTGATTTATAAATTAAATCGCAAACCGGCTATTGTGTGTTAAACACCAGAACTTCCATGACCGTCTGTGATTATCTCAAAAATTCATTTCTATTAACAAGAGCTGCAGTGGATGCCAATTTGTCGGGAATGTGGACAGTGAACCCTGGGGACTTGCTTTATTTTCTCAGAAACCCAATGAAAGAAATGTTAAATTAGAGTGGATTACAGAGGCCAGACTGAGCATGGTGTCAGGACTTCAGCTTTATCCTAGAAAATCTTCCATTTTGTGCACTTCTTGAGTGCACTGTGACATGTTTTGGTTTTCTTTTGATAAATTAACTACTTTTTTTTTTTTTTTTTGCCTAAAACCAAACCGTAAATGTTAAATATTTTATAACCACGCTATGAATAGATTTCCTGTATTTCCCTCCAATGAGGAAACTGGTTCATGAAAGGGATGTTGCAGCTCTGCAGCCTCTGAGTATTTTTATACTGATTGTTTTCTTGATTAATTGATCATCTTTTTGTCTTGTAAAGTGTCAGAAGAGTAAAAATCCAACAGTCTGACACACAAAGATTCAGTTCAGACTGATGTAAAACAGGGAAAAGCTGCAAACTGAAGACTGAAAATGTTTCTGCTTAATATTCTGTGAATGGACAAATCAGTCGTTATAAGGGGTTTTATTGTGGTATATTTTTCCACAAACAAAATGTCCTTTCATTTCCCTTGGCGGTCTCAAACTCTTATCATATGAAACCAGACATATCTGCATTACGAGAGACTCTTAGATGTCATGGAGGATCCAACCCTTTAATGTTTATATGTGAAATTCTGTTTGATCTTTTCTTTTTTGTGTGTTAACAAATAATGGTAAAGATGGTGGCGGCGGTGGCAGGAACAACACAGTGTCTGTCTGTAAAGGTTTCCTCCTCTCAGGGGTCACAGCAGCAGCAGCCACTCCACCCTCTCGTGTCTGGTAGCGTGCAGCTCAGCACTGACATGACTGAGCCTCATGCTGCGTGAACATGTGTCTCTTTGCCATGATGCACACTCCGGGTTAGCAGAAGGTGTCTCACCGAGCAGGCGGATGTCTTCCAGGCTGGTTTGGGCAGAACATGTGGGACCAGATTGACCCACTGCTGGTGAGATGGAGAGTGTCAGGGGAGATACAGCGGAGGCACGGTGGCATGTGGTCAGCTGATATCTCTCTTTTTCCCCCACTCTTTGTTCGTCTCTGTCTTTCTCTAGCTGTCTCCAGGGAGACAAGCGGAGACACATGCTGACATGTGATAAACAGATCTGTGACTAATGGTCTGCCTTAATAGAATACAAATTAGATGATTAGACAATCTCGTTTATGCCAAGCAGGGAAACTCCTCTGACAAAATCACGCTTAAAGTCGGAGTCTGATGGTTTTCAGTCATCTCATTACTATATCATATCCCGCCTGTAACATTAACATCAGTGCTTTAGCTGAAGGAAATATTGACTAGTTCGACAGGTCACATTGTCCTGGGAGACAATATGTGTTAAGTGTGATTTATATTCATGCTCAGATTACCTTGTCAGTCAGTGACTGTCCTATTTGACACAGACAGCACACACTATCTGCCAATTGTAATGATTTTCTTCAATATTTAATGGCCATTTGATTTTCCTGGGAAACAAATATATAAAATAGTGGAAAGGGCCTTTATTTACTTGGACTGCACAATTTAACAGCCCTTTATTTGAGGTGACGCTTGTGTATTTCCACTAAATCATGTTGTCAATACAAACTCAACACTTCCTGCAGCAATACATCTCCCTTTAGTACTGTATCTCAGTGTGCAAAACCCCTCCATATTTCTTATTGTAGAACATTTGCAGGCTAATCAGGTAACAACAACCAGATGGCTTTATTAAAATACGCTTTATTTTGAAAGGGTCTGCAACTTCTTATCAGCAGTGAGGTGATTTCAGGATGTCAGAGGACAATGATATTGTATAATAAGATGCACAAACCTTCCCTTCTTGTTGTTTATATACATAAACTGCTCTTTGTTCAACCTCCTCTTGGACTTGAACGATGTAGTAAAGAATTTTCTTCAGTAATACTTAACTTTTGACATCGCAGTTGCACTCCTGCTTTTGTTAAATTGGTCTGCGTGCTGGGGCAACAGTCAGATAAATTCACTGATGTGAAGGAAAATCGATTGCAGTAGTATAAATGAAACATCTCTGCTGAAGTGTGGCGGTGAAAACATGAAAAGGTGTTTTCAGCATCGTTGTGGCTAAACTCAACACACACTTATAGAAACACAAGTATGTGAATTAGAATCGGTTCCAGCCTATATACAATTGATTAAGTGATTATGTAAATTGCAAATAAGTCCCTTTGATGATAATGAAATACCCTTCGATTTTTTTTCTTTTTCTACTTTAATATTTTTTTACCTAATTATTTAACAAGAATTAATCAACCAAATTAGTCAATAGCAATACATGGCACAATGTTTGTTTAATTTATATAATAGAATATAATGTAAAATGGATATAATCACTGTTTGCAATGCTGCTGTTTTTTTTTCTTCCCCATAATATATTGTTTGGCCAAGCGTACTGTTTAAAAATGAGCTTATTTGAAGTAGTGGGAGGCTTCAGAACAATTTAAATGATCTGTTCCTTCATACAAAGACGTATAATTGTGAGCTCAGCTGAAGATTTTGGCTCGTTGCAGTCTGAAATATCACACACACACACAGACGATTGTTTTTCACTTCTTTTTTTTTTTGTCTCCTCGTTGCCTTCTCCATGCACTTATATAAACTTAGGAAGCTGTAATGCTCCAGTGGGTGTGTTTCTTTGTGAATAGAATAAGCTTGTCACCATCTGAGATGCAGTGTAGATGTACTTAGACACACAATACACACTGTGGCCCATTTCCTTTTCAGATGTGCTCTATTCAGCTACCAGGCTTTTTCCATCAGGCTTTTTCTGATCACAAATCGCATCTGAAGTGATTTTAACGCCCCACTTTGATTGATTTTTGTCTTCAGTGGGATTCCTAATTATTGTCAGTTTATGTTAAAATGCAAAAGAAATATAAAATGGAAGTATGTTTATTTGAGATTGACTTTGTGAGATGTGTGGGGGATTGAGGCTTTGATGTTTGGGTCTGGAGATGAAATGTTGGCGTTTGGAGCTGTGATGCGTCGATGTGAAGCTCGCAGTGATGCCTCGTCTGATTTTGGGTCCCACTCATCTTTCATTTCTGACTGGCAGCTCAGAGACTCACACACGCTAAAAAACATTTTGAAATCTCTTGATACCCCTTAAAGCCCCACTGGATCTTCCCATGTACTTTTTTTGTGAGTCTGTGAGTTTTATGACAGCTGAAGAAGTTGTTGTCTGGTTTATAGGGCACTCTCCATGTCAGGTTGAAAGTAGTAGCAGTAGAAAATTGTGAGATTTAGCAAACTGGAACAAAGGCTCCAGGCAAAAGGCCCAAGTCTGGTGAAGATAAACCTTTCTCATCATGTCGTCACCACACAAACATTCACAAATCAGGTGCTTTCTCAGTTGCAGGCTAAAAAAACACTCCCAAACATCAAAGTATATATTATAGTAGTATAGTAGTATAGTATTTTCATGAATCTCCCATGAATAGTCATAACACTTTGATTTTCAATAGACTTGTGTTTATTAGTGTTACTAGTGCTCTAATTGCTCTGAAGTAAAGTATAAACCTCCACTGTGGACATACTAGTGTCTGGAGTTTGAACTTTATGATGCGTTCCCTTTCAACTGGGAATTTCTGACTTCCCATTAACCTCACAAACTCACACAAAAAACAATATAATATGGCTGCTCTGCACAGCAACACATTAGAGCTGTAGTTATACTGTCTTACTTAGGATAGGTAGGTAGATACTTTATTTATGCTCAAGGGAAATTCCTCCATGCATAGTACATTACCTGGTACTACTGTAAATGTCAGTGTAGATCTGCTTCAGCGGCTCAGACTGAACCTTACACATAGAGAAGAGTGTGTTAATCGTTACCTGGGTGAACTGTCAGAGTTAGGAGTCAAGTATTATTCTGTAGATGAACCATTGAACTACGAGCTTTAGCTGTGATAAAATGTCCCCCCTGGTATCAATTCAACAGCTGTTTCCGTCTCACTTGGCTTTTAGACGCTCAGCCTCCAGATTATGTGCTGATTTGATCCATTATTAGAAAATACAAATGTACAAATCCACAAATATGCCTGTGTGTATCAGCCAGTGAAAGAAGCACATGCAGATGTGTTCAGGTACAGTTTCTGAACACATCTCTGAACACAACTATTTGGGCATCACATTAAGTCAATATTTTGCTGCTCAAACTTTTGCACTTGTCACAATAACTGTTTGATTTAGTTTCCATATCTTAAGTTTAGGAAATAAGAAATAACAGCGATTTAACATTTGAGAAATACTTTTTAATATCTGTTTGCTGCAGCTGTTGTATTTACTTACTTTCACTGTAACACTTTACTTTAAGCCTCCAATTTCTATTCCTTGTGCGCACACTAACAAACTAATTACAGGAACTCTAATTTGTCCACTTATTTTTACACACGGTCTCTGCTTGCAGTGGTTATAAGCCCGAGAATACCCCCTCTAACTGTTCAATTAAGTTTTCATTCACGTGGACCACACCAGCAGTCATGCATGCTAACAGAGGAAAGACAAACTGCACAAAACTCATCATGTGTTTTCCCTGTATTAAAGAGGAACTATGCAAGATTTGCACCTTAATTAAACAGCACTGGAGTAATTGTGATGGTTAAATGACTTGTGACAGGCAGAATGGAGGCTTTCTGCCTTCCTCCTAGCGTCTCTTGGCTAAAAACCAAGCTTGCAAGATCAGCGCCACTGACCCGTTGTCCCAGCTCTCATCTAGCGAGAAAAAAAGTGACCGAAACAGTGAAAAAGTGACCGACTTATAGTTCCCCTTTAACATTTGATTTCTTCGTATTTCCACTGCACAAAAGAGGACAAACAGCTCCTCATCCGGTTCACCATATGTTTCACAGCGTACCCATTAACTTTAATTTCTGCCACCGAAGCCGCCTCGCCCTCACCCCGTTGCCCACTCATAGCTCTGTGCATTACCCGCCCTATCGCAGCGCTCAGCGTTCACTCCAACAAATGATCCCACATGTGATGATGTCTAATGTGGCGTCTACAGGCATCGCTCTCCTTAAAAACAGAGCGTGTCAGCTAGAGGCCTGTTCCCCTTGTGTTTAGTCACAAAGGCACAAAGGATTCTGCCACAGTGACAGACTGGATGCTTCACGGGGCGCTTGTGTGCACGTTTGTGTGTACTGTATGTGTGTGTGTGTGTGTGTGTGCACGTTTCTTTTTGTGGAAGTGGCAGTTTCATGTTAACTTTTCATCCAGAGGGAGAGACAGACAGGCTTCACATCGGGGCTCAGTTCTAAAAATAAGAACCCAATATGTTCTTGTTTTATTGTTGTGCTGTTCCTATTTTCTAAAAGACAATAAGTTATTTATTTATTTTACAGTGACTAGCACACCCTGTTGTCTAAAAACTCAATATGTTGCTGTTATATTTATAGTGACAAGCCGGCTGCTGTGACAAGCAATCATATTCTGGAGAACCACAATACATCTTCTGTGTCTTTAAATCCACAATCCTGCCCTGCATTTTTAAAAATCATATATTGCGTTGACAGGTTATCCAACATATAATGTCTTGGTGGCATAGTCATCAAAATGTATTATTGCAAAGAAATCCAACATTATAGGAGGTGCATAACAGCATTTCTCAACCCTGCACTTTTTATCTCACTCTTTTTTTTGGCAACAACACAAATTATGGAGCAAGCTGTAAATTGTCAAAATGTGTAGGTATCAAGGAGGGATTTCAACAGGTCTTTTTCAGTTTTCTGAAAAGCTGAGATGGAGGGTTTCTGTACGACCGTGATGATGTGTTATTTTCACAGTGACGAACACGTCCTCTTTCATCAAGTGAAATCATGACACCACAAATTTTCTAGGTCAAGGCTGTTAACGACAAATTCAAGAAGAAAATGAGTGTAGAGGTGACAAACTAGAGGACGAGAGAGAGAGAGAGAGAGAGAGAGAGAGAGACGCAGGCAAAGGTAAAGAATATAAAAAGACAGGGACCAGAGAAAGTCTAAGACTGTGTGTGTGCGTGTGTTGTGTGTTTGATGCTTGTTCGGTAAGAAACAGTGACACAGATAAGTGCTCATGTGTGACAGCTTGGTTGTTCTTTTTAACACAGCAGCCCCGTGCCTCTCCCAGCTTCCATTCACAACAACAGCGACATGTCAGGCATTGGAAAAAGAACCTGATACCTCAAGGCATTGGAAACACTCGTGATACAAACGTCTGATCCTAAAAGATCCGTTGCTGTGCTGCGAGATCACTCTGCTTTTCGGGCACACTTGGCCTCAAAACGTCTAACATGCATTTCCCTTTTGATGGATGGATGAAATCCTGAAATCCTCTGCACTCATTAATTAATATCTATTTACAACCTGTTGTTGGGTCATTAACTGCTCATGTTATAGGAGCTGGTGATTTGAGTCGGTACAAATGTTTGGATGAATGTTTTTGGGGCATTTGGAAGGAGCAGAAAGCAGAGCACCTTAAAGAGAGGTTATGGTGAATATCTTATAGGACTCACTTGTCATGGGTAGACACCTCAGCTGTATGAATTTGACAGGGTTGTGTTGCTCCTTTCCTATTGATCTCAGGAGGAAACGGTATCTGTCAGGAAAATTCCCAGCTGTCAGGATGTCTCCCTGTTATGATGGCGAATTTTAGGAATAGCATCCCAAAAATCACAGGATTTGTGTGGATGTGTGTGTGTGTGTGTGTGTGTGTTATGAAATACCAGACAAATTGTGCTATAAAGTGAGTTTTCACTCTTCTCTTGTGTTGTGTGTGTGGTACAACACAACGGAAACAACACTATAATGACATAGGTAGTGTTTCCTGGGGCATAAAAACAATTCACACAATTAAAAACCATTTAGGACATAAAAAACCAGGGAGCTCCAAGCTGCTGCATGTGGCCATGTTCACAGATCTCCGGGGTTTTTATAAAACTTCCCCTTCTCAGTGCTGTAAAGCAGGTGACAGTGTTTGTTTATACCTGTGATGAGAGGATGAAGAGGAGCTGTGCTCTATGTAAACCTCAACCCCTATTTAAATAACAGTAGACTAACATTAGGTGCTCGCCTGCACAGCGTCTCTGGACAGTGCGTCTCTGGATCTGGATGTGTCTGTGTCCTGCTGACCAACCACTTCTAGGGCTGCAGAGTGACTTTGTGTCCCGACAAAAGTGGGAGTGAAACACAACTATTTATATTGATTAACACCAACAGGCAACAGCTCGGAAATGATAATCATGTCGTGTGCATCCAAATGAGCATGCACCAAATGAAATGCATACCCTCCAGCAGTGACCTCTGTGGAGACCACAGTCCAGACACTCTGATGCACATGATTTTTGAACCACAATTACTCTCTATCAAGGTTTAGTTACAACTCTGGGTGAATGCAAGAAAAATGAATGTACTGACACGATTTAATATTAAATTGAAAATATCATTGAGCTGGGCATACTGGGAAATGAATGCACATCTCAGTGGTCAATATCCATTCAGCCATAAGTGTATTTTATGTAACTTTATTGCAGCGGTGAAGTAGCTCCCTGGCCCTTGTGCAGAACAGGCTATAGTTTACCTGGATAATAGTGGTGTCACCAGGGTGGTAATGGCATAAGTGAGGGGTGGTGGTGCTGAAATCTACTTGCTCAGAAGGCGTTTAGGGCCAAGCATGTGTACACACTGTGCCTTTTTCTCAGCCACCACTCTTACATGAAAACCTATGGGAAGTGACTACATTGTGGGAAAAAAGCAGCTGCTCTAAAAAGGCAGCACAGCGTCCTCTCCCACATTACCCGCCTTAATGCAGGGGCCTCCTCTGCAGCTTCTTTTATGAATTGTAGATGGGGAGCACGACTTGGTAGCAGGCATAAAAGCAAAGAAAGAAATTCTTTTTTTTTCAGGCCAACATGGTGCACAAGTTCAAGTGCTGTGATGTAGGACCACAGAGATCAGCTGGGTGGGGGGTTAACACGGCATTTACTGCAGAGGACAAAAAAACTGTTTTGTTTTTTTTAATCCTTACTCCTTGACTAATGTGAGAAAGCTCTATTCTATTATATTATTAAATCAATAGGAGTTATCTACAAAGACGTTTGTATGAGACAGAGCTCTTATAATCTACAGCCACAGGCATCATGGTTCATAAATGTGCGTCTGCATGCAACATGTGCTCAACTTGTTCACTGCTAATAAATAGTCAAAATCCCTCCGGCAGAAGGTGTCATAACTTCATTTGATTAGAAATCAACAAAAAACACTTGATTACAAAATGATGTGATTAGGCCCGATGTTAAGCAGCTGTTTGTTAATAAGGAGCAGACAGCACTCACTGATT
Source organism: Decapterus maruadsi (assembly GCA_030347415.2). Lineage (NCBI taxonomy): Eukaryota > Metazoa > Chordata > Actinopteri > Carangiformes > Carangidae > Decapterus > Decapterus maruadsi. The sequence continues at coordinate 27,960,326 of CM064886.1, forward strand.
CATGATAAATGAGCAATGATTTAACAAGGTCATCTAATACAGAGGGTCCACTTATATCCCAAGAACAGTTCTGATGATTTATAAAGAATCGAGCTGAATCAGAACCACTTTCTACTGTAGACCTATTTAAAAACTGTTACAACAACTGTAAAGTCTTAAAGTAGCCTATTGCATTTTGCATTTCACCTTAACTGCTCTATTCAGGGTAGTCTGTGTGTCACGGTCGCTCTTTTGAGCAGAGCCTGAATTACCTCTCTTGATAAAATGTGTTTAAATGTGCATAAATAAGAGCTTAGCTGACAGGAGCTGAGACCAAAAATACTTTAAGAGGCTCCTTGCACCTAATTTAGCTGCAAGACGTCGGAGAGCAAAAGCTGAAATCCAGAAAGACCGATTCAGAACCGTAAAGTGGAACTTTGACATCGTCATATTTTCATCATTAAGAATTATCATCAACACACACGCACACTGTGGAAAAAGCATCACCCTCCACCTGCTTAAATGAATGGAGGTAAGGAAGCTGTATTACTCAGCTCAGCCAGTCAGATGCGTGCAGAAGAAGACACAGGAAAGAACTGCAGAGTATAAGTATTTGGGGTTAATTATCTGAACACTGTCTCTGTTTTTTGTCCAAAAGGTTTTAGTTTGTGTTCAACACACACAAATTTCATAAGTACGCTATATCAACTTTCCCAGAGCTAGTGACCGTGGTGTCATGCCCAAGTAGGCTACTGAAGTCCCTATCCTGTAGGCCAGAGGAGGCTGGTCCATTGAGGCAGAGGAGGTTGGTCCTCCTCTATTTTTGAGAGGCAAGAGGGAAATTGATTTTTTATTTAAGAAAGATTAACTGGTTGAAATAAATCATTACCAAATCTCAGTATAATTTATAAAATATAATTTATGTATTTTATCACAAAAAAAAGTTTGTTTTTTGGAAGAAAATCCACTTAAAACGGTTCAAAGGCGCCGCCAGCAGCTCAGGAGACAGAGCAGTCTGTGTGAGGAGCAGGGAGCAGGAAGGTAGGGGCTCTACGGAGGTGCTAAGATTTTTACTTCCCTAACTGGCCTCGGGGCGGGATCTTCTTCCATTGACTCAATGCATTTAGGATGTCTTCATCCTGACCTGTGATTGGCTAAGACACGTAAAATGACGTCATGACGGAGGAGGCTCTCCTGCGATCGGAACACAAGATTGACAGCAGGTTGGTCCAATGACAGTCCAACCCCCCTTGGTTACTGTTGCTATGTGCGCCAAACTTTCATTCCCAGCCGTGCTGCTCGTGCTGCTCTCAGCACAAGAAATACGAGTTTTCAGAGATATTGGCATTGATTTGAAAGTAAATATCAGCAGATTTCTGGATAAACTGTTGGGAGATATCAGTGAGAAGCAGTCAGGAGATACCAGTAAGGAGAAATGACCGCGTGTGGTGTCTAGTGGTAGGCTACTGATGGCATACCCACTCACGCATAAAACACCTGCTAATCATTAATTAGTATGCAGAACGGGTGTTGGTGTAGTGGTTAGCACCGTTGCCCAGGCAGCAGGAGACATGGGTTCGAGGCTCGGCTCTTGCAAGGAACTTTTTTTTTTTTTTTTTTACATCCCACATCCATGATATCATTAGACCTGTGTTGATCTGAAAACAGTATGATTTAATAAAATTATGTCGTTTTTACAAAATCTTGTAAGACATTGCTTTACTGTTTTCATTACAAGAAAGTATAGGCTAAGTAGCCTACTAGTCAAAATAACATGATGCTGTGGGCTGGTGTTCCTGTCCTCCCCAATTTTTTTAGTCACCAGCCGCCACTGCTGTAGGCTATACAATGTGTGAAAGCAAATGAAGCCTATACAATGTGTGAAAGCAAATGAAGCCTATACAATGTGTGAAAGCAAATGAACGAAGCTATTAATACACTAAGACCAAGCACCCCATGTGTTTAATTTATTTTGTGCAGCACACAGAGCAGAAGTCAAGAAGGAAATTAATACCAGTATTGTATTAGCAGGAGAAGTTAATAGAGGATGAGGAGCTGACAATTTTTCTACTGACTCTATGGTTTTTTCACATGATGTCAGCAGAGTCATGGCGTAGACATGTGGTCCGACACGGACGTAACACAGAACCAGAGCCATGTGCCATCAGAAAACATAGTAGATGATGCAAATAGGTTTAATGAGTTAGGCCTGTCCCAATTTGAAAGCTTCTCTAAATCTGACCTTCTCTTGACTGTTCTAGGAGGACACACCACACCTATCCTTCGTGGCTAGCCTACCCATATCCCAAGATGAATTCTTTGCATGCCGGTTGATATTAGCCACCTAGCATGCTAGCTATCAGAATTTCAAGGCGGCTCTACGCTGTTGCCATGGTAGCCACGCTTTGCTGCCGGCTTGGAGACGTGGTAGCCTGCAGGGCTTTGCTGGCTGCATAGCCTGAAGCAAGGGGCTGAGGAGCCGTTGGAAGTGTAAAAAAAAAGATGCTACTTTCAAATGCATCCTCTGAAGGATCCAGCCCCAGAATTGGGACACAGCTTATTAAGTCTCTGGATAATCAACCAGTGTAGCCTCCATTTTGTTTCTATTCCTTTTACTATGAATCTGTTTTAAAGCTAGGGTTTAGCTATGTTAAGAAAGACTGATCATAACATCATGGTGGTTATGGGCCAATCCTATAGGCTATCCTACCTAAATGTGAAGACCAAAGGAACTAATAGTTTTTGTTGAACTCGATCTGAATCTGAATTTCGTTTTTATTTTGGTCACAAGTTGTGACTTGTGAATCCAACATTGTTACACCACATTCAAAGCTGGCACCGTGTTTGGTTTCTGTTTACCGGCTGTTGCTCTGCAAGAAGGGGTTCGAGGCTCCAAGGGGAGGGCGATACAAGCTTGTAGTAGGGGTGTGTGCGTTGGGGGGAATGCGTTTTTCAAATATTTCTTGTCGTCTTTCTTTCTCAACGTCAACCATAAATTCAACTTTATTGTGGTGCAGTACAAAATTGCTGCAGTGGCCCTTTAAAATGCTTTTCTAGGAGTCTGCAGTATCTTTTTTAGACATGCCCACCACTTCCTCTGAGTTTAGGAGGTGAGATACTACAGCTTATAATTACATTACATGACAGCAGTTGCAGTATTTAACAAGACCTTGATCAGATGTTTGATTTCATACTTTTGCTTTAACTGGGAAGTAACCAAAAGTAAGGATAGTAAAATGAAAACATGTATAGGCCTACTGCACATGTTTTTCCCCTTTTGAATAAGTGGATATTAATAGAAAATGTTTCAAAACCAGATCCTGTCTTTAATTTATGACATGGTGTCATGGTTGTGTGAAAGAAGTGCGGTTTCGTCCCCAACATCTGCGTCTCCTCGTGTAAATCCACTGTTGGGGTATAGGCTAGGTATGTGCAGGTTTTCTTGCTGATACAATGTGTTTTTAAACTGCTGAGCGGGCTCTTTTGAGACAACAGGGTCATCCCATTAGCTAGTACCTCACACTGATGTTGAATGTAGGAAATTACTGGGGGAGACTTTACAGGCTGTGTATTCACTTTATATGCAGCCAAGTGCGACTGTGTGCAGATTAGAGCAGTTACAGTAGCAAACTAAGTCTGCTGGAGCTCCTGTGGGTGTGACACACACAAACAAAATACAGTTTTGACACGAGCTAAAACTTGTTCACAGTAAGTTCAGAGGCGGAATGGAAAACTATACGTTTCCTCAACACTGTTTTGCACAAACTTTAGTAGCCTATATTTTTTTACTTTCTCACATTCACATTCTACATTAAGCACTTAAAGAAATAAATAAGTAATAAATAAGTCTGTTCATAAGTTGATTTCGTTATAGGCAGGCTTTTGAAACCGTAAGTTACTGCTTCAAGTCACGACTTACGACTTTGTAGCGTTACAGGTAACCCGTAACTTATGTTTTTCCGACCTGTTGCCTGTGAAAGTACACTATAACCAAAGACGGTTTGAATATCTTTGCTATAACGGCCACTCGTAACTTCCGACTCGTACCAGACCGAACTGGTACGTCACAGGTTGGAAAAGCACGAGTTACGGGTTGCCTTGGACGCACCATGAGTTAGCAGCCCCCGCCCTCGTCATGGATCTATTGGTCCCGATTGGTCCTCGTCCCTACGTCACCACATTCACGCGCATCCCTTGGCTGCACACACAGCCCTTCATGCCGTTCTCTCTCCTCATTGGATAACGCTTGTATCCCACAAGGAAAGTTTTCTCCTCGGTTTACAGCAGAGCAGAGTGATTTCCAGTGTTAAATGCAGAGTTTACCAGCGGAACAGGGTCATACGTACTGAAGGTAAATGTTATGTTTGTGGTAGATACGGACTGTTTTACTATTGTGACTATGAATGCTAACCGTGGTGAGCGATTAGCTCATGCTAACATGCTAACAGTGATTCATGTGAATGCACTAGCCTAACGTTACTCACTGTGTTTAATGTGTGTTACTATAGTATGCTGTGTGAACTCGGAATGAGCTCACGACAGTGCACAGAGAGTATCAGTGATTTAGAGCCGTGTGTGTATGCTCGTCAGAGATCCAGACCAGGACAACCCATCTTGGACTTTTTTGTGTATCCTCGACGGTGAGCGGCGGCTAGTGGCAGTCAGAGCGGTGGCAGTGTAGTTCCCGGATTCTCCTTTCCTCTCTCCCTCTTCATTCATTCCCCGCATTCATCCCCTTCATCCTCATTCCTGACAAGCCCAAACTGACTGAGGACAAACAGACTGTGAGTAGAAATAGTTACAAATACACCGGATTGACTCACTGAATTTGGTTTGAGACCCCACCCATCACAAGCTATTATTCAGGCCTGCTCCGTTTGCTTTTTTTTGAGTTGTGTGCACACAAATGTTTATGTGAGATTTTGAAACTGTGTTGCATTAAGGGAATAGTAAGTGACACTGATAGTGAGTTTTTTTTGTGTAAGAAAGATATATAATAGATAGATATAAGTGGAGGCACTAAATAATTTACTTACCTTATCATCTGAAAGAGAACAGGAAATCTTCTCATTAGTTACATTTCATTAGTACAGGTTAATACTGCACCAAACACCAAAACTTAAGAACCCAGAGCCCGCCCTAATATTAAAGGTGATTAGTTTTCTCAGTTCATAGGGCAGTGTGCTACATATTTATCTGGCAACTGCAGTTTTTCAGAGTAAGATTTTACATTTAAGAAAAACAAAACAAAACATGACTGAAGAAACACACACACTTTAATTCTTTTTTCCAATACTGAGAGCTGAATGTGCAAGATTAATTGCATAGTTTCTTGTGGAGAAGAAGCCTAAATGTTTATGTGTGGAAGAGTTATTTATTTTTTTCTGAGCTGCTCAGAGCAGTTTGCCCTGCCTGATAATTGTCTCCATAATTGAGTTTGGGGCCATGTGAGGTTGTATTAAAAAGAAAAGTCCTGCAGCATTTGTGTGTGTCTGTGTGTGTGTGTGTTACGAGGGTGTACACATCTGTACACCCTACATATATTTGATTTGTACATGAAAGTAAGTGTGTGTGTGTTTATGCTCTTGACTGGGTTGAGTTGCCCTTCCATGATGCTGTGTCATTCCACTCCAGCGCCTGATTGGTCAACAACTGTCTCTGCGGGCGGTATGACGTCTCTCACTCCAGGAGGGCTTTTAGAGCGTGTGTGTGTGTGTATTTGGCCTTGTGTGTACATGTCTGTGTTTTATTTTGGTGTGTTTTCTTAACCGGTAGTATGACGCCCCGAGATGTATTTTCTGTCAGACGACAGATGTATATGCACATATATACCATACACACATGTGCGCACACACATTGTCTGGCATAACAGCAGCACTAATTTGCAGCTTTTGAACAGTGGACTAATCTACTCAGAACATAACAGGCTAATTAGCATAAGATGATTGACCACTGGTACTTATACATCACACACACAGGGACACACACACTCAACTGGAGAAGGAACAACAGAAGGGGGCATCAAAACTCTTAATTTTACTTCTAATTCAGTGTCTGTGATGAAAATGCTTTTATTTGTCCCTCGTGGGCTACAACAAGGCTTTAACGACCTCTTTGACTGCAACAATATCGCACAGATTTACCTGCTGTTTCCTCAGCCATAAAAACAGCTTTTGGTTTTGTTCAGTTGCGTCGCACTGGTTGAAGGGGGGAAGGGGGGGCGTCACTGCGGGGGAGGTGGGCACACTGCGATCACAGCCTCCAATATGTCAGGAGTAATTAGGCTGATCGGAGAGTATACCCTATTATGCACGGAGAGGTGTGTGCTGTGTTCTGTTAATTAGACTGATGGGGGGATAAACCCACCCTAGACCCTCGGTTACACGACTGCTTCTGTTCTGATTTGACTTCTTCCCCTAGTTTTTGTTCTTACGCATGGACATGTGAACAGGGGTATTGATAGAATTAGTCAATTAATTGAAGAATATAAATCTTGTTTCAGATAAAAATACAAAATACAAGCAGGTACTGGTTTGTAAATTCTCTTATCTTTATCATGCAAGGCATTCTTCCAAACGCTACTCTACAAACAAAGCAGTTTCACTATTTTCTGACATTTGATAGACTAAATATTTAATTGATACTCTCGAGTACTGTTCGTTGCAGCTGTAATGAAGAGAGAAAGATGATCAGACATTTGGTGGAATAGCATTTTATTTGTGTAAAAATCATTCCTCACATTTATTTAGTACAAAACAAGAAGTGGGCTACATTTGGGATCCAACAGTCTTTTGGTTTCATAATTTTTAATGTTTACAGCAACATTACTCTCCCTACATTTGATCATTATGGTTAAGCCGAGATGGGATTTAATAACATGATATGATGAATCACTGAGGTCTCCCAAGAGTTCCTGCGAACGATGGTGCAATCAATTTTCAGTAAATAAAAATAACCAGCCAGGTTTGTATACTGTATGATATGCTAAAGCTGCTGGGGAGTGTGCCTTTAACACCCTGGTTTGAAGAAGAAAGATTGTGAAACAGGAGAGTGTGACAGTGCACAGCCATTGTTATACATTTTTTGAGCAAAGCCCCTGAATCAAATCCCTTCTTGCACGACTTTGCTGGAAGGTAGCACGAGAGACTACATGAGCTATTCCAACATCTCCTCTGTCAACACTGTGTGTGGATTTATTACCATTTTTTTCTCCTTTGCCTCTTTTTTACCCGAACTTCAAAGCCTTTGTGAACAGGAAAAATATGCAAGGTAGAAGTAAACTGGGTCCATATTCTGCTGTGGATTGGCTTTTTTGTTGACAACATGCCACTTAACGCACCAAAGCTACAAATTAGACAGTGACAATTGTCACTGTTTGAATAAGATTTGGTCCAAGATTTTGATAGTTGACTACATTTTTTTGCATGATAAGCATTTCATTTTCCCAAACGACCTTCATTCCCAGGGGAGAGCTGAAAAACTGGGTTCTGCTGTAATTAGGCTAGCTTGCTGACAAAAAAAGAAGCACCCAAGGTAGAAGGGGAGGGTTGGGGGATAAAAGACGGAGAGGTACAGTAGAGTGAAGGAGAGGATGAAGGTGGGGAGGGTGTGAGGAGGAGAGCAGATAATGAGAGGCAGGGTGACAGAATGAAAGAGTGCAGGAGGAGGAGAGCATGTCAAGAATCAAGGAGGGGGGTTGTTTGCCTGCGGCTGCCTCATGGTGTGATGTCGTCGAACCTTCTCACCATGTTTCATTACAAAGGGCTCTATGTTAAGGTCTGTGGTGTCAGCATGCCAACTAACTTATGTCGGCTGGAGTGTCTCAGCGTGTCCGCTAGCTGCAGTGTGATGCTGTTAATTTTGCATGCAGCCGTTTGCTTCACTCACAAACAAAACGACGGTTGTAAAAACCACATTAAAGGCATGGGTGACTTTTCAAGCTGTAGAATTGCACAGGAGCTTACAACAGACCCACAAACCTAAAAGGGGAAAAAAGAGAAAAAAACAACAACTTTTTAGCTCTTAATGTGGTTTTGGCTCAAATTCTTTATACTGAGCAGTTTCTGCCATCTGGATTACCTCAGTTTACATGACTGAAGGTGGTGGACAAAGCCTGTTGTCATCACAATAGCATTTCACATTCTGATGTTTGTTCCACTGTCTGTATCATGTCTGTAATGAAACAGCTTGTAGTTTTCCTTCCGCTCACACTGCATACTAACATTGACATGTATGGACAAATTAATGTAATTAACTCAATTCCCTTATTGAACATCTCATCTCAACATGCTCCAATTTCCTACAGCCTGTCAGGCTTTGCACAAATAAGAAAGAAAGATGCTGAAAATAGTTTTTTTTAGTGCGTCTCACGCAGCAATAATTCACCATTAACACAGTAGGATCTATAATATGAAGTGACAACGTTTTACAATGAAGGCAGCCATCTGGGCTTTTGCTGTCAAGTGGCGTTGTTGTTGAGTTGTCATATACTTCTCGGCTTTCACACACCTTTTCTTGCCATATCTGAGGGGGGATGATTAGCTTTGTGTTGTAAGGAACTGTGTCAGTGTGTCACCCAGCTGTGATTTAATCAATGTGTCAGGGTTAGTATGTGAGATATACTGTACAGCAAGACATGAAATCAGTAGTAGCACCCAGATCAGCTTAGTGCAAGAGTTGTCTATTCAATTACATTACTATTGCTTCTGCTCACTGATTTCACCTGTGTAATTATGCTAACTGGCAACATTGGGCAGTAACTCATTAAGGAACACTCGATGTGATAAGCCTGCTCATGTCAGGTATAAGTAAAGGGACAGCAATTTGAAATGTTGTATTTGAAGTGCAACTGAAGGGTATTGTCAGTAAGAAGCAGTCCTGCTCATTTATTTGCAATATTGTCCACAATGGCCTGACAAAGCCAGAAACACAAAATAGATTTCAAGCTATTGAGAACACAAATGTCTGATGGGTGATGAATTGATAAGTTAACTACCCCTGATTTCACACTTTATTTGGCTTATGTAGCCTACTTGCTGGCCCAGCCCCCACCGCTCACCCTATAATTAGCAGGCATATCAATTAAACCACCAGTTGTAGGACTACCACAACATCCATGATTCAGCAATTTCTACTACTGAAAGCTTTTTTTGATGTGTTCAGGGAGTGTCACGCAAACTGTAAAGTAGGCTATGACCAGGCAAGTGAGAAAACCATGAAAAGTCATTCACTATCATATCAGAAACGTGATAACAGACCTGTGAACAGACCTAATATTCTTGTTTTATATGTGATTAGACATTTCACGTGATAACATCATGCTCTAATCCAGTTCTCTCAAACTCTTCTTTTTACATCAAGGACCCCTACATTGACACAAATTAGACCACAGACCCAAATGGAAGCAAACACCAGAAATACACAAATATTTGTTCCAAAGCTGAATAATGTTTTTTTTTTAGTCAATATATATTCAAATTAATGCCAATGACATGATTTTTTTAAAAGTAATATTTCTGTAAAAAAATTGGTAAAATTTTGAAAAAAAAAAAGTCGGGGACCTCCTTAAACCCTCTCAAGGACCCCTGGGGGTCCCCGGACCCCACTTTGAGAACCATTGCGTTAACTGCTTTTTGTCGCTTTTTAGTGCTGTTAGCGTTCTTTCGCTCATTTATGGTTGCTTGCTACCAACTGTTGGTAACCACTGTTAGCGTTCTGTCGCTATCAGCATCTGCTGGTAAGTGCTGATGGCGTTCTGTCGCTATTAGCATCTGTTGCTATACTGTTGCTAGCAGCATCTCCATTAAACTCTTTTCTTGGTTACTAAAGTGTTCTGTTGAACGTCTTTCTGTAGCTAACTGTTATTTCCAGTACCCCAAACAACATTTTGCTAGATTTGTTGTCACCGTTTCAGTTCAGTCTGTTATTGCTGTACACTGGCTATATTAGCATTTCTCTTTTCCCACTGGGGAAAGGCATTGCAGAAAAGGTGTAAAGTGGGTTTTATGATTATAAATGAAATGCATCATTGTGCAATGCTAAAGTTGGCGTCTGAGCTGACTGTTAATTAAACTCACCTGTCCTGTCCTTCTGCTGCAGCTCACTCTTTTCACCTCTCTCTCTCCATGTCTCTCTTTATCTGACAGAGACAGTGATGGATACAAGGACAGCGACAGCTGAGCTTGGCTGGATATCATTCCCTGCCAATGGAGTAAGAACAATGTGCAAAAGTGTACTGTACGTGTGTGCAAGTGTGTGTGTGTATGTGTGTACACCCTTGGGAAACGCAGTTTGAGTACACATTACAGTGCTCCATTAACAAATCTGTCAAAATCTTAATTACAGTGGCAAGGTGACACCAATTAACGGCTATTGATGCAGAAAGGAACTGATTCCGATAGATCACAGAGGTGTGGTGCACAATGGTCTGCAACAGACACATGAATAGAGAGAGAGAAAAGAGAGGAAAAAAAAGAATTACGAGAGAATTGAGTGCCCAGCCACTTTCTTATACTCCTTAGTATTTGTAAAGCTAGCTTGGCGACTAGCTGGTTACAATAGGTTGCAATAGTCTGCAGTGCGTGTTTGTGTGTGTGTTTGAGATGAGTGTCTCTAATTGTGATGAATGGTTGTCCCTGTGCAGCACAGAACAAGGTAGAGGAGAAGAAAAAAATGTGAATGAGGGAGGTGAGTGGGAGAGAGAGACAAAATAGGAGCAAGGGAAAGAGAAAGTTTAATTTGTGTCAGGTCTTGGTAAACCCATTAATCATTTTAGCCCCCCACCCAACCCCCCCTCGATAACCCTGCCTGCCCTTTCTCCACACATACACATTCCTCAGTGGGAGGAGGTGAGCGGCTATGATGAGAACCTCAACACCATCAGGACATACCAGGTGTGCAACGTGTTTGAGCCCAGTCAGAACAACTGGCTCCTCACGACTTACATTGACCGGCGAGCAGCACTACGCATCTATGTGGAGATCCGCTTCACCGTTCGCGACTGCGCCTCCATCCCCAGTGTGCTGGGCTCCTGCAAAGAGACGTTCAACCTCTACTACCTGGAGACCGACAGGACTGTGTCGGAGAGCATCAAAGGGGTGGAGTACTGGGCCAATGCACCTTTTCTGAAGGTAATGGACTCAGAAATAAGAGCCTTTTGAATAGAGGAGCAAAGCATGGAGAGCTTGAAGTATTGTGTCATCGTAAATTAACATTGAAATTTAAATTATAGTCTCGGTGTCATTTGGTACAAAGACACCAGTATCTCTTGGGCAATGTTATACCAAGGGTTCGGCATGATCAGGTTTTTTGTGACTTTGGTATGCTAAAAAGCAGGGATGTGCTGCAGTACCCTGAGTCTCATCAGTTGCTACTCTGGAGAAAATTCAGGCCCGAGGCTGGTATTCGTTGCATATTAATTTTATCCGTTGCTCTCCCCTGAAAACCAGTATCTTAACTCGGGTTGAGATAGTTCTCCTACTTTGTAAACCAAATTAAACCACTGGATTATCTGAAAATTTAATTGTAATTTTCACAGGAGAGCAGTCATATGCAGTCTGCAGGTGTAGTCCACCGCCTATCTGGATTTAAAGTTTATAGATTGCAAGTGTTTTTTTCTTGGTGCCTTTTGGGAGTCTTATTTACTTCTCTCCGAAACGTATATTGTACATAGTCCATGTGCATTTGAATTTTTAAATTAAGCAAGACATCCTTCCAGGTGTTGGAAGTCTCAGCACAACCATCACTGGACTAAGTTTCAATATAATGGAATAATTAAATCCTATGTGCATTTATCCAGTAATGTACAGTATGAGTGTTAAACATTAATTGGTGAATTTAAAATGAAATTTGTTGTTTTAGAAAGAACAAGGAAGGACAAACCAAAACATATAATCTTATTTATTCACTCTTTTACCTTCTGTCCTTCTCTCTATGTGTCTCTGCCAGGTGGACACCATTGCAGCGGATGAGAGTTTCTCTCAGGTTGATTTTGGAGGGAGGCTAATGAAGGTGAACACAGAAGTTCGGAGTTTTGGGCCGCTGTCCAAAGGCAAAGGCTTCCACTTGGCCTTCCAGGACCTGGGTGCTTGCATGTCCCTTCTGGCCGTCAGAGTTTTCTACAAGAAATGCCCCAGCGTTGTGCAAAACTTTGCTTATTTCCCAGAGGTATTGACCCTAACTAATTAAAAATCGTGGTGCTGAATCCATCAAACTTTGTTAAAGCTGTTATCATCAAAATATTTAAACATGCTAATAGATCCTATTCTGACTCCACTTTGCGCAGACACTGACAGGAGCAGAGTCCACCTCATTAGTCATTGCCAGAGGAAACTGCATTCCCAATGCTGAGGAAGTGGACGTTCCCATAAAGCTCTACTGTAACGGAGATGGAGAGTGGATGGTTCCCATCGGCAGCTGCAGCTGCAAGGCGGGGTATGAACCAGACAATGACAACGTGTGTCGAGGTAAATCTGTATGTTAATGAGGCTGTGCTAGTTCAAACTGTGCTCATGAAAATGATGAAGGAAAAATGAAAGTATGAAACGTGATGGCATGTAGACTGAATTAATTAAAAAAAAAAAAACTTTAACGACCTTGCAAACACTGCAGACAAAAGTTATAATATTTTGTAGCAAAAACAACAAATGTGTCTATAAACCATAGCAATATGTCACTGAGCATATGACAAACATAAATGACTGACATTACAAATAAACCACAGCAACCATGAAAATACGGCTGTGATCAGAGTAAAATCAACCAGAAAGGTCTCTAGCAAGTGTGCTAAAGTGAAAGAAATGACTACAAAAACGACTAGACTGACTAGAAATCAGCCTGGCTTGGTCTATGAAGCAGCATCATTGCTGAACTCTGTGCTGAGTCAATTCTGTGGAAAATGCAAATGTTTATTTTATCCAGGAGAGTAAAGTGTGTCATTTGTGGCAGTCATAGCTGAATAAGCACATGCATTAATATATTTTTAAATGTATTTTTGCCCAAGGGTGCAGCCCCCGATGTTCCATATGTTAATATTAGCAGAAGCAGACTTGGGTGAACGTGGCACAGAAATAGCTCCTCTTCCCTCAATACTCCATGTATCTCTACCTCTTTTCCTTTTATATCTGCCCTCCTTCCCCATTTCCTATCCAAAGTAGTACCCATCATTTCTTATTCTCCCCGGAGAGTCTCATCTATTAGGTGTGTGTGGATGTGTGTGGGCGTGTGAACATGTGGGTGTGTGTGTGATGTATGTACATATGGTGAGATGATAAGTGAGGCCGCTTCAGCCCATGTTAATTAGTTTAGCGTGTTCCAGCCAGATTAGTCTGCTGCAAATTAGTCCTGGACTGTCGGAGGGTGTCAGGGAAGACTGAGGAATATCAGGGAGAAAGGCAGGGGAAGGAGGAAAGGAAGAAAGGAAGACCTTCTCGAGGGATGCACCAGTAAGAAAAGTAAAAATCAGGACAACCCAAGGACAGGAAGGTAAAAAACTCAGAGATAAAACAGAGAGCACAGAGTAGACTGATGAATGGTTTTCTATCTGACTCTGGTGAAATACATTAAATGCACTGAGTGAAATGGCAGCTTAGCCTTTAGTGTCAGTGTCTCCTTGCACAGAAAAAAACTTGATGGGATATTTGAGTGTGTGGAAGTGAAGCCATGGAGAATTCGTGAGAGAGAGAGATTAAGTCCGACAATATTACAGTAATGTTGATTGTCACTGCAGAGGGAATTAAGGTGGAATTTGGTGGAGTTTTTGAAGTCTTCCCTGTCCTTTGCTACATGTCTCCAAAAATATTAATCTCGTCATTGTTGCCCTTGGAAAAACAGAATAAGAAAGAAGGGTTGGGCAACGTCTCTGTCAAGCTCAAAAATGTTACCACAAGGAACAACCTAAAAAAAACAAAATGACAGAAAAGTGCATGATCCGTATTTAAATCAAAAATACATACAGCATATAAAAATAAACAAAGACAACAAGCTTCAATCCTATCAGTACAAAACCTTTTAATTCACACAGTGTGAAACATTGCTGGTCATCAGTTAAAATCCCTTCATTTTCAGCACCATGCATTTTCCATTAAAAAAAAAAGCAGCAGCAGCAGCATGTGTGTGTTGCTGGGGTGTTTCTTCAAGAACGTTGCTGCTTGATCTTGGGGACGGGTCTAATTACTGGTGAGACTGAGTGCACTCTGCATGCATTATCAGATGGTGGTGCTTCAGGTGATTAACCCAGTTCCTGGTATTTCCCATCTCTTTGCCAGCACAGGACTCCTCCTTGTCACCACCAGGACGTGTGACCCAGCTGTTTCATGTCAGCCTTTAAGTAACGTAAGATCGGCACAGTTTGAGACTGTCTCTCACACACTGCAGGTTTAAACAGCGCTGGAAACACACCACTTACTGCAGTACTTGTTATTCCGTTAATCCACACCTCTACTACATTTAAGGATGCTACTGTAAATGTGAAGATGGTGCTTCGTCAAGCTAGTTTTCCACTTTTTAATTGAGTCTTCTAGCAGCACTAGCATGTGGTTCATGATTAGCTAACTCAGTCGCCCCCTGCTGTGCCTAGTTTTGTAAGTGAACACTCCTTTCATACAAGACTGGCATACGATTTGTCTGAAACAGCTTTGTTTCTGTCTAATTAGTAGGCTTCCATGCAGTGGCACTTGCATACATTATACTGTAGTAGTTTCCAATTTCCTGTATCAAGTAAAATTTCTGTAGCTACAAGTGTTTAGATTGTGTTAAACACCATCCCTGTGTGGAAGTCGGACTGGATTCAGTCAAATGCAAACAAAAGTCAAAGGCAAAACTTATTCCCGGATGGTAATTTCAGTTGGTGCATGAGGAGAGTTTCATTGGTGCCAGGTCTCCATACACCTGGGTCACGCTTCAGTCTCTTGTGCCTAAACTGTGATTTGAGATGTCATGGGACAGAGCGTGTCCCGTCTGTCTCCACCAAGCTGGCATCTTTTTGGTGGTGCTCTTCTGCCAATCAGCTGATAACAAGTTGGCAGGAAGCTGGAGTCACTATTAGAACAGATGGTTGTCTTTTTGTGTGTGTGTCTGTGTGTGTGTAAGGGCACAGAGATGGTGTTTATTTTGCACCAAACCAGCATATTGTGCAAACCATCCGGCAAAACTGGCTCAACATCAAAGTACCGTGTGTCTTTTTTTTTGTGCGTGTGTGTGTGTGCATGTGTTTGTCCATGTGCATGCACATGCGCGCGCATGTGTAAAGTAAACAAATATTCAAAAGACCCTTACTTCAAATGCACCACACGACAAATTTAAGTACTACCATCAAACGCAGACAAACACACAAACTACCCCTGCTGTGGACCCCAACAAAGCTCCATCAGTTTTTAAAACCTGCAGGCTTTTAACAGACTCACTCACATTTACACACACACACACACGTTTTTAATAATTGATCAGTGAGCCTGTATGCCAACTTTAGACAATTGTCATCCACATGATCGCTGCATGACTCCACACAGCTGGCCAAAGTCTCTTTGTCGCTTTTTCTCTTCTTTCTTTCTCTGTAAACTCTGTGACTACACGTCTCTCTCCTATCTCTCGCTTTTTGTTTTTCTTGTTGAGTGATGGATTTGTTTGCTCTTTTTCTAAAGTTCTCTCTCAAAGGCTCTTTTATTTCTGTAAACATATCACTGCCAAATAAGGTTCATATCACTACGAGAGTCACAAATAAAAGAAAAACCCTATACAATATAAATATCCTAGGAAATAGCTGCTTCCATTAACTTTTTACTCAAAAGGCTCCCTGAAGGTTTCTCTGCGAAGGCTTACATTGAAACAGCTGTACACCATTTAAACTCAGGAGCAATAACAATTATTGTTTAATGCATATGTATGATCAAATCAAAGTTTAGTTCACTAATGGATTGTTGTATATTATACAGGATTTTTAATGCTAGCTTTTAACGAAAGGCCACTGTTGCCAAGTCAATATACATAATCAAAATTTTGCCCATAACTGATTGTGTAAGTGCGGGCACAAACCCAGTTGCACGCACGCACGCACGCACGCACGCACGCACGCACGCACGCACGCACGCACGCACGCACGCACGCACGCACGCACAAACAACATTCACATGCATTTGCATTGTTAGCAGTTTGAAATCCTCAGACAACTGGACCCGGAAAGTGAGAGAGGGATAACTATACAGAGAGGTACCCAGAGATGACTAATGGAAGAGAGGGAGCAAGACTTGTTGCCATGGTGACACGCCCCATGTGTATGAGCAGGGTGGTTGAATAAATGACCTTGACAAGCCAGATGTCTATCTGACTATTCAAGGCACACACACACACACACATGCAGAAGCCATCGACACTCCTGAAGACACAAACTTCAAAGAAAGGTGGATTCTTGAATATAAAAAGAAACTAACAGGGAGGGCGAACAACAAAGAAAAAGGAAAAGTGTCTGAGGAAAAACATGAGCCAAACTTTAGCCTAAGATAATTTGAATATGTGTGAAACCATTATGGATATCACATTCAAGTACTATGCACACTTTGCAACAGACTCCAAGGAGAGCAGGGCTGGTCGACTTACTGCTAGAGCTGGTCATTCTGTTTAAACCACTTTGATCTATTTGGATGTAATAACCCACCCAGAGCCTTTAATGCTGCTTTGCCTTTCACAGCTTTCTGCTCCTTTTAAGTCTTTGTGCTGCTCTCTTTAAGTATGTTGTGAGTATTTTCCTCTGCATTTTGTGACAGACAGTGGAGATGTGGCAAAAAATAAGAGATAGAGCTGCAACAACAAAGGTTCCCGGCTGGAGTTGAAGCGCTTCTCACTCTGCCGTTGCAGGAAGCCGCTCAGAACAATTCAGAAAATTATCCTAACTGGATCTAATCTAGATCCAGAGTTCCTAACGGGCTGTGGTTTTTGGACCGCTGGTGTCTCAGTACAATTTTCGAAGTGCCATCACATCTCCACAACTGTCAGTTTGAGTCATCGAAACGTTTTTGGAGTTCCAGCGGGGGTCCGCCGGCCGGCAACGGATTTTCATATAATGGCGGCGGATAGTGGTCACTTTTGAATCGTCCAAAACACACACTATGAAACATCCAAATACCTCCATACTGCTCGTCCGTACTGACCCAAGTGTCCTGAAGCCACAACATGAAAAAGTTGTTTGGAAAAAATTAATTTGATCTCTGTTTTTAGCCTTGTTGTAGCAGTAGCTCCCAGTGGCTTTGTTGATGTTTGTGCGCATTCGCGAGATTTGCTGCGAGATGTTCATTCGTCGTTGTAAACCACTTGATACCTTGATAACTCAGAAACCCTTCCTTGGCATGACAGTGATTAAAAACTCTTGGGTGAACTATCCCTTTAACAATTCTCACAAAATTGTTTTGTCGATAAAATGCCAGAAAATAGTGAAAATAAATATTCCAGTCCAAGTCCAAGGTGACACTTGTTTTGTCCAACAATTACAAAGATTATTGTAAATAAAACTAAGGATAGATATTAACCATCATTTTTAAGAAGTTGAGATCATTTTATTTGGTATTTTTGTTGGAAAATATGAACTAATTATCAAAACAGATGCAAAGTAATGCTGATTAATGAATTAATTGACTTTCTGGCAGTGAATTGATTAATTAGCTGTTTTTCAGCTGCAATATTAATACAGGGCTTTATGTATTTTTCCTCTTCTGTCAAGAAAAGACACATCTAAACATCCATTATTAAAATAAGACTCAGTGAAGTTGGGACTCTCCAACATCATCCACACCACACAATAATGAGGGGACACCGTGTTGAGTTACTTCATACTGTCAGCGGGGGGCCAGCGATGTATAAAATTGCTCAGGTTTTAATACAAGCTTAATCAAGTCCTGCAATGGGATATAGTGTGAAGTAGCCTGCACTTCAAAACATCTGAGCAGCCTCAGTCAGTCCCTGTGGCTCATGGGCAGTGTAATTACGCAGTAAAACATGTCCAATGTAAATCATGTGAGAACAAAAGCATCAGCAAAACCAAGAAATAACAGTATAACATTTCAGGGGAGTGAACACAATGGAGCAGTGCTGCGGGAATACAATGATGTTGAGGAGGGATAGAAAGAGTAGTTTCATTGTGTTCCCTTATCATCTTGCTTCTCTCACATTTTTTTTTTGACTTTGTTTCTTTTTTCAATAACTTTAGTTTCTTTTTTCCTACCTTCTCTCCTGAGAAAATCTGTCTGACCCTGTAACCCTAAAACATTTGATTAAGCGACACCCTGAAGCTCTTACCTTCCCGTCTCTTTCTCCCATTCAGCTCATGTCATTGTTTGGACTCCAGTTTGTGTGGACTCCTTAAAAGCACTGCTGGTGCAATCCTTCTCTGTCCTCTGCTATAAATCTATTAAACATTTGCATTTTGGTCTTCCACCATACAAAGCATCTCTGAGATAAAGTGAGCATTCATTACAGCGCAAGAAGGAAAACAAAGTGCTAAAGATAAATCATAAACTGGAAAACGGTAACATTGGAAAAAAAAAAACTAATTTCATTTTCCTCACTCTTTTGGCAGAGCTTTCATTTCAGTCTTATTTCTCATTTCACACCTCTCTTCCCTGTTCATCTTTTTTCTAAACTTATAATCATAATTCAGGATGTGTTTGCCCTTACAAAAAGGCATTTACGAAATCCTATGTGTGAATTTAAAACAGGCGTCTTTTTGGGGGTATATAATGTTCTCTGACTTCCTAGCGATATGTTTTACCTTGGATGTTTGACAATGTCTTCATGTTATATTTTATTTTTAAGTCAATCCGCTGTGACCTTTTTTCCCACTTGAACTTCAAACTAGATGTAAGTCCTTGTTATAGTTCAGCTGTCACACACCCTCAGCACTTGCTGCCAATCTCACAGCCACTTGTAGCGGTGCTGTGGTGACAGCGTTTCTGCATAAATTGGAGCTTTGAAGAGTTCAGTTACTGACCAGCAAAGAAACGTTAAATGGCCGACCTGTGCTGCCATCAAAATAGCTTGAACAAAGAACCTAATATTTATACCACAGGGAAATAATTGAGAAGTACTTTCACCCGACATATGAACACAAACTCCCTCTGTGCCTGATTGGATGAACACGTGCTTGCCTTCCTTGGGTTCAAAGGAGCTACATCCATTTTTTTGTACTTTATTTTTATAGGAAAAACATAAACATCCAGAAAAACATAGAACAAACAGCTGGTCACCTACACATTCATACAGATGTTATACTGATGGAGATACTCAGTGAGCATCTCTTGTGGTCACAAACACAGTGCTACATGCAAGTTTTGTTAGCATTAATAATTGTGTTCTAACCAGTCTAGAGGAAACATTGCAACTTCAGCATCAGACTCCATTCCTTTACTCACTAAGCAACACTCCTCTAAAGATAAAGTAACTAAAGCTAACACACTAGACCCATCCCAAATCATCACTTTCTGATAGCACGTCACTGTGGCCTACAATCTGCCCTGGAAGATGTTGCACTGCTCAGAGGGAGTATTGTAACCTTTTGTCTTGGCTCTTGTCAAGAAACAATCGCTACCATCTGCTCCGTAGCAAAAAAAAACAAAAAAAAACGTGTTTGGCGGCACAGAAAACTTAGAAATAGCAGAAACTGACTGTAGCTTCTCTGGAAGAAGAAGAAGAAGAAGAAGAAAAAGCTCAGAATATCTCTGATGTAAAATACATGAGATTTGACATTAAACCCAAACAGTAACACCACGATTCTGGTCTATGACATCATGTCCGGGCAAAGGTCGAGCCTTGTTGTGATTAAAAATGCATGTTAGGTATTAAAATGCAACGCTAGCTGTGAGGAAGAAAGAAAAAAAAAAACCTTCAGAAACCTGCTGTTTTTGTAGATAAATATGGAGCGAAGTGTGCATAAAGACTTCTAATAAATAAAGGCTATTAATGTCTGTAAAATTATTTTTAAATATACTTATAGTCTCTCTAGATTCTGGCGCACGTTACTGCTGTAGTGCTGTTCTAAGCGTACTGCATAGAGTTGTGAAACTACATGAAGGCAAGCTGAATAACAAGAATGCACTTCTTTCTCAGCCTGAACTGTCCCTGAATTTAAATGAGTAAAAGTTGGAATAGAGGACACCGTGTTACCGAACTCATATGTATTTTATGTCATAAAGGATAATTTAGTTAATATTTATGGTGATGAACAACCCTGACCCAGATAAGGGAGCTGAAGAAATGAAACCATAATCTACACTACAGATAATCAGATTGTGTGTGTGTGAGTGGACCCACACAAAGTGTTTTTGTGTATCTTGTCAGAACAAGCTCATGAGCTGCTATCCCAGAAAATCCCCCTCTGTGCTTTGTCAACTTCTTCGTACCAATAATAACTCCACTGGTACAAAGTCCTTATGAAACAAAGTTTATCAAATGTTTTGCAAAGAAGACAAATATAGGCTTGCACACACTCAGGCTATGAAAATTATAGTTTATTTATCGTATTTCATTTGTGTTGTGGATCCAGAGTTGTGTATTGTGTATTGTTGTGTGTTTTTTTTAATGCATCTCTTCTGTCTTTACAGCTTGTCCCCAGGGCACCTTTAAGTCCTTCCAGGGAGCAGGATTATGTCAGCAGTGTCCGCTCAACAGTCGCTCCACCATCGAGGCCGCCACCCTCTGTGGTTGTCGGAACGGCTATTACCGTGGAGACATGGACAAACCGGAGGATGTGTGCACCAGTGAGTCAGTTTTTCTCTCTGTCAAACGAGCACATACAGTACATAAACAAACTAAACCACATAATGATTCTTCCTGTAGTGTTGCTGAGTGTGATTATACCTCAAGACGACCATGTGATATCAGGTCTTTGGACCTTTTTGGTTGGGTTACCAACGGTTACAGCATATCACTTCATAACGTCACTGGCAGACCAATAGCTCATCATTAAGTTAAAGGCCAATATCTGCTTTGATTTATTATTCCAACTCTTAATTTTATGCAGCTCATTCACAGTGAGTGTGCCGCAATGTTCCCGTCCTTGTTTGGGGATTTGGGGAGCAGTAAGTAATAACGCTGCCACATTCCTCAGGCTTTCCATTGAAGTGAATATGTGTTTAGTGTGTTGAAGAGGCGATATTGCTATGCAAGACGAAGCACAGAGTTTGAAAAACGCTGCCTCTCGGTTCCACAGAGAGATGGTGTAAGTAGGTTGAGACATGAATCATTTTTGGACTGTCTAGTGACTGCGTAGCTTGTCTCAGTGTGTGTGTGTGTGTGTGCCGTGCGCATAGGTGCGTGCGTGTGTGTTTGTGCACGTCCTATTGACCTGGATACAACTTAATGGTTTTTTTTAAGGCGGGTTGGAAAAATTCTGGTTCATTCATTAGTTTGACTGTTTTTGACCCACAAATGAAAAAAAACAACAACCTCAAAAATTCACATAATGAAAAAACAGTGAATCTGCTTCTTTACAACCGGTGTTGATCTCCTTCCTCTTCTCTACTATACTGTGTTTTACTAATCTGCCCAGCAGTGTGCAGTTTTCATTATTTTCCCATCTGTTATCTGCATTTGTTTGGTCTTAACCAAAAATGAGATGCTTTGTCGTCTATTACTTCTGATCTGCTTTGTGTCGGCTTTGTACAGATGATTCAATAGGGATACTGTAACTAGGGAACAAAGGAAATCCAATTCTTCAAATCTGACAAGTTGCAGTTCACTTAACTGTGCTGTTTGTGTTTGTTTATCTTCTCTGATGGTCACATAGAGCAATTTGTTGGAGATGATAAACCCCAAATTGGACCTCATGTGGCCTGACAGACTGATAGAAAACAGACTTTAATGACAAAATAGAGTAGGACACGAGCAGAATGCATTCAGTTTACACTGACAGGCTTAACCACCTGTTGCTGTGCATTTAGATATGAAATGATCTGCAGCTGCTTTATTACAGGTTTACAACAGATTACTTAAATGATCACGTCCTTGCTGGTCAGCCATTGTGAATTATGGACAGGTGGACAAAATGTATGTGGAAGTAAAACCATATTTAAGGTGCAGCTCCACTGCAAATCTTCTATTCCAATAGAAAAGTACTTAATAAGAAGCAAATAACATACAGTCTGTGCTTTTACTGTCAATCTCACCTGTCACTTAGCCCCCGCTGGCTCTCCCACTGCAGCATGTTGGCTACCGTCTTCCTCCTCCTCCTCCTCCTCCTCTTCGTCTCCTATATGTCCCTCTTTATTAGCTGCTATCCCTTCCCGACCCTCTGTTGCTGCTTCAGCTGCCACAGTAGCACTGGTGGGAGCCTGCAAATATTCAAAATAAATTAACTGGATAGCTAATCACACTGGCAGTGGGGCTGTGCAGCTTTTCTTAAGTTTCTCTGCTCTGTGTTTTGGCTGATACCTCTGGCCCAGACTGTCTTTGTTACCTCCTCCTCATGAGCCCTTCACAGTCTTTTGGCATATCTTTCAATATTGATACGGCCTGAGCGGGCAAACATTCAGCGACAGGGTTAAAGGATTAACATTAGCATTATCTACTTGCATGAAGAGTCGATACTGACTAGCAGCTCTGCCAGCAGTCTTCTCCGAGGGGAAAAGAAAGCAACAGTCTTTTCCTCTCGCATGATCGTGTTTTGATTCAGATGTGCAGGGAGAGGAGGAACTGTAACTGGAGGATGGCTCTGTCAGTGTTTGTGAGGAAGAGAGAAATGGAGAGGGACTGACCAGCCCACAATACAATCAGGTTGTGAGGCATCACATGATAAGATTAAATGTATTTTCTACACATATTTATGTAAGTAGATGTAGAATAAATGTTGAACTATCCCTCCCGGATAAATCATAGTTTATCTTCTAAGTTGTTAGTACTTACACAATCTCAAGCAGCTTTTCAGACAACCTTGGCCTAGTTTCTTTTTAGCCTGCACAAGTTTGATTGATAACCTCTTCACCAGACTACACAAACCAAATTAAATTGTCAAGAGCTCATTTAGACAGAACCAAACAAAACAGGTTTTGTGTGAAGGTACCTTGTTGGTGCAAATTATCCCAGTGATTGATCAATACAATATGTACAGTAGAGGCAGTAAATAAAGTGTTTTGTTAATTGAGTTTAAAGTTTGCATTATATGGCATTCTATGTTTAACACTAAAAACATAAAGAATGCTATAAACTAACCCTAACATTTTTTTCAGGGAGACTCAAAGTGAAAATTAAAGAAAGAATTGACTTTGCCACAGTGGTTATGGAACAATTTATGGAGTTAACTTACTCTGACTACAGAGGCAGCACATGAAACGCCTCAGCTCAAACGACAGCAGCAGAAGAGTCTTGAATATAGAAGCAAAATCAACCTTCCCAGAGACTAAACGTGTCAGGTGTCGACTTTCTCAGCCTACACAGTTGTGGGGGTTACCTTGCTAGTTTGAATTAAAAAACAAAAACAACTGATATTATATATTGTTGTTGTTTGTTTTTTTCCCCCAGACACAAGAGAATTGGAAAAAGAAGAGGGAAAAACTCAGAACTGTAGATAAAACTTCAATATAGGATGGAGCTAGAGTTTATTTATATATGGTCTGAACTCAATCAGATATAAAATCAGATCAGCGAAATGGAAGAGTGAGTGCACAGTGTGTGGACAGTTGCTTGACAGAAAATCATTCCCCCAGCATGCCTCATGGGCTGCATAGGTGCAAAGTGTGTGTGTGTGTTTGTACTTATATGTGAGTGTTTCTGTGTGGGTATTTTCTAAAGTGTATTTTTGTGTATAGGTCAGACTGATACTGTGAAAGCTATTTACAAAACAGTGAAAAAGTGCACAGCGTGGTTGTAGGCTGCAGTGAAGGTTGTGTGTCTAACTCACTGAAGTGGGTGAAATGTT
Source organism: Decapterus maruadsi (assembly GCA_030347415.2). Lineage (NCBI taxonomy): Eukaryota > Metazoa > Chordata > Actinopteri > Carangiformes > Carangidae > Decapterus > Decapterus maruadsi. The sequence goes on from CM064886.1 coordinate 27,984,198, forward strand.
TTTTTTCTTTATTGAAGCAGCAGTATTTTGATTTAAAATGTTTTTATTATGACTTTTTCTCCAGTTTGTCATTTGAATGTGTGTTTGCTGTGTGAAAGGATTTGTATGTTGCTATACAGTATAAAAAGTAAGACTGTGTCAACACCCTGCATGTGTGCTTACTGTATAATTATGAATGCACAGCTTCGATGGGTCCCCTCTCTCTCTCTTCCCCCCCCTCTCCTTCTTCTTCTTTCTGATGCAGCAGCGTGGGTGCAGCTCGGTGACTGAAACACACACACGTCTTCTATGGGGCCGTGTCAGTTGTTCTGTATGACTGTGGTTCAGGCCGACATAGAGTATCAATTTCATCTGTTTTCATTTTCAACATGTGTGTGTGTGTCTGTGTGTGTCTGTGGTGTGTGTGTGAACAGTCAAGGCAAAGTGCACCCACTAGAAATGGTTTAACCTTGTAAAAACTGTGGATGTGCATTGAAGATTCACAATGACACCCTAAAAAGTCTCCTAAAACAGTCTCTCCAAAGATTAAAGACATGAGCTGAAAAGTAAAAGAGACTTGACTGACTGACTGACTGACTGACTGACTGACTGAAAGACTGACTGCACTGATCGTCCTGCTTGTGAGGAGCTGTCAGGTCACTGTTTGACTGAGAGTGACAGTTTTCCGTACATGTATAAAAAATGCACTTTGCAATTTTGCAGTAAAACCAGCTCCCAAAAACGGTGATAGACACTGATGCAGACTGCAAGACCACTGGTATCATACATTTTTAATGTGTGTACCGTAAGTACCCATCTTTGTATTCACTGGTCAGTCCGAGTTTTGACAGAGCACTCCCAGGCTTTAACTTGAGTGTGGTCTAATGTCTTTCCTAAATCGAGAAGGTTCCTGCAGATGCACAAGCTGGGAAGGGAGAGGATGTTGTTCATCTCGGTCTGCAATGTTATCGTAGATTGAACTTCCTATTATAGTCTTTAAAATGTCATAAAATAAAAAGAATATTTGTACTAGTATTTGTCGGACAAGCAGCAAAGACACTACTACCATGAACAACTAAGGAAAGAACATTATTCACATTTGAGAGGCTGAAATAATAGGGCTTTTTTCATAAAATGACAATTTATTACTTATCACAACTGTTTTGAGTTAAAAGAGGCACATTTTTCTGTAAAAGTAAAGCAGTGAAATACCCAAGTTAAAGTACCATAATCAAAAAAGGGGTTTGAAATGAGTGTTATTGTTCTCTGTTGTGGCAGCCTTGTTTTAACTAATGTTTTTAATTAATAAGAATTTTTTTATAAGCTGTTGTTTGTTGTTTTGAATTTTTTATTTTTATTTTCATTTTTTACAGTATCTTTCTTTACTGGACAGTTATTCTATTACGGAAAAGAAGTCTCTATAATATAAATAGTTAATGCAGCTTCTGAAAAAATCAAATAAATAGTCATATGGATGATATGGCATTCTGGATTGCACATAGTTCGCCCTACAGTTTACTGCACGTAACAAACAAATAATTTTTTTATTATTTTATTAAGTGCTCATCATAATGAATTTGATTGCCTGCAGCTGGTTTAAGCTTACAGGCTGATCTGAATTCACCTGATTAATATCTGCATCGTTTCACACAGACACTGGAAACATGTATTTTCAGTGTCAAGCCCCCTCTTACCCTCCTATCATGTCTCCACAGGTGTCCCTTCAGCGCCTCGCAATGTGGTCTCAGTTGTCAACCAGACGTCGGTGCAGCTGGAGTGGCACCCGCCACGTGAGACGGGGCACCGTGACGACTTGTCATATAACGTGTTATGCCGCCGGTGCCACAGCAACGAGCGCCGGGCGTGTCAGCCGTGTGACGACAGCGTGGTGTTTGTCCCAGGCAAGCGGGGGCTGAAGGAAACAAGGGTGGAGATCAGCAAGCTGCGGGCGCACACGTCGTATACCTTCGAAATACAGGTTGGTCCCCAGAGACAAATGGATGTGTGTTTATTTATTCTGCGGGGCGTTTTGTTCACTACACGGCGTTGTTAGAGGAGTACTACAGGGAACATCCGTCCTTTGAGCATCAAACATTCACAGGTTGTAGCTTTGTGGCGGTTGGCAGCTGTTTTTTTTTATGTCATCGACTCCACTACTGACCCAGAATTATCAAAAAATTCACAAATCATTAGCGCAGTATTAATGCCTGTCTACCATTGATTTGTAGTTTCGCTACATGGTTTCATGCAGCTCTCGGCTACATTGTTCAAAGCTTCAAAGCATGTATTCATTTCGATTTGACCTTGGAAATCCCATCAGCATCCAGTGTAAACACTTTAAATACAGGTCAAATAAGGCTTTTACCCAAGATAAAGCAAGAAACAAACTTTTTTTTTTTTTTTTACAGCAAATGATGCTTTGAAATTTACTGTGTGGTCTTTTTTTGTGCGACTGTAATGCAAAAATAATTAAAATGCAACTTGGAAGAGTAGAGATTACTTATCACATATTACCTACTTCAAAAGCAACCTTCATGCTGTCAACTCTTGTTTTAGATGCAAATAGCTGCGGGATATTCTCTATGATGCTCAAGGATACTGAGGCTGTATAAATGCTTGCTGACATGCATACTTTTATGCACAATCTGCAGTTATATCGTGTTGTCTCAAACCCCAAGGCCTCTCACAAGTCTATAAAGTTAGTGCAGTGGTGAACCTGCGGTACTGTGCCATCAACTGAGTTTACCATCAAGGTTGGGTGTCTAAATCAAGGTCAGCTGCTTTATAATCAATTAGGGTTTTTTCTCTGCCTAGCCAGTGCAGGTTAGAGCCAGAGCTACTGTAAGAACCTCCTCGCGGAGCAGATAATGCTTTGATTATGAAGAGAGTGGCCTGAACGTATGAATTGATTCTTCTTGAAGCTGTCCATTGCCGGATGAACCGATCAATAGTGATGAATGGATGAATAACTCGAATGACACTGTTGATTGTGAAAGTATTGATTAGAATTAAGTGGTTACTGAAGGCATCCACCTTTGAAGTAAGAGACAAATTTTCATTGAAGCATTCAGGGTCAGTTCACTTTCTCCCAGCATTTGAAAACACTGACAGCTTTTCTTTTATTTCAGCAGCTTTTAATTTTTTTTTTTTTTATAATTCTGATACGGAAACATAAAGAAATGGGAGATGCATGCAATATAAGAGAAAAATAATGAAGCAGTAGAGCTTGGACGAGGCCATCAAGCTAGCCTCACTAATTACCAGCCTTTGTTTAATGATTTGCTACGACTGACGACATTGTTTTGACCGTCAAAATGATTAACTGTGCTCATGATAAACAATATGTGGCAGCTAATGAGGTGGTTTTTAAAACATGCTCAGAACCTCTTAATTGTGTCTTTGTGTTGGCGAGATGAGGAAGGCGGTGGGACCTTAGCGTTTCAATGACACACTGGCAGCTCCTACGACCCTCTGATATTAAAACCATTACATTTTTGCTCGTAATTGACCGTTTCCTCCCCTGAACAGTGAGCGTCCAATCGGAGCTTAGCAACTAAAAGATTAACAGGGCAGGTCCGTCGAGCTGTATTCAGTGTATACGCTCTGTGTCATTGTACATAAAATTAAGGAATTGTGTTTTGGGTCATGCATGCCACAGATGGAAGGGTCACTTTAACCGTCTTGTGCTGCTCATTATCGGACTCATGTAGGGATATCACGTGAATAATATGTTTGCACTTTATTATGTGAAATCATAAATCAAACCTCTTTCTCACTTGTCTTCATATGCAAAGCAGCTAAACAGTATATTCTGAGTCTGATATAGCAATACACTATTTCTTTATATCAATGCTTCTTACAGGGGTATTTAATTGTCGAATTGCCAATTTTATGGCAACGGCCTGTTCAGCTTTAGCTACAGTATTAATGAACTGTCGCCATCAACTGCATGTCTAGGACTGTCTTCCAGATTTCCCCTTTCAAAACAAGACAGCTGAAATCATTAAAAAGTCACCTGAGCAAGGCCTTTTTCTACCAGCTCATTGAGCTGACGTCAGTCTAATCAGCAAGTAAAATCTGCCAGCTCTCTCAGGCGGTAAAATCGACAGTTGCTCCCTTAAAATTGGGAGCCAGCTTTTCTTTTCCTCTAAAGCAGTTATTTTAAAAACCACTAAGAACGTCAAGTGGTAAATTTGCCCCATTTTCTGTAAATCATGAAAGTGCAGAACATTTGACTGAAGAGGTATAACAACAGTGACCGACGGGGGGAAAAGGACCAGTTAAAATAACTATTAATGTGAATGTGTGTGTGTAAGAATAACTGACCATTTCACTTTATACTCTACAGGCAATCAACGGAGTCTCCAACAAGAGCCCTTACCCCGCCCAACAACTGTCAATCAACATTACAACCAATCAGGCTGGTGAGTGGCCAGTGCAAAAGCTGTGCAATTGTATATAGTATATGTGTGTGTGTGTGTGTGTGTGTGTGTGTGTAAGCATCTGCGTATGTGTGTGTGTAAGCGTCTGTGTATGTGTGTAAGCATACCCCGGGGCACGGTGGATTAAGCGAGGGAGGGATGGCTAGGGGGATAAAGGAAATTGAGCTACAGTCTTTTAATTCATAAAACATGTTATAAGCTTGTCATCTCTCTCTCCCTCTGCCTCCCCCTCTCTCCCCCCCTTCTGTCTTCCCTGCACATCCACAGCTTTCATCCTGCTTTCCTCTCTGCCTCAGTCTCGATTCTCTTTTTCTCTCCTTTATCCCCTCTCCCTGCCCTCCTCTTCTCTGTCCCTCTCTCTCAATCTCTTGACAGTATAATTCTTAGAGACTATAAAGTGAGCTGAGTTACTGCTCCATCAATACTTTATAGAGACAGACACAAGTGATATTTCCACCGCTACCCAAATTCAGATTTAAAAGCTACTTTTCTCATCACATCATTTACTTCATCTACAGCAGCTCATCCCCTAATCGAAACATGATCCATTGTCACCTCGCTGCTTCCTGAGCACATTTGTTTCTGCTGCCGGGTGCAAAGCTTTTCCTGTCCCTGAAATCTTTCAGGAATCAACAAAAACAGATTTATTTTCAGGTTGACTGAACGTGGCTTGGAGTGTTGGGTTGTTGGGGTTAAATTATGCAATAAGTTTTGAGTGGGTTTCATGGGACCTAAGGATATGAATCTCACTCCACATGTAGAGAAAATGTCAATTGTGGCGATATTAGAAAAAAAAGTGGGGACCTAAGGTGATGGCTCGCTAACGCTGTCAAATCATGAGGTGTCTGGCTCTTCAGGTATGGCAGCATTTACATTTACAGGATTACGGCGGTCTCAGGATGTTGTGATGGTCCCACTCTCATGCATAAAAACCAATTATTAATTCTGTTTTCAAGAAAACATTAATATCCTTTTGTATCCTTTGAGGCACAGTTCACTGTTAATGGAACTTGCATCACTTCGATTCTTCCTCCACTTGTGTGGTATTAATCTCCCTGTCTTGATTCCTTCCTCGCTGATGAAAACCATCACATAAAAAGATCCCAGAAGCAAAAGCATGAAATGCATTATAGCTAACAGCTTCTAGTTCCCAGAATTATGAGTAAAAATACATTGCAGACATAACTCTTGTTTCCCCATCAGTGACAAGTGCAGTCATTTGTTTTCATGAGCCTGGATGAGGAGACATTTTTCTCCTTTGGGTGTAAATAATCTTTGGCAATATGTCATTACATTACACACTGTATTTCCATATCCGTGGCATTTAGGCATGCTAGTGCATCTTTTAACGGGCTAATTGATTGTGTGTACATGTTTGTGCGTGTGTGTTGTTTTTTTAACAGCTCCCTCAGTAGTTCCCATAATGCACCAAGTGAGCTCAACAAGCCGCAGTTTCTCGTTGTCATGGCCACCGCCCGAACAGCCCAACGGTATTATCCTCGACTATGAGATACGATACTATGACAAGGTAAAGTGGGATGATAAATGTCTGTGTGTCTTTGTGTGTCTTTGTGTATCTTTGTGTGTTGGTGTGTGTCTGTGCCGTTTTTGTTGTTAATGTCACAGGCTGTAATCCATTAGAGTCGATGAAACAGGCGAATCAATATCAACTACAGTACATCTAAGTCATTTATTACCAGGGCTGAAACTGAAGAGCAGCTGCTACAAGAAGTCAAAACAGTTCATTAGTTATACACAGATGCTGCATACATTAACCATGGAACCCACAACCATCAGGTGATTAAAGAAAGGAGGTCTTTTTCACTAAATGAAGAGAGAGACTGTAAATAAATACAAAGCAACAGGAGCCGTTGTGCGTTTAGCTTAGCATAAAGACTATAGACGTACCTGCTGCTACGTCTACGTCACACAATGCGTCTTATTGTTGTTTTTATGCAAAAGCTATATAAAGATACCAGGCAACCAGTAGAGACTTCAGAAAGTTCCTGCCGCCCAATAAAACTACAGCTTGTCATTGTTAGATGTCAATTTTTGTCTGGTATTGTATTAAAGCAGATATCAGTGGAATGTTTTTGTTAAAATGAGTCCAACCAGTGGAGAGACTTCACTCTGTTCTGCTGCAAAAGAAAATTTTCCTGGGATACCGTTATCCCCATGAATGCAGCCAAAACTAGGGACAGCTTGTCATTGTTAGATGTCAATTTTTGTCTGGTATTGTTTTAATTTCTAAGCTAAGAGATAGTAGGCAGATTTTTCACCCTTGGACAGAATCAGTCTACCTGTTTCTACTTCCTACTTCCAGTGTTTGTGCAAAGCTAAGCTAACCGTCTACTGGCTCCAGCTTCATAATGAATCTACAGACACGGGAGTGGTATAATTATCTTCCCATCTAACTCTCAGTAAAGAAAGCAAATTCACATGTCTCCTAAACTGTGAAGTTTTGCCCTTACAAGAGCTGCCAACTCACTCACTATCACATTATGGAGTGTTTGAGGAGAAGATAAAGTTAATCAGGGCAAACTAAATAATCCAAAAGTTGAAGAAAACACTCTTGATCAATGAAGACAAAGCACTACTGCTCAGCAATTCAATATTTCACTGTAAGAACTAGTGCATTTATATACTTTTACTCTTGACGGTACAATATATGTAGAGTTTCTCAACATTTCAGAGGGGTTGCCATTTTTCTACAGCGGTGACCACCATTGCAAGATAACCTTATATCTAATAATAGAACCTGTAGTTTTTGTGGTGTTCTTCTTACTAATTTCACCGGTTGAGTAAAAAACAAACATCACTGTTGTTCAATTCACTGAAATGAAGTTAAATTCATCTTAATACATCTTTAGATCTCTCTAATTTGTACTCGATGCATATTAATGTGTTGAGGTCATGCATTTAGCCTTTATACAATATTATTCCTTTATACAGTATGTCAAGTTTGTTTTGAGATGAAGTGTGCACTTCATGATGCCTATAGTCACTCTGACTGGGTTTCAGAGTGATGGAGAGTGAGCTGATAGCTGATAGTATTCATGCGGCAAAAATGAGCATACATTCATTAACAAGTACCTTCAGTGAGCCGTTGTCAAATGAAGACAGCGTCGCTTCAACTAAATTGTAAGAGAAAGCCGTATTGATTTATTCAGTCTCATAAAGCCGTGCATGTTTCTTCCATGAACAGCTGATGAAGTAAAGGTGTCACAGTCTCGTAAGTCACAACACACAAAATGGAGAAGATCCAATTAATGATTAAAGTAACTCACAAAACAAAGTCTCGTGGGTCTACTCTTCACTTTAATCATGAACAAGCAACTTAAAAAATGATAAATACATGGACAATGATTTAGACATTTACATTTGAACAAAAAATGATGTCTGTAGCCATCCTAGTTGAATCATTGAATATTTCATCAGGACTTTTTTTTAACACACTGCAGAAGTTGAAAGTACATATTTTATAGCTGTTTTACAGGAATATAATCACCAGCAGTCTCAGTCATTTTCTCAATAGCACTATGAGATGAACTTCCAGCCCTGATGCTGTTTTTCACTATAGTCTCTGGACGGTGGCGGACGGAAAGATGATGGGAAGGCTGTGGGTAGAAATGTTTAAGTGTTTGTGGACAGCAGCCACCAGCACGGCGGTGGATTCAAGTGGGCTTCAAGTCTCTATATGGACGTCGGTGTGAGGCAGAAGTCAGCACAAATCACTGGTTCTACATAGTTACCTCCATCTGTGAAGGACAGAGCTTTGGAGAGCATCTCTTTAGAAAACCTTTCATCCTTTCATCCAGGCTTTGATGATGAGATTCTACTGACGCACTGACGGGAAGGAAAAGTGCCTGTTGAAGTGCCATTATGTACTTTGTGGAAATTGGCTTTATACTTCCCACCCTGGACAATTCTGTGAAGAAATGGGAGGGGGGAAACTCAAGTCTCAAGAAGCAATATGCAAGAGTAAAGCAATCCCAAGCTAGATGAGATATCAGCGGCTTTCCTGCCAGTCTTGATCAGATGCTCGAGCCACCTTCCAATAGAGTAAACCTATTTTGATGCCAATACAGATGATCAAACTCTGTAAAGTACTTCCTCACTGGTCAAAGCTCATACTGTAGGTGAGAGTTGAACATGGAGTGGCTGGTAAACTGAGAGCTTTACCCTGAGGCTCAGCTCCCTCTTCACCGCAGCAGCCTGGTACTGTATAATGTCCACATCAGCGTTGCCCCTTCCTGACCCAAACCTTTCAGAACCGGAGTAAAACGTCCACTCTGCAGCTGCAGGAGACGAGGAGACAAGTGTCTAGTGGCTGCCTCAGTGTCAGCTCCACCACCCACTAGATAGACACTGATGAACTACAGTACAGTTCACCACATTTTGTGTTGACATCAGTAAAGTTTTCATCAACCTTTGTGAAACTGTTGTTTTCAGTATTTAGCAAAAGAGGAAAAAAAGCGTGAATGTGATGATGTTGATAAGAAGAATTTTTTTGCGTTCGTGTCAACATATTGAGAGCAGTAGACAATCTTTCTGTCTGAATCTCTGTAAGACCAGAAGACCAAAGCAGCCGTTTATCTGAGAGTGGTACAGTAGGTGTTGAAATCAAAGCTTCTTCCTCTCTGCTCTGACTGAATCAATCAAGCCTGCAGCTGCTCTGTGGTGGACCAGGTCCTAACCTGTATGAACCAGGAGAGCAAGCCACAAAACACTTCACTGCCAGAGTTCAGCGATCTGACCGGCCTGCATACATAATGTCAGACCTGGGGGCAGCAACGAGGGTGAAACGTTCAAGACATGATTGCTTTCCCATCAAAGACTTCCGCTCTAGGAAAGAAAAAAGCAAAAGAAAGGGCAAAATTGTAAGCGGCATATCTTGTCTTCTGTGTAATTCAGTCAATGGAAAGCAGTGCCGTTTTGAGACTCAAAGTTAAATTAAAAGCGTATCTATCACCCAAAGCTAAACTTAAGAATATCCTCATCTTTTTCTGAAGCTGAGCCAACAGCTGCAAAAACAGATAGACTTTCACTGCAGTCGGATTAAAGACAAAGAGCAAAGCACCTACAAGGGATTGTGTGAGATATACCAAAAAGAACAACATGCCTCCTCATCCACAGCCCACATTTGATTCCTTGCCATCTTCTTATCCTTTTTACAAAACTGAGGAAAATAGTTTTTGGCATTTTTTTTTTGGGATCCCACTGTGAGTCTCACTACTCATTTTTTTCTTTTTAATACATACTGTCAGTGTGTTGGTGCTTCCATAACTCACTGAAACTCTCAGCTACAAACAGAACTACAAACTTTAAATGCTCAAGACTCTTGTCAACCCTCTTTCTTATCTATTCTCTTTGATGGAAACACTCAGGCACAGTCCTAAAGCCCACGACTCCAGGGGGCTCGCTCATGATTTCCAATTTTACAGAACAACACAATATACGGTATTGTGGCAGTAATTTCACCGTTCTTCTCAAGATAAAGGGAGAATGTGTGTGTGTGTCATTGGGGCATCGGGACCATAGATCATTACACAGGTAATTAAACTATTACACTGCATTATGCCATCCAACCTGTATGTTGATGCTTTTGATGAATTGCATTCAACTTCTAACCAAATCAATGAATAATTCATATGTGCTGGTATATGCAGTAATTATGCACAGAATAACCTTGGTATCCTGCAAAAATATACTTTTAATGAGATTATGTAAAGTCTCCCTCATATTATATTCAAACTGTGCTCATCCCCGTTTCACTCTCACATTTAGAAACGCTCCTAAAAATGATCAACACATGCAGATCCAGTGTCTAATGTCCAATATAATGGAAGCTGGCTCGTAACTATCCTCATTACCGATTTCATTTCATGAGATATGATTTAAAGAGATCCTCCAGAGCTCATTCAGTGTGATTCCTCTCCAATTAGTGAAGTTCATTATGCCTTTGAAAGAATGTGGTACTACCTGGAAAATATTTCAGCAGTTGTTCAGAGAAGAGACATTTGCAGACTCTGGTGTGAAGAACGTACTCTAGGTCGAATTAACTGTTGGTCATCCTCAGTAGAATAAAAAACACCTCTGTTTTTATCCACTGTGAAACCTTGAACGACCTGTTTACCTTCTCCTGACAGGTAACCTTTTTGTGGTCTTGCAAATAGTGAGTCTCCTTTTGAAAGCAAAGGTTGCCCTGTGCAAAACCTCTTTGAAAGGAGTTCACATGGGAGGATGGCTTTACAAAATGCCTGAGTTTGTCACTGGAAGCCATGATTCACATTTGGTGTGCTACCAGTCGACGCTGGTCCCTTTCAACCGTTGATGCTTTTTACACCATGTCAGGAATGGCAGTGGCAGATCAGAAAATGTTCACAGGAAACAGTAATTTTAGGAAGCTGTGAGAAATAACCTGTTTTGCTGTTGGTGGTGTGAATGCTTGCTGAAAGCATCACGCATAGTAAAACAGCTGCTGGAACATAAATACGATACTTGTTGAGCAAAAAGACAAACCTATTGATACATACGGTATACGACATACATGTAACGTAACTCTCTGGAGTCCATAATGGAGAATTTATAACAAAATAAATGACATTTTGATTATTTATCAGCCAAACAACATATAAAAAATAGAAAAGGTAGGAAACTCACAATGACACTAACAGTGCGGTGTCACTACAGCTGTTTCAATTGTCACTTGTTTCATTCAGCCTTCCTGCCACAACAGTTCAATACAGCCACAGTATTTTCAAATGATGAAGCGTCAGTGGAGGCTGCACAATAATTTTAACATCTTACAGCAATACAAGTATTCCCAGTGAGGCAGGGTGCTGCACCTGGGGGTAGAAAGGCTTCTTAGCCCCCTCTATTTCCCAAGGTTTCTGGTGACAGTGAAGTTCCAGAGAAAGCAGAAAAAGAAAGTTGAAAATCTGCCTCAGAGAGAGCAATTAGAGTGAGTCAAGGACAGAATGAGAAGTGGCGCACTCGCTGGGAGATGTACTGTATCTGCAGTCTGACAGTCACAGATAAAACCCTTACTTTGTCAAAATCAGGGCAGCGACTTTACAGTGAGCCGGCCTTATTTGCTGCAGCCTTTGCTTTAACATTATTTAACATGGAAGCCAATTAAGACCAAGAATCATATGCTGACAGTTTGTTCTGCCTTTGTTTCCTCTTTTCATTCCTCTTCATTGATACACATCTTAAGAAGGGAGAAATACTGTATTCTACACTGGGAAGACAAGCCAGCGACATAAAGTGACTAATTTTAGCTCATAGCTTCAAGTGAAAGAAGTCCTCAGGGAGCAGTTTGATAAACCCAGAGAGAGAGATGACAGGTTTTTTCTAACCAGACAGATGTACTGTATCTCTTTTTCCAGTACTTTGTCATTTCCCCACCTTCCTTCCCTCCATTTTCCCCCTCCACTCCTCCCTTACCTCCTCCTACCCTTTTAGCCACTCTATAGATAATGAGGTTTTAATGTAGTAAATTTGATATGGCACAGGGAGGCAGGATTTCTCCCCACTACTTATCTCTGGCTACCAGACCTTCCCAGATGGGCTGTCCCCTAACCCCTCCACTGTGGCGAGCGTAGAGCCAACCCCCCACACACCTCTCCAAATCCAAACCCCACCCCCCAACACAATACCCCCATTTCTTTGGCTACATCCAAATATAACCCTTCTTCTCCCCCAGCTTCTAACACTGTGGACTCTACAGTTGTCCACGTGTCTTGTCTTCATTATCACAGTAGCAATGAGGCAATCTCTCATGGTGCAGTACATCAACAATTTGACTTGTTCAAAGATGCCAAATAGATGAAGTTATTGTAGGTACAGAGGAGTCTTATATAGAATATATATAGCCAGAAGCGACAACAAGAGGGGTTTAAGATGGACAAGAGGGAAATGGGTATAATAGTGATAACCCTAATAAAAGCTCAGTCATCTTTAACCTCCATTCAGCTGTGCGCATGCCTTCTTCTGATAACCTTCTCTTTAACCTCCCCCAACCCTCACCCCTCCTAAACTCTTCTCATCACCATCACCTTCATCATCATCATCATCTCTCTTCCTCTCCTCTCAGCCCTGCCACCGACCCCCTCCCCTCTCCCCCACTCTCATCCACCTACTTCATCCGCACGGCATGATTCCCTCCCCCCTCCTTTCATGCCATCATCACACCATGTCTGTCGCTCTCTCTGGACCGTTTCAATTTTGCCGCAGTAAAAACCTTTTTTTTTTCCTTTTTCTTTTTTTTTTTATCAAAAAGAAACGAGTGACAAGAAGCACAGCAGAGGGCAGAGAAAGATAGTGGTAAAAGGTTGTAGCCAATAGGGTTTATAAGATGGGCCTGATAGGTCTGATGTCTAATCCACCTCAGGTGGAGGACAGAAGGGAGAGAGCAGCAAACGCTCAGGTGGACCTGTCTCTGTGGGCAACAGCTAATTAAGTGCATTGTCACTCATATTTGCAAGGAAAGAGGGAATTAATGGGTCAAAGAGGAGAGGAAAGAGGTGGAAATGGAGCAAGAAGGAGGAGTAAACAGGTGGGATACAAGAGACTTAGGGAAGAGAAATATAAAAAAGGTGTTGGTAAACAAAATGAATGATGACTGGAAGAAATATGAGAAGGTGAAGGAAAGACATGAAGTAAACAGAAGGCTAATGATACAGGAGTGGTTATTAAATGGTCAGTTCACCTAACTTTTAAAAATTGAATTACAGTAACTGTCCTTTAGAAAGAGTGCACACATACATTGGTTTTATGTGCCATAGTTATAAATATGAGAAGAGACATGAAGCCACAGAGGCTCCACGTCTCTTTAAAGACAATGACCCAGTACTTGTGGATAATTCACTGAGGTTGTTTCTGACACACTTTCACAACAGCTACTGTACTTTGATGAAACATACTTTCAATTAAAACACCAGAGGACAGTGGATGGTGTCTCAGTGAAGATTCTTCTGCATCATTAGTTTCTGGATCTAAACACAGACACAGACAACAAGGCGGTGAGGGTAAAGTGGGTTCATCGGAGGATTAAGGAAAATAGTTATGGAGATGAAGATGGCTGGCAGGCTGAAGCAAAGGGCAGGCAGGCAGATGAGCGAGTGAGCTGGCTGGCAGGATGAAGTGGCGTGGGCAGATGAGGAGACACGGTGGAGAAGAGGGCGGACTGGATGAATCCTGAGACAGAGGGAGACACAGTTAGTGAAGGCACAAGGAAACATGGACAATAACTACCATACAGCAGGGATGACAGGGTGGTTTAAGCTTGGTGTGGATGGAGGTGGGGAAAACAGGGAAACTGAGGAAATATTTCATCTTTGCCCATTATATCATGGCAGCAACACATACTTATAAATTTACATATAGATTTAGAGCAACTTAAAGTCTTCTTTTTGGTGCATTGCTGCTTTTAATTTTTGTGGTTTTTAAGATTCTTCCTCACAGGTCAGTTCACCCAAAGCATTAAAAAATAAACAGATTTTTCACTATTGCCCTCAGATGGTCGCAGCTTTATGGCCCAAGGTTTGAAGATACATTGTTATGCCTATAGTCGAGAGCACACCACAAGATGAAAATAACTTAAATGTAGCCTAAATTGAACAATAACAAAGCAAAGCAAAATAAAACCAACAGACAAAAGCATTAAAAGAATCAAACTCACTTATTGTGTAATAAAACTGACACTTTAAATAACAGATTGTAGACCATGAAACTGTCTGTACAAATGTGTTTGAGAATGGACTGCAGAGTTGCCACTGTGTTGGTGAGCTGGAGTTGGGGAGCGTTGACAGTGAAGGCTCTGTCACTTCTAGTTTACCAACCTGGATCCAGAAACAGACAGGAGATCCTCAGACTATGATTTGGCTCATACAGAGTGAGGAGCTTACTAATATAATTTTGGACCCTGTTTAGTTTTGAATGATCCCAGCAAGAAAAAGTTGCAAATTATTCCAAAATCAGTCTCAATGAGGAGAAGCCAGTATTTGATTTGTATTTTCCTAAATTACTTAAACCAGCTGCAGATAGGGAAGTGAGCTCAGTAGAATGTACTATGCTTTTCTCCAATTATATCAACAATGATAACAATAATAGCAGCAACATTACAAAAATCACTTTTGGCACGATCATTGGCACGGTGGAAGGAAAAAAACCTGGACGTTTTGGCCCTCGGTTTGGCACACTTCACATACTTTGGCCCTCACCAAGAACTAATTGGGGAACCCTGGTGTATGGTGTTAGAGTAGTCCAGAAGTTTCTTAAGTGAAACAAATAAGAAGGGTACTTACGTGAAACAAATAGGAAGGGTAGGGTTTTGTACTTTGTTATTTGCACATTATATAACCTGCACAAACAATAAAAAGAATGAAATTAAACATTGTGCAGGAGAGGTGGAAGCCAAAAACGGCTTATGAAAATATCTCCCCTAAAAACAACAGGGGTGGTCTTCAAAGTAAGAGGATAATACAGAAATTCATAACATAAAAAATAGAAAAGAAAAGACAAATTTATATGGAAAAATGAAAGATACTGAGCTCATTTTCAACAAACTGATACACCATCGAGTCCATTCTGGATCGACGGGGTAGATGCCAGATTTGCTCTCACTCAACCACGGGAGACTGCTGGGCATTCAACACTTCATGTCATTAATGTAGTTTATGAGGATACTCAGAATCTTGGCCTGGGTACATAAGGCTGAGTGTCATCTGCGTAAAAGTTGACATTTATCTTATGTTTATGAAGTGTGGCTATGGAATCAACACAATGAAAAACATTCACAGCAACTCATCTTCCTCAAAACAAAACAATCATCAAGAGTGAGTAGGCCATGTTTTAACTCACTTTTCTGTGAAGAATATTCAGGCAATGACCTTCCTTGAGTAGAAAGAAAGGTTTCAGTTTGGTCAGTGAAGTATCCAGTATTGTGTTTACCTCCGTTGTGGAGTGGGATGGACACAAATAACTCAAGATTGAATTGATCCCTATTGCTTCGACAGTGTACTACAGGAAGTAAGTTGGAAGTAAATATAAAACTGTCTCCTTTGTTATTTGGGTGAAGTGACCCTTCAAGGTGTGAACAGATAGCGAGAAGTAGCTCATTCAAGTGTGAGGAGCACAGAAACTAAATGTAGCTGAAGCTGGAGTTTGTCCTGAACTGTTTTTTTTTTTTTAACCATGAGAAAAATTGGAAAAAGATAGAGGAGAGAGATAGAGACTGACACGGCGTGACAAGGGTCTGAGACTGAATTTAAACTCAAGATGTTGCAGTTATTCAGTCCAGCCAGGGTGTCCGAGGTGTCACAGTTTGAAAATAATAAATGTCTCAGTTTGGACCGGAGGTTTGGGAGGATTAATCTTGTGCCAGCTGAAAGCCAAGACCGAGAAACTGAATTAAGTCTCAAGTCTTGAGTCTGTGACTCAAGCGGTGTTATGCTCCGTCGTAGAATCATCCATCTCTTGTACTTTTTTCCCCTTCAGTCCCAGTCGTCGCTCCTGAACAGCTCAATGGTCCAGAGCGAGACGACCAGCGTGGTTCTGGAGGGACTGAGGCCTGGGACTGGTTACGTGGTCCAGGTGAGGGCCCGTACTGTTGCCGGCTACGGAGCCTACAGCAAGGACATGCTCTTCCAAACACTCACCGATGGTAAGTGGGTGATGGTTGGTTGGCTGCAGTGTGTGGAGGTGTGTGTGTGTGTGTGGGCGAGTGGGGGTTTTTGTAGTGGAGAGAAAAGAGAGTGTAGGAGTAGGAGAGGAAAAGTGAGAGGTTGAGATACAGTGAAAACCTGGCTGTGAGGTAAATAAATTGTGCTACTTTTGTGTGTGTGTATGTGTGCGCACCTGTGTGCACATACTGGCAGTGATGTAAAATGAGCCTTGTAAATGATATTTTATGTGTGTGTGTTAGAGAGGAAAAACTGCCAGGTGTATATTTTGCCCTCCAGAAATACCTCAGTTGTGTTTATGTGAAAGCACTTAGAAATATGAAAATAATACCCCTCCTTTCACTCTGTGTGTGTGTGTGTGTGTGTGTGTGTTTCTGCAGACGAGTACAAGTCAGAGCTGGGACAGCAGCTCTCCTTGATCGCAGGCTCTTTAGTGGGTGGAGTGTGTATCGTCTCATTGGTAGCTATCGCCATCATTTGTTCAAGGTAAGAAGCACACAAAAACACACACACATACGCCATCTTTTTACAATTACACCCAGCAAACCAGTCAAAATGTCCTTAGGAAAAGCACTAAACATGTAGTGACTCATTTACATGTTTTAACGGGGGTCATTATTTTCCCTTTTTAATTAGCGAGTGTATCAGTGTCTATTTAGATTTAGATTAAAATTTAACATCAAGCACAAACATTTTAATGAGACAAAAATCCATTTCTGTGTTTTTCTTGGGGCTTTTGGTGCCATCTCATAGTTTTCCTCAGCAGACTGAGTTTCACTGTGTTACCCAAACATGCACCCCAAGTGATGTGATAACACTTTAAACGCTCCAATCACTTGCCGTCTTGTGATGCTGTCAAGTTCTCGTCTCAGCCGCGTCAAATCAGGTGAATTCATTTATAGAGCACATTTGTGAACAAACATCAACCAAAGAGAGATTATGAGATTATTTGATTGATGATTACAATCAAACAAAAAAAACACAGAGATAATTAAAAGTGAATCGATAACA
Source organism: Decapterus maruadsi (assembly GCA_030347415.2). Lineage (NCBI taxonomy): Eukaryota > Metazoa > Chordata > Actinopteri > Carangiformes > Carangidae > Decapterus > Decapterus maruadsi. Next base: position 28,001,317 of record CM064886.1, read on the forward strand.
GCGAAGACTATCTGGATAAAATCAAACATTGCATCACTGCACAGCGTCCTGAGGTCATGTGATGACAACTAAGCAAACTCCATCTGCCGAGGAAGACTGAGAGATTCATTTACACACCACACTGAATGACAAAATATTTCAGATGTTTTCAATATTTCAACACGCTGTATTTTGAGAAAAACAAAACATGTTTCTACCAGGGTTTTGATGGGAAAAGGAGTGACATAGCACTGTTACAGTTGCTTCAACATTTTGGATTTGATTGAAGAGTTTTAAAGTCGAGTTTCACTCTCTGAAATGCCTGAAGTTTCTGCGACCCCGTGACCTCCCAGAAATAGCAAGCGACAAGCTGTCTCTCCTCTTTGCAGTATAGGGTGTCTTTTGTGGAGATCAGTTGACATATTAAAATATTACAGAGCGTGTCTCTTTGGTTCCATCCTCAGATGAAAGCAGGAAACAAGAGATGACAACATAGAGCAGAAACAAGTCACCCAATACTAATGAATTCCTGACAGACTTTTCCTTTCCCTCCTGCAGACTTTTTCTGTGACATTCAGGAAGACTATTTATTTTATCTCAGCCCAGTTGAAGAGAAGACAACCAATTAGCATTTTATTCTCACAACATTTCATACATTTGTGCAGAATTTCTCTCTCTCTCTGTCTACTTGGCACTTTATCCCCCAAAAATCTCTCCATCTTTGTTTGTGTGTGTGTGTCTGTGTGTGTTTGTGCAGGAGAAGGCAGCTGAAGGAGAGTGTTTATGGCGACAAGCTGCCGCAGTACAACAATGGAGGTGGTACAACCAGCGTTGTCGCTTCTCTTTCACTTTTACATCTATTAAATAAAATAAAATCCACCTTTGTACACATTCACATGCACCACACTTTTAAAAAATTATGTCAAACCTTTTCTGATTGTCTCTTCAGAAGTGACTCTGAGGCCTGACATGTTCACCGGTCCCACTCCGACTGTGACCTTTCCCACCCTGTCCGAGGGTCACAGTTCACCAGGGGTCAAGATCTACATCGACCCCTTCACTTACGAGGACCCCAACGAGGCTGTGCGGGAATTCGCCAAGGAAATTGACCCCTCCTGCGTGAAAATAGAGGAAGTCATCGGATCAGGTAGAGATTTTCATAGATGGCGGTGTCCTTAATCCTGGGGCTAACCCTCCTTCTCTCTCTCGTGTTGTTTCAGTAACCTGGTAGAAGAAACACAACAAATGCCTCAAATTAAAATCCCTTATTATTTCAATATGTGTCAAATAATGATGTGGAGTTCACTCTGTTTGCACAAGAGCTTTGGTTGAAGAGTTGGGAGAAAAAAAAAATCACAGCCCCCTTGCTCATATCTACGCCAAACTGCTTCAAAGGGGAACATTAGGAAAGTAAACCTTGCTTCCCTTAATGAGAGCAACTGTCACTTGAAACAGCAGATACTCTACAGTAAATTAATCAATTTCTTCAGCTGACAAACCTTTGTGTCAATGAGAAATATCTGGCAACATGCAATGCCAATTTATTATTTTGCTTTATTTTTTTTTCAATTACCCCCCTTTGAAGTCAGGGGAGATGTTTTATTCATGTTGAGAACTTTCACAGGAATAAATTAAAACTGTCCTCATGCATTCTCTTTGGCTATCTGAGCTCTCACTGTAAAAATGCTGTGTGATGTTTGGCAAATGTTGGATGTGAAATGGAGGCCCCAGAGCTCCCACTGAAATATTAGGGCTGTGTGTGTAGAGGTTTTAACATTGCAGCTGTTGGATGGAAAAAGGAAGAAAGAAAAAAAAAGAATCAGGAAAATCAGAAACAAAAAAAAAAAAATCATAATTAATAAGCACCTCATTCTCGCTGAACAAATATTGTCTACAAAACATGATAAAATGCACACACAGTATACAATATAAACGCAACTGCCTCGGTTTAATAAATTATTAAAGACTGTTCAATCGTTTAACTCTGATAAGCTTGTAATTGCCACATAAAAGTTCACCTGCTCTGTTTCTGATAAAGACTTAATTCGCTCTTTGATGCTTTGTCAGTTTTCCCCAGAGAGTTGTGTCTCTCACAGACGGTGTGTATGTGTGTGTGTGAGAGAGAGTTAAAGTGTGGTTACACTCGTTGCCACAAGTCCAACAACTCTTTTGCATGTGAGAATGAAAACACGCGGCATGTGTCAAAACATGTCATGAAAATCTATATACCCATACAAACAGAGAAATGCACATTGTTTTCAGTCGCCGCCTGTGTTGTGTGTTATGTACAGTATATAGTAGCCTGGAGCCACACGAGGTGCTAACTTAATATTATAAGCATGTATAAATTATTAAAAGCAGCCATTAATGATACTGTATGTTCAAACAATGCTGAGTGCTACCATTAAAACCTTAAAGATACTCAAATATGTACACTTATAAACGCAGTACACAAGGTCACAAATACATCAGGCATAACATTGACAGGTGAAGTAAATAACACTGAATAACACTTCATCATGGCATCTGTTAGAGGGTGGGATGTATGAGGCAGCAAGTGAACATTTTGTCCTCAGTTGATTTGTTAGAAGCAGGAGAAATTGAGCGAGTGTAAGGATTTGAGCCAGTTTGACACGGACGACTGGTTCAGAGCATCACAAAAACTGCAGCTCTTGTGGGATGTTTCCAGCCTGCACTGGTCCAAGGAAGGAACAGTGAGTGGTGAACTGGCCACAGGGTCATGGGTCAGGGCCGAGGATCATTGATAGTGTACGTGTGGGGAGCGAAGCGGATCCAACAGACGAGCTGCTGTTGCTCAAACTGCTGAAGAAGTTCATGATGGTGGATAGAAAGGTGTCAGAATACACAGTGTGTTGCAGTTTGCCATTTATTTGTCAGCAAAAAGGACCAACACGATATTAGGCAGGTGTTACTGCTGTATGGGGCTGATGTTATAGGTTCATAATGTACTGTACATGAAAACAGGAGTACATGCAGCTGTAATCAAAGTCCTCTGCAGATTATAACATTGGCCCATGTTAGCTGGAGGAATGTTTTCACATCAGATGTTTCACCTCTGATAACTCAACTTGTTTTCTCTGAACCCAAACCAATCAAACCCAAATGACCACAGAGCTCAGGGTCACGAAAACCAGATTCAGACCTTCACCGCTGCTGCCAAGTGTGTGCGCCCTGGGCTTTGGTCTGTTGAGCCACTCTGAGAGGCTTTTTGTAATCCCTCCGTTTCTCGCTTTATTTCTCTCAGGGGAAGGTTTCTCACCTCAGCCAGAGGTGACGGAGGAGGGAGGAAGACGACGGGGGAGGGAGGGAGGGAGGGAGGGAGGGAGGGAGGGAAGAATATGAGCCTGGGTGATATGAGATGTGGCCGGACTTTGAGCTCTTAAACGGTCGAATTGCTCCCGTTCCTCTGCGAAAGAAAGTGAAAATGCTTTCTCTCTTTCTCCTCCGTCTCCGGCTTTATCATCCTGTTTTTCTTTTTGTCTTTCCTTGATTATTTCCGCTATCTTCATCTCCCTCCATGAGTCAGCCCCTCTGGAGTTTCAGAGTTTGTTTGCGTATAGAGAAATACTAAAACAAACAACCAAAAGGGAAGGGGGTGGGGGGGGGTTGGGGGAGAACAACCGATTGAGGGGGGAAGATAAAAGAAGAAAGCACCCTAAGGAGATAATAAAAATATCTCACCTTACTCTCTCTTCCTCTCCCTCTGTGATAACACCTCCCTCTTTTCTTCTTTCCTTATTACTATCTCAAGTGTAGGAAACGTCCTTCATAAAAAGCACTTTTGGTTGAAGATAAGTCCTGTAACGCTTGAAGTTACAACAGAAATGAAGAATAATGTCTCACCTGACAGGCCAGTTAATTTCCTTTAAGCGCCCTTAATATATTGCTGTAGATTTAAGTCAAGATATCAGAACAAAACCAATGAATATTTGGTCCAGTGCTCCCTCCTCTCCTTGACCACCTCTATTTTAGAAAGACAGGAAGTGATATGTCATCTTGTCTCATTTCCATTCTCCACTCTTTCACTTCTGCACCCCTGATCTCTCCTTCATTCCTTCCTTCCTTTCCCCACATCCTCTCCTTCTTATTTTGCCCTCCATCATTCTCTCCTCCTGCAAGTTTACAGCACTGACAGTAGATAGTTTTTAATGAGCAGTGAGATGTGGAGCAGAGATCACAGTGAGACAGGACGACGCAGCCTGTCATCCAATTCCCATCACTCATCCATTATTCACACGCCGATTTTTATCTCTGGGACGAGGACTTTTATTTTGAAGTGATATTCAATTTTCATGTCCCCCGAGCAGCATATGGCTGCATTTATTTTGACAAAAGACAAGCGTGTATCCATGGAAAGGAGGCTTTCTGTAGGTCGAGCGGTTTAATTGAAGTTAATGCGGTGCAGATTTAAACATCGTATCCGACAACACAAATCAATTCATAGATCATAGTAGTACCATGACATGACAAATATGTAGTTAGCTCTTTTAGTTTACCACATAAACATTCAATTGAGAAACAAAAGCTAAAAACTAGAAGCTAAAAGTAAATACAGTAACTCAATTACTGTTTGAGGTATTTATTCATTATATTAACTAATATTTTCCACTTCCTGTTATTTATCACCTCCACACCATCTAATTTCATTGGGAAATGTACTTTTCACGCAACTGGTAATGCTCTATGGAACAACACAATGGTTAATGAATGAATAATAAAAGATGTTATTTAGCAATTGAATTAAAAAACACAGAAAGCTATCAATTTAAGGGGCACTACACGAGTTATACACTTGAAAATCAGCATACCCGTACACAATCATTAAAGGGGCCACCACAGGTGCTTGTCAGATCAAATGGCTCCAGAAACCACCTGTAACTATGCACTTCCAGTGACAGATTGGTGCAGACTGTGTGCAGCCATTTCAATATCTTTCTGAAACTGACAATCTGACATTCACCACGAGTTGACGCCTTGATTGGCCAGCTGTGTGGGGCCCCACTGTTTGAACGTGTCCATCAAGCTTCCTTTTTTTTTCATTCCTGACTTTTTTTTTTCTCCACTTTTCATGCAAACAACTGAGTGCAGCACGGTGAATGTCTTCTAGGGGAGGCTGCAGGAATATGTTCGCTATTTTTCTCAAATTTAATATGATATTGCTGATATGTCAGCCTCTCTGTGACATCTGTGGCTTTTCACCGTGCGGCTGTTCGGTGCAAACAAATTTCTGTATGAGTTTGGTCTTTCCTCTCAGACTGACAAAATAACCATGATCATGTCATCAGAGATATCCATCCACAGATTTTTAATGAAACCTTGGGATGTCCCTTTTTGAAAGATGTGTTTTTTTTGGAAGAAAAAAAACATCTGCAGTTCTGAAATTATCAGCTAAATCAGTTCAGTGTGTGACTAATTCTGGTCTTCTCCTCTGCTGCTTGAAGTTAAACCTTTCTCAAATTTAATTATCTCATTTTAATGAAATGTTACGACCGAAGTCAGATCTGGTCATGACCCTGATGTTAATCATCCTACCTGGTTATGAAATAAACTGGCATCCTATTGGACCACAGTCACCTCAGCTCAATAAAATGACGCTACAAACAGTAAGGTATTGCTTTATCCTGCAACATGAATTAATTGGTGAACCAGTGAACTTTGTGCATCAGTACAGTTTCTTTATCCAGGCTAAGGTTATCCAGGCTGCCTTTGTTTAAAACAAGAGATGACAGTGACAGTCAAGATGTGCAAAGCCTCAGAAATAATAATGACACCATCCCTTTTATCTCATTTGCCACCTCTGCTACACACGCAGCCCCTCCATCATCCCTGTGAGAGGTTCTTGAGTGGATTCAATTTTTGTTGTTCGTTCAGTCTGCAAAAACTGTTAATGTGCCCCAGAGCAAAGCCCCCTGACCTGGGAGTGAACCCACAGCGCAGCTCAGAGGCCGTCAGTGTAAGAGGGTGCAGAGGGCAGCTCCCTGGCCAGAGAGAGTGTGCATCCATGTTTAACACTCCTCGCTCGTGCTGCAAAGAACAATATGCTGTTTCTTGTGTGATTGACAGGAGGATGTTAAATAATGAAAGGCACCCAAATGATATGAACCTCAGCCCAACTGATTTCACAGCTGACCCATTTTACATCATGAAATATAATTAAAAGCTAATTATTTATTAGCCCCTTTATTATGTGATAATTTATTAAGTGGTTCTCAATGCAAGAGGGGGGTATAAAAAAACCACCACCCAGCAGTGCTTTGTTTTAGCTGCTGAGTCACTTCCTGTTTCCTGAAGAGCCTTGGATGTGATACGCTGCCTTGTTATTCTGCTCCGAGACATAGTGCTTTAATTTCAAACACCTTATTAATGTTTTCTCTTTCTTCAGGGGAGTTCGGGGAGGTGTACAAAGGCCGACTGAAGCCTGTTGGGAAAAAAGAAATCCCCGTGGCCATCAAGACTCTGAAGGTGGGCTACTCCGAGAGGCAGAGGAGAGACTTCCTGTCTGAGGCGTCAATCATGGGCCAGTTCGACCAACCGAACATCATCAGGCTGGAGGGCGTGGTCACCAAGAGCAGGCCCACGATGATCATCACAGAGTTCATGGAGAACGGAGCTCTTGACTCATTTCTCAGGGTGAATAGCCCACGCACACGCACGCACACTTTGTGTCCACACGGACGTGTATAGTCATTTTGGAGAGTCCCGCTGCACTTTATGTAACATTCAAGAAGGTGTTATTTACAGTTTTAATATTAGCCGGAGGCAGCGTCAGTGCATGGATGTGTACTCCTCCACTGCAGAGGGCAGCTCCCAGGACTTAGACTCTGTTTATATGATTAACTTGCCCTTGGCCTTTTCACTACAATCTCTGATTCTGCTTTTCAAAACAAAGTTAGATGATGCTTTGTTTTTGTTTTTTTTGAACATTTCAGGAATGTCTAAGTAAAATCAGACTAAAAAATGTACTCAAATACTCGACAAATTCTATAAGAAGAGAATAATTACACAGTGTTTTAATGACAGGCTCTTTTTAAAAGATTACTTCAGATACAGTCAAATGGGGCAAGTGGTTCGCCCCATAAACGGGCATTTTTTTCAAACTGACAGGCTCATATAGTTACAATGCGTGTCCGACAACATACAGTACTAGAAAGCACAAATGAACGCATGTCTCTACCTTTAGCACGTCTCTTCTTCTTCTGACTGGCAGTATCCCCGGTCAAAGTGGTCTAGGAGAGGGGCAAACTTTGACTGGAGCCACTTGTCCGGTTGAAGAGTGTTAGCTGGGCTGCAGGCTGCCTGCCCGGCTCAATACTGGAGCCACCTCAATAAAAGTATTATCCATCACTCACGTATACAGGGCCCAGGTTGAAAAAAAACAAAGTTTCCCTTTAATGAAACTTATAATGAAGAGTTGATGTACGTACAGTATGTTAGGTGTCTTTATGATACTCATCGGCAGAAGGCAGGACAGGTTTCATCTGGCTCCCAGGATCAAGGCGTTACTGCACCGTCTGTTGCAGGACTCTGTGTCCCTGTCGATGCTTCACATAGTTCTTTATGAGTCTGTGGCTGCGTGTCGTCGTTATCTGGGTCGTTGTGCTGCTCGTCCAGACCAATCAGGAGCTACTGTGTGATACAAAAGACATAAAATGGCTGAAAAGTTTGCTCAGTTATGGTCAGTCCGCAGTGACATATCCACACACATATAAATAGACATTCGACAGAGGAACATGAACAGTCGGAGGCTTGGGAGTTTTTTTTTGAGAAAGAGACACAAAGACAGAAACAACCTCCTGCTCTCCCTTTTCTCCTCTCTTTTTCCTTCCTGTGCTCCTTCCTCCTCGTCCTGCCAGCCTGTCTGCCCGTCAGTCTGTCCATCTCTTTGATCCTGCCCTCCTTTCGAGGCGCCTCTAAAAACAGAAAGAGAAACACTTTGATGTTCGGTTCTCACAGCGTGACCCCTTTTGACTCAAATCATCCTCTGACTCATACACGCACACAAACACAATGATCGATCTCACTGGTGTTGCTGTCCTAGCGTGACCATCTTGCAGGCACAAGACCCAGAGGATAAATGCGCGTGTGTGTTTGTGTGTGTGCGTTTGTGCGCACCTAAAAGAAGGTTTTGCCTGCAGAGGATTAGGCTAGAGGAGCATCAAAGGCACAGTTTGATGCACAAAGTGAATTAAAAGACACACGCACACACACACACACACACACACACACACACACACACACACACACACACACACACACACACACACACACACCTTCCACTGCAACTATGTCAGCGGGGATGTCAGCGATGTTTATAGAAGACAGAGTCAGTCTGGCCCGAAGGTGAAAGAGTGAAATCGCAGAAAGGCAAAAATGATTTCAGCTCATAGCAACAACAGACCTACAGCTCATCAAACCGTTTGGTTTTATGTGTCGATTTTTGACATTCAAGGCAGCAACTGTGTGTTTGCTCGTACGCTATAAAGATAGATTCGGATAAGCTATGGCACAATAAAAGAAATGATGTTCATAATACTATACACACTTCTCATATTAACTTGATTTATAGATGGCAAAGCATTATTGCAGTTATGCTATGTAATGTTTTATCACATACATCTTTGGGACAGCCAAAGCCCATCGGGCGACATTATCCAAGACTCTGATGCAGAATCAGTCCTCATTTAATTACTTCACCTTAAAAAACGTCTCTGATTAACTGTGCTATTCTCCAAAGGGGAAAAACAACATAATTAACTCCATGAGCCTGATTTAAAGTCATTTTTGTACAACACCGGTTGACCCTCTTCATGCTGTTCAAAGCAATGATGACGGATTAACTAGTATCCCTTCTATGTGGGATAAACTGTAGACCCACAGCACAATGTTTAAGGTTTGAGCTTCTTTTATTGTCATTGTATAAATACTGTACCAAAAGAGTACAAACATGAGGTAATGTACACATTAAATTGACTTGTTGAACTACGTAGTCAAATGAGGTCAGATACTCAGATACATAGCAACTGTAAAAACTTACATCTCCGCCACCTCGCCCCCACTCTTATAGCATTGTGAGATCTAAGCTCGGCTGTTTGTTGACACCTTCCACTGAGCGGTCATGGACCTGTTTGCATTGATGTCTAAAGATGTTTTTCATATTTCTCTCATAATTGACAGTGTCTCGAGAAATTATAAAGAAACTTCACCACACAATTCAAGGAAGTGAAAGTTTCCACAACAATAACTTGTGGTTTCAGATATGATTCTTCTTCGTCCTAATCATGTTACATTATGTTACATGACTCAAAAACATTGTTTGTCACAACATTTGCTGTCAAACGCTGACACGTCCTTAACTTGTCTGACTTTCTCCAACAGTGAAAATGTCTGATGACAAAATAACACAAATCTTGTCATGGTTTATGGTTTTGCAGCAAAATGACGGGCAGTTCCCAGTGATCCAGCTGGTCGGTATGCTGAGGGGCATCGCGTCTGGAATGAGGTACACACCAACACACACACACACTATACAGAAATACATTTTGTTATCAAGATGAAGCACAAACTTTTTTTTTTTTGATTGTTCAGTGGTTGTTATGAGAAGTTAGATTTCTTTGAAACAAAACCAGCTCTGTCACGCTGAGACTTCATGTGGTGACATCCAATACAGTCTGGTGATGTGTTATAATCAATCAGGCATCAGCAGCTTGAGATGTACTGCCTCCTCCTCCTCTTCCCTCTTTCTCTCTCTCTCACATACACACACACACACACACACGCACACGCACACACACACACACACTCACACACAGACACACACAGTCGTACCAACACACAAGTGGAAAAGACAAAGAGACAAAAACTATGGTATGGTAATCCAAGCTGTTTAGTCAAGTTTACAACACCACTACTTGTCGTCTTGGCACCTTGATACACAGCGCTCTCTCACAGACGCACACACAAACACACACACACACACACACACACACTAGATTCTATCTGTGTTTTATTGCAGGCGTGTAACTGAGATAACACACATGTTCATGTACACAAACATTAAATCCTATTGCTACTTTATCTAAGGTAGCCGGCAGTGATGTCGCACACGCACACTGATATGTACACACACACATGCACACACTAAATCCCATTACCTTTTTATAGTAGCCCAGGTAGCTGGCAGCAGATAACACACACACTCACACAATAAATCCTGCTGATGTTCCAGGTACCTGGCGGAGATGAGTTATGTTCACCGGGACCTGGCAGCTCGAAACATCTTGGTTAACAGTAACCTGGTGTGTAAGGTGTCTGACTTCGGCTTATCACGCTATCTGGAGGAGGACACCTCCGACCCCACCTACACCAGCTCACTGGTAAGGACGCACACAAACCCACACACAAACCTACACAGCAACAGGCAGGCTTAAGGGATAGTTCAACATTTTGGCGAATGGGCCAATGCCATAATCCCTATAGTCATAGCAGTAGGTTTGTTACCTTTAATTGGCGGTGCAAGCTATTTTTAGAACAGCAGAGCAGAGCAGCAAGCTGCTCAGAGCTAGGCTATGGAGGCTAGTGGGATTTCTTGGTTTCCCTCATCAAATACACAATCCAACAACTCCAAAATGCTTTCGTGGACAAGTTGTGTGACCTACACATTCACCACGCTATGAGATAATAACGGAATGTTACGAGACAGCGTTGTTTTAGAAGTAAATGCAGAGACTGCTTGCAGAAAAACTTACCCCAACGGGAATGCGCATCAGCTGTTTTGTGTGAATTTACCTCGAAAACAACTCTGTCTTGTAATGTTTTATCTCATAGCGTGGTGAATGTGCAGGTCACAACTTGTCCATGAGAGTGTTTTGGAGTTGCTGGATTGTGTATTTGATGAGTTTGATGAGGGAAACCAAGAAATCCCATTAGTGACTGAGAGACCCGTGTTTCGGCCCAAACACTCTATGTAAGTGATTGCTGACGGAAAATAGGACTATTTACTGTAGGACTTATATTAACAAAAACATTCAGCTGACTTACAGTATGCTTTAAAGGTAACCAACCTACTCCTAAAACTATAGGGATTATGGCAATGGGTCAATTTGCCAAAATGTTGAACTATCCCTTTAACTAAATGTACATTTAGGAGGGTGCGAATGTCTCAGTGTCACTTTTGGCCCCAAAGATGGTAAACTGCCTACTACCTGTCACCATGGTGATTTTAATAACCGGGGGCAGGTTTCACTCACATTCATAAAGACAACACTAAAAGTCCACTGCTGCCACTAATTGGAAAATGAAATTGCTGAATGGATGAAAAATTGATAACTTTGCAAATGTTCAACCCTGATGACTAGTGGGACATTAAATGCAAAGTTTGTCCCTGGGGGTGTCTCTTAAAATGGACATTGGCTACAATTGCCACACTCAGTTCTTCACACGTGTTTCTTCGGGAGCCTCAGCTGTAGTTAGACTCATCTGTGTGTCGAGCTGAATGCTAATGTGAGCCACGTTCACATGTGCACAGTTGGAGACATTAATCTTTATATACAGCCGATGAAGCTGAAAAACCCACTGGAGGTAAACAAATCTCACAATGCCACTTCTCGCCTGTCCCTGAAGGTGTGTCGGTGCTGGTAAGCTCACAAACACTTGTTGATTGTTGATGTTTTCTTATTTCAAGTCTTGAGAGCAAGAGGATTTTTTTTCAATCTTCCTGGTTAGTCCTGTGCTCTGCCACATTATACCGAATGATGTTTCCCTCATGCCCCATAGACAATTAGTTGAACCATTCTTCGCTCAGTCATTCAGTCATTAGTTTTAGAGATGTGGTGTCATGAACTTGGGGGTGAACTATCAAGGTCTAAAAAGAAGGAATGTGAAGATTTTGCTCCTGTTTTGGGTAAGTGGACAGTTTGGAGTGGATGCAAGTTCCGCTACTTTCTGTTTACATCCCACAAAGCCGCAATTTTTTTCCACAGACAGCGTCAGATGGAGACTCAAACATGTACCGATAAGTTTATTTACTTCAAGCAAGCCGACATGCTTGTAAAACTAGATCTAAATTCAAAGTCTCCCGGAGTCTCGCGCGAGACCCAGTCGCCGTGCTCGGTGCATTCGGGAAGTCAGAAAGCTACCGTTTGTGTCATAAACACAGAAATATTGACTCTTGACTTGCTACAAGTACTTATCGGCGCATGTTTGAGTCGCCACCTGACGCTGTCTGTGGAAAAAAATGTACACTTGAAGCAAGTAAAGAGTCGATATTCCTGTGTTTATGACACAAGCGGCAGCTCCTACTGCACTTGAATGCACCGAGCACGGCAGCAGGGTCTTGCGCGAGACTTTGAATTTAGATCTAGTTTTACAAGCATGTCGGCTTGCTTGAAGTAAATAAACTTATCGCTGCAGTTGTCTGTGGAAAAAAATTGCGGCTTTGTGGGATGTAAACAGGCTAACCAGCGGAACTTGCATCCACTCCCATTCATTGCTGCTGTAGCGCTGCAGGGACAGACGGAGCTACCGCAAAACAGGAGCGATTAAACTGAAAATCTTCACATTCCTTCTTTTAGACCTAAAGTGATAGTAACATACACCCCCAAGTTGAATTTGCCCGGAATTGTCCTTTAAGTGTTGGGTAAGTGGACAGTTTAAAGTCTTGGTGGCGCTCTATGAAAGCTCCAAGGACCATCATGGTCATTGAGGGGCCTGTATTCTCCATCAGACCGACCTGACAGATGGTTGAAATTGGAAATCCATCCAGTTGTTGGTGAGATATTTCTCTTTGGATGAAAGCGTTGGGAGAAAAAAAAAAATTAGTCTGACTGGAGGCATTTTGTGCTTGCTCAAAGGTATTTCTTACAATTGCAAAAGTGTAAAAGATGGTGGTGATAAAAAGCTGTGTTCAGGTCTATGATGGTGTGACCCTTTATAGCCGTTGTGAAGGTCCAACTGAGATACAACTGTTTGGTTTTGCAGATGCTTTTGACTTTGTAACATCAGCTGTGCCCTTCACTCCCAAGGTCTTTGGTTTTAACAGTTGTTAAGGGATACTTCAACGTTTTGGCAAATTGGCCCATTGCCATAATCCCTATAGTTTTAGGAATAGGTTAGTTACCTTTACTTGTCGGTGCGAGCTATTTTTAGGACGGCGGAGCAGAGCCGTGAGCTGCTACGGAGGCTAATGGGATTTCTTGGTTTCCCTCATCAAACTCATCAAATACACAATCCAATAACACACACACCACGCACACGCTATGAGATAATAACAGAACGTTATGAGATGATGTTTTCAAGGTAAATTCATGCAAACCAGCTGATGCGCGTTCCTGTCAAGGGCAGTTTTCCGTCAAGCAGTCTCTGCATTTACCTCTAAAACAACTCTGTTTCATAACGTTCCGTTATTATCTCATAGACTTGTCCACAAGAGCATTTTGGAGTTGTTGGATTGTGTATTTGATGATTTTGATGAGGGAAACCAAGAAATCCCATGAGCCTCCGTAGTGTAGCTCTGAGTAGCTTGCGGCTCTGCTCTGCCATTTTAAAAATAGCTTGCACTGACAACTAAAGGTAACAAACCTACTGCTATAACTATAGGGATTATGGCAATGGACCAATTTGCCAAAATGTTGAACTATCCCTTTAAACCTCAGCACTTGGATTTAAAAGTGAAATCCTCAGCCTCTTTCTGTCAGTGTTATTTGCTTTCTCTACCTGTGCACAATCAATCCTTGGATAGGTAGAGTAGAGCCACGTAGGCTCCGCCCATTGCTCATTGTGACGCAAAAGCAGCTTCTACAGGGTGCGGCCGCAGAATTTGGGACACAGCAAATGTATTCCTACGAGGATAGAGTCCATGTTGCAAATATCTCCCACTTTCCTGGACGGCAGTATCAGCAGTCAGAACCAAGCTTTTGTTCAGTCGGTGCTTTGTCTTCATTAGAGAAGACACGAAGAAACAAATGTAGATGAACAGTATGTATGTGGAACAGCTGCGTGCTATCCATCTCACTACACAATCAAACATCTGCTTTGTCTTCACTCTCTCTATGTGAGTGCATCTTTTTCTTCCCGCTGTAAAGTGTATATGATCCTACAATGTGAATGCAGCAGGTAACTCATGGGCTCACACTGTACTGTATGACATCAGTCAGACACACATTTCTCATCCCTCTGTCTGGTCCGGATTGTGATGACCGTTACATTAATAGTCACTCTGCACCTTGGTATTTATGACATACTATGGCAGATATACGGGGCTGCCTATAGCCTCCGTTTTCAGTACTCTGTGATGAATGTTCTCGTACGCACATCGAGAGCGAAACTGTAATAAAAAAGAATTATTTTTAAAATCAATTTTCCTCATTTTATTCTTTCCCTTTCTTTTCCTCTTTTCTTTTCTTTCCTTCTCCCAGGGTGGTAAAATCCCAGTGCGGTGGACGGCTCCTGAGGCCATCGCCTACAGGAAGTTCACGTCTGCATCAGATGTCTGGAGTTATGGGATCGTCACCTGGGAGGTGATGTCATACGGAGAGAGGCCTTACTGGGACATGAGTAACCAAGATGTAAGTCACCACCTGTGTGTGTGTGTGTGTGTGTGTGTCTGTGTGTGTCTGTGTGTGTGTGAGAGAGAGAGAGAGAGAGAGAGGGAGAGAAGGAAAAAGACAGCGATAAAGACAGTCTGTCTCGTGTCGTCTTGTGTTCTCATTGATGTCTGTGACTGTATAAGATTGCGTTCGTTCACCCTTTTTTTTTAGTTGCACACAGTATTTCTAGAGAGAGAGAGGGGGTATGGGGGTGTGATTATTTGTTTCCTTTGCCGTCTCTCACAGCGGGGTGTCTGCATGCCGAGGAAAACACACAGAAAATGAGGACATCAATTTAGATGTCACAGGAATGTTTGTTCCCTGAAACATCAGACCAGGAGGCGTCAGATTTCTGGTTTCCAGCCGATTTTTTTTCTTCAGAGAATTTCATTTTGTTTTGACAACTTTATTCCAATTACCTGCACAGTACGATCAGTTCGCCACGACATTTCTATACCCTTCTTAAATTCATGCCGGCATCACGTCGATTTTTATTTTAAGTGGTTTGAAATTATATTTATCAATTAGACTTCAGTTATCTTCTTACAAAATACACGTGTACAATTCTCTGCTCTTGTGTTAACATAATATGAAAACCACTCTTTTATCCTTTCTTTAGGCTGAGTATTCAATTTTACTGTTTAAACCTAAAGGGGATCATGAACAACACATGGAAAAGGAGGTTCCACAAGATTGGATTGCTGACGTTTTTATTTTTAGGTTTCTATTTCTGAGAAGAAATGTGATACACAGATTATAGTTAGTTTTGGCACTAAACCCCACTTCAAAGCGTTGAGGCTCTGAATTCCTATTCTTGCTTTCTGAAACTATAAATCTAATGACTCTGACACGGAGTAGCCTGGGAATTTTACAAGCTGAACAAGAGTTCCAACTTTAAAATACATTTTTTTGTTGCTGCAGAAAATTTGCCAGCGCACTGCCGAGTGAGTTCAGTTGAGTTTATCATCTGGAAAATATGCTTAAAGGGAAAGCTCCTTTTAAAAGAATGATTTAGAGTTGCTGTCTTATTTCTAAACGCACATTTTTTTAAAACTCCAGCTCCATTTTAACCTGCTTTGGATCCCATTATCTTATATGTGGATTTTTTTCTATCTGGTTATCTTTCCCACTGATGAGGAGTTAATTAGTGATGAGATCTGCTTCCGACTCTAAGACAGAAACACATTTTCATCTAATAAACGTAAATCAGTTCCTAATTTTCATCTGCAAGGAACCATTTCCCCGTCTAGCATTTAGATCACCTTAACCATCTCATACTCGCTCACGCGCCACCGTCTCTCTCTCTCTCTCTCTCCTCCCCACCCCCCTCCCTGTGCAGCCTCACCCTTCATTCCCCCATGGTTGCTCCAGTGAAATAGAAGCAGCCAATACAGCAGTAATGACAGAGATTCAGTATAATGACAGAGACAGTTTTATAATGGCACAGAAAGTGTATAATGATGGAAGAAGTGTGTGTTACTGCTATAGCTAACGAGGGTCTGTTGGGGCATTAACTATGCATGAACCTCACACCCTAAACTCACACATTCTGCACACACACACACACATTAACCACACGCATGCAGGCACTGACATGTTAAAAGGCGCACACACACATAAAAAGGCACACATACACACACACACACACACACACCCAATTTCAAAGAACACGGAACGGTGAAATTGTCAGTGGAGCCGCCACAGGTGCTGTGTTCGACATGAATTAATCATGAAAGAGACCTGTGATGTTTCACTACACTTGCTGCTATTGTGATTGACAGCAGTGCTTAGAGAGAATTTGTGTGGCACAAAGCCTGAGAAGTGTGTCGGGGTCAAGTAGAGTTCACCCAGCGAGCAGACAAATCCCCGGCGATGCATTTACAGTAGAATCGCTGTGACTCCCTCGGCTTATATGGCTTAGACATACACTGACTTGGTCTTGTAAGTTTAAATGCCAGAAAAGAAGAGGTTGGAAAAAAGCAGTTTTTATTTTTCATTTTCATTTCATTTTTTTTTTTTTTTGGCACTTTACCCCTCATAATGGCACAATCTATCATTAGAATGTGGACAAAAACACAGCAGTGGCTCCAAAAACTCAAAACACCAAGCAGAGTGTTTGGACTCGGAGGCTTGAATCACTGGCAGAAAAGGTGGAGTTACAACAAGGTCAACGATCAAAGCTAGAAGAGGTGTACAAGTCCAGGGGGGTAAAAGCAGGCATGCAGAAGTCCAAAAAAGACAGGGGTCATAAACTGATGCCAGGAAAACAAGACAAAAGGCTGGAATGCTTTGGCAGGAAGGCGTCGTGGAAAACCTGGCAGCGCTCAGGCTGAAGAGAGGTTAAACCTGGGGAAGATAATGAGCGAATGAGGAGCAGGTGTGCGGGTGAACGTGGAGGTCAGGTGATGAGGGGATGGCAGAGTGAAAAGGAAAAATAACAGATGCAGGAAATGCAAATATTGACTGCAAACGAAAAATAGTATAATTACAACAAAAAAAAAAAATGATGATGCGTGGCAGAAATTACAACATAAATGAATTAAATAATGGCAATTTTACTTTTTGGGTTATCCAACTGTACTGTAATAACAATAAATTCAAAATAGAAGTTACAACAGTGTAATCGTTTAAGCCATTTTTAAGCAAACATACTAAGTAGCTGAAGATCAAATATGGAGCATTGTCTTACATTGTGGTAAACTGATATTGGACATCGTAATGTTTAGATTTTTTTTTACATGTCGGTCATCGAGATCACATACATCAGCGTTACCCTACATCTTTTCACATTCATGTACTTTTTAATCCTTTTCTTATTTCTCTTTGTGTGGATAGGTGGTCATTATTCAAAAATAGTAGTGAAACAAGGTCTGGTGTGGCTCTCTTCCAGTCTGCAGTCAATTATATATTTATATTTACATGTATTTATCCATTCCATATTTATTTCTTTACTTATTTATTTCAATATTTATTTGATTATTTATGAACTTATGTTTCTACAGTATTGATTGAAAGGATGTGCCATACAAAGGCAGCAAGTTACTATTTCAGACAGTTTGTGATGTTCACAATAATTAAATTCTGCACCTAAAGGTATGCAGACATATTTAGCACAAAGTCCCTGCAGTACTGAATCCCTGCCTAAAAGTTTTTCTCAGAAAAACCTCGAAAGATCAGTATCGCCGTCAGAAGCTGCACCAGCATAATGAAATCAGAGGCTTCTCTGTGTAAAAAAAAAAACTACCTGCCTCCACATCACAGTCTGCAGCAGGCGTCACTTCTTCTGCAGCGATGAATATCTGGATAATACTGAGTGACTGCATGCTGTGTCAGGATGAAGCTCTCAAATGGAAATTGAATCCTCTTAACTAATCCAAGTTTTCATTTTTTCCTGCAGTTTTAAATAAAAGCCAAATGAGGCAAGATCCTGTCTGTAAAAATACACCTGTCCTATCAGCCTAAAATATCATAAGTAGCTGCGGCGGAGCAGACAATCACGCCCATACTCGGGTCTTGTTTGCCTGGAGGGAGTCGCATATCAAAATATATATAAGTGTCCCCTAAACATCAGCCAGAGAGCCAGACTCAACTTTGGATCTGATGTCACACCCTTTTGATACCCTAAGCATCACAGACCAGCACCACGCTGCGTGCAGTTTATTGATGTCGCAAGATTAAATTTCTTTCAAAATATTTTCTCCCCTCTGTCATTTATAGCTCCCATTTCCCAGACCAGAGAGTGGGCTGGTTTAAAACACACACACACACAGAACTTTCTGCTGCCTCTTGATATTTGTCAAATATATGTCAAAAAACAAGGTTTTTTCTGAATTTATATCCCCAAATCCCTCATCTTATCTCTTCTGGTGCGACATGAAAGTCATTTTTTATATCCTGCTCTCAGGGACATAAACATAAACCTTAGCTAATCAAGTCTGATTATGGGAACCCAAACTTCAAACTTCACATTACAAAAGCAGCCTAAGTGTTTAGAATTGATCCATTTCTCCCTTTTTCTCTGCTTCCTGATCCAACGACGTGGGTGATGGAGGTGTGGGTGGAGGCAAACATCCCTTCACAGTTGAATGGCGGGGTTGCATTTAGCTGTTGTTCCCCCAGAGACTCGCTCGCGTGGCTCCCGGAGCAGCGGCTGCTTTAAAGTGATCACATCCTTCGCCATTTGATCAAATCCCTCCAGAAATTACACCCCACCGGCACATTTCAAATCAATTGACACCGTGTTGCACAATCGGAGACTAAATGTTGGAGCACCAGATGTGAGATATTGATTACAGCAGCTTTAGGTGTGTAGAATGAAAGTATAAATAGATCAATGATGTTTCAATACTTTGTATCACCATCTCCTCCTCTCCTTTGTCGTCCTCCCCTTTTTTTCTCCCAGGTGATAAATGCCATAGAGCAGGACTTCAGGCTGCCGGCTCCGATGGACTGTCCAGTGGTGCTGCACCAGCTGATGCTGGACTGCTGGCAGAAAGACAGAAACGCTCGGCCAAAGTTTCCTGATATCGTCAGCATGTTAGACAAAATGATACGCAACCCTGCATCTCTCAAAGCCGGCACCAACAACGTGGCCCCCGGGTGAGGAGAGATACAAACTCATTTACATACACAAACTCACTCCACCCTCTGTTTTCAGCGATACACTGTTTGTTTCGGTGTTTGTTTGTTTTTTAACCTCTCTCTTCATCCACTATATCCACTCATATCCTCTCACTCCAGGCCTTCCCATCATCCCTTGTTAGACCGTGGAGCTCCAGACCTGAGCAGGTTGAGCTCGGTGGAGGACTGGCTGGCTGCTTTGAAGATGACCCAGTATCGAGACTCCTTCCTGGGCTCCGGTTTCACCTCCCTTCCCCTTGTCACGCAAATCACAGCCGAGTAGGTCCACACATTACACCGCCGTTCTGTCTTTTGTCCACCTGCGTTTTCTTCCTGCCTGCGTCTCACGCTGCTCACCTGCCAAGTCGCCGTCTTGTTAGCTGGATGACTGGCAGCTGGTTGGCCGACTGCTGGTCTAATTGCGCGCCGGCCTGTCTCTCTTTCTCAGCGAGCTCCCTGTCTTACTCACCGCCGTCCTTCATGTTATAAAATGCTATGAGCACCTTCGCTGAGCATCAATACATCACTGTCAAATAAATAGCTGACTGTTCTAGTACCCAAATGAAACCACTCTGCTCTGAGTGGTGTTTCTGAAAGGTAGGACCACGTTTCCCACAGTGTCTCTCTTTCACACATCTCTTCTCCAGATCTCATGTCTCTGCTTGAGGTTTGTTCTTCTTCACAGTTTTATCACTGAAACAGGTGTTTTCTCTATATTGTTTAATTCCCAACACCATCTGTCACTGTGGGAAAAAAAAGTTTTTGCTTTGTTTACTTTAGTAACGAAGCCACTATAGATTTTTGTCAATGACTTGATCGCTATTTTTTCCAGGCAAATATTCTTTGCAGTGTAAGGTTTAGATTAGCCAAGACCTGCAAACTCCTCAGTCAATGAAAAGTCAACCAGAGGGTTTCCACCATCACCTCTGACCGAGGCCCCGGCGTCAGACTTAGCTCTGCACCGTGACTGTGCACTCCTCCTAAACAGTTAGACTGAGTCAGACATAGGGGATTAATCCCCCCACAGGGATTAATTAAGTACATTTTAACATAGTACAAGTGTGGAGACAGCAGATAAGGGCCAGAGAAATAACTTGGAGACACTGCTCATGCTACTTGGGGAGGGATGGATCGGAAACTTTACAAAACTTACTCTCTAAATTATTCCATATGACCGTGTGAGATGTTTAAAGGGATAGTTCAACATTTCAAATTGGCCCATTGCCATAATACCTATAGTTTTAGGAGTAGGTTCGTTACCTTTAATTGTCAGTGCAAACTATTCTTAGAATGGTGGAGCAGAGCCGCTAGCAGCAGAGCTATGCTGTGGAGGCTCATGGGATTTCTTGGTTTTCCTCATCAAACTCATCAAATTCTCAATCCAACAACTCCAAAACGCTCTGGTGCACAAGGTGGGACCACACTATGAGATAATAACGGAACGTTACGAGACATAGTTGTTTTAGTCTGTCTCGTGACGTTCCGTTATTATCTCATAGCGTGGCAAATGTGCAGCTCCCAACTTGTCCACCAGAGTGTTTTGGAGTTGTTGGATTGTGTATTAGATGAGTTTGATGAAGGAAACCAAGAAATCCCATGAGCCTCCGTAGCGTAGCTCTGAGCAGCTCACAGCTCTGCTCCACCGTTCTAAAAATAGCTTGCACTGACAATTAAAGGTAACGAAACTGCTGCTATGACTATAGGGATTATGGCAATGGGCCAATTTGCCAAGATGTTGAACTATCCCTTTAACCATCAGATCAGTAAATTAAAATTATTCATGTATCTGAGTGGAGGATTTAACTTTGAATTAAAAGAGGTTAAATCCTGTGAGATACAGTATATGGTAATTTAATGTGACTGTAGTCTTTGATTTATTTATTAGAATCCTACACATAACACTTTTAATTACAGTCTAGTTTATATTAATAATCCGGTGATGATGATTCAGCCTATATGTGTTATATTATATATCTGTGTCTGTCTCTCCAGGGACCTTCAGAGGATTGGAGTGTCTCTTGCCGGCCACCAGAAGAAAATCCTGACCAGCGTTCAGTCCATGAGACACCACGCTGACGACCAGTCTCCCACTGAGTCCGTGTAGCGGCGCACAGGAGCGATACAGTATGAAATCTTGTTACCAGTGTACATACAGTCTGTGAGGGAGCAGGCTGTCATCTCTACAATTCTTCCTTTTTACTCTCTACATTCTCTACACTTCAGTTTGCTGCTCGTGGAGATCTTGGCCACTTCTCATGTTTTTAAACAATAGCCAAACCGTGGCCATTTATGTGTCTGCACGGCCGCATCTCTCCTTTTTTCGCCAGTCACTGGACGTCTCTCGTGACATTTGGCTTTTCAGACTTAACTTTAACAGACAGTTGCAAGAGCCAGCGACTGAAAACAAAAAAAAAAGCAAAAACGTACTCTCTGGATTTTCAGTGTTACAATCTCTGAAGTGGCTCTGCAGTCACAAACCCCCTCCCCTCTCATACAACATCTGCAAGATCTCAATGGTGGAAGTTTTTTTTTTTTTCTTACCAACTTGACACTTTGATTCCAGGACAACATGGCCTGGTTTTCTGGTTTTCTGGTGTTTTTGCGTTGTGGATAAATCGCTCACAGATATGACTGTGAGGACTGTGTGAGCAGACGTTTAACATGATTGGACCAAAAGCCTGGCAAACGCTCTGTGAAGCTGTGTTTCTTGTGACAAGACCCAGAGCAGGCCTTGTTATCTCCACTATGTTTTTGTCCAGCGTGTTGGTGAAAGTTGTTACCATTTGAATCCAGACAAGAGCCAACAGTTTAAATGGCACATTATTTTTTTTTGTGTGTGTGTTGGTGTTGTCGTTGTTGTTGTTGTTTTGGGTTTTTTTTTTAAATCCTATCTTCATATTGAAGAGTCTGTACATATTATAATATGGGATATTTATTTCCTATATGCTCATTTGCTTCTTCCTCTGCCAACAGCATTGGACAATTAATTGTCACAGGAGCATTTGTCAGTTCTCTATGATTATCCTCCTCTGCCTGACTCATCACTTGAACTAACTTTGAAGTGCTGTGGACTGCGGACTTCAAAAAAAAAAAAGAAAAAGAAAAACAGGGTTTCATAGTGCTATTTTTTGTACTTTCCAACCAACCATGAAAAGATAAACTCTCGCATGCAGTGAGCAAGCAAAGCCTGTCCTACTTAGAATACTTAATTCAGGCGAAACTCATAATGGATGATGTGTTACAATCAGCACTAATGCCCTCTGAGTAAAGCCAATTATGGATCAGAAAACGGCATCATAATCAGATAAAGAAGTATTATACTATAGCAGGGTAACAACTTACTACCCAAGCTAGGAGGAAAGGTAGGAAGGAAGGAGGGAAAGAAGGGAGGAAGGGGGGAAGGCAACTGCACACTATGGAGGAATGGAAGAAGAAAGGGGAGCTTATGAGACTGTGGGTATTGAGTCATTACCAGCTGCTGAGATGCACCTGTTATGAACGCACTGCAGTGGCCAGAGAATCCCAAAAGACAGAAAAGGTATTGTCATCCAATGTTCTTGTGATTTGGCTGAAAACCCCCGCAGCCGACTGCCAGTCGAGCATCAATACAACACATGAACAACACCGAAAATCCAATGCTCATGTTCTGTCCACGCATGAAACAAATCTCATTTGAGTCGGAACTGTATGGCTGCCGTCCAGATGGTAATCATCACTCTACAGCAGGCAGGCAGGCAGGCAGACAGGCAGGGTCCTCACTATTAATTTGTTTTTTTGTTGGGTCTTTTTTTTTTTTCTTCCATTGGCTGGTGAACATGTCATTGTTGTCAGAGTCTGTTATGACAGTCACATTTCCCCAACTGACATCACTGATTAATACTGTGGTGTCAGTTTGCAGATGAAATGACAGGAAGTGACCTATACATGTTCTCGTCTGTGGACAGGAACCTTTTCCGATGCCGCGCCTCACACGACACGCAGAACTCATTCACAACCACCAGAGATTGATTCCTCAGACAGAGGTGATAGAGAGAGAGATGAAGACGGTAAAACAACAACACGCCCTCGGTCATTTGTCATGTTTTAATACGTTAATGTGATGTTCGACTTGACTTATGTGATATCACGAAGGTCTGATCTCACTTGGTGGAGACGAGAGGCACTGAGAGAGATCTCTCTTTCATCTCGGCGCTGAGCAGATTACCAGCTGTGAAACAACAGCAGGCTTCTGCTTCTGCCCTCAGCCTCAACCTCTGGTCATGCGTGTGCACCCACATCCCAAGGATTACCGGTTTTGATTGGATGTTATGATTTTATTTGTCATCCGCTGTGAGCTGTGCTGCTCACGGTGACGTGAAGCGACAGTGTTTAGTTGTTTGCTTTTTTTTCTTTCCGAACACGACAATTCCTGCAGAACGATGCGTTTGTGTGTTCGTCTCGCACCACCGATGATCTCCTACTGCCGGGACACTCTGCTCTGTTTTATTTATGAAAGTTGTGACATTGAGTGGTCCGTTTCCTATTTTAAACCTCCCAACATTTCAGGTTCCACTTTTCGCCGAAACTCAACTGGCAATTGCGGCGCGACCCGGAATTGCATTTGTTGCCTGGCAACAATAGCTTATTGAACATTTTATCAGAAATTATTGAGATCAACTGGGAGAGAGTCAGTGGTTCAGAGGCGTAATATGTTGTAAATAGATGCCTCTGGAAAAACAGTTTCAGTGCTGGCTCGGGGGTTTAATAAAGAGTGAGATGACTCGTATGCCTAAAAGCTCATATTAAGCGCCACCTAAAAAAAAATTGTCATGCAGAGGAAATGAAAGCTATCAGCACAGGCAGGTATCTTAATCCATTATGTAAAATCTGCAGCAGCTCAGTGTGATGTGTCAATTCTTTGCTTCATATTTTTGTCTTCTGATATTTAACAAGGTTAGATGTGAGTTTTTCAGAGACATTTCACATGTCACTGTGTCGGTGTTTGTGAGGGGGGGGAAACAAAACAATGCAGGCAGAAATGATGTACAGCACGACTTGTATTTACATACCGCGACTGACGTGTAGTCGGTTCGAGCACAAATCTTCACCACAGAGACGATATCTCAGGAACACAATGGAACATGTTGCTGCATTCGGTAAATCCTGGACTGTAAAGAAAGATGAAGATCCAAGATGAAGCCCATAAAGAGTTAATGGAGAAGTTTTTCATGCAAGTTTAATGCAGTGTTTATTAAAACTTAAATCCACGCTGAATCGAGCCCCTTTAAAGAGAGAAACATATCAAAACCCTTTATGTGTGTGAGTCAACACAGCATCTGATTGTGTTTTTGCTAAATATTTGGACACATTATCTAGTTCATGCTTCATGTTTTTTTTTTCCTATTTAATGATGGAGGGAGTTCAGTTCAGTTTAGTTTAGTTTAGATTAGATTAGATTGCGTCTATTATCACTGAAAGAATTCAACAAAATGTACATTGCTGCCCCACTTTGGACCATACAACATATCATATAAGACGAGATAAGAATAAAACATGAAACACATAAAAACATATCACATGAGACAAGATAAGTAAAAAAACATACAAAACATATAGTCCATAGTCATGATTTTGCAATGTTTCGTCAATGTCCAATAGAAGATTACATTTTTGCTGTTGTTTGCCTTTAGTCCCCCAAAAAGACCCTTATTAGGGCAGCCCCGGGTACAGCCGGTCCAGCTTCCAGAGTGCCCACACCCTTTCACTGCGTTTACACAACCCTACACAACACTTGCACCTGAAGCAACATGTTACACACATAAACTGAGTTTTATTATACAAACCAAACAACACTGTTGTGTAAAATAAACACAAAAACGTTGCCCCCCCCGCCCCATGTCGACCTTTTAAAGATAAGATGTTCCTGTCGATTTGACACCATTTTGTCACCTAGGCGACGCTCAGAGGCAGTGGAGGAGCTGTTTGATTGACAGGTGCATCGGTGCATGTGTTGGCGGGTTAAATGTACCCCGTGGAGTTTTCTCTTATAAATTGTTTACGCTCAGAGTTTCTCACCTGAACACACTGAGTTTGTCTTTGATAAATTCACAGAACCATTTTTATGAATGTTTTTTTTAAATCTCCTCTCTTTACTTCGATGTTGACTGGATAAGCATCCTCTTTGCTGGATGGACAAAGTTTGATACCGACTTGTTTTGGTGACTGACGTGGGTTTTTTTTTTTTTTTTTTTTTGATTGCTCACTGCAGCTGCTTGAGAAACCTGGACTCACTGTTGTTTGTCATTTCCTGTACGGACCAGCTCTTGACATCTGCAGATTTGCTCATTTACTAGACAGGCAGTGGACTCAGTGCTTATTAGCCTGTGGATGCTTTTCCTGCTGCCTGCAAAGTTTGGTTGATAGCCACACTATACTTCCACTGTCTGTTACAGGTAATGATTATTGTGCACTGTGGCTGTGTAGTCTGGGCAAACTGGAGCAATGCAAGACTTGAACTTCCTGACTCTGGTGTGCTGCTGTGCTGTTGAGGGTTTTGGTGCATTACACAGCATTGGCAGGGATGTATATTGCATCAGCCATGTGCTTGTGTGCTTGGATGTGCAGGAAAATGGAAGCCTCTTGAAAAGTATTAATCCATATTGCTACTAGAGGTTAAAAACTCCACAGGGTGTAAAGTGTGGAATGGATTTGAAACACAGACGCTGTTTTTAAAGTTCAATTCTCCCTTAAAAGAAAAGGCAGACCTTGAACATGCTGCATATGTTCTGCTTGTCATTCATTAGGACATGATTTTGTTATGAAGCATGCATGACACTTGATAACAATGCCTGTGGCCACAGCCCACCTCCCTTTTTCTTTTTCTTTTTTGTAAAAAGCTCAACATTTTATTTTATGCAGCTTAAATGTATTCTGCTCTGCTGGGAGCTCTGTCGATGGAGACGACTGTGATGAATTTGTCTCCATTCATTGTTGAATGGCGGTAAAAATGGCAGCTTCAGACAAAAGAGCTCACTCTTTGATTCAGAGGGACTGACATCAAAACCTGACATTTACTGCAGATGTTTTAGATGGAAATCTCAATTCAGACTCCTGGTAACCCCGTGGATGGAAATATATCAACATGATGTCACATTATGTTTGGCCAATAAAGCACAGATATAGACCACTGAACAACAAACAGGCCCAGAAATGCAAGGTGCATCGCCAGAAGCTCCACCGAGTGCTTTAGGGTGGATTTATCTTTTAATTGCAGTTATTTTCTGGGAGCTGGACGAGCTCGGCTGCTTTTCTCCTCTCCTGTTGCTCTGGTGTAATAGATACTGCAGGGGAGGCTGCTAGATGCGAGGAATCGAGTTATGAAGAGAGGGGGAAAAAAGTGAAAGGGAATAGGTAATAGAGGGGGCAAGAGGAGACGGGGAGGATAGAAGAACAGAGACAACGCAGATGGGGGGTGGGGGCGCGAGAGGCAAAGCTCGCCTCTCGTGTTTGAATAAAAATGAGGCTGGGTGTGGAGAGATTACTCTTTCTCTTTTTGTCTCTCCCCGCTCTGCCCGGATGTCCTCTTTTCTTCTTCTAATGCCCACAACCTCTCAGTACAACTCGCTCTGCTTCCAGCCTGTCTGCATTTCCTCCTGTCTCCTGTGACAGTTTAAAGGCAAGCCAGTGGAGCAATCTCTCTCTGTTAGATGCAATATTTCCACAACCATTTTAAACTTATATATTGGCAAGTTTCACCAGTGCACAAAAAAAAGAAAAGCGAAAAGCGGCTGTTGTGTTATTGTGAGGATTTATTTCTCACAAAACATTTCCTGGATGGATTGTCGTGACATTTTGTTCAGATATCAATGATCAGAATCTTGTCTTTACCACCATCGATGACATTTTTTAAGTTTTAGTGAAATGTCTCGATAACTATTGGATGGATTCATCTCGGTTGCCATGTGCTACAACCTCGGTGATGTGATCTCTTAACCTCCAGAAGTTGAAAGTTGAGGCCAGAAGAACGGATGTCATTCCCATCTGCCTCATCTGTTCTTTTTGCTAATTGACAAATAAATGCTAGTATAAAGACTGTGAACATGGTAAACTTTGACTTTTTTACCAGTGAGTTAGCATTGTCATTTTGACTATTATTAGCATTAGCTTGTAGTTCAAAACACAGTTAAGCTTCAGAACAGCATCAGAAAAGAAGATGAGAGTCAAACTCGAACTTGCTCCGCCCTAAGGAAACGCTGGCAAAACCTCTTCTGACAAAAAAAAGTGTTTTGTTGCAGTTTATCAGAGGAGTTTTTTTTTTTTTTTATCCCAAAACTGTGAACACAAATGTTGCTCTATAGCGTGAAGAGACTGATCTCTCATTTCAGCCGATTTATCTTTGATCCATGTGTCCGGTCGGTCACAGTGTTTTCATCAAAAATAACCTGAAACAGTCCAGCTGTAAAACACTCTTTGGATAGTTTTATTTTTTCTCCATGTTAATTTATTTGCTTTCCTGTGGCTTGCCATACTGTTCAGTATGTATGTAATGTACGGTTTCTCTTTAAAAAAAAAAGAAAAAGAAAAAACAGCTCAGTAACCAGCTGTGGTCTGCCTTTCTCTGTTTACCTACAATACTGTTCTAGGTGTTACAGCTCATATAGTCAGAGCATCCCACTGTAATGTATAATAATACTGTAATATAATGTGAGTATGCGCACGCCTGTGTATCGTTGTGTGTGTGTGTGCGTGGGGGTGTGTGCGCGCGTGTGGGTGTGTGTGCTGTTCAGTGTACAGTAAAATGTTTGTACATCGTGCGTGTGCGAGTTTGTAGCTGTTAACTTTCTGAATCTAACATTTACAATGCACTGTTTGTCAATAAAGAAGACAAATCAATCAAATGGCTTTTGTCCATCAATGCACAGAGCTGAAGATGAAGGACACTCAATGTAATTAAAGGCTTTCTGCTCTATATTTTATTGTGTTGAATAGAAAACAGTGAAAAAAGTGTTTTGTTTGGAATTAGTGTTTTGGTTTGTCACCGTCACAGCCTGAATCCATCGACCAATCATCTGCCAACAGACCAGGGTTGGCGGTGGTGTCTGGTATGTCTGCTTCTTCTTCTTCACGCACTTAATGCCAGTCGATCATGGTTTGATTACCACAGCCTCTCTGAGTATTGTTGCTTACCATGTGAATCCATTTATGACCAACAAGTTAATGCTTCTTCTAATCTAATGGCTACTTCCAGCCTGATAACGCTTGTCAAAGTCTTTTTATTTCTTTTTTTTCTGTGAACACATGGCGATGAGTTCAGTGTCCTTCAGAAATGGCGATGAAATAACGTCAACATGGAGCAGGATCTCAGAGGAACGTCGAATCCATTCGCCATGAAGAAGCGAGGGAGCCATAACCCGGCTGGGTGAGTGTGTGTTTGTTTACATGGAACTAAATCTTCTTCTTCCCTCCCTCCCCTGTGTCTGTCCTTCATCTTGAAGGGTCAATACTTTCTCCTCACATCGGCTTTCAGTGACGTCAGACGGAAAGAAAAACATGTTATTGTGATTATTTGTGCATACAGTATATGGGTCCTTTGAGAGAATAAAAACCAAGGTGAACAGAATGAAATGTTTAAAAACTGACTCCAGATAATGAAGAAAGTCGTTTTAAGTCCACCCAGGATGTGGTGGATCAGTGTGTAGGTCATACTGCTAATAATAATAATAATGGAAATGCTCAATATTCTTTGATGTTCACGACCGGAGGCAACATTAAACCCAAATTTTACCTGCAATACTGTATGAGAAAGAAATTCCTCAGTAGATTACAGGAGACATCTGCATTCAGAAAAGTAATAAAGAAGGTTATAAAACTCCTTAATGAGTTCTTCTTTTACGCCATCACACTAAATTAATCATTCATGGGAGGAAGGGTCTGTCTCTTTTTGTCAGTGAGGGGGTGACTCATGTTTTTGACTGTGGCTCTTTGTTGATATATGGCAAAGTTTACAACTTGTGAGCAGGACTTTTGAGCGATACAGCGGCAGTGCTTGGAGCGTCGGAGGCATTTAACACTGCTGAGCTGACAGAATTTACAAAAGCTGGCAAAAAAAAAGAAAGAAATCATGAGGTGGGGGTAAATTGAATCACATTTAAAGCTAGATTCACTAATAAAAGAAATCCATTACCTGACAGCCTGTAGAGCTTGGTGCAGTGTATTATTCACAGCAGTGAGGGCCCCATCAATTCATGTGAAACAGATTAACAGCACAGGAACTATTGCAAATTGCTAATGAGCGCCATGAATACAAGTTAGGAGTATAATTGACATAAACCTGTTAACTGTAGCTAAGTGACAGGGAATGAGATTTTATTACAATGATGAAGGGTGGCCTATATGAGTAATATAAAATAATTAAAATCACAATATATTCCCTCCTAAATGTAAAATAGTCGTCAGGTGTGTCCCTCCAAAATACGTCTCCTAAACTAACAATGTATTCATCCCACTGACAAGACTTATGTGCGCCACTAAAATCTGATTTATCTTATTTCTCCACTGATGTCCTCCTAAAAACACAACCGAGAGCTTCACTGTTGCACATTATCAAGAAAGCAGCTGTATATGGTTTATTTTAGGGCTGTCAAAGTTGACACAATAATAACATGTTGACAGAAACTCAAACTGTTTGCTAACAGTTAGCACAGTTGGTTAATTTTATTATGTGCAATGTGAGGTCTGTGAGGGTTTCTGAACAATATTTGTCATAGTTTTTGGTTCATGTAATTGCATTTGCACAAAAAAGTACATTTGTCCACTATTAAAAACTTGAAAAATACTCCTTTAAGGTAGATTTTGAACAAATAAAAAATGTGTGACTAAGTTGCGAATAATGTTGATTAATTACGGACACTCATCCAATTAATTGTGATTAAATAACTAAATTGAACGATATCCCTAGTTAGACATGCTGTTGTTGGAGCTAAACCTTCCTAAAGCACCAACTGTGTATGAATACGCACAGGTTCCAAGAAACACACCATTTGTATGTTTGCTTAAAAAACTATAATGCCCATGTGTTTTAGACTTTTCTCAGACAGCGAACCTGCTTTTAAAGATTTATGCGTTTAAGATTATGTTTCGTATCATCCCCAAACATCGGGCCCATCCCACATGGGAGTAATACACAACTCGATGTGTGACAAAAACAAGCATTTTGTGTGTGAAACACTCACAAAAACAATAGTGCAATAAGAGTGCATAGTCTTACATATTTATGTGGAAACGGATTCCAAAAGAGCCTTTCACCTAAAACAACACAAAACAACTGCAGCATATCTGCAGTTTATCCTGATAAAGAGCTTTTTCCTCCTCTCCCATCCTTCTTTTAAGTAACTGGCTCATTGAAATGTCGTCTCCACATTTACAAAGTCAGTATCCATTTGATCTAAGTAGAAAAGATGATGCACAATTCCCGGTAAAGCAAACAAAAGAATTCATTTTCTAAGTCATTTAGACAGCACATTGTACAAATCTGCTTTTGAAGAGTCCAGTTTCTTCACCAGAAAATCAGCTGAACGTACAGATCTTTGCTTTTTAGATAAATTACATGCACACACTCATTCCCGGCACCATACAGTATTCTTCTTCTATAATGTACAGTAATGCAAATGTTAGTCCATTGATCCTCCACATAAAGTAGACAATTCTTCTTGTAACAAGCCTCACACATCTCAGAGAGGAAAGAGCCTGTGACTGTCTGACACACAGAAAATATTTATTTTTTTTACTTTTTGATATTAGGAAACACACACACACCATCTTTACTTGAGCTAGTGTGTCCTATTGACATCCTTTTCCCTTTTGTGCCATCAGAACTCATCACTTCAGCCTCCTGCCACTGCCACAATGCCATTTAATGCACACTGTGGATTTTCAAAGATTTCAATGTCTTAAGATCAATGAAGCTGAACTTTGGTGACAAAACCTGAGGGAAGTCTTGACAGAGTGTGTGTGTTATATGTGTATGCGTGTGTGTGTGTGTGTGTGTGTGTGTGAGACATCACAGCGTGCACAGCTCTGCCCACGAAGACACCGACACACTCTCCATTCAAAACACTGCACAATATTATCTGAGTTTGATGGCAAGATGAGGAGAAAGAAAACATGTTTTCCCAGAATCCTCTGGGGGCATCTTAAAGTGTCTCGTCTTTAACAGTGAAAAACCGACGACTACACAAACCAGGAAAGAGAAACTAGAGGACGTTGACTTTTAAAGCTTAATATTTTGCTGATTGATTTATCAATTAACAGACTAATTATTGTAGGTCTAGATTACACTATGGAGTGGAAAGTGGAGAGTCACTGAAGCAATTTAATTAAAACCTTACGCACAGCCAGTGGACGGCATGTCGGGACTGACGAGACATTTCCCATTGGCTTCGTAATCAAACAGTCAAGTTCACCAGTGAAAATATATGAAGAAAAGACACAAAGAATCCACTGATCTGGCAATCAATATAATCACGCCCCTTGGTGAAATACAGCAATGAAACATATTAAAGCTCCACTGTCTTAAACCTGCAGAGTTGAGTTTACATGCAAGTCGCAATAAGTGGAAAATCTGAAGAAAAAAAAAAGTGGGGCAGAAACATTGGCTGTGGGCGACTTGTGTTACAGTAGCCTACACTACCCGTCTAGAGTTGACTCAAAAACTATAAACATGTTTGAATTGCTGCAACTGAAGTTGGGCGGGGTCTGTTCACCTCACACACTTCCAAGTCTTTACCCCATCACACACCAACGGGTTTCTGTGCCAACTGGCCCTAAACTGTGCTGACTGGTGCAGACCAGGCCCGACTGAATCGTGAGTAAAATCTGGCAAAAAAAATTGTGTAGTGTAGGCTATCTCCAGCTTATACTGTACATAACTGCAATACAACGATGAAGATCAGATCAGTAGGGCTGATTTTAGTGTCAATGTTAGAT
Source organism: Decapterus maruadsi (assembly GCA_030347415.2). Taxonomy (NCBI): domain Eukaryota; kingdom Metazoa; phylum Chordata; class Actinopteri; order Carangiformes; family Carangidae; genus Decapterus; species Decapterus maruadsi. The sequence continues at coordinate 28,033,482 of CM064886.1, forward strand.
ATACGGTCTGATTGATGTATTTTGTAATTTGGAAAACTTTCCCTTGCAATTAACTAGTCTTTTATCAGCCAATTTGGGTTCGGTCTACGAAATCCGAGGTCTGGTTGTGAAATGGTGTAGAGTCTCCTACCGACTGAATCTGTCTAGCTTTAGGTTTATGCTCTAGGTAAAAACTAAGCCCTCCCCGGGCTCCAGACTAACTTTTCTTAGTAGGAACTCAGTTAAATTAAAATTTAAGAAGCACAAGCAAAAAAAATTAGCGGCGCACAAAATAAATTGGCTTGCAAAGCAAATATTCACATTTCCTTTTGATGATGATGATCCTGACACATTGACCTGACACCTGTAATGACAGAGTCCAGATTCTTTGAGTTGTCACTTCCACATTTAACCAGTGTAAAAGAACAAAAAACAAAACCCAGCAAATTTACTGGTTGCACATGCACAAGTAGATGAAAAATGTACTTGCATTGTCTGGAATCTTCTGTCTGGAGCCCTGCATCTCTGTCAGCTGAAGGTGCCGTGAGCTTCAGGGACAAAGACCAGGGGGATAAATGGAGCTCATATCTTATGGATGATGTCGTGTGAGTCTCCCCCAACCCTTTGCTTCATGGGTTAATGGCTTTTGGTGGTTCCAGACCGAAGTCTGGCCAGGGCGGGCGTGTTAGCGGAGGTGAAGTGGTGTGGGGGTGGGGGGGTGGGGGCACACCGGGCGTGGTGGCATGACTTCATCACCAGCCCAGAGGAGTGAGTGACAGAAGGAGGTTGAGGGAGAAGATGGGCGGGGGGCGGGTGGAGGAAGAGAAAAATGAAAGCCAACAGATTCTGTGTGTGAGTGTGTTTGTTTTTGTGTGTGTGTGTGTGTGTGTGTGTGTGTGTGTGTGCGACACAGTGAGTCATCTTCACACGACCTCACCAACACAAATCTGTCTTTCCTCTCCTCCCCCAGCAGCCCCCTGGATAAATAATTGACTCCTTGCTTCTGACGCTGGTCCGCTGGCGTGAAGCATTTTGCTCTCTGGTCTTCGTCAATTCTCTCTTTTTCTCCTCGTCTCTTGTTTCTCTTTCACTTTCATTCGCTTCTATCTTTCTCTGGCAGAACTCTCTCCGCAGGAAACGATGAATAGCGTGGGCTTTTTTTTCTCTCTTTTTTTTGTTAAAGGAATGAACAGTTATCTATTATTGAGCAGCAGTCAGCAGCAGCAGCTATCTCTATCTACTACGCTGCTAAAATAAATATGACACAGCACTGGAGAGATTTGCACAGAAGTGAACTGAGCCCCCTCACGCTCTGAGCGTTCAGAGTTACACATTTTCCAGCAAAGGCAAAAAAACAAAACAACAAAAAAGAGGGCAAGCCGTTTGCTCAAAGCAACTTGTAAATGAAATGTTATTTTGTTGTTATTGTTGTTCTGCAGAAATATCACAAATGGAAAAGAAAAATCAAGACATCTTTTACCTCCCTCAGTGAATGACTGACAAGAAGACTCTTTGTTTAGACGCTCCAGTCGCTCTTTGTCTCAGATTACGCCAGTAGAACCACTGTGTCGTTTCATCCTCCTGTCGACTCCCTCGGCTCAGTACAGACCCTGTTCTCCACCTGTGCAGCGTTTATCCTCGACACGTTTCCTGCTTCACTCACCTGATCGGGCTCCAGCATGCACACCTGCCCCTTATTAGTCACTGCATACACACACATACACACACACACTCCCCAGATAACACTCACTCCTTGTTTGTGATGCCTTTTTATCTGTAGCTTTCCAGCCCCTCTCCCCCTATTTCACCTCCCCGAGCTGTTTTCAACCAACACCTTGTTGCCTTTGGCCATTTTGATTCTGTTTGCTGTTGTGTCTGTCTGTGTCTGTTGACAGCAGTAAAAGCTTGGATCACCTCAGTAAGGACAGTTTCTCTTTCCTCTGTGCCCTGTTGACTGTTGCGGGACTAAATAATGATTTCTGTGGCATCGGATTTCCATGAATATTCCCGCGGACTGGTTAATAAGAGGATGTCGATCAGAGTAGGAACACCTAGGACTGAGAAACAAAGAAGAAGGAGGGGAGGTGGCGGGGGGGGATGGAAACATAGCAGGATGACGGGCTTGTGGAGTCACCATCTGCAAGGCGAAGAGGGGTCGGGAACAGATTCAGGCATGGCAGGAGTTTGGCAGCGGGAAAAGCCTCGAACGTGGAATGTCACCTCTCTGGGGACGAGGAGCTGGAGCTGGTGTCAGGTTGAGCAGGAGCAGGAACTTGGATGTGCAGTTGTTCGACTGAGCTCGGTGCAGTGTTGTTGTTGTTGTGTAGCCAACCAATCTCCAGGGCTGACTCCACATATCAAAGTACTGAGATGCACACACATAGTGTTTAAAACCGCAGATGATAAGATATTTGAAGTTCATGTTCGCATTCATTACAGTGTTATGAGAGACGCTAATGCTGCAAACTAATCCCAGGAAATTCGAACTCTTGTTGTACAGTGAACAGGCTGAGGTTTATTCGGGCTACACACTAAACCCCCCATTTGTCCATATAATCCTCAAGTGTCATGAGTCAGTATGATGATTTTATTCCTACCAATCAAGTGGGAGACTCCCTGGTTGTAAATTGTAAATGTAATTGTAAATTGTAAATATCAAACATGTTTGATATCTGTTATTCCACATTGATTTTATTTTGTTTAACCTGTACAGTATTTACCCAGGCAATTACCCTATGAAATATTGCCCCGGCGAAGCCGGGCACTATTGTTATTCTGTGGATTTTTTCCTAGTTATTTTTCCTCTTCCGGACGATTTTTGATTGCAGTCCTGCAACTCGAAGAGTTGCAGGACATATTAATATCAAAACGTGCGTCCTGATCGGGATCGGTGTGCTATTACTTTTTTCATCAGAAATTTTTCGCGACTTACGTCGCGAAAAACTGCGAAAAATTTCCCATAGAGAATGAATGGGAGAAGGTCAAAAAACGAACAAATCATCGGATTTTTCATACTGCCAACTGTTGTCTACTGCTCAGGCATACTTTCACCTAGAGACTCCGTTTAAACTTTAAATAGTAGACACAAGTCTTGTGTATTGGTGTATTACTCCATGTTTTGATAGGTTGTATAGTTTTTGATCAATCCCTGATCAATGATCATGATCATTTTTGGAGAAATCATGAGATTATAATGGGTGTGTATTGCACGGAATGTTCGTGCTAGAGTGCGTGATGTCATCAGCTAGAGTGGGGAGAGAGCCCAGAAAAACTCCTGATTCTTTCTCTTTCCACACTCCTCTTGGACACAGTTTACACTGTACACACAAAATTTTTTCATAGTTTTGTAGACAAACTTGTTCTGTCTCCCACAATGTGTTCAAAATATCAGAGAGACTTACAGAATTTGAATGAGCAGCCTCTGAGTGCGGCCATGTCTGTCTCTTCGCCTCATTGACTCCAATACAAAAATTTTCTGAGAGGAGCAGAACGGACCGATGTTTTAAAACTGCCCGTGTCGCCAAAATATTTACTGTAGAAACACCAAATCGTACCAAAATTTTCAGGAAGGCCTTAGGGCACCGTTGATCCGTGTTTTGTTCTGATAGGAGCTACCGTTTTGTCAGAATAAGCCTAAATGCGAGACCAGTGCAGAGGCAGAAAATCTGTCTTTTTCTCGACGTTTCTGTCTGCCTCAGCCTGGGGGCCCCTATCGTCATGGGCAACCAGCTCAAGTTGTCATGGTAACCTCTGATCCTCAGGCCAGGGTCGTTAACTCCATAAACAATCCACCTGGAGCTCGTTAAGATGTTTGTAAACACAACACAGCTAAATCAGACTGATACAGGATGCAGCTCAGTCACACACACAGACTCTAGAACCAGCTTCATGTCATTACAGTTACACACACACACACACATTACAAATTACCCTCCCACACTCTAACAAACAGGTAAAATGATTACAGTTAAAGACACACAAACACATCAAATGAAAAAGAGAAAACATCATCATTCACTCTAACACAGTTAACCTAATGTGATTACAGCTCCTCCATATCAGTGCTTATAGAAAGATGATCATGTGTCTGATCAGCTCTGTCTTGACCTTAAGATCGTGGGTTTGATTCCCATGTTGACAGAGATGGTTAGAACGGCAGTAGCCCCGGTGCCCTTTCAAAATTTCCCGAGAGGAAATTTTCTAGTTTACATGTGCAGCCTGAACAAGATCTGGCTGCCTTCAATGGAAATACCCCCATTATTTAATGAGTGCAAACAGACTGTCACCAACCTGATGTCACATATATCTTATACAGTAAACGGGACAGCTGCACCTTTACAGCACCATCTTCTCAGCCAAGGATAACTTGAAGCATAATGAGTGTAGCAGCCACTTTTTGTTTTTTGTTTTTTTAGATTTTTTTAGATTTTTTAGAACTTTACAGTATTTCGGTGTTACTCCACAACACACATTAAAAATGCAGAGGCAATATACAAATACAGTATTCATTACAAATTACCCCTCCACCTTGACAAAATTAAAAATGTTGGGGTGACACCAACTAAAAAAACATGAAAAAGAGAAAAACATACATTATAATACCATTTGACAAAACAGTTGTTTAATAAATCGGAGCTCATGAGAGACAATCTTCTGGTAGGCTTTGGCAAATTAATTGATGCAATGTTTATCAAGAACACTTAACTGTCCTATTGTCTGTGGTCTCCAAGTTTGTCCTTTTCAAATCCATTAGATTTGAATGTCATCTAGGTTGTGGACTTAGACTTCAGACCAAGTTTGTTGTTTACACCCAACAACTATTTGGACAACCTGTGAAGTGAGGATATACAGTAGTAAATGTGGATATAGAATCACCTGTTGAATGTTTAGTCGCAACAAAACATATCACACCAATGTCCCACAAGGGACCATTCAAAAAACAATCCTGTTTCTGTCTCTCTATTATTACACAGTGGATGTTGGGATGTAGATCTGAATAGAGGAAGGTTTTTAGTCCTTGTTCTGTTGTCTTCACCTCTTGCTGCCACTGCGACCTTTTTAATTACCGACTTAACTTTTCTTTCTCTTTTTTTTCCAATCCCTGGACTCTGTGCCAAGCTGCACCATCCCTGTGAGCTCTGTCAAAGTCAGACCTGCAGTGTCTGAGCTATCAGGTAAAGATTTTTGACCTTTTAATTATTGCACCTCATTAAGCTAATCACTTTAATTTGTAATGAATACAGAATGAGTGCAGCACCAGACTCGCAGCAACTTTAGAGTTGGAGCTTTGCAAAGTTTCACATTTTAGCCTTGAAAAAAAACCCACCAGCCAACAGCAGATAAAGTAATGTTGTTTTTTAAATGCACTAAAACATATTATAAAGCTGCATCATTACGCCAGCTGAGTGGGTGTTTAAGAGTGTGATAGACAAACCTTGCATAAGTGATTTAAAGCAACTCGTTGAACCTCACGTTGCGGTCGGAAGCTCTGTGAGGAAGCGAAGTGTTGAACATTTAGACGGACATTCCTGACCGGACAGCAACAACAGAGCTGTAAATCTGTGGTCAGAGTGGCACTGGACCTCAGCAGGGAGTAAACACCTTGTTTCCAAAAACACGCACACAGGGGTTTATTGCGCCCCTGCCTTTTTGAACCACAAACTTCCACAGTGACACAAGGCTTAAATCACTCTTGACCTCAGCGTGTCACAGCTACATGGTGAGGAGTTCAGTCCATTTGACTGAGTTAACTTTTGGTTGATATTTTGTGATACTATTGAAATCTTTGTCTTTTTTCCTCAGCTGTGCACCAGGAGCTGTGTGTGTGTGTACACTTTTGTCAAGGTTAAGAGAAAAACAGTTTGGAAAAGGCTTCTGGATCATAAAAGGAAAACATGTTCCAATGAACGCCAGAGGAAGACACTAGTAGTTGTACAAGAGGGCTGTGCTGGATGTGCTGTGCCTGTTCACAGTGATGCAAATCCTTGGCCTTGGAATAAAGGAATTAAAATTCAAAGTGCACAACTTGAACAGGTGAAGTCGTGTCCTGAGAAATTTGCTGTGCAGTAAACGTTTTGAGACCTGCCCCTGAGGGTGAATTCAGGAAGCGTTGTCTTGCAAAGTGCGCTGCCAGATCCACGTGGAAGCAGATCGTTTTTCACCGTTTTATTCTGAGCAGCTGAAATTTAAAAGTTGTAGGTCAACTTTAACTTAACATTTAACGTCATCTGAACCTATTATCCACTTAAATCATCGCTGAAGTGGATTCAGAGGTGAGATAAATAACACTGTTCAGCTTGGGCCAGTGTCACAAAGATATAACCTGCAACACTTAAGTTCATGTACAGAGATGAGATTTATCCAATATTAAAATGTTATTTAATATTTAAACTTTTTGCCTTTTCCCAGGGATATTAAATGTAGAAAACACTGAAGATTTGTGTCACTGTGACAAAAAAAAAAGAAATCCACAGATTTTAAAGTTTAAATTCCAGGTAAAATCACAAAGTTTGAATCAGTGTCAAAGGTCAAAACATCACTTCAGCATCTCTGTGCCGTCTGCATTTTCACACTTCTTTCTTCCTCTTCTCTCTTCAGTCCCGTTCTTCTTTCCCTCTCTTCTTCCTCCCACCTTACCTCCCCTCCTTTACCTTCCTCCTCCTCCCCCACCCTCCCGCTCTGTTTCCTGCATCCCATTGTTCTTCTCTGCCCTGGAGCTTCTGAAGTCTAAATATAGCCTGTGATTCTTCTGGAGGGATCAGTGGTTGGGTTGCTTTCCGAGGACGCCCTCAGTGTTTTGGAGGAAGTGGTTCAGTATAATCTTATTTTTATGGTGTGTGAGACTTCTGCTGGAATATTTTTTCAAAGTACGCACAAGAAGAAACTCAACACTGCTCTGAGACCGACTCTGAAGCTGTAAAACCCGACACGGTCTGAAAGCAGGAAACTAGTACTGATCTTCAATCAGCTGTGAATAAGCTGTCAAGACCTTGAGTCAATATCAAACACTAGTAGTATTTTAAAGGGTTAGTTCAGCCAAATGTCGCCACAAATATACTTCTAGTGGAGTCTCGTCCTGTAGACTGTTACAGATGGAGAAAGCCAAACTATTTTAATGTCTAACAGCACATCAAAGAGGAAGAAAAATGACAGACATATTCAGTATTTTCTCAACGTTAGCAAATAAAATCTGCACTGTTTATATTTATATATTAATATCCAAACTATATTTGTGTCTCACTCACCCACAGAGGAGCTGCTCTGACCATCAAGTGCAGCTTGGGCTCGGTGTCTTGTCCCGAAGACATGTCAACATGTGGACAGGAGGAGCAGGAGATCAAAGCTCTGACCCTGTGATTAATGGACGACCTGCTCTTCCTGCTGAGCCACAGCCAAGTGTGTGTCACAACTGTCCTCAGACAATCACAAAACCAACAGTGTGGAGGTTTGTGTCTTAAAATTTTCTGACTGCTGTGATTCTCAGCACATAGAAAATAACAGGTCACAAATACTCAAATACAATATGATAGTTTTCCACTTCTGTCAAAATGACAGAAATGACATGAATATTATTAATGAAACAGACTACAGTCAACATAACAATCACCCCTTGCAGAAAATCAAACTGTATCAATGAATTAATCGAACCTGCACCAATCACATACAGTACTTCTTAACAGGGTTATTCGTAATTTTTTTATCAGTCTGGTTCAATCAGGTGTATGCATTTGTGGGGATTCATCATTGACTAGAATCCCCCTCACCCCAACTTTAACCATCACCACTGACCCTCCCTCTCAGCCCCACCCCTTCCTCCAGAAGACAACTGGATCCCCCCACCCTTGACATAAACAGACAAAATAAAGGTATACAAAGGTCTGAAATCTAAACTAGGGGTGGCTCGATAGTCAGGATATCTATCGGTCCGATAACCACTATAGCCCATCCGAGCCCAAATGCTCAACTTCACTTTCCGACACTATCACCTCAGCAACAGCAGTTGTGCGACGTGCCGTAAACAGAGATGCAGTCGCTGTAGCATGTGTAAACACAAAGTCGTGAGTGACAGCCTAGTGATTTTATCATGTCAGCTGTGTGGAATTACTTTGCGCACAGGATTATTATTTATTTTATTTCTTCCTTTAGGGGAGCAGAAACATGGTGTTTTGAGATGTCCATATTAAGCAAAGTACGTCTGTACAAATTACATGTTATTAACATGAACAGGAGAAAATATGGTATCAGATTGATATCGGTATCGGCAGATACTCAAAGTTGCAATATCGGTATCGGTATCGAACATGAAAAAGTTGCATCGAGCCATACCTAGTCTAAACCCTCAAACATGTGTAGATACACACACACACGTGCACTGGAGTCAGCTGTGCTCTGTGCTCAGGACTGCACCGACGAGTTGAGTTTATGATTTGACCACAAGAAGAGAGAGGGAGAGGGAGGGGGAGAGAGACTCAATTTGGTATTGCCATAGCAACGGGGGACTGTGGAGAAATCTGGTTCTCCCTTTTAATCTCTTTTTTAAATCATCTTTGAAAATATGGGATGGCTCGCTGACATTATGTGTGTGTGTGTGTGTGTGTGAGAGTGAAATGTCTGACAGGAAAAGAGAGAAATACCCAGAGTCTGTGAATGATTTTCTGCAGTAATTGTGGCCCGTGTCTTTACCTTCTCCCATCAGACACACACACACACACACACTTTACTTCTCTCTCTTGTCAGTGTATAGATTTTCTCTCGGCGTTGGCCTTGTCTTCCTCTCTGCTCACCCTCACCTTTCAGAATCGGCTTCATTTGGCCTCCATCTCCTGAATCCTCCTCCTCCTCTTCCTCCTCCCCTCAAGTCAACAACACCTGCTTCCTTACGCTGTTCCCGCTTCTTTAACAGGCTAAATTAGACTTTTAAGTGCTAGTTTGCTTTTTGTTTTGTAACATCAGCGGGTGAAAAGTCAATAATCGAAAAACAAAAACAACAAAGCAGGCTCACAGACGATACACAGCGAACTTGACATACAGTACAGCAGATTGAAATCCAATTTGCATCCTTTGTTGCGTTTCATATCCTCTTTTTTTGCTCTGCTGTATCTCCTCCTTTGTCACTCTCGTCCTCTGTTTCCTCTCCTCTGGTAAACAAATGTCAAGTAATCTTGTTTATAGTACAAATCTGAACTTGGGTTTTCTGCTCACAGCGTTTTTTTGATGTTGTGTTATACTACAATTTTTGCTGATATGAGCACCATTGTAACTTCTGGAGGGGGGCAGCCGCCTTTGTGCTGCATCAGGAATGAGTCAGTGTCCCCTTGGTTTCATACGACTGATACAACCAACATATGATTAAGGGAAAAATTATTAAAAATAGAGGAGATGCGTACTTTATGCAGGGCACTCTGCATATTTTTCTCTCAGTGTGTCGCAGTTGCAGGACGGTTGCATCATGTTGGGGTTGATTTAACTGCTGAGCTCACACTGACTCACACAGCGGGGCTCAGAAGGTTACTTTGAATTATAATCTGTTTTAAATTACTGATTGATTACCTGCTTAACACTTCATCCAGCACAGGAATCTTTCAGATGGCGCTGTTCAGGCCATGTGAGTGAGTCATCAAACATGGATTAAGCTCCTTTGAATTATGTCATGTTTGTTTTATTTTTCATTGCACTGACATCAGCCTTTTGGAGTATCATAAAATATTCAGCTGCTCCCTGGTTTCCCTTTTTTTTCTTTCTTTTTTTTATTATTATTATTTTATCCTCTACCTCTTTAGAGCAAAGTCTCTTTTCATGGCGTCTCTGTATCTGTATTTCGACGCCATGCAAGGGGCCAGGGTTGTGCAGCCTCTGCAAAGTCCCAGACCTTGTTAATATCTCACATGGTCACAAGCCAGAACTGGTTTTCTCCTGAAAGGGAAGTCTTCTCCTCATTTAACCTCCGGGAACCCAATCTCCATGCTAACCAGCCCAGCCAAGGGCTTAACTAGAGACTCGCTGATTGTTGCAGTTTGGATCCCTGTTGTTTAATGTTCTTCATCTTCTTTTTCTCCCACCTCTGTGCTGCACTTCATTGTCATGCAACATGACTGTTGGCTCACAAAGAATCACTGTTTTGTCCAAGCAGCAGACAATTAAACATGGATATCACAGCAAAGACACATCACTGAGCATGTGCAGGCTTTTAGAAATCAGGCTAACCCACATTAAGACTTTTCCTTTTTTATTCTTTTGTGTTTTGCTTGTAAAGCTGTGAGAGCACAGCCTCAGATAATTATGCCAACAAACAAGAAAGTACCTAGACTTTTGCTTTGTTTTATGGATAAAAACACAAAACTTCAATAGCGAAAGTTGCACCTGTTTCTATCTTTATCTGTTCATTAGTTATGCTAATTCTGTCGAGTTGTATTCATGGTTGTTGTTGTTTTGTATTCAGCTTCAAACCCTCTTCAGCACTGAACATCTGACTAGTCTCATCCTTCTGTCTGTTTTTCGATCACTACAATAAACTCAGACGAACTTCTCCTCCTCTCATAGCTCAGAGTAAAGCAACACAGCTAAGTGCCACTTAAGTTTAGTTGCACAAGCTGGAAGCCAGTCCTCTGAATCCAACACTGTGATGAAGCACACACCACAGCCAATACCTGCCTCCAATATGGTGACGTACGCCAAACTGATCGGACGTAACATCAACACTTCCAGAACTGTGATATGCACAAACTCCACCCCACAGCACCTATTCTTGTGAATGGAGCACAACGTCAGTATGTGGAAGACCTCACCTACATTGGAGGTTGGAGGCCTCATCAGCAAGGACAGCGCAGCCCAAAAAGACATAAGAGCAAGACTGCAAAAGGCTCAGGGTGCCTTTTCCCAAATCCGTGCCACCTGGAGGTATAAACAATACCGCCTTAAAACAAAGATCCTCCTGTACAACAGCAATGTCACGTCTGTTCTTTGTGGTTCAGAGAGTTGGCAAGACATGAGGAGACTTGAGGTCTTCCACAACAGACGCCTCAGAATGATTTGCCAGATCTTTTGGCACAACAAAATTACCAACCAACAACTGTGCAAGAAAAACAGTAGTCGGAGCATTACCGAAGACATTAATGCAACATCTTAATGTACTGCATTGAGACGTTTAAGAGCTTGGACATCTGCTAAGGATGGAGCAAGACCGGATCCCAAGAGCTGCATTAAGACGGACACCACCTGGCAAAAGAAAACCTGGATGACCGAAAAACACCTGGCGAAGAACTGTGGTACTGGAGCTTCAAAAGATGAACATGTTGTGGGGAGAAGCTGCCAAAAAACTGCATGCAATTGAGAGCTCATGTAAGCCTCATGTCCCATGGGGGATGAAGACGAGTAATACTGTGATGTGATCCTACAGTAGACGTCACTAGAAAAAGATTGATCAATAAGCACAGAAAGAAAGTCAGGCAAACGGTTATCCCATACAGATTTTCTCTAAGTTTTCCTATAATTTTATTGACAAATCACAGAGAGGAAAAGTCCCAATTCTTCATTTTAATGTGTAACAAGCAGCTCGTCTCTTACTCAAACCATGGTGGAGTCATGATGATATAAAGACAATGTGATATGCTCTGGGAATGACAAGAAATGTTAAAAAGTGACTCTCAAATCTGCAGTGAATCTAGTTACTTATCAGTGAAAATAGCCTTATCAGACATATAGGGGTGTGTCTGTGTTTGACTGACAGTCAAACTGCTGAATAGCCCAAAAACAAAGTAAACAAACTTATAGTCAAAGCAGTTTAAACGCCATGAGCAGTGTTTTCTCAGCAGCAGTCTTTAAAGACTAACAGTCACATCGGTGTACAAATGATACCATTTCATAAGCCGTTAAAAGCCGAGCAGCTGATGAACTAATTAGTTACGAACCCTGCAAAGTGACATTAGTGCAGTTTAAGGTGCGAAGCAGCTCATGAGTCTTTGTTTGTGAGCAGCAGAAAAAAACTAATCTGAGTTGTTGTTGTTTAAAGTTTGTGACTCTTGTGTGATGTAGCAAGCTGCTGTCGCACTGTTAGTGAGTGTGACCATCTGCCAATGACACACACATGCTGCATTATGCATTATCTCCATCTAAGCAAGAGTTCTCTCACTTGTTCATACAAAAGTAAGCGGTGCTATCATGAAACAAAAGACGATACAACATTGATATATCAAAGGAAAACATTAGTAGAAAATAATACAACGTACTGTAATGCATTTACAGTAAGTTGTCACTGCTTCCTGTTGCCCAACAGCAGCCAAACTCTCACATGCTTCATGGTTTCATCGGCCAAGTCCCAGGTGTAACATCAGCAGCTTTCCAACACAACTCCACACACCTCAGTATTCCGGCCAGATCTGGAAGCCGTACATGGCCGGGGAGCTGGCGAACGTTTGGTCGTCTGATGCCAAAGCACCTGACTGCACCAACAATCAGCTGCAACTGGACTCACTCTGGCTGGCTACCTGGGATATTTACTATAAACGAGCGTGTTCAAGGAGACTGGCAGCCTGTGCCTGGACACTGCTGCACTTCATATGTGTGTGTGTGTGTGTGTGTGAGACACACCGGGTCAAATTTGACTGGAGATTTTTGCCGGATTTCTTCATGACACAAAACAGGAAGAGACTGATGGTCCTCCAGCACAAACATTTCCTCACAGAGGCAGATGGCAGGAGGAGTGAGAGACATGGAAAATAACTTTTTCTGCTGTTTATTCTTCCTCAGTGAAGTAGAAGTGAAAATATTTGTATGAAGAGACAACATCTTTTTTCTTTTTTTTATTGAGAGGAAACTGTTTCTTGTTTAAAAAAGATTTAGGGTTTGTTGGTTTGTGGAAAAATGCGATCTTCATTCAGAGGAACATTAGCAGTGACGGGGTTACTGGTGCAAAGGCTCTGATTACCAATCATCTCCACTGCGGTGTAATTTGTTTACAGTAATTATACAAACAAGTATCGCCACTTGTTTGGAAATGATTGATGATTAAACAGGGCCTTCGTTTTTAAATATTCCTAGATAAACTAAGAAACCTTTTCCTGAATCACTTGATTAAATTATGGCATCATAAGCTCTGCGTCCTTGCCGTCGCGCAGGGCCAGCTCACCTCCAGAGGTTAAGGACGAGATGCAGCGGTGCACTTAGAAATTTAGATCCCACATTATACAGACTGTTGCTCCTAATTCAGCTCTTCCAGCAAGTAATGAAGACTCCTGGGAAACTGTGTGCTTCAAGGGTAAAGTCAGGGTCAAAGGTCAACTCCAGACAGGCGGCTCATCATCATAATCATCCCACTTTGTCATTTATGATTTCTGGGATGGATTTCTGTGACTCAGACATGTGTCCTGTTCTTTTTTTTTTTTTCTTCGTCTGCCGACCCGTTTGGTGTGAACTTTATGAATGCTGATGTGTTTCATCAGCATGAGAGACACTTGCACATTTGTCAAGTTTGGATGATGGTGCTGTTATTACCAGGGGCAACGGCTGTTATTGTCTTCACCTTGGGAGTGTGTGTGTGTTGCAGAGACAGTATTGTGCGGTGGCCCACACACTGCACAACATAGTAGCCTACAAATGCTGCAAAGTCGGAAAACGTCATCAGTTGTACAACAGTGTGCTGCAAAACTCACAGTGGAAAATTGTTTACGAGGACATATAAAAGTGATGGACCGGGGTGAAAGCTAAGGCTACGCAGAGCCGGTCTACGACGAGCATTACGACTCTCCATTTAGCCCCATTGTATAGAACTTGGTTGCAGAATCAGAATTGGCTTCATTAATAAGGATATTCTCTCTCTTTTGGCACATAAACACGGTGTGGTCATACAGTAAGTATACTGTATATGTGTATAAGAACGTTGAAGAGACTGTCAGAAACTTGTTTAGATAAACCACACAAACTTGGAGGAGGTTCTGCAGGCTACAGACGGCTACACTTGGAGGTGGCGGCATAAAATGGAATAACTGTATCACAAGATACAATAAGGTGTAACCCGCTCGTTACCACTGAATGTCTGGACTAGTGACTAGGTTCGTAGAGGAGGGTTTAAAAGAGAAGTGACAGACACAATGAATAAATGGAGCCACGACGTATGCTGGATGAAAGTTGTTTGTATTAAATTGTAGAAAATAAAAAATAAAATAAAATTCAATTCAACAGTTTTACAGTATCCTTAAACCCAAAACCAAAAATAAAGTGTCCAATAAGAACCTCAGTTGTTCCTTTAATTGTCCTTTGGTTGTTCCTTAATGTTCGTGAATGTTCCTTTAATTGTCTTTGAGAAGTCCTTTAATGTATGGTTCGTCAGCGCGCTTAAGTCAGTGTGTGTAAGTCAGGGGAAAAGTCAAAAGAGTCAGGGGTGTGTGTGTGTGGTGGTCCTACCACTCCACACACTCAAAGTGAAGGTGAAGAAGGCTGGATGTCCTCCTCGGGCTCAGGTGCTGGTTCTCGATTCCACTAGCTCGCCATCTCCCTCAACAGGAGAATCCAAATCCACATCAAGGTTCTGAGGGTCTCAAAAAACCTAGCCTGTATAAAAACAGGGCTTTACTTTAACACAAAATCATCAAACTTCTCTTATGGCCATATTCAATACACAATATAAATCTCAACACACTACTGAAACACAATAGTGATTAAATGAATTATCTTTTTAACTGTACAGTTCTTTTGTTTTTTTATCTCAAGGTGAGTATTTTCACACATTTCAATCATTTTACATCAACATGAATTATTTTAGCTATTTAATCATTAATTATGATCATTTTAGCTTCTTTACCATGAATTATGATAAGTTTAACTCAGTTTCCCACATCAATTATTGTTCATTTTAATCATTTTTAACCATTTCACACATTTTCATTGAATTATGAACTGAAAATTAGCTAAATGCACCTTTAACATCATAATATCAGTTCAGGACTTCAGAGTTTCTGCCTCTGTGATGAATGAACATGCTTAGCAGGTTTTTAACCGATACACACCCAAAACAGTGCATCTCGTAATGAATGTACACATACAGAAAATAAATAGCACACCTCATGTCTTTTATCAGATTACCAGAGCAACATCTACGGCTTTAAGTCTTAAAACACAGAGTAACCAGTAGCGAGTAAACAGTAACGGCAGGTCACATTACGTTCATGAGTAAACAAGCTTTCTGCCGTCTCCCAGGCTAAACCACGATGTGGCTACTATGCTTAGCATGTACTAGCGCTACTTAGCTCGAGCAACTCACCAGGTCTCGGACGAAAATAACAAACCACAGGTCCTCGACCACCTCTCTGCTGCAGGTAGGCACACTCTCCCGGGTATTGCTGTGTTGATAAGCGACTTAACAACTGCTATTTTCGTAACTTTTTATCGACTTCTTCCTCTGTGTTTTCATCTGCTCGCACCGCTGCTCTGACTCTGTAGCTCTGAATCCGCACCGCACTACTCTCTGCCTATCACTCCGCACTGTTACTCTCGCGAGCAGAGGGTGGGACTACTTTCTTTCACAAATCATGCATCTAACACAACAAATAAAGACTGAGTGTGTGCAAAATGAATATTATTAACAAAATAATAAATTAAAGAGGGTTACTTAATAAAAAATAATATTTAAAGGGAAACAACACTAGTAACCGTTTTCTCTACTGGGTTACACCCTCCCCTTTAATTCCCATGCACGTCCCGCTGCATGTTATTACTCTACAATAGGAGTGGTCATTTCAAAAGCTTGACTCTGGGACCATTTATTGTCATTATTCAGGGAATCAATAAAAGCTTCACTTAACCCTTGGAATAGTGATTTAACAACTGTGACTAATGGATTGCCTAACTGAGGATACTCAAGTCTTTTTGATGGCTGACGAAGCCTCTCAGATCTGCGTATGGACTGAGACAGGTCTGAGTCGTTGCTTTGAGCCACTGTCACTGGTTCCTCATTAGTCACTGATTCGTCATTAATCTCTGATTCCTCATTAATCTGGTCTCTCATCTCTGTTTCAGCCACGTTTTGACTTTCGGTCTGCATGGAGCTTGTTCCAGGTAGGTCTGACCCATCTGCCAAGGTGTTTTCTGGCGTGGATGGAGGCTGGTTAAAGAGGCTGTCTCCTGCCTCATGGTCAGTTTCCTCACTACCAAGCGGCTCGTCTGCTGTGATTTCATGTTCAAGGTTTGACTCATTTGTTTCACTTTCCTTTTCCTTTTCAGGTGGTTCCGAGATGGGCTCTCCATCACTTGGCGTCTCCATGGAAGGACTTCCAGGTAAGTGTGGGGCTCCAATGGACATTTCCGGTAAGTGTATTTCAGTTGCAGGTAAGTCGTTGTCAGGTTCTCCTCCAGGTTTCCCAAGTTCCTCTTTTTGTTTTCCTGGGTTCAGTATTGGTGTGTCATATATTTTGATGAAATGTGTCTCTTTTATCTCTTGTGATGGTTCAAACTGATAACAGACTTCATCATCATCATCATCCTCTTGAATCAAGTCGTTAGCCTCTGCTTGAGTGACACTTTGTCGAGTTCGTGGTCTTTGAGGTTTACTGATACGCTCAGGCTCCTCCTCTTCCGCCTGCGGAAGGAAACCACAAGGGAGCAAAAGGTCTCTGTGGAGCGTTCTCAGGGGACCATCTTCTTTCTCTGGTTTCAATGTATACACAGGCAAGTCTCCCATCCTCTTGGTGACTACATACACTGTTGGCTCCCAACGGTCTGCCAGTTTGTGTTTACTCCTGAGACGAAGATTTCGGACTAAGACCCTGTCTCCAACATCCAACGTGGACTCACGGATAACCTTGTCAAACCTTTTCTTGTTTTTCTCAGCCACTTGACGGGAGTTTTTGGTAGCTAGCTCGTAGCTTTCCTTAAGATGACTTTTCAAGGTTTTGACATAATGTGAATGCGAGAGGGTCTGTTTGTTGGTAACTGGTAGTCCAAAAGCAATATCCACAGGCAGTCGTGGCTGTCTTCCAAACATTAGCTCGTACGGGGAAAAGCCTGTAACATCATTTTTTGTGCAATTATAAGCGTGTGTGAGGGGCTTCACAAAGTCACGCCAGTGTGTTTTTTCTCTGTCTTTCAATGTACCCAACATACTAAGTAGAGTTCGGTTGTAGCGCTCTACTGGGTTCCCTCTAGGGTGATACGGGCTGGTTCTCACCTTTCGTATGCCTAGAAGGGAGCACAGTTCTCGGATGGTATGCGACTCGAAATCTCTCCCTTGGTCGCTGTGGAGCCTCTCGGGAAACCCGTAGTGCACAAGGAAATGTTCCCACAAGCATCGCGCCACAGTGCTAGCCTTTTGATCTCGGGTGGGAATGGCCACAGCGTACTTAGTAAAGTGATCTGTTATCACTAGAATGTCTTTTGTGTTCTTGCTATCAGGCTCTAACGAGAGGAAGTCCATGCATACGAGCTCTAACGGCCTGGTGGTCTGGATGTTTACAAGCGGGGCCGCCTTATCCGGTGGAGCTTTTCTGCGGACACATCTCTCACACATCTTTACCTTTCTTTCGACGTCTGAGGCCATCCTCGGCCAGTAGAAACGAGACCTTACAAGTTCGACCGTTCGCTCCATCCCTAAATGGCCCATATTGTCGTGAAGGTTTTGCAACACAGTGGGCCTGAGGGCCTCAGGGAGAACGAACTGCATGATGGTTTCGGTTCCAGAAAAACGCTTCCGGTAAAGGAGGTCATCTTTAAGCTCAAGACGCTTCCATTCCTTCAAGATCAAATGGAGGTCAGAGGAGTCGGCTTTGAAACCGGCAGGTAAGTTACTTCCTGATTCTAATAGGCTGATGACTTTGCCAATGTTAGAATCGTCCCTCTGTGCCTGCATGAGATCAGAATGACTGTACTTTGGGATTGTTAGAAGTCCATCGTTTAGATCTTCCTCATCAAAGACAGTAGGAATGGCTGCGGAAGACATCGCAAGAGACTGCACAAGGCCAAAAGGTGGTACATCACCTGACAAAGCTGTATGCCTCTGGCAGGCTGCAGTGACAGTGTCTGCAAAAAGAAGGTGAGAAGGCTCAGAATCTCTTACAGACGACAGAAGATGAGACTTGAACTTCTCGATGCGTTGACATTCCTCCTGAGAAGCAAAATCTTCCACAAGTGCCCCATGAGGCCGTCTGGATAGGCCATCCGCATCTAGATTCTGTCTGCCAGCTCTGTATTTGATGTCGAAGGTGTAGGTTGACAACGCTGCAAGCCAGCGGTAGCTAGCGGCATCTAGCTTTGCTGTGGTGAGCAGGTACGTTAAGGGATTATTATCTGTAACGACGGTGAATGTATTGCCGTACAGATAATCATGAAATTTGTCGGTGATGGCCCATTTAAGAGCCAAAAACTCCAATTTATGAGCCGGGTATCTGGACTCACTTCTAGATAAACCTCGGCTCGCGTAGGCAACCACACGTGCGGTTCCCCCCTGGTTCTGATACAGGGCGGCTCCTAACCCCGTGGTGCTCGCATCTGTATGAAGAGAGTAGGGAACCTTCGGATCAGCATAGCCGAGCACGGGTGCAGAGGTGAGTTTCTCAATTATTCCTTCAAAGGCTTGCTGACATGCCTCACTCCAACGTTCCCCGAAAGGCTGCTTCGGGTCTAGGTATTTACCATCATTTGGACCGGCTTTGCAGCCCTTCCGCCGAGGTGGATAGCCAGCAGTGAGAGAGGTAAGTGGTTTCACTATCTTCGAATAGTCCTTCACGAACCTCCGGTAATAACCGGTAAAGCCAAGGAATGACTGGAGTTCTTTCAAGGTTTGTGGTCTTGGCCAGGTTTTTAGTGACTCAACCTTCTCGGGATCGGTTTTCACCCCCTCCCTGGACACAATGTGTCCTAGATAACGAACGGAGGTCTGAAAGAACCTACACTTGCTAGGCGAGAGCTTGAGCCCGTATTCTCTCAGGCGTTCAAGGACATGAATGAGCCGGGTCTCATGCTCTTCAAGTGTACTGGAAAACACGATTAAATCGTCCAAGAAGACGAGGACTTCTTTCAAGTTGATGTCTGTCATACACTTTTCCATGAGCCTTTGAAAAGTGCTCGGAGCGTTTGTAATTCCCTGCGGCATACGATTAAATTCATAGAACCCAAAGGGACACACAAACGCAGTCTTTGGTTTATCTTCCTCACACATCTCGATTTGGTAATAGCCCGACTTGAGGTCCATCACCGAAAACCATTGTGACCCAGCAAGGGCTGAAAAAGAATCCTCTAAGTTCGGCAATGCATAGGCGTCACGGATGGTCTGCAGATTTAGTTTTCGATAATCTACACATAACCTCACTTCACCATTCTTTTTCCGCACTACAACAATAGGCGAGGAAAACGGAGACTCAGACTCTTTAATGACACCGGCATCTAAGAGTGCTCTAAGATGTTTTTTGACTGCCTCGTAATCATGAGGGTGAATGGGTCGTGACCTCTGCTTAAAGGGAGTCTCGTCTTTGAGGTTAATGTGATGCTGAACCTTGGTCGCATGACCGAAATCAAGGTCGCTGTGAGAGAAGACATCGGAGAAAGTGTTTAATGTTTTTGTAATTCTGTGCTTCCATTCTTCAGGAACTGACGATGTACCAAAGTCGAAGTCCAAGGAAGACTTTGTGTCCGTATCCTGCTGCTGGACAGAACAATTGACAGTGAGAGGTAGGTCACTTTTCTCTCTGGGCGAGGGATTTGGAAGGACGGAGTCAGGGGCGACTAACTCAGCGATCACACAATTTGTGGGAAGTGTGATGTCGTGATTTGTCTCGTTCCTCAGGAGCACTGGAACTTTGTAGGGACCATGCTTTGGAAGAGTGATCAAGCAGCAATCTACAAAGACACCACCTGGCAAGGATGAGCTAGTCGGCTGCTCAAGTAATGCCCACTGTTCTGGCTCTGCTTGGTTGGAGCACACAAAACCCTCAACCAGTACCTTCTGGTTTGCAGGTAGGACGTCTTGAGTTTGACCTTTAAGTTTCACCAGACCAATCTTGCCATTTCCTGATTGTTTCTTTCTGATCTCCAGTGTTTTCAGAACCTGCTGATAGCCATAAGGAATGGACTGACAATGAGGTAAGGACTCACAATGTAGGTCATACAAGGGGTCAAGAGTGTTTGTGCCAATTAACAGGGGGATATCACTGTTTGAACGGAGATCAGGGACAATTAGGGCCAAGGTAAGTATTTCAGGTTCAGTCTCTAGGAAGTTTTTTGGGAACTTTATGTTGGTCTCCACATATCCGAGATATGGGACAGTCTGGCCATTTGCCCCCTCGACCTCTAAAAGGTCTGAAATGGGTTTAATGGGGTGCTCAGACAGATGGTCTTGGTAGAAGGTCATGGATATGGTAGTGACTTGCGAGCCTGTATCCAGTAAGCAGCTGCAGTCCACCCCATTGACAGCTACTCTGGATGTGCACTTTCTCCCCACAAGTCGACTAGGTAGCTTTTTGTTGTTATGTGCATCAGTTTTTAAACTCATTGCCTTCTTTGTATTTTTTGAAGTGGGACGTTTCTCATCCCTAGCTTCTGTCTGTCCCACAACAGAAGCTTCAACTAGTTTAAATCAGGTGTGTCAGTGGGGTTATTGTAGCTTTCCCACACGCGCTGCTTTTCTTTGAGCGCTTTTCTCTTGGCAGCTACTAGCACTGGGTTTGGATCTTTGCTGCATGCTGATGCAATGTGAGCATCCTCCCCACACCTGAAACAATACCACGGCTTCGGTCGTGGGACCCTTGCTGTGATTTGTTTGATTTCTTTCATGTCTGATTCAACTTTTGTCTTTTGTTGCTGTTTTTTGTTCCCTTTTGTTGCAGTTTTTACAAGTTTGTCTGTGCATCTGGCCTGGAGCTGTGCTACTTGGGCGCTAAGATTTGCAAGCTGTGTCCTGAGATCATCATCCGATGTGGGAGCATCAGCAGGATCCATAATGGGGTAAGAACTACTGGTGTCTGGCATGCATGTGGTCTGTAATTGTGTGAGAGCTCTTGTTTTTGTTATCCCCAAATGTTGTTTCATTCTGGTTGCTTTACTTGCCTGCTTATCCTCTTCAGTGCGCAGTAGTAGAAGCAGTTCTGCAAATGAAGGAGGGTCGCTTTTCCGCTGTTCAAGCTGAAGGATGGTTAGCAATGGGCTGTCCCAGCAACCACGACAAAACTGTCGAAGAAGCTGTTTATTTGCATCACCAGGAGCGATCCCACCTCTGCTGATTACGGAGCTCAAAGCAGTGTGTAATCGCTGCAAGTAATCAGCTGATTTCTCACCAACATTCTGGTTGGTGTTCAAAAAGCGAGCAAAGAGCTCATCACCGTCCTCTACTGCAGCATAGGCCGAATCAAGCAGCGTGAGGTAAGTCTTAGATGTAGCTGTTGGGCCTAGTGATTTCACTACATTGGCTGCTGGTAGTGAGAGACTCTCCATAATTTTTCTGACAACCTGGGTGTCGGAGATGGTGGGGTCATTTATGCAAAACTCTACACTGCTACGCCAAGCATCATAATCGACTTCAAAAGCTGGGTGGGGAACTCTCCCTGAGAAAGGTTTCAGTTTGTAAGACATGTTTGAATGAGAAGCTACATCACTGCTTTTAACAATGTGCTCCACGATGACACGTTGCACCTCTGGTGTGCTGATCAGATCTGCTGGGAACTGGGGGGATTGGATTTTGCTTTCTTGGAGCAGAACAGTCTCACTGGTGGCTTCAGCAAGCTGAGGTGTGACACTTACCGTGTCTGCATTTTCAAGAGCAGGAGAGACAGGTGGCGTACCTTGAGGTTCATCTGGAGGGGACAATGGCTCTGGTTCTGCAGGAGTTTCAGTGACATTGGCTGCTGCCTCTTTCCCCATTGACTCCCCTATTCTAGCCAACTCTGCCTTCAGAATGTCTTCAAATGATCTACTGCTCCTCTTTGCCAAATCCTGCAACTCAGTCAGGTAAGCTACAGTTGCAGAAGCACTAACCTCAGTACTGTAGACACTGGCTAGGCTTTGAATGTGATGAACGACTCCTGGGTCTGTAGTGGGTCTGTGTAAAGGTAAATGTTTCTCTAGCTCTTTGACTGTAGCCTCATGTTGAAACTCAACAATAACCTTTAACTCTTTTTCTGCAGATGGAACTTTAACGACCCTGACTATTGACCCATACTGTTCCAGGAAGCTAAAGGCTTCATCATCAAGTGTGGTTTTAGTTAGCCCGCTAACTAGAACTGCATTCTGAATTTTAATATTTTCTGACTTCACAACCTCCATTTTTTCAGTTAAACACGCAAAGAATATTTTTCTGAACCAACAATGAAGACAATTTGTAGGAAAACTCAAGGTAAGTAAATGTGAAATTCACCGTTCGTTGCTCCAGTTACTTAATTGTGGTCTGTTCAAATGTAAAAAATGAAAAGTGTCTGATTACAAATAAAACCCTCCTGGCTAGCTCGCCAAGTTTTACCTGTAACCCGCTCGTTACCACTGAATGTCTGGACTAGTGACTAGGTTCGTAGAGGAGGGTTTAAAAGAGAAGTGACAGACACAATGAATAAATGGAGCCACGACGTATGCTGGATGAAAGTTGTTTGTATTAAATTGTAGAAAATAAAAAATAAAATAAAATTCAATTCAACAGTTTTACAGTATCCTTAAACCCAAAACCAAAAATAAAGTGTCCAATAAGAACCTCAGTTGTTCCTTTAATTGTCCTTTGGTTGTTCCTTAATGTTCGTGAATGTTCCTTTAATTGTCTTTGAGAAGTCCTTTAATGTATGGTTCGTCAGCGCGCTTAAGTCAGTGTGTGTAAGTCAGGGGAAAAGTCAAAAGAGTCAGGGGTGTGTGTGTGTGGTGGTCCTACCACTCCACACACTCAAAGTGAAGGTGAAGAAGGCTGGATGTCCTCCTCGGGCTCAGGTGCTGGTTCTCGATTCCACTAGCTCGCCATCTCCCTCAACAGGAGAATCCAAATCCACATCAAGGTTCTGAGGGTCTCAAAAAACCTAGCCTGTATAAAAACAGGGCTTTACTTTAACACAAAATCATCAAACTTCTCTTATGGCCATATTCAATACACAATATAAATCTCAACACACTACTGAAACACAATAGTGATTAAATGAATTATCTTTTTAACTGTACAGTTCTTTTGTTTTTTTATCTCAAGGTGAGTATTTTCACACATTTCAATCATTTTACATCAACATGAATTATTTTAGCTATTTAATCATTAATTATGATCATTTTAGCTTCTTTACCATGAATTATGATAAGTTTAACTCAGTTTCCCACATCAATTATTGTTCATTTTAATCATTTTTAACCATTTCACACATTTTCATTGAATTATGAACTGAAAATTAGCTAAATGCACCTTTAACATCATAATATCAGTTCAGGACTTCAGAGTTTCTGCCTCTGTGATGAATGAACATGCTTAGCAGGTTTTTAACCGATACACACCCAAAACAGTGCATCTCGTAATGAATGTACACATACAGAAAATAAATAGCACACCTCATGTCTTTTATCAGATTACCAGAGCAACATCTACGGCTTTAAGTCTTAAAACACAGAGTAACCAGTAGCGAGTAAACAGTAACGGCAGGTCACATTACGTTCATGAGTAAACAAGCTTTCTGCCGTCTCCCAGGCTAAACCACGATGTGGCTACTATGCTTAGCATGTACTAGCGCTACTTAGCTCGAGCAACTCACCAGGTCTCGGACGAAAATAACAAACCACAGGTCCTCGACCACCTCTCTGCTGCAGGTAGGCACACTCTCCCGGGTATTGCTGTGTTGATAAGCGACTTAACAACTGCTATTTTCGTAACTTTTTATCGACTTCTTCCTCTGTGTTTTCATCTGCTCGCACCGCTGCTCTGACTCTGTAGCTCTGAATCCGCACCGCACTACTCTCTGCCTATCACTCCGCACTGTTACTCTCGCGAGCAGAGGGTGGGACTACTTTCTTTCACAAATCATGCATCTAACACAACAAATAAAGACTGAGTGTGTGCAAAATGAATATTATTAACAAAATAATAAATTAAAGAGGGTTACTTAATAAAAAATAATATTTAAAGGGAAACAACACTAGTAACCGTTTTCTCTACTGGGTTACAAAGGCAACTGATCAAGTTGATTTACAGTTGCATCACTTCAGTACTTTAGTAGTAGTACTATAGTACTTTCATATCCTGATGGATTTTTTCTTTTCCTGGCTTTTTTTTTAATTTTATTTATTTTTGCCTGGCCCCAATACTCCTTCGTAGAGCTCTCAGTACTTGGCAGCTTGTTTACGTGTTTATAGGACAAATGTGTTACCATAACAACCGTGCAAAAGGCAATCACAAAAGTTGACAGGTGTGTAGTTGAGATTAAAAGAGGATTGAACTGCGTGTTGCCTTTTTGTAGTATCAGTTTATGAATAAAATATATTTCAGTTTGTTTTGTAAGTTTTTCAGGCCTTGAAATCTTTCCATTCATTTATTATTTCCTCTTATAAATGACCTGTTGTTCTTCATTAACCTCCATCAACTGAATCCACACACACATACACATATACAGGCACACATACACACACACAAAACAAAAAATCCCTGAGGCCATGATGGACTCGTCAATTTGATTATAGCTACTCAGATTAATACACTAGTTTGGAAACATGCACATTAAACGCTGCAGAAATAATCAGCTGTCGCCAGAAATATGGCAGAAATATATGTGGATTTGTGGAGGATTTATTGCCGTCATTTAGGAGGAGGTTTACAGTTGCCGGAGCCGGGGAGGAAAAGCATGGCTGATGAAAAATAGTCTGTCAATCTGTCTGCCCTGGGTAGAATCTCAAAGCCAGAAATCTGACGGTAAGAATGAAATATTATGTGAAGTGTGAAATATTCCAGTGGTGAAATATTCTGCTCTGTCTGTCCTCATTATCCATCTCTCTCTGTCTGCCTCCCTCTTTTGTCTCACTTTCTCCCTTTCTTTCCCTCCACTGACTCGACTCTCTTCATCTCTCTGCCCTCTCAGCCTCTCTCTCTCTCTCTGTCTCCCTCGGTGCTGCAGGGAGTTGCTCAGCATCAAACTGGTCACAGGTTTCTCACAGGAGAGGAAGAGGAGGAGGGGAGGACAGAGACGCAGAGGGCTGGAGGAGAGTAAGAGGTTTTTTTTTTACTTGCCTGATGTAAAATAATAAATAAAAGGGTTGTGAAAGTCACTACAGCTATAACCCTGAGCTATGAAAGCTGATGTCAAATACTAAATGATCTCAAAACCTTATCTATTCATCTGTGTGTTTTTGTGCAACTTCTTTTAAACTACCGTCCTACAAAAATTAACTAAGCTGTGAATAGCCGAAAACATATTTTGATTTGATTTGAAAATAGAGACATTGACATTTAATTGAATTTAATTTGTGTGGCAGAGAATAAACTGGCTCTTTGCACAACTATGGAGATATCAAGGCTATGGAAATGAAAAGAAAAAAGACAAACAGACTCGAAGTTGGACTGAATACATTTAAGTGAAGTCTTCATTCAGGATCCTCTGCTTTTGTTGCAGCTCTGATTCTCATTGACTCACAGGGAGCAATGTTGATCTTTATTTTACTTTCGTCAAAGTCAGTAAATGAATAATGTCCTCACTCAGTTGCATTCTGCTTATTGGACCAGTGTCGTCTTCTTTAGCTGGGGAGTAATGAGAGAGAAAACAGTGACGATGGTAATAAATAAGTCTTGACCGTAGAGTCCTGACTGATTTTCCATCAGACTTTCATACACCGGCCGGTGTGATTGTGAATCATAAATAAAATCAGATTTTGTTGTGGTAGTAAAAAAAAAAAAAAAAATCTTCAAACTGACTTGGCGAAACCCACAGACTGAGCACAACCCTGATCACCTGCACAGGCTTTTATTGATATCTATACATATTTATAAAGTGTTTACAGTATAAGCAATAAAATTTTATTTTTATTGCATATCAATAGAAAAAGATGTAAATAGGTTTTATATGCAATAAAACACTGTATTGCGGCCATAATTCTTTATGTCTACTGTTAAAGGACATTTTAATTTAAATGGTACAAAGTTCACACATCTTCACAGCTGGACTTGCATCAGTGCTGACTTCTTCTATTCAGGTAGATTTGAACCATTTGAACCAAGCTCCCTCCATGTTGCTGATTTACACCTCCTGAGTTACTGGAGCAGCAGAAGCAGCAGTAGCGGTAGCTCTGCACCGGCCTGAGTCCAGTGTGGAGATTAGTTTGGCAGTGAAGACTTCGGGTCCAATCATTAAACCTCCCTCTCTAATGAATCTACTTGGACTAATTGGTCAGAAATGAGCTGAATCCCTGCGATCACATCTCAAGTCACGGTGCAGAGAGCAGGACGCTGTCCGTGGTGCTGATCACACACACACTGCTGTCCGTGGTGCTGACAGCAACATGGAGACACTTGGCTGCCTTTATCCAGGTGCAGCGCTCACAAAAGCACTTTTTTTTAAAACACCTTCTGCAAGCTTTTTTGCTGATGTAATTGATCGTGTCATCTCTTCCCTCTCAGGGTGAATCCCATCCCTCTCTCTCAGACATACACCTGCCTGCCAGACAGACAGACGTGCCACATACAGAGTTAATTCAAAAGCTTGCTCCTGAACCAGATGAAAGATTGTATTTGTGTCATTGACTCGAACTGATTCGTTTGACACTGTGACGCTTGATGCGTCGTGTTGCTTCTTTGCTGCAGGAATTTTGGTTGGAAATGAGATTTCACACGCTCCTCCGCTAACCAGAGCGCACAGGAAAGTGTGGGGAACTTTTTTGGAGACAAAAATATTGTGAAGTGCTCACCCACACACAAATACATGCCCACCACCCTCCCCTCCACTCCCTTCCCTGCACCGCCACCACACACTCATCCTCGTGTGCGTGCATGTGCACAGACACACACAGACAGAATAATAAGAATACCTCTGCACTCATGCTGAGATGAGAGCTTGCAAGTGGAAAATAATGACATCTATTGGGAGTCAAGCATCCACCCCCCCCTCCACCCGCTCTGTAACACACACAGATACACACACAAAAATGCACATGTGCACACACAAGTTGATAAATACACTAATTCTCCTGCTCACATTATGCATATTGGATAGAAACGGCTCGAACAGGCTTTTCGGTTCAGCCTGGTTCAGCGTGTGTTTGGCTGGCACATAACTGTTGCTGCTGCTGCTGCTGCTGTGGAAATTAACAGGAAGTCTCTGCGTCACCTGTGGTACCTGATGTGCTGCCATGGCAGAGGTATTTCTTGGCTCGGGAACCCGGTGCTGCTTGTGTTGCCAGTTCTCTGAGTCATGTGCTGTGTCTACAAAAGAAGTATATAAATCTGACCTCCATAAATAACACTCGCACAGCGTTTCTGCCGTCATCCTGCGTACACTGAAGAAACATTAGATAATATAAGAATTCAGGTTTTAATTTGATGCATTGTGCTTTTTTTTTATATCACACAGACTCCTCTCTCATACTGGTGCTTCAAAAAAAAAAAGACAAGACAAATAATCACAACTGCAACATAAAGATAAGGATTCACTGTGCACCAGGGGATAATCTCCTGATACTGTGTTGTATAGCTGCGGGTTGTACAGTATAGCACGCATGAGGTAGTCATTTAAGAGTCCCCTTTTCCTGGCACGGACGCAGCTTTGGTATTGTGGGATTTTCCAAATTATTGCACCTGAGAGAAGCAGGGGTTACCAACAACAGAGACACAGGGAAAAGCTTGTCTCACTGAGTCACTGTGGGAGTTGGGAACAGAAACAGATCAGAGTTGGACGGGTTCGATTTCTGGTCAAATAAGGGAGAAGTTGGGGCGGGGCGTGGTGCAGCGTTTTCATGTTTTTAGTCCATGTGTTGTGTGCCTGTCTTTCTTGTTAAATTCATGTTGTACCATCTACCATAGGACCACAATGGAAATAAGCCTTTTGGCTTTATTGTGTTCCTAATCCTTTTGAACACTGGTTTTTGTTCAATAAAGTTTTCAATCAATCAATCAATCAGTGGTTAAAGCGGCCACCCCATGAGGCTACAGTCCACAACGCAGGCGTCCCTGGTTCGAATCCCGTGTCGGACAGACATTTCCTGCATGTCATTCCCCCTCTCTCTGCCTCCCCCTTTCCTGTCTCCTGTCTATCTCACTATGTATTATCAAATAAAGGCAAAAAAGCTATATATATATATATATATATTTATATATTTATAACTAAATAAATAAATAAGGGAGAAGTTATAGCTGCTAGTGTGTATTTTGAGTAAAATGAGTTGTGACGTCAAACTGAGGCTCAGAGACACTGAGAAAAGCAGCGAAAGTTCGTGCAACAAGTTTTCTTCATTAGCAGAAATTGATGAATAGAGGCTGTAGTCATCGCTGCAGTAGCTTCAGGTTTAATTCCACCCCTGGCAGCCCTTTGCTGCGTGTCATCCCCCTCCTCCTTTTACTCCCCATTTCCTGTCTCTCTCCAACTATACAAATGTTTAAATGATCTTCATCAGAAGTCATGTTTTGTGTTGGTTTTAATGGAATTGTAAATGTTACAATTTCCTTTTTTTTATAGTACTTTATACACCAAAGTACACTTTTATCTGAGTCACTGTGAATGATAAGTCCCTGAAGTGCTCAGATAAAATGACAATGACCTGACAGCTCTGGCTGAGAACAGCTAATAAATGGACACAGCGGCGACAATTTCTCTCTCGACTATCACAACATGTTGACACATCATGACTTTAGAGAGTTGAAGAAAGAAGATTTGTATAAATCAGTTCATGGAAAGACACTGTAAGAGAAACATTTACTTCTGTTGCACACAACCATGATTTAAAAAAATATATAAAGCTCAATCCTCAAATGACTAGCAGCATCTTTTCTAATCTCTTATTGCCTGGTTTCAAATCTGTCAAATGTCACGGGTCTTAATCTGATCAACCTGTAGCCTGAAGGTACAGCTTCAGATGACCCTGATGGCCACTGGGTCAGGCTGTGTTCATATTCACTTCCTGCATTAAAGCTCATCCTCATTCTTTTGAATGTAGCGAAGGTGTTGTGTTTGTTTCTGGAAAAAAAAAAGAAGACAAAAAAAAAAAAACAGTGCTGTGCAGCAAACAGTTGAACCTGGGTCAACGCTTCATTAGCCAAACAAATACAAACAAAACACTAGCAGATCACATTGCTGCATGAAATATTATCATAAAATGATCAAAAGCTCTTATAATATCTACTATAAAAAACGATTTAGTATGTTAGCTTGTGTAACACCTTTATACTCATTGATCTGATCATGTTAATTGGGATTTCTTGGATCAGAATCAGAATTCATTTGTCATCGTACAGCAGTACAACGAAATTAAAAGCCTTTTGTATTTGTTTTTTTGGTCTGAACACTTGCATCATTATGTCCAACTTCAAAAATCAGAAGATTTCATATGGTCTTTGACTTGCACAGCCTTGAGTAGCCTGACCGTTCACATTACTTAAGTGAAGTGACACCAAACTGAACACAACAACAAAGGAAGGTTTTATTTTGTAGCTACTGTTTACAGCTGACGAGACTGACGAGAGTTTATTTCAGAATATCATTTTTAAATGAACAGGGAAGATATTTTTAAAATGTGAGCACTATGACAAGATACAAAAGTTGTAGACAAAGCAGGAAATGAGTAAAAATCTTCAATCATGTTCAAGTCAGTGATTAACATTAACCTCAATGACTGATGCAGTCATTTTCCGGGAGCCGTTTTTCTTTTTCTTTTAAAAAAAAATCCCTATAGCCTTTCAAATCAAAGTAGTGGAGAACTGAGACGCCGTGAATAGTTGTAATCAGCTTCTTGTCCTTTCTGCGCAAAACCATTGTCAGTGAAACAAAATCACAGTGATGGGCGGACAAAAGAGAGAGGGGGAACATGATTGGCTGTTGACAGTCTGCAGATTCACAGAAGTTCGACTGTGGCCGACTTTTTTTTTTTTTTTTGGCTTTTGACAAGTTTGTTTATTATTGTCTATCTCCATGTCGCCGGCCAAGTTTTGGTTACTAAGCTCCACAGGAAATGAATAGTCTTCCACTTGTTGATTGTGTTTCTTTGAGTGTGTGTGTGTGTGTGTGTGTGTGTGTGTGTGTGTATGTGGGGTTAGGGGAGGAATTAAATGAAAATTTTCACACAACGGTAAAAAGCAGCAATCGTGTGCATGCATGAATATTAAAAACCTAGAGCCACAAGCCAACAACACAGTGAATTAACCGAGCAAATGAACCAGAAAAATGAACAAACCAAGCAAAAAAAAAACTCCATCACTTTGTCACTCTGTCTTTACATCAGTGTGTAATTCTCTTCATCACTTCTAATCAGTCTATTAGGCAACTTTAACCGTTCCATTAAGTGTTTTCAGACCTCGTTAATGTCCCACTATAGAGTGTGTTTGAGTGTGTGTTTGGGAGAGTAGCAGCCAGCCAGCCCAGCGTACAGACTGTGCTCTGACTCAGCAGACAGAGGAGTGGAACTGAATGTTAAAAATGACTAAATGCTAAATGCCAGCTCAGTAATGAGAAACTGTCTGAAGCTGTCAGCAGCGGCCTCGGACCAAATGCTCCGGTTTGATTAAGACACCTATCGTCTGTGTGTCCCCCACAAACAGAAAACAGACTGCGCTGTAGAAAAAGGTCAGGTTTGCAGGGAGCGAGAAACATTTGTTCATTTATCCACTTACATCGCTTCCACTTCACAAAGTGTTTTAATGTTTTTGGCACATTCACAGATATTCGTGTGTGTGTGTGTGTGTGAGTGTGTGTGTGTGTGTGTGTGTGTGTGACAGTGCTGAGACAAAGTAAATTCTTCCAAATCCCAACTCTTATGGATCCATTTTCACGAGCCTTGAAATCTTATCTTCACAGACATTGAAGTGACAGTGGTGAGAGGCCGCGGGGTAGACCCACAACCTGCTGAGCTCACTGTATCTCATGTGGTCTGGGAAAAGGCCTCAGGGCCCGCCACGAGGAACTGGAGGATGTTAAGAAGACATGTGGTAAGAAGATGTCTGCCTTACCTCACTACACCTTCTGCCACCCCTGATAACCTATATGCAAATGTAATACAAATATTACATTTCCATATATGAGATATATGAAGGCTACCTGTAAGATGAAACCAACTACATAGAAAATTCATACACTGACATTTATGTATAGCCACTTTATTAGGTACCAGTGTTGAGGTAGGCTACTCAAGACCAGTCTTGGTCTCAGTCAATCTGGACTCAGGATTTTTCCTCAAGACCAGTCAAGACCATGTGACATCTTTTTTTTTTTAAACTGCAAATGTCTCTCTCTGACTCTGGTTTGTGTAATGTAATTAAATAATTTTAAGATAATTACAATTGTTCTATAAAAGTATATACTTGTGGGTAGGCTAACTATCTGAAAAACAAAACAGAGTCAAAAGTGGGAGACTTCAGGTTCTGTGTTGTTTTACTCTGTTCAATCCAAACTTCCCATCCATCCATCCATTTTCTATACCGCTTATCCTCACGGGTCACGGGTGAGCTGGAGCCTATCTCAGCTGACTTCGGGCGAGAGGTGGGGTAAAGTCTATTGCAGGGCTAACATATATAGACAGACAACCATTCACACTCTCATTCACACCTATGGGCAATTTAGAGTCGCCAATTAACCTAACCTGCATGTTTTTGGACTGTGGGAGGAAACCGGAGTACCCGGAGAGAACCCACGCATGCACGGGGAGCAAACTCCACACAGAATCCAAACTTGTCTTTAAATAATGTAAATATCAAACCATAGATTATTATGAGTACTGGCACTGAAAATGGTCTCGCATTGGGTTGGTCTCAGTCTTGGACTTGGTCTGCCCCCCTTTGGTCTTGGACAAAAGGGTTTGGTCTTGGTCTTGACTCAGTCTCGGGTAAGGTTGCAAACTAATGCAACAATAATGTGTTGGATTATGTAATTATGCCAATGAAGTGATCGTAATATTTGAAGCACATCTACTAAATAAACATCCCCCACCTGACGTCAGCAAAAACTGAACGTGTATAAACTTCATAAAAGAAGAATTTAAGGCAGAGCTGTTGCATTGGATCACACTATTAACTTTGAGTCTCTCACCGTTAAAGTTAACTTAACTTAAGTTTCTTAAGTTTCTCCTTTTAATGTCCTTGTTTGGTCTCCACCACCTCCCGAGGGAAACGCTCCGGCCCTTCAGCTGCAACACATTGTTCACCTGTTCATCACCACTTGTATCTGTCTGCTGTCTGTAGTGCAGGGTGAGATTTTAAAGTGTGTTTTGTTGCTTCATTGTCACTGAAAACAACTTCCCTGCTGCATCTGAAAACAGCACAATGAGCAGAGCACAGTGAGTCAGTCAAAACAGAAACGTTGTTGCTTAGAAATCACCAGTTTGAAGCTATGCTGCAGATTTAGGTAGCAATTTTATTAATTTGTAGGTTCATCAACAACATCTTTTTCCCGCATTGTCATTTCTCCTCAGTAGTTCAGGGTTTATTGCTGCTTTAGTTTAAATATCATTACCAGAGAAATGAGCAGCTGGATGCAGGTGAGAGGCTGTGTCCTGTTCACGCCTCTCCACAGGAATCTGATCCAGCCAAACAATGAGAGTGTGAGTCATACTCGGCATCGTACTGCGTGTGTGTCTGTTTATCTCCCCTCTCTCACACACACACACACACACACACATACACGCGTGCAGTGTTCCCACACAGCGGTGGACGTCTAGCTGTCCTTGCTTAACATGGACAGTGGATGTGGCCACAGTCTCATATCTCTCTCTCTCCATCACATCCACTTTTTGTTGTTGTGCCTTTTTTCTTTTTTTTTCTCTTTATCTCAGTGGCCTTGTCTGTATAACTGTCCATTTTACCATTTTATCTACGCTCTTACACACTCAGGTTGCTCCTGTGGGAAATCATTCCTTTCGACCGTTTTTTTTTTTTTTTTTAAGTAATCTAATAGCAGGAACCAGACGTACCAGGAGCTCAGGAACATTTTTTCACATTCCCATGACGCGATTCATGAATACATGCTGTTTTTCTTTCTTCTTTTTTTTTTATCACACTATCACTTGATTAAGGTGTTTGAAAGGACGATGGGTAGGAATTATGCACAGGTGTAAAAAGAGAGACCAGAACATCAGCGACACTTCTCTCACTCATTTTGAGCTTCAAAAATTCAGATAAATCTCCTATAAATGTCCTATTAAAGGAATAGTTCACCAAAAAATGAAATTCTCATGCTGATGAATACTCCAGAGTAGTTTTTTATTCCTCAAAGTGCATATGGAGACCCGGGAGGCCAGTTTGTCGTCCAACGAAATCCTTATATGAGAGTCAATAGGGCCCTACACAAAAAGTCCATAACACCACATAAAACCTTGTGCAATCTGCAATCCAAGTGTCCTGAAGGGATAAAGTTACTTGAAATAACGTCATTTACAGTAAGGCATTTTTACACCTTACCTTACCACCTTTACCTGTATTGAATTTGCCTGGTGCACGCTCTCTCATTCATGCGCGTGAACGTCAGAGCGCAATACAGGACTGTTTAGGTTGTAAAAATGTCCTAAATTACATAGTTTTGAGTAAACTCTGGACTATATCCCTTCTGGACACTTGAACTGCTAGCCTCGTAAACCAGCCTCCCCCGGAAATGCATTCAATTCATTTCTCAGGGGGAGTCTGGCCTCATACCCGTTGAAACCGTTTCGCCAGAAATCGGCCGTCTACCGAGCCAATCAGCGTCGCCGCTGTGGATTGACACAGCACGTTGGCCAATCATGGCCTGAAAACATCACTACATGGACTGGACTCACCTACAACAAACATGGCGGAGCGTCAAACAGCGGCGCAAAAACAGCAGTAAGGGAAGTTCTAAATGAAATACCAATTACAGAACTTAAACTAGAGCAAGAGTCGGCGCTTGTTGAGTTTCTTGAAGGAAAAGACGTTATCGCTGTTCTTCTTCAGTCCGTGATTGGCCAACGTGCTGTGTCAATCACAGCACGTTGGCCAATCAGGGACTGATTTGCTCGGTAGGCGGAGTGTTTTGGCGAAACGGTTACAACGGAGATGAGGCCAGACTCTCCCTGAGAAATGAATTGAATGCATTTCCGGGGGAGGCTGGTTTACGAGGCTATTGAACTGCAGCGGACGAGCAGTACATTAAAGGGTTTTTGTGTAGTTTTATAGACCTTTTGCGTCAGGTGTTTTTGACTCTCTTGTAAGGATTTCGTTGGACTACGAACCGGCCTTCCGGGTCTCCAGATGCACTTTGAGGAATAAAAAACTACTACTACAGTACTACTCTATTCATCAGCATGAGGGTGAGTCAATAATGATTGAATTTCATTTTTGGTGAACTATTCCTTGAACCATTTAAAAAAAAAGTTAAAACTAAGAAACTAGAATGTCTGAGTCATGATGAAGAGAAAACTCCTCCCAACACCTCCTGTCCTGTAACGTCACTGGAGGAGTGGGACAAATTGATCACAGCAGTCTGGTGACGGTCCATTGTTCAAACAGTCTGCATGAGAATTTAACATGTATTATGAGTCCAGTACAATATAATCTCAGTACAAGCTGTGGTAAAAAAAAATAAAAAAAATCCCACAATACTCAGCATGACTCTTGACAGCTTTCAGACTGGCATGTTTGGGTTACAGGCTTAATCAATGAAATGTGATAAACCAGCATTTATTCCTTCCCTACGGAAGCGCCTTGCATTCACTTGATAACATTTTTTTTTACACACATTATCTTGTAATTACGAGAAAAGATCTTGTAATTATGAGATCCTGATCTCATAATTACAAGATCCTGTACTTACGAGATCCATCTCGTAAGTACGAAAAAAGATCTTGTACCATAATTACGACATCAGGATCTACGAGATCTCGCAATTACGAGATCTTTTGTCATAATTACGAGATCAGAATCTTGTAATTATGAGATACGGTGTCTAAAAGAATTCAAGTGAATGCAATGCACTTCTGAATGCTTCTGTACTTCCCCCTGCATTAAAGGAACTTTTTTTTCCCAGTCTCCAATTAGCATGAATTATGTTTTTTAGTGTAAGTCTACAAAGCATTGTTTTGAATTTAAGGTTGTTTTCTAGTATCTCTCTCCCTTGGCTTTTGTTTTTAGTTTTTTGTAAATTATTTTTTTGTTAACCTGCTGGGATAGGGATGGGGTGTGTGTGCACGTGCGTGTGTACTTGTGCGCTGAGGAACTCCATTTATTCATAAAATATATTTCTGCTGCTTTCTGTTGTTTTGTTCTGTTGTTCTCTCAAAACTAAAAAACAAAGAGGAAAAGCAGAGTGAAAGGCCCACAAAGCGATAAAAAAAAAAAATCAAAATCCCTGTAGTCTATTTC
The DNA here is from genome assembly GCA_030347415.2 of Decapterus maruadsi. Taxonomy (NCBI): domain Eukaryota; kingdom Metazoa; phylum Chordata; class Actinopteri; order Carangiformes; family Carangidae; genus Decapterus; species Decapterus maruadsi. Next base: position 28,068,880 of record CM064886.1, read on the forward strand.
TTAAAAAATTCCAGCAGTTTGAATAAATGTGTCTGCTGTTGAAGGTTGTCTTTTCCATCAAACCCACTGATTATCTGAGGTTTCACAAAGCCTTGTGTGGCTCAGGGCTGTCAGTCACTTTGTGGCACATCATCAAGTTCGACCACATCGTTGCCAAGGTGAGAGGGTGTCTTTATCACTGTGACAATAACAAAACCATTTGTTAAGGTTTTGTGAAGTCGTCTTTGAAACTCAAACCATGGTCTCTCCGGTTGTTTTTAACCAAAGCATGCGTCATATGTCACAAAAAAACATTGATTTTTCTTTTCTACTATAAAGTAAAATGAAATGTCTTCAATCCAGATCAGAAAAAACTGTGCTTTTACAGTTACAGTAAATATGGAGAACTCGTTGCTTAGTCTCCTCCATATACCATCTTTGCTTTACGCATTGTTATAGCCTTGGGTTGCTGTTGCATATTGTATTGCATCACTTTTTTTTTTCTCTTTTTGTCATTGATTATTGATCAGTTTGCTGTGCAAAACTTTCTTTGTTTCTCTGTGTGCGCTCAACCCTCTGAGATCATGTTGCGATAAAGTGCTTTATAAATAAGTGATAGAGAAGTTGAACTAATTGTGTTCAGCTCTGTTCTACTATACGGTCATATTTTATTCGGTTTGATTGTATTGCTCAATATATTTCCAATCTTATCCCATTCTGTTTGATTTGAACGTCATGTTGCTAATCATCTCTCTTCATCCGGCCGCTCAGCCTCTCTCCCATGATGACCGTATAAACCTCCCCCTTCCCTGTTTGTGTGACTCTTTTATTTTTGGTTGTTTTTTTTTGTTTCAGTCATTGCAGCTGCGCCAACCAGACACAGCTATCATCGAACGATTTTTATCTGGGTAACCCAGCGGCAAACTCCCACCCTTGTTGGCACTAGGCTCTTTTTATCAAAGCCGAGGAAGTTACTTTGATTTAGCAGACAACACAGAGTCTGTAATGATGTTCTCAGTGGAGCCCCCCCCCCCTCCTGGAGTGATTGCGGGCCACATTTGTTGGTGTTGTTTGGATGCATCAATCTCACCGCTGAATGGAGTGAGTGGATGGACGCCTGCTGCCACACTGTTCAGCATTCAAATTATCTTTCAGTCAATTAGTCATAAAGTTGAGAGGGGGGGGGGAGTGATAGAGCAAGCTTTTCTGTGTCTTTTCCCCTCCCAGAGTGACCTAAATCTGTTATTTCAAAGAAGTGACACCGAGTTCGTGACCAAGAGGCAGAAAGTCACCAGAGCAGTGAGAGATGAAACTTCCCTATTGCATAGAGCTGGAGTTTACTTTTCATTTCAGAGGAGGGGGTTATTTTAAGGACTTTATTATTTCTTTTCTTTTTTTTTCTTCTTCTCTCTCTTTTTTTTTTAAAGAAAGTATGAACACACGCACGCAGACACGCACACACCCACACATCCCCTCACTCCCTGACGAGAGTAGAAAAACCTCATTAAGATCAAAGACTTGTTTCTCTTAATTACTCTGTCGCTGCAGCCCCATCCTGCCCTCACACATGTGCATGCATGCGTGCGCACACACACACACACACAAACGTGGGTGCACACAAACAGCAACTAATTAGACAGTGGTTATTTTTAAACCGGGACCTCTATTTGAGAGTGTTGTCTGTGTTTGTGTTCAGGATCTGGGCTCCCCTATAACCTCATATCACTACCTCAAAGTCACATCACCCTAAAGGAGTTTGATACTCATGGAAAAGTAACATGGTACATCCACTCAAATAATGTATGTAACTACAATCTAATTGTCATACATCTGGTCGAGTGCACAGAACAGAGCAGTAATTAACGCCCCGCTGTTCATGCATGACTGAAGGTTGAGGATGGGCAGGTTCAGGGCAAGACATGTAATTGTTTTATTAATATAATGTCCAAAAAGACAGGTCGGGCCAGCAGCATCGCTATGATGCTATGTGTGTCAGTGCAAAAGATGATTACATTGATTGACTTAGAGGGAGATATACTGCAACAATCTCACCTCCATTTTTCACAGGTTTGGGGTGACACAGTGGTTCAGGTTAGTGCTGTCGCCTCACAGTAAGAGGTTTTTACGTTTGATTCCTGAGCCTGGAGCCGTCCTGTGTGGAGTTTGCATGTTCAACCTGTGCCTTTAAGTTCCCTCTGGGTTCTCCAGCTTCCTCCCACAGTCCAGACAGTTACACATTAGGCTGATTGATGACTCTACATTGAATGTGAGTGTGTGAAGCTGTTTGTTTCCTTATACACTGCCCGTCCCCAAAAAAAGTCACTGTCTGGATTTAACTAAGCTAATGGGTAACAGCCTCCCATTGGATAATTACTGCATGGATTATTATGTTTCAGCTGGCAACAACCTATTTAACCCTGACTGATGCAGTCTTGTTTCTTCAACAACCATGTTGGAAGACATATCCTGTGGTCGTGGAAAAGATGTTAATCTGTTTCAGAACGGTCAAATTATTGACATTAAGCAAATAAAACATCTAATGAGATTACTGAGATTACTAAAATTGGGTTAAGAACTGTCCGACTCATTATTAAAAACTTAATTTCATTGAGAATATTTGGAAAATGAATGTAACTCTGGACGAAACAAAATGTTGTGACATTAGAGAAGCGCATTTGCCATAGCAAATGCATGCCATAATCAAAGCTAAAGGCAGTCTAAATGAAAATAGTGTGAATTTTTTTTGGACGGGCAGTGTATGTTTCTCTGTAAAAGACCGGTCAGCTTTGTGATGGCCCCGGCCCATTTTGTCTGTTGCTGTTTGCCCCGCCTGTGCTCCACCTTTCCAGGGTCTTCTGGCCAAGCTTCTCCCCCATATCTGGTTGTGGGATTCACCTGCTGCTCCTCTATAGACCGTAGGCGTGGCAAATCCCAAATGGTGGTCTTTCTCCCTCCTGGATGGTTGTTTGGTTCTGGTTGTGTTTGCTTGGTTCTTTTGGTTTCTTTGTGACTTCCCACACACACACACACACCTTGTGCATTCAACACCCCTTAACTATTTACTGATTACTACTGACTTACACTTGAAGTAGTTTTTTTGCTTTACCGTTAATACATTTATGATTTATAATGTACTTGTAATGCTCTTTAAAGAGGGCATAACACCCTGTCCAGGTGTTACCTGCCACCCTACAGTATGTAAACTGGGATTGGCTCCAGTCCTTCCTGAACCTTCATGGATATAGACGATGCTTACACCCCCACCCCTGACAATGAGCAGAACCATGACCATCTACAATAGTGAAAAACAACTGCATCAAAATGAGCTAATAACCACGGGGGCGTGTTCCTGTATTATTTTTTTTGGTGTCCCTGTTGTAGTACAAAATAAACTGGGATTAAAATGTGACATAAGCCGTTAGAAAAAATCCACATAATCTTTTTTTTTTGGGATCACATTTATGCCTCCTCGGAGAAGGAGAAAATAGTTCTGTTTAGCACCAGTAGTTTTCCAACTTTTCAGCTCAGTGGAAACTTCAAAAACAAGATGTACACACTCAAAAACGACTTTTCTGTAAATCTTTGACTTATTCTTTTGTGGCTTTTACTCACTTGCACATAATTTAAAGGTGCTTTTGCATAAGTGTGGGTGTACGTGCGTGCAAGTATTTAAATACCATCATCTTTGTGCGTGAAGTACGACTCTGATGTGCTGCTGGGAGAAGAAATCGTCTTAGATCAGGTCTTTCACTCATGAGGAGTGAGACGAGTCAAGTCATCGCTGATCCCAGGTGACTTTAGCCTGACAACTCCGTGGGCTTTAAGCCTCTATTTCGTTTGTTCATTAAAGCCTCGGTAACCTAAGATGTATGAATCTGATTATACTGTATCAAAAACAGTCCCTGAACACCAAAACGACAATGTGTATGTTCTTTGTACTTGCCAACAAAAGCCTATCTCTCCCTCTCTCTCTCTCTCATTCGCCAACATGGTGGCTGTGTGTGTGTGTGAGGGAGTGTGTGTGGCATGTAGATGGCGCACCTGCCACTTCAAAGCTCGAGCCAGATGTGAAAGCACAGGGACTGGCTACACAGGGATCCACAGTGGGAGGTACCCTCACAGTTCAGTAGCATTATTCACACATAATTATACATGCAGAAACATAATGGCTGAAGCTCATTACAATGCTCTGAATCGTGCACCAGCCCCCGTGTCATCACCTGTGGTCGCACTTTGATGGTCCAACCTGCAGCAGCCTTTTTTTGCATCGCTCTTCAAAATAAGCACTGGCTTTAAGATGTTTTCAGCCGCCAGTTGGTGTAATTTTTAACATGTGTGACAGCTTTAAATGTTTATTCAACACCGACGTGTGCAGATGAAGTGGCAGGTGAAAAGGTCAGTGAGTGATGTCAGCCTCTCTTTGTTGCTGCCTGAGGTAAAATTATGAAAAAGCATACAGTATTTTACTTTACAGAATAGGCTTCTTTCTATAGGAGGTCAGTGCTGTAAAGTTGTGCTTAATGTGTCTGCACACACAGTATTAATATTTTAAAACCTACAGACCTAGGGTTACAGTATATTTCAAGAAAATACAGAAACTTATTTTATTTTATTTTTTACTATTTTCTGCATAAACAGTGTGACAGCATGTGGCTAGCAGCTGGAAACCTGTAAAGACTCAGAGGGGCCTATAACCTCTCTCAGCTGAAACATAAAAACACAGAAAAAGTTCATTAGAAGAAACTGGATTTGATAGTAAAACCTCAAATGTTGCAGTATGGTGGTGGCAAGATGGCGGCAACAGGCAGAAACTAAGTGGTTGCAGATGTTTTTATGGCGCCTTTGTAGCCTAACACCTGCTGGCCAGGGACAACAGATGAAAACTAACCTTTTTGGCATGTTTACAGAAATGTCCAATAATATGCTCTGTCCCTGCCAAACCTTCTTCTTTTCTTTTTGGCTGTTGCCACAGCGAATCATCTGACTCCATCTAACCTTATGCTTGTCTTCCCCTTCTCTCACACCAACCTCTGGTATGAGGTTATTGTCTGATTCGCATCTTCAATTTGGCATAGGTTATGTCGGATGCCCTTCCTGCCACAACCCTTATCGGGGCTGGGGACCCTGGCTTGTTCCCCCCTTGAAGCTACATTTGTCCCCGTCAAATAACCAAGTAATTAAAAAATACATTGTTCCCAGTTCAGCTTCTCCTGCATCTTTGGTCCATCTGAGAATCATCAATTGGAAACATGAAGATATACTGTAGTTAACTCACCGTATTCACTGTCTTATGAGTGTGACATCACTTCTCTCTATACAGTAGGACCCTTTAAAGAAAATCCCAAAATGCCAGTTTACTGCTCCTGCACAGTAAACTAATGTGTCTATTACAAAACAGTGAATAAGGTGCAAAGTAATGATGTTGGACTCAAAAAATTAAGCTGAATAATTAAAATCGATGACCATAGCACAAAGTAATTATCGCTTAATTATCCGAGAGACTCTTGTGCTGCTGCGAAACATTAAGGATAGTATTAGAAACCAGCACCTCCACTCACTTTTAAACTTGTTTAGCAACGTCAGCTTATTAAGCTTAGCTTTATAGGAGCTCATCCTTGGCAGACATATCAAATATGTATTCTCATAAACAGGGCGGGTCATGAATTCGACTTGTATCAATGAGGTGTTTGATTAATGCACTGAGATGATTTGGTTGTGTGCATTTTTGTAAATTGTGTGTCTTTATTCTTTAATTCCCGTTCCAGTCTGCAGCTCCCGTCTCCACGTTTGACATCAGCCAAAGTCTCAAATCTCAAAGCCTGGACCTTCAAGGTGGGGGGGGTGGTTAATTAGGATCTCGGGCACCTTGTTTGCCACTCAGGATCATCTTCCTCTCTCTCTATCACTCCTGACCAACACCCCACTCGCTCGCTCGCCTCCACTTGCTTTCCACAGTCACGTATTTTTTTTTAATACCACAAACCACTTCCCATTTCAGGGTTGATAAAGCTGCAGAACTGTTCCTCTCAGGAGCCACTGAGGTGTGTGCATGTGTGTGTGCACATGTGTGTGTGTGGAGTGTTTTTCTTATCTATTAATGCTTAATATCATTGGCAGAGGGCACAGCTCTCCATTTCCTCTCCTACAGCATTTAAGCGTTGAAACATCTATGATTAAAGTGTTGAAATGACTACATCGTCATGTTCCTCATGTGCATCCTCCTGACGGTGGGACGACCGCTTCAGTGAAATCGTGTGCAGGTGCTGTGCGCACGCGTCTTAAAATGGATTTCAGGTTTTTAGGGTTTGAAACGCTATGTGCAACTGTTAGACTTAAACATGTAAATGTGCTCTATATTTGGAGCATATGTGTGTGAGGGCTTGTGCGTCGTGGTGCATACAAGTGTGTGAATGTGGCGGCGTATTTATAGCAGACCCATTTTGACTAAAACAACAGAGGTTTGAAATTCGTGCCGTGCATTATAACACTGTCAGGCCCAGGGTTTTATCCATTCAACTTAAGAGAATCAGACAGGTAGAAAACTGGAGAGATGGGAATGACATGTAACATGCGCACACACACGCCCAAGTATATTCACAAAGGCAATCCCACGCACACGCACACACAAAATCAGTCACGCACACATGCTCAGATACACTTTCCTTGTTTCAGTCATTCTCTGGCTGGCATTTCCTAGGGTTGCTCTCTCTGCATGAGCTTTTCACACCTCCTCTCTCTCTGACTGTGAGCAACACTGATCTGATGGGCAGGGGGAGAGCGAGAGAGATAGACAGACAGGGAGAAAGAGAGAGTGTGCAATCAGGCAGATAGTTTGGTCAGAGGCAGCCAAGCAAAGAGTGGTATAGTCAGACAAAGAGACAGACTGTGTGGGAGTGGTGCCGGGACCTGAATTTTTATTTTACCCTAACTAGCCATCTTCATTCAAACATCAAACCGGGATCAATCAAACTGAAGTGAAGGAAACAATGTGTCTTTCACTCCCAAACAAACTAATCAGTCCCTATAGGTCCCCCCCCCCAAATTGGATATAACAAAGATAAACGGTAAAATTATGTTGAAAATTTGGAAAAGAACCCCTTTCATGTAGCCACAATTAGGTCAGATGACCTCAGTCGTCTTGGTAACGACAGTAAACATGCTGTTACATTTGTGGAACGGTCATGGATGAAAGAAACGATGCAGGCGGACTATTAAACCGAAAGAAAAACAGCGGTCTCTCTTGTTAAAGCCCAGAGTCCACAGCGACCTCCTGCCTGTGAAGACGATGGTCACCACATGACTCTGAATGAAAACATGTCATCTCTACTGACAAGACGCCGTCTCTGCGGCTGACAGCAATAAAAACTGAACCAGTGGTCATAATACAGTAAACCGCCTGCACAAATATCCTATGTGGTTGTTTCTTTAGAGGAGCCACAAGCTTGAAGCAACGCTGAAGCTCAGGTGGTGAAATTCAGATCAATTGAAGTTTGAACATTTCATTTGGTTCCTCTTGTTTTGCTGCAGTGATGCTGACATGACTGTGTGTGTGTGTGTGTGTGTGGTCAGGTCAGCACACCTCAGTACATCACTGTCAGGTGTGACATACAGTAGAGGTGCTATTATCACGGGCCTGACGGTCCAAATGCAAATCCAAGACTGACCCAATGTGTAAGAAAGACCCAAAGAGAGGAGTGTCATCAGTATAATCAGACCGACCCAATATCCAAACAGAGCTGAGCATCAAGCTGCCGCCGGATATCACAACAATTAATATGCAGCAGCTGCTGATGAGTGTGTAACAGGTACAACGTAGAATTGCCACCTTCTTACTAACCCATTCATGAGCACTGATTTGGAGCTGTGAGTGTGTCGAGAGAGATTTCAGCTGGAGTGAGCCAATGAGTGTTTGGGGTGTCACATCAGGTGTTGATTAAATGCAGGTGTGTCTGAGTGTGTCTCCTCCTCCTGTCTACTTACCCAGCTCACTCCTCTGGTCTCCTCTGTGTGCAGGTCCAACGTTCCCCTTCTCATGCTCTGTTGCCTGAAGGCAGGTTTGGCTTCACACCTCTAAGGCTGAAGAGTGTGCATGTGTGTGACGAGCCAGTCCACTTCAAAAGCTCAAGGTCTGCCAACAAAGGTTTGGTACAACTATCATGGATTGAGGAAGCAACCAACCAACCAACCACCCAGCAGCAGCAGCAGCAGCAGCAGCACGGCCCTGGATGGACTGTCTGTCCCCAGTGAGTAGGACACAGACCTTGTGAGATTTTTATTGTTGCTCCTGCTGATATAATTGAAATCTCCCCCTGAAGCTAAAACCTTGCTGTGATTCTAATTGTAATACATTTATATGATAAAATAATCTTTGAACTAACTTGTCATGCCAGGAACAACTGAACCAGACTGTCAATAATTAGGGACCCACCGGGCAACATGACAAGCTGAGTAGAGTTCATCCTGTTTTATTTTGCTATTCCCCTTAATGAGGCTGATTATAAAATGGACCAAGGTCCATTCTTAGCTACTCAGACCAGAGTCAGTCTTTAACGACTCCCTGTGAGAGGTATGACAACCTGAAACCAGAGATCACACCACTCTCATAGCTTAATTTTAATGTGTATATTCTCTTTTCATGTGCTTATGGCTGAGCTCTTTCTTTAAATCATAATTTTGGATTGGTACTGTTAAGAGACCACTTTCACAAGTGTTTCTTAAAAGCATATCTACATGTATTACAGTCATTCTTTTCTTTTTTAAATGTCAACACAAACACAACTCCTTCTACTTAGTGAGACACTGATGAGGTCTTTACCTGAACCACATCTGGTTTCATAGGAAGATTATAAAAAACACTGCTGGGATTAAACATTGACATTATCCCACAAAAACTGATTTATAAACTCTTCCTGAGTTAAAATACTCTTGCTGTGTTCTTTAGGAATAAATATGAACATGTTTTCTTAGCATTATTAGCATTATTATTATTCAAGGTCTGAAAAGACTTCATATTTCTGTTATTTAGACTAGTTTAATCATTAGCCAATAAAAGCTCTAGATGACAATTTTTTTTTCAATTTTGGGAGAAATGTTGTCGGTAATTGAATTTTTTTTTTAGTTTAATCAGACTCAAACACATACCTATAAATAGTAAAACTAGAGACACTGTTCATTTTCGGAGTGGTCTCTTCCATGACTTTATTTATATATAAAACTGTATTTTTGATGTTTGCAATTTTAACGATTCTGGGTTATTTTAATTTTTAAAAATTGTATGCTTTTATGCTGTTCTTTTTCTGTTTCCAGCTCTGTTAAATGTTTTGTCTATGTAAAGCACATTGAGTTGCCTCTTGGTATGAAATGCCTATATTGGCATTTAGTGCTTCTTACTAAGTCATTGTGTGAATTAGGGCTTTAAAAATCCTATATACAGTATATTTCCTTTCTTACAAACCCCGAGTAGTTTACATCCATATTTACCTGCTGTCTACTTCATCTCTGCATTTGATTTTACTCCGGGAACACGATTACTGTGTTACATGTGCTTGGCAGCTGATGTCCTGTCTCTGCTGTGTTACCGCTGCCGACAGCTCCATCTCTCCACTTAGAGTTTGCAGGTTACTGTGATGTTCAATTTTTTTTGTCATTATCAATTGATTTCTGATTTATTTTTGACAAAAAATGTCATTAAACGCCGCTATCTCCATATGTAGTTGCTAAAATGGTTCAATGATATACCTTTACCATACGGTGACAGCCATAGTGGACTGGCGCCGGTTTTATGTGCTATGATGCCAATATGACATCAAGAGGTCAAAGATGCAACTGCAATGCAGCTCACGTAGACAGTGTGTCTGCTTTAACCCATTAATATGTGCAGCTAAATAAAAAATTAGCATGTCCAATGTTCTCCTGTCCTCAAAGGTGCGGTGCTACTTTCATCTACCGCATTACCGCCACCTGTTGATTTGTGGAGTGGTGTGTTGTTGCTGTTGGTGTGTGTGCGTAGTATGTTCATGGGCATGTGCATCACAAAAACAAAATGGAAACTCACTCATCAAAAACACTGCTCCACAGCTAGTTGCTGTCAAAAAACTCCACAGGCTACCTTCCTGTTTATTCACTTTAGGTGTTTGAGTGTTCGCTCAGTGTTCGTTAGCTGACTGGTCTGTCATCACATCCCCTTGTTTGATTACTCCAGAAAAATGAAAGTGCAAAAAAAGCATCACATCACATTGATTAGTCAGAGGTTTTTATTCCCCCCGAAAAATCCCTCTCACAACAAGAAGAGAATTAAGCTGCTGCGGATGTAAAAGCAGCCGTGAACCTGGTAGAAGTTGATTCACTGTGTTGTCATATCAATTAGAGATAAAGAAGAGCTAAATCATTTGGAAAGAAAATATCACAGGATATTACGATGCTATGAAATGCACAACAAAGACACACACCGAATGAAAATAGAAAAAGATTCAACATTTGATGGACATTAAAGAGAGAAAAAATAGCATTTGATTTTCAAAGACCGGGCTGAGGTGGATAGTAAGTAAGATTAAAAGATTACTCTGGAGAAAGTGAAAGAGAAAGATAATTGAAATGGCATGCCGCCAACGACACCCCAAGTCTGTTCTGTGTAAGGCAGAGTGAGAAGAACTCGTGTAGGCAAGAAGATCAGTGTCTTGTTGAAAGGGGAAGACACAGACACAGGCACAGTATATCTACTCAACAATCTGAAATATTATAGCACAGGTTTAGTGCTGCAGAGGACAGAGGGGGAATTATTACACATCTTATTAAACATCTCAGTGTAAAACAAAGACTCCACCTCAGATATGGGAGCAGATGGACATAAAAGGGATGAGAGGTGTAAAAGTCTAGAAATATTAAAGTTTTAAAAAAAAGAAAGAAAAAGGCTTGTCGTCGTGAACCCGAACACAGATGATGAGCTCTCTCACACATTCTTGCACATATACCCAGAACTGCACCCACATGTGCACACACAGGATGAGACATCCAGAGCATCCTCTGTGTGCCAGGCTCTTCCTCCAGGGTGAGTTAGTAGTGCTTTTAAGTGGAGACATCAAAGAGGCCCGTATGGGTGTATAAATAGGCTTTAGGGCTGAAAAAGTTTTAGTTGTCATAAGCTTGATACCCAGTCGGTTAGACAAGGTCATGCATTGACTCAGTGACTTCTCACTAACCCCTCTCTCCCTCCCTCTCTCTCTTCCTCTGACACATACACACATGATAACACATGAACACACACAGAGACCATAACATGGGCAGTACAGGCAAACCGCCTGCATGCAGGCTTTCAAATACTGCACAGTAAAGAAGCTCTGAATCCAGACACATTTGAGCACGTGCAGCATGGACATGAACACACACACAAACACAAACAAGCCTGCAGTATAAATATCAAGCAGAGGTTATCACATTTTCCAAACAGCTGCAATATTACTTGCAAAATAATTATTTTTCTTTCGGTAGCGTGACCGGTACTGAAGTCCAGCAGGGTAGTGGGTAGCAGGTGACTGGTCGTGATACATCTTAGAGTTGGCAGAGGAGGTAAAATGAGGAGTGGGCAATGCATCAAGAGAGCCAGAGTTTGGAGTACCACACATGGTACTTCAGTCACATTCAGTGATTGAGCCAGTCTCTCACACTGTGCATCATCATCCCTGCTCTGGGTTTCTATAATACACCCTGACATTACTATGTTCCCTGCATTTTCTCCCTGGGACTCGAAACTGATGCATTGTACTTATGGTGCCATTTACTGTGATGGCGCGACAGCTCATCTGTGTCTCGTGATATCTTTTAAATCAGTTTTTTTTTTTCCAAATCCCTTTTTCTCACTCGTTGCAATTTGTTCCCAGTGTCACAGAAAACTCTGTGAATGAAAATTATAAATAATTGTGTTGTTTAAATTCTTTATTTGGGCAGTGATTGAGTAGTTTGGTGGAGGGTAATCACAGAGACCTTTCTCTGCTCGACAGAGCCTCCGCTTGTTAGTCGTTGTCATGAAGTTCACGGAGTCATTTGCTGTAACTTCATGCTCGGTTTTATTCAGGAGCTACTACCGATAATATAATACATCCATGGCTACTACATACAGTCAACCAGTAAACAGGCTATTGCTACTTCTTTTAACTAGCCTCAACGAACTACCGTTACCCAGAAGCCCCCACTTCTGCGCCCACAACGCACACAGCGACACCTTGTGGTGTAACACAATATAACAATCCAAACTGAATCACATCACATCTCCCCCTTTTAAAGTAGCTCTGTGAAAAAGCACTGAATACTTCAACCATAACTTCTAATTGAAAGTGATTTATATTAATGTCAAACAGTTCAGAGTAATGTTCAAACTCAAACACAATAAACAACAATAGCATTTCACATGCCCTCACATATGTCTCTTTTTTTCTTTCTCCTTTCAAAACATATTTAACCCATATGTGGCAAGGTGAAGAGGGCCCAGGCGGGCTTCAACCCCCAGACTCCCGAGTAAGAGTCATGTGTGCTAACCAGTCAGCCAAAGGGACATCCGCTTGGCCAAGTACAGTAGCCAGGGCACATGATCAATTGGAGGCATAGTGACAGGAACCTCAACTGCACATACATGACATACTGTAGGAAATCAACATTGTCATTTCATTTTTTTTTTTTACTTCACTTTTCAACATAGTCTCTGAACCTGGTGGTTTGAGTGCTCTCCCAGCTAAGGTCCTCTTTGGAGTAGACCTGGGGCTGCGAGGCACAGCAGGAGTTGCAGTGACAGCGGCACCAGGAGGAATCGAGACCTGGCCCATGTCGCCAGAAGAGTCAGTCCTTAAGTCATGAGTCTCTACTGCTGTAGGTGGCAAGGGTGACTTTGGCACCACCTGAATGTGTCTCCTGCTCCTGCGGGCAAGCATGCCTTGTTCCGTCTGCACATAAGACCTGGGCTCTGGTGCAGGAGTTTTCCAGCTTTTCTTTCCATCAAACTTGATGTTGACAGGCTGTAGTGCAGGTAATGGTTGTGTAGAGTGGTGTCTGTTATAGAAGAAGCGATATTTTTATAGTCTATTGGACTCGGATTCAGCTGCTTAGGTAGAATGGGAACTGCAGTCCTCAGCTGTCGACCAATCATAAGTTGGGCAGGGATCAAACCTGTAGCAGAGATCAGAGTGGCACGGTAACTCATCAAGGCCAAGTGGCTGACGCAGAATCTGTTTTGCTGTAGCCACACCCCTTTCCGCAGCGCCGTTAGCTTGGGGATAGTGACTGGATGTTGTGTGTTAAAAGTTGTATGTCTTACTTAGTTTTAACCCTCTATAAAGCCAAATATCCCCAACTTTTTGTGAGTGTAATTTCCACAAGAATGAGACTTACCAGCCTAGTAAAGCAATATAGGGTAAGCAGTAAAAGTAGTAAAGTAAAACTGCTAAATTAGGTGTGCTAGAATACAGTAACAAGTTGTTGCTGAAAAATCTAAGAAATTTATGAAAATTCATTAAATTATAAATGAGATCATATATAGAGTGTCACATCGGCAGAGCCCTCAGCTTTATTAGGACTTGTGTTAGAGGAGCTATTATGCTACAGTACAAGGCAAATTTTAGCATTTACAGCTTGAAGAAACATTGTTGTGTTCAGCATCAAACTCTATTCCTTCACTCACCAACAGCTGTGTCCAGATCAATATTAATCATTAATGTTAACGTTAACTCCTGTCCTTATATCACATCTTTTCCCCTAAAAGTTAGCATGCGAACCGCCTACTGTAGCTCACAACACTTCCCAATAGTGACTCACTGTACAGTAGCTTCCAATCTGCCCTTAAGACTTTATAATATCTTCAGTGGCAGAGAAAACTTTTCTTTACCATTAGTGTCTTAAAAGGAAAATAAAACTACACTACAAAGTGTTTGTCTCAGGGGTTGTGTTATCCCCATGTCCCTTGTTTGTCTACTGCGAAACCAATTGCCCCCCAGGGGACAAAACGGATAAAAGTTGAAGTAGCCTACTACACAATTATGATGATATTTTGTTTCAAAACATCATTGTATCATTGTATCTAGTGAATCATAACACGATCAAATAAAAAACATAAGTGATATAATGTTTTATTTAGCATGTATAGCTATGATGGAAACTATACTTTCAATTATATTTACAAGGGTGTTTAAATTCACAACAAATCAACTAAATTTACCTTCAGTTTGAAGTTCAGTACAACCACCTGAGTAAGACATTACACCTGATGTAGGTGGTGTGTGTGTGTAGTGAAGAAAATACATGTCTCAGCAGTGTCACTGTGCAAAAAAGATAAATAACATTTATTGTTAACAATAAAAGCATGAATTTTCTCGTATTCCAGGTAGTGTTTCGGCGCGGGTGTCCTGTTCTCATTTACTTCCTGCGGCTGCAGAAAGAGGAGCTGAATGCATGATGGGGAAATTAGGAGTCTAAAGCTGACTGCTTTATCCAAGGAAAATGACAGGGATTTGTAACCGCTGCTGCAGCGAATGCCAATCAACTGTGGAAGTTTTGCTAATGTGAGCTCATGGCCGGACCAATTACAGTAGAGTTTTAATGGGTTTAGCATCGCTGTCCATGTTTTGGCCACAACAATGTAGGAATCAGGTCTACCAGGGGAGGAAAAAGTTTGAAACCAATTAAATGAGAGAATTATCCCTCTCACTCTCCTCTCTCTCTCCCTCTCTCTATCCTCATGTCCTCCCTGCTCTGTGCAGACTGTGACCAACAAGATGAGAAAAAAGAAAGGAGAAAAAAAGCAGAGAAACTGTGGATATAAATGAAAACATATGATGTGGAGATAAAGAGGATGATTTGCTAAAGATAAAGGCTGTCTGCTGTGCTGTAATTCTGCTCTATTCATCCACACGTATCTGAGAGAGATGGAAAAAGTAATGATAAAAGATGAAATGTAAATACTTTGACTGAGACACACAAATCCCAGACAGAATGTGATTAGAAAGAGAAATAGAAGATGTGGCATTTAGCTTTAGCTACCCCATTGTGCAATGCAGTAGAGAAACCAACCCTCCACCCCCTACGACGCAGGTGATGTGACACAGGAGGAGATTTCTGCCAGTATTTCCCCCAGAAATGTGTTCTTGATAAGGTGGAAAGGCCTGTGAAACAGCATTTATAGCGTGCAAGATTGAAATTGGCCGCTGAAAACAACACAAATGAACTTCCCTGAAAGAGCATTAAGACCATGTCAGAGTAAAAGTTTCCGGTATGAGTAACTCCAGTGAAACATTTCAAAATAAGATGCACTGGAAATTCTCTCTTCTCTTCTCTTCTCTTCTCTTCTCTTCTCTTCTCTTCTCTTCTCTTCTCTTCTCTTCTCTTCTCTTCTCTTCTCTTCTCTTCTCTTCTCTTCTCTTCTCTTCTCTTCTCTTCCTCTCTTCCTCCCTCTCTCCCCCAGGTCCATCACTGTACAAAGTGAACAGCAGGAGCCCCAGTGGCAACAGCCCCATCCTATCTGGGCCTGGGCATCACTACATTGTGGCGTCTCTCTGCAGCGAGCAGAAGAGGAGATTACTCTGTGCTCACATCAAAGGAGGTTTGTCTAACTTGGGTCTGGCGATGTGCTGGTGGAGCGAGTCCTTGGAGCAGCCTCGCCGTTCTTATCTCTCCCCCACAGACTCTTTCTGCTTTCTGCTGCAACACAACTGGCTGCCGGTAACACTGACGCATGCATGCATGGCTCTGCACGGTCAAATGTGTACACTGACAAACACCAGCGCACATTCTCTTGTATGAAAACACATGCACAGGCTCACACAGGCGCACAATGACACACACAACATTGATATTAGCAGAATTTGTTCTGCTGAGTGAGTCTCCCTCTCTCTGTCTCTCCCTCTCTCCCTGTCTCCCTCCTCCAGCCACTGTTGAGAGCTGAACCTGGTTCAGTGAATGTTTGAAATGGATTAAATGATTATCCCTGGACAGATGCTCACCAAAAGAGCCCACTACACTTGAGTGTTGATATTTTAATATTTTCAACCACAAACACCACAAATCATCCACGATGAACACGTAAACAAACTGTTTTTTAGCTGATAATCATGATAGTCTCACAGATTGTTTACAGTCGGTCAGACAGTTTAACGTTTGATATTTTGGGCTTTTTTGCTTAGAGTTATGCAAGAAGACCATTACAATGTCACGAATCATCAACTCCTAATGTTTTAACTGCCTTTGGTATCAACAAAAATGTTCATCAGTGATGTTTAAGACTTCTCTAAGTCAGTTAATTCATATTCTACTAGATAGAACGGATCATCTTCATCTTCTTCATGTTACAACCCTGAGTCCTGACTTGTTGCCTATTGAAACTGTTGAGCAGCTGAAATTTTAGATCAAGCAGCAAACAGGAAAATGCTAAACGTTTGGAATTACAGCAATTGGTCTCCTCAGTTCCCAAATGCGTACACAGTGTTGTTGAAAGAGGAGGTGATGTAACAGAGTGGTAAACATGACCCTGTCCCAACTTTTTTTTTAAATGTGTTGCTGGCGTAAAATTCAAAATGAGCATGTAAATGAGTATGAAATTCCTCCATTTCAACGCTTGACTTGTTTTTTGTGGGTTTTTTTCAAATAAATATGGTGTTGACATGTTTTTGAAATCAGATTCTGTTTCTATTCATGTGTATAGGGTGAAGTCAGTGATGTGGCAAAATCTTCATTTAGATATACTACTGTACAGCCAGAGTCTAAAGGTCGAATTGGAAAGTGGTCTTAAATCGAACAGTACTGTAGGTGCTGCGTTGTGGAAATCTTTAAAAAGCATCCAATTACAACCTCCCACATCTATTTACTTTAGATTGATGCACAGTATAGCTTATATCTGAGAACTAACTGCATGGTTGATATATTTCCATGTCTATAGGCCTATTAATAGGGGGTTGGCCTGAGACAGGAAACAGAGAGGAACCATGTCCAACGGTAACAAAAGGCAACATATTTGGTCTATGTTACAATACTTATACATGTCATTTGCTCAATACATACCCACACCAATGTGTAAAAATGACAGTTCACTATTTTACAGGGGATTATGTGTGGTTTTTTTTGTTGTTGCTCTAAGCCAAATACTCTGACACATAATCCCCTGTAGAACAGAGAACTGCCATTTGAACACCTTGGTTTTTTATATGGATTAAACAAATGGGATACAACAACGTGGGTATTAGTGCATGATCTTTAGAAGTTATGGTATTATTACAGTTGGACTGAGCAAAGCTAGCTATAGCTGCTTCCCCGCTGTCTCCAGTCTTTATGCTAAACTATGCTAACTCTCTCTCCCATGCAGCTCCAGATTTAACAGGCAGATGGTGGTGATAGTGGTATAAATCCCCTCATCAACTCTCCACCAGAAGGTTGCACAATTGCTTAAAAAAAGCACATTCTCTCACACAGAAAAGTTTTTTTTTCTTAAAGTTATTTGTGTTTTTTGTTTGAGAGATTTACCTAGAAATGTGTGTTTGTGATGGACTTACAGGTTTGTATTGTATGTGTGTGACTGTGTAAAGGTTTGTACTCAAATGCAGTCACAGACATTAATCGGCCTCGTCGTGAACAATGGAAGCAGTCTGACTGCTACAAAGTGGGAACCCCACCCATAACACACAGTCAAGCCTGGTTGCCCTGTTTACTACCTAAAAAATATCAGGCTAATAAATAATAATGATGATTACAAAATCCTGTACCTCACATTTGTAATATGGTTCAAAATATTTTTTTGGTTCACATTATAACTCACTGGAGTGAAGCTGTTGAAATAAATAGGCTACCATGGCTCATTTAAAGATGATGAAGTAAATGCAGTGAGATTAAAGGGCCATCTCGGTGTTTCTGTAAAATCCAGGCCAAACCAAAAAAAACAAAAAACACAGATACAGGAGTTACAAGGTCCTAAGACAACAGCAAGTGTAAAGCTGGAAGTAATTAACTGGATATCAGTGAATCATTAACCCAGTTCTGCCTGGTGGACAAACAGCTCTCCCATAGCCCCCTGCCAGTAGAGCACCTCAGACTCACAGTGACCCCTAGTGGCGACCTGGTGTTACTACGGCCTCAATGAAAGACCCTTTATGTACAGTACAGCGAGTCTTTGGTGTTGGTTTTATATAATGAGGAGCATACACATTTCAGCAGGGATTAGACAGACTCTTACTGAGAATAATCCCTCACATACACATACAAAAGTTTAATTTCTTAATAAATGTAGAGAAGGACACTCCACAGTTCAATAAGTATTGCATCAACTCATAACATTTGATAGCTGATGATTTTAAAGATGTGCTTCAAGTGTGGGTGGGATTTCTACTGTGTGTTTTCTGCTTGTATAGATATTTGTAACCTGTGTTTTGAAAGGCACTATAAAGATTTCTTCTCGTTATAAAACACTTCAGTCATATCATTGCAGGGATACACTGTGTAGAGTACTGTGTAGTGTGAATATACATTTTTGACATTCCTTCTGTTTGTCTGTGAATGAAGGCCCCTCAGAGTACACAACTCTCTGAGACATTCATTCACATATGTCCGGTCTCTGCCATTAAATAAACTTTGTCCTTGGCTCCGTTCCAGCATCTGTGCCCTGTTTTGATTCCAAAAGTCACGGCCCTCAGCTGAGCGCAAACACCAAAGAACAAACTTCACTTTAAACCACCTCTGTCTTTTAGATCCTCTCTGAACCTGCGCAACCAACCATGGATGAATCCGTCTGCACGTTATTCCTGCTGTTATTATCCCTGCTATCAGTTGTGCATGGTGAAGGTTTTGCACTGGTGCCAAGTGAACCAGTTCCAACCCCCTGCAATGACAAAGCGGTGGAGAAGCTGTCTCGCCTGGCTGTCACTTACATCAATGAAGATCGCAACGATGGCTATAAGTTTGCCCTCAACCGCATTGCAAATGTCCACCTGCATGCCCAGGTCAGTACAGAGACAAATGCTCAGTGGGGAAAAAAAAACTGCATGTGGGCTTTTGTACATCTCTATCAGTGGGGGATTTGTCCATGTTTAACAAAGGAAGTGGTGTGGAAAGGTTATTTTATCATATGTTGTGGCTGAGATATCCTAACACCCTTTGTGACAAAGGAGTCACACACTGATAGATTTAACCAGCCGTGGCCAATCTTCATGTCAGTGGGACTCCATTTGATAAGATTTATGTTTTGTTGTTAGAAAAGACTGCGCACAGTCAAAGTCCTAATCAGAAATCATCCTCTTACACTGTCACAATGCGCTGACTCTGGAAATGATGATAAAATTAAACTCTGCCTCTCAAGGACTTATTGGAGTCCCCAGCACTCAGTTTGGGAACCACTGGACTACATCAAAGACATGAAAAATAGCAGCAGCAGCTACATTAAAGCCCTAAAAACAACAATAAATATTTGTTGTCTGCATTTTGCTGTGAACGACCACCATCAGTGCATGTCGCTTATGATAAATGCAACGTTAAAGTACATGATTTTATGTCGTGAAGTGCGAAGCCATCCTCTTTCACGCCTCATGAAAAAAGGCCTTTAGGATGGAAGAGTCTGTTAATAAAGTGCAGGTCATTTTGGTCCGGGACTGCTGGGACAAACCTTGCACAACAGGCTTTATGAACGTCACGCTGTCAGCAGCTGAAGGCTATTGTAGCCCGACTGTGGGATAGATCAGGTTTTAAGAGGCTCAGTTCAACTTCATGACCTCAAAGCTGCCGTTACACCTGGCCAAAGTGTTAACATTTGTTTTCAGCGCCACAATCGTGGATCAATATTGAACAAAGTGACAGAGGGAATTACACAGAGCACCTCATAAATGGCTCCTCTAAGAGGTAACTGAACAAATGAAGCTATCTGGCACAGGACTTTTCCTAGATTTGAGCCTCAGATAGACACAATAGAAAATCACGTCATGTTTTTATTTTATCGTATTGTGCTGCTACTGGAAATCTGAATTGTCATCATTGTTTGTCATTCATGTTTACACTGTGCATGTTAGGGCCCAGCAGGCAATGTGTATTATCTGGACCTGGAAGTCCTGGAGACCAAGTGTCATGTGGGCAGCCCAAAACCATGGAAACGTTGTGACGTCAGACCGTTCATGGAGACGGTACAAACACACACAAAAAGTCCTCTTTATACTTTTATTGTTTGTAGTTGCATCACATAGCCTATTCCCAAATCTCTCTATATGATATCACTGTTTGTGACTACTACTGTTTTATTGTTTTAGCAAATCTCCGGCAACTGCAATACCACCATCCTCCACACACCAGAGGGTTACTCCTACCTGTACAGCTACGACTGCACTCTGGTGCCAGGTAAGGAAACATTGACATACTGTGTTTTCACAATGATCATGCACCAGTCTGATGGACTGCAGACTGTACACAGAAAATAAAACACTTGTGTGCTCAAGAGGCTCTTTGTTATCAAATCAAGTCAAACTACAAGGTGATATTACTGAAAATCTAAACTATACAGATTGTACCATTTTGTGTTATGTGTAATAGGCCTCCTCCTCCCTCCTCCTCCTGCAGCTTAATCAATAAATGCAGCATCCTGTGGAGTCCTGAAAGAATTAAACTAACAAAGGCTCAAGTGCAATAGAGCAGAAATTTCTCAGTGTAGATATTTGAATTTGCCACACACGCGCACACACACACACAAGCGTAACTAATAACGTTAGAAACAATTTGCTGGAACATCTAAATAGAACTGAGCCTAGATTATTGTAATTAGTTACACCTGCTATAACAAATCAAAGTGTCAGCCATAAAAATGTCCGTTGGTTTCGCTCTGATGCTAAACTAAGGATTTTAGATAATCTTAAGGCCCTCTATGTTAATTTGGTATTTAGACCTGTGCTCAACAATATGCTAATGTTCTAACCTGAAGCCCCCGTATCCGGGGGCAATCCAACATCGTCCAACAACGCAACAACAGCGTCCGCCCAAGCAACAAGCCCGTAGCACACACACAGATATGCTGCATATCAACAGAAAGGTTAGAAACTCTGCTAAACGCTCATATAACCATTCATAGGACCAACAAACACAGAACACCGACCAACCAAACAATTTGTCGCGAAATCACGAACAAACACTGAAAAACAAGCTAGACAGAGAAACCGAGCCAGTAAACAGACTGCTTTGTTGTAAACATGAGCTAATGGTAGCCACACGATAGCAGACACTCCAAAAATACAAATTTTATCCCTCTACGATCGGGTTTCACTGATCCAGCAGCCCAATATGACAAACAACAACAAGCGCATTTGGTAAACAAAACCAGAAATGCTGTCTTACCTGGGAAATTTCGCAGAGAAAAGTGATTCTGCAGCTACAAACGGTGTTGAGTTTGAAGGCCTACAACTCCCAGCATGCATCTCTTCTTCCTTCTGTGTCTGTGTGGCGTATTTCCGGCCCAAGGTGCCATGGCAGCCACAGGCTGTGGGCTCTGACACGCAACGACAGCCTGTCTTATACTGGTTCCCACTGGCTGCCAGTGCGGCCAATAAAAACAAGCTCGTACGACTTCACAGGTCGGGTTAGGGCAGCCCCCGCCCTCGTCATGGATCTATTGGTCCTTGTCCCTATGTCACCACATTCACGCGCATCCCTTGGCTGCACACAGAGTGACTGAGAGACCCGTGTTTCAGCCCAAACACTCTATGTAAGTGATTGCTGGCGGAAAGTAGGACAATTTAGGACTTATATTAACGAAAACATTCCGCTGACTTATGCTTTAAACAGTGGTTTATAGTGGCAGGTGGTTCCAAGCTGTGCCAAAAATTGACATTTTGGAAAGCTCGCCTGAATATTTTGTGGTAAAATCTCAATAATTTTATTCTGCTTCAATTAATCAGAATCAACCACTGCAGAGACAATGTTCATATAAATGATTCTATAGAGAGTGTGAGCTATGTTAGCATTATTCTAAAGGACACTCATCAAAAATATGATTTTTTTGCATTGAATTTATTTAATTTTTGCTGTGTGCCATCTTCATTTACTCTTCACCAGTAACAGATATTCTGATAATTACACATCTCAACAATCCTCAAAGTGTCCCCTATTCAATTACACCAAATTATTAAAGATTATAATTTTAATAATTATTAAAAATTATTAAATTAACCTGTAAGTTGTTCTTCCATTACAACTAGCTACCTGTTCACACCTGTTCAATATAAAAACATCTGTGCTTATGATGATGCATAATTCCAAACATCTACAGTTTCCATGAATTTCTAGTCTGCATGTTTGTTATGTTGTTTTCTTGTGATTTAAACATAATTGTCTCCTTAACCATCTGCGCTCTGGCTGCAGATCCTCCTGAGAAGCTGCAGAGGATCTGTCCGACCTGCCCCCTCCTGCTTTCTGCAGACAGCCCCGAGGCCGTGAGTGCTGCTCAGGTGACTCTGGCGTCATATAAGAGAAAGTCCAGACTTGGTGTAGGACTCGGTGTCAAGAGGATCACCAGAGCTGCAGAGCAGGTATCGTGCTTATTAGCTCTGATGTGAGAAACAACGCTCCTGGGCTGATTTCATTACACAACAATGTGTTGAATGTTGTGTTTATTGAAAAATTACACTTAAGAATAATCTCTAGATGTGCATGAGCAGACGGTACACTGCACCTTTGAGCGTCTGTGTGCAAGATGAGAACCATTAAAGCTCCACAATAACCATAATGATGCAAGTCTGGCAAGGTTGCAAAGGATTACTGAAGGCACTTTAGACCTTACTGTCTTTTGTTTTGGGAGCAAATGAGAAAGCGAATGGTTCTCTTGGGCAATCAAGCTCAGCATATTGCTCCTCTTTGCATATGATCTCACATCTTTTGAGCTCTAAAACTGAGCTCACAGCCATTACATTACAGCACAAGACCATATCTCTTCTATATCTGTATATCTGGCAGTGTGTGTTCATTTGTCCTTTTTTGTACTCTATTATTTTTATATTGCAGGTTGTGCCCGTGAAAGCCACTTTCGTGGAGTACACAGTCCAACAGTGTCCAGAGGGAGTAACCGAAAGAGGCACCTGCCAGCAACTGACACTCAACTCTGACACAGAGGTGCATATTCAAAGACATTGCCTTGACATATTAAACACAGTGCTGCTGTTTTGAGAAAAATGTCGATCTTCAAAAGCTCAACTTTTCACGAATTCAGTACCGGTTCACCCAATACGCACACTACGCACGTTGCGTAGGGCCCCGCAAAATAGCAGAGGCCCCGTTAAAAAAAAAAAAAAAAACTGACGACGTGACCGTCCGTCGCGCACGTGTAGCCTCCCGGATTCCCACTACAGCCTAGCAAGACAGCGTTTAGCACGCCACGATGAAGCGGAGTTATCCCTCGGGGAATTAGGGGGAAGAAACAGCTGACAATGACCTGCAGGAACAGCAGTCAGGTAACTCTCCTCTCCGGGTGAGAGAGAGGGAGGGAGGGAGGGACTAGTCCGTGTTTGACCTGCATTAACAGGGCGGTGGGCCCTGGGTGAACCCCGGTCTCTGTGTGCGTCTTGCTGGCTTCTATAATTTTAGTTGTAGTGTAGTTACATCTACAGTACATACAAAATGGAAAGCAATGGATAAATATTGACTAAGATTCAATTTTGTTTGCTTGGATAGCCTACATGCAAATATAGATGCAATCAAACAAAACTTGTGAAATATTATGACAATGGTGCTAAAAATAATAATAATTATATAATAAATAATAATAAACATAATTACATTTGAAGTGAAAGTAAAACAAGTGCAGCCAATTTGATGGAGCTGAATTAATAGTCGCTTTATCTAGAGATTTATTTAATAGTGAGTTTTTTCAAACATTAACATGTTGATGATTGTTACATTTAGTTTGATTTGATTTGTTCTGAATTTATTCTTAGTTAGGCCAACACTGCAATACGTTTAAAGGGGGGATGCGTGGAAGCACTGGGTGTCAGGTGCGACTGTTGAAAATTTTGGGGGTTCAGTTAGGAGGGCCCCTTAGCAGAATTTTGCCTAGGGCCCCATGGAGGTCTGAACCGGCTCTGCACGAATTACAAGAAAAACTGTCTCGTTTTCCTTTCTGTGCAAACCAATTTTCCTTACGAAGCTTCAACTGAACACATAGAGAAGTTTTTCACTTATATTAAAAAAAGGACATTACTTTAATCCACTGAAAAATAGCTTATCATTTCAGTTTTTGATTTCAATCCAAAGACGGATAAACAAAAAGACTCAGACCAGCAATGTCATGGAGCGATACTCCATTAATTTAAAAAGAAGATTAAAATGATAACAATCTGACACAGCTATGACACTAATGAATGTTGTTCATAAAACCCAAATAAACATCGACCTGCCAGCATCTTGTTTACCGTCCTTGGAAGAGCTACTTGTTGAGATGACAGACTATACTTTAAAAACTGTCATCACCAAAAAGGCTGCAGTAATAAGATTGTGTCTGACAGGTCTTTTTTTATTTATTTATATGTTTGTTGGTTTTTTCATATTTTTCACATCCTCTTGTCGTATAAATATATATAATCTAAAATTTCTTGTTGTCTGCTCTCAGACTGCAGGTTTCTGTGCAGGATCTGTGCACAGAGACATTAATGCCCACCCTGACGTCCGGGTGTCTTGTGAGATGTTCAAAGTACAGGTAAGGAATATTTATTTACCATCTTATATCTGAGGTATTTAAACCAGAGTGGCAGCAGTAATTTCGCAAAATAACCAAAAAGTGACAACAAATGTATACAATTATTACATACTGTGTGACCGAATTGACAGTGAGTTTGAAGAGAATGGAAAATTGCAGCTTGTTAACATGAAACAGAAATATTATTTCAGCAGTTTTCAAAGCCTTTATTGATTTTTCTTTGCATACATTAAAAAGTAAATTAATAATTGCATGTAAAATCCAATTTACAGACTAGTACAGTAAAATCCCCTTTCATTTTCCACACTGTCAAAATCCGCGAACCACGGATTTAATACTTGAAATTATCAGCAGGAGGTCTGTGCAAGCAAAGAAAGAAGCGTACATTCGACTGAATGAAAGACACAGAGTGGGTAAAAGTGCAAACACTTAAGTGAAATGTGGTGGGAAGTGGCAGTCGTTTCACAGTTGTGACCTAGATTTGATGAATGTTTTATGTTGTGTTTTGATTCAGACATTTTACTTAAGCAACCTTACGCAGTTTCTGAATGGATGCCACTGGCCATATAATCATTTCTTCATATCTCACATGCTCTGCTTGTGTCCATAAATGTGTGTGTTGTTCTTGTGCATGTTTAAACATATGTGTGAGATTTCAAATTGTATGGTTCTGTACTATAATTATGTTGTCTTCTCGCTTCTGTCTGGAGTTGTGGTGTGTCATATAATATTGCAAAACCGGAGCTCATCTTTTTTTTTTTTTTTGCAGCTATAGTTGAGTGAGACTGTGACGTGTCAGTTGGGTGTGATCTGTTGATCTGTTTGTCTGCAGAACGTGGACATCCTTAGACCGCTGCAGCCGCAGATCCACGACCTTCCCCCTGACCCCGTGAGCCCAGCCTTCCCTGCTCCGATCGATGACCCAGCTAATGATCCGCAGCCTGTTCCTTCTGACCCAGAGCCTGTTCCTTCTGACCCGGAGCCTGTTCCCTCTGCCCCAACATCGCTCCCTGTTGTCCAGCCACCACCGTTTGACCCCTCACCCGTTCACCCTCAGCCCTTTAACCCCTCTGTTGTTGTTAACCCCTCTAACCCCCTCAGCTCCTCTTCCAGTGAGTCCTTTGAAGGCCTAATCAACCAGCAGCAACCACCACCACCGCCACCACCAGTCACCGGGCCTGCTGATTCATCCTCAGAAGAAGTCGGAGGTCCACTGGCGCTGCGTCCGCCCTTTAACTTCCGCTACCAGAAGCATGACCGCAAGAAACGCCAGGCTTTGACGCAGGCCTCACCCGCACACAAGCCTGTCTTCCTGTCTGATTTCCCCGGTGGGCTCTCACCTTTCCGCTCCTGTCCTGGTCCAGCTCGATACACGACAGTTTAACCGTCGCTGTTCAGGAGTCCATTTGTTCATCTCTAATTTATCCAGTGAGACAGCTGCCTGGTAAACTGCTCCGCTCCCTGTCGCTGGAGGCCTAGTAATAATTTCTGCTAATGAGAGGAATACTGTCTCGTTTTCACTGGCCATGAAATGACCTCTCTGTTGCAACTGTTACAGTGCTCCCAAGGCGTCCATGGCTTAAGCACACGTATTTGAAAATGACTTCAAATATTGAACAAATCTTGGTTTCAATCCTGTCAATTACTGGGGAAAACTTGCAGTCCGACAACACTAAGATATTGGTAGAAAAACTTAGATTTATCAGTTAGCTGATAGCTATTTTCCTTATCAATTAACAGTTTGAGAAAATGACAAAGCCAAACCTCTGCTGCTATAATTCCAGTTTCATAAAAGTGATGCCTTTCAGCTTTTTCTGAGTTTTATATCTTTCTAAATTGAACATTTGTGAAGTGTTGCTCATCACTGTGAGCTCCGGGACAGCGTGATGGACATTTCTGACATCTGTCATTCATTTGAAACTGTGGATAAATAAACAATAAAACGTTTTAGCGGCAGCATTTGTGCAGTTAATTTCCCAGTTACACAGACAGTAACACTGCCATGACAAGCAATCATTTTACTGAGTTCCTCTTCAAACATATGAAGTAAACACAGCTGACACAGTGCAGCAAAGAAACACGAAAGCTATTGTTTGAGAGAGAAAAAATGCCCAAAAAGAACACGGTAAACAAAGACAAAACATTACTTTGAGTAAAAGAAAGCTTTGTTAATGTTTTAATTGGAACTCTTCTTAACTTAACTTTAAAGGAAATTATTTTACTCCACAACACCATGAGTCTTATTTTAATTGGTTTGAACATTACACTGAGGAAAGTATATAACATTATACTCCCCAGCATCGTTGTGGAGAAAGACAACATGACCGCTCAGCTAGGGACAGCTTTACAGGGACACAGTGAAGCAGAGGAGAATCTGGGTTTATTAGCGTCGAGACTGTGCCAAACAGCACCAAAGTGAAAGACAGGTGCAAAACATCTCGGGAAAAGCTTTAAAAGCTTACAGATTTTACCCAGAGTGGCCTATTTTTCAACACAGCCACCAGAGCTGGAGCAGAGGAGATGCGATAAGTCATCCCTTATGTGGTCGGAGTGTCACTCAGGAGAGTCTCCAATAAACAAAGTGCCTCAGTGCCTCAGTGCCTCGGTCAGGAACTTATCCTCTTTAAAACCACTCACCAAACATGAGTAGTGAAGTCCGGCGACAGCTACACTGACCTATACATCAACAACAGATGAAATGTGGACAAGACAGACCTGACCCACAGGCCAGGGGTGCAGCAGTCTAGTACTGGAAATTAGATTGACTGTCACAGAAAAAAGGCTGACTGATGTTTTTGTTGTTGCATCAAAAAAATCACCTAAATCATTAAACAGTTAGGCAGTTGAGCACTAAAGTGGTACTGGGGTGCCTAAATATAAGAAATTCTGATTAAAGAAATCGTGTTTGATTATCAGTGTTTCACTAGCTACCCCCCACCCCCCCAATTTAAATTATTCGATGATTATGCTACCAGTATATGGAAGCATTGGTAATCTGAATGAAATTCTAATTTTGGGGCCAAATATTTATTTGTAGCTACGGTCTGTTAGCCAATAGCTGAATATAGTTGGACGCTATTGACTGGTATCTGGGTGCATAATTGAAATTCTAATTTTAGAGCTATAGGGGATTAAAGTTTGGCAGTAGCTAATAGGCTATTATCAAAAGATTAATATTATGTAGCATTAAATGGTAGGCCTATTTGGGGTTTCCCTAATGTGGGGGTCAAACAACATATTTGCACAAAAAACTCCCTCTGAAGTCAATCCAGCTAACTTCTAACTAGCTAACCTTTTCACTACTTCGGTTTTGTGTGAATATTTGTCAACACAACAGAACATTTGTAATTTCTTGCTGTCGTTTATGTGCGTGTGTTTTTTTTGTAGCAACGTGCCACTACGTGCGGCAGGGGGCGGAAGAGGGCTTCAAATGCCTCTGGTGCGTTGACACAATACAATTACTGCCGTTATGAAGTCCGGCTATTCGCCACATGTTGCTGTTTAGGATGTGACTTCTATCAACTTTTTCCCCCCGCCCCCTGAACGTCACACTGACAGCTCTGTATTTACCACTTGGCTCGGCCGATTCAAGCAGCAGTGTCGACATTTCCCACCGCACTTGAAGGCAGCAAACGTAGAATCCTAATTGGAGTCAGATTTTGAGGGTGAGGAGTGGCTTTCTTTCCTCTTCTTCTTCTTCTTTTCAACCCGACACAGCGTAGACATCCTCCTCCAGCAGGGACGCGAGAGTTTCTGGTTAACTATAACTGGGTGTAGACACAAGTTTTGGGGAAGATAAATTCATTTTATTTTAGTTTTTTGAACCTGGAGCCATGTCTGTGGTGTATTCGCGGACTTCACTTTGAGGTGGGTGAAATAACAACTTGAAATGTTTGTGCCGCTCGTTGACCGTTCAGTTTAAGCCAGTTTATTTCTCTCACACTTTTCTAAAACAGTCGTCAGCTTCCTCCTCGTCTTCATGCCAGCAGACGTGTAAATCCGTGTCTTTTCATTTAATTGTTCGCCGTTTCAGACAGACAGACAAACAAACATGTGATGACACGCTCATACTAAACTGACTCATTTCCAGCTTTCTAGTGGTGAATTTCCTCAAACACTCATCAACATCATCATCATCACCAGCAAGTAGGCTATGTGTCATGAGAAGGACGCTCACTGACCTGAACTAAAAACATGACTCGTAGCTTCCTTATTCTTCTTCCAAAAAGGGATCTGGTCAGCACGACTTTGTAGTTTCTGTTATATACTCTGTTTTTATGAGAGCCTTGTTAAAAAGAAACAGAAAATTGTAATTATCTTAGCCTATAGATATTCAGTAAGAATGAATAGTGTCTGTTGTGTAGTTGCAAATAGTAAAGCAGCTTCTGGGATTTTATTCACAAATATTTATTTAATTTTGACTCTGTGGACAGTGATTGGACCTGAGAAGCCTCAATGCTTCATACAGACCAGAAAAGTGTTTTGGCCTTCTAGTGGGGAGGTTAAGCCCAAAAAATAGGCCATTGACTTCAAGTCATGATGCAAAGGTCCCCTTTGGCATGGAAGTACCTTAGGATCATACAAATAAATCTATCCAAAGACACAAGTGAGATCACACTTTGTATCCGAAATAAACACATTTTTAAAATGCCTTTTTTTAATTGAGAAAACCCATGTTAAAAGCACATTCCATTTAGAATGTCCATATAAACTCAGGCAGATGCCCTGATACCTTCAGCTCCTGGATGAGATCTACAGCTACTGAGACAACATGGAGCAGCTTCTGTGACAGGATATTGGATTTTATGAATGTAAAAACATTAATAAAACTATACTGATACTGATTTGCTGAACATCAGACGGAGCGCAACAAATATACCTGCCAACAAGTAGTTAAACAATAAGATGTAATTCATATCACAGTAGTGTCAGGAAAGACCAATTAAACAAATATTGTGTTGGTCAAAATATAGGCCTACCTAGAACTAGTTCCTGCTTGTGTATGTTGATTTTAAAAAGTTGAATTTACATGTATGACCCATTCTGGGTCATATTAGAAGTCAACTTAAAGTCAAAGTTGTTACTATTCCCAAATGTAAAAATGGGTAATTTGGACCCTCTACATTATTTAAAGCTTATATAACCTGATACTGAAAACATTTTACATTCTGCTGCTAAAGTAAACAAACAGATTTTATTGTAGCACACCCTTAATAAGCAATGTTCACCTTTTATGTACATATAGGGAAGTTTAGGTTGGCATTTCCCACATAAAGCATATGATTAGGACTGACTTATTTCACCAGCGCAGTACAGCTGGCTAAGATCCTCTCATAGATTAATGCTGAGAAACTGGTGAGCTTCATTTTGGTAGATTTTTACTTTTGTGAATGCATATTAATGCTCATCTTATCAATCTCATGACGTTACGGTATATTTATTTCTTATTTCAAATTAGCCATAATGGAATGTTGTGACTGGACTTTATGCTTCCTATGTCAGTCCACCCTACAGATTGAAAGGCATTAGATCCCTGTTCATCATTAAAACTGAGAAACACTCCTGAAATGTTGCAATCATGTTACAAATAAGCTGTAGATCACATCCAGGAGCTGAAAATAGTGTAGTTTACATGGACATTCTAAATGGAATGTGCTTTTAGCATGGGTTTTCTCAATTGGAAAAACTCATTTTAAAAACGTGTTTATTTCAGATACAAAGTGTGATCTCACTTGTGTCTTTGGATAGATTTATTTGTATGACCCTAAGGTACTTCCATGCCAAAGGGGACCTTTGCATCATGACTTGAAGTCAAAAGTCGCTTAACCTCCCCACTATTCAACCACTTTCTAAATCTGGCAGTTTATTCCAAATGTTAAACCAACTGCTCTCATTTAGTACAGTTAATGAGTAACCTTACTATACTGGTTGTACTCCCTTCACTTCTTGATGAGACACCTCTACTCCACTCGTTAAGAAAAATAGGAGGTGGTGGTAGAAGGCTAGCCCACAGTTTTTTGGCATTGCTCAGTTTGCTGTTTTAATTATCTTGTGAGACCTTTTTTCCCATGCAGACTTCGGGTTAAGTCTCTAATGATGGTTTCTCATAAGTGTGCTTCAAAAGGGAAAT
Organism: Decapterus maruadsi; assembly: GCA_030347415.2. NCBI lineage: Eukaryota > Metazoa > Chordata > Actinopteri > Carangiformes > Carangidae > Decapterus > Decapterus maruadsi. Next base: position 28,099,668 of record CM064886.1, read on the forward strand.
GGTTATCACATCTCTTAATTGGAGAGAGACTGGTTGGGTGTGTGCATATTGAAATACTTATGGTTTTTAGGAGCCACATTTGGCCTTTTTTTTTTTTTTAAATCATGAGTGCATGTGACTAAATAACTTGGAACCAAGAGCCTCTCAAGAGTTGTTTCATACTTGTGTGACGTAGTTTTTTTTCTTCACATTTCCACGCAACTACTGAGATACTAAAGAAATGATTTAACTGTTAAGTTGGAAGGTAAAAGAAACCAAGACTTGGCGCCTGGCACCAAGAAAGGGGTGTGCCATGTTCACCCCTGTCATGATCGTGGTTGAGTTATTGGCAAATAATTGTATGACACATCATGACTCCTACGTACTTTATTTACATCACTGACCATTTTTCCTGAGAAGTTATTGGATGATATTTAGTGTAGGCTACTTGATTCACATCCATTGAAGTGAATACAGATAAAACAAAAAGTGAAAAAAAGCAGGTATTTGGTTGCACTTTTCTCTTCGTGGTCACATTTCTCACTTCCAGTAAAGCTATTGTTGAATGCCACATGGTCAGAGGTAGTGAAAATGCTCGGACGCTATGTGAGTTATGTGCAAGTAGTTCTGAGCTGTGAATTGGACTGACACTTTCTTTAGTTTAATCACCATGACACAAGCCTCAAACGGCACTGGAGAAAAAGATAAAACATGGAAACAAGTCCAAAAAAAAAGAAGTTACCATTTGAAATGTAGGACAAAGAGGAAGATTCAGTGACTCAACATAGTGTGATTGTTCCCACACAGCGTGGTGTCTGTATCATAAACGGCTGCGCCCATGGGATTTTATTTACTTTACTTAAGCACCATGCTGTGTGTGGAGTTTATAGAGAATGAGGGAATCGAAAAAAAAAGATCACGCAATCAGCTGGAATCAGCCAAAAAACACTTAGTCAGAGAGCGAGAGTGAGATCACAGGAGGATAAACTCATTCAGGCTGGCAGAGAGGCAAACAAGTCCACAACAGCTCAGTGCAACGGTATGTGCAGAAGAGATCAAAACAAAGAGCTCACAGTCTGCGCACGATCACCGAGTGGGTAAAAACGCTGCTGAAACTCAAGTTTCTGTTTTGACATGTTTGTGAGAATTTGGACTCGAACGGCTTTAAAAAACCTCCTGCATTGTTTTAAAGTAGGAAGCTGATAATGTGGAGCCTCTTGGCGCACACAGTCTTGCTCTGTGGTAGCAGGTGGACGTCATTTGAATGCAGCACAGTGTCTCAGCATGACGATGATGAGCCACAGCTCTCTTTGAAACCAATGCTTCTAACGAAATGGCCATATATCAAATCAGTGCACTGCCTGCTATGAGCTAGTGCTGTGCTTTGTATATTCCAGCCGTGCCTTGAACAAAGGTGTACTGAGGCTGCAGCTAATGGTTATTTTTAATTATTGATTAGTCTGCTAAAGATTTTCTCTGGTCTATAAAACTGTGACTTACCCAGAGCAGAATTTTACATTAAAAAAAAGAAGAAACATTTTAAAACCCAGACAGATTCAAGTAACTACCTCACAAGGCTATAAGGACCAATGAAAGAACTTAATCATTACACATATTATCAGAACTGTTAGGCTGCCAATTAATGTTTTTTTTTTTATTAATTCATTACACCAAAAGACTCTTAAGCAGTGTCTTATAAATGCTACAGAGTTTCATGAGAACACACATGAACAATCACACATAACACAGCAAAACACAACGGAACAAAATCTGAAAGATGTAAGTCAGTTAGATCAATTTGCTCAATTAGTTTTATGGTTGTTTCTTCTTCTCCTCCAGAACTGAGAGCTTGTACAATATTTACGACAGCTTGAGCTGCAGTTGAAATGATTAAGCTGCATGCGCTGAGCGTTTGCTGATTCAAGTGCATCTCCATCTGCATCCTCTCCAACTGACTTGATTGTGTTTGTTTTCACTAATGAATTAGAATATGCCGAACACATGACAATGAGCGTCGGAGCATGTTTACAGTTACTCCTGCCCCCCCACCCCCTCCAGCCTTCAGCTCCAGTTTCATGAAAAAGAGGGCGTGACGGAGAAAGTGTGACGGTTGAATTCCCACACTTCCACCACATTTCATGCGTGGCAGCCTTCAGTCTTTCCAGGTCACTCTGTGTAGAGTTCTTCTGTCTTTTCTTCTTGTTTGTTAGCTCCGCACTTGACCCAGGACTTATCATGTTCCTGCTCCGGCTCTGTTGGCCAGGACTGTTGCGCTGACTTGTCATGTATGGCAGCGTTTCTCTGCACTGTGTGCGGGACTGGGAGCACGCACTTCATGTCCGCCAGAGGTAGGTACTGGTATGTTACCAGTGTCTGAGGTGTAGAGGGGTAACACTGGGTCATATAGCACTGGTCTGTACTTTCTGATCATGAAATGACTGCAAATAGTTGTTGAGTTGTAAAGGTATGTGAGAAGTTGGCAAAAAATTTGATATAGTGTGAGAGTTGAAGTAATCTGTTACTCTGAGTATCTGCTTGTTTTCCTCAAGTCTTCTCTGGTAGTGAACTGAATTTGGCATTTGTCAAAAAATTGCAATAGACGGCTACTTTTGTTTATTTGTTTTCTCTGTTTTGGGAATATAATTGGTGAAGTTATTCGTAGATTTCAAATCAACTTTTAGCAGAAATATTCTTAAAAATCCTGTCAGGTGCTGCCCTGATGTCGAATTTATGTCATATCATAGCCCTTGAATGTTTTAACAATGAGAACTGTTTGACGTTGTTAATGTATAAATAAATATCAGACAACCAAATCACTCAGTATTTTAAGGTCACCATATATTTGTACTAGCTTTTATATGGAGATATATCTGTGAGGACAGTTAACACTGTGTTGTTTCTAGTTTTTTTTCTGCAGCAGCAACGTGACACCTTGTTGTCGAACTGAATTGTCTGCAGGGGGTCCTCACTGACCACAGTGTAAATAATGCATGACGAGACTGAAATGTTTTACATTCATTCAGCCACTGTGCTTTCCTTTTCTGATATTGATGTATAAAATAATAATCTATGCTGTGATGAAGATTTATGTGCCGCCCCGTGGTTGAGCGTTCCTGCTAGTGTTTGCTAGTGTTTAATTGATGCCATAAAGATATAGAATATAGACAGAACAGTCATAAACAGTATTTATAGAAACCCTGGTGAGGTTTTGAGGAGTGTGTGTGTGGGGGGGGTTGACATGTATTGCATCACCACGTAGTAACTTTAGGTATTGGATACAAGTCCTGTCAGGTCTGTTTGGATGAATTACACCCCGTCAGTCTCTGACGATCTGATAAGAAAGTACCTGCTGGTCCAGTCTTAGGCAGTAACGGAAAAGTCTCGCACAGGTGTGTTTTGAAAATTTTGTTGCCAACCCCACAATTAAAAGTTGTTAGTCTGTGGCTGTTTGTATCTGTTGGAGGGAAAGCGTCTAGAAAGTGTGATTAACACGCCCACGTTCTTTAAAGGTTGGGCTTGGTCCCAATGTTTTCCCTGGTTATATAATGGCTGATCTGGCTTTTGGTCAATCGAGGTGGCAGATTTAATGTCACATGTCCTGTACCAGTCCTGTATTGTGTCTTGCCTTAAAGGGCACATTGGCAGATTTAGTTAATTGAGACAAGTGGATTTCTCTGGATTGGCTGCAGCCGAGTTATAAGCTTTAAAGAAAGGATGGTGGTGTGAATTTATTTCTGGCTTTCTTTCTCTAATATATCATTATTCTGTCCCCTGTGGGGTTTTGCTCCAAGAAATTATGGAAATACAACCATGAATAACTCATCTCATTAAAAAATATATTGTCATGCAGGTAAATTATTTTTGAGGAGGAATTATTTCCAACAGAAGAAAATTTCCACCACCGAGGCCGCCTGCTGCTGAGTGATTATTTCATGGAGTGTTGAGCAAATAGCCTTAGAGTTCACCGGAGCCACTTGTGGCTATAATTACCATTGAGGTCTGGCCTAATTGGAAGTGACACCCACCATCGGGCGGCTTAGACATGCAGGTTACCACTGGATAAGTAATAGAGGAATACGACGGTCAGCTAAACTTGGCAGCCTCGCTGACCGTGCTCTTTGTTCATTTCTGCACGGTAACAACCTGGTGTTAATCCGTCTTCACCTAAACAAAAGGTTTCTGACCCTGGCACCTGACCGCTGAGGTCGACTTGAAGAAACGCTGATCGGATTAAGTCCCTTTGTTTTGCTGTTGCCACAAGTAAGCAGGGCGCTGTAAAGAAAGGCAGCAGATGCAAGGGAACTGCGTTTTCTTTCTTTTCATGAGACTGGGACACGGCGGCTGTGTGCGCGTTATGTGCATCCGCACGGAGGGAGATGAGGTAAAGGAAGTTAAGCTGAAAGAGCTGTGTTTTCAAATCCAGATCGAGGAGCTTGAAATGTCCGTCGTGTCCGACTGTCTGGAGTGCATCAGAATGGGGAAAGGCAGCAGGTATGTTGAGCGTGGGCAGTAGTAGGCTAAGTCACTTCTTCACAATGACGCTGAGCAGGTGATGAATTGTCTAGTTAGATGTCAGGAAGCATGTTAATCTGGACACAGGAAACAATTTGCTTTAACCAAATAGGTTTAAGAGCAGCGTCAGGTCTGTGGGTTTTATAACATGTTGACGTACTTTAATGGAGAAGCTGTCCAGAGGGAATCTGTGATGTTTCTGAAGTCTCTGCATCAACTTACTGTACACCTTTGACTTTATTAACAGGATATCCCCTTGAGATGTGCCATCTCATTTTCGAGGGGGGTCCATATATACACCTTTGACAGGAGATTCTTGCTCTGCAGTTGAGATTAGAGTATATTCTTTTAAGACGCAGGATACCAGGATGGCACACATGTAAGAGCTGTAAGTACAACATTGTGTTTGTATTTCAGGGAGTGGCAGACCTCAGCCCAACCTTTAACTAGCAATGCATTGGTAGAGGTTGTTTTGTTTTTTTTAGGAGGGGGGGGTTAGGAGGAGACAGACTGGGAGGAAGTGGTGACTGTCTGGGTGAAGAGTCTCCTCTGAGGTGGGCTCAGCGAGGACTTACAGTAGAAGAAGCTCTCACGCAGCCTGTTGGAGGCTCGATGCTAACCCCCCAACCATTCGCTTTGATGGTTGACATCATCAAACCTCAAGTGAAAAACATGTGATGAGAAAAATGTGTGAGCAGTTCGTTTCCGTGTGATCTGAACTCAAATCATGATGCAATTTTAAAATATTATAACATTATGTCTTAAAAACTAGTTAAACATCTGTAAGAGAGAAGTAGGGTGTTGTGAGTTAAAGTTTAATGTCAGTCAGATGGAGTTCAGCTATTGAAGTTTTGCATTTAAACTTTAAAACTGCTTCCTGCACGTACACTTGATGGCAGTCTTCTTTATTTGCAGTACTTAAGATGTGAATCATGCGCATCCTTGCATGACTGGATTTGTTTTACAATGTGATGTAATCCCACTGTTTCACTCTTCTTTTTTTCCCCCCAATACCGGTGGCTTCGAGCCGACAAAAAGTGCTGATCCTATTTTTTTAGGAAGGGTGTGGAGGCCGTAAAATGGTATTCCTCGCCACAGACACATCTGAGTTTACTCTGTGTTCATGGTTGGATGTGAGGGAGGTTCATACTTCGTCGCAGGGTAAATATGGAGTCCCTTAGGCCTCAGTCACGACAGACAGGAAATGCTCAGTCCTATTTTGGATTTATAGTTCTAGTGTCTGCTTTCATAGAGTCTGGACTCTCTGCTTGACATATGCTGCTTCTGTCAGTTATATTTGTGAGTTACAGTTTGTAGGTTTGAGAGGAGCTGGTGTAATCATTCAGTCATTCAAGTGATCTGTCAGGTTTATTGGCCTGATCCTCCATGGTTTCCGACTGTGAATAATGTCACTGTGTGTGTTTTTCTAATTTTAGGACAGGCTATTTCTGAAATGTTGTTATACTGAGACAATAAGACTTGAATTATGTAATATTGATTTATTCATACAGGAAATAATACTGTTTATAGTCTTGTCTTTTCCTCACAGAAGTTCCACTTCCAGTTTAGATCATCATCTGTCTCCCAGTTTCTGCTTCCTTTAATTTTTTTTCCCTCATGTCATCATCAGAGCTGCAATGATTAGCCAATAAGCTGATGAACAAATGAGTAATAAGCAACTATTTAGATCATTAATTCATTTTGATTTGGTTTTGTTTTAGAAAAAGGACACACTTTCTTGGGTTTGGAGAAGCAGGATGGGACTTTTTTCCCACTGTTTTCTGACATTTGGGAAGCATTTATTTGAGAAAGCCGTAGTTCTCACACTTATGGAGCAGGATATGTTAAATGAAAGGTCACAGAGACTTGAAGCAAATAGCCATACAATACAAGTGGTAGCTACTTTTCGCATTGCAGCCTAATTTCTTATTCCAGCTCTTTTGGCTCATGTGTGCACAGCTGGCTTAACAGAGTAACACGTACAAAAGGCTCTTTCTCGTTTATCTCCCTTGATCAGATGTTTTGCCTCATTTCATGTCGTGCATATCACACGACTCCTCGATTGTGTAAACAAAGTAGTTAAAAACGAACTCATGAGATCATACGATAGTTATCACTTCTCACACTTAGCACTGCACTTCTCTGCAGGATGGAGTCATCATGTCTGGACCTGGCTCTGGAGGGTGAGCGGCTCTGTAAGGCTGGAGACTATCGTGCCGGTGTGTCTTTCTTTGAGTCCGCCATCCAGGTTGGAACAGAGGACCTCCAGATCCTCAGTGCCATCTACAGCCAGCTGGGAAATGCCTACTTTCACCTGCAGGAGTATAACAAAGCCCTGGAGTACCATCGGCATGACCTCACACTTACCAGGTAAACACTTCCATAGGCCTAATGGGAAAGCCGCAATTTAACATAAAACAATATTCTAAACAAATATGTAAACTTTTAATCACCTCCATTTCCCTCCATGAGTAAATTGCTCAACACTCAATTATATTGCTCCTTGCAGTTGTGCATTACTGTCTTGCCTCTTGTGTTTCCATGCTAATACACTTCAGTAATCCAGCAATATTCCAGTCTAATTATTTCCTGCTGCGTCTTTTCTCCTTTGCAATCCCAGAACGATTGGAGATGAACTTGGTGAGGCCAAAGCCAGTGGGAACCTTGGGAACACATTAAAGCTTTTAGGGCGGTATGATGAAGCAGTGGTTTGTTGCCAAAGACATTTGGAAATCACAAGAGCCATATATGATAAGGTGGGTTATGTTTTAGTAATATTTAGAAGTACAGGATGGAGTAATTCAGGGTTAGGCAAATACATTTCCATGAGTTATTTTGTTTTGGCAACCTTAGAATAAATGATTTTTCACTGTTCTGTAAATAAAAAGTTCATTTTGAGACTAAAAGGCTCATTTGCTTTGATTAGAGTAAATGAATACCAATTTGTTACATAATATGCTCGGCAGCCACAGAGCAGTTTGGGTACGCTCGCTGTCTGCCGAGCACCAACGTCTAGAATAGTTGTGCCGTCCCCCCATGCAAACAAGCAGGTCTGGTGTCAGTGTATTTTAAGTATGTAATTACAACAGTGGTCATTGTGGTTTCCATCTGGGTAAATGTTGTGTGCGTGCCGCAGGTTGGGCAGGCTCGGGCGCTGTACAATTTCGGGAACGTTTACCACGCCAAGGGCAAGAGCATCTGCTGGACTGGAGCAGAGCCAGGAGAGTTCCCAGAGGAGGCCAGGGTAGCCCTGAGGAAAGCTGCTCAGTACTATGAGTGAGTTGATACTACTGTACTGTTTACTCCAAAATACAACAAAACCATAACAAAGTCAATATTCTGAAAGCCCTGAGGAATGATACAAGTCGATTAGTTGTGGTAATATTAAGTTTGATGACCACTCACTGAAGTGCTGAACTCCTACTACCTGGTTCTAAGTTGTGTGACGCAGCCAACTGTTTCAGATATACTGGATTCTGTGTAATGTTTCTATTGATTAATATCCAAGCATCTTTTTAACCACTCTCAAAATTTTAAATCTGAGACTTTATGAACATTAATTTCATAAGTTGTTTTGCACAGCCACTGACTGGTGGATGCATGAAATATTATATTGTGTTTTTATGTGCTTCATAAAAATGACAAAGAAATCTTCTCTCTTGAATCTTGAAGTGCAACCATTGTTATATTGTTTAGTAAATGCAGTACACTCTGCAAGCACTTTATTATGCACTGTACCAATGTATTGCTGGGGCCTCGTTTCACTCTCAACAGTCTCACTTCCTTCCTTGACATTGAGTCCACAAGTTGCTGGAAACTTTCTATTGTCAGTTGGAGACAACTTTTTCTTAGTGTCCTGCTGGGAGGAGCCATTAGCAGATAGTAAATAGTGGCCATAAATGGATGCACATGGTTAGTCAAAATACTCACATCGGGTGTGACATTCAAACGGCGATTAATTGGTATTAAGAGGCTCAAGGTGTGCCAAGAAAACATCCTCTACACCATTACACCAGCAGGCAGCAGCCTTGATTGTTGACACAAGGAAGGTCCAGTGATTCATGCCGTTGATGCCAAATTCTGCAACTCAGTAGAAATCCATATTCATGAGACCAGGCCACATTTCTCCTGTCGACTTTTGATGAAGCTGGTCCACTGCAGCCTCAGTTCTTGGCTGACGGGATCGGATCCCAGTGTGGTCCTCCGCTGTTGTGGCACATCCACCGCAAGGTTTGATGTGTTTTATGCTCAGCACAGTTGTAAATGTTACAATGTTACTGCATTTGTACTGAATCCCTTTTGTCAGCTCATCAGTCTGGCTATTCTCCTCTGACTTCTCCCATTTAACAAGGTGTTTCCCGTCTGCAAAACTACTGCGCGTTTTCTTTTATTTGTTTTGTTTTGTTTTTCACAAACTCCAGAGATTGTTGTGTTTGAACCCCTAGAGACTGGCAATTTCAGAACTACTTCTACTTAAACATCTGGCACTGGAATCAGGCCACTGAGATCACATTTTTCCCATCCTGATGTTAAAATGAACTTTAGCTGAAACTCTTGACCTCTGTTTGTGTGACTTTATAGATGTAACTGCTGCTTAATGACTGGCTGACTGGTTACTGTCATGCTGTTGTGTTTGGCAGACTGATCTTTCTACTGACTCTGTCCCAGTTGATGCTGTTGGTTTTCAGATCAAAATTGGTCACAATTTACTTCTAAATAAACTCTATCATTCCCATTTTACTAATGATGCTCTGTTGAAACCTATAATCCTTAAATTTGCTAGAATATATAAAATATGTAGCCCACTTCATTATTTGCATGGGAACTAAGGGAAACCTTTTGTGTTACATGTTACATGTGTTACATGGCCTGAAAAATCATCCTGAGTGTTTGAGAATGATATTTCATCAATTTGTTTTGTTTATTTCTTTCTCAAAGAGCAAATCTGTCCTTGGTGAAGGACTTGGGTGATCGGGCGGCCCAGGGTCGGACTTATGGGAACCTTGGGAATACTTACTATCTGCTGGGAGACTGGGAAACTGCAGTAGAAGCACATGAAAAGGTAGGTGGAAAAGTTTTGACAGCCGTGCAACAGCATTAGTTGACAGTGGACACATTCTGCTAAGAAGATTTTGTATCTACAGACATTTTTTTTTTCTCATTGCTTGTCTCATGTCTGTGAAGGCTGTGCTCCTCGTTACCTCAAAGTGTTGTGTTGTTAATCCTGACCTTAAAGACAGCTATGTCCACCTACTGTTTGTCATGTTTGGCAGCGGCTACTCATCGCTAAAGAGTTTGGGGATAAGTCTGCTGAGAGGAGAGCCCATTGTAACCTTGGCAACGCTCACATATTCCTGAACCAGTTTGAAGTGGCAGCGGGTCATTACAAGTGAGTAAATCTGAGGCCTCTTTAACCTCATAGTGGTGGATGCTTACAGACGGCTCTGCTGATGATGCTGTTGACTTTCATTTCATCATCACTGTCACACTGATACTGTTTTCTGTTTTCTTTGCACTGTGAAATCTTCAGTGACATAAGCTTGGAAATTTGATTACACTGAATATAAAATCATAAATCAATTAGAGATACTGGAATATATGCATCACAACAGCTCCGTTGTGTTGGCAACAATTTAGTTTAAGTGCCTCAAATGTAGAGTTTATTAACAGCTGATAAACATCACAACACAAATGACCCACAGAGATACTTACAACTACATCACACTGTGTTGTACTGTAAGCCATCTATTAAATGTTTGTCTAGTGCTTTCAAATGTGATTTAGGAGGTGATATGAATAAAAAACAAACAGAAGGGTTTTGAATGCACCACAGGTTTTATAACAACCACAGACCGCAAAGTTCTCAATCTCTCTCTCCAGCTATTTTTTCCAAGAAGCTCTTGGAAAGAGAGCAGATAACCATCATTCTCCTGCACCCACCCCAGACATTCTTTGACCTTCTTCCTCCTCCTCCTTCTCTGTTTTTTGCCCCCAGGAGGACTCTGCAGCTGGCCAGGCTTTTGAAGGACAGAGCAGTGGAGGCCCAGGCCTGTTACAGCCTGGGCAACACCTACACACTATTGCGGGACTATGATAGAGCCATTGATTACCACCTCAAACATCTGGTCATCGCCCAGGACCTTAACGACAGGTATCGGCTATAAAAGCCCATTTTGCTGCAAAAGTCTCCTGCGAAGTAAAAAGGGCCCTGTGCAGTTTGAATGTGGGTGGCCCCTGAACTAATCATTGGCTGAAATTTGGTGGTTTTACTGCTCACACCAATCAAGCTACAGTAAAGTGCAAAGAAACTGGAAACCAGACAGAGTCACAAGGAAACCATTAAGCTACAGTTGCCACAGTGTTGTCTTTGGAAAAGGATAGCGAAAGCAAATTCACAACAGGTCAGTGTTAGGCATAAAACAGGACTTTTTTCTCATTTTCATCCAAAAACATGATCTTCTTTTTCCACAATTAACTCCAGCATTACAAGCCTGCTCACACAAACAAATATAGAAAGTCCTGAACTGAACTGACATGATCGAACAATGTGTGTCAGCATGGAAACTGCAACCTTTTTCTTTCACTTTACAGATGTAAGTCAGAGAATATACTGTAGGCTTGTCCTTTTCTGCAGCTGTGCTGACAAAGCAATGCTGTATTTTCTGTTGTAGGCGTACTTTGCTATTTTTAAGGTCTTAGGAAAAACTTGCACAGCCTTGTCATTTACACTAAGTCATGTAAAAGGCATAAAATGGGATGTAACAGGAAGGATGAAGAGACAGTGCTCAAAATCCCACAACTATTGGTTTTGAAAGAAACAGGATTCTGATAGAAAACAATGTGATTTGATCATTTTTACATGAATAGATGTGATAGAGACCAATTATTGTTGCAGAATAGCCATAAGGTCAGGTTTTGACAGTTTGTCAAATGCCCTTCCCATTCTTGCGTAATCTCATTTTAAGCTGCCCGGCCTGTTTTTCCTCCATGTGTCATTGCAGAGTCGGAGAAGGAAGAGCTTACTGGAGTCTAGGAAATGCCCACACCGCCCTGGGGAATCACCAGCAAGCAATGTACTTTGCTGAGAAACATCTGGAAATTGCCAAAGAGGTGACTGTTTACTGTTTACCTAGAGTCCAATCTGCAGCTGGGTGACACTCCCATCTACTGGTTGTATGATGAACCGCAGGACTATTTGTGTGCATGCGATAAGATTTTTTACAACACTCATGCAAAACAAATCCCAATTAGCAATTAGGTTTTATTTACATTAATTTTGATGTTTCCAATGTTTCAGACTGGAGACAAAAGCAGCGAGGTCACAGCCCGGATGAACTTGTCAGATCTCCGTCTGGTTGTGGGTCTGAAGTCCAACTACAACATCCACCCCAGCATCTTCCACAATACAAATACGAATAGCTCCTCTCTGCCAGTGAGCTACCAGGGTTACCCAAACCTCCAAGGTAAACACTCAGAATAATCTGTTACTCTCACATCACTGACAAATCAATAGTTGCAACTTGCATTCATTTTTTAATACAAATGTACAAACAGCCTTAAAGCCAGCCAAATTATTTTAATTTTCTTAAAACACTCATTTCCAGATGGAAAACTTTTTTTACTGAATAAGAATCTCGGTCGTGATGCTTGTTTTCCTCTAAGCTGTAGTTGCGAAAGTGCTGTATAAATATTTTAAACATGTGGCCACACTGTTGAATTTTCTATCTTTGTTTCAGGGATGAAGTCTCCTCCGAGGACGAAAGGCAGTGCAGAGAACCTGCAGCTGACTCCAAGTCCTGACAAAAAACAAACAGGAGATTCACCAGCACACCAAGTACGTACAGCGAAAAACAACTTCATAAAGCACAAACACTTCTGATGTGAAGTGTGCTGTGTATTTTTTTTTTCATCCTGGTACCTTTAAACCCAGTGGGAGTTGCTCACTCGGTTTTCAAAACCTCTTGAACAAATGAAGTGTTTCTGTAGTGGTTTACATTGCAAACATACAAATTTCCCCCTCTGATCTACTTGCCAATCCAATCCAATCCATTTTATTTATAAAGAACAAACACAAAGGTTTCCAAACACAATAAAACATAATAAATAAATAGACTGTCCACCCCAGGTAAAATGTCTGTGCACATAAAATCAACAACCTATGTAGTGTAAAAAGCCAAAGAAAACTTTCCAATTAAAAAAAAATGCTTTTCTTTCATATATTATTAACAAAAAAACAACAAAAAAATCTTTAATACAGTTGAAATACCATCTTTGTCCTTAGAACCCGTTCACCAAGCCTTTACTGTTAACATATGGAAAACATTCAGCATCTAACATGAATCCGTCAGTGATCTGTCTGTTTGCACTGTGAACACACAGGACTGGGAGGAGGACGTGTTCCCTGGGTCGTCGAAAAACAACACAATCAAAGCTTCCACTAAGCTTTTCCTCTTCCACCGACTGAAAAGCAAAAAGAACAAGACCAACAAATCGTCTCCGAAAGACCAACATGAAAACCGCACTGAGGACAAGACTCAAGAGCTGGACACACCACTGTCTATTAAGGTATTTCTAAATATGGTAGATCGCTCCTGTCCACTCAAACCATCCCTGGAACCTACAATAGTCTTATGGGCAATGATTTATTCAACCTCAAGAAGAAGTTAAACATGTATCTTATAACACAGTCTCAGCCCAGACATACAATGTCACCACTGTGGGAGGAAATAATGTGGTGTGGAAATAAAGTGGGCTGGTCATCTCTGACTCATGTCTCCCAAACAAACGTCCAGCTCCAGTGCATGTGAAGGAAAGTCAAGTCAGTTTCAAAATTAATTATTAATTTTTTTATCAATTTAGTCGTTTTGGATACCAATCTATGCCCTGATAAAAAATGATGAATGTCCTGTAACTTTAAGAGAAACCTAAGAAACTCTACATAAAGGTTGCAACTTTTACTTCTTTGAGTTAATTTTTTTCACTTTAATTGAATAAGATGAAGAGGAGATGTCTGTTTGGGAAAATATCTGCAGCCTTGTGAATTGTTGCTGTGTTGTGCTCATGTTTTTAATATTTTGAATTAGTTTCTGAGAGAATGAATAAGGTCAATCAAATTAGTCTAATTTAATCAGGACTGCAGCAAACCTTTCTTTTCAAGACTGGCAATTGTTATTTTTCACCTATTTTTAATAAACAAAATGTCAGAAACCCAAAATTCACAATGCAATAGACAATGTGAAGTTACGTCATGCCGTGGGACGTTGAGCACCATCTTTGGAGGATCGCGGATGTAAACACTTGCTCGTCCCCCTGAAAAAAGTTCCCAAAGTCGCTTAAAAGTAATCATGGTGGGACAGTACTGCTGCATAAAAAATGCCACAGTAGTATATGCACTAATACGAAAAACGAGATAGTTCACGATGTCTGGATAAGTCAGTGGAGGGAGTAAATCTGGGTCTTAATAAGTTTTTTCTGTGTACCTGTTTCTCATTAAATTTGAGTTTATCACGATACGTTCCTCCTTTGTTTCCCTTCCCCTTCTCTGTTTCTTTTTTTCTTTTTCTGTTTTTGTTATCATTCATCTCTGAGAGGTGTCAGCGTCTGTCTTCCTCATCTCTTTCTTCTTCTTCTTTATTTATTTATTTATTTAAAGGTTTAAAAATCAGGGACAGTGCACATTAATAAAGACATTTTTGTAAAAAAATGTAAATATGCCAGAATTAGCCGAAGGGCTATTTTGCATCTGTAGTCCCTGGACTGATGTTAAAAGTCAACCTAAAAATTACTTCTTGCTCGTTTTCCTCAGTTTTCCCCCACTCTGTTTACGTTTGCGTTCCTCCAAAGATGGCGCCGACGTCCCACAACGGCAAAGTGGCGTGACGTCAACTTCACATTCTCTATATCCTTGAGCACATTCAGCACAATGTACAGTAACATACTGTACTTTTAATTTTCATGAACACAAATGTTTGCCTTTATTTTCCTGTACCTCACTGTGTTTCGTTTGATTTCTGTATTTTAGTTGTTTATGATGTTATTAAGTCGATCTGTTTCACTGTTTCACAGGTGTTTTGTTTTTTTCTCTTCATTTTAATAGCCAGGATCACGGGACACTATTGGAGAGGACGGCTTTTTTGACCTCCTCTCTCGTTTCCAAGGCAACAGAATGGACGACCAAAGGTGCTCTCTACTGGATGGCCAGAGCCATCTCCCTGCCCATTTGTCTCCCTCCTCCACCCCACCTGTAGCTGAAAAGAAATGTGAGTGGGCTCCCTCGTGTTTTCATCTGTGTTCACACCATATCCACCTAAAAGAAAAACCTAAATTATACCTAGAGAGGCGTTTCAATGAGCTGATCATATTCGACTGGACTGGCCCGGCCATTTACCACCACTGCCTCCTTTTATGGTGTGAATGCAGTTTATCCATAAATGTGTCCTTTACATATTAAAGGAGTAGTTCACCAAAAAATGAGATAGCAAAAACTTTTGGCCCGGATCCGCATGAAAGCCCTCTCCTCCGGCTGTAGCACACACACGGTTTAAGATGACATGCCAGATCAGGACCGGATGTGGTTGCCAGGTTCGAAACAGCCCTTAGTTCTGTTGCCTTGTACGGGTTTGGACCAAAACCGTACAACAGATCTCAGCCAAGTGCGCCCAAAATTTAAATTTAAAATTTGAAACGGGTTTGGGCCAAAACCGTACAACAGATCTCAGCCAAGTGTGCCCAAAATTTAAAATTTGAAACGGGTTTGGGCCAAACACGCATCCCGGACTGATCCCGGACCTCATCCGAAACCGGCAAACCCGACAGTGGACTGTTTCATTACATGGAAAAGAGGGGGGTCGGGATAACAGCAGCCATGTCAAAATAAAAATAATAAGTTGTTTTTTTTACTTCAACTTCTAGCATTTTACAGCATATGGACATTTAAATTCACTGTAATATCGAAACACCACAAAATAACTAATTTCTTTAGTACAGTAGCAGATTATGAGCACGTATGTACACACCCACACAACCAAATGGTCACGTCCAGTTTGCACCTGCGTCGGCCAGACAGTTGCCCCCTCTACTCGTCCCTGGAACCGGTGCAGCACACAGCCCGTCGATGAAGTGGTAAGTTTTAGCTTTCTAATTTAGCTTTTGTTTCTAGTTTAGGTAATTATTGCCTTTTGTACGCCCGTAAAAAACAGAAGCCTATATCACAGTTCAACTAGCATTACTTTTTCGGGCGAGCTAGCTTCGCCTGCCAGACCGAACTAACGTTATGCTGCGTTCACATGGAGCCCGGTACACGGCAGACGGTAAACGGCAAATGCCGGTGGACGAAACGGTAAAAACAAACAAAACTGTCGGACGGCAAGGCACAACGGCAAGACGTGCCACCACGTTCTCGTCAACATACGTTCGGTTGAGTTTACCGTCGCGGCAGACGGCAAAAGTTAAAATATTTGAACTCGGGACGGCATTGCCGTTTGCCGTTGCCGGCGACGGTATTTTTTTCCGTGCTCCCCCAAGTTTTACCGTCGTTCTCTCGTCCACTAACATGGAGTCCGGCATGCCGTCTGCCGTTTACCGGGCTCCATGTGAACGCAGCATAAGTCATGCTCAGGAGCAGCATTAATTGACTAGTTAAATTGGCACCGAATATGTGTGCTCCGGCCACAGACTGTACATAGGTTGCGAGTGTGGGTCAAAAACATTAACGTTTTTTCCTCCGTCATGGTCTGGCAAATTAGTGCATGGGAGTCGAGCCACTTCGGGTCATGAATACGGTTAATATCAGATATAGTGGTATAGTGGTGTTTTTTTCCGGGGAGGGCAGTTACTGGGCTTTTTTTTAAAACAGTAGCAGGAAAAGAAAAAGAAAAAAAACTGGATACGGTTAGCGGATCCAAACCTTATTTGGGCCAGATGAGAGAGGGTTTTGCAGCGGAACCGGGCCATCTCGCGGCCGCATCTGTTGCAGAGCTGCAATCCAGACCCGCGCCGTATATGGACCGTTGTGCGTCTGGACTAAGGACCAGATCCATTTGCCGGATCTGTCCCAAATGCTGCAGTAGCCTACGAGGTTTTTGCTGCGGAACCGGGCCATCTCGCGGCCGCATCTGTTGCAGATCTGCAATTCAGACCCGCGCCGTACTTGGCCCGTTGTGCGTCTGGACTAAGGACCAGATCCATTTGCCGGATCTGTCCCAAATGCTGCAGTACGAGGTTTTTCAGCGGAACCGGGCCATCTCGCGGCCGCATCTGTTGCAGAGCTGCAATCCAGACCCGCGCCGTACTTGGACCGTTGTGCTTCTGGACTAAGGGCCAGATCAATTTGCCGGATAAACTGCTTTCTCATTAATACAGTTATCAGACCTGTTTCTATTGCTATGTGCTGTCTATGCAGACGTTTAATTCTAATGAGTGTGCTGTGTGTATAGACTTGTTTAATTGTCTTCTAGGCTATATGCCAGATAGCTTTTATTAATAAACACAAGTTAGTTTGTTTTGTGTTTTTTGTAAAACAAAACAAATGTTTATAAAATAATACAATAGTCATACATATTACTGAATATTAGAAGCTGTATCCCCAGCATGTTCTATTTTAATATTCAATTCATGTTTCATAGCTCACAAATTTTCTTTCAGATTCTTCCTATGATGACAACCTGTCCTCCTAAGTATACTCTGACATCAACATGGTACACAGATTTTCATGGTAAGAGTTTTGTGCTTAGTTGAATAAAACTGCTGAGCTAAATCTTACATTGGGACTAATTGAATTTACTCTCAAACCCTCAGGACTCTCAGGATGCCTGAAACTTCACTGATGTCCCCTCTGCTGGAGGCCAGCTGTCTGGATATCATCCTATGAACCGCCAGGTAGAAGTTTCTCACTCAGCATCATTTTTAACATTGCTGACTTGACTAGCAGTTTGACTTGTCAACAGTTACCGGATGGTAACTAAACAAATACAGCATTTACTGTTTTTTTTTTTTTTTAACTTAGTACCAAATTGTCTCTCCTCCTCTTCTGGCTACACTCTCAGGCTCTGGTCCCTTATCCTCAGCATCTCCATACAGAAGAAATGGTTCCCACAGCCACAGCTCAGGATACACTACAGAGCATCCAGCCACACAGGATTTTCATGGTAAGAGTTTTGTGCCTACATGTCTTGGTGAAAGCAGGAGGGCAGCATTATGTTTTTGGGTTGTGGGTTATGGCACATCCTCAAGAGCTAAATGCTTCTCTGTTCAGCACATTAAAATGTGTTGTTTGTGTGTTTGTTTTTGTGCAGGTGCTGTTCAAAGATGCTCCTCCTTCTTTGGTGCAACTCAGACCCAGGTGAATGCCAGAAGTGAAGCAAAAGAGGACAGCAGATGTAAACCTCACCTATAGATTTTCTGTTCTCACAATGTGTCATTGATGTTTGTAGGAGCCATAATACATAGATAAGTAAAAAAGAGTTAGAAACTTAGATTGTGTTTCATTATTTCTAAGTGTAGATCTATGTGTTCTATATCTATAGTGCAGAGTTGCGATAGATTACAGCACGACTACCTCAGTTTGGATGAGAGCAGTGACAGGGAGCACAGTTTTTCTACAGAGTGATGGATGTAAATTATTTTTTCTTTAAGTAAACTTCGTTTTGAAACGGATAAATCTCTTGGTTCATTCTCGTAAGAATCCCTGCCTTTCATCCTCTCATGTGGCTTTGAAGGAAAGCCACTATAATGTTCTGTAATGTGCCAGAGTTTTAAGTCTTGATAGCCTATCTACAGGAAGATCTTTGTTAATCTTAAAGCATTACTTGATGTTAAATATGTTATGTTATGTTATCTAATTATGTTGTTTTTGCTTGTCCTTATTTTACAATGTTAAGTGTGCATATTGTGTTTTGCAATAAATTCAATTCTATAAATAATTAAGTGGTGTTTTTTTCAGGGTTGGGTGGGGGAGTAAAGGTTACTGGGGGTTATTATTTAAAAAAAAAAAAAAGCAGTAGCGGAAAAGAAAAAGAAAAAAAAACTGGTTACGGTTAGCGGATCCAAACCGTATTTGGGCCAGATGAGAGAGGGTTTTACTGCGGAACCGGGCCATCTCGCGACCGCATCTGTTGCAGAGCTGCAAACCAGACCCGCGCCGTCTATGGGCCGTTGTTCGTCTGGACTAGGACCAGATCCGTTTGCCGGATCTGTCCCAAATGCTGCAGTACGAGGGTTTTTTCACCGGAACCGGGCCATCTCGCGGCCGCATCTGTTGCAGATCTGCAATTCAGACCCGCGCCGTACTTGGCCCGTTGTGCGTCTGGACTAAGGGCCAGATCCATTTGCCGGATCTGTCCCAAATGCTGCAGTACGTCCGTGCCGCCTCCGGCACGGTGTCCAATTGCTATCTGGGCAGCCATTGTTGACTCACCCTCATGCTGGTGAATACGCTCATCCTTATATGACAGTCAGTGGCGACTGATACAAACAGGTCCAAAAAACTACAAAAACCTTGAAATATTCCTCCACACCGCTTATGCGGGAATGGCTATAGTCCAGAGTTTACCCTGGTCACATCCGTGTGCATCGCGTGATCGCAAGCAAATTCACTACAGGACTGTTTAGGCTGTAAAAATGTCCTAAATGACGTTGTTTCATGTAAACTCTGGACTATATCCCTTCAGGACACGTGGATAGCAGCAGACGAGCAGTATGGAGGATACTGCTCATCTGCTCGTCTGCAATCCAAGTGTCCTGAGGGATATAGTTACATTACATGTAATATTACAGGGTTTTTGTGTAATTTTATGGACGTTGTTGCCGGCCGCTATTACTCTCATATAAAGTTTTGAACGCCCCTCCCGGGTCTCCAGATGCACTTTGAGGAATAAAAAACTACTCCGGAGTATTCATCAGCATGAGGGTGAGTCAACAATGACTGAATGACTGAATTTCATTTTTTGGTGAACTACCCCTTTAAATGTTGTGAAAATTACTTAAAATAATGCTCCATCCGAAATGCTTTGAGAATCACTCTCCCCTAACAGCCTTGACAGTTTCATCTTTTCACAGAGCACAACAGCCTCCATGGACCAACTTTTGATACTTATTTTCCAAATATCTGTAATTGTTTCATTCCTCTGTAAAGGTCACAAATCCCTCCAGGAGTTGTGCTCCAGGCATTTTTTCATAACCATTTGTCAAGTCTGCGGGGAGTGTTTGACACTCAGAGGGCAGATTCTGTGCGGAGAGCTGCTTCAAGTTTCATAAAAAAACATTGAAGTGGGAAGATCTCATCTTTTTCATTTTTTTTTTCTTCTCTTTTTTTTGTACTGTATGTACCGTTTTTAACTAAATCAAATTCTGGAAAGATGAGAAAAGGGCAGAACTCGCCATCCCTGGCCCGATCCAATGTTTTCCATATGTTACAAATCACCCAGATAACAATTATCTTTGTTTTTAGCTATTTCGGAGTGCGAAACACCATTGCAGGATCCTGGTCATTTCCTGGAGCTGCTGGCCAGCTCCCAGGCCCGTCGTCTGGACGACCAGCGAGTCAGCTTGAACCATTTTCCTGGCTTACGTCTCAGCACCTCCAGCCCGCCTCGTACACCCTCCACCTCCAGCACAGATCAAGTCCCCCCACAAGGTGGTGAAACGATATGAGACAGTTCCCCGTTTTATCATCTCCACCTCGGTATCATTGCTCACACCGTCTCTTCCGCTTGTTTCTCTTTTTTTTCCTCCAGCCCCAATCTCCAGTACAGATATCCCTCACACACCCTCCCTGTACAGTCGCCTCGAGGCCAGCACTGAGCAGCCTGAGGGGGATGAGGTATTCTTCGACATGCTAGTGAAGTGCCAGGTGAGGAAAATAAATCTAGTATATTACATAGTTTCTCGCAATAAAAATAAAAATTTCAGTAATGTTTGTTTTTACTGGTCTATAATTTCCAAGAGGTCCCCTCGAAATAGCAGCTTAATTTGTTGACATTTATGGGGAGAAACACAAATTTAATTTGAAGACCTGATCCATTAAAAGCTAAATAAATTTTAATTTAGTCTTAATTCATGACTATAAACGTAACTCTAAGTGCGTGTTGATGCCCAGATTTTATATTTTTCCATGTTAATATGACCTGCTGTGCACTGACTCCAGTTGACTCCAGACTCCAGTTTACATATTCAATTATTGGAAGTGCACCAGTTGAACACAGTCTCTATTTTCCCTCTAATTAGAAACACATTACACAATGCTTTCCAGGACATTTCTCTGGTATTTTTGGGTGAAATTTAAAACCTGTGAAATGAAGCTTTATCTAGATTCTCCTCAGCCACTACTCTGGAAGTCATACACTCTCATTAGAGCAATAAATCCTCCGATTGAAAATCTTTCTTTTGTTTAGACAGTGAGACATTTGAGTATTGGCAGAATTTGTGCACTTCCCCGACAACCAGGTGAAAACACATTACATGTAAACAAGGCCGACACAGAATCAGTCACCATGATCACCGTCTGGCTCATTATGGCGCACGACTTGCTGTGGTGCGATAATCTCATCAGATCAAGTGGCCACAGTTTGCAGAGCCAGGTGCTGCAGCTCAGTGGCATGATGGGAAACAACTTACTTTAACCTGAGCCAAGTGCTCATTTATTTGATCAAAAGAGATTCTGCTTCACATGAAGGCTTCTGCACTGTTGTCAAGTTATTCACATCTTAATTTGAGCTATGGAGATTTATTCTTTGAATGGAATAAATGAATCAAGAAAAGGATTTCAATTCAAAAGTTTAAACTATTATGCACAGTGTGACAACAACAGGCCTCATTTGATCAAGACTCTGAGATTGTGCAGTATCGTTTATCAGATAAATGTATACATTGAGCTATTCTGTTAATTAAGGCTTATGTTGTTTGTTTTGTTCCTGTCTTTAAAGAAAGTCAATGATTTGTTATTATTGTGCACTCTATAAAATGCCAGAAACTATGGCAAATATTTATTGCATTTATTTTAAAAGTTATATTCAAACTATTTCGTTTGATAAATGGTGCAATACCCAAATGTTTTCCATTTGCTTTGATATAAAACGCTATAAACTGTCACACTTAAAAAGCAGAAACTATTGAGTTTTCTTCTTGATATAATAAACCATTAAATAGTTGCTACATTATCTTTATTTATCTTATCATTTCATCCCCTCAGCAGATCCATTCATGGCTTCTTGCATCGGTCAATATCACATTAATTTCAATCTCTCCACTGTTTCAGGGCTCCAGACTTAATGATCAGAGGTGCGCTGCTCCACCCTCTAAGACTAAAGGACCAACCGTTCCAGACGAGGACTTTTTCAGTCTCATCCTGCGTTCCCAGTCCAACAGGATGGAGGAGCAGCGAGTCCTGCCGCCCCCTGGTGTTACCCAGTCCAAACCAGACTGACTCCTTGGAGTGACTTCTCTACTTATCTCAGGATATCAGGCAAACTAACCACATTTTTTCCTTCTTTTGTTAAATCTAGACTTTTTTTAAGAAACAAGACACTTGATCCCTGCCTTTTGGGATTATCATGACAACATTCCTTTGAGACTACCAAGAAGACAAGAAGGGATTGTTTTAAAAAAAAAAACTGAACTGGTCATTGTGACTGTAAAATCATGGGGAAATATAGGTAGATACCTAACAGGGTGTTGTGGAGACCCCTGCAGGCTGCGTTTATGAGAGATCTCAGTCCTGATGTCTATCTGTTCTGGAGGCTTGCATCAAGTCACTCATACAAACTACGGGTTGCTGTTGTTCAGTTGCTTGGACTACCCGAAGGACAAAAGCCAAACTGAAGGGATTTCTGCTTCTCGATGACGGACCTAACTCGGTTAACCAAAGTGGACACATTTCATGGCCTGTGCTTCCATTAACAGTGGTATATCTAGGTTGGAAATAATCTCATACCTCTAAGAATAACTCATGTCTGGCTCCACTAGTCATCGGTAGAGCAGTAGCAATGGACCATTATGGAAAACCATGTCTGGATATTACCTTTTTTTAAATAGTGGATTGTACATGGCTAAAAGGTTGCACAGGTGGAATATTACTGCCATGAACTGAAATGGGATTTTTCTTCTTTTTAACAGTGATTAACATGTGAGCAAAAAAAAACAAAACAGCAAATGTAATTTTTAGCTTTTATATCAACAAATTTCTCCTGTTTGGGAGAAAATAAATTCTCATGAATTTACAAAACATTTATTGAACCTTGAGTCATTAACTTCAGTTTACAGCTTTTTGGGATCTTTCCACGGGAGATGCTTATCAAAAGCAATTCCATCTCACATTTCAGTGTGAGTTTTTTGTTCGTCTACAAATCAATATATTAAAGTGTATTTACAAAGTGCTTTCTCCATTAGTGCATCATAGAGACCAGACTTCAGAGTCTCAGTTCCGTCAGCTCAAACCTTTATGATCACAGGGATTCAGTCTTGTTCCGCAACGAGAAGTTCCCCTGCATTAAATCAATCACCTGAGTAAACGTGTTGGTAAAGAGAAAAGATTTAAAAACCTCTCCCCTGCTGAATTTAACAGCATAAGAGGACTATTCATTATTCAGTTATAGTTTATACAGTACAGTTTTTATCTAGACGTTAAAGACCTGCTACGCCTCTGAAGTCAGCCTCTCTTGACGCTCCCTGCACCTGAAAGGAGAAATTGGCTCAGTTTAGATTCTATTCAAGATGTTATATCAAGTGAATGCACAGAGTATTAAAAAGTGCTTTGACACATTGCACTTGAATCTCCTGTTTTATGTTGAAATACGAGATCCCTAACGCAGATTACCTTACCATAGTCAAAGCTGTATCATCTCACACACACAAAAAAGGGATAATCGTCTCAGGAGTAATATGGAGCGGACATATGGTCTTACCTGTTGATGCAGCAGTTCAAGAAGCAGCTTTTCTTCTTTTCAAGTCGGTACAGGCCAGAGTTTGGCAGGTCTTTACACACCGACAGGAATTTCTGCAGATCTGATGTTGGGATCCCACTCTGCTGCTGTTGCTACATTAAACAAAGTGACAATTGATCATTTCAGCCTCAACATAGTGATTAAAACCATAGCAGAAAATAAAAATGACCACCAACGCTGACTGGCAATTACCTTGATGGTATCGTAGGTGTCGGTGATGATGGTGATGAAAAGGCTGAGGATCATGTAGATGAAGAGCGATACAAAGCTGTAGAGGTAAACTCTGCTGAAAACCCACACCAGGCTGCTCTTCTGCTTCATGTTCTTAAAGGTGGGATACATGTCGTCTCCGTTGATGAGAGAAAACAGACACTCTGACACCGTGTTCAACGTCCGGAACTAAAACAAAAATGTTTTTAAAAAATGTTAGATCAGAGGTGTGTATTTTTTTCCGTATTATATGTTGAGTTTAAAATATTTTCTTTGTGTAATGTAAACGCTCCTTGCCTTCTCATGATATGGACCAATGACGATCCAGCCACAAAAGCAATAACTCAGATAGACGATTCCAGCACAGCAGATGAAACGGATAACATTTGGGAAAGCTGCCCTGAGTGTCAGGATGAGAATCTGAAAATAGCCACACAACACATGGAAATAGAGCTGAAAACTATTCCCCAAAGACCAGTATCTGGAAACCTCATGGAAGAATATTTTTTATGTAATTAGCTGCAATTATCCTGAATAAATCTATTTCAAATTTCATTTTAAATAAGGAACTATTTATTTATGTTTGTGTAGGCATAAAGCTAAAGCAATAAAACCCTTGTAGGATCATAAATGCGTCACATTTGACAAACAATTTGCCCTCACATTATATTTGGAAAAGTATCCCATGTAGCGGATGACCCCGATCCAGACGAACATGGTGCCTGTGCCGAGGAAGATGCTGCAAACGTCGTAGCTTGTGAGGACCTGGAAGAAACAGTGTGTCAACAACACATGTACTGTAGGCAGCAGCTGACATGCACCACTCTCAATGACCAAACCCTCCATTACCTTAGTCTGGATCTCTATCTTCATTATTGAGCCAATGATGGTCAAGGTGTCGCTGACAATGATCAGGATGTACCAACCGTTCACGAACTCCAACTTGTCTGACATTGACACTTCTTTATTGCAGTGAGTTTTGCAGTAGAGTGTGTACTCCTGTTAAAAACAGAAGAAATCCACATTGTAAGAAAGTGGTTCGAGAAACTTTTTCACATCAAGGCCCCTAAACTGACACATGAGTCTTTTCTTTTCTTTTTTTATCCATCTGTGAAAGAAAAATCAAAACTTTGATCAAACAAACCAGAAAAAGTTAAATACAATACAATACATATTTATTTATATAGCACATTTAAAAGTACGTCCCAAGTTGTCCAAAGTACTGCACAATAAAACATACAAGTAAAACTAGTCATTATAAAGCTAAATGGGATACAGGTAATGTAGCCTACAGTAAAATCATGCAATTAAACAATAAAACAAAAGTGAAGACATTTAAAAACTCATCTCTTTTCCTTGGCATTTTAGTTTTATGACTTAAAGTGCTTGAGTGTTTGTGCAGTCCTAATCTGCAGAGGCTTTTTGCCCAAACTGGGACAAATAAATTACTTGACTTGACTTGACTTGTAGGCTGTTCCAGAGTGTCGGGGCTCTGTCTCTGGTTTTTAATTTTGCTCTTGGCACAGTTAGGAACATCTGGTTAGCAGACCAGAATAGAAGATATCAACATTGATATGACGCAACAATCATAACCACAGCTGCTGTTATGTCCATAAATACTGTACATTTTCATTTAGGACGGGTTAAGTTAAATTTAAAAAGTATTTAAGTAAAACGGTGTTGATTACAGGGAGGGTGTATGAGGTGTTTGGTATTTGGCTCCACTTTGTTAAACTTGGAATAAACAAGCACACCTTTTTTTTTTTAAGGTTTGAGTGAACTATTACTAAAACTAAAACAATTACTAGTTTACTCACAAACTGCAGTTGAATCCCATTGATCACTGACCGAACGCAAAGCGTGAAGGAGGTGAGGCATGTTACAATGATGATGCAGTCAAGCAGCAAAGTCAGGTAAATGTTTCTGGGAGCTGTGGGAACAGACAAAAAATTAAATGATCCCATCTGATGAGGCAGAAGAACTTCCTACTGCTGACACAGCAACAGCTAAACAGCACAGATTCAGGTCTGAATCCCAGCAACACAGATGACTCCTTTGTGTAATTTAAGATCAAGTTAAAAAAAAACAAAAAACGTACACGCTCCAGTTACTTTCCAGTCTTTGCACTCATTGATGTCAACATCCGTTTCCAGGTCGATCTTTATCCTGCCGCTGTGAGCTTGGTTGTTGAAAGTGATCTGTTAAACAGAGAACAGACAACTTTTGCGGTAAGCCTTATACAGTATGTATGTGGCTGAACGAAATAGCTAAACATTGACTTGCCAGGACCTAAAGCTAACATTTAACTATGTAAATATCAGTCCCAATGTGCAAACAGGCTTCTTGTTAGACTGCTCAGATTGATCTTAAAGGAGTTTGGTAAACAAATATAGGTTTCACACTGACTTAAATGATTTTAATTTAAACTCATGTACTGTATATGTTGTGTGAACAGTGCAATGTCAGGAGAAATTTATCGTAATCAATAAAATGATCAGATGTTTCTAGTCACCGCTTTTAAAAAGACAAAATGTAATGTGATTCACTAGTGTTTACTCAGCCATGAGGAATACGTCAAGTGACGTACAATGACAGTGAAGTCGTAGCAGTCTGGCAGCTCTCGATGTCGTACTGTCTGTAAATTTATGGCCTTAAGAACAAATGTGACCTTGACCAAGAGCATCCTGGGAGATACAGAAAGTACATGTCAAACAAAAAAACAAAATATGTTTTGCACTGTTAAAGATGCTATTTGAGTGCTGTGCTGTGTACAAACCTTTTGAAATACAATTCAAAATCTGGAAGTAGTTCTTTCAATGCCGGGTGAGACATCGGATAAACGTCAATACACTCTGTTAAGGCAAGACAAGAAGAAAAAGACAACATTTAAAAAAGTCAAATGTTTTGCCAAATAAACTCATTAACCTGATTGAGTTGTTGCATTTTCCACAAATAGCTCAAACAGTCATTCCTACCTGTTATCACTTCGGCATCAATTTCAAAGGTCTCATTTGCAGGGTAGATGGTACCGTTCCTGTAGTACTGCTGACACAGCAACAGTGGACTGTAGACACGACCAATCTTCTGATACTCATGATTGCCCACTGTGGTGTTGTGCAGGAGTCCAAACTACAGCATAGAAAAGACCAAATTAAAACCCAGTGTCAAGTTGTTGACAATTTTGCATGGTGGTGGGAAAAGGTGAGCTGCAGCAGATTAAATTATTTTACTTTTTTATGAGAAGTTTATGCAGCTATAGCCAAGTAAATGACAGAATAAAATGACCAAAGAACAAAGTCCAAGCATTATGAGCTCCCATGACAAATTAGAGCTTGTCATGGGAGCTCATGTTTTCTGGACATATAAGCATGTAGAATTATAAAATCCCATCAATGATTAACTACTGTATAACGCAAGAGCAAAAAGTAAAAACATCCACACCATCATGTCAAATGAACAAAAGAAATCATGTCGCTAAGTAAATCCAGTATATAAAAGTCATGATGTTTCCAATTGTAGCATTCATTTACCTGTTTAATGATGTAATCAATGTGATCATATGCGTCCTGCTGTCTGTAGACAGCATACGTGTCCATGCCTCCGTCGACATAATCTTTCAAGAAAATGTGCTTAAATGCCATCAGATTTTCCTCTTTGAATGTGACAACCATCTGGTTACTGAGCCCAAAAGACACCAACTGACAGGGGGAAAGGACACTTGTTAAACACTTGTGGTGAAACTGTTGTAGGCCTACATCTGTTCAGGTCATGTGTGAGACTCCTACCTGAATAGTAATGATGGCAATTTTAATGATCTGCAGCATGAGTTTCCACGGTTTACGTCCACGAGCGTAATACTTTTCACAGGGGTTCATAAAGTAATACTTGATCTTCCTCCTGAGACACTCCACATTGTCCAGTTCCTCCATACACTGGTGGTCCGCCCAGGGAGGTTGGTCATTTGTTTCATAAACATCGTACAAGTTACTGGAATCCTCCATATCTGAAATTAATATATGTGTGACGATAATAATATAAGATTTATATGCATTGATTAGCATTAGAAAGAGATACTGTAAATGAAAGACATTTTAGGAAAACATATGCCTAAATTTTACTCATTTTTCTGTGAATCAAGATGTCAGCTAATAACCAATAATTCATATAGGCCTATTTAAGGGAATAAGTTTACAGAGTAATGCAACAAAATACCATTGCCCTACAATAAATATGTTCTGTTAAAACAGTGTTCAGTTTCTGTTTACAAGGTGTCAGGATTAAACTTCAGGACCTTTTGGGTTGTTGTTGTTTTGGGATTTATATTTCTGAAATTGACATAGATAAGAGGAAACACAAGTAAGAAACACTTCCTATTATGAATTCCAGTACACTATTCTTGACGCTAAAAGACTGAGTCAACACCTGACAGTGGCAACAAAAACTGATTACTAAACGCAGGCTTTACTGTACTGCAGGACTGCTTGACTGAATGTAAGTGCACGTGATACACTAATTATTTCCGGGAAATGTGAAACCTGTTCTTCCTTTTCTTTTATCTCTGTCCTTTGACGAATTTGTTGGCTATTTGTAATGTGTAGCCTAACTAAAAAACACAGTCCCAAAGGCTACAAGTCTACCTTAATTCCATAGCAAATAGTAGACAGACATAGGCTACTGAGAAACTGAAAGAGGGAAATGAGGAAACCAAGTCAGGTGTTTATTACTGAATAATAGATGACAGCGCAGTTCTGAAACCAGATCAGCTGCCACTATTGTAGCAAAAATATCAGAAAAGAATTGTTAATCGGCCTTTATATTCGGGCAAACAGTGCCAGGTTAAATAAAAATTGAAAAATAAGAAAACATGTCAGGTTGCTTACCAAAATGTCCAGGTTAAGATCAATCAATTTGCAGTCCCTGGCACAAGCTAAATCCAGATCGTCGACTCAATTAAAAGTCATGCATTTGTGTCTAACAATGAGAACTGAGGCATTAAAAGTGTATCAAATGCCCAGATTTGTCTATGTGTCGGTAACCTCCTCAAACTGTGTGCCTGCCGGTGTTGTGCAAAGGGCTCAGGTAACTTTTTATGAAGCTACAACGTCATTTCCCAAGATGCAACCTGATTGGTCCTTTGAAATGGCAATCACACCCACACCCTTTCTGCCTGCCCATTCTACTGTTGCCCTTGACAACCAAACGAAAGTGGAGGAGTTCAAGCTGCTGTAGACTACCGGTAAAATCTATATTCATCTATAAACTGCAGCTCTACGGTAAAATTCAGTTTATTGATTCACTTTTTGACTAATCTAATAATAATTTTAGAAAAAGTCGTTATCGCGGTGCTCTTAAACCACAGGTGGCTAAAGAGTAATGTTTGATTACAGTGTTAACGTTCACGTGCTGTAACGTTAGTGTAGTATGTCAGTAGCTTTGTATTTTGTATGCTAGTGCCTGTGACCACCGTTACCTCTGGTTGTTTAACATTACATCTCTACGGTAGTCACATTGTAAATAGTGTTTTTCATCGTGGCAGTGTTTTACCGCTCACATTAAAGCAGTGATCTGAACACACAATTTATATGGAAATCTAATAGTTGTTAAGTTGTTCAGATAAGATAACGACGTAATCCTTGGTTGCAGCAGCAGACAACAGCAAATAAAGGTAGGACAGGACAGACATGAATATCAGGTAGCAATACTAGTAAAAAAGAAAGCAGTATCTGTAATAGAATGGTTGAAGACAAAAAATAAACAAGAAGAAATATAAATAATACACATTTGAATTAGGCTATGTTTAGTACTGAGAGCAGCTCTTTGTGTTGTGGAGTCTGACAGCAACAACCCAACACAGTACTTGACAGTCGATGAATGAAGGTAACGTTAGCTCCATGTAAATAGCCTAATTGAAACTTTAGCAAATGCACTGTGATTGTGTATAGCAGTCACAAGACGTTGTTCAACTTTTTATTCACCAATAAAGTTAATACAAACAGTTCCTTGCTAACAAGGGAATAAAAAATAAGAGTGTATTTCTATTATTCCTACACAAGAGGTCGCTACATGCATTGATAATGGCAGTTGCAATGTCTGTCATTTGCCACTTTGTGTAGTCTGTCTGATGAAACATAAAAATGTGTCTGTATTAATGCGTGTAACTTGGTGTTTTGCTACTGTATTCCTTTCTCAGAGAACTTGAATATCAATTTTTCCCCAGAGGTTAATGAAGCTGCACCTGACTAGGAACAAAGATGCCACCCAAGAAAACAAAAGCAGCAGGCAGTGCAGGCAGTAAAGGCAAACATAAAGGTAAGAGTCTGTACTAGTTTCATTGCGTTCAAACAAGTTGTTGTGTTAAGTAGATTTCTATTACAGCCACACACACAAAAAAAAAATACAGTGAACTGACCGTTGCTTTCCATTTAGGCACCAAGATCCCATCGCCTACTAATGTAGAAAACCCTGGTAAGAGACAATCAATCACTTTTTTTCTGACTTAGGCTACAGTACGTAGAAGTAGAGGCAATAATGACTTTGATGATATTTCATTAGCTTTATTTGCTGCATGTTTAAATGAAATGTAGAGATTAGAGATCGCTTTGAAGAGTCAGGAAAAAAAACCAACAACTCTCATGTGATCTTCAGTGTACTGTTGCATAGCCTTTGAGCAGGGTACTCAGCTGTAAGTCCTCATTGTCAAGGTTTGGTTTACATTCAGCATACCAACCCTGAGGCATGCTTCTGGCTAACTGCTGGTCACCCTACATGTGTATCTTTGTACTGTAGATTAGGTCATTGGCTCTGTTGGGAGTTGAAGATAATGGTCCTCAGATCCAGGCTGACCCAGTTTTGTATATTAATTGATTTACTCATTAGTTTAATAGCTTTCAAGTTTATATACCAACCAGTATAAGTACATGTTAGTTTTAATCTCTTTAAATGAACACATCAGTTTCCTGAGTGTCTGACCTAAAACCAAGTTTTAGCTCTAAACTTTAATGATATATATTTTGGCAACCAAATTTTTGTCCATAAATAGGGGGTTAGTTTCTGCCACATGACAATAACTGCACGGTGGCTTTTTAACACAAACATAAATGCAGATTTTCTTAAAGTTTGTTCAACATTGATGGAATAAGTGAGGATTAATCTTATCAGCTGATAAACACCTATCATTCAGGCCTAATTTCTTTGTTAGTGTAAGCAGACACGAAAATAAACAGAACCAAAGTTATGTGTGGTATGCTATAAATATCAAGACTTACAGTATGCGGTCAAAAAATGCTAGGTTTGGGTGAATTATGCAAGAGAAAGAGGCCCAACAAATTTAAAATATCTCTTTGGCACAGCCTACAAACACAGTTTAATTGCATTCTTGAGGGTTATGGGACATAGCACATCACACTTTCTTTGTCTTCCGAGCAAATATTTCCCATGAATACAAATACCATAGTTGACACATAACTCTGTGAAATGAGTGGTGTGAGTTTCCACTACAATGATTTGGTGTGAGGCCTGAGTGGAGTGAGTGGAAAAGGTTGACACACCCAGCTGGGAAGTGGTTACTTAAGCTGTACTTGAGCATTCCCAGCGTCCCCTCAGCAACCTTGTGGAAAGACTTTGAAGAGAGAGACCACAAGCAGGATGAAAACTATCATTATGCAGAGCCCTGTTTACTGTAGCATGCCCTGGACTGAGCCTGGCCTTAGATGGGAGGAGGAGGTGGAGTCTATATAGATTGTTTATTAAGACAAACTCTGTTGTGGTGCAGTGCTGTGGTTTTATAGTAGCAATAACAATATATCAACAATGCTGGTTTAGATGTTCAAAAAAACGGCATTCCTGCTCCAAGTATTTGGACGTCGTGCGTAGGCTATTCAAAAGGATTGCATTTCATGCTCTGATATTGTAGGGTGGTCCGCCCCTGCAGGGAGGGGCAGGTGACGGATCAGAGGCGTTGTTGTGCGTTTGATCAGAAAATGAAGGGCAAGAATCTGTGTCACAATCACACACAGGCAACGGTGACTTTTGAGCCTGTTCACCGTGTGAATATCAGGGTGACCAAGCTGACTGAACTCCTTGCACCTAACACCATAAAAAGCAACAAAACTAACAAACAAATACATTTAATTGAGCGCTGCCTCCAACAACTAATAAATTACTGAAACTGCTTGCAATATGTGCTTATACTGTGTACTCTGGGTTTGAATCCATCCAGATACATCTAATCATTTCCTTAGCATCTGGCACGCCTGTATTGATTGTTAACAATGTATCACCAAGATCACCCTGAGGATATCTTCCCCATGGTCCTGACATCGGCAACCCAGGAGCTCTTCGATTGCCGTGCTGATGAGGACGTCACAGGGGAGAACCCTTACAAGCTGTTGAAAAAAGACGACATCATACAGGACATGAGGACAAGAGCCGCAGTGTCCGATTTCAGTCCAGTGAAGCAGCTTGTGCTGGTGAGGCTGATCCATTGTTGTACAGATCTCTCTGACAAAATCCCTAAGACACCGTGATGATACACAGACCCCCAGTCGAGCACTGTGGGAAATGACAGAGAATCCAGTTTAACCTCATTTCCCCTCCACTGTCTGATCTAGATTAAATACAGAGGTAACCACCACTCTTACTTAAAGCATTCATGTCCCTTTGATTACATTACTGAAATTAGACCAATGGGCACCCTAAAGGACTCATCTGTTCCAAGTAGTGCTGGCTTTCGTGTTTGGGCACAGCCAAGGCCTGGCTTCTGCTTTTAGTAGCATGTGTGTGGTTGTCTGTCCACACATATTGCCCCATCATAGCCTACTTACTATCTTTCTATCTTTGCTATTGTAAAGTAGATAGTTTCCTCATGGTTGCCAGAATAAACTCAAGTGTACGACTTTACTTCTATCCAAAGAAACCCCTTTATCTGGTGTGAATCTGACACTGCCTTCTGTCTACTGTTGACAGGACTACCCAGAGGACGAGATGTTACTGGTTTTTGACAGAGACTTCACTTACGGCCAGAGCTTCTACCTCGTTCTGACGCCAGAAGCTAAGGAAAGAATCCTCAATGTAAGATGTGCATTGGCTTTAGCAATAGGCCCTATGTTCTTTAGTACCCTCTCTAATATTTGCATTTGGAAGTCTTTGTCTTTCTCTATTTTATTCTAGTGAACTTATGCAGATAAAATTAATCACCGGTAAATGCTTTTCTACTCTTGCAATAGTTGTGTAATTTTGTGTAACTGTATAGGAAGTTTTCATGATTAATTACTGAGAAATGTATTTCATTTAAGTGTTTTTCCAGTTCTTATTCTATGTTATGTCTGTTTTATTGTATTTTCTTCTGCGTCATGAAGCCCCCAGAGCCTGAGGCACCGGAGGAGTTGGAGCAGGAAGTCTGTAAAACTCCAGAACCAAAGCCATGGGTATCTCTTGGCAGTGAGCTGGAAATAGAAGAAGAATCTGTCAAAGAGAGCCGACCAAAGGTACAGCAGTTTATTTTAAAATCACGTTAGATATCCATATTAAATAACACTGTACTTGTATTACTTACTGTACTTCATATTTTTCCTCAGCTGTGGTTGAAGTACTCAAGAGTGCGGAGCAAGTTTGGGCTACCAGTCTCATTTTCTGACCGAAATCCTGAAGATTTTAAGGATGCCCACCTGGAGTGTCCTTCCTATCAAGATAGCAGATTCAGTATCAAGCAGATGCAGAGGGATTGTGGGATACAGGCTGTTCCAACTCTGCAGAGCAGCAGTGCTCAGACCCAGTGGTACGCTAGCAGATCAGTGTATATTAACCTATTTGCTCTACTAGGGGGAAACAACCACTGACAGGTCATCTGGTGAAATAATTTCTCTCTTTTTTCAATGCACTAAAAAAACATTATAACACCAAGTGTAAGTATTTTTGTGCAGATTATCTTTGCATATAGTTAACCATATACTGTGACACATTATCTGTCTTTATTTGGTTAATAGCAACCCCATCTTCATCGTTTTATGATGAGCATCTCATGTCCATTTACAGGAAGTGTAAGAGTAATAACTTGACACAGTACATGCCAAGAGAATTAAGTGAAGAAGAAAGAGGAGATATCCTCCAGTCTGAGAGTCTGAGGAATTTTTGCCACTTAGTAACTCCCAGGTAAGTAAACCTAGTCTCAAACATTTCTGTATCAGCCATGGGTAACTTGATTATTACCACTGTCGGAGCATTAGAATACTGTCACTGTACTTAAAGTAATGATGTCTACTAGTGTCTCTCAAACTCCCACATATTTATTTTTGTGGTCCTTTGTCCCCAGGTACTAGATAAAATAAAAGCATGTTACTGTACAGTATACTGTAAGCACCAATGTAAGCTCTTGGTACTGAAGCAGTTCTTCATTAAATTATTTAGTTTAATGAGGTTTTTCACCGGGTTTCTAACAAAAATGTTGATTGTCTTACAGGGTTTTGCATGCCCTTCAGCAGGAAGAGATTATGAATGTATTCACCGATGCCTGGAAGGGTCAGGGGGCAGCTGAAGCTGGTGACTGGTCTGGAAAGGCTTCGGACGATTTGAAGCTTTATCAGGTCTTCGCAGACCAGAAGTACACTAAGGACAAGAACATCAGCTGCATTAACTGGCATCCAACTATCTATGGTAAATTATAAGATCTGCATCAGTGATGAGTTTGGTCTACCAGATTTGATGACTGGAATTTTTCTCACTCCAAAATATGGAGTCTGACTCATCTAATATTTTATTTAGTACACAATTGGGATTAATCAAATCCTCTTTCTCATGGACCAACTCATTAGCTTATCAGTTGTTAACATATTAACATATTTAACAACTATTAAATACATTGTATGGTGTGTTTTTGATGTGGTAGGTATTATAGCTGTGGCTCTGATAAAGAGGAAGAAGGAGGATCAGTCGACTTCATTTGACGTCAGGCCGTCTTTCATTGTCTTCTATTCCTTCAATGACCCCACTACTCCCCAGGTATGGAAAATACATAATAGTACGCTGAATGGACTTGAGGATGGTACCACTCAGAGAAGATTTTAGAAAGACCATTTTTCTCTCTCTCATTGACAGCTTACAAGTACATTGTCTCTCCTCTCACTTATGTCTGCCCAGAGACACACGTTCAGAAATGGGTGGAAGGATTTGCTTTGTTCTGTCATTCAAAACCATTATTTGCTTTAGGAAAATTTGAGAGGCACTATTGATTTGACCCAGGCACTAAATCAATAAAACTGAGCTTCTAAATCACTAAAAAGAAATACGAGTTCTGCATGACGTATGCTTTCACTGATATGTGTCATCCTTTGGTTTCACCATCTCCTGGAGCAGCGATCAAAGCAACAGAGGATATCATGTAGAGGAAACTGGAGACATTATATAATTTGAATAGATGAATTTATTATTGTAAGGCGTGCTGTAGTCCATTTGCACAGCTAATTATAAACTCGAGCACATTTAAACATCAAAATGAAAAATGACTGCTCTGTTAATACCATCCTATCCTCCCTGGGTCTATTTCCCTTTATGCCTGATGAAACTGAATCTGCTACATGCACTTGGTTTTGTGGATTAAAAGCTGAACTGTGTATGGAGAGACTAGAATAAATAAATAGTTGGGATGGCAAGCACCCAATATGTGCAGATTTGTACTTTGAAATATGATATTTCTGCCCTTTGTAATGTGGGTTTTTCTTTGGGGTTTTTTGCAGTTGCTACTGGAGTGCCCAGATGACATTTTTGCTTTTGAGCTCTGCCCGTCTGATCCCAATATTATCGTTGGCGGCTGCAAGAATGGCCAGGTGCAGACCCTGACTCTGTCTTGCTTCTTTGCCTTGCTGCTTGCTCTGCTCTGCCTACGTAGCTTTTGTCCCATACTACTTTCTGACTGACTTTGATTTTATCAAAAGGAAAACTATTTATCAGATACTCATGGCTGGTCCTACTGTACAGTGGGGGGAAAAAAGTAATTGATCCCCTGCTTATTTTGTAAGTTTGCTCCCCCACAAAGAAATGAAAGGTCTATAGTTTTTGTGGTAAGTTCATATTAACAGAAAGAGACAGAATATCAACAAAACATCAGAAATAATATCATCATATAAAGGTTATAAAAGAATTCACATTTGATCAAGTGAAATAAGGGCAGAGGATCAAATACGTATTTTCCCCACTGTATTGTTTTCTTTGTTATTATGGGTTTTATTTGTTTAGGTTTTTTTTGCACTATACTCCGATGTTAATATGTTTTCATGTTTTCTCTTGTCTCAGGTTGTGTTATGGGACATTTCTGCTCACGTCACACAGTTACAGGGAACAAGGTCTTGTGGAAAAAGGACCTCTCTCACCAATGACACATTTGTAAGTACCCATATCCTGTCTGCTGCATGCACAATGTTGATACAACAATACATGGTGTTATATATCTGTGTTGATGTATTCCTGTATAATGTGCTATCAGTAATCATGATTTGTTGGCAAGTGATGATGTTGGCTTGCTTTCTTGTGTGTGGGTCGTCACTTTATCCAAGCATGCATCATGTTTGCTCTAAAGACAGACTGTACTCTTGAGTCGTGCTGTATGACAGAGCAAGATGATGATACGTTGACTCCTGAGCTCTCCTCATCCTCACCCTTTCATTAGTTGGGAATGCAGCAGCCTAATGGTCCTTTTCAAGCCAGCCTCAGCTGTCAAAACTAGTTCCACAAATGTACTACTTGCCAGGGGTAAATCTCAAAGCAACTTTATATCATTACATGACCCCACTGCCAAGAGAAAGTCGGCTGTAAGGCTGCATACAAACACCTCACTTTGACTTAAGGGCCCTAACAGAAAAAAGAAACAGAAACCCTTGAAGAGGATTTCTCTTTTGGCTTTACATCATAGTAAAGTAATATTTTCATGATATATCTGCCTTGTTTCAATGATATTGTGTAGAGTAATGAAAGGGTCAGGAAGATATAAGTAATGACGCATGACAAATACCAGGGCTCATACTGTATTTAAACCCACAACACAGCAAGTACATTAAATCCACCATAGCCAGCTGAGACACCAAATATCAAACAACTTTTGTCCCTTAAAGCCTGACCTCAGCTGACATCTTCCACCTGACTGCTGTATTTAAATAGACACATATGCCCCCATCATCCAGCCCCCGTTTGCTTTGTGTGTTTTTATTGCCTCTACAGTGGAACAGCTGTCTCTGGCCCTCTCCTCCTCACCACTTCCCTCTCTTTTGCTTTCCCCCACGTCCCTCTGCTCCTCAGTCTATTCTTTTTGTCCTTGTTTGCTCTTCATTCCCCAGAGTCAACAGCATCAGCTCACATACTCCAGCTGTTACACATGCCCTCTGTCTACCACTACAGTTTGTCCCCATAGAAGATAACACACAAGCAAATCAGATCACTGCCCTCCCCAGTGTTTGCAGTGTAAACAAAGGCAGTCGTATCAGCTAAAAAGCTTTATTTCGATTTTGAGTGCTGCGAAAGCTGCATTACACCAACACCTGCTGCTAGCTTATCAGATAAACAAAGAATGAAAATCCTTTTGTATAGATTTGTGTTCTGTTCACACCACTGTACATAGCAAATTCAACTACAGGTGGATCCATTTAGCCAATCTAGCTGATATTCGTGCAGTCAGGGTTATTTCACATATGTTTTTGACTACAATAAAAAGAGTTTTGCAAGTTATTGCAAAAACCTTTATTGTTATTAAGTTGAAGTTGCTTCAGTTACATATAATACACACTAATCAGTTTATTACAGTAAATGTTTTTATTCTTTCATTTTCCAACACATTTCTCTTTTTCTTATAGCGTCACTGTAAGTCTTTGTATTTAGATTTGTTAAGACTTAATTTTCAGCGTTCTCTGTACAGTACGTGCTGTGCCTTTTGTGTCTGACCTCCCACCAGGGCCTTCATGACAAAGAGAATAAGACTCCTGTCGCACGCTTCTGTGCAGTGTCTGCCTTGGAGAACAGCCACAAAGCACAAATTACTGATGTCCAGTGGCTGCCACCAACGTTTGAGGTACACAGCTGGAGGGCAGAGGGTTGGGGGAATTAACAACTGCATGTCTGAAACCAAAGAGGCACAATACAGTTATTCCTGACAGTTTCCACATGGAGTACAGTGGGTAGTTGCTGGGAACTTACAAAAGGTTAATCAGCATGCTGTTTGGCCTATCTCAAGTAATAAAAGGTTTTTGTGTGACTACACTTCAGTGGTTTCAGTGAAACACTGTTTAATGTTTTCTTGATCTCAGGCCTCTTTTATCATATCTAATGTAAACACTGTGACATAGTTTCCAACACATCAGGGGGAGCTGGGGTAGATTTTAACCCTTCACACACACGAGTCTCTAAACTACTGTATATTGAAATATTTACACTTAAGGGGTCAGACCTCTTCTCAAAAATATTTATATAACTAGTTTTATCCGACTATGGTGAAGGGTTAACTTGAGAGTGAGAAGTTCTAAGAGACGCTATAAGGTATACAGAAGCTGTAGCAGAGAAAAGACAGGAATGCAAAATTTAGGCTGTGGTTTCTGCAGGACCAGCACAAAAGAATATATTTAAATGTTCTGCATAGGATTTTTCAAAATGCACTGACATGAGGTTTGCTACAGGCACTGTGTTTTTACACTTTTAGTTGTGCATTAACAAGTGTGTACCATAAATCTAGCAGCCATAGAAATACTTTTTACTTCAATGGTCTCACATAGATTCAGAGAATTCTTACAGTCTATAGGAACCCACACATATTGCTGAGTGTTTCTAAAATATTCCTTGTGAAACAATGAATACATTATGGTTTCCCACTGGTGCCTGTCCCTTGTTTCACTCTAATAAATCATGACAACCACTGGCACTCATCTGGATGAGTAGAATAAGGCAATCATCAAAGTGCCCCAAGGGGAACATTAAGCTCCCATATATCTTCACAGGGACCTTGTTCACTACTTTGCACTCTCGGCATAATAACCCTGACACAGATATTTGTTGATCTTGAAACTCTCTCTTTCTCTCTGATTAGGTGACCAGGACGGGGGTAGCAATGGAAAACAAGAATAAGACTTCTGTTCAGTTTATCACCTGTGCTCCTGACTGGTAGGCCTTGTACACTGAAAATGTTCATTTTAAATGGTAAATGGGTGAAATGCTCTCAGTTGATGTCTCCATTTCACTGGCACCTACACAACCTGCCTTGTACAGGACATCTAAGCCTGCGCTCCTGCAGCTCAAGGCTCATAATCTGAGTAAATATACAAAAGTATAAGCATGAAATTTATTTAATCATATTCATTCCACTATTATTCTGTGGTTCTGTGTCTCTCTATTTCTGTAAAGCACTATAATGTTCTGGGATGTGCGAGCGCCAAAAATGTCAAACCTGTCAGCGTCATTTAAAAAGCAGAATGCGGATCAGAACACCCAGACGACACCCCACAGTGTCCCCAATGCTTTCAAACACCTGGATCGCACATGGAGACCACTGTTTAAGGTACTGCAGGGGTATGGGTGCAATTTGAAACTCTTTTTATTTACTGTAGATGTTTTCACAGTGGAACCCCTTTGACAGAGGTGAATTGTTAAATGATCACAAATAATTTTCTTTCAGCAGTTTCATAAATCAATCTGTACACATGGCAGTAAACAGCAACAGTGTTGAGTGGATAAATATCATTAAATATGTAGCTGTGCAATGTAATTCTGAAACTAAACTTGTTCTGTAGTAGTTTGATTAACAGTATAATGACAGACAAAAGCTTTGTGTTTGGCTGATACCCCGTGGTGCTCAGAAGTAGAACCACAATGTGATTTTTAATTTTATTTCAAAAGCTTTGAGTATATATGGAACATTAGTGTCTGTCAGTTCCTCAGACGTAAAACGTTGTGTTTCCCCCTTGTCATGTGTCAGGTTTCGCTGCCAAAGATCGATATCAGAGGAGAATACGCTCCTTTGAAGTTCAGCTTCGAACACTACACCTGTAATGGTAATACAGATAGGAGCACAGGTGAGGGATTTTACCCTTGAGGCTGCTTGGCTTTATTTGCTTCTGTCTGTTGCTACGTCTCCCCACAAGCATTCTCTATTTATAACAAACACTTTAATGATTTTTCATAAAAGAACTTGTAATTCATTCACACATTGACTCTGTCACTGAAAGCAAGACTGTGCAAAAGAGACATCTGATTGTTTTAACACATGGAAGCCTGGACAAGAATTTGAAAGTGTTCAAATTTAATTCATTATTTGTATACATATGTAATGTGAGTTTTCTTTTTAACCTTCAAAATATTCTGACAAATAATGTGATATCTGGATTAAGAATCCTAGATAATACTCATGACTGTCTAATAGTTGTCAGAAGTGTGGGCAAGAGTCTATTTTTTTGGGTTTTAGATTCTTGAATCCTGCTCTGGATGGTTGAGCACAGTGATCAGTGGAGCAGGGTTGGCTTGGCCCTGAGCTTCTCTCTTTCTCTGTCTGTCTCCCTCTTCTCTACTCCAGTTTCATAGCACTTTATTAAGTGATACTTGCAAAACAAGGCCCTCATAGTTGCAGAGTATTAGCCTTGCTGACTGTCAGCCCTTTGCAATATGCTGCTCAGGGTCCTTGGGGGCCAGAAGATGATCATGTGTATCCTCACTGGTCAAGAAGAGGCCTGTCTTTGTCTGGCTGAAAGTCTGTCTCCATAAACACAAATCTGGTGGCTGGTCAATATAAAATTAATATGCTCACTAACTGAGCCAATTCATTGCCTTGTTTTTTTTAAATTTATATTAAGGTTTTAAAGGGATAGTTCAACATTTTGGTAAATTGGCCCATTGCCATAATCCCTATAGTCTTGGGAGTAGGTTCATAATTGTTGTGAAAGCTGTTTTTAGAACGGTGGAGCAGAGCCGTGAGCTGCTCAGAGCTACGCTACGGAGGCTCATGGGATTTCTTGGTTTCCCTTGTCAAACTCATCAAATACACAATCCAACAACTCCAAAATGCTCTGGTGGACAAGTTGTGACCTGCACATTCACCACACTATGAGATTTCCTTCTGAGCTCTACATTCAGCATGTCGTCTTGTGCTATTGTAACCGCAGTAAAAAAATCTCCAACTTACTCAACAACCAAACCACATGATTTACCAAGTGCTTGCGAGCAAGATCTCGGGGGGATTAAGAACAAAACAGAGCAGTAGTCCAGTGTGATAAAAGTTACACAATGTCTACATCGGTAACTGTGCTCCATTGTGTCTGTCTCATATCTTTACACTCATCTTAACCGGGGGAAAGTGGGTCCAGAAGATGTGTGACTGGGTAATCTGATCTGACCTCCCAAAACTAATCTAACAGAGTGAGGCTGAGACTTGATTGGGAGCGGTCTGCTGTGAACGGACAGTTCTGTAATGTCCCTGACAGACACTTGGGCTTTTGTGATGGAAAGGGCCTCTCTCTTCCATCACTTGCAACCGTGCCTATCTCACACCTCCCACCCTTCTCCCTTACTGTCCGCCTTCACATCACAAGCCCTCACTCCCACTTCTTCTGCCTTTATGTCCCACTACCCTTCTTACCAACTCATTCACCTCATCTCCCTCCCTTTTGTCCTTCTTTTGTCGCCTTGTTCATGGTCAGATTACAGAACAGACTGCACCATTGCCTCTGTTCAATCTCTTATTTCCTGACTTTAACTGATTACATTTTTTCAGTGTTTCTTCCAACATGTCGGTAGTATTTCCTAAGACCTTGCCTATTGTTCTTCCCGTATTGTTGTGTATTCTTTGGTTTAAATGCATACTTAGGATTTTTTCCTTGAGACCCAAAATAGCTGCATAATCATTTTTTTATTTATTTATTTGGTTCATTTCGGGCATGTCAATTAGTCATCATCACACATCATCTTAATCCAATAACCACATGCTTATTTCCCGCCCCAATCATGACCACTGCTTTGGTTTTGTGGTTTTGTGCAGATATTGTATGTCCCATGCAGCTAACCATTTTTTAAACAATCCTACAGTGTACAATCATGTCTTTAACCTCTAATACTGATCATGCTGTCACTCTTGACTTACTCAAAAAGGTCTGTGTGTAAAAGAAAGAAGTACTATGAGTTGAACTTTTAACCTTGTTTTCATTTCTGTCCCACACCATGCATGCTCCATTGCGGTATCCCCTGACAAAAGAAGCTGATGAAAACGATGACAGCTCAACCAACCAGCAAAGAGCAACCTCAGCCAAAGCACCCACTGCCCTGGAGGATGTCAATACCAACCTTTTGATTGGAACAGAGGTGAAGCTGCTTGAAGGACAGTTTTATTCTAACTATCTAAAGGCCCAGAACAAATAGTGGAAGTACATAATTAAGACATAAAATCAAGACAAGGTATATGCAAGTCAGTCGTGCAATAACTTTCCACTGTCTCAAGATAATAATACACCAACACTTCTGCTCCAGGTGCAAATCTGGCTTTATGTAATAGTCAAGTATCCATGTCAACACTGAATCTATTTATTCTGTAACATTTTCTCTTCTTCATACAGGCCACTAAACAATATCCCTCATTCTCATTGCTCTGAGAGTGAGGGATATTGTTTAGTGGCCCATGGCCCCTGATATAACTAGTCCAGTCCTTCTTGTGTCACAGTGTCACAGTAGATGCAGGGAACAAACTTCATAATATAGCTACATGTTTGGATTAACTGTATCTTCATATTATATCTGTCATTATCTTGTTCTTCAATGTGAACCTTTTAACCATCAGGATGGAGAGATTCTGTACACTACCTGGAAACGGGACGAACAGAGCGTAGACAGTGAGTATTCTGGATCGACATTGTTAATGAAAATTGAAAGGATCCTAACCAGTTATTCACAAGAATTAGTGTATAAGTTATCTCTTTAGTTTGGAAGCCATGCTGAATGTAATCACCATTATAGATT
Organism: Decapterus maruadsi; assembly: GCA_030347415.2. Lineage (NCBI taxonomy): Eukaryota > Metazoa > Chordata > Actinopteri > Carangiformes > Carangidae > Decapterus > Decapterus maruadsi. The sequence goes on from CM064886.1 coordinate 28,142,270, forward strand.
AGCCACCTACTTTGCAGGAAGACAAAGGGGTTAATTGCTATGTGCAGCATCCTGTTGCTTCAGTGGCAACAAATTATTGTCAAATAAAACAGTGCACCTTCTGGCCTGCCTCTCTATTCTCTCTCCAAGGTGGCAAGCCTCTCCACTGCTCTAACGTCCATCACTGGATGGTAAATACAGTGCAGCGGTCACCCTTCCTCAAAGACATTATTTTGACGACGGGAGGCTGGCACTTCGCCATCTGGAAGGAAGAAGTCATGGTAACAACACCTGGTGATTCGACAGGTTTTCCTGGACTTTGAACACACAACAACACAAACTCCATGATACCTAACTTTCATCAGACCAGATTTATTCCATTTAAATAATTAAAAATGACTTTGTTTTGCTTCTTGTCAACATCCAGAATGACCCCATCATAATGTCACCATCCTTTGAGCAGCAGTGCACTGTGGGATGCTGGTCCCTGTCTCGACCAGCTGTCTTCTTCATTGGGAAAAATGATGGTAGTATTGATGTATGGAACCTGCTGGAAAATAGCACTGAGCCTACACACATCCAAACAGGTGTCACCAACACCAAGATCACCTGCTTGAAACCCTGGACTTACTCCCGTGAGTTCTGGCTATCTTTGGTGTATGATATTAAGCAAAGTGTAAAGTCATTTCTGTTCCCCAAAAGCCCCCAAAAGTGTTAAAGATATCCTTTTCTTCTTAATTATAAACATTTGTCTACTGGAAGCTCATTAATGCACTAGTACCAAATTAAGGATTTGGGTCTCATTATAATCAATGTGTCCGTCTAGTTTCCTGTGTTTTTTAGACCTTGAAGAAGAACTACAGTATTAGCAGTCAGTTCATAGAGAGGCTGTTGCCTAAGGGCCTGAGACTTGAGGGGGCCAATTGTGCCCTTTACGTTGCTTCCACCGGGACGCGGGCCGCTGCTCAGCGCGGTGTCACGGCGGACTGGACCGGAGCGGCTCTGGTCTGGATTCGGTCACATCACCAGGTCTAGAGATGATTTACCGTCTCTTCGTGTCAGCTTCTCCTGTCAGGTGAAGCTAGCTTAGCTAAAACTTTTTTTTCGTAACCCAGGCTGGATGAAATTGCTGTAGCTTGGTGAACATTGGTTGGTGAACATTGTGTTGATGAGACTGTGGTGATGGAGGTTATTTATTACAGTCCAGGTTTACATGTGTCCAGTTTAGTTTAACTGAATATTAATCACTGTTGTTAATTATTTTTCTTCAGTCTTTGTCTTGGATGATCATGCAAAATATTTTTTGCTCATCTTCTGTTTTGTTTTGCTTTTTTTGTAACTACAGCCAAGCAGCACTTCCTTGCTGTGAGCGACGACCTTGGAATGATTCGTGTTTTTGAAATCCCAAGGTCATTCAGCGTTCCCTCTAAGACTGAGGTAAAACTGTCTCTTGACTCCTCGTAGGTACTTACTTTGAAGGTGGTTAGGAGTTTTTTTGTTTATTATTATTCTTCTTCAAAAAGTTCTTCAAAAGGTCAAGGTTGAGTAAACAACTCTGCATTCATTCACACATTGACAACTACTGCAGCATGCCAACACTAGTTCACTGCCATTCATACGTCAAGTTTTGCTTCTTTACTGAATTTATATTTACAGGACAGTAGAAGCAGAGATGCTTGTGTTTGGGTTAGTTCAGGATAGTTGACAGTTGCCACCTCTAATAGATGAGTCCTTATGGATAATAATAATAATGGATAATTAAATCCAGCAGTTTCTGCCCTTCAGTTTCTTGTTGCAGCAGGTAGATACACAACAACATCAGAGCACCGGTTTATTTAATGTTTGTTAATTCATCTCTTTCCCCTGTGTGTGAGTGCAGATTTTGAGCATGAATAAATACTTTGAGAAGGAGGAAGATGCGTTGAAGGATTATTTGAAGAGAGAGGAAATGTGGGTGAAAGAGAAAAGGGAGGCTGAAGAACTGAAGAAGAAGATGGTGAGTTATTGATATTTGATTCTAAACAGAAATTAAAGTATCTTTAAAAAAGCTACAGTATATAAAAACTAATCTTTGCATCAATAAAATCGAAGTGACAATGTGAAAACAGTGTGTAATCGGATAAAATCAATTTAGTGAAATACTTCTGTAATTTTTCATGTGACCAAATGCAGCACAATGAATTTGAACTATTACTGTATTTTATCTCACCCAGCTTCATGAAGTTATATCCAAACACTTCTGTATTTAGTTAGACAGCCACCTTCAGAGCCAGTGGAGGGGTTTTAGTTACTGTAGGTCCTCATGTAGTTTGTAGAAGTCTAGACAAACTGAATGCATGAGATTGATATTCCATCTGTCAGCATTTGTAGTGGCCTTGAAAAAGACCTTGTCTCCACAGCTACACTCTAACCTTACTCATAGCTTCTGGTATCAGTGAAAACTCTTCCTCCTGTGTGTTAGGACTCAAATGTTTTTTTTATTGACCCCATTAAAAGTGTGTACACTGATTCAAAGTTGTCACTGTGAAAGTCGAAGAAGCCCATCCCTCTTTCTCTCTCTCTGTCTTTCTATCTCTGTCTTATTCTCTTGCCCCTAATGTTTAATTCATATGGATCGCAATTTGATCCGTTGCACTGGGAACAGTATAGTTATTGACAGCCACTGCCTGGCAGTCTGTCTGCTATCTATAGAAGCTAAATCTTTTAATGGCTGAATGTTTCAGTTTAACCCAGATGACTGTTATAAATGAAGTTTTGTTGTGCCGTGTGTGTGGATGTCGTCTCTACGCTCCCTCCAACAAGCAAATATTTCCCAGTGTGGTTTTTTTTCCTGCCGTTGACATGAATATGCAAATTTGATAATATATCACCATAATCCTTTTCTTTGTGGTTTATATGACATCTAATTCTTCTTTTCTTCTTTTGTCCCCAGGAGTTGGACAAGTCAGTCCAATCCCTGAAAGAGGATGAAGAGAAAAAGTTGTATGATGAGTACCTGTTGCTGGAGGAAAGCCTCCTGAAAAGCATGGGCCTGTGGATACCTGCTGAGGAGACTTAGCATCACACCAAGGTGATTCTGCCATCGGCACTAAGACAGTCCTTGGGTTGAAGCCTCAGGGTCACCAATGGATTCATTTCATCCACCCAACAGAGGTCTAATTACTGGGTAATATGCCATCCATTAGTGCCCCCTTCACCACTGCTCCCCGAGGATCCATTTTGGATTTGGCAGAGCAATCTGACCTTGGCTGTAAGTCATTTCATGGCTCTTTAGTTTCATGATGTTATGCTATTGATTCTCCAGTATGTTCAGTACACGTGTTTTATTATTATAAAGGGATTTCAAACTGTGACAATAGCAATAAAGCTTGTACATATTTCTGTTGTTAGTCTGGATTGTGTCTCTGTCAGCTCATTGTTTTCATTTCACTTCACTGTTCCAGTCACTCATCACTTACAGCAGTAATTACAAACAGTGAAAGTACAAACAGTGAAATCCTGTGACCCAGGAACTAAGCTGTTCAACATAGTGGAGCATTTAGCGACTTGAAGAGTCAGATCTTTCACTTAGGAGTCGATGGGAATTTGATGATTTCTGTATTTTGCTGCCTTGTTGCTATCTAATCATTTCTGTTTTGAGATCACTGGAAACTGCACCCGGATGGTGGGCCTTGAAACTTTGTCAAGGAGGATCTGAAATAGTCGTTGCCAACAGTAACGAGGGGGCGGTGGTGCACCAAGCAATGCACTGTTTACACCCACAAGTAGCTCTGTGGCTAAAAGCACATGGTTTGCTCATTAATTTCAGTTCAAGTCTTTCACCACAACGGAAAGGTTTTCATAAATTCAACTGATTTTGCCACACCATCTCCACAGCATGTAGGAGAGCGCTATTTCCATTGCAGTGTCTTACAACAAGTGGACTCCATTAGTTCCGCTCCTTCACGGGGATAAAATAAGGACGCCTCAGAGTGCCGAGTCCACCTCAGGTCAAGAGCAGCCCAGCAAACCTATAGTCACAACTGACAGCCAGTACCCTGCCAGAAAAGAGGCCGGAGGGACAGAAGGAGGGGGGAGTCGCTGCATAATACGGGGGCAGCTGTCTATTGCCAGGTTTTAAGACTATGTCCAAGATGCCTCAAAATGAAAAGAGAGAAGAGAGATGATACCAAGAGCAGACAGAGAACAAAAACAGAAATAGTTAATATTGGGTGAGAAGGTGAAGGAGAGTGAAGAGGAAATGAACATAAGAGATGGAAAACAGAGTCAAAGTGAAGTGAGCCGGGAGCAACTTCACTCCGGCCATGACTCATTCACGTGGACGGTCCTGTCACAAAAGTGGGCGGGGGGGGGACGGGGGGCTGAAGAATGGGCTGATGTGAGGGTGCAAAGAGGCAGGGGTCCATATGGCCCCTGAGGCACCAACAAGGCCCGGGTGACAAAAAGGGGCCTCTGCTTTCCAGTCGTCCCCTCCTCAAACCTCTCTGGGAATTCTGTTTTGCAGTCCCTCTCTCCTCCGGGAGCCTCTCACTTTCTCCCAGGCCAGCTCAGGAATGTGCCTTCTGCAAACCAACACACACACACACACACTGGGAATGCCTTCACCCTTGCTGGTTAGTTATTATTATAATGACTGATGCAAAGAATGTTGTGCAATTGAGACAGCTCATGTGTAACATAAACACGTGTGGCATTTGAAGTTGCACAGACGTACGCACAGACATTTGCAGGTTAAACTCTGCCGCTCACCACTTACACGTTGTTAATGTTCTGGGCAATGGACGAGATCACGGCCATAAACCCAGCCACTCCCACTGGCGTGATGAACGGGTGTTCATGTTGTCCTATTTCCCTCGGTTGATTTCTTCATCCAAGTCCAAGAGCTTTCCCAAATATAAAAAAGGGGCTTTAACTAAGGGAGGGGGGGGGTGTCCATACAGGATGGATTGCCTGCGGTCCAATTTTTTATCACCAGTTCTTTAAAGTTTTCAAGCCAAATCCAGGGAAACAATGTGAGCAGGTGCTGGGCAGGAGGGGCTGTAAATCTGGCCTGGCGAATTAAGCCATTGCCTTGGTATTGTTCTGGCTGGCCTCTTAGCTGCTCCTGCTGGGGAGGGTGTTAGCTGTGGGCTGGGTGGAGTGGGGGTCTGCTGCCTAAATCTCCCAATATGGGGGCACCCTGCACAGTCAACTGAGTGGATGGGACCCCAGCTGCAGACGGCTGACACAAACATGCAGTGTCACAGGTCGTGCAGCAGAGACAGATTGATGCCCAACAAAGATAAAAAGCAAGAAGAAAACCGAGTCATGAAAATCAGACTTCATGTTGTCTTTTTATCAGAGCACATCAGCCTCTGGTGAAAAAGATAAACACAACAGGAATTTGTTAGCGTCCTTTCTGCTAAAATTATCTCCAGTTAAATCGACAGGCTACATTTCATCGCTGTAAACCGTAAAGCTGTTTCTGCTTAAAACCTCTCAGAGGCTGGTGGTAGGTTTCATTAGTTGACCCTTGACCTCATAAGAGATCAGGTGACCAGGGCACTGCTGAGGAATGTTCCCTCTTGACTCCTTTTCATTTTCTAATTTAAAAGCTCTCAACAGTTTGGATTCTTGTCATTTTACCAGAGCCTCCCCAAGGCCTACAGCGGCCTGCATGTGTGTGTGTGTGTGGGCGCATGCTGGTACATGTGTCTGTGTGTGTGAAAATACAACCAAACTTCAACACAAGCGGTTGACTGAATTATTCATATTGCACATGGCAGCTTTTTGCTAATGTGTTTACATTTCTTGTAATGACAATTGACTTAATGATTGTGCATCAGTCGCTGTCACAAACTATGGAGCATCGAGTCATTCTAGCAGCTGGCTGTATTTTTGAGATAAATGCTAACATTAGCATGCTAATATGCCTACATTATTTAACAAAAAAGTCAACATTTGGACATATTAAATTAAATCCATTTAATTATTGCCAGGATATTGCAGTCGACAACACAACACAGATAACTGAGTTAGCATTTTCACACTGTTTTTTATTGTTGTTGTTTTTTAGGATAAAGATGCCTGTGCCACACTCAAAACCTTTTCACATCGGTTTATTCAGTGGTGGAAAAATCATTCCAAACATTATCACACCAAAATTGATTTATGATTTTAACCTAATTCAAAAACAAAAACAAAAGCAAACTTTCATACAGGTTTTTGTTCACAGTTAAGTTCTTTTCCAGCTTCTCTACAGTTAATAGCAGGGACTTCCTTCCTGTGGCTGACACTAGGGTGACCATTTCCATGACACCAAAAAGGAGGACATTATGCGGCATATCAATAAATTACTATGGTGTACATAGGAATCTGGTATACTCTTATTTATAGTACAATTTTGAGTGGTTTAAAGATGATGTTTGTGTGGCTGAATAGGAAAAAATATTAAAGTCAAGTGTTTGTTAACAATATTTGTATTTATTCAATACATTGTGGTGTTCAAAAAGTGACCACTGAGATGAATCTTTTCAAGTGCAGAGTGCCACAAAGCATAACATGTGTGGACTTAAATGTAAACAACAATTAACAGGTAACATATGCCGTTCAATTGCAGCTTTCCCCTGACTACTTACGTCGACATCACATCGACAAAGTGTGCAGAAGCCATGGAATGAGTCTCGACTGCTTTTCGTTATAAATTCATGCTCTTTTTCAGAATTAAAGGAGGTCTTGCGTTTTGGCATGATGCTAACTTTCTGTCAATAGGTGCGTTTCCATCAGCTGTTTAGATGCGCATCTAGTTGTATCGCATCAGAAAATGATGATGGAAACGCCGTGATTCGAATTAAAATCCCCTGATTGCACAAACTGAAATACGCTCACTATGGCCGGGTTTTGGTTGATTCGAATGGGATGGAAACAGCTGGATGCGAATTAAGTGAGACGTAGCGCACTTTCACCCCGTCTGCTCCCATGTTTACAGTTCATTCACAAGACAACATCAGGGAACCGCCACGGCAAAATAAAAGCCCCCACACCTTCATAATGATGTTACTGCACAGTTCTAAGTAGTTCCTCCGTAGTAAAAACTAAACTTATCAACCAGCGCATCCAGCGTTACGTCTGTGCCGGCCGCGACTCTCTCTCCCTCTCTCTCACACACTCACACACACACACACGGGCAGGTCACGTTATGACGGTAATAAACATATCGCGCGCTAATGTGTTCAAATCAGCCCGTCAGTCTGCCCGGGGTGTGGGGGGTGGGGGTGAAAAGTCAGTAGATGGAAACACACACGATTCGAATTTCTTTTAATGCGCATTTCCCAGTAATTCGAATCACTTGAGATGGAAACATGGCTAATGTCATGCCGCAGCAGCACATGGACCCTTGTTTACCTTTTTAACCAATAGGTGCGTTTCCATCAGCTGTTTAGATGCGCATCTAGTTGTATCGCATCAGAAAATGATGATGGAAACGCCGTGATTCGAATTAAAATCCCCTGATTCGCACAAACTGAAATACGCTCGCTATGGCCGGGTTTTGGTTGATTCGAATGGGATGGAAACAGCTGGATGCGAATTAAGTGAGACGTAGCGCACTTTCACCCCGTCTGCTCCCGTGTTTACAGTTCATTCACAAGACAACATCAGGGTTTCCGCACCACCACGGCAAAATAAAAGCCCCCACACCTTCATAATGATGTTACTGCACAGACTCCCCCCGTAGTAAAAACTAAACTTATCAACGCATCCAGCGCATCCAGCGTAACGTCTGTGCCGGCCGCGACTCTCTCTCCCTCTCTCTCACACACTCACACACACACACGGACAGGTCACGTTATGACGGTAATAAACATATCGCGCGCTAATGTGTTCAAATCAGCCCGTCAGTCTGCCCGGGGTGTGGGGGGTGGGGGTGAAAAACACGATTCGAATTTCTTTAAATGCGCATTTCCCAGTAATTCGAATCACTTGAGATGGAAACATGGCTAATGATAAGCAGATTTGTATCTGACACCGGGGCATTTTTTTACGGTCTATGATTGGCTATTGCGCTGCAGCCCAGCAAAGATGAAAAAACTCCGCTCTTCAAGCCTAGTGCCTCAAAAAGGAGGACAAATACGTGTCCGGCTTGATGCTGCGCCGGACGCCGGACAGGGCATTAAAAATCCGGACTGTCCGGCCTAAATCCGGACACCTGGTCACCCTAGCTGACACTGAACCGTCTGAACCACTTCAAAAAGAAGCTTGTAAGTCACAAAGTATTCACAATATTTTTATCAAAAGAATTCAGGTTCAGGTGATGAAATTTCAGTCCATCACCACTGAACTTTGAGAAATATTTCATTTGGTTTCTTGGCAAAAATCCAGACCAGGATGCAGAGTGGGATCTGTCATCTAAACTATCAGTCTATCAGAGTGTAGCCCACTGGAAAACCCTTAAGGGCCATGGAAACTTTGGATCAACCTCTTTGACATGAATACTGTCATTAGTCACAAAGCAGAAAAGCAAACCAAAACATAGCCTACAGTAATGTGGATCCAGGAATTAGTTACTAGTGTTACTTACTCTTTCATATTACTTAAAGCGATTGTTAAGAAAACATTTTAGTTTGTACACTTTAATAGGAACTAGAAGTTGTGTTAACTTTGGTGAGGAGCATGCTAGCTTGACCTTTTCAAACATCTTTCTTTCAAAACACAGCAACATAATATATTATTTTTTTCTTATTTCATCAATGCAATAATAACAACATTCAGACCCTTTTTTCCCCTGTCAATATTATTGCTGGCAAGCTATTTTAGAGGCAGATTGGCGGCACAGATTACTGGCAAGACTATCAAACTGGCAAATATGATCTTAATATGATTTCAAATATATTTTACGATAATGCATATAAAATAATTATTAATTTTAATTGGCACCTAAGCTAACTCACTGTTAGCCTACAGCTTCATGTTAATCCTAAGCGGTATCAGTCGTCTCATCTTACTCTGCAGGGAAAAATCAAAAAGTGTTCTTTCCAAAATGTCAAGCTTAGGTGAGACGAGGGAGCAAGACAGTGTGCACCAAGGAGGCATCACCTCAAGCAGCAGGCAAACTAAGATTTACTGCTGACAGCTGGATAATGCTCCCCTGACAGGAGGCAGACGATAGTGTAGGCTCCAGTAAAATACTGTATCAGTTCATTTCCTCTCCAGGGAACAAAGATATCATCGTGCTTATTATGAGTATGATGTTGAAGACTGTATGGGGGTTGAATCAGGACTGAAGGTGTAGCTACCACCTGCAGGTTTATCAAACCAATGAGGCCCAAATCTTCTCGCTGAGCCCGACCACAGCTGCTGTCAAGGACTTTATTCAGTCTCACCTTTCACATTTTTTCTCTCGTATCAAGCGGAGCAAACCTTCACCCTCATCCTGTCTTCATGCTGAAAGGAGATTGCTCTCTTCTGGAGGAGCAGGAGGGAGTGAGGTGATGAGCAGCTTACCTCTAGGAGGGATTAGCCTTATTAAAATGAAATAGTCTAGTCCTGAGTGACAGAGCAATGGAGGTCGAAGAGGGAAGAGCCAGGGAGGACAGAGGAGAGGGCCCTACGTTGTGTGAGGCCCGGCCCCTGGAGGATCTGAAGCGCCGCTCCTCTGTGTTCTCCTTCCCTCCATTCTTCACTTTCACCTCTCGCTCTATCCTCATCTTCTCTCCCTCCCTCCCCTCCTTCCCCACTCCTTTCCTCCGGGCTGTTCTCTCATCATCGACGCTGATCTGTCAGCAGTGCGTCAAGAGATCTGCCCCGAGGCTCTCAGATGAGCTGCCAAGTACAGGGGCTGCTGCAAGGGAACAAAAGAGTCCCCCAAAAACACAGCAGAAAGGCTTGGACCTTGGTAAAATGTGTTTAATAGCCTTCCCACTGAAGGACGCTGCATGTATGGAATGTGTGCCCAGGGTCACTGCATAAAGGTTCCCAGCAATTACTCAGGCTTAGCTCTGCCATGTTTATAAGGAGTGAATGAGTGGTGCATTGCAGACCATTAACCAACCCAAACTCCAGTGAAAAATGTGTTCAAAAGGTTGAAAACACTGAATATGACTTCATAATTTATAACATATGTAGTTGTGATTTAATAAAAAGACCTGAGTACACGCCACAGTGTTATTATGTGTTGAAAGAAGAAACATGGTGTCTCCATTAGTAACAAAACAAAAAGACAAAGTAAAGTTACTGTCTTATTTACCGAATTTGGACTTAAAAGTCTGCCAAATCTGCTTCAGGTCGGTGTGGTTGTGTTTTGATTAAATATGATTGGCAGTGGCCTACCAACATAAGCAAACAACACACCAACATCATCAATCAAATGTTAAATCAGACGTCTAACTCTGATCTGTGCTCTGAAATATGTGACACCACCGGCTTATTCCATCGGAGCCTCACCCTCTTCAGACCAGCACAGGCAATAACACAGATACTACAGAGGGAACTTGGTATAAAACCAAAAGTGTTGTCCATCTGGAAGAAAAACTGCAGAACCACAATTATGTTGTGGCAGCAAATATAATTGCTGGCTGCATTCATGAAGTTCAGACGTACAGTTTTCCTAAACAAATATAAAACGTCCATTTATGAATTCCAATGGAAATGTTTGTAGGTGGAGGTGGTCGGAACAGACGAAACAAACACAGGATCGTGGTTATGGTTGAATGTAAATAAACATAATCTCAAGTAACAGCTAACTTTTTCCCTATTAAGCTGAAACAGCAGAAAATGATCAATGGAGCACAAAATGCATTTTTGCAGGTCGACGTCTGGCAGAGCTGTGCAGGTAGGCTACACACTGCAGCAAGGAGGGTGTTACTTGTTCAACATAATTTGAGGGGTATTGATAATTTCCCAATATCAGCACAATTTACAGACCTTCTACCTTGTAAGTTGTCAGGTGAACAGCAACAACCAATCAGGAGGAAGACGGTCAAGGGCAGTAGGTGTTTTCAGTGGATTCATTCATCAACTAATTTTAAGTGCATGGTACATTAACAGAGCTATAAACATTATTCATTTTCAATGTGCCAAACACTTGTTTAGAGTTTTGACTGTCAAATTAACGATTAACGATTTTCTCCATCTACATTTTTACACATCTTTGTGTTAGCTTCTCACACCTGAAATTGAGGACAAACACTCTCCACATCCCGAATTGAACATTTTTCGTGGGAAACACAGATTTCTGTGCTTATTTTCCTTTGGGTTTTGATAAATGCTGCTTTTTCCTGTTCAACAAAATCATCATGCATCAGATATTTTAACAGCTGTTGTTCTCCACAATGATATATGTATGTCATCACTCAGCAGTTGCATTGCCAAATGATCAGTCTGCCTTTTACTGCTATGGTTAACGCAACACCGAAAAAAAAAAGTAAAGTAACAAAGACGTTTGTGTGGTTGGCTGCTCGGCTGCTTGGCCCTGATACTGACTCAAAGGTCAGCAGAGATTAAGGGAACAGAGGAGGAGGAGAAGAAGAAGGGGAGAAAAGGTCTGGTTTCACATGCAGGTGGCTGTCAAGGATGTTTACCTAAAGAGACCCATATCTCTGCTCTCTCCCAAATTAGAAATGAACAAAAGTTCAGTTGAGTTCACGCAGTCAGACAGCCCGATATCAAGTGGCGACCCTGACTATCCAAACAGGCTCCGTGGTATTATGTCTACCTCATCTTCATATGGGATTTCACTCTTGCTTTCATTGGGACTGAGGGAACTACTTTGCAAGTCAAACGTGGATACATTTTTGATGAAAGACAAAACTGACCTGTTGCGTTTCGAGTCAGCACCTGAAGCTTTTTTCCAGATGTTTAAAGACGGAATTCAAAAAGGAAGAAATAAATATTAACTGGTTGAGTAACTGAGTATGACAGGAACATTTTTCTCCATATTTGAAATGATATGTTCAAACTGTCTAGGAAATATTTCACTGTCTCCACATAAATTCCAGTCTGAATGTTTATGGAAGTTTAGGACAGGTAGATTTTCTTTTTTACTTCAGTGGCGACATAAAACATGGCTGCAGGGTGCATGTAAATTTAGTGTGTACATTATGTACCCTAAAGCTTCCTCATACCTGTGAAGACAGCCATTAAAAAGATGATATGAACTTGCAGTAGTGACATCAAACAAGGCTTGAAACCATTTAGTGCTGAAAGGCCCGCGGCTGCTCTGACTTCTCATGCTAAGTGCAGCTGCAGCAGCAGCAGCCACTTGGGCACAATCCTGAGCTCATAACATTAAAAATGCAGTTTAACTGTTTCAGCTAACTGCTTTGGAGTCTACCTGTGGTGCACAAAGTTAAGTTTAACTGCGTGATTCTCACAAAATGTTGCTGGTAATGTTGGTTTTTGGAGTCAGTCACAGTGCAGCAGTGGATTTTACTGGACGACAAAATGCAGCTGCATCCTGGGAATGTCCCTGAAGCTGAAAGTTGTTCTGGGAGATTCCCACAAGCCAGCAAGGGCAATTCCCCGACTTATTTATCTGTACTCTGCTGAGGTTGGGTTACGATTGCTCCCACAGCAAAGAGATGAATCTACAAAAACAGAAGAAAAGGGTCCATTTTCCTGAAGTTAAGGTAATCTGTTCCCAATGGTTTTCAATAAAACAAAAACAGTCTTCAGGATTGTTTGGGAAAATGCGGCTGCAGGACTGAGTCATTTCACCAACAGCGATATGTCTGCTGAACCGCATGCAGATTAGCAGATAATGCATTAAAAATGTCCAACCAAAGGTTTTATGAATGTACTCCAGGCCTGTTCATGTGCGTAGGAGTGAGAAGACATTAACTATGCATAACCACAAATCTGACAGTGCAAATCTGAACATGTTGTGAAAAGCTAATCCAGTAAAGCAAGCATAATAAGTCCCTGTCACTGGTAAAAAGACACAGACAGGCTACATGTGAATGTAAAATAATATACTTTATTATGACCATACATTTCTCAGGATCAATACAAAGCAATTTTCTGTTTTGTTTAGTGATGCTTTTCACGTGGCTTTTTTCTCTCCAAAGGACAAAGAGGACAAGACAGAGAAAAAGTAATGCAGGTGTTTGCTGTCGACAGAGGAATGCATTGATAATGAAACTGGATGTTGTGGCTCTAGCCCCAAGGCTGGATCCTTGAGCAATAGATGATCTGACAGAACCGCGCTGCCTAAAAGAGGCTTCATGATGAATTTAGACCTCTTATCATGAAAAACCACAAAAAAAGAAAAAAGACATCTAGCTTCAATGCTTCCTTTGAGGGCTTCCTACTACTGTAAAAACATCTCAGTCAAATTAGATTTTTGAAATGAGTTTTGGCAGCTTTCAGATCTATAAAAATAAAAAAAAAATCTTCAAATTTCGATTAAGGATCTGAAAGATATCAAAGTCTGGCCGACGCTCCACACTGACTTCTTTAAATGAGGCCCTGGTTGTTTTTGTGTTGCCTGGGTAGACAGATGGTTTCAAAGGAACCCTGCTGAAAGTCGCTTTTCACCAGAGCCGCTTGGGCTGACAGCAGCAGCAGCAGCAGCAGCAGCCACAGCTTCACCAGGAAGCAGTGGGATCATGAAGAGATATCATGCAGGATGGCGAAAGAAAAGTGAAATTGTCTTATTTTGTAAATTCTAAACTTTTTTAATGATATTGACTCAATTATATTTTTGTGTAATCAAGTGTTTGTGTAATATCAATCCATGTTTTCACAAATGCATGCTTGTAGCCTAATATTACGCCCTCTAGAACCATGACCATTACAAATTGTGTTTTTTTCCCCACAATTTTCTGGTTTTAACAGACCTTGGAGAGAGTCAGAAGTTGCACCACACAGGGTCTGTCTGCCTCTGAGTCCTCTGGAGAAAAAGCTTGAACAATGCAATTACATCTGTCTATTGGAGGTACAAGGTGACGAACAAACCAGCATACATAACAAAATATTCTTTTTACACATAAATATCAAATACAAAGGCAGATGAGAAGAAGCCTTGTTATGTCAGTAAAGCTTTTGACCATGCAACGTTCAGTACCTTAAAAAAAAACAAAAAAAAAAACACATGAACACAGCTTAGTCCACCAGAGACACAAAACAATGTCAAATATATACACAATATAACAAAAATAACAATATCACTTTTTCTGCAAGAGCACGATTTTATCATATATTTTACAGCTAAAGTTGTACCATTAGTCCAGCACATTAAGATGTGTACAGGTAGCTTGAAGGGAGGAAAAGCGACTATTGCTACAAGTCAACACTACGAGGTCATCGGAAGTATTTAAATACGCCATTTAAACAGAAGCTGTAAAAATAATATACTCCGAATACATTTATATAATTATATACACATACATATAGGTTAAATACTGATCATTCTGAATCCCTGGATTGCTGAAAACGTCCTTTGTCGATTTAGGCAGCTAGCTATAAGTCGCACTAACTGAAGCCCAGCGCTGACAGTTCCCATCGCTGCTATGAAAGTTGTGCTTCACATTCGGGCTGTTTCTAGTTCACGGTTTTTACCAGAAACTGGGAGAAGAAGCAGAAGGATTTTAAAGCAATATAGTTTGATATTGTGGGGATAACAACGCACATTCAGGTTCTTGTCGATGAGAAGATCTAATGTCGGTCTGTAGGCCAAATGTTGCTAAATAAGATGATAAAACCTGTAAAACCACAAGTTCTCTTTGTGTGTCTTACAATAATAATAACTAATTGTGAAAATTGTGGAAGTTAACCTAATCAGCTATTGATATTGAAGCAGAATGTTTCTCATGTTGTTGAGTGTAAATTTTCACTTTCTTGGCAAACTGAATTTAAAATGGATAAAAAATGATACAGTATATCGAATCACTTTACTATTAAAGTAAAAATTATGGATTTTTGAATCAACTGAACATGATATTTAGCTGTTTCTGATACCTGTCTTTATGTTAAGCTAAACTAAGTTAGCAGTCTTAAGGCTTTTGCTTAGTATTTAGCATACAGACACGGGAGTGATATTGATCTTCTCATCTGACTTTGGGCGTGAAAGTGAATAAACAAATTTTCCAAAATGTTGAACTTTTCCTTTCAAGCCTAAAACTGAAACCATGAATACCATAACATGCATTTTCTCTTTTTTGTTGCTCGCTTAAAATCAAACACATCTCTTACTGTACACTTGTGAACAGAGATAAACAGAGATACAACTGTTAGTCACCTTATCTCAACAGTAGGGTGTCTAGACATTGAAAAATATTGATCAAAGTAAAATATATTTCAACCCCATAGTCTTTTATGGGCTAGTTATATTTTAGGGGAGGTTTCAGTGGCGGCTGTCGCGGTCCACAGCCACAATATTTATTTTACTGCATGATCTATAATGACAATCTACACTACTGCCTGCCTCATAAGTGCATTATTGTTGTACAATATTTAGTGTTTCATACCTCAATAGAAAAGCTCTCTGCTGCCTTAAACAAGGAAATCCACCTTGAAATAATAAATTCCTCCTAAAATCTTGGTTTGCATTTAAGGAACACTCTGTTGATTTCACACATTAAGTTTACAGTAGTATACTCATCAACAGGAGTTCAATATGACCTTATGATAGAGTTAAATCTACTATTGCTGAAGGAGGAAAGGCAAAATTGATCTAATTTAATAAAAAAGATAAAGTTACAAGAGAAAAACTGGATGAAGTTTGAAACTCTGGAAACTTTTTCCCCCATTCAGCACTAGAGACAAATGTTCTGGTCAATATCAGTGGGAGTCAATAAAATATCGGAACATATTTCTTCTGCAGCCAAAAACGACAGAGGGGCTGCCTCTGACCCACCGGATGGTTTTGTTATCTTTGCACATTTTTATATTAATTTAATTACTTAATTACATATTTTTGCTGGAAACCACTTCTTAATTGAAAGCCCTAATGTATCCCAGATTTTTTCCTACCACTGAAAGGATGTGGAAAATGTCCCACGTCCAGATGCTGCCTCAGATTCTGCCAAGAAAGAGGGGGAAACTCTGGAAGCACTGGGATGTTATAATATGAAAATGGAGGATAAAGAATAGTGGATAAATGTAATCTATCAGTAACTTCAATCTGCATCAGCAGAGCCTTATAGTACCCAGAGTTGAGCCTTATTCTTGTGTAAAAACTCACAGAGGTCGTCCTGTTTCGATGCTTACACCAAATCAAGATCAGAGGAGGAGATGCATTTTATTCCAGGGTGGATTCTCATCTCGACGTACCACCTTCACACAATTAAGGCACCTTTTAAACCCCTGAGGGGTCAATGGGTTCTTCTAATAAGAAGAGAAGCAACAATAACAACATGGAACACAGAACTGGACTGAAACGAACCAACAACAACAACAACAACATGGAGTAAGACAGTCGACAAAATAAAAGGGAAAATAAAAACATTAGGAATGTCTATGGGTAAGGTACAAACGTCAGAAGTGCCCTGTTACAATTTCTTCTTCTCATCTTCGTCATCCTTTCGGTTTTTTACAGCAGCACTGCACGCCACATTGCCATGGTCACCTCGAAAGATCTCCGCAGCAACCCTGTGGCTGTATCCTGAAGCACCTTTGATCGGTAAAGATCTTCCCCAAACCTCATCAGGCTCTGTGAGAGTGTGTGATTTGATGTGTGTGTGTTTGTGTTTGTGTGTGAGTGTGTGTGAGTGAGTGTGGTAGGAGTCAGTACCCGACGTTGAGCTTGTTCTTGTTGAGCTCTCTCTCCAGGTTTCCTATCAGAGTGTCGATGCTCTCCTGCAGGTCCCTCAGGTTCACTCTGTTGCTCAGCACGGGGCTGATGTCCTGGATCTTCATGTAGGCCTGGTACGTGTGCTCTTTGGGCAGCCGCGGCGGCAGGATGTGGTCACACACCCTCTCCTCTTCCTCCTCCTCCTCCTCCTCGTCCTCCTCATCATCTTCTAATGGTTGCCCGATGCCTGAACTATCATTCTCTCCTTGCTTCTCGTCTGTCTCCTCTGTCTCCTCTTCCTCCTCCTCCTTCACCACCTCCTCTCTTGGAGGTTGGTCCTGCTCGGTGGGTTCGCACGCAGAGCTTGTGACCTTCTGCGCTTTATCCTCCTCTGCGTTGTCAGACTTCCCCTCCTCAGCTGCCTCCGTGTCCTCGGAGGGAACGTCATCATAGTCCGCCTCCTCTTTGCTGGGGGGCAGCAGCAGCATTTCAGAGGGGAAGTAGCTCTCGCCACACCGGCTCCAGTCTCCAGCGTAGCGGTTGCTGGGGCTGTCCAGGCGACCGGGTTTGGGCCGCAGGACGCCCGCTATCTCCGCCTCGGTGAGGTTCAGGACCTGGGGGCGCTCTTTCCTCCGCCGCAGAGGAGGAACTACCAGGAGGTCTGATGAGGCCGGCGCCAAAGAGCCTGAGAGGGAGGACTGGCCATGTGGGTCTATAACTGGAGGAGCAGAGACACAAGAGACAAGCAGAGTTAATCATATGTGCATTACAAAGGCCAATTGAACTAATACCCTTAAAGGAATAGTTTCACATTTTGGGAAATAAGTTAATTTGCTTTTCTTTTTTTTTTGCCAAACATGACCTTGTCAGAAATGCTATTTGGTGGATTTTTTTTTAAACCTATGGAAATAATATTTCCCAAATTGATCAAATATTCATTTAAAGGGTTAGTTCACCCAAAATACAGAGTAAAACCATGACATTTTCTCATCCTAGTGGTGTCCAGCCATGCAGATGCTTTCTCAAAATTTGTTTGCACAGGTTTTTGAGATGTCTGTCCTTGATATTTTCTTTTTAACGTAGGTTTCCAGTGCTTTGAATTTCACAAATGAAATTCCCAACACATCTGAAAACATGTGCACAAAACAGAAACT
Organism: Decapterus maruadsi; assembly: GCA_030347415.2. Lineage (NCBI taxonomy): Eukaryota > Metazoa > Chordata > Actinopteri > Carangiformes > Carangidae > Decapterus > Decapterus maruadsi. The sequence continues at coordinate 28,160,108 of CM064886.1, forward strand.
ATCTGCAGAGGCAGAGCTCACCTGCAAGTGACAAAATAGTCTCGCTCTTTTTTTCGTAAATTACATGAAGCTTTAACGTGTTATAGACACCCCTGTCTGTAGCGTCATGGTGAAATCATGCCACAGAAACAAGAACCTGACACGTCTAATTCTTACTATTAAAAAAAAGACTTAAGATTCTTCTGCCACAGAAATCTAAATAAGTCTGCAGTTAAGTTCATGAACCCTGGTATCTCAAACAGGTCCAGCCAAAAATAATTCAGATACTGAATGAACATGCCATGCCGTGCTCACAGTCAAAAACATGCTGAAGCCAACACACCAACACACTCTGTGACTTTGGTGCCAACCTCTTACTGTTTGTTATCATCTGTTGACTAAAGCAGTATTGTATTAAATCAACTAAACTGAAACTATGTTTGGACGTTACGAAAGGATCATCTGACTGTGCTACAGAAAGGAACAGTGAGCACTCCAACACAACCAGCACAGTCCAGTTTACCTGTCTCTCTTTATCTCAGTGTACCTACACTTGTTGACACCTCTAGCTCTCCCTTACTGGATTGGACAGGAACAAAACAAAACAAAACAAAACACAAAAAGGTGTAAGACGTTAGGGTGTTCAGTCACATAGAAGAGGAACAGCATGAAACAAAAAGGAGTTTGATTATGTCTCTGGGGGGGAAAGATTTTACATGCTTCATAATCAGAAATACTGGTGAGTTATGATCCACGTCGAGTCCAATTCAGTTCACCAGGAGTGGCAGGTGCTGATTCAAGTATTTATGTGCTGCGTTTGCACGCTTTGCAACTCCCCTGAGGTTAAAGACTCGAGCAATTATCACCCTTAAAAAAACAGAAATTATCCTCCTTTAAGAGGCACCGTGTTATTTCATTTCAGACATGATTTCACTGATGGCACCATTGTTGGAGTTATTAGCTGTCAGCAGAGAAAATGAAGGCAAACAGAAACACTGCACCTTGACTTACAATAGGAATAATGTGCTGTGTGGGCTCATTTTCCCCTCAGTCTATTCATCAGTAAATAGACTTTCATTTAACATAAATCATGCTGGGATCAAATTTATTACTGCCAATAATATATTCTATTTATCACAAATAAATAGAATATATTGAATATTTCATTTCTCTGCTGTATTTGAAAAGTAACAACATTTTTTTTTTACTGATGAGTCATATTCCTGGTTGAATTTGTGCTGAAACAATAAAAGCATGCAGTTGAGGTAAGGTGCTAAACAAAGAGCAATGTCTGTAAACTAAACCTGAGTGGGTCTTATGTGGGTTGTACTTTGAATGTGGTGATGCTGCTTGATTTTTAAAGCATTACCGCACAAAAATAAGAACACAATCAAATAAATAATACAATCAAATGCAGTGGCACGCTCACTGCAAACACACACTCCTCTTCTTCCTGTCAGTAAATCTGCTCACATACAGTTGGCACGCTGCATAATTCACACTCAACTCAACAACACCTCCTCAGCATTTTTAGCACACATATGCTCATGCTCTCTCACACTTCCTGGGAATAGTAGTGCCAGTGATTTTATGCAGAGATGCCCCCCCCCCCCACTCTCCCACCCCACCCTCAGTGCTTGTCCAAAGACATGCACACTTGAGACCTGATGCCTTGGAGGCCAAAATATGTGCGATTGTGCATGAGAGGCGTGAAGAGGTGGCTGGAAATATCCCATAATGATTGTGAAATGTTAGGGTGAAGCTTCAGGGGCTGAGGGCTAAGGTTAAGGAATGGAATGTCTTTAATTATAGTCCAGGTCGTGCTATATTATGCTCTGAGCGAGGACAGCGGACAGACTGGAGGTGTCAGCGGGCGGAGTAAACAAAAAGGCCTGAACCTGGACCATGACCTGGACTCAGAGCTCTGTCAAGGTTATTACAGGTGGTTTAGAGGCAGTAGCTGCATCAGCATCAGGTGCAGACAGGAACTGATGAAATGATGTGATCAAACAGCAAACTTTCTCCCACCTTCCTACAGCATGTCAGTGTCAACTTCCCTTTTGAGCTTTTTTAAAAATCCACTTGTGCTTTCACTCAGCTACCTGCAATTATAGGATTGACAAACGCTGACTTATTCAGTCTCTCTCTCTCTGATGCATAGTATGGGTGGAGGTTGCCACTGCACTGCAGCGGTTTACACAGAACCGGTTCAACGTGGGAGTTAAACTCAAAGGGACAGACACAGACACAGTGTCAGTGCACCGCCCGACATCCATCGATCAGCAGGGTTTTTTTTTTCAGAGGACTTAGAAAACAGTCTCTCTTTCTGTACCTCCTGAAATGAGGAAACACAGAGCTGACTGAGACTTTGAGATGGCTGCATGTTTAAAATTGGATGATGTTTATAAAAAGTGGTAACAACCCAAAGAGGTTAGAACAGGCAAAGTGCCAACAGCTGCACCGCAGGATTTTGTCCTGAGAGCACTAATGGATTCTTAAATGGCAGTATCTGTTCAATCTGTGCGTAGGCAGAACATACACAGCTACATTAAGTGACATTTTGGTTAATTTCCTCATGTCGCTGAGGCTCTAACGCACTGATTAGAGAGGAGGTGAACAGAAATTCCCAAAAAATAATTTGAGCCCAACAGTTTAGAAACATTTCAACTTCGCTGCTGTGACCAGTATAAATGTTCCATCGCCCGCTGCTCTCTCATCATTCTCAGCTCCCTCCTGAATAATCTCTGGATTCCTTCATGTCTCACACTGAGCAGACAGCTGCAGCTGGCACGGAGCAGCTGTGCAGGCAGACAGATGACCTGTGCAGTTGAGCGAGGCTGGTACTGGGTGTCTGTCCTTGGCTTTGCCGATTTATCTTAAAGGCAGCGGGGCCACGCCTTGAAACGTTGGTTTACATTAGGGTTTTAGTGGCTTTGGCTCTGATTGGCTCAGCCCGCCAACCATGAAGTACTCTGTGGAGGGTTTTCATCTCCTGGGAGCCAACAGATGGTGGCCAATAGCTATCAGCTGTGCTTGTGCCAGTGTTGGATGACCTCAACGATCAAAGCACGACCAATCCCACAACAGTCCCTTTGTAGAGCTGAACCACAGAGCTGCTGCTGATCTGTACGAGGGGCTGGGGCTTTAGACAGCTCCCGACGCCACAGACGTACTCTGACTGTAAAAAAAATGATGTTTTATTAGGCCATTGGCAACATAATAAAACGTATTGATTGCTCACCTGGCCAGAGCTGCAGCAGGTAGTGCAGGACCTCAATGTGCTTTTTGAAGTGCAGAGCGCTGGCCAGCTCCTCGGAGTCGATGAAAACTCGGTTGGTGTGGCAGGACGCCTCCTGACGCTGGCTCAGCAGCACCGGGCCGAAGCACACCGCCAGGTTCTGACACGTCATCTTGTTCACCTCCTGGTAGGACGCCACCAGCTTCAGGTGGTCCAGAAGCTTCCGCAGTGTCATCTGATCCATACACACACACAGGAGACAACATAAGAGATGTTAGTATTGTGATTTATAGTTGCACTGGCAACAGAAGAGCTAGCAAACAAGGCAAAATGTTCATGATAATGCTCCAATTAGGTCTTAGTGTAACAGCTATGATAATCATATTAGCAGAAACATCATGCTGCAGTCAGAAAATGTTATGAAGGAAGGAAATTCTGACATTTTGTTTGGAAAGTTTAACCAGCGGAGCCTTTAAATGATTATTCCAAGTTGGATTCCTGCAGGAAAAAATGTTCCTGGAGTTATCTGATCTCACGTGGATCACTCTGCAGCAAAACTGAACACACACTTGTCCTGGTTCTCATTACGAAAACAGTTTTATTTTCTGCACTGCAGGCCCTTAAATCCATTAGACATGTGTAACAAAGACTGGAGCATTTATTTCTTGCTGACAGTGAGTTTCTGTCTGTTTGTCTCTCACCGTCGCCGACACTTACAGCTGCGATTTATTGTCATTAGTGCCTGAATATTCACAGAGCTGGAACAATAAATTAGCTGAGCAGACACTGTTAAAGGGATAGTTCAACATTTTGGCAAATTGGCCCATTGCAATAATCCCTATAGTTTGAGGAGTAGGTTTGTTACCATTAATTGTCGGTGCAAGCTATTTTTAGAACAGCGGAGCAGAGCCGTGAGCTGCTCAGAGCTACGCTACGGAGGCTCATGGGATTTCTTCGTTTCCCTCATCAACTCATAAAATACACAATCCAACAACTAGAAAACACTCTCGTGGACAAGTTGTGACCTGCACATTCACCACACTATGAGATAATAACAGAATGTTACAAGACGAGTTGTTTTCGAGGCAAAAAATGCCCCAGACGGGAACGTGTGTCAGCGATTTTGCATGAATTTACCTCAAAAACAACTCCAAAAATGTTGAACTATCCTTATAAATGGTAGATATACTGAGAATAGCATTTGTATCAGCCAGTAAAATAAGTTGCAGTACATGAAAAATGCTAAGATATAATTGTAGTAGTTAAAAATAACTGTCTCATTATTCTTCTTATTTGTACAAGATAATAAGGATATCTGAGACACCCTGATGACTGAGGGTTTAAAACTCTACTCATGGTCTCTCAGACAGCTGTTTATTTCAGATTTTTTTTCACTTTGTGTGGTTCATCATTAATCTGAAAATCCCTAAATGAAAAGACGTGGACAGAGCATCGTGTGGTCAGTGCGCCACCACCACTAATATCAGCCAGCGTACGAACCTACGTAACAGAAATTAAACATAGTAATCTTGACATCATAACCATCATTATCTACGCCACAATTATTGCCTTTCACCAGTTTGCCTTTCTGTGACAACCATCAGAGTCAGTTCATCGTCCTCACCCTCTCCACGTCCGGCAGGTTCTCCAGCAGGCCGACCGTGTGCTCGGAGTCGGCCTGGTCGTTCTCACAGCCCGACGCTCCCATGCGCAGAGGCCTCACAGCCATGGACTCCAGCACGGCTTCATACAGATGCTTGGTGATCAGAGGGTAGGGCAGCTCTCGTAGGTAGTCCTTCAATACTCCTGAGGAGAGGCAGACAATGCAACAGGAAAGGGAGGGAGGATGTTAATAAAAAGAATAATTAAAAAAAACATCTCTGTGCAGCAGATCTGAGGGTCACTCATTGGAGAAGTAGCTCTTTCTCTTCCACGCTGCAGCAGACAAATCACTAGCCACACATCTTTATGAAGCACTGCCACTGAGAAATGAAAAGCTTTTTATTTCCCCGTCTCCTTTTCACAAATGAACCTGGCGCGGTCTCTTGGCTGCTAAATCGAGGTGCCATTGTTTCCTCGGGTGATCCTGTGGCGTCTCTGCCGGGACGCCCTGATCAGAGCCAGGCAGCGGGACTCTGCAGGCCAAACAGTGTTCAGAGAGCCTGCTGTCTGTGACGGTGCATTCACACCTGTGACCTGTCACACCCGCAGTTCAGACACACACACACAGCAACACATGAAACCCACGCTGTCTGTCTCCACTAAGCCCCTCAAACAGCCCTGGCATGTCTTTTCATCAAAGCCAAAGGGAGGGGGGGAGAAAAAAAAGATAATAAATACGGGAATAAAAAAGACTCTTGGCAGTGTGACAGCTCTTTGTGGTGAGTGTCGGCTCCCTTTTCCCTGCATGAAGCCTGATCAGTTTCCAGAAAAGACCAGGGGCTGTGTAATCAGCAATATTAGTTATGCACCAATGTAATTCACACTGTCTGTCTGTATGAAACTAAATGACTCTCATATAAAATTAGTGTGTCGCTTCAACCAATTAGAAACTGCACACAAAGCAACTTCCTGTTCTACCAACTGCAACTTTAATGGTAGTTTTTGATCATATTTGACATGAGCTACAAATAGAAACGCCTGTGAGTGAGCATCAGTACTAGGCAGATCAGCTGTCCTGTGCTGCTGCAATCGAACGCCAGCAGACACAATACTCCAATCAATACATCCACACTGCACCACACTGAGCTGCAGTGCTGCTGCTGCTGCACTGCTCATCTGCAAAGACTTTCAAACTGCTGCAAACACTTGCTGCTGTTGACTGAGCAGCCATAAACCCTCACCTGGCTGCCGTCCAATCCCGTCTCTTCAGGACGGCTTTTTGTTGAGGAGTAATCACGCTGCCGCTGTTCCGCAACGTTGTCTTTCACCTTCTTATCTTATCTTATCTTATCTGTCGCCCCGGTTCAAACATGCACCCGAAGGACCAGAGTGAGAGATTTCCTGCCCGTGATTTTGGCAACTTTGTGACCGTGACGAGTTTTGCTTTGCTTGTGCGAACATGTTCATCATGATGTGTCCTCTGGGGCTAAATGTGAAAGCTGATGATGCTGATGGCATCTTCTGTCCCTCTTCCACAGACCTGCTTCTCATGGTGTCTGCTGCTTTCTTATGCTTCTTCTTTCTATTTATACGCAGCATGATATTGATTATTGATCATGATAGTGGCTGAGCTATAACCTTACTTTGGTTGTAATTTCATCCTGCTGACTTATGCAGTGAATACCAACATTCAGATTGTATAACACATGACTTGGCAGCTTTCTAATTTAGGGAGTACAACAACAGTATGTTAAAGTACTGAAAAGTCTAAAGGTAAAAAGGTATCTGTGTCAAATAGCAGCCATCGGCTATACCGCTTAGCTGTGCAGGGTTGTGGGGGGGCGAATTCAACACAGGAAGTGATCAAACCCAAAATCTTTTTACTCATCACTGGAACAACGTACTGCACTACTGTACAGACAACACTGTCTTCCTTTAAATTCCCAATGCAGCTTTCAGCCCAGACTGTGATTAGGATGCTGGAAATATCGTTGCCTCCACATCACTGGGTACCCAAGGTGTTTTTCCTCTTTGCCTCCCGCCTTCTATTTACAGAAAACTGCAATAAGATTCAAGGTAAATCCGCTGATGTCCCCTTAGGCCCAGTGAGGAGAATGGAGGGCACAACTTAACACGTTAACTTTTTAATCCCAGTAAGTCCCCGCTCTGCTCTTTAAGCGAGCCCGAGGCTTAACACTTCTCAGTCTATTCCTAGCTGCTGTTGTCGGTGCATCGCACTTCAGTGTCTGCCTGTCTGGAGAATAAACAACAAAGATAAACTTTTCAAAATAAAGCTGTGACATCATCACTTGTAGGTGATGACACCCTCAAATGTCCCGTCTTCTCCAGCTGCTCCGACGGGCAACAGGAGCCTTTGAATATAGGATTAGAAGGAGGAGGACGGATCGAAAATCAGTTCAGTGTTACACCACAATTAGGATTAGGTTAGCACAGATTAGCATTAGGTTCTGTGTCTTCACACTGACATTCAGCATGAAAAAAAAAAAAACCTCAACACTTATCAGGAGGATAATCCACTGTAAACCTTCAGCATTAAGTTTACAGACTTCACCCTTCAGCAGCACGTGAGAGGTGTCATTATCACACAACCTCTGCTTCTTACTGCAGGGTTTCCACAGAGCTTCCTGTGACTGGGATCATCTTGTTATAAAGGGCGACCAGCAGCACTCACTCAGACACAGCTAATCAGCTGTTTTATCTGTGAAATTTCTCAACAACAACAGAATAGATAGATATTTGATTTTGTGCAGATGTTTAGGGTGAAGCTCGGTAACTTTTCTCTGTCATTTTGTACCACAGCATGGTAGTCTTACTGACAGATGTATTTTCTACAGTTGTACATACTTATTCTTCCAGTCCAATCCAATTAATTTATTGATCATGTTTTAAACCAACCAGGTTGATTGCTGTCAGAGCCAAAATTAGAGGTGCACATTAAAGCAATTAATTTATTGATCAAGTCACAACTTACGACTTTTTTAAACCAACCAGGTTGATTGCTGTCAGAGCCAAAATTAGCACACACAGGTGTTCTCTCTCCTCATTGGATAAAACATTAACTAAATTGGTCAGAGCAGGAAACTGACAGACCCGTGTTTTGGTCCAAACACTCTATGTAAGTGATTGCTGTCGGAAGATATAACTATTTAAGACTTATATTAACACAAATATATCACTTACTTCTGCTTTAACTATTGGTACAGGAAATTATCGGCCCGATACTGGCCAATAATTATCGGCAAAATACACAGATAAGTCAGATAATTAAATTGCCGATAACTAGAGCTAATTATAGTCAGTCAGCATTGCAGTGATTTCACTCATTATCAGTCCGTTTAATAAATGTTGATACTTAAGAGTCAGAACTGTTCCTGTTTTTGCTGCAATTACAGTAGTGATGCCGGTTATATTATTTTGTTAAGTCAGATGCAGAGCTACAATGTTAAATTCATCTTTACTCTCTACATCTTAGCCTTTCTTAACCTCATTTAAACAATTAAAAATGTTGTTGTTATCGGCATCAGCATCAGTTTTGTGCTGTGCTCTTCTCTGCTCAAGTCAGAGATAATTATTACACTTAGCTGTGAATATAAATGCTGGGATATGTGGTATTTAACCACTCTTCTCTTTCCTCTGCATCCCCTCCTCTGAACTACAGATGAAACAGGTCCTGACACTGACACCCACCCACCCACACACACACATGCAGAAATGCTGCGTATCCCTGAGGCCGTTGGTATTAACTCTGAAGAAAAACAGCCCATACCCAAAAAAGACACAGGCGTTCTGTGTCAGCCCGTCCCGATCTCAGGTAGACCAACACAATGACAGCTCTAAGTCAGCGAGGTCAGACTTTAACACGGCTTCAGGCAAACACACACACACACACACACACACACTCACACACGCACACTCAGAGCTTGATAAAAAAGAAAAGAAAATGCCCCTGCAATTAAACACGTCCCCCCTGGCCTGTTGGAGCCGGCGGAGCCGATCTGTGGCTGCATGTTTCCATTTTGTTTTAGTTCTGATTCACACTGATGAACGCTCCTGGGTTCTTGGTATGAGCACAGTGTGATAAGCAGGCACACATAAACACAAGTTACATTCAGTCTCCTTAACGCTTCCCTGGACATGCTGATTTCCAAAACAGATTACACAGAAATTCCTTTGTGAACATCCTCCTGCTTCCCGTTGTCAATCTTTAGCACGACTGTACAGAGATAATAATAATCAGCCTGCTTCATCAGAGGAAAACAGAGCTGCTGCTGCTGCTGCCTGGGAGCAAAGTGTGGCCATGTGTTTTTATCCTTATCTCTGCAAGGCTTTTTTTTTGTGTTACTCAAGTGTGCAAATAAAAAGCAGAGAAGTACCCACTTTCCTTCACATGTAACTCAGGCATGGCGGACCCTGTGACCTTCCTTCCCTCTCCCCGTGCTGTGAGGCAGCAGATCATCTGGAAACAACAACGGCGACTGTTTCACGTTAGCGTCGCCTTAGAAAACAAAGCAGGCCGTCGCCTCATCCCCTCACATGCAATGTATGAAAATATCACGCACAATTTCTAGTGCAATAAAAAACAGGAAAACACACCAGTCAGTCCAGTCCAGCCTTGTGTGTGTGTGTGTGTGTCTGATGTGAGGGGAAATACAGGCATCCAGGTAAATCATTAGCCTGCTATGAGTCAGTGTTAGTGTTTACTTTAGCGTCTTAGCCCCTGATCAACACTCACTCACACATACACACACATGTTCAGTGAAACGTGAACACACACACACGTACACACAAGGTCATGGGCTCGGGGGTGAACAGGTGTGCTTCCCCTGCAGGTGCCTCTCTCTTTTTCACAGCCAAGCTGACAACAAGCGCATGCTGAGTGTCTGTTCCCTCACAGTCAAAGTGCTGGGGCTTGGCTTCACACCAGCACACATATGAATTATACACACACAGACACACACACCTACAGGCTGAAGGAGACTGAGCAGAGGAACATACTGCGGTGGTCCCGAACCTCCAATCAGCTCATCCATGAAGCGCGGAGACGCGGCTTAAGACGACGGCAGCTTTAAGTATTTTGATGTAAACAGTTTTCTTTCAGTGTCTTTAAATGTGCCACCAAACACTACAAGGCACACAATGCACTGGGGCACGGCTCTACCTTTGACCTCTTGTTCAAACAAAGCGGAAGGTCACTCCTCTTGTCAGCGCTGCAGTCAACGCCTCACCCCCGGAGAACAAACGGGGGTTTGTTCTCCTGTCCTGCCCCCCCCCACCACCCCTCCTCCCTGCTGCCCTGCACGCCCCCACAGCACTAGGGGGGGCCAGAGGAGACGTGTGTGTGTGTGTCTCTGCCTCTTCCACTGACATGGTAAAGCTTTACACTGCGCTGTGGTGCTTCAAACTTTCCGTAGCCACACTCGAGCCCCTCCTCCCCACCTCCTGTCCCAAAAAACAGAACAACCTCAAAACGAGCTAAACCCCAACTCAACTCTGCAGCTCTTACGCCACAAGTGGATTCATCAGAAATTTGTCCACAACTGGGTTTTCGGGACCCGACCCCGCAGTTTAAGAAATATTCTGACACCCACATAGGCCCGGAGCTCTTTGTAAAGTGGTTGCCTGCTTCCCTGGCCGGCCCAGGGTTCAGCTAATCCCCCATGCATGAGCCAAATACCATCTGTGTTTGTTCGGCAACAAAGGGGGCACTTGTTAATGACTTTCCATGTCTTCACTGGAGTACTGCCGAGGGTGGGGGGCAACGAAGGGAAGTGGGCTATGGAAAAGACATGTCAGGCAAAGGCAGAATTAAAAAAAACACAAACTAGGATCGATAACCGTGCTGAGTGCTGGACTGACCAGCAGGACTCAGGACACGCTAGTAGTTTTCTTTTCTTTTTTTTTCAGAGGACAAATACCTGAACCAGTTTTCCATCACTGCATCACAAGTTTTCTCTCCATAGAAAAGGCCAAACAGGTCGAGCTGAGGAATTAATCATTATTCAGAGTCACTAAACCACCCTAGAACAACAAACCTTTTCACAGAGATTCTGTGTTTATTATTTTGTTTCATCCAACCAGAATTATTTGTAAGTGTGAGAATTGTAAGATAAACTGTAACGTGCTACTGATGCTCACATATTGCTACAGTACATCAATAACATAATAAACAAAGCTCTAAATTATATATAGTTTTTAATGAATAACACTTATGGACATCCATTACACACGGCTTGTGGCTGAGTGAAGTCTTGATATTGAGATTATTGTCTCTTTAGCACCGTCCATCACTAAACTGCCAAAAATTACAAAGCTGTGCTCCAGTAAAGCAGCATCTGATGCAGAATGAACATTAAACTATAGTTTTAAATGATAGAATAAGCATCATTTTCAACCTTGTTTAAAGGGATAGTTCAACATTTTGGGAAATTGGACAGGCCATTGTCATAATCCCTATAGTTTTAGGAGTAGGTTTGTTGTTGGGAGTTTTTCGGCAAGCAGGCTCTGCATTTACCTCGATGTTGTTGGATTGTGTATTTGATGCGTTTGATGAGGTAAACCAAGAAATCCCATTAGCCTCCGTAGCGTAGCTCTGAGCAGCTCACGACTCTGCTCTGCCGTTCTAAAAATAGCTTGCACCGACAATTAAAGGTAATGAACCTACTGCTATGACTATAGGGATTATGGCAACTATCCCTTTAATGAATAAACTGAACAGTGTATCCAGTCTTTACAGGATTATCTAAAAAGCAGTAAAAACAAGATCATTAATTAACTCCTCAGACAATGTTTAATTTAATTCCCATAACTTAAGTGTAAACATATCAAGCTGTGAGTCTATGGACGGTTTTATCTGCCTGACCCCCAGATTGTTGCATTTCTATCTCCACATGAGAGACGTCTACGTCTTTCACATTCTGACACTCTGACGTCTTCTGCTGATTCAGGATCTAATTATAGAAAGTTTCAAGTGGGGTTTATAAAAGTATCAAGTGAAATTAGGAAGGAAACTGGGCCACTGTCCTCACATATTGTTCCATTATCACCAGGAGCGAGTGACAGTTATGAAGACCCTCTCTCTTGTCAACACTACCACCTCGTCCACAGTGTTGCAGCTGATCCACGGCACCACACTGACTCTCCCTGTGACAGTTTTTTTCTCACAGTAAGTGCAACACAAACTGCTGACTGATGATAACATTGTTTGCCTTGATATTTCACAGCATGTTGCTCCTGTCGACGACATGTTTCTGTTTCCCTCTGAGTGAATAGTGATTTGAAACAACGGGACGGAGATTTGAAACAACGGAGGGCTGCGCACTGAGCATGTTTTGCAAGCTTTGGATTGAACTCTGACTCCTGGTTAATCCCTCTCACTACCTCCGCTTTTAAATTAGCTGTGTGACACAGCAGCCCTCTTAGCTCATCTGTTCGCTCGCTTGCTTATTAGCTGCTATAGTCTGAGCGCAGAGGCTCATTTTTAATCCAATATTCAGCATTATTTTAATACTTTAATTATGAATTCAGATTAGGAGGCGTTTCTTGAAACATGGGGAGATTACATTTCAAAACACTGGCAGGAAAAGTAAAACGAGGTCAGTGAAAGTGGCAGGTTTTTAACCAAATATTTCAGGGAATATGTTTTAAGACTAAACCCATGATTATATCCCAGATGGACATTTTGCCCACCCCCACTCTCTCTCTCTCTCTCTGCCCTCTTCCACTCACTCAGGTCCAACTGCAACAGCAACTCGCTTGGCAGAGCAAATTTAGGCAGCGAGCAAAAACCAACAATCCACGCTGGTGCTGGCCCTTTTTTTCTGACCCGCTCAACTGTTAACTGTGTTCTTTGCCCTGCCATGCAAATGCATGTGGATCAAAGCAGGCATGATAGGACGACGCCTATACGGGGCCTCTTCCCAAAACCAACAGCAGTTCCTACAATGCCCAGGGGTTTCCATGGTCTTCCTCTTTTTGTGGGAGAAAAAAAAATCATGACAAAGACATTTTCTACTATTTTTGCCCCCCACCCCCTCCACCCCCAATCCCCCCAACACACTCAAACTCTGTCACACTGCTGTAGTCACCACTCAATCCAGTGACATGGCTGTTTTGACTCAGCGCTGTAACTCACAGTTTCCATTTTTTAAGATGAGCCGCAGCTGACACTGTCTGTGAGAGGTATTTAAATTACCGGCTTTAAATAATGAGGCACGAGATGTGCGGCGCTGCTTTTGGGGGCAAGTAAACAGTGTTTACATTCCCACCGCCGCCATCGCTCGGCTGCTGACGAAAACATGACCTGGAAGGGACAGTACAAAGCATGTCTCAACTACAATCCTGAAGGAGAAAGAATGACCTGAATGTACCGCACGGTCTCGTCTGTGTGTGTGTGTGCGTGCGTGCGCATGTGTGGGCCTTTTCCCTCAGGCATTGGCCTATCCTGGTATGTTGACTGCTGGAATGCTTTTACTACAAATCGCAGACTCACACATACACCCACAGTCGTACGTACGTGGAAGCATGTGCTGACCCATCTGCAGCGGACACGCGGGTTCAGACACGTTCACTGGGGCAACGACACAATCAGGGTATTGCCCCATTCTTATCAGTGTACATGTGCTCCTAAGCCTTAGTTCATTTTCACTATTCTTTGCTTAAATCTGTAATCTGTACTATTTTACTAATTTGTTACCACCTCTTTGTTTTGATATTCTTCTGGTTTCTATTAAGGTTTTATTTTTCCGTTGTTTTTAGGTTGATAATTGTTGCAAAACTGTGTAAATTAAGTTTTATTATTGTAATATGTGTCAGAAGCCTAAAGTAATGTACTTTTCTCTGGCAGATGTATGATATCTAAGTTTTAAAATTTGGACAATATAACAAATCTCTCTAATGTGTTCCATAAATCCATTGTCTCAGAATTGTCTTCTTCTTAATAACAAAACTGATTTTAAAAGGTCCAAACTAGAGCTAATTAGGAAATCATCAATAATGCCAATAATGCAGAATAATCTATCATGTAAACACAAAAATGTTGATGTAGCTTCTCCAGTTAAAGTACAGATGAGTACAGGTGTTTTTCAGCTGTATTCCAGAGGTTCACCAGTGCAGCTTGGTACCACCATCTCGTTAACCAGTTCCCAATTACATTGAGTGTGTGTGTGTGTGTGTGTGTGTTGATCTTGTGCTTTGTTAGCTCTGCTTACCTGTGATGACATTGATGTCAGGATAGGTGTTTTCACACAGCTCCACGCCATGGCTGTCCCTCTCAAACGCCTCACGCAGCTCCTTCTTCACTGCTGCAGACCCACACAGACGGTACAGACCCACCACCTGGAGACACACACACAGACACACACAAGTAGGTCAAATAAACAGGCATGTCTGAAGGAGTCAAACAGTTGACAGAGACACAGACATCTTTACAGCCACAATCGATCAACTTCTACGTCTGTGCTCAAAGCGCTGGACAGAAGCCAGAACGACTTTCAACAGAAAACTCACGTGTCTCAAAACTCTCGTCTGTTTCATCTCCACTAAACGACGGCTCATTTGATTAAACTGTATTTTTTTCCTAATCGCTATAAGGACTCACTTTTTCCATGAGACATTAAGAGGCTCAGTATGACACAGGACACTGCGACAAGCTGCTTAAAAACCAAGTGAATCCCTCTGAGAAGCCATGACTCATCACTCATCACTTTAATATTCACACTTTACCATCCTAATCCTGCGTCTCTGTATTATGTTTCTATAACTGCTGGATTGTATTTCTGCTTAGTTTCAGAAGATATCATCTCACTTTCAAATCGTACAACTTTCACTTGACCAGCATCACTTCTGTGAACATAGTTTTCATTGTTCAGCTTATTTGAAGATGAAAATGTGTCCTGACTTGCAGCACACTGCACTCAGAGGTGTGATAGGAGTGACACGTCCTTACGACTGAACGGATAAACACGGAGCTCTTCTAAAAAATAAAAAATAAAAATAAAAAACAGGCTGACAGCTCAGCATTAAAAATGGAAGCGCTCAGCTCAGCTATAAACCATTTATGTTTCTTCACATACGCCTCCAGAGTTGTGACCTGAAGGAACTCTTCAACAATTTCCTTCGAGACGTCGACATTTGATCGTTGAAACTCGGCACCAGTGGTTTTTCTTTGTTATGTTGGGATTAGGGCCCTGGCTGCAGACATACTATAATTTCTCCTACATGTGTCTGTCTGGTATGTGGCATAGCAGACCAACTGGTGTGGTTGCCCCGGCAACGTGTTAAGTCAGTGGGCTGTGAATGGCGGGTCGAGTCCGGATCCACACACAAACACACACACACTTGTACACACATACACACACTCTGCTGGCCTTTTCCGGGCTCCAGCGTAGGAGCGCTGTTAAAGTCTCCCCGTCCCACCACACCAACTATTTGTGAGCTCTCCATCGCTCCATCATTTGAGTCGTGTTTTCTAAACCTCACACGAGAGGGAGAGAGAGGAGGACAGATTAGGCAGGGATTTGGCTTTGTGTGAGAGTAAACAGAAGTCACTGGGCACAATGAACAACAAGTCCATTCAGAAAAAAAAGGAGTCTCTCTCGCTCTCTCTCTCTTTCTCTGTGTGTTTGGGGGCGAGCCCGAGTGCAGGCGGGGAACAGCTGTTGGCAAAAAGAGGGTCCTCCTCCTCCTCCTCATGCTGCTGCCGCTGCTGCTGCTGGGCAACACAACAAGCAGCACCAGCAGGGACCAATATATAGGATCGGGCAAAAACAATGACCACAAACCACAACGAGTTCCCAATGTGGACGCTCTGAGACCGAAGGATCAATGATGGGATCTGTTGTTGTTGTTGTTGTATCTTAAGGACTTTATAGAAACATCAAAGGAGTAGAAACAAAAGTGCATCTGAGAGCACTAATACCGACTCATTGACTTCCTCCAAACACGATGACTCACCTTTATCAATGGCACTACTGAAAATATTCATTGTATCTGATTCAAGAATTGCCACGCATGTACGTACACGTATTAAGGGTATGACTGAATAAAACGACAAAGAAACCAAAGCGGGGCTGCTGCACCTGATAATTAATTCCATTATCAATTAATCTTCTGATTATTTTCTTGATTAATCAATTATGTTTTTCATCTATGAAATGTCTATCACACAAGACAAAGAGAAAGACGACAAAACGTCACAAATAACAAGCTGAAAATAGAAGATCTGTGACGTTCTTTGATTTAAACATCCGTGGGAAAATGAACTGATAATGAATAATAGTGCAGTAAAGTCAAAATGGCCACCTATTAGGAAATAACATTTACAAAAAGGCCACCATCATCATGCAATAATATCATTCATAAACCAACAATAATTAGTATTCCATGGCTTAGCACTATATAAATTATGTTCTGAAGTGTTTTTTCAGTTGTGTGTCACTTTCAGCCGCTTCAAGGGTGAATCCGCAGAAAAAGGAATAAAAAGATTGAGTTTATCTATCAGGCGAGGAAGTTAATTAGAAAAGTTATTAGGGCATTAAGTCATTAGTGCATATGATTATGAAGGAGAATTATCAGCAGATTCATTGATACTTCACAGCTCCAGGATTTCTGAGCTTTCCACCATGGCGCCGCTGTTAAACCCGTTCATAACATGTCACTGCGTACATGTTCATCTCCGTCTGTCTGTCATGTGTGGACAGACAGTATGTAGGTTACTGGGATAGCTCCTTTTAAGATATATCTCTTTTAAATGGGCTCACACACATACATAACTCCTGTCTCTCTCCACACAGACATTATCTATCTGCAGTCTCTTGTTCAAAACACCCACAATGAGCCAGCGTCTTAAAAGCTTGGAGAAGTCTCTCCCCCCGAGGACACGCAATCCTGAAAAAGAGTCTCTCCATCAAAGATCCACATAATCATTTGTTAAAAAAAAAAAAAACACGTCTGGCCATGCGAGCTTCAGTGACACTACCTGCAAATTCCTCTAGGATCTGGTGTCAACAACGCCGCCCTAACCCCCCTCTCCCCCCCTGCAGGCTGCCTGCAACCTGTGGGGAGCACTTATACTTGATCTCTGACGGATACCCTGAGCAACAGCATCAGTGTAATGAAAGCAAGCAGCAAAACAGACGGGCAGAAGTACAACACTGCAAGGACAGGAGGAGGAGTGTGCAGGGGGGAAAAAAAGAAAAAAAAAGGAGACAGAGGGAGAGACAGATAAAAACAAAAGCAGACAAAGGAGGGGAAAGAAACAGATGGGAATCACAATATGGAAAGACAAAGCAGAGTGAATCAGTGGAAACTGGAGCAAAGTGAGTAAACACAAGAAGTGCGTGATCCAGTACATTTGATGCATAAACTGCAACTAAACTAAACTAAAGGACATTTGCATTAGAGATCAGAGAAAACTTCCTCTGAGGGAAACTTAGTTAAGACAAAATGATCCGACTGGCCGCGTCAGACATTCTTGCCATCACTCTCTGAAGAGGTCTAATGTTTGTCTATTGGCCCCAGGCACTACTGACTGACTGCCCCTGGCATGCCACCCCCCTACAGACACACAACAGGCACACACACACACATTGACGCACACTTCCAGAGTGATCAGTCAGGAACAGTGGTCAGACACTTTTACTGCTGCTGTCTCAGGACCTAATTAGGAGAAACGCCGCCACCTCTTTCTGGGCTTCAAAGAGCAGAGGAGATGATGATCATCCTCGTCCTCCTCCTCCTCCTCTTCCTCCTCACCCCCACCCTCATGACTACCACCACCAGCAGCAGCACAATCTCTTCACTCTGAGTCCTTCTTTCCTGAATAAAAGAGCCTGTCGCCTCAGGAAGTTCTTGGTGACATCATGAAGTGCGGTACATGCTGTACATCTCCTGTATCTTTTCTGTTCACGCCAGTCACCAGCTTTATTATTGGCTGCAGGGTTTGAATGCTCCTCTCCTCTCTCTCTCTCTCTCTCTTTCTCCTCATGTTCTTTCACTCTCATACAAAAATGTGTTATATAATTGTATCCTACCAGTTTTCTGTTCAAAAGGAATCCACATCTGTTTTACGTTGGCAGAATAGGATTAGAGAGGCTTTCATCCACACGTAGTGTTTATACACACCACTGAACGTGTGGTACATATTTCATAGAGCAGAACTAATCAGGAAATAAATTGATTAGTGTTTTGTGTTTTGTTTTTGGAATCAATTTTAACTGTTTTTTCAAGCAAAAATGAAACATTTTCAATGGATTTTTTTCCCCCAGGATTTGCTCTTTTTCTATGATATATTTCAGTGGGAATTTCAAATCTTTCGGTTTTGTGGTTATTGACCAGAGTCTCTAAAGCTTCAACTTTGAGCCCCAGGAAACAACACTAATTAGGTTTTCACTATTATCTGTAATGTTACCAATACAAGGATTAACTGAGAAAACAATGGGCAGATTAAACACTCATGAAAATAATCAGTATTTGATGTGCTGAAATAATTTGAGTAAGACAACAAATGTGCGAACTAATCAAGTCAAGGGGGATAATCAAGGGGATAGTTCAACAATTTGGCAAAATGGCCCTTCCTCATACCCTGAGGAAGACCTGTGAGGTCGAAACATTGGTCTTTCAATAAATCACTTATTTTTTTCTACATCAAGGCTATGAGTTGAGCGACTGTTTTTCTCCTTCTGATTTTGTTCCGGCTGTCAGCTCCTCGTCAATCCTGGTGTGTGCTACCACTACATTTTTTGCAAATTGGCCCTTTGCCATAATCCCTATAGTCATAGCAGTAGGTTCGTTACTTTTGTCGGTTATTTTTAGCCGTGAGCATTGCTACGCTACGGAGGCTAATGGGATTTCTTCGTTTCCCTCATCAAACTCATCAAATACACAATCCAACAACTCCAAAACACTCCTGCACCTGCACATTCACCACGCAATGAGATAATAACAGAACGTTACAAGAAATAAATTATATTTTAGAGGCAAATGGAGAGACTGCTTGCTGAAAAACTGAGACAGGAACGCACATCAGCTGTTTTGCAGGAATTTACCTCGAAAACGTCTCATTACGTTCCGTTATTATCTCATAGCGTGGTGACTCTGCAGGTCACAACTTGTCCACCAGAGTGTTTTGGAGTTGTTGGACTAAAAATAGCTTGTACCGAAAAATAAAGGTAACGAACCTACTGCAATGACTATAGGGATTTGCCAAAAATGTTGAACTTTCCCTTTAATAAAAATTCTCAATATTTCCTATTTGCAGCTTAGTTGGTGTTTCTCTGCAGAATCAGGGCACAAAAGTGCTAGTTGACAGCAAACAACACAAACACACACTCACCTGACAGCCTCTCTTCTCAATCTCATTGATGCACTTGCTTATAAGCAGCGGCACCATCAGTCCCGTGTTCTCCCGCTCCACCACCCGCCACGCCTCCACGCCAAACACCTGGGGCTCCCTGTCTCCGTCCGGCCCGCCGTCTAGCGAGTTCTGCCACTGCTCCATCAGGCTCAGCTTGACGTAGATCAGCCCCCGCGGCTCCAGCTTCACCGCCAGCTGGTGGCAGCGCGTCACCCGGAAGAGGGCGGGCAGGACCACCGTGCCATGGCAGCACACGCGGTTGCGTCGCGGCGTTGGCTCCCAGCTGAACACCACCAGCTTCAGGTGCTGCGCGTTCTCCAGCTCGATGTTGAAGGTGTGATCCATGTCCAGGAAGGAGGTGCGACACGTGAGTAGAGCCGTTCGTGCTTTGTTAACCGAGTCCACTTGGATGGCGCAGTACACGTCTCGAGAGTCGACGCGTGGAGGCTTGAGGTCCTCGGCGCCGTAAAAGTGCAGACTCATGAGTCCGGAGATGTACTGGCTGCACTTGGGCTGCTCTGTGAAGCTGTAGTGGCGGAAAGCGTCAATGTCCAGCTCTGTGCCGTTGAGTTTCGAGCTCCCGCCTCCTTCCACCTCCTTGCCTTTCCCGCCCTTCCCCTCTGCAGATCCGTGCTTCCCAGATTTGGCCACCAGCTCCGGCGAGTCGCCGTCACTGAGGTAGCCACCTTTACTGGCGGACTTTGAGCTGCCGTTGCTTTTCTTCTTGCTGAAGCTGTGCTGTGTGGACACACTGCTGTCCAGGTGGTACCTCGAGATCACGTTGCGGCTCGCCTGCCCGCCCCCTGATGCCGCTAACCTCGGAGGGCCTGACGTTTGGGAAACAGCCTCCGATCCGTTCCCGTTGTTTCTGGGAGAATTGGCTCTGGGCTCCGCCTGACTGCTCCCGCTGCCGTTGTTGCTGTTACTGCTGCTACTCGGCATCCCCTTGACGCTGAGTTTCCGGCTGAGCTCCGGGAGCTTCTTCATCTTCATGGAGATCTTCCTCACAGTGCGCGGGGACTTGATCTTGTCTGGGAAGGACCAGTTGATGGAGCTGCTCTTCTTGGCCGGGTTTGGGCTGGAGGGAGGGGAGAAGCCGACAGCAACGGGCACGTCGGGAACATCTACAGAGGAAAGAACACAGCCAAAGAGAAAAAACTGGTTAAAAGAGGGGAAGGGGGAGTCTGATGCATTTTGGCTTTTGATCTTTCTTTGGTTGACACTTGGTGGAACAGTTTAAACATATTTTCCTGCCAAACTCTTTGGCAGGAAGGTGTTTAGCAAAAGCAATTTTTGGCTCAGTCACAGGAACAAATGGGTACCACCAGTCACAAGCTCTTAAAGTCAGCATAATCGCCAGTTTCTCTAGACAATCCACCTCAGTCCTGTGATTACAAGCAACAGTTGAGATGTCCAGCAAAAGACAGACAGGAGAGAGAAAGACTGAGGAGAAACCAAAGGCAAAGTGTGCATGAGCCATAATTTACAGTCTGTCAGGAAAATGGCTACACCTCCGCAGCACATCATCAAGTGATTAGGTTTACATGCAACCCATAATCCACTGCCAGAGATACATTGAGTAGGCGACACTTCATATAAACAGTTTGGCTCTATTTTACAGTTACAGTCTATAGATGTAAACCCAGACGGTGATTTAGCTAATTTACAGTTTAAAAAACAGATCTGAAAAGAAGTTTCCATGCATTTCGTTTTCTTAAAGTGGATTTCATTCAATCAAACAACGGGAGGAAATCGAAGTGGAATGTCAATTAGCTGCAGCTCCAGGAAAAACAAGAAGTCTACGAGCAGGGAAACGTCCATCCAGAGACGCCGACTGCTTCAGGGCCGAGCTGGAGTTACTCCTCCATCATTCAAGTTGAAAATATCCATTTGGACTGGCCCTTGAAGGCAGCTATCGCCTAACTAGACGTCTACACCATGAAATTTCAGGGTCTAGATTTCTTATGCAGGCGTGACAGCCATTGTTTAGTCTACAAACAGTTTCTCACCAGACCAACCAAAATTATATAACAGTGGAGCCTGCATTAGTTGTTTTAAAATGCAACACTGACACAATTAAAGGTGACCTTTCGTTAACACAGACACTAACAACACCATCACCTGTGGCTCTGCCTGCTGTTAAGGGATGGACAGCAAACAACTAAGCGTGTTTCCATGGGACACTAATTAATATCTGTCAAATTTCAAGTTAAAAGCACTGTGTTGAATTTGCAGCATGTCTGTGTCTGCCACTGTATCTTTGGGTTTTAAAGCAGCTGTCTTCTGAGATGAGGGCAGTTAGAATCCAAAACAATGACAAACAAACACAGCTGAAAATAAATGGTAACATTGAGTAATAATTATCTCTTCTTAGATACACATATTGCTAAAGTTTAATCTGTTGAGCCTGTAAGTGATAGAAACTTTAGGAGCCAGTAAACACTTGGTTACAGTGTCACCCATCTGTGCAGCCTGTTCATGTTCATATCTAATCACTTTGAGTATTTGCTTGTCTAAACTGTACGTCCATTAGTACGTACTGACTGTAACTGTGCCATTACGACAACAGATGTACCAATGCACCTTGTGGCCTGGTGCGTAGAGCTACACTGTGATTTTCACATTTTTCCATTCAAGTATACACATATTTTCAAAGCCCAATCACTGACCTCCATGCAACCATTTCAGTCACTATCAAAGTTTTTTAAAGAATCTGGCAGGGGAAGAGAAAGGAGAAATCAGTTGACACGGAGCCAACTCTGATTTGAGTGATTAAAGTGGAATCTGTCAAATAATGGGCATCCTGCTATTTGCTCAACGGGAAACTTGAGCCTCCCTCAACAGAAAAACAGCTATTTGCTACATTCGGTGCTGTTTTAATAAGATTTCCTCTCCAGCTAACCTGCATTATTTTTACACTTTACGGGGGGAATACCTCACCGCAGGAGTTAAAGGGAGATTAAGGCAGGACCACATGACTCAGTGGGAGGAATTTACCTCTTGATGATGAAGCCTAGATATTAAACAAGACACTAAATCCAGGGGCTGTTTGAGATATTTAAGACATCAAATACACTCATGACGTTAAGTGTCTCTGCGCTTGGTTTGGATGTGTCATTTCAGATGAAAACGCACTTATTGTTTTAACAGGCTAATTATTTTCTCTGAATAAATCTCAGAGACAAAAGAGTGCTTCTGTAAGTGAGAGAGAAAAACACAGGGAGAGGGAGATACAAAGTAGAAAGAGGAGCAAGGGGAGAGCTTGACCCTGCCAACAGCACCAGCTCTATTTTCAGAGGAGACCTGCTGTGCTATTCTGGGATGAGGGTCCGCGAGTGAAAAGAGGGAGGCAGAGGAGGTCCAACAGGATGGAGAGAAGGGTAAGATGGGGGGCAGGAACAGGGCAGGGTGTAGCCTGCAGATGGGGGACAAAGGCACCCCTTGTCCAGGCTCTCAGAGGTCTGGATGGTCGACTGGGAGGCTGGCAAGCCGGCTGGTGAATGTACAAATGAACACGGCTGTTCTCTCACATTCCTAACCAAACCATGTTTAGCCTCCTTTTCCTCCTCCTCCTGCTCTGGCTGAGTAGCTTTCCCTGTCACCACTTCCTGCCAATAAGAGACACAGAGGTGCTCTGAGACGAAGGGAGAAAATGGGTCGAGGGCACTGGGAGGTGCAAGTGTTTTACCAAACAGCATCTGGGGTGGGGTCGGGTACACACAGGGGCTGGTCAGGTCTGAAACAAGGTCTTCAGGAGAGAAATTCCAACTCATTTAAAGGGTCTTATATAATCTTAACCTGCTGCTCATAGTGTGGAACAGCAGAAGTACATTAGTCGTATCAAGACTGAACAAAAAGGATGCTACCAACTCTCCTGTCTGGTGTTTAAGCTGGTTATTATTATTCATTATTGTGAAAACGCTGCAAACTCTATCATGTTGATTACAAAACTCTCTTGTCCAAATGAATGACTTTCATTACAGCCAATTACAATCAACAACTGATGGATTTTGAAAGGAATATTACATAACAAGGGAACACGGTCCATTGTATTATTGAACATTACTGTTTAGTTTGATTCTCCATGTGTTTGTGGTTACGGCAGGAAACCAGAGCTAATCTAGTCAAAACAAGACTTGCTGTCAAAATCCATTATGAGTAAAATGTAATCCTATTTGGGTAAAATAAATAAAATAAAGTTTTACTATGTGTACGACTATGAGCTTACACTTCCTGATTCATGACAATATATTTGTCAAAAATGGGCCCATTAACAAGTGTGGGTGACGTAGATTCATCCATATTAATATGAGAGTCTTTTATAACCAAAAGCAAACTCCTCGAGGTCTCTTTAATGCTCTATGATAGCCTACTGGTTTTAACCAAACTGTCAGCCTTTATATTAATATGGTTCTCTGGTTTATATTAGAGACAAAGTCATGATCCACATTCATCTCCATTTATTCTCTCAAATAAGTTCAACTCATCTCTTTCAACAATCAAAACAACCTCCATCAGTGTCCTGCTGTTTCCCATTTATCCGACCAGCAGCATGAAGTCGATCAACACCAGCTCGCCTCAGACTAAATTAATCACTGTTGCGTCGTTAATGACTGTGGCTTCACACACACACGCATGCAGCTGTGGTCTTCTGTAGCCTTTGGCCTTGTGGCAGCAGTCAAGGAGTAACGTGACACCGCGGCTATAGCTGAGGTTCAGGGGCGATGGTTTGACACCCAACCCTCCAGGGCCATGTTCTGAGGGGGCAAAGGGCAAAAGGTCTGCATTCCTCCGGGTGACACCTGAGCTGGGCAACTGTGTGTCCACCCCATCCCCTCCCAGCACTTTAACATGCACATGCACTCACCTGATTACTGTAACACAGAAGGGAGAGAGTGCATGTAAATATGCATACATAAAGAGACACACACACTCACACATACACTCACACACGCCCTCCCTGACCCTGCGACCCTCCTCAGGCACCCAGCCACTGACACCTCATAACAAAGACCGGGACAAAGCCCAGGAATTTATGACGAGTGCTTTTTCACAACGCTGGCACCAGACAGGTGCAGGCGGACAGTGTGTGTGTGTATGTGTGTGTCTGTGTGTGTGTGTGTGTCTGTGTGTCACAAACTCATTATCAGATATGCCTGGTATATTTTTACAGCCATCTTGAAAACGGTCGACGAGCCAAATCGTCCCTGTGGCCGGTGCCAACACATAAATAATAGTCAGAGATGTCCTCTGATTAGACAATGTTACACGCCTGAATACAACAATGTGACAATCTGTGTGTGTGTGTGTTTGTGTGTGTGAGAGAGAGAGAGAAAGGCTACACTCTGATAAGCCTTAGAGGGGGGACAATAATCTGCTGTCCCTGATTACCCCTGTAAAACCACTTGTATTCACTTGAGTGGTGTATGTGTCCGTACAAGCAGGTTTGCCAAATGCGTGTGTGTTAAATGTAAAAACAGTAAGGTTCCGGGGTGTGCTGACAAACAAGGGCAGTGTAAATAAACCAGTGAATGGCATACTTGTCCTGCAGTTTCCTCGCCCGGTGACCAAGGCCGGGCTCTGTGCTGCTTCCTCTCTCTCTCTCTCTCTCTCTGCTTTCACCTCTGAGTCATTCAGCGTTTGGACAGGGCCTTTTCAGGGGCAACGGGAGCCCCGGTCGTTTCATTACAATGGTTACAAAACCCCTGCTAATATATCCAAGCATGCAGGCCTTCTCACTAGCACAACATGGCCCCCTGCCAAAGCAGCCCTCATGTAGTCTTAACTCGCTCCACCGCTGGATGCAGCATTCCTGCTCTGCCGTCACTCAAGCGACAGAGCGGTTGCTAATTCTGGACAGACACCTCGGCCTCGCTGCACCTCCACCGTCCCATCAGCGAGGCACTGACAGGAGAGACATGACATGCTGCTGACACATGACCCATTTCTACCTGAAAACCAAACCAAAAACTGAAAAAATAGCAATACAATCTTAGCTCCGCCAACACTAACTTTAACATGATATTGTTAATGGCAAGGCATTGGCACTATTTCGATGGATCCATTTAAATACTCCAATCAATACTTAGTTAATTGCTTTTTTCAATACTTTTAACACTAGAACCGCCAACATTCCATGTATACCTAGAACCGCCAAGAGGTCATTTTGACCTCCATTCATTCTAATGCAAAAATGGTAAATGGACTGCATTTATGTAGCCATATATATTATAAACCCAGCCAGACACACAGTTCAAAACACTTTATAGTAATGCTTCACATTCATATACAACATACACATATTTTACAAAAAATAACAATAGTGGTTGCTAGGCAACCAATATAGACGACTCTTCATTTTCCTATTTTCGAACAGTGTGTGTATATAAAAATTTTCAAAATTGTTTCAAATTTTTGAATTCATGTCCATTTCTCATGAGAGCAAGGGATTGTCATTGTTATGTTCAATGTTTATGAGTAATATTGGTTTTTTATCTGTTTGACCTGTTTTAACTGTTTGACAACTTTCTAGTATCTGAACTCGTCTTGTGTTGTGGGATGAGGTCAAAATGACTAACTAACTAAATAACTAACTATAACTAACTAACTGGCAAACTGAGTGACTAAATGAACATTATTTAGCCCAGATTTAAATGATTGGAAAATCAATTTTATACATTTTTATATACACACACTATTCGAACAATAGAAAAATAAAGAGTCGTCTATATTGGTTGCCTAGCAACAAATATTGTTATTTTTGGTAAAGTATGTGTGTGTATATGAATGTCAAGTATTACCAGAAAGTGTTTTGAACTGTGTAGGGCTGACCCGATTATCATGTTTTGACAATCGAAGCTTCGAGGCCGTACATTCGATTTAAATCGAAGCTTCGACGGCTGCCGGCTGCCAGAGCGGGGGGGGGGGGATTCATCCGAAAAAATATTTAAAGCAGAAGTAAGCGATCCGGTCGTTTTCGCTAATGCTGCGTTCCAGGCAGGCTTTTGAAATCGTAAATTACAGCTTCAAGTCACAACTTACGACTTTGTAGCGTTCCAGGCAACCCACTCGTGTTTCTCCGACCTGTTTTACCGGTGAAAATCACTATAACAGCCACTCGTAACTTCCGACCGGTGAACTCGTACCAGATCGAACTGGTACCACTTCACGGTCGGAAAAATACGAGTTTCCTTGAACGCACCATAACAGTCCTCGTCCCTACGTCGCCACATTCACGGCGTTCCTTGGCTGCACACACAGCCCTGCATGCCGTTCTCTCTCCTCATTGGATAAAAACTGTAGGATACGATAAATGTTTTCTCCTCGGCTCAGAGCAGAGCAGAGTGACTGACAGACCCGTGTTTTGGTCCAAACACTCTATGTAAGTGATTGCTGTCGGAAGATATAACTATTTAAGACTTATATTAACACAAATATATCACTTACTTCTGCTTTAAGTCCATATATTTTTATATAATTTGCTTTAAATGTTTGCTTGTGTGTTTTTTGTGTTTTTCTTAAATATTTAGAATATAAAATAGACAAATTTAAATGAACAAATGTGTGTAGCGCAAGGACAGTGGCTGCAGAAACAGCTGTTTGCCTGCCGGTCGCACGCGGCTCACGTAAAGACACCATCAGAACCTGCCTCTGCTCCAGCGTGCTGCACTGCGGTTTCACAGGCAGTGCATCCGGGCCGTTTCACGAGCGATCAGTTTTCCGACTATCACATTTATTTTTACCGGTAGATATGTGAATCGGGTGCGAGCGTGCGCATGGGAGAGAAAGTGGGGAGACACCGGGCGTGCACCGGCAAAACTGAAACGGTTCAGTTACAAATGAAAAGAGGAGAATCACAGAATTCAGTCCAGTAGCCTCCTCAGGGCGGGAGGGAGAGAGGGAGGTGGATCAGGTAAGAACTGCAGGTGTGCAGATGCAGCAGTGACAGTGCAAGATTTTATATTAGGTAAAGATTTTATATTAGGTTACACTAAAGTAACTGCCGCCGCCCCCGCTCCGCACCTTTCAAAAAAAAAAAAAAAAATCGATCACGGACTTCATGATCGATTACCATGGCCAACGAACGAAGCTTCGAAGCTTCGAATTTTTTGGGGCAGCCCTAGAACTGTGTGTCTGGCTGGGTTTATAATATATATGGCTACATAAATGCAGTCCATTTACCATTTTTGCATTAGAATGAATGGAGGTCAAAATGACCTCTTGGCGGTTCTAGGTAAAATCACTCTTTTTTTCGCTCTCTTTTATATCAGAATCATGAAAACGCATATGGTGATGTAGAACACACTTTTAGGAAAAGTCACCAACTGGGAGACCTAGGGTTTTTACGCAAACAGAGTTACGTGCATTTTAAGAAGCGAGAGAGGTCAAAATGACCTCACGGCGGTTCTAGTGTTAACTGATTCTATTGTATTACCTAAACATTTTTTGAAATTATTAAAATTATTTTTAAACTGAATTATTCAATATGCATGAATGTTGTTTAGAATAAATTACTGTTCTGTTTCTCCAGCAGCAAAAGTGATGTTTTTAACTGCACAGTCATGATATTTAGCCAATAATTTCATCCTAAACTGTAAATAAAACTAAATATAGTAAGTACGATAAGTACGACATCTCAGGGACCAGGTTTCTAGGGTTATCCTTAGTCATCATTCAAATACTTGAGGATTTACTGCAGTGTTTTTATAGCAACGTCACATATTTAATAAAGTTCCACCTTGTATTCACTGAAGTTGCCATTGCAATATCTTTTGCTTCTCGTTGGAAATCTGTTCTGGACATTTTTGTAATTTAACTGAGAAATACATAAACAGATTGATCGGTAATATAAATGAAGATTAGTTGAAGGTCTAAATGCTTCACCAAACAAACTGCAGATCCCTTCGTCACCTCTGATCCATGCATTATATACAGTAGTAAAGAAGGAGTTCTGCACTGGTTTTCTGCAGCTGCTCTGGTGATGAAATGAATAACAGACCGGAGAGAGAAAGAACCATGAGAAAACTATGTGACCCAAACTTCACTTCACATCTAGTGCCAAGTCAAGGAATCTGCTCTGGTTTTGAAGTTGCTGCTCTCACAACGTCGCTCACTCTCCTCTGGAGTTGTTGACCTCCTCCAGACCGAACCGTGCAACCGTCAGCCCAGATTAGATTCCAGGTTTGAACTCAGAGGCTTGAACTCTCATGTAACTTTAGCAGCCAGGGGCCAACCCTCAAGCGATGCAGCGGCCAGCGTGACCAAAACAACCCCCAGAAATAGCTCTGATCCCACTCTGAGCGCCGGCCAAGTCAGATTCCCCAAACAGGCACTAAAGGGAACAAGAGATTGGGAACACACCACACTCACCCACCCCCCCAAAGTCCATCAATCATTATTCTCCATACAAATAGAGCATTCAGATGGACAAAAAGTCAGTCAATAGGCAGCACATGAGGAGTCTGGAGTGTATCCGGTGAGGGAAAAAGAAGCAGCCAGCCGAACAGAGGGAAACTATAGTTGCAGAGAGTCATCTACATCTGCACAGCTTCATTAATTCAGCAGACGCTCTTATTCGTGCTCAATCAACGAGAAGCCTGTCAAATTTCCAATCCTGCAGATGAAGTGGGGACTGTATGAGTTCAGAAAAGAAGGGATGAAAAAAGTGGACTTGAACACAGCAGCTCCACTTCATTTTTTTTTTTTTGTCGAAGCTCAAATCAAGGCACCATTATTCCCAAAGAGGCGTGGTGGGTGGCGAGGCAACATGTCATGTGGCGGCCCTAAACACACGTACAGTAGATGTGGTGGAGATACAGCAAACTGTGGTGGTAACAGTGATGTTACTACCAACAAATATGTGTTTAGTGAGGTTTAGTCTGGTGCACAGTCTGGTTTCCTCCTATTTCTGCGAGTGAGCTTGAGATACAGCTTTTTGCTCATTATTGACACTTCTTTATATGATCGATCAGTGACATAACAGCTCATTAATATCCAGGATTTCAAGTATGTACCATCTGCTGCAAGTCTAACAAGAGAAAATGCCTCATAATAATCTTGTTTTATTAATTATCCACGTCCCCAAACAGGCCCACAGTGAGAGCCTGCTGCGGTGGAGGGATGGGAGGCCGACAGGAGTGAATGGCCACAGCAGGCTGTTGTCCTCCTCACCATCCCCCAACACTCCCAACCAGTTAAAGAGTGGAGGAGGAGGAGGAGGAGGTGGAGGACTGCAGTGTCATTCTGCAGCCAATACAAACTGTGTTAACAGCAGCAACAACACACACACACACACACACCACAGAACAATTTCTAGGGGTTGAGGTGGAAAGTCAGTAAAGTGATATTATACCTGCCAAACCCCCTCTTTGATTTAATACCAAAGTGCCCACAACACACACACACAACCATGACACGTAGCCGGTGCTCTGCTTGTTGCTCTTTTTTGTTGCAGTGAAGTGTGGGATGGCGTCGCCAAACCCACAGGAATCAATTGCAAAGTCAACAGGCAGCAGAGAGGGAGGCAGTTCCGGAGCGGGAGGGTAAAAAAAAAAAAAGAAAACACACACACACACACACACACAGCTACTCCCACTTTCACAGCTTCCAGTCAGAGTAGCAGTGAAGTGAAGTCACACTGTCACAGACCTGCTGCTGTTCAACACAATCTCATTTTAGTGGATGGAAATGAGGCGGAGCATGCAGCAGCAGCAGCAGCAGCAGCAGCAGCAGGTCTTTGAACGGATGGAAAACAAATTGGTGAACATTAAATCTCCCATCACAGGAGCTGAGAACAAGATTTCTCATCCGTCTGTTAAAACTGCTGAACCAGCCAAACAATTTCTGTCCACTCATCTGCTTATAGCCCAGAATCAAAAGGCCGCCTTATGACACCAACGGCAAAATTAATCTAGACTGCAAAAGAGAAAAAATAGGTCTGCAAACGGTGCAGGAACAAATAGCCTGCAATTTAATTAGCTAGTGTGCTCTATGATTAGCACCAGTACACCAAGACTCATTGGGGACCGGTTTAATCCTAATCCTACAGGGAAAGTCTCTCAGGACAGAGAGTTTGGCTGAGCTGCATGTGATGTCAGCGAGCGCCAGGACGTTTGAAGCCAGTCAATGAGGATCAAGGAGTTTATCAGCCGCCAATCAAACCGGTGTCCTCATCAAGGGCAAAGTAAAGACTTTCCACTTATACACGAGATAAACTGTTTCTCTCTGCGCTTTGATTGGTTAAAAAACTGCAGCCAAAAAGCATAATCATTTCTTTCTGACGACACATCACCCCTGACTTATTGTGGCTTCAACTTTTAAACTCTTCACCATTTTAGGGGGGGAAAAAAACAAGAAAAAAAAGTTTCTGAGCTCATTTCTTCAAACCTTCATCCCTGCAGTAAATCTGCTGCTGTGAAGGCTAAAAGCTCCCGTATTAGATTTCACTGAGCATAACCAAAGTATTCAGCTTCGCTTTGTGCCGCTACAACTAGGAATGGCTGTTGCGTGCCACAGGAGCGTTGTCAAAAGTTGTAATTATAGGCTCAGCTCGAGATGTGCCACTTGGTTCAAACTACCATGTTGCCACATCAGAGAGAACAAAAAGTCGGAAGTTAGCAAAGACAGACCGAGCTTATTAAGAGACAGGGAGCCGTGTGCTGGCTGTCATTATTATGCCGTCTTTGTGGAGTTGTCAAGAGAGTTGTCAACAACTTTTTTTTTTTTTTTTGAAGTCCAAGAAAACCAATAAATAAAAAGTTAACACCAACTCTTTCTTTAAGAGTTCCTGCTTAAAAACTCTGCAGGCTGTGAGTCAGTGTTTTTGCATCTGCTCAGTTTTAATGAGCTGAACTGAGGTGAGAGAACGTTTACTCAACTGAGGACTGAAAATCTTTACTAACCACCAGTTTATTTGTGTGTGTGAGAGCCTCATTCACACATAAATGGATATTTTTTCCTCTCAGGAATTCCGGTTCTGAATTCCTCCTGGCTAATGTCTGTCTGAGTTTAACTAATGAGGGTCTCTGATATGGAGCGATAGGATTCGACAGCTGTGGCTCCTGTCTGAAGTAAGATCACTGGTTATGTATGGATACGGTATATTTATAGATTTTTCAGTCCTACATCGTCTTAAACTTGTATTTATGAGCGGTGCTATGGTAACCCAGGATCTTCGTGCAACTAAATGCATCTGTTTATCCTCGCCATAAAAAAAAGGTTTTCAACACTAGTGGCTGTAATTAGCGCTCAAAGTGTGTGCAACCGCAAAAATCTGCCCAGAGAGAGACGAGCTGAGAGACATAACGGCAGACACAATAATTGGCCCTGGAGCATCGGGCGCAAAGAAAAAGTAAGGAAAAACTGAATGAGTCTGAGGTCGGCAGAGAGCAGGAAGGGGAGGAGAGGAAGAAGGAGGGAAGGTGTGGGTGTCTTTCTTTCTTTCTTTCTTTTTTTTCTGCCTCACCTGTGGTTCTGCCGCTGGAAGGCCCCCCCTCCTCCTGAGGTTTGCATGCGAGCATCTGCCTGTGCAGATGTAGCACCTCTGTGGAATGTGCAGCATTCCCATGACTCGCATCTCCTGATCCTCCACCACCACCACCGACGCCTTCGCTGAGCACATCCGGCCCCACACCACCACCGCCGCCGCTGGCCTCTAGAGTCCTGCTGCTGTGACCCACATCCCCTCCTCTGCTGGGCCTCCTTTCCGGCTCCGTTCGTGGGGGGACCAGCAGCCGAACCGAGGGTCGGTGAGACGCCTCCAGTTCATCGTCCTCGGGGATCGGGTTGTACCAGATCTCTCCTTCATCGTCGGCGTCGTTCTCCTCAGCCGGGTCCACGCTCCGAGGGTGAGGAGGAGACGCCTTGGTCTGACCGCCCTATGTTGAGAATGACACAACGTTGTGCTTAGTTGTGTTAAGACTGAAATAAACACACTAAACTAAACCAAACCAAACCTCTATGAACCTAAAAACACAGAGATGTATCTTTCAGCTCACCTGAGGCAGCTGCAGGTGGACCGGTCGCGGCGGGGCAGCTCCTCTTGAAGGTCTCAGGTGGTCTGGGGAGGGACTGGGAGGAGGAGGGGGCTGATGGGAGCCCTGACCACCCTCCTCCTCGGCTCCCAGCGTTCCCTGCTGTTCGTCCTTGGCGCTGTGATTCTTCCCCAGGGAGCTCTGCTGCAGCCAGTTGCGCTTCTTGGAGACGGTGATGGTGGTGAGCGGCTGCCTCCATGACGAAGGCTCGGTGGTCCTTCCCACCTCGCGGCCGTTAGCACAGGGGGTTTGGGCATTCTCAATAAAAGCTGAGGGAGAGAAGAAGTGAATGTAACTTCATCCACTCTGAAACATCATTTCATCATCCTCCTGATCACCATCATTAGGAAATTATTGATTAGAATCACATTATTTGTGTCCTTTAAACATCTGTACCAGGAAACCAGAGGTGTCAACAACATACTGCTTTGAAGTGTCTGCATTTTAAAGTCACCACATCTCATCTGATCGTGACATAGCTTTGAAGGCTGTTAGAGTTTCTAAGGACAAGGTCAAACTTTTCGGGGATGCCAGCTTCAGGTTATGTGGGCTCTGGATTCCACAGAGATCACACATCACGCGAACATGGAGGAAAAAAAGAGGAGCGAGAAACGACCGGCATTACAGCTGTGAAAATAGAGCAGAGAGTGGGAATGTGTGTGTGTGCGTGTTTGAGAGTGGGGGTTGTGAGTAAGTACAGCCAGTGGCGATATGTGCACAGTGAAAAGGGACAAATAATAGAGATGCAACATAATGTAACAAAAGAGCGCCTGGGTAGCCTCGAGCGCGTTGATGCGTTTTCTAAAAAAAAAGAAAAAAAAGAATGAAAGAAATCAAAAAGCACCTCCTGATATCATCTGACGTGCTTATATTTTTACAAGATCTGATGAGCAGATGCAGGGAGAAAAAAACAACCTCAATGCATGCATGTGTGTGTGTGTGTGTGTGTGACAGGGAGAGCGAGGTGCTGAGGGCAGGGTCTTGCTCTAACATGTACAGCAGCAGACTCGTGTAAAAGACTGTTTTGATCCTCAGCAGCTCCCAGACGAGCCCCTCCACAAGCTATAGTATAATGACAACTTCTCCTTTTTTCCTAGAGGAAATGCATTTTTATGCGCGCCGGCCTGCTGCATCCACCAAATTACAGAGGTCAGAATATCTTCAGTTTACGAAACAAAAATAGAAAACAGGGCATCCAGTGTGTGTGTGAGTGTCTGCGTGACTGTGCCATTAAAAATAATGGTGTGAATGAGTCAGGATGAAGCACAAGAGGGTGTTTTTTTTCTTCTACTTCCAGTTCTTTTCTTGTATTATTAATCCAGGGCAGTCGAAGCGAAGAGAACAGAAGTACATTAAAAAAATCACATGGTTTCAAATTGCATAACATCTACTCAGTAGGTTGAGACTAAGGTACTTTTTTGCTTGGTCGCTTTCATTGACAAAAGCTCCACTGAGTGAGCAGGGGGGGCTCCGCTGGGATTTACTTTTCCCTGGGAGTCACCAGCCTCTCAGCTTTCCTCTGATCTACAACTTTATAAAGCAACGGTTGACTCGCAATCATTGCTGCCCCCAAAATCCCGTAAACACCAACTTTGTAGTTCTTCTCGCCCACAACAAAACAACTCTCGAACTTTACTCCAATGCCACAGTGCGGGGTTTTTTTTCTTTTCTCCCCCACTAGAAATATGACAAGTATGATATAAAGTGGGATGAAATTGATTCTGTGTGGGATCCCATTCCTCTGGATGCCAGCTGATTATATAAGTGTATGAAACAGCTTTCAGTGGCTGGAACAGGGGCCACTTTAAAGGCATCCCTAATCTCCACAGGGAAGAAAAAACAAGCAGCCTGAACTACCAAAACACAACCAATCACAGTCACTCCCGTTTTTAGTTGAACTCAAACGCATCACAGTGCTGCTATATGATATAACACATCTTTATGCATTATGTATGCCCTCTTTCTGTTAAATTTAAAGCAGGTTTCCAGCCAGAAAAATGTGTTTTTTGTATGACCTGAGCCAGCATCGCGTTTGCATTAGCCCCGGATTAGAGTTTGATGTTGTGTTTGAGGACGTTGGAACTCAGCTCAGCTTTAGCTTGCGCCGACTCTCTAGTGAAGGAGAGAATGCATGTTTCTGGCTCCACGCAGAGTCCCATGAGTTAATGTGTAGGCCCGAGCTGCCAGGCCTATAATAATCCACCATGGTTTGTTTTCAGCTGTTCTGGCCTGGCAGCTCCTTGTAACCCTCTAAACTCAGTCTACAAGCAGCTTTTACTTCTGTTTGAACCAGCATGAGGGAGAAATAACAACCCTCAACAAGCTGTGTAAGTGTACCTAATAAACTGGTAAGTGAGTGTATGTCTGGGAAGAACTAAAAATAAAAAAGTGCTAAATTTAAACACGTAAGGATCGACGCAAAGGCCAAAAATAAAGCTATAAAGGAGGTAGAAACCAATTTGTCTGAATCAAAACTTAACAACCTGACACTTAAACGCACGATATACAACTTTTTGATGAGGACGGGGGAAATATCTTTAAGACCATAAAACTGCAGATTCTACCGCCGACGCTCGGTCTGGTAACGCGAGACTGAACAGAGGTGAGGTGGTTGTGTGCATGGAGTTGTTGTCAGCATGCCATCTTCTTTGAGGGGTCTTTCATAACTGGAAGAGGAAGCGAGTTCTGACACGAACACATTCCAGACCACAGCTCCAGATTTACAGCCGCCCGCCGCTGTCACACTCCTCCTGCACAGGGGAGCAAACACCTTCCTGGAGCAACGGCAGGTCACCGCTCCAACTTAATAAGTGAGATTTTAGACGTTTTCGCTGCAGTCGATGGTTCAGAGCTCAGTGTGTCAGCAGTTCGACCAGTCATTACTTTTAAAAGTGAGACTGGGTCATGGCAGATAGATGGCAGAAGTTTGTTGGAGAGAGAGAGAGAAACCAACTTTGTTTTACACCACTGAACTAAGGATGCTTATCAGTGGGAACTAAAATTATTCAGTGATTCATCTATTAGTCAGAAAAGGAATTAGTTTGATGGTCAGTTTTGTTGGGGCTTCTCAGTTTGGAGAAATTCTTGATTTTACTTGTCTTGTTTAGCAATAAAGTAACATTTTTGGGAGGTTTAAACACAACAAACTATTTCAAGACCACACACTGAGCTTAAAGACATGATGTTGTACAATTTGAAATATTTTCTATAATTTATTTTAGCTCAAGGATGGTGGTATCTAATTTAGTAGATGCTGTAGAGCTGAATAATACGCACAAAACATCATATAAACTTCACTATGAAGTCGTATTGGGCAAATTATTCAACAGGAACTATTCAGATTATAAAGGCAGATATATGATCTGCTTTTGTCATCTCAGTTGTATGGGTTTATTTTCACTTGAAAAATATTATATTGTCTAATGTCAGGCAAGTTGTCAGTTAATGATGCGAAGCTAGTTCAGGCAGACGACTCAGGCCGTGCCCATCCTGATCAGCTGATCAGTCACTTGCTCTCGTTGCCCAGATTGGGCGGGTTATTTAAATCCCTCAGTTTATGTGCTCGTCCCTGGCTATGCTTCCACTGCTTCTCTGCTGCCGCGCTGCCTTTCTCTGCTGCTGCCCATGAGGTTTTGAAAACCCACCACCTCCCCAGCATCCACCTGTGGGCTCTGTCTCTTGATTCCCTGCTGGGGGGTCTGCTTCATTCCCTGTACTGTCTGGCAAGGCAGATCATTCAGGGAATGAATATGAGTCAGAGCCTGACACCAAACCTGCTGCAGCCATGCTCAAGAATATGCTATCCTTGCTGTGCTTCAGCTTGCCATGCTTATGTTCAATAAATGATTTCTTCTCATTCCAGAGTCGTCTGATTGAAATGAAGTATGGTAGGCTAATAGTTTAAGACTGATAACCTGCAGACCTACTAACTCACTGCCTATAACCAGAACGCACATCCAGATTTAATATCAGACCAGACAGAAGCCTGTGTCCTCACTTTACGAAGATGATGTGGGTTCACTGCACAGAAAACTCACTCCCCTGACTCTGAGGTAACAGATGGCCAGCTCACTCACGCAAAGTGCAGGAGCGCACGTCCCAGTGAGAAAATGCATGAGGACACACGGTGGAGAGGGCTGAGAGAGGTGGACGACGACGACGGGGAGGAGGAGGAGGAGCTGCGGGTTTGTCTGAGGTGCTGAAAGGAATGCAAACTTATAAAGAAAACAGCTTATTTCCTGGATGTGCTGGTATGAACCTGTGAGCCTGACAGTAAACCCAATTATATTCATGTCTTAATCTTCACAGTTGGCCAAGTCGTTTTTTTTTCCTCTTAAGACAAAACACTCAATCCACTTTCCCATAGGCTTCTCTTTTATTTCCCTCAAATTCCTTCTCCCTCATAGAAACTCCTCTTTTGATAAGTGCAAAACACACACCAGCTAGTTTTCTCCTCCATACAGACAACACTTTTGTTGTGTATACAGAGTTTCAGCACACACACACACACTCACCCTCCCTCTCTTTCTCTCCTGCTCAGAGGGAATCTTTTGCTGTGTGCCATACATTCCTGTTGACACTCATTCATATGATAATTAGGATTCTCAGTGTAGATTTTTCTTTTTACACCAGGGCAGAGCGGAGATCGTCCAGGGTTGCATCACATGTCAACACTTGCATCCCACAGAGGCGTCATGGCAGCAGAGCATGCTCATGCTAATATCCTTTCCTCCACTAGCTATTGGCTAGAAAACAGTAATTCATTTCAGTGTTGCTGCTTTTCCGGTCCTCTGTCCCGTTTCATTGAGTCTGATACTGAAAAAAGAAAGAAAATACTATACAATCTAAAATAGAGGGGACTTGAACTCACAGTTTGCTCCGTTTCAGTCCAGATACCTGATAAAAGATAACTCACTGAAATGCCCTGAAGCTCTTGCAAAAATGCTGCCACCTGCAAATCAGTCTTTTTAAAGTACAGAAGGAGCTGCTGGTGTTTGGCCCCCGCAGTCTTCATCCTCCGACGCCTTCACATGAGCCATCCATCCCATAAAAAACCATCCTGATATTAACCCGCTGATGGTTCAGGTTTCTCCTCAAGTCACCTGATCTGTCTTTATGAGCTACCATCCTCCATAAATCTGTCAAAGACCCGTCGCTGCAGACAAGACGAATTACTGAACTTCCACCATCAGCCACGTGTATTTAAATGTGAAGGTGGGGGGAGAAAAAACACAACACGGAGGCTCAGTAACAAGGTTTCTGGCACAATGCAGAGACCAAACACCACATCGCTCCGACATGACTTGACAGCAGTCGAGGAGGATTGTGTTACACCTGCAGCCTCAACTCACGACTCACTGCTTTGAATACATTGAGTAAGCAGAAAACAATACGATCAAAAACGTAGAGTGAGGGGTTCTCTATCTTGGCTGTCCTATAAAATAAAGGCGAAAAATGTACCAAAAAATGTAGGGCAATATTCTGTGAAGCTTCATTTTCTTCCAGAGTTGAATGATGGTGCAGTATTTATGATATTAGCAGCCAGTTATCTTAGCATAAAGACTTAAAACACAGGGAAAGAAGCCAACTTGATGTCTTCACTTCAGCTGCTCTGAAACACTGCAGCTCAGCTTTTGACACATCTGTCTAGTCAGTCTAGTTTATGATTGATCTTATCGTCCAACTCTTTACACGAAAGCAAATACACCTACTTTAAAAGGCAGTTATTACCGACATGCAAAAAGTTATCTCACTCTTAAAGCATCTTCATCCATGCAGGCTGATGATGACTGTTCTCAGACTGCAAAACGAGACAAAGCAGTTTAAAAAGAAAAAGGTAATAAAATAAATGACTATCTGCCTCCAGGGAGTCGGTCGGCCTCCTCTGTTTGTGGTGTCTATAACTCAGTCTCAACTTCTTCAGGCTTGACTGACACTCCTGAGTTCAGGTCTGGCCAAAAACATGACGTCTGGGTCCTGCCTACCTGCTGCCACGCCAGTGCGCTCTGGCTCAAAAGCGCAACACAACAAAACTATGAATCCAACCAGCTGCTATACAAACATGCATGCACACAACATGCAAGTTCATATAAAAGGAGTAACTCATACTTAGCTATGGTTGGAAATTTGCATTTTCTTCTTTTTTTTTAACAAACTATTTAAAGGACAAGCCAAAACAAAACAAAAATTAGTTCCTGTCTAAATAAGCCGATAATTTGCCCTTATGACTTCATAGTCAAGTTTAATTTCTAAGTAATACTCCAGGGGGCAAGGGCAAGCTTATTTTTAGACAGGCAGGAATACACAAATATTTGCATAAAGTAAGAGTAGACGCATACACTCAATGAAGAGTTTCAAGCCAAGACAAGCAATTCACTGGAGCTTTTGAGAGCTTTTGGCATTTCTTCTTCTTCCTTTTTTTTTTTTTAAATGGCTCTTTGTGAGGCACTGAGAGGCCCACAGGGGCAAGATAAGCCCAGTTCTGACCTTAATAAATACTTAATCGCCCTTCATTTTGTTCATTCATGGTGAGGAATTAAGTGACACAACGCAAACAAGTTAAACAACAGGAATGGCATCCTAAATATTCAATCCGGAGTCTCTTTAAAATGCAAGTTACCATGGAGTTGTCCTGAGCAAATGACTGGGGAGGAAGGCGACATGACAGCCCAGCCCACCCCTCACCCCTCACCCCTCACCCCCACCCCCTTTAGCCCACACTCCCTCTCAACACTCAAACACACAAAACACACACACACACAGAATAACTGCAGTGGCTTCTCTCCTGCTTTGGATTCCTCTGGCCACAGCTGTGGAAAAGTTCAGTGGGGACAGAGAGCGAGAGAGGGGAAAGCTGAGCATAATGGGGGGAAAATAAGAATCAAGAGGGGGGGAAGAAGAGACCTTGGAAACTAATATCACAAAAAGTCCTCTCTTTACTTTAACCGAAGCACGGCAGAGGGGAAAGAGCTGGAGGTGTAGAGGTCGGTGCTGCGCTGCCTGCATGTGCCAGCGGCGGCTGAAAGTCAAACACAGAGAGGCCCTTCCACTCAGCAGGCCTCGGAGATCACACTCTATTTCTAGCAGCTGACAGTCAACAACATCCTGCGCACATGGCAGGTCATCTATTTACTCTGGAAAACATAGTCAGGACAACACACATGCAAAAAAAACCCCATCCAAACACAGACAAAACTGCCACAGCACAGACGACAGGAAAGCGAGTGGCAGAATAGAAAGGGACGGTAGTTATTGTTTTTTGATCCATACAAAGCGAGTGCACTACCACAAAATGTCAATACACAGTTTTCCACACACACAGTTTCCGAATCCTGTGATTAAACTGGCCGACTGCCTCGTTCGAAGTCAGGTCAGGACAGCATGATGATGAAACTCTGCTGCTTATACAGCGACCAGAGTTATAACTAAAGAAATATGTAAAAATGTAGGTTTTCATCATCACTGCTGGGTCGGTCGCTGCATTAAAAAACTGAAATCACAGAGTCTGAGGTCAAGATGAAAGTGTCAGTCTGAACTTTTCAGGCAAAGATGAAAGAAAAATATTTAACATGCTAATTTTAAAAACTAGGCTACAACTTCTGTACAAAGTGGGCCAACGCCATATGTTGAGGAAGACAGGGTGATCTGACTGAATGCTCCAGAGCAGCTAATAAACAGACTCTATGATGCAACTCATTAATGCTGTCATTGTCATGTGCAACATGTAAACCCATAGTTATCGATACCAAGTTGCACTTTTTAATTCTCTTTTCACATTTTCAATGCTCCTATTCAGAAACTGCTGCTCAGCTTATTTTAGACTTTCTATTGTCTTATTTTTTCGTGTTTCGCCCTGAGAATAAACCTTCTTGTCTTGAGTTCAGTTGTTTGACCAAGTGAGTAAACGACAATGTTATAGTTTAGAGCTGGGTTGATGACACCTGAATGGTTTCATGATACAAATGTTTTCACCATCACAAACAGAACATGAATAAAGAACAGACAAGAAAATCATTTGACGTTTTGAACACAATCAAACATGATAAACTGTAGGCTACAAACACACACATATAGAGACAGACAAACCCCACCACCACCAACACCACCGCAGCTACTGTACCAGAAGGGGAGTGAGTTAGTTGTTACTGGTCTACTCTGTGAGTGATCCCACCTACGGCTTGATGCTCTATGGATTCAGTGTTAAAACAAAAAAAATGCACCTAAATTAGTGTGAAGGACAGAACCCGCCACCGGTTATTATTAGAGTCTTAAAAAAAAGGGAAAGCAAAGAGATCTGAGGTGTCTCGTCCCCTTTGCTTTTCATCCAGAAGAGATGGAGGAGTGCAGGGTGGACCACCACCAGACGGAGTTTACTATGAGTGGAGGAGGATGACAATAATCAGACGGGAGGAAGGAGGGTGAGAGGTCTTTGATTTTTTTTTTTTTTAGAGGATCCACGGGAGCTGAGGCCACTCCGTGTAGCCTTCCTACCTGGCTGCTGCTGCTGCTGTTGCTGTTGCCGTGACTTGACTGTAGGTGATTTTGCCTTGGTGGGTTTAACTCCTCGGCTGGACGCCTGGACCCCTTGTTTAGACCCTCCGGGGTTAACGGGGGCACAGGGCTGCCTGTCTTGGTTTTGGCTGCCACCACGGGGCAAAGACGAGCCCTCGATGCGCTGCTTCATCTCTGAGGACAGCAGGCGGCCTTTGTGCATCCACTCCTGCATCTTGTTGACAGTGACACCGTGGCCCTTGTTGACAGAGTTGGCTCCCTGAGCTCGGGCCCCCGTCGCCTCCTGCTTGCCGTCCTGCCCCTGGTGCGACGGAGCCTCGGCGTTGCTGTCTGAAGACCCTGTGAGGCTGTTGACCGAGCCGCTGCTCTCATCACCGCCTGCATCTTGGAGCTGCTCATCACTGCTGACGATGATGCCCTCTCCTCTGACTTCAGCAGCTCCTTCAGCCTCTTTTGCATCTTTATCGTTAGAGTTTTCTGGACTCTGTACTCCAGGGAGCTGGACACAGACTGACAGCCCGCCTGGATACCTGATAGCTCCATCACTAGCAGAGCGCACTAATGTGGGCCTTATCTTGGTCTCTGACAGGTTCACCATGCTCTTACTGTTCAGCCTGCTTTTCAGTCCTAACTCTGAGTTACCACTGAGGCAGAGCAGGACTGAGTCTGTGTCAGACACCTGCTGAGGGCTGTGGTCTCCTCCTGAGGACCACGAGTCGCTGTCCATGTTTTTGGCAGACAAGCGTGAGCACAGGCTGTCTCTGGAGTGGCTGCTGCAGGAGGAGGCGGCCTGCTGCTCGGTTAAACCACTACTAATCTGCTGCACATCCTGGTTGATATCATTCATAGCGTTGATGAGAAGGTAATAAGCTTCTTTCAGCTGGTTCCTAAGCCTGTCTGTTTCCTGAGCGCTGTTACAGTCATCCAGCTGTCCTCTGTCCTGACCTATCTGTGGCACCTCGGTGTGACCAGCCTCTGCCCTGTCACCGTCTGATTTCACTCTTATAGTTTCATAAAAAGGCAGAATCTCATTGTCATAATAATCCTCATCCTCGCTGTCTAAGGGGTAAGTGAGTGGGCCCTCTGTGGCGCACAGGGATGCCATGTTAATGTCGCATATCTCTAACTCCGTGGGGAAAAAGGTCGGGCTCTGCAGACCGCCTGCAGACCCTCTAATGACCGCTGCAAACTCTGGCTCATAGCTCTCAATGTTTCGGATTAAAATGTGCTCTTCCGTGTTTCTCGACGCGCAGT
This sequence comes from Decapterus maruadsi, assembly GCA_030347415.2. Classification (NCBI taxonomy): domain Eukaryota; kingdom Metazoa; phylum Chordata; class Actinopteri; order Carangiformes; family Carangidae; genus Decapterus; species Decapterus maruadsi. Next base: position 28,202,094 of record CM064886.1, read on the forward strand.
TTGGATGCACGAGCGCAGCGCAATCTGGAGAGTTTGTCTCCAAACCAGGTGGGTTGTTGTCAAAACTCCAGTTGGCGTTGTTGTGTTCATGCTCAGCCACTACGGTCGCTGCCATGTGCTGGGACTGTCCTCCGTCTCTGGGCTCTGTCCCCTCACTCTCGGCGGCAGTCAACCGGCCCTCTGGAGGTTTGCTGTGCGCATCTACTCGTGCACGGTAGTACAATACGTGATTTGAATTGTCCCCAAACCCGATTGAATCCCCGACGCTGCACTGCCGCGGCACCGACACGAAGTGTTTTCTCTGGACATGTGGTCCACCTCCTCCTCCGAGGAGCGGGACTCCCGCCGGTACCGTGACCGTGCCGTGCCGGCTCACGTCTCCCTCCCTGCACGCAAGTCCCCCAAACTGCCCGCCTCTTTGAAGTGAGACCCCCAGGAGCTCCTCATTAACCCGACCCCTGCCCCCGCTGCTCCGCTCCTGGGGGCGCGCGCCGGCCAACTCTGCTGCGAGCCTCCCCGGGACTATTATAACCCCCCCGGTCTGCACCATCGCCCCGTCAACACAATTCTCGTACGTACTCATTCTCTCTGACGTGCAATCCAGCCCTGCGAGCAACACTAGCGGACGAGCTTCGTCCGAGTCTCGCTGCGTCTGCAAAACTTTTTCTTTACCTTCTCGGCCCCCATTCGCCGCAGCCGCAGCGGCAGCAGCAGCGGAGCCGTATCCACCGACGACCGTCGCTCCTTTCTTGGATTTCTTCCCCCGGAGTTTCGCTAGTAAAGTCCTCCGCAGAGGATCAGCCATTCCTTTCCTTTGCCCCCAGTTTATTCCTCCCCCGGGTTCTTTCAGCACGCTGGCTCCAGAAGGGAAGGACCGAGTGGGTTCTCCTCGCTCGCCGCGGTCAAAGCTCGCCGGGCGGACGGGCTCCTCTCCATTCTCCGCTGTCACCTCCGCTCTGTCGCCTCACTCACTCCTGGATCCCTGCGCTCAACTGCACCACCTCTCTCTCTCTCGGCTCCACACACACACTTTACCTCCCTCCCTCCTTCTCCCTCTTCTCTCTAGCGCCTCTCCTCACCCTCTCATGTTTGCAGCAGCTCAGATATTTGGCTTTTTTTTTCCAGGATCAAAGTTCAGGGACCTTTGTACATAAATTAATATAGGCTACTTTAAAATAACTTGGCTCTGCGTGACTGCCTCTCACTGTACAAATAGAGAAAGTTTAGGAATGAAAGGGAATGTGTGAGCATCAAAACAGGTCCATATACTATACTACTATATTTATTAACTCTATAGATCACACAATTAAAGATTAGCACAAGAACCTTATGTCTATTTTCAATCTACAGTAAATTACTTTTGGGAGAATGAGAAATGAGGAAATTGGCATCTGCCTAATTAACTAAAGACCTGTTGATTTATATTCAAATTGCTTGTTTTGAGTCAAAACTGTCCACAAAATATGACAAATACAGGAACCAGAGCATTTCTAATAAACAACTTAATGCATCGTAAAACACTTACTCTCTTGTAAATGAATGTTGAATAAAATGTAAAGACTAGCCTATAACCTTTTTATCAAACCATTGCCCGTGTTTCACCTTAAAGTGGTGGAGGAGAGATTTTTCCAGAGAGCCATCATGACGCCATAATAACAGCTGGAAAACAGTCCTAATATCCTGTTGGGAAATAATAATCATCGGTTACAACCTGGTAACCAAACAACAACAACAAGTAAATTGATTGGCAATAATTAATTAGCTCAGAAGTCTCATTGCATCACATCATTATGAACAGCAAACACAAAGTAATATAAAGTTATTATGTGGCAAATGTTGTTAAATTTTATAAAAAAACATATGAGGAGGTAAAACAGTGAGCACAATAAAATGGGATTAAAGTCTATCTAATCAATATTGATCAAATGGAGACAATCAAAAAATGACATAACAGCAGAGTGTTCGGGTTCAGAGCTGAAACCATTGGTTTATTATTTGATTACTGAAGCAGAATTTCATGCAACTTCCTTCATAACTGATCAAGTTGAACCTTGGGTTGCTCCAACGTGATCGTCAGGATCCATTTCATGACTTCAACTGATCAATTCAAAGCTAAAACCAGGGGCAGATTCACCAATAATTAGTTGTAGCATCAGTGGAGGAAGCAATTAGTTCTTTTATGTATTAAGTTTACTGCAACAGATGTGTAACTGTAAAGTAGAAGAGCATGCTCCCTCTGTAATTCAGCCAAAACATAAACACACTTATTATTACAAAGACACACGCGTACATGAGTCATATTTATTATATATATTAGTGAAACATTAATCACACTGTCACTGAGGTGCAGTCTTAACTACTTTATTGACATTTAGTTGGCTCTGTCTGCAACAATGCACCACAGAGGATGATCACATATTTTCAGGTGAAGCTGATGAGTCAAAGGTTTAATATTTCCCCAGGGTGAAGTGTATGTGGCATGACGTGGGAATACGTCAGTACAAGTTCCTATGAATTGTGTCTAATGAGACTGTTGTTCACTCATGATGAAAAAATATGGATACGTGCAGACACACACATAATCTGTATCTACTAGAGCTAGACTTCAGCTCAACATACTGCCTACTGTTGCAACATATCACATCAAAATGTCATAAGTAAAAGAAAAATGTCATGTCATAATGTAAAATGCAAAAGACAAAGAAAGATTAAGATGAAGATTCATTATGTGAGTACTGGGGGCGGGACTTGATAAGCTTTGGCTTCTCCCGCTTTCCCTTTCGGTCATGTGTATTGTATTATTGAACTAAGATGATGTGTGATGATGATGATCAATTGACATGCCCGAAATGAACTAAATAAATAAATAAATAATAAATAAATACCCCTGGATCAGAGTGTTAGCTTTGCTCTGAGTGACAGTTTTTGAGACTCCAGCTCCCTCTCCCATTGAAATTCAACACATATTTGTCCCTGAAATGTGAATTAAATTCAGTCGGGGTGCAGTGAGAGCCGGGGACTTCAAATTACCACCTTCACTGGTAGCTGTGAAGGCATTTCAGCAAACAGTGGGGAAAAACAGCTCTCGTCTCAGGGGGAAAGGGGGAAAAAATGTGCTTGACCCTCTGCAGAGAGAAAAGAAAAGTGTTGGTCTCAGCAAGAAGCAATAACGGGGACGGCGATAACCTCACAGCCAGAGTCATTTGTTACCTTTTTTAACAAATGAGCTGGACTATGTGTGTGTGTGTGTGTCAGGGTGGGAGGAAATCTGTCTTCTCTAAAGCTAAATCTTCATTACAGCACACATGAAGGCTTTCTCTTTTGTTTTAATCCTTCAACTTAAAAGCGCAGACTGCTACATGATGGATCACTGCCGATTATTGGACTGACACTTTTATCTGAAGTGTATCTTGAGTAATCCTCTTCTCATTGACCTTGCATCTAACCTCCTGGTCGGCCGCTGGCGGCGGCAACAGCAGCAGGGGCGGCAGCAGCAGCGGTGGCGGCGGCCCACAGCCGGCGGCTTTAAGAGCAGCCCAGACAGCAGAGAAAGGAATGAAACATACTTCACTTGAACCTTAAGCCATTTGTTTGCTGTTACCTCTACTAGGAATGTGCAAGAGAGGATGAGCTGCTGAAAAGCTGCAGTGGGTGAACGAGCGCTCATGCGCTCTGTAGACCTCCCTCTTTAAAACGCACACACACAAACACACAGAATCTGAGTCTGAATCCATTATAACACTCCTGGCATAACTGTGGCTCTATTTTCAAAGGTACAATGTCTACCCATGATTGAGGGCATTTATTGTCAGAGCCATTCAACAACAGGGCCCCAACGTGCCACATTAACCCCCCCCCCTTCACACACACACACACACACACACACACACACACACACACACACACACACACACACACACACACACACACCACCACTCCTCCCTCCACTCCCCTCAGTAAAACATGATAAGCATCTGTTATTGCTCTGCAGGAGCCATGTAGGCCCTGACGCCTCATCCTGCCTCCGCGACGGACTGACTAGACCCTGTCTGGGCAGTTATTTACAGGTCAAAACCTGCAGGCTGCGTGGTGCGTGTGTTTGTGTGCGAGAAAAAGGGAGAGCGAAGGCAGTGGGTGGATGGGTATGTGAGGTGGGGGCATGGGGGAAAAGACACAAGATGCATCAGGAAGGACGTAAACGTTTAGACTGTTGAGCTCAGGGTACAACCAACTTCATTTTGACAAACAACATAAATTAGTGCATTTTTCACACTGGAAACGTTGTGCGAGGTCTTGTCTTGTGATATCACATGATACCTGAGGTTGTGCACTGGTGCATATGATGGCCTTTATGCACAGAAGTGGAATGTAACTCTCTTTAGCTCGCCATTAGCTTAATTATACTTAAACACAACTTGCTTTATATTCAGTTTGTCTGAGGCAAATACCACTCATCCCTTTGACTTGAGATATTAATACTTTTTCAATTCCTCAGCTTCACAGTAACATTACTGGGAGCTAAGGGTCTGAACAGAAATACCTTTCACATAATATTCCTCGAACCAGCTCTGAAATGTATGACCAGATGGTTGAAACCCATAAAGACTATAAACTGTACAATTGTGGAAGGAAATATAAAGTGATTGTATGATAATGTAAAGTACATTGTACCATTGTTGATAAAACTTAATAAAACTAAGTTAAAAAGGAGAAAAATGTCCTATAGTAATTGTTTAATAACTTGGAAATCATTACCATTTAAGTCCCTCTGCCTGGATCACATGTAACTAATCAAAATATTAAGATAATAATCCAATTTTGTGATTTTTTAAAATTTAGTTCTTACAATAAACCCACTTTTTTTATATAATGCAGGATGTTTGACTTTTAATTAATGAATGAACTGAGAAATACATACGTTGAAGATTTAAACAAATAACAAAATAAGCACTTGTCACGAGCTGCTGAGCCATTTTTTTTCTTTTTTCCTCCTCTCTTTTTCTCTTTTTCTTCCTCCACCACTCGCTTGTGCCCTTTGTCATCACAGTGGCAGAACATCTGCTTAGCTGGCCCCCATTCAGATGACCTGGCCAGAGAGTAGGAGGAAGAAAACTCTGTGTGCGTGTGTGTGTGTTGTGATGTGGGGCTCTGCAGCTGTTGGGGCTCTCCTCCTGATGGCTGCCCATTGTTCCCTCTCTCTGTGTCTGTGGCTCTCTCTCTCTGGGTCGCAGCCGGTTTATGGGCCTTCCCTTTTTTTTTTTTCCTCCAGCACACACCACAACTTAATTTATGTTGTTGGACACAAGCCTTTCACAGGTTATAAATTAGGCTGGATGATCCCTGTCAGAGCAGCACTGCCAAGAGCCTCCTGCTTTACGTTCCAGAGTTGCATTATTGTCATAGCCATTCGCTCATATTTTACTGAGCAAAAAAAAGGAGTTCTTTTTGTGCTGAGCTGCATTTAAATCCACACTAAGCTATGGATATGAAACAATATATCCTTATAATATGTCCCTTGTTTTCTGGGACACTATAACACGTGTTATTTATTTCATGTGTCTTTTCTCTTTTTTTTTAAATATTCGAAATAAAGAATAATCAAATCAGATCTTTAGCTTTAATTCCTTTGATTTTGATGACAACATTGTGCCATAACACTGAATATCTTGACATTTGATCAACTAGACATTCAGTTTTATCACCTTAAGTGAATCCACATTAATGTATGAAGACCATTTAAACAGTAATTAGATACTAGTCCGGATAAACTTAAGCTGGATGGTTATAAAGGAAGCGTAATTAAAAGTATAATTATTAATTTTGCTGGAAACTCCTTAAAGTCTCTGGCCAGGAAACAAGTCTGGTACACTATAAGATGACATTGAATATTGATTAATGTCACACAACAACAGAGCTTATCATAAAACATTTCCATTAATGAGCCCTAAAGTTGCTGATAAGCAGGTGTTACAACCTTTACACAGCGTCATGCTCACAGCATTGCTTCTGGTCTTTATGCTAAAATAAGCTGCCTGTGGGATATTTGACATAAGTTACTGCAGAGTTTTTCTGTATCTGTGTGGTTAAGGAACGGCCACTTAACACAAACAGCCTCCATGTAATTTCCTGACTATTATAAAAGGCCAATATCAGTGAGCTGATTGGTGTGAACACTAAGTATTTAATGTTTGAAAGCAAGCAAGCAAACATCTCCTCTCCTCCGGAACCCAGATAAGCTCTTATCTCATTAGATATAAACCTGAGCGAGCAAGCAAGCAAGCTGGGGCACTACTAACCTAAATATCCTGTTTGCTCTTGTTGGCTGAACATTTGTGACCGCTGTGTAAAGATACACAGTGAAAATTAAAACGAGGCCTCACAGCTGGAGCTGGAGTAGGTGTGACACAATGACTCATAGACGCTAAATTAGGGAAAATTTAAAATCATATTCATCCATCCTGTATGATGCTGCTCCACTTTTACTTGGAGTTACCAGTGACGCCTTAACCTATGAGATGTTGTTCTCAGAAGAAAAAGAAAGCAAAACACTGTAATTACAGATTTCAGGAACGATGCCATTAAGAGCAAAGATCGCACCATCCTCATGACCATGATTAGAGAAATATGATCGACTCAAACTGAAACTGAAGCCTGTGCTTTAATTACCATTTTCCTTATCTGTTATCACCTCTTGCTACAGAAATATAAATATAATAAAGTTTAATGAGTTTAATAGACTGTTGATGTTGGTCATTGATCCAACAACTCCAAAACACTCTTGTGGACAAGTTGTGACCTATTCACCACGCTTTGAGATAATAACAGAACATTGCAGAGTTGTTTTTGAGGTGAATTCATGCAAAACTGCTGATGCACGTTCCTGTCGGGGGCAGTTTTTCATCAAGCAGTCTCTGCATTTACCTCTAAAACAACCCTGTCTCGTAGCGTTCCGTTATTATCTCATAGCGTGGTGAAGGGTGGTTAGGGTTAGATTGTGTATTTGATGAGTTTGATGAGGGAAACCAAGAAATCCCATTAGCCTCCGTAGCGTAGCGTAGCTCTGAGCAGCTCTGAGCGGCTCTGCTCCGCTGTTCTAAAAATAGCTTGCACCAACAATTAAAGGTAACAAACCTACTGCTATGACTAAAGGGAATATGGCAATGGGTCAATTTGCCAAAATGTTGAACTATCCCTTTATTGTATAGGATAAAATAGCTCAATATAATCTCTGGGAGATCAGGGTGACGTCTTTAAAGGTGATGTCTTCAGATCATGTCGATGTCTAAAGAAAACACACAAACTGACTTCAGTGTCAGAGTAACAAGATGTTTAACTTATTGAAAACTAAAAACACATTAAATCTTCATGGTGCTGAAGCAACAAACATGAAAGAAGAACAACTTTGATTTTGATCAATCAGAAAGACTTCTGAAAAAACTCATGTGTTGCACTGACAAACACTAAGTGTGTGTCTATGTGTGTGTGTGTGTGTGTGTGTGTGTGTGTGTAGTGTGTTGACTTATCCCTTATGCGGTCTTAGGGTCAAATTTGACCCGGTTGGCACGTTACAGAGCATAAAAAACACACTAAACGACATTTTTTTGCCTTGAAATTCGATGACTTTTCCTAAAGTGACCCCATCAATAGAAAAAGTAAAAAAAAATTTTTTATATATATTTCCGTTAAAGCTGTACAAAAAAAGGTACATTGGTCGTCTTAGGGTCAATTTTGACCCGCCCCTTAAAATCACCTTCAAAGTAGGTTAAACATTACATAAAATCACACAGACACACACACAGACTCACCACACACACAAACACATGGACTCACACACACCCCCACCCCCTCCCCCTCCCCCCCACACACACACATAGGCTACATACAGTGCAGACGTTGCTACTGTTTGATGTCAGTTGCAGGTGCTACGTCACCTATCCACGACCCCACAACTTGCACTTACGGCCAAAACATTCTCACACAAAGACACACCACACACACAAACACACACATACACACAGACATTGATATTCTGTGCTACTGTTTGATCTCAGCTGCAGGTGCTACGTCACCTATCCATGACCCCACACTTGACTCGTTCACAGATAAAACACACACACATACACATAATTTCAAGTATTTCAAGCAAAATAAACATTTCTTGAAAGCACTGTTTACTAATGGGGATTGCAGTCAGAGTGATTGAAGCCACGAGAACAGCTTTTAGTGGCTGACAGGTCGTTGGCCTGATTTTTTTCAGATATCAGGAGGAGAAAGAACAAAGACTTAGAGAAGGAGGAGGAATCTGAAGAAGGATGTGGGTTAGAATGGAGTCCAGATGTAGTCTATCATATTCAGATGAAGAAGAAACTCCTAAAACTTAAGTTTTTGTCAGAAAGCAGTAAAATAGCATAATCCCATATTCCCGTCCCAATCAGGGCAGAATTACAGCACAATGTGTCATACAGTAAGGACCCAGGTTGCAGGATATCTCAACTGTCCAGATGTTCTCCACATCAGGCAGAAAATATGTAGGCTTTCTACAGTGTGGAAACAACTGAAGGATAGATGAGAGTGTCGACTGCATACAGTACAGTAGGACTTGCACTGTACACTGTTTACAGGGTACACCCTGGACAGATCACCAGACTATCACAAAGTCAACACACAGAAATCATCAATGCACACACACACACTCACATTCACTCCTACAGACATTTTTTAGGGTCACCAATCAACTTAGTGCATGTATTTGGACTGTGGGAATAGGCTGGGGTACCCACGGATACCCCACACAGGCACCAGGAGAACAGAAAAACTCCACCCAGAAAGGCCCCAGACCTGGGAATCAGACCCAGAACCTTCTTGAGACTTTGTAATTTTATAATAATAATAGAAATAATCATAATAATATGATCTATTTTGGAATTTATTTATTTTTTTCAATTTTAACAGCTTTTTGTAATAAAAACGAATGGTGTATTTTGATTAAAAACAGTCTTTCTGCACTGTAAAGAGGAATAATTCAGATATTCCTAAAGTTTATGATGAGTGACAAGTTGTCTCTTCATGCAAAATAGATTTTGGGTTGAAAATACAATTAAGCTGCTTTATTTTAGAGCTTAAGTGGAGGCGGGTCAAATTTGACCCGTAGGGCGACCGTTGTGTGCAGAAACCTAAGACCGCACAACTCCCTGCACCCACTTAAACCTGATTGGACAAAGCACAGGACGAGGGTCAAGATAACAGAATTCACAAAGATAGTTATCTCCTCCTCCATTACTGACCGGCAGCCAGGTTACCTGCTGCTGACCACCGCCACTGGCTGATTCAGAAACACACACACACACAGACAGACAGACACACACACACATACTGTCTCTCTGTCTCACTGTGTCTCCCCCATGTCCTTATCAACAGACAACCCCTGACATGTTTATCATGGCGGGAGGTCAGACTGTTTGTCTCTAGCTACTGTTCTCCATCATCTCTCTGCTGAGGAACGTTCATCATGTGATCAGGCTGAAAATGTTCAGATTTACAACTTCATCCTCTTGAAACTAAATGTCACTGTGTTGCTTTTACATCATTTCAACCTCAACAGGTTTCAGCAACTTCTCGCTCTCCCGTTGAGCAGTTTCATTCAGAGTATTTTCTCAGACTATACATGGTTTCCTTCAGACAGAGACAAGATCTGACGTTCCGTCCTGCTGGCATTTTTGTGGTTAAAAGCCATTAAATATAATCATCTTATATAACATGCCTATGAGAACTAGATTCCATCAGTGCAGGCAGAAAAAGAAATATGGAAAATAGATTAGTACTTGCCAGAAAAATGCAAAAAAAAAAAAGATGCTGTCAGAGATTAGATGTTTTCGATAGAAACAGATAGGCCGATGAGAATTTTGAAACATTTCAATACAAACTGTGATTGAAAGGTTTTTTAAAGGATGTGTTTAGTTGAATTGTTGATTGTTGCTATGATCATACTGCTGCTCTTTAGTATCTGATGAAACCTTACAGATGTTCTCGGGTGGTGCAGTATGGAGGAAAGACCGGACCACGTCGATTTCAAACAAGGGGGGAAATTATGGAAATATTCGGCTGCAATCATTGGTCAGCACCACAATGTTACTGTAAATTACAATATTATGTTACTGTCAGACCGTCATGTGGAAAATTCAACCCAACGCTCAATATGAGACGCAGGGAGAAGAAACCTGAGGTTTCATGAAGCATGGCTCGCTTTGAGCTGAGGTAACTTTGATCTTTTTTGTTTTTCCTCTACAACGTGATTTCAACTGTATAAAAATGCACTAGATGATCTGAAACTCTCAGGATGTGTTTGTCTCCAGCTCCACAGAGGATTTTCTCCTCTGCTGAACATCTGTTTCACACCATCGACCAGGTCGTTGGTGTGAAAAGCAACTGTTTGCCTCTAGAAAACATCGAGGGATGAGTGAAGATTTTAGAGAAAGTCAACAAGTTGGTGACTGTGCTGACATGAAACCAGCATCTTAAACTGATGCAGACACTGACATGACAAGAACTGGTTTTGTTTCACAGTCTGTGGGTCGATACGGCTTGGTTCGTCCTGAAACATCTGCAGGAAGTGCTTTAAAATTTCATATAGACATCCATGGCTGGTGATCCCCTGACTTGATAAGATGAGGTTGACATTTCTAGTTTCGAAGGGCATATCTTGACAATATTTGGACGATTCGTTGTGACCTTATCCGAGGACCCTAAAGGATAAATTCTACCGATGTTGAAGGTTATCTGACTTTTTCATCTAGCAGTCCAAAGAAGGTTACGAGAAAACACTCCCAAAACATTCCCATCGGCCGAAGCTGCACTGAGCGTAAAGTGCTAAATGACAGGCTAATTTTAACATGATGAAATGTGTAAATATTCATCCTCCACATGTTTGCACTTTGACTGCAAGCATGTTAGCATTTAGCTGAGAGTGCTACACCACCCCTGGGTGTGTCGTCACGCTGCACAGAGCAGCTTGTGAGGCTGTAAATCTTGTTATATTAGAGAAAAAAGCAGCAGAGAACAGGACAGGTATATTCTTCTTCTTGTGCAGCGCCTCTAACACAACAGCCAGAGCTAAATTTACATACAAGCTGCGACATTGTGCTGACTGTGTGAAAATGTCTTCGGTCAGATCGCAGCAGCTGTAGACAGCCAGCTCAGTATAGACATCCCTGAATACTCAATGGCCATTATGGGGTCTTGACCTTCCAGTAAATGTGTCACAGTGATAAACGGTTAGTGTGACTGAGTTATTGGGCCATTCTTTCAATTCACTTAATAATAAATCACAGTTGTTTAAAATCACAATATCTAAAGCTTTTAAATTCTTAAGACAAAAAAAATATATATATAATGAAACAGAGCAGACAAAAAGTCCCTGATATAGATGAGGGTTAGATAAGGTTAGTCATGCGTGATGATAAAAATGTTTTCCTCCGGTAACATGATCTCAGTAATTCAAAGAAGGCATCAGTCCATGCAGGAAGGCTGTTAACAGTGAAACCACACAAAAAAATTCAAGTTTTACACACTTCTCAGAAAAAACACCTTGCAAAACACAAATTTTCCAGGAAAGGTGCAGCGACACGACTGACAAGGACATGAGTAATTCATAAACACCCAACAATGTGACCCCACCAGCCGTTGCTCATACACGACCCAGTAGAGAGAGAGAGGGGTTATTTGTTCATAAACATGGGCGATAAAATCAGTGTGTTGCTGCTGCTGATGTTGTGCAGGACAGGTACGCATTTCAGACAAGGCCAGGCACATACCTGGAGGCTGGAATTTTATCAGAAGCATATTTACCACTATTTCATGTCAAACCCACGATGACAGATAGGCCAGGAATTCCTCTGATCACTAAACTGCAACAAAGTGCATTTCTTTCTTTCTTTTTTTTCCTTTTGTTTGAAAAACCATTATATTTGCTCCAATAGACAGAGAAATTGAACAAATGAATTTGGGAATATACAGTCCAATGATTTTAAATAGCTGTAAGATTTGGTTTCGCTGTGGGTGTTTGGCCTCGTCATGTGAAACAAACATCTTAAATAAGAATTTGAATGAGTGACAGTAACGACTTCCCCCAGTAAAATATCTTTTATTGCCTGTGTGGTTTATGATGAACAATCTCACTGAAAACAAAACTATAAAACTCTCCATATTCAACCAAATGAGATGTAAAACAGTACAATGTTCGAATAAATCTTCTTATTTTTTAATAATACTAAATATACAAGTTGACGTTTGTTTATTTCAGAACACACGTAAAAGTGCGTTAATACAAGGTACATGAGACCGGATAAACAGTCTGTATGCATCAAGTATCTCAAGAGAACTGAGATGAGACAAACTTCCAAATCGAAGATCAGCACTCCCTTCGTCTGATCACACACACACAAACCCTGGTTGGGATTTGAGAGGCCTAACATTTACACAAGAGACTTCACCATAAACACGAAGGGAGTTGCAACTAGTGTAACTTAAGGGCGCCATCTAGTGCCCGTAAGTAGGAAGAACAAGCACTTGTTTTCTATTTGTTCATAGCAACAGCCCTATTTTCACTTGACATGTGACAGCAGGATGAACGGAAATGTGTAACAGTGAGTACTCAGAAGTCTTGAGCTGGACCATACACACACATACATACACACAAACCATCAGAGTCAACCTTCATTTCGATCTTAAACAGAAACAAATAAAACTTCATTGCTACCCTACACAATAATATCACACTTATCAAAATCTGTTTATGTTCTCAAAACCACTTCTGTGATAGTTCCTGCTACAGGCGGCAGCTCCAGGATCACATACACACACACACAGACTCACAAAACAGCAGCCACATGTCATTGGTTGTTAACAGTAAACTAGATTATAGCCAAGTGCCAATTAGCTGCTTTGGTTTTAAGGATCCTGGTAATCACACGTGTCCACTGTCATGACTCACTGGGACATTTATAAAAGCTCCAGTGTCATATGTTATCAATGAGAACGGTGTGTTTCCTACTGTCACAAGTCATCATGTTGCGAAAAGGGACCCATTTTAAAACATATTTACAGTCGTTTTAAATCACATTTGTAAAAGGAAAGTCACTGTATTAACACAAGCACAGCTGTGAATAGATATTTAGGATGATACAACACAACGAAACCACAAACACAGAGCAGTAAAAACCAAACCGGCCAAAGAAAAAGAGAAAGAAAAAAAAGCCAAATGACTACACTTAGTATTTAATGTGTAACTGCAGCCTAGTTAAACCCTCATTTATAGGGGATATGGGGTGTTTAAGCCAATTTAATGTTCTATTTTACACAAACTGCAAATGGAGGTGATGATGGTAAATTGGTAAATTGTATTCATCACCTCCACAGTCTCTATGGAATAAAGCTGATGAGTGAAGATTATAAAGGATTTATGGCCAAAAACTGGAAATTACAAGTCAGGCTGTAAAAAAAACAACTGAAATGTCCTTTAATTAACATGGGGAATTGGCCGACAAGGATTTTCCACAATCTATTATCTTAGGTTATAATTTTTGCATTGAAACTGTCATACACTCTTGCTTTTAATACCCAATTGATATAAAGCTTGTCTTTCAATCATGTTGACAGTCATTTGCAAACAGGACATACACTACAATACACTACAATATTGCAAATACGGTATGTCAACATATAGGTAAAATGGTTGTGTATCTTCGTAGCAAACCATCTACTGTACTTGACCACTGTGCCAACCAGCTGAAATAAAATTACTTAAATTAAACACTGATGCCTCGGTGCAGGCAGCTCAGACCTCACTCTACATTCTGCCTGAGGATCCTTTTCTCTTCTTCAACGAAGTTCTTGTCAGAAGTGGCTTGTCCCAAATCCCTCTTCCTCTTCTCCTTCTGCTGGAAGGTCTCCACGCGGCGTTTCTTGGCAGACAGGCCGTCTTTGTCTGCGTCCTCATCTGATCATCAGAGGGGTTGCAGAAGAGGATTTTGTGGTGGGGGGAGTGGGATTAGGAGGAGTAGGATTGGGAAAATACCGATTTTTTTAATAACTCGACAGCGCAGTCAGACATAACAAGAGACCACAGCTCAGTAGAATAAATGCAAGATTTGATATTTCATCTTGTGTGCAACCTTGTGGCTCCCAACATCCGTTTTTCCCATCAAGTTGAGTGGAGTTTTGTTGGGTATCTACAGTATAATAACATATCTCTCATTTTATTTAATTTATTTTTAATCCCACTGTTGGTTCTTAATCCTTGTGATGTTCTTAAGGGATTTAGGGTTGTGCAATAGATATGTATTTATCTAGCTGTAAATTGTCTCATGCTTCAGAATGCCATGACATAGTATGGATATTGTTATTTATTGTTTGTCATGTGTCTGTACTGTGATTTTGTTTTGTACTGCGTTTTTTGTATGGTGACGCAGTCCCCTTGGAACAATAAATTACATCTTATCTTATTGTTTTCCTGGGGTTCATTCCATTGAGTCTGATACCTCTCCAAAAACCACACACAAACTACTTTGATGCTGGTTTTTGACAAGATTTTTCAAACTGGAGTGTGTTTAATAAGTCAGATACTAAAGGTGACAATAAAAATTAGACAGTAAACCAGGTCAAAAACTGTCATCAATACTGATCAGGGAGTGAAGTATATGGACTGACCTGATTCTGACTCTTGCTCCTCGGTCGGCAGGAACCGGGCCTTGCCAGTGTAAGCCTGAGGGGCGTCCTCGCCGTTGTCCTCATACACATTGGACCATTTTATAGCCATGTCCATGCCTGGAGGTGGTCCCTTCTTCTGCACTGGCTCTGCAGCGTAGCTCTCTGGAGGCGGCACGGCGTTCGTCTTCCATGGCTTAAACTCTCTGGCAGGCTTCAGGTGACAGGAGAAAAACATAAGAAAACTGATATAAAAAAAAATGTTTCATGCAACATTGTATCTGTCTCCATGTAGCATTCAGTGGGGAAAATAAGAATTTGATCTCCTGCTGATTTTGTAAGTTTGCTCCTCCACAAAGAAATTTCCGGTCTATAATTTTTATGGTAAGTTTATTTGAACAGAATATCAGCATAAGGGTGAAAATCAGGAGGGGATCAAATACTTATTTTCTCCACTGTTTCTTTACCACACATGAGTCTAAAGCCCCCTCTTCCTTTAGGTCACCCTTATTTCTATTTTAACCCTATTCTACCCGTTTAGAGTTTCTGGATCATGTTGGTTTTTGGCTTTTATCTCTGTCTTATGTAGAATTTGTATGATTCTGATTTGGTGTTTTAAGATTAATCTGCTGCTTCTTTGTTATTTTATATTCTTGACATTATGTTATCCCTATTGGACACCTTAAAGTTTTATTGAAAGCGACTGATGTGTGCAGGTTACACATACATGCACCATGAAAGAGTGATGCAATTACTAGGGGTACAATGAAATAATCCAGGAAGTGCAATACTTGTGAAATAGTAGCACCAGTTTATTGTGTATGTGTGAGTAGGCTATGTGTTGAATAGCCTAACAGTTGACTGCAGCTTGGTGTGATATTGATTGTGCAAGACAATTTTACCTCTGGGGACAATAAAGTTTATTTTGATTTTGGTCACAATGACTGCCTACAAGACGATCCTGCTATTCTGCAAGACACTGCTCAAATTATCTATTTAGGATTAAGACTGTTGCCTGGACAACAGAGGCAAGCAAGTAATGTTTTATATCTTATTTTAAGTCCAATTAAAAGCTTTAACTTATGTCTGGTTAAAAGATAATAGCAGATAGTTTTCACTGTGTGTCTAATTAACTTCTATTCTATGGTTCATTTAGTAGGGATTTGAAGGGGGCACAAAACAAAATAAAGTGGCCTCATTATTAGGCCATGCTCTTGGATGTGTATGGAGATTACACATAGGAACTACAATGGTCCATTTACATGATTAATTGTGTGAATCTTCTTAAAATCTCCCTGAGATGTGTTCACTGAGACAAAAGATGCTTCGTATGTTTACTTTTTTTTTTTTTTACCCTTTTTTTATTATTTACCTCTTCAGGAGCTTTGACTGCCAAGCTGTCCCAGTCTATCTGCTTGTTGAGGGGGTTGTAGAGGAAAGCGGGCTTGGACACGGAGCTGAACAGGTCGTCAGGTCTCGGTAGAGGAGCTGGACCTCCACTGGCCGCTCGCTTGGTCCCATGTTGGGAAGACCCGGCTCCGCTCGTGTCGGTCCCCGGTTTCTTCTTCCGACCGTCCGCCTCCTCGTCTGAGTCGTCGCTGCTGTCGCTCAAATCGTCGTAGCTCGAGAAGAAACCCAACGAGCCGGACTTCTTCTCCTCTGACATTGTGCTTTGGTTTCTAATTTCGCTACTGAGCCGAACACAGTTTGATTAAAAAGCACCTAAAGACGAAAACGGAGCTGCTGAACCTGACTCGGGTGAGTTGGTACCGCTGGATTCTACTCCATTTTAAATCAGCCTCCTAAACAGTCGTAAAGCATGCGAGTACTGTCGCAGCGACTGTCGTAAAAACAGATTTTCATTAAAGGAGCAGGCCATGGATTTATTATAGGCTACATCCATGGAGCAGGCCGATAGTCTATGAGCAGGCCGATTAAAATCAAAAGCGTAGAAATTCAAAACAAATCAAAACAGCCTTTGCACTGCAGAACTGGCTGTGAAACTATCAACCAAAATCTAACTTCCTCTTTTCACAAGAGACGAGTAGTGTTTCACTTTGGTAGGACCTAGTGTGAGCTTATTTTGAACAACATGAACCTGGCAAAATTATTCATCCACACATATCCAAATGGAGGAAAACAAACCGCATTTTTTTCTGTTTTTAAAAGACTCTTCACCTTAGTCCTTTAGATTGATGGAAAACAAAAAAAGACATGCAAAGTCTCTCACAGTGTAGGAAGAAATGGAAATATTAGACAACCTAACTTAAAAGATGTATGAATGTGCAGATCCATTCGTTTTATTTAGCTCTCATTTATTAATTTTGTATTATTTATTGTTTATTTATGTCATATTTTCTTTTGTATTTTTAGTGCCTTGTTGAGAGGTGTACATTGTTGTGGTTAATATGCCATGATATTTTGTAAATTATTCAATTTCAAATAGGCCTACTCATACTATCAGCATCAAAACAAAGACATAAGAAAAGCTTCATGAGACATATGGTGGAGAACTGTTAAATCAGAATGACAGGCTAGTTGTCTGTCACTCATCATAATTGTTGCCCTGGTTGAAATAAATAAGAAATGATGATATAGTCTATGAAAAAAAAGTGACGATGTACAGTCTCTGTCAACGTGGTAATCAAACCAACATCTTGGAACAAAGGGATGTTAAAGTTTTTGGAAAATGCCCAAGAGAGAAAATGTGTTTCCACCTTTTGGCCACTAGAGGGTAATGTAGTCACACAAGTGGAAAAAAAAGAGGCACGCTCAGAAAATGACTGGAAACTGTAGTAAATGAGGAGTCACTCAGGTTTGCAGATTAACAGTCCACTTACACTCCACTACAAAAATACAGTAAACCTATTTGTCCAAGTCAATGTTTCTAGTCATAGCAAATAAATAGTCTGCAGAAGAAGATGTCTTTCTCTTAAGGATGTTCATGATTTAACAATTTGTTCCCATAAAGTGAAACCTATATCATCATGTCTCCAGAGCCTCGTAATCAACACTAAAACCAGCTTCTAAACATGTAAGGTTCAGACCTCCTGCTCTTTCCTGCCACATAACTTTTTCTCGGGATTAATAGCTGTTGAGAAAACCCAAACAATAAAAGTACTTGAGATTTCTTAGGTCAGCTAGACCAAAGAGGGGCCAGTCCAGCCTTTGCCCTCATGCTCAGGTCAAACACCTACTAAAATGCACTGGATAGACAAGGACACATAAATCTACCAAATATACTGCTCTCCCTCCTTCTCTGTGTCTCCTGCCCTCCATGCTCAATAATAACAATGGAGATGCTTCACATGAAGTGTTCTTCAGGTGAGCGGGAGGTCAGATGTGCAGAGATTTACTGGAAGTCCAGTCTGAACAGATCCCAGAGGCAAAAGTTCATGTACAGGGAAATTGTTCTTCACTATAAGCAAAGAACCCACGTTTTTTCTTGTGACTGATTGCTTTGCCCATTTCTTCTTTGACCTTATCTTCAGCTCCTCCCCTTCAGTATGTAGCCTACTTCTCATAGCACCAGCATCACCATTATTTGTTACATAGTGTACTAAAAGTGCAGAAATGGAAATAAAAGAAATGGTCTTTGGGTGTTTTTTTAAGCAATAAATTAGCACACAATTTTGATGGATTGTTGACTTGATTTCGCCTTTCTGCCAACAGCAACTTTCTAAAATTGATGTCTCAGGACATAAATGAGTTTAAAACAAGGACATATATCATGCATTACAACCCCTATTTATTCCCAGTGGAGTTTTACACTGATCACCATGTTTGTAATGATACTGTGTCAAGTTGGAGGTGATATACACAGATTTTCTGTTTTTTGACAGGGAGACCTTTTCTGCTTGAACAAATGGTAAAGAAAGAAAGTTGAACTTGTTTAACTTCCACAGTTAATTGCATTTCTGTCATCCAAAAAGACAGGAAGTTTCATTTTCTTCGTAGCCCACTCTCCAAATCCAGAAAAACATCTTTATAAACTGGTATTAAATGTGACTACAGATTACTGGAACCACGCTCTTATAGAGGATGTTTCCTTTCCTCTTATTTTCATTGCTGAGCTACACTGCAGTTAATTTAGTTTGCATAAGAAAGGCATCATACTTAACAGGAATAAAGCAGACTGGATGCTGGAAAAGTGACTCACAAGCACTTTCTAAAAAAAGGAGTAGAGACAATGAGAATAAAATAAAAGCATCTAAAAACACTATTGATCAATTATTGAAGGCAATATCACCAGCAAAAGAACATGGAAATGCAAGAACAGAGTATACAATTGATAATAAAGACAGGGGTTTAAATGAAGTTACAGAGCTCAGGAAGTGCTGTAATAAGCCTGAATTTAGAGTTTGTGAGTGGGCAGGATTGTGTTGTTGCCAATCAGTGATTACGATGTCAAATAAATTTCTAAAAGCATTTTGTTCCCAGCTTCCAGATTCATCCTTCTTAAAACAAGAGGATCATACTCCCAATGTGCTGAAGCAATTGCTCTTGCCCACCAGCACAACGTCTCTTGTATCCAGAGTTTTAACTAGGACAGGATGTGGCATGTTAAAGAAAATAACATTTCATTGTAAAAAACAAAAACAAAAAAGACTTGACCACAGGGAATCTAGCTTTCTTCCTACACATATTTTCTTTAGGTACATAACCATAGAGACAGATATCCTAGACCAGTATGACACCACACACAAGACCCCATTTCCTCCCATATGAGCTGGAGATTTTTGGATGGATGCGTGTTGGTTTTCCAATCATTTGATTGGCGTTGGACCAGCTCAAGGATGCATGTGCTCTGAAAAAGGGGGTCTTCCTTTCACTTGCTGTTTATCCGATCTCCACACATGGCTGACCATGTCGTGAGAAATTCCCCATGGAGGTGAAAAGCCACACCTCTCTACGTCGTCTCTGTTTAATCTACAGTAGCTGTTCATAATATCTTGGATGTCTTTATTTCATGCGTAGTCTGAAAATCAGGTCAGGACACATCTGAGACAGCAGAGCAGTGGGTGGTTACTCAGTTTGAAGTCGAGCAGATGTTTTCTCTCTTTGACATTTCTACAGTTAATTTGAGCTAGTACGTTGTTGTTTTTTTCTCCTCTCACATTTATCTATGTTAAAACACACACAAGGCATCACCAGATGCTTTGCTGTTATCACCTGCATGTGTCCTCCTAACTCTTGTGATAAAGAATTTTAGATCTTTAATTATACAAATCCTGTTTACTTTTAACATAATTAAACCCACGGTCGTCATCTTGAAGTTGCCAAAAACACCTGGATGTAAAATTAGTTTAATGATGAGATCATAAAACCCAGATGGAAATGTTCAGTGTTTTTTCCATCAAGAGATAACAGTAAAGTCAGACGTGTTACGTGATTTTGTGTCACAGCCTCTTTTGGCACGATCCAGCTGCTGTCATCCAGATGCAGTCCTAGTCCATCATCCTTTCATCTACATACTATCCTACTTTGTGATTAGTCACAGTCTTGATAAAGGAAATTGGTAAGAATGTATACTGTTAATGCCTATAGTCAAAGTTTATCACTGTTTTGATTTATCTTGTGTTATTGACTGTTGGATTGAACTCAACCAAGTCAATCTCTGGCCAATGCCACATAGATGACCTTTGACCTAAAGCTTTGCTGTGGGATGACATAGGAGGTAGAGTGGTGATCTTAAAAGAGTTAACAAGGGAAACCGATGCATATCTCTCAAAATCAGTGCCATTGCTGTAAAGGAAACAGTACAGTTGGTTTAATAACGCTTCATCAAATATTCAAAACATAAATATTTTTTATGATCACAACAATGTTTGAAACATCTAAGATGCCCTTCTGACAAACACTGTAAAGCTTAATTAGTGCAAACATAATTAGTGATTACTCATAAGAAAATTAAAATTGACCACATGTTGTTTACTTGAGGAAAGTTTTACACTGGTACATTAGCCACATATTGTAGGTTTCACTCCAAGTAATAAAAATAATTTTATTGGCTAGTTTTGCGGATTTCAGATAAACAATTTAAAGATTTAATCAACAAATAAAGTCTGGTGCATTATTGTTATAGGTAGAATTAAGAAAAAGCTTTTCACTCTCTCACTTTCAACCAGCTGTGTAAAAAATGGCCTTTGGGGAACAACAAACATAAAAGCACATCTCTCAAGGCTCAAATAAAATTTTATGCTATTATTTATCTGCATCATAAAAGCCTCAGAGACAGTACTTGATGGTCACAGGACCAAATTGATTGGATGTGAGTGTTTGCTTTCAGCTAAATGCATGGCCAAACAGGCGGTCATGTTTTTTATACCCTTGCTATTTATGTGGTTTTTAGGGATGGCATTGATGGTTTGTTGGCCAATGTAGTGCAGACTGAAATATAAAACAACTATTACACAAATGTCCATAAAATTCTATCCACCAGCTGGTTGACGTTTGTGCTGCATGCAAAAATTTAAAAAAAACATCTTGACAACTTTGTAGAAAAACTGTCATTTACTAGAGACACAGGTTAAAATGTTGAAATGGTCCTTTACTTTAATTTTTGTCCTGTCACTCATCAGCTCTACATTGCTAAGTTTTTTTTAAAACTATTGTTTTTCATATCTCTTATCAATTTAACCTTGTATGCAACATAACTGTAAGAGCCACAAGTATATAAGTTATGCAGATGGAGTTTACGACAAGTGAACATGCCGTAATGCAGTTTTGGGGTTTTGAATATGGCGGTGCCAAAAGAAAACCGTTAAAATGTCATTGCAGTTTGGATCGTAATAATTGTTTTCTTACCGTGTTAAAAGTGAATGATTACTCCAAAAAAACGGACCAGGCTGAGTTTTAATATTTAAATCACCCGCTGTGATTCTGGCAAATGGAAATAATCAATAATAATGAAGTTTTCCAGACCAAGTGTGAATACAATGGGATTTCACAATTAATGTTGGATATAAATATGAGCGTTTGGAACAGGATTTTGGAAGACAGTAAAACAAGACAGTAAAACATCTTATACAACCAGATATTTCATTTAACATCTTATGCAATATGCAGCAGGCTATTATAACAATATGTTACTTAACCACTCAACAAATATAACAAAGACTAAACCTCAACTATCAAAGCAGCAGTATTCATCTTCACGTTCTCTTCCAGCGTTGCTCGATAGATATCTCATCTGCTCTTTTATCTTTTTCCTATTTGAATCCAACACAATTAACTGTAAAACAGCTGAGGTGGGAATAACATGTGGTGTCACGACTTTTTCCCTTCTTCCCTGGCAGAGACAACAAAACAGAGACGCAGATGTTTAAGCTGGAAGTGGGAAGGCGGCAGTCGTGTTGAAACATGCATGTTTTATATTTATCCATGCTGAGTGTACATGCATCAGTAACATTTGCATATTCACTCCCCCTCTGTGTCTCCGTCCTCACAAACATTTTTCATTTCACCCCTCTTTTTTTTCCATCCAGTGTTCTGCTTTTCATTCCTTCTACTTTTTCTTTTTGGCATCCACGGCACGTGCACACGTACCCTCCACCACTGTGTTTTCTCTGGTCACTTAACACTCGGCGCGATTTCAAACCTGAGAGGTGGCATTCTTTGGCTCATTGCATTAACTCGAAGCTCTGTTTGCACGGCGGCCTGTCAGGGCTCGTGGCTAGAGGCCGGAAAGGGATCCAACTGATGTGGCAAGACGAGAGAGAGAGAGAAAGAGAGAAGAAGAAGAAGAAGAAGAAAAGAGACAGATAAAGAGAGAAAAGAAGAAAGAGAGAGAAAACAAGGAGGTTGCTGTGAAAAGGTGTGGGAGATCTGGGTCAAAAGGACAGTGTGCGGGCGAGTGGGGTGAGGTGTGGTGTGAGCAGGGGTGGGTGTTGGGGGTGATCATCCCCATCACATGTTCCACGGTGTCCTGCAGTGTGGATGGCTGTGGGCTAAGTACACACAGCACACTCAACCCCATGCCCTTCCTGATGCTTTGATTTTCACCGCTCTCCTTCCTCCACAACCTCCACAACATGCCCATACAGACACCACACACACACAGAGACAGACACAACTGTACTAAGTGAGGTTGATTCATAGAAATGTTCAAGTTGGACAGGGGTTGTCATTGAGATTGTAAAGACTGTGAATGGCAGGTTGTCTTTTTTTTCTACTCCTCTACAGTGTAGGATGGTTGTCAGAGTGATAAATGATAATTGCATGATGTCATCTTTAAAATTATGGCTTTGCATTGTCTTCATGTTCAACTACCCGCAGAGAAAAGCTGCAGAGAGGGGGGTGGGGGAGCTGTGGGGGGGAGTTGCTAAACCTCACTGTCAAATATGTCATATTTTGGACATTCACAACTTGTTCACAATTTGTGAACATATGAATAAATGTCTGCATGTAAAGCTCTCAAAAGAATCCCTCAGTTGTGGCTTTTTGCCTTTAATGCTAATGTGGTGCTTTTTGTTTGTCAGGCGATCTGTATGCAGGCTGCGGCGGTCCGCATTTGCATCTTTTGACTCTCGGTTTATCCGATTTCCCACTAAATCTCCAATTGTGTGGTCTCAAGTTCTCCTGCAAACATGCAAACATGTGACAGTAATGTTGCTTTATCTTTTCCAGACGTAAATGCTCCTTAAAAGTAGATCTAAGATGTTTTTTTTAGAGAATTGGAGTGAAGCTAAAACTGCAAGACAAAGGACAAGAGGTACAACAGTCCTACTCAAAAGCTGACGCTGGCTTTAGCGCTTCATTAAATACGAGTCAAATCCCATCTTGTCTGATCTTAACAGACAAGACAGGGGCTTACACTGGGGCTGTAGGGCACAAAAATAAACAGTGACAGGCAGGAGCACTGCAATGACCTTGCAAATGTGACAGTTCAGGTTCCTGTCACTATGCCTCCAATTGATCATGCGCCCTGGCTACTTGGCCAAGGGGATGTCCCTTTGGCTGACTGGCAAGCGCGCGTGATTCTTATCCGGGAGGTGTGGGTTCAATCCCCACTCGGGCCCTCTTCACCTTGCCACACAGATGAGACTCAAGGCTGTCTGCAAAACAGATTGGTCACTGCTTGGAAAAGCCTCCCCCTGTCTGTATGTTCTGCACATGTCACAGAAGAATGCTTTGAGCCGAGGCCAGCAACATCCACTTTTTGAGATGCATAATTCAAATGCGTCCGTCTGCCAATCATTCCCTCTCCGCAAAACAGGGGAGAAGGAGCGGGAAGCCAGACGTGTTTGATAATCAGTAAACACTGCTGTGCTCTGCGAGAGAGAATCTGAAACACAGATTAAAGTCTCTCTCACATACCCTGCACTTGGAGCTTTCCCACACTGCAGCTAAACTTTTTAAGCAATTAGACATGAAGTGTTTGTGTCAACATGTTTTGTTGTTTTTTTTTCCATGTCCGGAGCTACTTACCCTGTAGGAGAAACATTCTCCGATTAGAAAGTTAATGTAAACATCAGAGCAAGTTGGTTCTTGCTAATGGCACAAAATGAAGTCAGAGCTGAAATGTCATATTTAAGGAATTACATTCAGCATGTGAGAAAAGGGATTTTCCCTTTAACAAGCGCTGCATGTCAGAAACCATGACTCTCTCTCTGGCTCTGTCAGCTGCTGTCCATATTTTATTAGGAAATAATAACTAGCATCACTGTACACCAAGATTAACAAAAAACATACTTGCTTCATTCATAAAAACAGTGCAAAGTAAATTATTGTTTTAACCCGGAGGACTATTCTTCACATGAACTGAGCAACCTCTTTTTTTCTCTATATCATCTCATTTCTCAAAATACATTCCCAAAAGCTATGCACAGTGGTGTAAATATATCTTTTTATGTAAATTAAGGACTTTAGATGTCAACATGCTGATATCATCTTTGAAACAGTGGCTATAGGACAGTTTGGAAAACTTTAGACAGGCTACACTGGTTATGGTTCTGCGTTGGCGTCTTGCAGCTTCTCAGCTTTGATCCAGTTTAAATGCTCCAGGAGTTTGTTACTGGAGGAGTAAACTCTTAATTTTTTTTTTTGCTTTGAGTTTGTGACGGTCTAAGAGACATGAGTCACCGTGTTCTGGTAAACAGGACTATTTAAATTAATGGTTTTGTTTTCTTGCTGAGCCTTAGATGAGCAGACTGATAGAGGGCCAGGCCGCAGTGGAGGTAGCATTTCCCCAAATGTCAAACTATTCCTTTGAATATTAGCTAATAATAATTCTGCCTCTGCGATGGCCTGACTCTGGGATTATGAGAAAGGGCGAAGGGTGTGACTCCGCTTTTCTTACTGTCTGTTCTTGTGCCAGTCCTTCTGCTGTAGGTCTGCTGTGTGATGGGGCATGCTGGAAAGGGATTGGGGGCACATTTCACACCTTGGGGGCAGCTTGGTGGGGGGTTGGCAGCGGATTGATGAACAGAGTGCACCTGGCTAAAAAGGAGAGGTCCCCCAGCCTCCCCCAGTTCAGACACGGTTTACAGATCAAAGGGGGGTAATCCCTGCTTCATCCAGTCCCACACTCCTCCTCTTCCTCCTCCGACACCGTCTCCTCCTTGGAGTCCTCGGAGTTGAAGTGATTCGTGTCGTGTTTGTTCTACTTCTTCGACAATCTGCAAAGTACCGCTCTCTATGAAACACACCTTATCTTCCCTTCCCTATATGGTTGAACTACCTGCTTCACCCAGTGCCCATGGTGAACCCTGGAGCCCTGGCTGTGGGATTTTCTGACTCATTAGCTCTGCTCAGTCAAGTGGAGCAGCCTGCAGATTCCTTCCAGCCAAGTTCATCAACCCAGCCAGCAGCTCCGACTGTGAGGTGATAAGAGAGAGGGGGCTCCAGCCATCGGACCCTGCCGCGACTTTGTTTAGTGTGAAATGAGATGAGCAGGAGGGGGACAGGGAGGAGCAGGAGGGCAGAAGATGGGAGTGCTAATCAAGGCCTGCAGATGGGTTTTGATGCAGTCGGATCTGGGCAGCGGGGCAGCTCTGCACCCTAGCGCAGTGCAGCGTATTTAACACAGCTTAGCAGTGTAGTTACACGAGTGTTAACGCCTGTCAGTTACACGGCTGCTCGTCTTGGCAGCAGGTGTCTGTTTGACCCTGGTTCTAATGTGCAGACGGTGTCCTGTTGACCCGGACTGTTTGAAGGAATACGACGAGCGCAGAACAACATGGAAAGAAGGGGAACACCTTTTCACACCCACATTCTCAAAAGGTTTAAAGTTGACCTGAACTGTTAGAAAGATGATGGTTGCTCTCATCACACGTTCTCTGACATTTGAGCATTGGCTCTTCAGACGTATCCCGAATGAAACAAAGTTGAAAAGGCTCTCGAGGTTAATTGTTCTGGGGAAGCGTGGATGTGTCCGGAGCTTTCTTATCTTTATCTTTTGAAATTAGCCAGTTTCTGGCTGGATTAAAAGGAGCACTCTGCCAAAAACCAATAGTCTCTGTAGAACTGGGTGATAAGTCATGGGTATCTTTTTATTTGAAGCGACACGATGCTAAAAAAAAAAAAAAAGAAAATCAAATTCCACTTTGACGGCTTTAGAGAGTGGCCAACCAGAGAGCACGTTTTGCAAGTTTTGCGTGCATAAATAAATCAAAGAAGAAGGCGGAAGGGAAGAAGAAGGAGGAGAAAACAGCAGAGAGAGTGAGTTAGTAGTTAGTTGGTGAAGAAAAGTGAGAAGTTTTTGAGTTATAATACATAATTCCGGACAAGTTTTTTTGTCCTCGGAGGCCACCGCCACTTTGCAGACGGGAGGTGTGAGTGCGAGTGAGTGAGTGAGCGCTACAGTCTAGAATCTGAATGCTGTATGTCACGATTTTTCTACCATTTTACACACTGGAACTTTAAAGTCCAATTTTGAGTCAACAACTCTCTGTTGTAAAGTTTGGCAAAAGCCTCTGAGAAGGACCACCATAAAACGAAGAGAAGGAAAAGTCAACGCTTGTTGATGTGTTCAACAATGGAAAAAGTGGTTCTTGTACCACTGTGACATTGTGACCCTGAAATAAAACAGCAGGACATGTAAGGCGAGTGTGTTGCGATGTGCCACTGCTATGAATAAAGTATGGGTTACATGTTTTGCATGCTCCACCACTCACCCCGACCTCCTATCCATGGGAGGTTTTGCAGCGCCGTAGAAAAACAATGTTGCACCACTTTGCTTCTCAGAGACAACAGTCATAAATCACACATCCACCCGAGGTCCGTGTCAGGTACAGCTAAACATAGCAAGTGTTGTTTTAGGCGACTGAACAAACAGTTTTGCTTTTTTTTTTCCTGCTGCAGCAGGGGTTTGAGAGCCTGATGCCGACATTATTTGTGGGCGATTTCTTTTTGCAGAAAGTCGGTCACCAAACGGTCACAGGAATCCCTTGGAAATGTAGTGAAGTCAAGCTGAACTAAGCTACAAACTTTTCAGAGCCAACCTTTCAAGTCTGTAGCCAGCGAGTAGTATTTGATTCTTAAAAGTTTAGAACGAGATGTCGGTGGAGTAAAGAGCACAGCGACATCTTTAAGCCCTTAATCTTTAATTTTCCAAGCAGGAGAGAAAATACAGATTTCTGTGCTTAAGCTTCTGAGATTCATGTGTTAAAGTGATGTTGGATTCACAGGGTCCCTCTGTTGGACGCTGCAGTCAGCGTTGGCCCGTTACAAGACGGCACGGTCCAGAAACCCAGTAACATCGCAGTACAAACCTCACAGGTTGGTGACACTACTGTACAGCAGGTAGGCTGAGGGGGTGGTGCTGATGTAGGTGTTTGAGCTGCTGTATTAGATTCCACATTTTCAACAAACCAAACTTTTGGCAGCAGAAAGCCACGCTACCTGCACTCACATCAGGCTGAACAGAATAAACAGCAGGACTGTTCCGAAAAATGGGCCAAGGTGCTGAAAAGATTAAATCTCTTCCTCTTAATGGGAATACTTACCAGCTTCCTGCTTTGTTTTACCCATTGCTGGACTGTGGCCTCCGGTGTTGTTCACAAATGTGTGCCTTATTTGCCTTGGCGCCGGAGCCGTTTCTGTTTTGGAGGAACAGTGGGGCTTAACAGATATAGCCCCGGTGTAATGGGTAGATCGAGTGTCCTTGTGTCCGTGCTGTAAATAAATGCAGAGGAATTAGAGAGGACAAGGAGGAGAAGACGCCGGTCTCTGGAATGACGGCACACGGTGTATTTATCGCCGACACACTTGACCTGCAAATGTGGCAATGCATCACACACAGGAAATTAATGAGGAATGATAAGAAACTGGCATAAAAACAGATCAAGAGCATGGAGGTGGGAGGTGGGTATGTGAGCTCCTTTGCAGCTTTTATTACATTACAAACTTTTGGACCGTCATCTTGTTTCATTTAGGTGCATTCCCCACTATTTAGCATTTATTTTCCTTTGTGATCTCCAGGAGAGAAAGGAGCCAGTGTGTAAATCCACCAGCAGGCACTTCACAGAACATGAGAGGCTCAGATAATAGCTGGATGTCCTCACTATAGTGTGTGTGTGTGTGTTTTTTTTTCTTTTCTTTACTCGCGCCACAGGCTACTCATTTAGAGGAAATTGTTCACAGATCTTAACTCGATCACTGTCTTGATCAACAAAAGGTTTATTTTCATTTGATTCCTTCTTGGACTTTGTCACTGACTTTGTACTGTTTTCATCTTCCTGCCCTGGTGAACACTTGCGGCAGCTGAGTTTCACCTCCTCTTGTCTTCAGTTGAAAGAAGCGCCAGATGAATTTGTAACATGGAAAATGACAGAATTATCAGTTTGGTAACTTTCCTGCTCTGCTGGTTTAGATCATTTCCCGGCCTTGGGCTCACTGACATGACAGTGGAGAAGACCTATTTATCTGATTCTCAGTAACGAAGTGAAAAAGTGTATTTCCCAAAATCTCTAACTATTCTTTCTTAAACCAGCCGTCCTTATCGAGCTAAACATATTTCTTTCCAGAAAATATTGTTTCAGCAGTGTTTTCTCATCAGTAGGTTGAATGTATGAGTCTCATTAGATATTGTAGTGTTTATACGGTTTCAAAGCTACTAATGAGGACTTTTACAGATTCTGTTATTGTGGGCTTTCATTCAGTCTCTTTATAGATCGCATTACATAATGTAACCACAGCTGACATAACCTCTGTCTTGGCCTGTTTAATGTTTGGGTTTCCATCCTGTCTTGTGTCCAGCAGAGCCTGTCGACTCAAAACAGTCTGGAGACTTGTGACGTTTTTGACTCCAGGGGCATCGCAGTCTAGACTTCCTGGGTATTATTCGCATACAGGTGGACAACAGGATGTGGCCCCCAAGAAAATATCCAACGTTGTGAGTGCTGACTCGTACCTCTAATAGGAAGAAGAACCACAGCATACGTTCAAAACATATCTAGTTATCCCCCTATGAAGTACATACAGACAGGAAGTGAGGTGTCCTACCGGGCCACAAGCACCAAGCCGTTTTATTTCAACTGTTGAACATCTCAGGGGGTTGTATGAGAAACATATGGAAGACCAGTACAATTATAGTCAAGTCATATTCAGTCATTTCTCTGTCAATAACAAATTTGATAGGAGAAGATAAGTCTTCAGTCTCAAAAAGTAGGTCCATCTCAAAAACTTAATCACACTTAATATCAAAACGCACTTCAGAAAACAACATATATTTGCAATAATATACTAGTAATAAGAAAGTGCAAGTTTTGAAATGTTTATAGTTTTGCTTTACCATAGTCAAACAGGAATAACAAGTGCAGTTGATGGCTGTTTTCAGTGTGATTGCTCATTAAAGTGGATAATAAGTGACTCAAAACAAACTGGTGCCCATACGTGTTTGCATCCCAGTGTAGCAGTGTGTCTCACACATGGGTTTCTAATGTCTTTGGCGACCAGCAAAGGTGATTATCAAGCTTTGGTGATCTTATTATCTTTGGCCAAACAGAGAGTAACAGTGTAACGGGATCAGTTTGTTGTTGCTTTTTGGCCTTTTCAAGAGATTTGTTGATTAAAAAGAAAAAGACAAAACCAAAAACTTTCACTATGGTTTTCTGGTTTTTATATACACCTCGTTAAAAGTTAGATTAATGGAGCTTTATACTCATTGTTCAAGACAACAAAATTACACAAACCTCCTCATGCACAGCAGATGTAGGAAAATAATAACTGATCAAAATCTTGAGAGTGGTTTGTAAAATACCAAGAGGAGAAAGTATAAAAGTGCTTGGCTGATGTTGCTCTGATTTCACACTGATTCCATTAGCAAAGTATATATAACAGTACTGGGCTTGCTCCAATTGTCGCACAGCGATTGCACAAAGTGATATTGGTTTAATGTTCCACAGTCATTTGTTGGCGCTAATTCAGTGGTGGAAAGTAACTACATCAACTGAATTTACTCATATTTGAGAATTTTATGCTTTTTTTTCTTTTCATTTTTTACAGCTTATACTGTATTCTTTCTGAGGGAAATGCTGAACTTTTTACTCTAGCCTACTATAAATTTGACAGCTATACTAGGTTGTTGTTTTTCTTTAGCATATACAGATTTTAAGATTTCCTCTTGAAACTTCTCAGATGGTTTCATTTAAATATCTATGATGGCCAAAGACGTAAAAATGAATAAATAAATAAAATTTCACAAAACCAGAGACTAGACAAAAGTCTTGAAAAATGAAAATGTCTTTCCACCCCCTCATCTCATAAATCAAAAGTAGGTCTGTAGAACCCAATAATGTAATAAAAAACTTTCACTTGAGTGGATTGAAAATGTAATAAAACTTGATAATGTAATAATTTTCCAATAATGTAATAAAGTGCATTTCCCAATACACTTTTAACCAATAATGTAATAAAGTATTACATTAACGGGAGGTTATTACATTATCAGGTTAGCCTTCCATTTCAAGGGACCTGATAATGTAATAATACTCCAATAATGTAATAATTTAACAGGAGATCACCCATTACTTGGTTTCAAGTGGTGTGTTCAAGGTTATATTTCTGGGTAAGCAAAGGCTATGCTCGAGAAATGGAAGGCTAACCTGATGATGTAATAACCTCCCGTTAATGTAATACTTTATTACATTATTGGTTAAGAGTATATTACATTATTGGGAAATGCACTTCATTACATTATCAGGTTTTATTATATTTTCAATCCACTGAAGTTAAATTTTTAATTACATTATTGGAGTTATGTCATTATCGGGGATTTATTACATTATCGGGTTCTACAAGGGTTCCACAATTGTCATGGGGTGGTGTTAAGCTCAGTTGGTAGAGCACCCGCCTCATGTGTTGAGGTTATAATCCTCGCTGCAGGCGGCCCCGGTTTGAATCCCGCATCGGACAGTCCTATACTGCATGTCATTCCCCCCATCTCTACCTCCCATTTCCTGTCACACTCTCAACTATCCTATCTAATAAAGGCATAAAGAGCCAAAAAAATATACTTAAAAAAAAACAAACTATAATTGTCATGTAATATAACACATCAAAAAAGTTTCTGCAGGACTTTATACTTTTACCCAGTAGTGACACTTTTGCTTAAAATGATCAAACACGGCTGTAGGGAGCTGTTGGAAATCTTAAAGGATAACTTTCGTTTTTTACAACCTGGACCTTATTTCTAGCATCAAATACAATCATTTAATCACCCTGACAAGTTTGGTGTCATTTGGAGTCGTTTTGACGAAATTAGCCCCAATCCGTATATCCGTATAATGCGAGAACACGGGGCACCCAAGGCAGCCTCTAAATAACACATTATCCGCCGCAAAATTTGTTCATTTCGCCAATATTTTGTGATGATACACTAGTGTCATTCCCCTCCGAGCCCGTGGTGGCATGTTATCAACATCCGGCTCCTCCAGGCTGACCTACTAACCGCTGATCTGGATGATGTCATCTCCGACGGCGGCGCGGCGCGGCTAACTTGCTATCGCTAATGCTATGGTCCGTTTCTGCATGTTTCTGACTCGTCAGAACAAAATGAGCAGCTGGATGAAGTTCAGCTTCGGTCAGCTTCCACAGGCTTCCTCTCCTCAGCCTGGATCCTCACTACAGCTTTGGCTAGTTGAGCTAAAAAGGACCCAAATGCCGAAGCGGAATGATTATTATCAGAACGAGCCGGGCACCGGTCGGAGATGACATCATCCAGATCAGCGGTTAGTAGGTCAGCCTGGAGGAGCCGGATGTTGATAACATGCCACCACGGGCTCGGAGGGGAATGACACTAGTGTATCATCACAAAATATTGGCGAAATGAACTAGTTTTGCGGCGGATAATGTGTTATTTAGAGGCTGCATTGGCTGCCCCGTGTTCTCGCATTATACGGATATTTTGCACTTAAAATTTGATCAAACGACTCCAAATGACACCAAACTTGTCAGGGTGATTAAATGATCGTATTTGATGCTAGAAATAAGGTCCAGGTTGTAAAAAACGAAAGTTATCCTTTAAGGTCAACCCACAACCATAAGTGTGGGCAGATTTTTCACTCAGCTCCCTGTTGGTTCAACGATGTGAGCGTCTCTTATCTCTGAGCACTGACCAGGCTCCACCAATCATTTAACTGTACCTCACTCCAGATTAGGGTGCTCCCACGGATGCCTCTGATTTCGGGTCATTCAGAAAGCAGATGAATGGAGTCTTTTCAGACAGTTCACTCACGCTGTCGGAAAAGCTTAATCTCGTGTCCTTTTTAATCCAAGAAGTGACCTAAGACTTTGTTCTTTTATGTCTATGTAACATTACTCCTGGCAGCTTGGACGCCATACACATATGAGGTAATGATGATGAAGTCTTCATCTGCGAGCCAGCCACACCAAACCTGGCTGTAATGTCAATAGCAAACACATGAGGTAGTGATGATGGTCCGGCGTCTGTGTCAGGAGCCTGGCTCTGTATAAGCCATGTTGTGGCCGACAGGTGGCACCGCTTAGCTCTGCCCCAGTGGACACAGACGCTTCAGGGCAGGAAGCACTGGGCTATTTTTTGCCATGGTGACAGTAGATGGTGACACGGGGCAGCTGATGGATGGAGAAGTGTCTGAGCTTAAAGTAGGTCTGACATGTAAAGGTCCTCGCCACCCTTGAGTTGCTGGTAAAAAAGGACAAAGGGCATGTTCAGTTTACTGGAAGTGGAAATTTACGGAGACGTGACTGTCATTGTTTCTATGAAACCTTAAAGATGAAATTTATTGGGGCGGTGTTTGACTCAGTTGGTAGAGCACCCGCCCCATGTGCAGAGGCTATAGTCCTCGATGCAGGTGGCCCTGGTTCGAATCCCGCGTCAGATGGCCCTATACTGCATGTCATTCCCCCCCGTCTCTGCCTCCCATTTCCTGTCACACTCTCTACTATCCTATCAATAAAGGCATAAAAAGCCAAAAAAGATTAAATGTATCCCTATTTCGACGTGGAAATCGCCAAAGGCCCCACAATATGATGTCATGACCGTATTTAAAGTCACAATACAAGTTTTTTAAAAGTTTTTGAGAGAGACAGGAAGGTTAGGACATGGGACACATTCCTGAATAGTTGATCACTGAGCACCTCCACAATCTTGTTTGTATTGCAGTAACATATTGTGATACATTGTGATTTATTTCCTTTGGCCACTGCAAATTATGTTCCGAAAGGAAATCTTTGTCCACATCTGTTTTATCTAATAAGGTCAATCAGGACAGACTAATAGGAAGAAAGTCCTATCCTTATTGTGCATACAAATAGACAAACAGAATTTGACGCTAGTTTAGAGTAGACGCTGATTGGTAGGAGAGAGAGGAGATGGCAGCCTGTGATTGGATGAAGTAAGTGAAGAGGGCGGAGCGAGAAGATAGAGGGTAAGCTTCGGATAGGCATGTGCTTAAGAGATCTTCTTGTCTGATAGAGATGCGTGGATAGGCAATTATTTCATCCGCAACCGCATCACAAAAGTCGTCATCCACCATCCACCCAAACCAACGTTTTTTCCAAACCACACCCGCCTGCCATCCGCCCATTGTGGTAGGCCATTATCTATCATATATGGATGAGGGGGGTCGGGCCGTATGAGTTTCACTTCTACTGTACCGCACACTGCATGTGCACCCGGCCCATGTGTTGAGGCTATAGTCCTCTGCAGGCAGCCCCGGTTCGAGTCCCGCGCCGAGTGCCCTATCCTGTGTCCTTCCCCCCCTTTCTGCCTCCAATTTCCTGTCTCTCTCAACTGTCCTGTACATTAAAGGCAAAAAAGCCCCTAAAGATAGATTTTTAAAAAAACAAAAAAAACTCTGTATATATATTTCTTAATTGGTTCAACTGCCACCCGCCCGAATCTAATTAAAATATATTTTGTCGTCGTGTCACCCGCCCGACCCGCGGTTTATCTGCGGACTCCGCGGTTGTGTCCGTAAACCGCGCATCTCTAAACTTTCGCTCTAAAGTCCTCAGTCTGTTCATCTCACGTAAATCATTTTTATTCGTGCAATATGAGATTGTCACGTAGGCGGACTGACCAACACACTAAAAAAAATCTAAAATCAGCACTTACATTAAACAGACAAGTTTATAGAACCAGATACTTTTATCAGGTGGAGACCAAATCAGAGCTAAAACGTTTATATTATTCAGAAACGCGACAACTCTAAATTAATTATGAGGTGCTGCCATCAAGTGGCCATGAAATCAGTTACTCCAGGACTTGACCAGTTCTCCACTATCCTAGTACAGTAGGAAGACATCATTCATATATTGTTGTACTCGGGCTTAACATCTGTAATGTAAAACTGATCTCTTTTGTCTTATTTTTGGCTCAGATGTTGGATCCTGTCTGCTTCTTGTTCATACCCTCTCACCTCCCTCCCTTCCTCCCCTGGATGTGACTTTGGAAACCAGGCATCACAGCAGGTTCCCTTCTCCTTCAGCAATAAATGTATGTTGTTGCCCCCCACCCCCCACCCCCACACCCCCAACCAACCTTCCACTCCTGCTGAAACTGGTAACAATTTTCTGTGCAGTTGTTTCTAATCTTCCTCAGAATTTGTGTTTTGTGTGTTTGCTCTCCCACGGAATAAATAGTAAGCCTGTTTTTCATTGTTTTTGTTTGAAGATTTTAAGTGGATGCACTTGGGCCCCACAGACGGGCGGCTAGTTTGGCTGCAGCTTCATGCACAGGTAAGAAGAAGAACGTGAGGACATCTTAAGAGAGGAAGGGGCTCTACCCTCAGGTGGCGTCACGGGGGTTGTGCAGAACTATAGAAAGAGAGATATTTATCACCAAGACACATGCAAAACACATAAACTGTGTCACTTAAAAAAAAGAGAAGAAAACAGGATGTTTCCTGCTTTCTCTCTTTCCTACTCAACCTGTGCCAGACAGATTTTTCAAACATTCAGAGTGTTTGTTGAAAACCAGTTGGAGTAGCAGATGTGCACTGTATACTAAAAGTCTGCTGTCTTAAGAATAGCTTGCCTTTAGATTTTCTAAACTTTCTGGCACTGGCCTCGACTTCATGGTTGAGCAGGCGGAGTCAAAATCAAAGGGAATCCATAAAGCCAGAGAAGAAGCACTCAAGATCCCAGCGATGCTTCTGTTTTCCAAACCCTATAGACGTATCACATGGGAGGAACCTGATGGTCCGTTTTCAGAGCCGCCATGCGTGAGTCGGATGTTATGACAGGTGCCGTACCTTAGTCAAATGAAAAAATTAACCCTGCGGTAGGGCTCCGTAGCTCGCTTAAAAACATCCTAATCTCTCTCTTTGAATCTGTGAGCTGATATGAAGGCAGACTAGAGGGAATCTGTGGACTGGGCGAATGTTTTTCAGTGAAAACAGAGGGGGAAAACGATAATTTACCACCCCCTAAGTCACTTTTGTGCTAAAAACCATAATTATATGATGAATGATGGTCGACAGACGAGCAGAGAGGGATGGGCGGAGGTCGACCTGAAAGGTAAAGCGGGCCTGCGGTCAGAGCAGACATGTGAAATATTTCTGTCCCTCTTAAAGTGTGGGAGAGGCAGCGGCGAGCTGGTGTGAAGTCTTTTCAGGGTTGGACACTTCCGCCAATGAAAGAGGGACATGTACCGATAAACCCTGATGCCTCTGCTGCCAGTATCGCCAAGATCGTTGTCGTGCAGCACTTTAACTCCTGCCTCCTGTTGTCGTTCCAGCACCTGTGTGAACTCCTCTGACAGCTACTTTTCTGTCTGAAAGTGGACCAGGCTACTACTCAAACGGTTCTCCAAGTCTCTCAGTTGAGTTTAATGTTTGTAAATTGCACTTCAGATACTTCCAAATATTATAAACTGTGTGTTTTCCACAGAAACCGTTTGGCTGAAGAAGCTTTCTCAGAGTCGTAAATCCTACTTGAGTCCATGCTGAGTGAAACTGTTGGACTGTAACACTTACTTGCTTTCTGATGAGACTGGTCTGTTTCTATACAACTGAACAGCAACGGTGAATAATGTTTAGGAAACATGATTGCATTGCATTTTATATTACTATACATGACTAATACAACATTATACTGTTGTAAGTTGAAATATTTGGCAACATCCAAACTGAGTTTATTCATAAAATGTTCACAGACAGCACATTTGTATTTGTCTTCCACTTGTAATTTATTTTTAATGGTTGCGTTTAAGTGCTTGGTAAGGAAAAAGATAGATCAAGGTCTGGTTTAATACAGAACAAGTTTATAGTGACTAAAAACACAACATGTTGATTTCCTTTTACCCAAACCACAATCTTTCTCAGACCACTTTTGTTGCAGAAATCCAAACACAGACAGATGTGAACTCCACTTCTTGTCCATTCACCACAACCTCATGTTGAGTCAAAAACTATTCAACCACCTCCTATGTTTCTTAAGAATCAATATTGAAGCCCAATGGCGTCATTTCTTAGAGACTTGGTTTGCATGAGAAAGTTATTACATACTTTCATTTGTGGGAAGCTAATATTAACAGTTTGCTATCTTAGCCTGGAAACAGAAGGAAGAAAAAGATGTCCAAAAGAAATAAAACTTGTTGATCGACGGCAACTGTGAACCTCAGTGGTGAACACATTACATGGCACTCTTTTAATATCACTTTATGTGAAAAAAAAAAATTGCAAGCAATAAAAACAAAGATCCCAGGAAGTTACTGCTTCCCGCCAAAACCCTCGGGCTATACTCACCTAGCCAATTTTTCATTTTAAAATGGCGTTGGTTCTGCGTCCACCCTAACACACCTGAATACGCATACATACCTCAGCAGTCTCGTACACTGAGCATATCATGAAGCGGTGTAAACAGGAAGCAGGATGTCGACTGCAGTTAATCAAAAAAACACGAACAAGGATCATCAGCTGAGGTGTTGAAATGCAGAATTTAACTGGACAACAAGGTCAGTAACACTTTTCTTTTATTATCCCTGTTGTTTTCGCTATTAATTGATGCTGATACGAGCCAATCGGGGAGTTTCCAAATGCTGTGGTTTTTTCCAGAGTCATGTGGACATGATGCCAAAACAAAAACAGAATAATGTGATTGTAGCATCTGTAGACACATAACCCACTGAGAAGTGATGAACTGTTGTGTTACGATGCTGATGAATGGGTGGTACTGCAATTGTTACCTTTTAGCAGGTGTGCAGCTAAGTTAGCCAGCTACCTTTGGTTGCTTCATACTTTATTAAAGGGAAAGTTAAACATTTTGTCCCATAGTCTAAGGAGTAGGTAGTTACCGTATTTGTCGGTGCAAGCTATTTTTAGAACGGCAGAGCAGAGCTGCAAGCTGCTCAGAGCTACACTATGGAGGCTCGGATGTCTTCCCTCATCAAATTCATCAAATACACAATCCAACAACTCCAAAGTGCGCTCATGTACAAGTTGTGACCTGCACATTCACCACGCTATGAGAATAATAATAACAGAACGTTACGAGACAGAGTTGTTTTAGAGGCAAATGCAGAGACTGCTTGACTAAAAACGGCCCCTGACAGGAACGCACATCAGCTCTTTTGCATGAATTTACCTCGAAAAAACAACTCCATCTCATAATGTTCCGTTATTATCTCATAGCGTGGTGAATGTGACTTTCAGTCTGAAATATAAACTAAGTGTTAATGCTCAACTTCCATATGTGAAGGCAGGAATTATGTGATATATGGCCCCCAGGATACAGTATGAACATGCAAGCCATGTGTGGGGAGTCGCAGGCTGCACGACACAACGATTTTCTATGTGACTTTCTCAACCTCTGTCACAATTGTTCAGCACTTTATCCTCGCTCATAGCTCATAGTGCTGCATGGCTTCAGCCAAATATATGGGATCAGGCCCTAAATTACTCACAGCCTAATGGTATCACTGCAGATAAGAGAACATGCCTTTCAAGCCATTCTCTCAAGCCTCTCGAGAAATTAAATGGGATTTTGTATGAGGAACATTGTAGTAAGCAAAGCATAAAGCCACTCTCTGTTCTGTAGCCAGCTCCTTGGAGAATTCACGCCAGACAGAGGATCAGCTCCACAGATGAAAGAGAGGTCAAGGTGTTTTTTTTTTCCTCCTCCTCCTTCTAGGATCAAGCTTCTCCTCTCCCTTTTTCCTCTCCTCCCTCCTCCTTTCCTTCACTCATCCCAAACTAAGTGCAGACAGAGCTCTGGAAATTGACAGATGAAGAATGATGTTGAACAAAGTCAATTAACCAGCAGCACTACATTTGTTGCATGCATGTAGTATTCTTTGACTTTTATTGTTTGTACAGCTTCTTACTTCAGTTAATTAGTTTATAATATTGGCCTTCAAAGCTCTGCCTACAGAGCATCTGTCCTGCAGAATCTTCCTAACACTTGACACGACCAAAGACTGTTGCACTGTGCTTCATAAACAAGTAGGGCTTGTGAAACACATGAAAAAAAAGCAGAGCGTGAACATTAGATAGACTGAGGGCCACTGACCTCACCACCATGTTAAATAGGACACAATATTATGCACTTTCTTGTTCAGTCAGATCCCGTGGACTGTTACGCTCATTTCTGTGTGCACAAAAGAAAAAAGCTAGAGCCGCGGGCAGCAATTCATCGTCCTTGCAGCCTTCGTGTCTGGTTATGTTCAGATGAAACAAATCAGATATGACTTATTCATGAATTACACTTTGAGATGTTGTTACATACCTTTTCTTTTTTGTACTTTTTTATTGAGCCAAGCTAACTGTTTCTACCTGCCTCCAATTTTTTGTTGTTTTCAAATTCAAAAGCTGCATTTGAAGACAGACTGCACCACACCGGTGCGCAAGCTGTCCCATTGTAGAGGCTCCTTCAAATACAAGCAAGGATCCGACAGGTCGATCCCTCGTGGCCCTACATATCCCAAGATACAATGTGTGCCAGAAAGCAAACAACACGGGTTGAGAGCCTCTTTTAACTGTAAGTGTAGATACTTTTGTAGACCTCATCCTCCAAAAGATGCAACCCCTGAATGGGATACAGCTTTTATGCTAAGCTAAGCTAATCACCTGATAGTTTTGTAAAAAAAAAAGAAAAAAAGAAAAAGGAACAAGGTGAGTGAAGGGTATTTCTCAACATGCATTTAATGTTGTCCCTCAAGTCTGAACTGAATCCCTCACTGCAATGGAAAGAGGAAAGATTTACTCCATTCATCAGTGTAGTCCCCTCAATATGATGTCATATCACCATGATTAATATGGTGCTATTCTACAGCTCTCTTGTTTGTTTTGGGTGATCTTTAAGCACCAAAACATTGATAGTTTGTAAAGGCATGTGAAGGTTAACAGTGTAATGTGGAGGGTAAGTGTTGAAGTGTTGGCTGGAGAGCTGAATGGAGGAAACTCATAGTGGTGATCTGGATAAAATACAGTGTAAACATCTCTGTGAATACTTTCCTCTGGGGAACATTTTTATTGAACTTTTCTTTATTTGAAGAGTGATGGCTCTGCCTCTTCATGTTCACGCAAGAGGAAACCAGAGAGACACTGAATGAGACCTGCTTTAGGTGTCAGCAGCATTAACTGTCCCGTCATTAGCTTTGCCAGCTCTGTATTCATTCATCATTTTTGCAGGGTCAGCTTGTTACATGAACAATCTTATGTCTCAAAGCAGCTGTTATATTTATCGCCTTCAAAACACTTCATTATTCTTGGGTGAATGGTGTAAATTCACATCCAAAAATAACTACAAAAGAGTGAAATGCTTCCATTCACATCTAATGAATCCCTCATGTTCTTTGGGTTGCCCATATACAGTGGAGCCACTTTCTCTTCAGATTTCCTCTGGATCTTACATTTGTTTCATTTGGAGGATGCACAACTTTCCTCGTTCGCCCTCCAGTTGGAAAGATGGGAAAACCATCAGAGCGTGCTGGGTTGCAGGCCTGCTTTAACAACAGGTGATCTTTAGAGCCACCTGGGAAAGACACCAGTGGATACGCACGAGTGGGATGTTAATTACATCCACAGTATAACGAGCGAAACGCTTTTCTCTTACTCAGCACATTTCCTCTTTTCCTGTTCCTGCCAGACAGTTGCTGTTCTTTTTTTCTTCTTCCTTGAGGATAATTAAATTTAAGTAGGCTACAGACACCACAGATTTTACAGGATCTGCTAATTGATGATGTTTTTTTTTTTTAAAGTGTCTTGACATTCAAACATGAGTCACATATAATGCAGCATTTGATTTTGGCAGCATTTGGATGCCTGAGGTTTGTTTTTGTGGGATTGGCATACAAAATTGAACACACACACACCTCTCTATCAGTGCAGCCAAACAATCAGAGGTATAATAATAACAATAATAATAATAATAACATTTCTTGGTAATTACCTTACAATAATTTACAACATGTTCATGGATAAAATAAGTCATCAGAAAGTAGATGATGTTGAGGGATCCTGCTTCAATGAACCATCAAACCTAACCATTCATTGCTTTGTGTAACCTCACTGTAAAATCCACTCCCAGACTCACACACAGCTAAAATTAAAAGCCAACATAAGGCAACACCTCCCTTTGCAGTGTGTGTGTTCCTCCTCTGTGCCCTCCTCTCCACCACCGCTGGGACTTCCACTTTCCTCACACACTCCCAAACTTCCTCTCAGCCCAAACACCCCCTTCACCCTGGACTCCCCTGGCCCCCTCTTCGCCCCTGCTTTCCCTCGGTCCCATAAGCTCTGTAAACCACCTCGCTACACACACGCACACACACACGCTCTTACATGGAGCATTGTCTCAGCTATATCGACTTCTCTGTACTCCACCATCTGTTAAGCACTCTCCCAGCTGTTGCCCACACTCTCCCCTTGCTCGGCAAAATAACAGCCCTATGAGCTGGTGACACGCACGCAGGACAGAAATTACACAGGCCTGTGTCTTCTAATTAGAGGCAGTTGTAGTGTCTAGCCACCCTGCAGGTGGAGTCAGCTGTCCACCTCGCTGGATCGACACATGCCAACCCACTGTCCCCCCTTCAGGCCAGCTTCACGGCAGATGCTGACTGATGAGCTGTTTACCTAATGAGGCACACTTACACAGGCGTTTCTGGCGTGTTGGGAAGAATGCACTTAGCCTCAGAACCCCAAAAACACATTTTTATTGAGTCTGCTGGCTGGTTAGAAACCAACATTTTGTTTTGTGCTCAACCAAGCGTAGAACCTTCCCTCTTCCTGTTTCTCTTTGCTCTCTAACCAGCCTGGTTGACTTTGGCTTCGGTCTGGTCCTGTGAGGCTAAAAGTTTCCACACACACTCACACACACCACATTTACAAGCCGTTTCTGTATTATGAAATGTTAATCTGAAAGACAATATGCTGTCCAACCATGCAGCACATGGTGGTTGGATTCAAGCCTTCCAGTGGGGAAACACTGGGGACTAAATCACTCCAGAGACAGGAGTGTGCAGGTAGGAATATGTACATGCAGCTTCTGGGAATTTGGCCAGCGACGTCACAAATCAAGTACAGACTCCGAACAGCCTGTGTAAACTTTAGTTTTCTATACTTTGAGGGTAAGAAATTGAGCGTGAATGTCTCAACAGTGCAGCTAATGTAAAAGAAAGTTGCTGCCTGTTACTTCTTAACTTTTTTTTAAATAAGCTATTTTGGTAAAGTAAAGATCAATTTTAACCGGACATGTGCGCTTCATGTATTATGTAATATTTAGTCATATGGAAGGACTTTGTCTGTGACCACATGCTGCTCTAATCACAATCCAGCCTTCGCCTTCATGTTACAGCTAAAGCTCTGCAGTCATTGTCCGAGAACACTGGTCCATTGACTGACATTCGGATTCTGACTTGATTACAACATATTTATTGGCCCTTTGCTTTTGGATAACTTATGAAACTGGGGGTGGGGGTGGGGTTGGGAGGGG
The DNA here is from genome assembly GCA_030347415.2 of Decapterus maruadsi. Classification (NCBI taxonomy): domain Eukaryota; kingdom Metazoa; phylum Chordata; class Actinopteri; order Carangiformes; family Carangidae; genus Decapterus; species Decapterus maruadsi. Next base: position 28,244,154 of record CM064886.1, read on the forward strand.
GGACATGTTAACGGTGTACCTCATCTGGATCCATCCGTTGCTTAAAAGAGAAAAATGGAGAGGTGATCTGATTCTGATTATCGGACACCAGTCATCCTTTGGGCCCAATGTTCTGGTGCTTGGTGCACAATGGACTGATTAGTTCACATCTGGACCTGAAAAAAAAAAAAAAACTTCTTGAAGAGTTTGCTGTAAATCTGTGTGCATATTTGGCTGATGTGATTTTATGCTATGATACAATAAAAGTCTTTGAACGATCTCTTTGCAACAAGAGAGGCCCTGTGTCAGTAACTTCACGTCAGTTTTTTTTTCTTTCTTTTTTACCAATATGACGCACTTAAGGGTTCAAACATTTCCAAATGTTTACCAGTCAGTGAACAGCAAATGCTCCACTTCTCTGAGGGAGATATTCTGTAAGCCTGCAATGTTTATGTCAGGGGGTTTTTGCTACCAACTGGTCATGTAATTCATTTGTTCATGATGTCGATTCGCAGTCTTGTCAAGAAAACAAGCACCTCAACAATTTTGTTTCCTGGAAGTATGGGGGAAGCGCGGCTGCACTGCAATCCCGAGATGCAGGCTGATAGCAAAGCCAGACAGAGAGAGAGGGAGAGAGCATCCCGTGCACATGCTTCATCCCCAGAGACAACTGTCTTTGATGAACAGCGAGAGGAGAGAGAGTGTGACGCACGGCTGCAGACGCACACCGACCCCTGTGGTACAAAGTGCCTCAAATGCCTTGTTTGCAGGCACCACGACATGAATGCTCTTTATTAACCTCACTGTTTATAGTGGCTGGCAGGCTCACTTGGAGTTTCCATGTCAGTTTGACCTCCTATAATAGTCCATGTTTGGGCATTGTAACTGTTCGCTGTAACTTTAAAGGAACCTTGTGTGCTCCACCTGGGATTAGAGGCAGGAACTGTGCTGTCTCCTGGTTGCGTCCCCACCACTTCCCTAAACTGCAAACCATATGGACTCCCTCTCAGTCAACCGAGGGAGGCTGCGGACGTCTGGGGGAGGATGCTGGGGTGTACAGGAGGAGAGGGGGGGGAGGGGCCCAGGGACCACAGAGCCCTGTTTGTTCTGGGTTAATGGGTTAACCTGGATAGGGAGCGGTGGAAGTAGGTTAGAGTCTGTTTGTTTGGAGAAATTTGATGGGAGAGATAAAGAAAAGAAACGGTGTCATTTTCAAGGAGGGAGACACCACGGCGGTGCTGTTCAGACAGTTATGATCAAACAAAGGAGGGTTATTTCCAAAAGCTGCAGTGCCAGAGCAAAAGTGGTTTATGACTAACTCTGTTTGACTTTTTGCCACTAATGAATCTGTTTGTCTTACTGTCTTCAGACAGAGCTGATGCACAAGATGACTCAACAACATGGCATGATACGCAACATGTCAAACTGCCCTGACACTCAGACGTTGGTCTGCATCTTTACTGTTTTCTGTGAGAACAAATGTGTTTAAAATTGAATTATAGTGGGTGATAGCCAAATAAAAGATAGACAGATGCAATTAGTCTTTAAAAAAAACAAAAGAAAAACCAGCACCACTGCACAGCCACCTCAGGATTACACCATGCATGTTGCTGCTGCATACTTTCACACCAAAGCAAACAGTGTGATATGATTGATTACATAATTTTTTAACAACTTATAAGAGTTCACTGCCTGGTAACCTCAACCACACAACACCAAAAATGCTTTCATATTTGCTTTTGCTATAACTTTTACTTTTGTTGTGGAATCATAAATACCATCCCACTGAGAAAATTAGGTCTTAGATTAAGGGTGCACTTTCTATCAGTGGTATTTAGGCAAAGACAAAGTCTGAATGTGTTGTAAACTCAACTCAAATGAGTTCCTTAATGCTGGGTGAACAGATACTGAGCAGATACTCTCACTGTGGAGCCAGAACAACAGCTGCAGCACCTGGCAGATCTGCTTGTCAGCAAACAACATGAGTCTGCACCAGCTGATCTACTCTATTTTTTCTGGTATTATTTCAGTCTTGCTGTGTGCGTGGGTGTGCCTGTAAATGTGTGTGGTAAATGCTACTTTCACAATTAAAGCATGCCCTTCTATCCTGCTGAGTAAACACAGGAATTATGCCTCCTTGAGACTAATACAGTAGTCAAAGCAGACAAAGGGCATTGATGAACACAAGCCAAAAGTCTATCCGTGATGTCACGAGTAACTGGTGAAATCCAACACCACCAGCTGGAGTTGTGTTGGGGTGAATACGGGTCCCCTTGCATTAGTGCAAGTCAAGGCACATAGCAGAAACCACCGCCTGGAGGTAAAGACGCGCAGAGCTGGATCTGCTGTAGAGTTGGAGATCAGTGTGCAGAGGAGTAGGCGAGCTCTGATTCTCAGCACCACACACACATACACACTCACACATACACACAGCAGTCGAGTTAACACTGCTGCAGCCCGAGCAGCCGCTCTTCAAGCCAAACTTTTTTCCTGTGCAACTGCTGCGCGTCTCCACTTGGATAGAAATAGCCGGATCACTGCGCGCCGCAGAGCGCAAAGGATCTGAGAGGCACAGGTCTGAACCAGCGAGGGAGATCTCTCCTCCGGACTGCAATGCGATGAGGAAATTCTGAGTTGGCAGTAGCTGTACTCCGTCCACTTTACGCCTCCTTTGGCTGTTACCAAAGGGTTAGCTCATGAACAGGTATCCTCTTGAGTGTGATTCTGTTTTCACCCAGATCTCTGCTGCCTGGACAAATGCATACAAATGCATTTAGGAGCTCAACGGACAAGGAGTGGACACGTTTCCGCGGCAGCAACGTAAGTGGCCATTTGATTAGATGGTATGCAGATGTTCAGCTATCCATTTGTGCAACTGAAACCGTTCCTAGAACAAACTTTCATTAAAAATGGCAACTGGTTGGATTTATTTCTGTTCTGGCTCTTTGGCGTCTTTCCCTGACAGGGGCGCCAGTTGACCAAACATAGTCCCTGCAGCCACAAAGTTATTGACACCAAAACGTGACTGGCATTGTGCAGCGGTTAAATGGAAATGGAAATGGTTTAATGCTGGGATCAATCTCCGTTTTTATTATTGATTTTATTTTAAGGATGTTCCCATAGGTTTACATTGATTTTTCACCTTTACTGCGCATGGTCCCCTGCTGTCCAGCTTTATTCCCATCTGATAATTGTCCTTTTCCATGCTTAAATGTGTTTGAACGTCTGTTTTATACTTGGTTGGTCTTGATTAATGTAGCTGACAACTGAAGTCTTGGCTTTGAACTCGCCCTGTGAACATGCAGCCTGGGATCTCCAACATTATAATCTGAACACCATGTGGTCTACCGCGGCTGAACCCCCCCCCCCTCCTCTCTCCCCTCTCTCCCCTCTCTCCCCTCCTTCTCCTCCGTCTTCTTCTTATTTGCCTTTCACTCACACAGCTATGATAAGCTGGGAAATAAACACTGAAGCAAGGAGAAGGAGGATGAATGAGGATGTCCTGGGAGCTATGTAGCTCATTCAGCATGTCAGTGATAAATCATTGTTGCACTGTATGGTGATGATGGTGGTGGTGGTCATGATGATGATGATGATGAGCAGAAGAGCAACTGTCAGTGACTTTCAAGCGGCCAAGTTAAGCAACCTCTGTCACAGTGTTTAGACTTTCAATGGAGGAAAAGAAAAATCAATTTGGTGCCTTTAAACCTAAACATTCCTCATGGGAGAGTGAATTGTTGACATCTAGCATGCAGGTTGTGTTGTCTTGTTACATTCAGGAGGGACTGTGGAGCTGCAGATACAGTATGTGCACACTATAGGCTTTTTTAACAGGGGATTTATTCTCTTGTGTCAGATGTGAAGTCAAGTTGTTTACACTCTGCTAATCCCTTCCACATACGACCTGAAGAGCTGAGCTCACAATGGACTCTGTTAGTATTTGTTCAATGGAAAACAAAGCAGGCAGATAAAATCCTGAGAGATCCACTATTTATTGTCCTTGAGAGTGAAAATGGGAGCCTTGTGGGTAGAGCTGAGTTGACTGAGAACAAGTGTGGTCTCCACTGAATTCACAGAGAGAGTTAGTGTATATGCATCAGTGGTTAACTGGCTCCTGAGCTGCAGACAATCGCCCACTGTTGCAGGCACTGGCAGTGGTTGAACTGTATAGCTGTAGAGACTCACATCTCACTCACACACTGTACACACCTGACTGAGGGTATGCAATGTCCTCAAGACCGGCTTGGTAAATCCCATTGTAAGGAGACGAGTTGTTGAGGAAGTGGATCTAGGAAATAGTTTGTTTTACTGGGGCAGTGGGTCTGATAAGTAAGAATGGCCAATAAAATAGCTGATAAAATGATTCATATCTCAGAGTAGCAAGAGGGAGTCTTCAGTTGCGTTAGCCCCAGCAGTTTCTTACATGATGTCATAAGGTTAGATTGAGTTTGACTGATGCATCCACAAGGCAGTGCAGAGTTCAGATTGTTGTAGTGCTTCAGAAGAGGTGCATATATTGTGTCCATGTTATTGTAAATATCAGTGGAAACTAAGAAACGTTCCCTTGAGAAAGAAGCAAATGAGAACGCTGCTCACTCTGGTGTAACACTGAACTGGACTAAGTGCATGCTGCTGCTGCTGAGAACGACTGACCTCAATATGAGGATGCAGATATCAAAATAAACACTTTTCTCTCTTGGACCGGACCACCAGTCATTCTCCGACTGTGAAACTGCAAATACACAATATTATAAATCGTTACTTGTAACATGTCAGTACTCTAATTCTTGCAGACATTACATAAAGTACAGATAGTGTAGCCCAATATGACGTTATCGCCACACTTAAGAACTATAATTACTTAAATATGGCACTCAACTTTGATTTCCCATTTGTTTCTGTTTTAGTTGAAAACACCACATTTCCATAAAAGTCACACTAGACCATTTGATGTGATGTAAAACTTTAGTTCAATCAAAGTAAAAAAAAAAAAGATAATATCAAAAATGTCCCACTGGTGCCATGTGGTTTCATTTGTACTTGCTGCTAAGACTTTTAACATTTCCCTAATAGAATTAAATTTATGTGGCTCAGATTTAAGAAAACTAATGACCCTTATCTGATTTTAAATAAAGTGCCTTTCTAGTATCCATGCAGTGGTTACTCAGGATAATAATCTACAGACCACACATTTCATTAGTAGCTATTTCCTACCCATGCCAAAAATCACTAGGCAGGCTGTTGTAAGGCGTTGCACCACTTGGGAAAAATTATGTCATTGTTTTTTCTTTTTTAATTATTTGTGTGAACTAACCCTTTAAAGATCACAGAGGTGAAATTTGCTACAAATTGGTTAAGAAAGCTGAGTCAAATGTTCTGATTGTATCTGAAGATATACATACATACTGTAACCAAGGTTTCTCCCCTGTGAGCTTGATTTGCATTGAAAACGAATGCATGGTGGGATCACAGGTTGCCCACCTTGTTGTTGGTGCAGTGTACTCACTTTCTCCACACACCATCAGCTGTAGGGACTTTGTCTGTCTGAGTGAGGTGTATTTAACCCCGCAGGTCCACCCGCAACAGGAAAAGGGCAAACTAATAAAGCCCAGTGGAAGTTTACTCACAGCCCTTTGTCTGCTCGCTGTCCTGTGGACTAAGTCAATCTTTGCTCTGGTCTGCAGTGACCTCTTGACTCCAGATTTGTGATCTGAGTGAGCTGCCAAACAGGAACCGTGCTCATCTCTCAGTCAGAGAAGAAACATCCGGACACGATGTGCTGATTTTTTGAAAATCACATTGTTGATTTATAATGATTTCTATTCATCAGGTACATCTTTAGTTAGTTTGGCAATCAGCAGAAAAGTATTTCAAGACTTGGCTACTGAGGAGCTACAAGTCGCCAGTTGAAACGTGGAAACTGTTGACCTGCTAATTTTTCTTTGCTGATGGCCATTTGCACATGTGAGGAATACAAGCCCACTTACTGCTTCCATTATGAAGTCATTATGTTCAGGATACAGGTGCTAATGCTGAAACACAGCCAATGGGAACAGATATTGGCCGTGGATCAGTTACTTGCACATTCTCAGGAATGCTGCATGGGCTGAGCCTGAAAAGCAGAGTATGTGGGAAGAGAGCACCTGATTAGCAAGACACTCTGATGTCTTCACTAAGAGGAACATCCGCAGGTGAATAATGGTGTGTCTGATTCAGGGACGTGCACATGATTATAGAGGGGCAGGGGCTCAAAGTCAGAAAAGGACAGGACATTTTTTTTTGGTCCTTTACACAATATGGATCCGCCGTAAACACAGTGCATATTATTTTGAAAATTAACCCGGTGTTTTATTTTGTATTTTCTACACTACTTCCTGTCTGATCTGCTCTGCTCTGTGCGGAATTTGCGCCGTTCACGTCCGGCAAAAACAGAAGCTGACACATTAATACCCATATTAAATGCTGAATAAGTGGACTGCGACTAGACCATAACTCACAGGTTCAAGTTGCTCCACTGTCACGTCTCCTCAGTTATCCGTTGCCAACTCCTCAGCAAGCAAAGTCGCTATTGGCTGCCCCAAAAGTCGCTAGAAGTCGCTAAATGATGTCATTACCTCAGGGGGGGGGGCGTTAGCGGCCGGCAGCGGCGCTCTGTATGTGTTTATGGAGTGGTGCGTCTCTGAATGCAGCGGAGACGGCTCTGTGACACTACTGTGCAGGCTGACAGCCAGTGAGGGCTCGCGGCAGCGCCGCTGCTCGTTGGAAACAGCTGTAATAACGTGATTTCAGGTCCTGAAACGTTTGTAATATCTCCGGGAAAAAGTCGCTAGATTTGTCGCTAGTCGCTTTTTACAAAAGAAGTGAAAGTCGTCAAATTTAGGAAGTTGGCAACACCCGGGCGCAGTTGGCTCTCTCTCCTCTCACTTACTCACTCACTCGCCCTCTCTCTCTCTGGCGGAAGCGGCAGGCTCAAACAACCCGGTATTACAAGAAAACGTGGAGTTTTTGTACCGCTGTTTTTTTTGTTTGTTTTTTTTTACTTACATCCCTGACATGAATTTATTAATGTTGTTAAAAAATAAATAAATAAATAAAAAACACACACACACAGGCAGAGGGCACTTTTTAAGACGAGGCAAAAAAGGGCAGGGGCTCAAGCACCCATAGGGCCCTATGTGTGCACGTGCCTGGTCTGATTATTGCGTTTGATGTTTTGATCTAATATGATGGATGGCATTTTTCATAGGCCTGATTTATCTCTCTACAAAGTGACTTCTATTTCAGCTCCCAGAGCGCTGTGTCAGCTTATGTGTTGTTGGCTCTGGTGGCTCCCGTCTGTTTTGAATTCCACCTTAAACTTATTGGGCTCAACTGCGCCACATTTTTTGCCAAAGGGGCATATAACAGTGGAGGTTAGGCACATCCTACAAGGTCAAGCTCCATAAACCTCAATTTTCTGAATAACAACTCTGTGTGGAAATACTTCTACTGATTTTGGCCAAAGTATTCTTTTCCAAAGTCAACAGAAGGGCTGAAATGGGCTGGGTCAGTCAAGGTGACTCTCATCAGGCTTTTTGAGATGGTCCAACATGTTGCACTGCTGAGGGCTTTTCTACATTTAAAACAGATTAATGGAGATTTTATTTATTCCTTGAAGAACGTCAACATTCAGAGTTGCTTGGGGCGGATTAACAGCTTTGCATGCTTTGTTGCTACTAATGGATTTGGTGAGTGGCTTACCAGATTGGATGTGTAAACAGTGAACTGTGAATGTCACCTCTCACAAAGACAGACATCAGTGATGAACGCAAGAAAATGTGTTTCCCTTTCCTTATGAGGACTGTAAACAGAACTTAAGTGAGTTTGCTGCTATTTGCCAAACTAAATTGAGCACTTTGCCTCTCGGCCTTTTCCTTTTTGCAGTTGAATGAGCCATTGTTAGGGATCCAAGCTAATTTTGAGGGGAGCAATGCTGTTACTCCTGGAATGATTCATTGCAGTGGGGAGTTTTAAGTTGTGATTATTTATAGTCTTGACATGACACCCACTCCCCACATAGTGGTATTTCCCTTAGTCAACACAGCAGTGTTTGGGGAGCTTTGTCTTCCTTTCAGCAGTGTTTTCCATTAACCGCTAGGACTGGGAAGCATGTCATAGTGTGCTGTCACTTAAACGAGGATTTACCTCCGAATTTAATAAAGAAATGGTAAAATGTGGTGGATCCGCAGACTGTGATGGACACCATTGGCCTCAGTTCCTTCAGTTCCTGTGTGTTTGCTTAAAAAAAGAAAAGAAAATGGGTCCCACCATCAGACCGTCAGATGGCCCCACTTGACACTCAGAAGGAAGAACTTAATAAATGTCAGTTACATGCTCTCTCAACAAATAGGCCTGAATTATTGTTCTCATTTCTCCCTCCATCCATTTTCACTGGTCTGCGGAAATATCTAAATGTGCGGTCATGCAATGTCGCACCACTGTCTGGATGGGGAGCAGGTGACAGATGCAGCTCATGGTCTTCATTAATTTCCCTCCTGTTGTCATGTTCTGTTTGTTTCTCCCCCCCCTATCTGTCTCTTCTCCTCTTATTTTTTTCCCGCTGCCTCCCCCCTGGGTCTTTTTCTTTTGCTAAGGACAGCGAGGTCACATTTTTCTGGGAAACCAAATATGGTTGCCAGTCTGTGGATCTCTTGGTTAGTCTGCTTCACCGAATCTAGCATGCTGCTCGTGGCTATCACACTCACGTCGCATTAATCCCTAAAGGTTTATGGTGAGACAGCAGCCTTTGATTGATTGCACTTACGTAACTGTGTATTCAAATAGAAAACCTACTGTCTCCCTGTGTCTTTTGCACCAGAGTATGTCAGTGTTAAATCATCAAAATAGTTGCCACAGGCCAGTTCAGGTTGTGTTAGCAGCTGTTTTGAGGCAGGACTGTCAATATGATTAATTTGATTTGAATGTACAGAGTATACTTTGAAACTCTAGATGATAAAAGCTCGGTGTGTCATTGACTTGGACTACTGTTTTATGCAAATGAGAAAAAAAAATCTGCCCCAACAAATCAAAAGTAAAATACAACTGAGATTTTGCTTGTAAGTCATAGTTTGTGTGTTGTCCTCCTGCACCCCTGTTGGGGTTAGGGTTAGGGGTATAATATATTTGCTGCAGTTAGAGACTCCTTAATGTAAAGAATACTTGTCACTGGAATTATATCCAAGGACACCAACTAGCAGTGGGACCACAGAGGGCCTACAACAATGGATGGCACAAACATATTCTGCCAACTCTGCAGTTTGATGGGCATAGACTGAGGATAAGGATAGTGACCAAAAACATGTGGGATCTGTTTTAAATTTAGTCTCTGAATGCATTCTGTCTTGACTCAAACCCCCCTCTGTTTCTCCTCTCTTCTTACTTAAACTTTGGTAGGCCTTTTGCTGATGGTGTGCACAGTTCATGCATGTCTTTCTGCTGTACAGTATGGTGGGCAGTGCCACCTAGAGGTGAGGTCAGCTAGGGTCAAAGGACTGAAGTTCAGTGACCGACATCAGTGTGTGCACTGCAGTATACTAGTAGTATAGGTATTTGTATCTCATTACATTTGAAATTGAAAAAGAAATCTTCAAATCTGAGGGGAATGTAAAGATTTTTTTTCTCTGCAAGTGTTTGTTTTACAACCATATTTGTCCTTTGGCTTTATCTGTTTCAGGCATGATGACATTTTCAGCAGATCGTTATCTGTTCTCCATAAAACAGCCTGATTAATAACTCTTTTGAAGAGTTTGAAGATTATTAGGTCCTAACTTGAAAAAATATATTCTTAAAAGCCACTAAGAGCACTTCTCCCTTTAGCTATGACCCTCGTCGCTTTACTCGGGCATCTGTCCATGAACAGCAACCAATCATGCCCTTGAGAAAAAATCCATTGTTGTCTGGAAACAATAAAAGATGTGACTCTCCATGACTTTTAATAATAGGCCTATTTCAGATATAAAAATGTCAAAGTTCGATGTCCTCATAAAAATAGGAATCAGGTATTGGCTCCAAGATTTCTTTCTGATTTCTGCTTTTCATTTTCATTTTTTGTAGGCCTATGCTCTGATTAGGTCTAACTCTGAATGCATAACGGCTGCATGTATCTTCGTTCACAGTGAATACAGATTGTGAATTAGAGAGTATAGGCTACTTGAGGATAGGCTACTGTAAGAGGATTTTTTCAGAAAGCTCATAACTTCATTGCATTGAGGTCTCATTCAGGTCAATCGATTTTTCAAAGGTTTATGGGTTATATTGCTATCAAAACCTACTATTTCCATGGGATTAATGCTGTTTATACTGGGATATTTAGGTGATAGGCTACTATGAAACTTGAGAAAGACAGTGGACCATATGTTAACACCTGTAAACATCTGGTGGGACAGTAAACTTTGCTAGTCCAGAAGGATGGTCAAACAAAGTTCCGGTCAAAATTTTACAGTTGTAAATGACTGCGCGAGAGCAACGCTGCATCTAGTTTAGCAAAGTCAGTGGACAGTAGCCTACATCCGTCAGACTCCTGTAAGTATATTGACATTCGGCAACAGACAATACTTTTAATGGGTTCCGCTGATATCAACGCCAATTGATTTGAAAAGTAGCCTACTGTTCCTTGTGTTGCCGCACTATCCATGAGTTTAAAATGTAGTCCTACACCTAGTTTGACACCAATCAGAAACACAACTCAAATTGAAACACCTGTGTTGGTCCCCAACATGGCAGGTGTAGGACTACATTTGAAACTCATGAATAGCGGATTAAAAACCACAAAAGGGCGTTCTTCGTCTCCTCCTTGACAGCAACAGCGTTGCGGCGCTTTAGGCTACTGGGCCACAAGAGATGCTATTTAAAAAAAAAAGTTGTTTCAAGTTTTGTTTTCAAAAAAAAAAAAAAAGAGCGACCCATCGCACCCGGAAGCGCCCAGAGACATGTTTTAACCATAGACGCTTTTAACGAATCCAGAGGAGGGTGAGGATTTGTTGTGTCACATTTCAGGTTGTTAACTGTTTCTGGTGAGCTTTCCAAGTGAGCTTCTGTGTCTGCTGGACATTATCTGCATTAATGTTGTCGCCAAGTGTGTGTCTGTTGGTAGGTTGTTATGGTAGGAAAGGAAGGAAGACTGGTACGATGACTTGACTATTGTGTTGTTTCATTTGACTAAAGAGTAGACCAGTCTCATTTGAACACACAGGTGTTTGCTTCAGGTGATAGGCCCTAAGTGCCAGCCCCAAGTCAATGACGTCATTCATTTATGCTCCATGATAACTCCTGAGTTATCATGTTGTCTGCTGCTCATGAAGTTTTTCTTAATGACCACTGTCAGAAAAAGTCCATTCCTCTTCAGTGTCCTCAACATCAATATCTTGTGTGTGCATTCATGAGCTAATTAAAATCCCTCTGATGAGTTAGAAACATTTCCGTTGCACTGAGGGCTGCTGTTTTCTGGGTGACTCCTCATGTTGGGCACTTTAACGCTAGATGAGTGTTAGAAGGAGAAGAACATAGACAATTTGTGGTCATTGGTGTTTTCCCTCAGACTTGTGACTTGAGACAAAACCTCAGTAAGAAACCAGTGTTTTCATTCAAGCCATACTACTCTCTAAATTAGGATAATCAGTAGGTAGGCAGGATGTGGTTTATTATAGCAGCTTCCTATACAGTGGAAACCTCTTGACTCGCATCTTTATGATGAACACTGGTTCCTCGTATAATGGACCAGGACTGTAATTACATGGGGAAAGGATGTCATGTGCAGTGTTGCCTCACATCAACAAGGATCATTTCCAGCTCAGCTGCTCTGTGTGTGTACAGTTGTCATGCTCTGCTTTCCCTTGCTTTGGTTTCATCTTGAGTATATGACTTTTCATTCCAGGCTACCTTGAATGCACTTGAATTCTTTCAAGATATGTTTTTAAATTGCATTACAAATCGCTGATTGGATTGTCATACCAAAATTAGGTAAATCTCATGTTAATTTGTGTTTGTATGCCCCTCTAGGTGGAACTTTCTCCTGCTCCTGTCAGTATGCTCAGCAGTACTCTCTGGAGACGAAGACTACCTAGCTCAAGGTAAATATCAGAACCCTAATTCCATAACTAATGATGAGATTTGATTTATTTATTTTTTTCGTTTTTGTGATCTTATCTTTGAATAATTTTGCTCCTATTCATTTTAACAAATCAAAGCTGTAGTATCATACAGTGTCAGTGCAATTAATAAGGTTGGATTATATCAACTAGTCTTAATTATCCACACTAAAGTGAGTTTGGTTTTGGAAATGGCACTAGGACAGAAGAAGGTCTAATTAGTGAAGTAGAAAAACATTTTGTAGAACAAAATCCAAATCCGTAGCTTCTCAGAAGTGAAAATTTAGACTAAATCAAGTTTATTTAAGTAGGATAGGTTCAAACAAGAGTTCCTCTTTATTTGCTTTTATACTCATCTTTGAACCACCTCCTTTAACATGTCTGTTCTTGCTGTTCAGACGATAGCATGCATGTTGAAGCAGTCAGAATAGCCTCGCAAACTTTGTTGACCCCTCGTTTAGTCATCTTGTTTCCTCTCAGTGCTCTCATCTCTGGTCCATCAAAGAAGGATCTCAATACGTCCCATGCAAACATAATGATGAGTGCATGCTAAGAAGAGCACTCTGGGAAAGTACACCAATTAGTCAGGCTAAGAAGAAGCGGAAATCTCAGATAAACTGAGCCTGTTTTGTCAACTGTGCCTCAGCTGGACAGATTCAGGGGATAAGGTGGCACCTGTGTCTCTGTGTGTGTGTCTTTAACTGAAGATGAGAGGAATTGACCTTAAGGACATAAGTTAGAAGTTTATAACTGATAGCAGAGTAGATTTTTTCCCCCAGGTCCCCATAGAGTCAACTTAGTATCTTTATAGCTGTTGGATGGTTGAAGTGTAATCCCACATGTTCCTGCGGATATGACTTCCATGAAAGAACTTCCCTTTATTCAACAAGAAAAAATAGCTGTCAAAAGAATCTTAAGAAAACTCCCAATAAGTCTTTAATAAAACACAAATTCTGATGAATCTGTTGATGGGTGTAATGTCTTTTGAGTGGTATATTGCTGGGCCACTGCCAGAAACAGAAAGCTGACAAAAGTTGCCTTTAGGCCCCCTGCCCCTTATTACATATTGCATTGTCTTCTCACGTATCTATCATTTATGAGTCTGCTCCTAGCAGGATCAATCTATCATAACGAGGAGAGGAGGAATGCACAAAGAGCACCAGAGCTGCTTGCCTTCACATATGAGACAGGTTAATTGGAATCTGTGCTGACGTTACCTCGGGCAAAGAATGTCAAGGACATCTTGGTGCATGCTTAGATCAGCTGCAGATAGATAGTGCTCTGCTCTTACGTGGGCCTGAGAACTAAAGACCATGCACAGCATGCATCCAGCACAATGTACTGTTTGTGTTATTTCTCTTTATTGGACTCTCTCTAGTCCCACCTTCCTCCAAAGTAGACGGAAAACAATTCTAAAAGAGATTCACATAAATTTTATAACAGGAACTGAACATGTTAAATTTACCTTTAAAGTTAAAGTATACAGGCGTTTAAAGTATACACGATAACTCATCTGACAACATCAGATTATTTGCTTAAAACCGTATGCTGTATCACAGATGTAACAAGGTAACTTGCTTTTCTTTGACTAAAACTTTGACAGCTGTAATATGTAACTTTAATCCTTTAATTCCTAAATTGTTGTTCTGTGCAGACTTTCCTTACACAACGTCATGCAGTAGTTTATTCAAACCTGTCTGCTGCTGACACGCCAGAATTTTTTAAATGATCAGCAGTTTGATTTGATCTGTGTCCAAGGTGAAAGGTCAAAAGGTTTTGCATGTGCAAATCATCTGAAATAGGCATGTTACTGTACAGCTTTGATGTCGTATGTGTTTTACTCTTAGTGTCTGCATTCCTAAAGGAGTAAAAACAGCTTTTCGTGTTTTTTTGTGAGGTGAAATAAATAATAGAAAGTTGAAAGCTTCGCTCAGGACATGCAGATCACAGGTTGTCAGAGCTTTCCGTTTGCCCTCACTGAGGCAAACTCAAGTAACCCCTAGGTGATGTAATGCCTCTGGATTATCAATGAACATACTGCAAGTTACCGCTGAGATCCCCTCACACACACACAGGCAACACTCATATCAGGTCAGTCTAACTAAAAAACTAACCCATATGTGAGTCAGTTGACATTTACATTTACAATGTGTGTCAGGTATCCGTGTTCCCCTTTGTCACATTAATAATATGACATTTTATTTTCCTGGAACCATCATCGCTCAGCAGCACTGACATTTGTGTCACATGTGACACTTTGCCCTCTAGTATAGTGATCTGTCTGTTGCTCTTTACTGAAAGCCAAAACTGCACAGAATGTCCTCCGTCTCTAAATAATGTTTAAGTGCCTTGGCCTGGCTGTGTTTCACTGTCAGCACAGACTAAGCATAAATTCTTTAAAGAATTACCTGTGGGCATAGGCAAAGAATGACAGGACTGTTTGGAGGAAAGCTGCTCTCATGAATCTCTGGTGGCAGATTAATTCAAAAAGGCTGTGTGGACTGGTTTCCTATATTCTGATTCAGCCCCATCCTTCTCTAGTCCCCTCTACTCATCTGGGCCACAGCTGCCGTTTTAGTGCTTACCCCAAAAATAAGGGAGGAGTCGCCAGCATCATTGGGAGACTGTTGCAAGGGTCTAACTACTGACCAGACTCTCTCAATCATTTGACTTGAAAAGGGAAAGATTATGTTTGCATGTAATTTAAGATTCTGATTTGTTTTTTATTCCAAGGAAGAGGAATAAAACATTTGACACTAACCATTAACATTCAACATCAAATGCATAACAATTTTGCCTGAGTTATTTTCGAGGTAAATTCATGCAAAACAGCTGATGCGCGTTCCCGTTGGGGGCTAACAACTCAGTCTGGTAACATTCTGTTATTATCTCATAGCGTGGTGAATGTGCAGGTCACAACTTGTCCACAAGAGCGTGATTGTGTATTTGATGAGGGAAACCAAGAAATCCCATGAGTCTCTGTAGCGTAGCTCTGAGCAGCTCACGGCTCTGCTCCACTGTTCTAAAAGTAACTTGCACTGACAAACCTACTCCTAAAACTATAAGGATTATGGCAATGGGCCAATTTGCCAAAATGTTGAACAATCCCTTTCATTTTGCAAGAAATTCTCACAGTAACAAAACTAAATACAAGTGCAAAGTAAGGACCTCCTTTTAGAAATCATTTAATCAGTGTCTGCCTGCCTGCTTTGTGATCAAATCTGTGATTGTTAAACTTAACCTGTGTCTCCTCTGTCTTGCAGGAGTGGATATCCTCTATCGATTGGGGCTTACAGCTCAAAGCAACACAGACAACCCCTACGAGAAGACAAGCTCATATTCGACTACTTACACCACTGCTCCCTCACATTCAAATGTTCCTGTCTCTGGATATGGGGTATTACTCGACTCAAACTTCCACTATGAGGCACCAGCAGGCAGTCTGTTCCCACCAGAGATTGGCGAGGAGTTTTCTGTTGTGGTTAGTCTAAGCTCCTGGCGAGCAAACAACGCTTTTCTTTTTAGTGTTAAAGATGGCAGGGACAGGCTGCGCTTTGGCATTCAGCTGTTGCCGCGCAGAGTGGTGGTTTACACTGCAGAGAAAACCTCCATCTACTTCACCTACAACTGGCAGGACGGGCGCCAGCACCCTTTCGCTGTCGGTGTTCGTGCACGCTCGGTGTCCTTTTATGCGGAATGTGGGGCCGTGCAGCAGCAGGAGCAAACCATGGGGAGATCTCAGACACTTGGGGACTCCGGGGGTCTCTTCACTTTGGGAAGGATGAACTCCAAAGCGGCATCGTTCAATGGTCGAGTCTGCCAACTAGATATCTATCCCTCAGCTCAAGCTGCCGCGCACTACTGCAACTACCTTAAAAAACAGTGCCGGCTGGCCGACACTTACCGATTGCCTTTGCCGCATCCCAATTTGGATATTGAGGCAAATGACCCCCCATCAAATCCCTCTACAAAGTCCTTTGTTGGAATAGCAGCTACCCATGATACTCCCTTGAAAATTACACCAGACGTCAAACTGTCCCCAGGTAGTTCGGTCTTACCTAATTCAGCTTCCAGCCCTTCAGTACAACCTCACTTGGGGAACCAGAGCCGCATTTCTACGTCGGATCACCATGCACAATCCATCACATCTGCATCCTTGCTTCAACATCAAAGCCCCACCTTACCTGCCCTGAGTGCCCGAGCAGCTCTGGATCTTACACATCACAGCACAACTATCACCACTACCAAAAATGTGTTGGCGAAAGGGAGTAGTGGTCAGGGAGACGCTGATCAATCTGAAAACAGCACGGAGGAAGAGAGCAGTTCGGGGAGCCCGCTGAGCCCAGATGCCACCCCAGAACTGATTTCCCTAGTCAGGCAAAGTCGAGTGAAGGAGGGACTCAGGAACAACTCCATCACCAGCTCCACCAGCTCCACCACCACCACCATTCATCAACTACTGGAGACTCCTCCGAGAGCCAATGGCACCACTTTGTACAGAGAGAACCAGGTAGACACCTCAGAACATCATGATAATGATGGCAGCTATGACGATGTAGACATGGGAGGATACGATTATGGATATGAGGAAACTGACTTCTTCTACGACTACGAAGATGGTTTCCGCGGCCCCAAGGGAGAGCCAGGTCCTCCGGTAAGTGATACACAAGTTAGGTACAGTAATTGCTGTTTTGATCAAATGGAAAATAATACAAGGCAATCAGACTAATTTAATAACAGTTTGACTGCTTTGTAAAATGAGGCTTTCTTATGCATCCCCCAGGGTATAGAAAGAGTCTTTCGCTGTATAGTGATTTGGAAGAGATTACATTTGAAGCGCTGTTCTTTTCAAGTTGTGGAAATAACATAATTCACTTGCTGAAATACTTCCCGCCACTTTTGTTCTGATGTTAACTCATCTAAAGGTATATGCTGGCAATAGAGGTCTGGACTCATCTATCAGTTTCCAAAGTACTACCTCAGCTATAAGACCAGCAGGCCTCACTTGCAGGCACGTGCACACATAGGGCCCTATGGGTGCTTGAGCCCCTGCCCTTTTTTGCCTCGTCTTAAAAAGTGCCCTCTGCCTGTGTGTGTGTGTTTTTTATTTATTTATTTATTTTTTAACAACATTAATAAATTCATGTCAGGGATGTAAGTAAAAAAAAACAAACAAAAAAAACAGCGGTACAAAAACTCCACGTTTTCTTGTAATACCGGGTTGTTTGAGCTTCGAGTGAGTGAGTAAGTGAGAGGAGAGAGAGCCAACTGCGCCCGGGTGTTGCCAACTTAGCGACTTTGTCGCTAAATTTGACGACTTTCCAAACCCTCTTGGCGACTTCTTTTGTAAAAAGCGACTAGCGACAAATCTAGCGACTTTTTCCCGGAGATATTACAAACGTTTCAGGACCTGACATCACGTTATTACAGCTGTTTCACTTGAGCCCTCACTGGCTGTCAGCCTGCACAGTAGTGTTTCTCCGCTGCATTCAGAGACGCACTGATCCACTCCATAAACACATACAGAGCGCCGCTGCCGGCCGCTAACGCCCCCCTGAGGTAATGACATCATTTAGCGACTTCAGCGACTTTTGGGGCAGCCAATAGCGACTTTGCTTGCTGATTGGATAACTGAGGAGACGTGACAGTGGAGCAACTTGAACCTGTGAGTTATGGTCTAGTCGCAGTCCACTTATTCAGCATTTAATATGGGTAATATTTCAGAAAAACGCTGTATTATTCTATTATTCAATGTGTCAGCTTCTGTTTTTGCCGGACGTCGGAGCACGGCGCATCAATTCCGCACAGAGCAGAGCAGATCGTGCGAGACAGGAAGTAGTGTAGAAAATACAAAATAAAACACCGGGTTAATTTTCAAAATAATATGCACTGTGTTTACGGCGGATCCATATTGTGTAAAGGACCAAAAAAAAATGTCCTGTCCTTTTCTGACTTTGAGCCCCTGCCCCTCTATAATCATGTGCACGTCCCTGCTCACTTGGTACACAGCAGTTGTTTTAGTTCACCATCTCAGAGCCTGGTCACACAGCATCATGAGTACAGTATGATATGGCCTACAGTAAGCCACTTGTGACTCATGATTGGTGCTTTAGCAGGTATCTACTTTTTACATTATGGTTATGCTTTTTTAACTCCTGTTTTGTTTGAGCTGACATTTAATGTATAGTACAGTATGTTTATTATTCAGTTTCCACACAAAGTTTCCCACAAAAAATGTTTAACTGGTTACCTCACTTGTGGTAAGAAATCGCTGCTCTTGGGGTTGGTTGAGGATGTGTATGGATGGACAAATCTGTATTGATTCTGATACTGTAGGTGAACTTTGTGGAATCCATTGAGACCATTTTTTTATAAGGTAACATGAAATCAAAGATTGCTATGCGTTAATGGACTACAGTGACATAATGACTGTATCTTATAGCAAATTGCACTGTATATTTTTAGCCTAGCACCTTGATATTTAAAAATATTGTTGTGTATTGTCCGGTGTGGGATCTCTGTTGCAAATATCTGTTTCAGAAGATATTGGACTGGCCTGAGTTTATGCTACTATACTATTTAGCGTAGTTGTTAAAATGCATTGTGTGATGTTGCTCTTGTGTGTTTTCAGTCTATGTATGAATGCTTCTTGCACATTTTTAATTTTTTGAAAATCACTGGTTGAATAATTTAGTCAAAATTAACTTTGATTGCATCACCTCAGCTAGATCAGATTTTGAGGCATTAATGCAATGGGGGTTCAGCCTGCTTTGGTTTTCTTTTATGTGTGAAATTGTTGACAGAACCTGTTTGTGACTATAACAATGCTTCAGAGCACATCAGTACACTTACAGTAAAACAGTGGGTGGAAGTGTGCAATAGAGTCAGTCATCACCTCCTTAATGTATTCAACCTCGTGGTATTATCTCAGTCACATTGGCTGTCATCAAGCTCACTTATTGATTTCCCTCTGGGTAAGAATGAAGGGGATATTGTAATTCAACTTAAGTTGATGTGACACAAGGTTAAAAACTCATTCATTCTAGCCGTCTGCTCTGCAGAAATTTCACTTCTTGGATTGGATTCATTTGGAAAGATTTGACCCCTGTCTTAGCAGCTCCAAAGAATGTGAATATTATCATTTGACAGCGTAAGAGCCTGAGCCTCTGTAGGCCCTGTTGTTGTGGCGAAGGCGATGGTGTTCTCACAGTTTCCATGTGTGGGAGTGTTGAGGAACAAACAGCTGTCTCTTTATTCATGTCCCCCCCCTGTGCCCATCTACTGATCTGATCTAGGATAAGGATGTTCCTCAGCACACAAGGACTTGCTATTGCAACAATTCAGAGGAGTGAATCAATTGATTAAAAGCCTTAACCTTAAATTCTGATTACTGTACTGCAGTAAGATAATTTCTCAAGAAGACACTGGGGAGTAGCAGGACACTCTGAAAATAAATGGTTTCTTTGACAAGACGGGGATTCCCTAATGTTGCCTTAATATTGCCCTTAGAGGCAAAAATGTGTCATCTTCAGTCTGTCTTTTTATAGTGAAATGACTCACTCTAAGACAATAACTGAAAATGTGCTTTCAATTTTTGTGTATTGTTCTTGTTATTTCTAATGTCTGATGACTTTTTTTTTTATTATCTATTGAAGCGATTTTGGAGGACACCAAGCAGTCATTATTTTAGATGTCTGTTCTCACTGCAGATAAGAACTGATATGGCAAAGCATTAATCAGCAGCAAATATAGTAAATCAGCAGCATCAACTATATAGAACAGACAATACAAAAATCTACTTTACCCCCCAAGGCCTCTGTTTACTTGATACAGTGATGGGCATTGAACTTACAACTATAACAAATATGACAAATCTCACCTCCTTCAACATTGTTTTCATCTCACAAAGTACATCCAGCAGAACAACTTGGCACACACCGTGGTTTGGTTCCAAAAGCATGTGAGATAAAGTACGTCTGTCTCACTCAGTTTACACCTAGAGCTAATACCTTTCACCAAGTGCTGCCAATATTAGTTATTTCTGCTCAGCTAGAGTTTTGCAATCAATCTTTTTACAGATTATATGGATATAGTGTTAATGTTAGATGCAGTTTATTGCTCTGAGTCGTTAAACATTAAAACATTTGCACATGGTTAACCTTTTAATATCTCTATCTAATTTCATTTCACATTCAAACATCCTCAGTCTAGAACATAACATGTAGTCGCACCACATGTTTCATGCCACGTTTTTCCATGATGAGAGATTACGTTAGTCCCATATGCGAACCAATGGCTGCTGGTATCAGTATCATCTTGAGAGTGTAATTTGACTCTTCTGCTTAGAAAGTTTCCAGTACAGCATTTAGTTGAGCACACTTGGCTCCTTTCTTTGAACTTCATAGCTCTTACATAAATATAGCACATACTCATCATTGCAGAAGTCTGGACAGTGAACTGCGTGTTATTGCTTGCCATTAACATACTGTATCGCTCCTTCCTTTTCCCCCTTCATTCTCTATCTCCCTCTCTCTGTCCCTCACCAACATCCCCTTCTTTTTCTCCTTGTCCCTCTCTCTCTCTGACATAGGGTCCTCCTGGTCCCCCTGGTTTACCTGGTCCTCCAGGAAAAAGAGGCTCTCGGGTAAGTAACTTGCAGAAAAGTGTCTACACAGCCACCTTAATGTCAAGTGGGTGTGCTTCACTGTATTGATCAGGAGGAGAAATTTTACCTAATCTTAGTTTATGTAATTAGAGCCCTGGCTGCACTGAACTTGCTCATCAATTGCACTGAGATATTAGTAGAAGTCAGGAAGTACTGCCCTATGTATTTACCACCACAATCAAACGGAAATTCTCAGGGAAAAGGGTGTTGACAGACATGTTCGTGCTTCGTGTGATTGAACTCTTTGTGAAAGTGCAAGACAATTGAGGATGCAAAAACATCATTGCTCACTTGTCAGCTCCTTTGGTGCATCAAGTTTGAATGACCAAACAATTCCAGCTGCAGCATCGGCGGCGGCGGCACATCCACTGTGATCTCGAGACTACACAACTGCCAAGGCTGTCATGATGCAATGCTGCGATCATGCCACAAGCCCTAAGGGCATATTTAAACAGAACAAGACACATTTTACTAAATGAATGTGGTGTGTGTTAGAAAGACAGTGTGTGAAAAGTTCACTCTAGCTCTTTGGGGAAGCTCAGTTACTTATAGACAGTTTTTTTTGTCTTGTCAGAAACCAATCGTTAAAAGTTAAAAGTAACATAAAGAAATTTAATTTTCACTTCTGTTTTCCTCCACCAATCAAAGCAGGGTTTCAGAGCAAAAACAACTCACAGAGATATGCAGGCGTGTTATTTTAATATATGAGTTCTTAATTATAGTAAAACTATGACAGATGTTCCCTGATGTTGGAGAAGCAGCAGCAGCATCTTTCTGGACTATGTTAGGTTGTGTTGCAGCACAACAGAGCAAAGTTCAACTTCCATCTAACCAGACAAGATAACAGACAGAGAAAGGTGGCAGACAGTATAACATGCCTCCTAGTAAAAGGCTGGGAAAGCACATGGCAGAACATACTATCATACTATCATGCCCATAGGCTAACTCATAAAATAGAGACACAGGGAGGCTTGGAGTCATTATGTGCTGTGGTGAGAAGCTGAGGGCAGTGTGTGGCACTGTGGTTATGTCTCTGCTGTCTCAGCACAGAGCAGCAGACTTATTGTGCTGCCTCTAATCGTTAACATTATCAGACTGTAACCTTATGAAGCGAGGTATGCCATTTGGTGTGGGCATTTGTCATGGAAAGAGACTCTAATTTGCTTCAGAGGTTATTTTTTATTGTTAGCGGTTCCTGCAGATGACAGTTTAAGTGCTACAGGTGGTGATTGATTCAGTTATACAGTATTTTGTCTTTGTATGGAGATGGCAGCAGTGGATTTTAAAGGAGACATATTATGCCCCCTTTCCACAAATTAAAACAGTTCCCAGGTGTCTTAAAGCAACAATGCGGAGCTTCAGCTCAGTGCTTCCACCATCTGGTTGAGAAGCGCTATCGTCTGGGGGGAAAAACGAAACTTATCAGCCAGTGCAGCGCAGAGTGCTACGGAGATGAATTAATGGAACAATTTTGCGTTGATGGAAAAAAAAAAAAGCAGAGTCAATTTGTGGCTTGGTCTTCATTCTGTGGCACTGCACCACACATTGGTCTATGAATGGGAAACAAGGTGTGTGTTTGAAACACAAACATTCATTTTACTCATTCTATAAACTACAGATAACAATGTCTCCCAAAAATTACAACTGGTCAAAATAACAAAAAAGATGCAGTGTTTTCAGACCTCAAATAGGCTAATGCAAATAAAACTAGTTGATATTCATTTTTTAACAACAGCTGTTTGTACCAACAGTCTCAAAACAACCCTGTTCATGGTTTCAGTGCCTGTCCCTTTAAATGCAAATTAACCACTACTTGCCCCGCCCCTTCTACCAGTCCCAGGTAGGGGTGGGATTTGAATCCTAGTTACATCACTGGAAGACCACTGAGGGAACAGCTCACAAAACCATGTGGATATCAACCTAGGGAGCCTGCACATTATAGATTTTTTGTCAATTCTCACATTTTGGGATTGGAAGGCAAGACAAACTCCCAAGTGATATTTCCATAATATGTCCCCTTTAAGTAAAACATTTTGTTTGCTGTGGCCACATGCTTCTCCCAGAACCTGACCCTAATCTGAGAGAGCATAACCAAGCCAGTCCCAAACCCCACCGCCTTTCTAAGCCTGACAAACTTGAATTAGAATGTGTGTTATTGTTAGCATGTGTGGTATTTTGAGCAACTATTTTCTTTTATTTCTAGCATAAAATACGATCATTTACTCACCTAGACAATTTGGTGTCATGCAGCCCCTAAATAACACATTATCCGCCACAGTTGTTAAAAATCAATGTTCATTAATCTCCTAAAAAGAGTTTAACCAATATTTTGTCATGATACACTGGGAGTGTTATTCCCAGATGAGGTCCGTAGAGCGGCTGCTCTCTGACAGCCGCTGCCCGTGGTGGCATGTTATCAACATCCTGCTGAAAAACCCGTGGTTGACATAACCTCTGATCTGGATGATCTCCGTGACCACGCTGCCCGGCCACTCTGTTATAATTCTGATAACCCTGATTTCCGTTACCCTATTGCGTGCAGAGGCAGTTTGGGTCAATTTTTAGCTCAACTACATTTTAATGATATAGTCTGGCTTGTCAGGCTAGCTTCTCCCAGAACCTGACCCTAATCTGAGAGAGCAAACCCCACCGCTTTTTATGTGTCCATGCTCGAATTAGAGAGGAAGACGGTGGAAGCTGAACTTCATCCAGCTGCTCATTTTGTTCTGGCAAGTCAGAAACACGCAGAAACGGACCATAGCAGAGCCGGTCTACTGACCATAGCATTAGCCGCCAATATTTTAGATAGTTAGCCCGTGGTGGCATGTTATCAACATCCTGCTCCCGGAGATGACATCATCCAGATCAGAGGTAGTAGTCAACCTACAGGCTCAGGATGTTGATAAGATGCCACCACGGGCTCGGAGGGGAATAGCACTAGTTTATCATCACAAAATATTGGCGAAATTAAAGAGTTTTGCGGTAGCAAGGATGTGTTATTTGATTGTCAGCGGTTAGTGCCCTAGAGGAGCAGGTGTTCTCGCATTATACGGATCATCACAAGATATTGGCGTTCCACTGGGGCTAGTTTAATCAAAACGACTCCAAATGCCACCAAAGTTGTCTGGGTGAGTAAATGATCGTATTTTATGCTAGAAATAAGGTCCAGGTTGTAAAAAACTAAAGTTATCCTTTATTGTGTGGTTCCTGTAGTTAAGAATGATGGCTGTCTTAGCTTGTTGTTGTCCACAGTATACAGCCATTAATGTTGTGTTTCTGTGTCTTTTCAGGGTCCCACTGGTCCACATGGAAACCCAGGACTGCCTGGACCACCTGGGCCTAAGGTGAGTGTCCCTAGGGGAACATAAACAGGTCCCTGAGACCATCAGAGTCCTGGTTAGTAGGCTACTTCTCAATGTGGACAAGCCAGATGAGTTCCCTCAGAGCTGGAGCCAGGTCCACTGATAGTAGCATATTTTTAAAGTGGGCTTGTATGATCTGCAAATCGTAGATTAGTACTTTAATTGCAGTAGAAGCATCATTCCTTTAGTAGCCCTACCCATAGATTTACAACATACAGTGTTGTGAACAGACTCAAAGAAACGGCCTATTTTCGCGGCCTAAAATAGTTTTTACCTGAAAAAAAAAAACACAGTTCCATTGTTCACTATATATAAACGCAGTTTTTATTTGGACCTAACCAACTGCTGATCGGCGGGCGCTAACCCTGGGCCGGAGGGATACTCGAGTTGGTTATGTAAATCTCTGGGCAGGGCTATGGGCTGGCGTTGCTAACGGGAGGAGTGCAGAGTCTTCTACTGCAATCTAAGTAGGCCTACTTAGGGGCTATTTGTAGATCATACAACCCCACACAAAAATGTTACTATCCCTTTAACACACTAGATTGCCATTTTCTGCACACTGTTCACTTGTGAAGCTCTAACCTTGAATGAGTGGTAGTGAATCTTCTTGGTAAAGAAATGGCGATTAGGTTTTTGTTGACAACCTGGATAATTGTGATTAGGACCATTTACAAAAAATCCAGTTTCTTCTGCAAAGAGGGCCATGACAACTTTTTCTTCTGAAAAAAACCTACTACACCGTTGTTATGTAAAATTCAAGCTATGTGTCAATAGCAAAGCAATACTGCTTTAAAAACACAATTATCTTCATAAAATCTTAGGTAAAACAATATAAATGCCACATAAAAAGGTTTTACAGTCACATTCTCAGTCACACAGTTGTAAATGAGCCAGTCACTGTAAAGCATATTGCTAACAGCTGATGTCGAACATCTGATCCAAGAACAATCTCAGTGGTCTGCCTGAGGTATGCCATGCTTCATTAAATTGTGTAATTTACTTTCTTGTATCAAGGGCATGCTCAGTGTCGATCAGAAGATGACATCACAAATCTCTACATGTTTAATCATGCTACAGGGAAAGGAAAAGCTAACAGACAATCATTTTTTATCAGCTGGAAAATGCCCTCAAGGTATTTCATGAGTGGGTATTATGATATCTCTGTGGTTGAGGTGGTTGAGGTGGTTGAGGTAATTTTAACAGTGTTTTATTCACGTTGCTACAGTGGTTGTGTATTGGGCTCCGAGCTCTTCCAAACAATGATCTACAACTCAAAACAATGCCTGAATGCACATGCAGCACTCATGAGGAACTAATTATACCCATTCTTGCTAATGATTGTGAGCATAAAATATGACAAATTTATTAAATGAGTAAAAAAAACAAATGGAAAAAAGCCCCACAGTGAACCATTGCTCACTCAGTTAAAATTAATTTCTGAGTTATATATTTTACTGGTTATATTTTCTATGAAAATCCATCATGGACACAGTGAAACGGATAAAACTAGCTGACAAGTTGGGACCTGCTGCTCTCATTTGTATTTGTGTGCTTTAGGAGGGAGTAGGGACCAAGGTGGTCAGGTGCAGAGGGCTGTCTGTGTGTGCATGTGCGTGCATGCTCATCTGAGTGTGATGAAAAATTATCTGTATTTTTCTCTTGTAGGTACAGTATGTCACTGAAATTTGAATGTTGACACAAGTGCTTGCCACTTACATTAAATGTTTAAAAATAATACAGTACATACATTTTTAGGATATTTTTGGATTAATTGAGAACCTCCTCATGAGGCAAATGCACTTCATGTTGCTTTGCCATACAGTAGTAGTGATGTCACAAGGTTAGTGAGAAAAAAGTAAGAGTTCATCAAATGTCAAGTTACATCATTTAGGATAGCAGAGACAGATGTGCTGTCTACTGTCTGGGATTAGCCCCAACCCATTTATATAGGAAATAATTATGATAACAGGCAAGAGTATTGTCACAGTGTTGACTGAAGTAGTCATGGGTGGTTGTTGCCCTTTGGCCTATCTCTTATCTTAGATCATTGTTACCCTTTTTTTTTCCAGAGGGCATAATTATGTCCATCCTGCTCATTAGTCACGACACTGACTTCACATACAGTGGGAAAAAGAGCATTTTTAAATCTCCTGTATAGGACCACATGTAAAAGATACATTGGGCATCGGTTCAACTAAGCAAGGATGTGGGTAGCTCCATACAGATGGTTGTGGTGATTGTGGTCCTGACTGGATACCACAGAGTGGCTGCATCCACATTGTAGTCATGCTACCTCCCTCCCTCCCTTCCTCCCTCCCTCCCTCTCTTTGTGAAACTTCTTGCTTGTAAGTCGATAGCTCCTCACATAAAGTCACAGATGGTACAAAAAGGTGCAACGGATCAGTAACGTCACGGATCTGATCGGATCATGGTTTTGAGTCTCTGATCTGATCATTTTTGGATCTCTCTTGTTGTGCGTGACATAGAGCTGCCGATATGAGCAGAGTTTTTTTTTTAAATTGCCCTTTTTTCAGATGCGGTGGTGCGCCTAAGTGTTCTCACACTTCACGCACACCTTTTTTGGTCAACTGCTCCGAAGATTACACGCCAATCCATGAAGAGCAATCTGGATGGATCACTGATCAATGATCCGTTTCACTAGTATAAATTAGCCAAAGATGAGGAAAATTCAGGAAAGTACCTTTAATTGTATGATCTCTGCCTATACTACCCCGCACACATCAAGAGAGGAATGTTCTGTTTTCTTTCGTGATTAGTCAAACAGCACAGGGAGATGGATTGATGTGCTCTCTGTCACCTCTGACCCTGCATTTGGCTCAGTGCTTGTGATCCGTTATTATGAAATACAGAGCTGCCTGCTTGCACGCTGTTCCTCTAGCCTGTACACCCACACTCATGTGTACACATACAAAACCAACATCAGTGTCTCTAATACCATGGTGACCTGAGTGAGTCATCGTTGAACCCCAAACCCCTTTGTGGAGGAGGAAAAGGGATTGAGAGCCTCTTTGTCTCAATTTGGAAAACATCTTCCTCTTGAAATGTATTTGGTTGCTATGACAAATACAGAGGAATATCGTCCCAGGTGCTGAGCTTAGTTGACATGTGTTTTAAGCACAGCATGAAATGTTGTGACAATGTGCTTGCAGGACTTAAAGGGGCTTTCAGTCTGCTTCATGCACTGTTGACTTTTTTTTTTTTTCAAACTGAAAACTGTAGACTGTCTTCTTTCCCATCCCCAAATTGTGTACGCTTCACTGGCTTCCAGTCCAAACTATGGAAATATGATGCTCAAAGTCTATTTGAAGTGGGCACAGACGGCTATTGTATGCCAGAAGCTGGAAGTCATTCATGAACATAGGAATTAATCTCATAAACTGTGTAAACAAGATGCAGATGTAAAAAAGCTGTTCTGTTAAACTTTAAACTTACTAACTTAATAAATCAGGTGCATCCTTAACATTTTTATGTCAAAGTTTGTGTATCAACCACGTTTTGTGGAAAACTGCTCCTCTCCAATTGCTCCAAGTGAGAGATGAACTCTGAGGTCCTTGAAAGACAAAGCAGTGTTTCTGTTACCATGCCATTACCATCGACGTTGTTTACTCTTGGTTCAACTTAGAATAATAACCAGGTAGCCCTGGCCAATAATGTCATATAACCTTAGTGAATATAAATATAGTAAGTGATGGATCAGAAACAAATTTGAGTTGCTTAAATGTCCTCAACCTGTGACCCTGTTTCTTTTATAGGGTGCTAAGGGAGACCCGGGGCTGTCTCCAGGTCAGGCTCCACCAGGAGAGAAGGTAAGAAATCACAGTCACTGGTCTCTGTGTCTGGCTCCTTTATGCTCCACCTCCTGGGCAACAGCTGTTGCTTATCCTTCCAGTCTTCACACCTTCAGTGCTTTCACAACATCTCACTGATTGATTTTCTTCTCTGCTGTGGATTTCATCTTTCAGTAATTGGAGCAAAATGTTCTGAAAACCATACTAAAATGGTGATTTAAAAACGGTATAATTTTTTATAGCAAGTAGTAAAAAAATATTTAAAAATCACGCATGTGGGACCCAGGACTTGTAATTTGTGGTTTATTACAGGCAGATTTTTACGTTTCAACTAATAAAATGTGTTCTAGGGAAGGCTTCAGGAGACTAACACATATTTCCACAACTGCACTGGCATAAGACTAATTGCCAAGCAAGATTTTGTATATGGCTCAACTCCACTCGACTCTACTCAGCCCTACCTCATACTTGGTACCTTTTACCAAATAAAGAAATTTCAAACCTCTGCCGGCGTTCACTGTGAGCTGAGGTGATGTAAAGGATGGCCTTAAACACAGATTGATCTGAGAAAATTATGTTGTGTTAAAGATGAGGTCATGATGGCCTCTGTGTCATTCCTTTAGTAATGATACTGCAATGAGTGGGTTCTATCTGCAGGGGAAAAAATAAGTACCTGGTACCAAAAGTGAGTAGCTTGGACTTGGACTGCCATGCAGTGAATACCTAAAGCAAAGGGATGGATTTTCTTGCATAAGTTTCTGAACATATCATCATTAGAATGCATTTGTGAAGCTTTTGCATTGAAATCGACAGGTTGCTTTATGCAAATATCTTCATCTCTTGAGTGATTGTGTGCATTTTTGTAAATCTCATGCTACTCTATTTCATTTGTTTCAATAGGGTGACAGAGGTCCACCAGGTCTGCCAGGGCCAGATGGATTTCCAGGGCCATTGGTAAGACTTAGTATGTTAAACTTCTTGTATAATCAGCTGTTGCAGAAAAAGAGCAAGGGGTGAAAGACTTTGGATCTGTCTATGCTATGATTACATGAGGAGTACTTCAGTTTTAGGAACTCTTTTTATTTATTTTGAAACAAGCATTTTCCTCTTTAGAGCTAAAACACCGCTTTTTCTTCAAATCCTCTGTAATTTGGTGACACATTGGGAGGTGTTGCACACAGTATATTAGCCAGTGATCGAACCAAGAGTTAAGGGAACACACACAACACGCACAAAATCAGTCGACTCCCTACTGTGTCCTCTCTCAAGTTTTACTAGATGTTAGCTGACCATGGTCAGGATTAGGTTACCTGGTCAGACAGAGTGCAGCCCACCCTGCTCTCTGCCTGTCTTCACTTAAGTCTTAGTTGCTATAAATTATTTAGGCTACTTTACTTTGTTGCTACATCAGCCTCCGTCACACTGTGTCTCCTTCACTATCTTTGCGTAGCAATGTCTCTGCATATAGCTAACTGCAGCCGCTCTCAGCCAGAGCTGGCAGAGCTGTCCTGGGATGTTTTGAACATGAGAGGCTTTAAGGTCAAGGTCAAAGGTCATCCAAAAGAGGAAAGACACCCTGTCCCCTGTCAGGGGGTCAATGACATGCACAATATCCAATGCCTTCTCAGGTCAGCAGTCGTCATGCCTTTAAGAGAATTTCATGGACAATACTATCAGTAAAAAGGACCTGACATTCCTTCCATGTCAACCAGTGTGCACATCCATACACATGCTCATGCTCATGCTCTATATCTCTTCATTCAGATTTCTTCTGGCAATATTTTACATGACTGCTGCTGGAATATAACCAGGATTCTTTTGATAGACAGCACTTTAACAGAGGTCATCCTCTATAGTAGTTCTCTGTTGTTGTCCAGCTAGTCTCTCATTGAAACCGTGAGTCGGGTGTCCACATAGCTGGCCGCCACTTGCCTCCCAGGAGGCCGTCACAGTGTTTGCAGTAGCTGAACCTAATATATCCAGCATATGAACTGTGCCCCGTCAGGTATTTTCAGAGGAAATGACTGGCTCTGAGACTCGACTCTTTACCCCCAAGTGGGCCTTTTTATTTAGTGTGAAGGTTCATGTGTCACAACCTCGGAAGCATACGACACAGTCAATTGAACTGTTCAAGAAGGTCTCGTTGCCCCGCTGACCTGACCCTGACCTTTTGTTTGGCGGCTGTAAACATCTGTTGTTGATAATCAAGCAAAGGGGAAAAATAAAGGGCTTAGTTGGGTTAGGGCTTTAAATGTGTTTAATTGTGTCCCTCTCAAACCACATACCTGCACAACCTAGACATATGATTAATGTGTCTTGTCTATCAACACATCAGCATGTTAGCATTGTCATTGTGTTTTTGCCTTGAGTACATACACCTCATTGAATTGCAAGCAGGTGTTCTGTGATGCCTTTGGTTTAAATGTACTCAAAATACACTGTTTGAATTCATTTTCAAGGGTCCTAAAGGTTATCCAGGACCACCCGGGCTGCCAGGAGAACAAGTAAGTAGGTTTATGTGTGTAAACAATCATTTTATTTTTGGTCATCAGTTGTAATGAAACCATCAAAGGCTAGAAACCAGAATGTTTTTTCACTGATGCTACTGTATACTAGTCCATATACAGCAGCCTCTACCCGTCAACTCAAAGCAGCCTCAGGTTTAATTATGCATAATTTTAAACCTTAATAGAATTTAAACAGTCGAGTGCTAAAAGGTCATGTTATTTCTGCTGTTATTTTAACATGGGGGTCTGTGGGGACTGACTCCCTTTTGGAGCCAGCCTCAAGTAGCCAAACATGGTGACAAGCCGCAGTTCTTCATTTTTCAAGCCTGGAGGTTGCTGCCTGATCACCAGCCAGTTACAACAGTCCTTCAGCTGTCTCCTCCCATGAGTGTTCAATTTTATCCTCAATTTCTTCCCTCACTTTGATGGAAAAACTTTTCACCTTGTTAAATGCTAACAGTTAATGAGCCCCATTATACAGGCTCTCTACACGTCCACATCAGAGGATCAGATCCAAGCGTAGTGGTTTAAGAACAATATACAACCCTCACAGACTTATTGTAGTCCTGTTACACAGTGATGATGATAATTGTACCGTTTCAAGGTCTGATTTATTCAGAATTGCAGCATGTAGTAATTGCTACAACTGATGACTGGTTTAAATTGTGCTGGATAAAAAAAAAGTGTAAAGATCATATTAACAGCAGAGTGAGCCAGTGAGGGAGGGGTGGTTCGGAGCCATGCAGAAAGGTACAGTTAACAGACAGGGTTGTCCTGGTGGAGGTTGTCCAGAATGAACAGTGCTTGTTTTATTCCTCAGTTGGCAATGCTGGTAGAGGACTGTGTTTCTCCTCTTTCACTTTATCCATCCATCTAATCTCCCTATTCACCATTCACACTCTCTCTCTTTCTCTCTCTGCTGCAGGGCATACCAGGGCTTCCTGGGGAAGCTGGGGCTGCAGGTTACCCTGGCAGGCAGGTGCAGTGAAAAATACAACAATACGTTCCCAGTTACTCCATTGTTCCTCTGAGATTCTTCATTCAGCTCTACAGAGAATACACAAATAATAACTGCATGATAAACACTTCCAAATGTACATAATAAAAATGCTCAATTAAATGTGCACATTTCAATGCATAAATGAATGAGTTTTGTTTCCCAATGTCATTTCATATATGCTGTTTTTGGACTTGTTAATAAGGAAATATACTGTATATTGCAACTTGAAGTATAAAATGTGTTTTCTTTTAGATCTTTGTCAGTCTGCTCTGTATCAGATTCAGATTCAGACAACTTATGAGATCATTCAAAGTTTAATGTCTTTAGATTTGTCTTATCATGTTAGCTCATTCAGCTTTTGTGTCCTGTGACCGACGGCCCTCCTCACCCACGTCTTTGTTTTGTTGCAGGGCTCAGCTGGGCCAGAAGGTAACCCAGGGCCTAAAGGTGTACGTGTAAGTACCAGCAGCTCTCTGCTCTTCTTTTCATCAGCAGCAATGGATTGAACACTTTGTTTCCTGAAAGGATTAGGACAATGTCAGACCCTCAGCCCTGCTCAAGGGAGACTGCTCAGGATCTAAGTTGAATCTCTAAACCGCTGTCTGACGAGACATAGTGCCTGATGTGAGAATGCTTGTGGGGGCTGGTCCAGGCTCTGAGTTGTCACAATGAAAGCTGGCTGGTTCTTTTTTACTATGGCTCATTCCTCAGCCAGTAGTAATACCCACAGAACAGGAAAACAGAGGAAAGAGAAGAGGATGGAATACAAACAGATGGGAGTATGAAAGTATGAAAGCAGAGAGGAGGAGTGAGGAATGAGGTCAAATGAGTTAGTGAGAGAAGGGACTTAGTGGAGCATTGCAGCTCTTAGAAAGAGGATAGCTGGGATTACTGTGTCAGACTGAGGCAGGCACTGTGAAATAGAGTCACCAAGACAGTGCACTGATAAGGAAGGAGTGTGTGAGAGAGGGTGGGACTGGGTTGCACAAGTGACTCATACAAACCAACTGCTTCCTATGCAAACAGAAAAACTTGCCTATGTAATGCTTATAAAAGCAACACAATTATGTCCAGACTGGCAGTATCTGCATGCAACTGCGTTATATTTAGAAAAAAGACAGAAACAGCTTTCACATCGGATGTTACGTTAACCAAGTTAAGATATGATCGGTCTTTTTAAATGCATTATTTGGCACATCAGCAAATATTTAAGACCCACAAGAATCTGCAATAACTTATCTTTTCACTCTTTTCACTTAATTAAAATGCATCACTGTCCTGAAACAGTTTGCAAGTTACACAGAATGGTAGGAAGTTCATATGAAAAGGTTTTGTGTGTAGAAGGTGAAAGAAAGGGGAGTAAATTTCCTCACAATGCTGCACTGATTATATTGAGTCATGGTTATTACAAAACAGGGTAACACGCAGGTCCAATACACAACATTTTAGACTCATGAGGCTATCATTCAAGAATACTACCACAAATGTAGTGAATGTGTGGAGAGTAACTGATCTGAACTGAACTAAACAACTGACAGCAGCCAATCAAATATTCTTGAGAGTGTCACACTGCATACATCAGCATCAGAGCCAGAGACTATTCAGAAATCCTAAGGATATATATGTAAAAGATAGGAAAACTCCTGTGACAGTATGATCCACTTTTTCCCCCGTTAGAGGGTCTGGGATAGAAATATCGGTTTCATTTGATTTGTGTGACTGGACCAAGCTTTTCACAGCTCTACTAGCCAAACCATTGTGATATATTAATAATCATCACTTCCAAATGATCTTGGTAAGCAGCACGGTATTTTGAAATTGATTGATCATGGTACAGAAATACTTTTTGGTGGCCAAGATGAACAAAAATTCTTGCGCTAGTGCTTCGAGACATCAATCATATCACTGTTTTATGATCACGAGCATTGGGAAAGTGTTCCTGCTAAAACTAATTTATTTGATTTGAAATTGAATAGAAATATAAGAATGAAATACAGCCTAGTATAAAAATGTGATTTTGTGATAATATCCAAGCAATGTTGTGATGTCATATATTGTTGATTTCCAGGGTTTCATTGGGCCTCCTGGTGTTGCTGGGCCATTTGGGCTGGAGGGGGAGAAAGTGAGTGATGCCTGTGTATTTAGCATGATTAATCTGTGTCCCTTGATGCCTTTTTATTTACAAGTGCTATTCTATCGCTGATAAATCCTTTACCACTTGTCTTCTTCCTTTTGTTTCTCCTTCATTGTCTCATACTTGTTTTATGGAATGGCCTCCCATATCAAAGAAGCCACATCCACTGCAATTTTTAAGTCCCGTCATACAGTACCTCTTTACCCAATACTTTGGTTTAATCTAATTCTTAACTGTTTTATCATTTTCCTCTGCTGCTTTATTATTGTTTTTATTGTCTGTTATTATTCTACTTGATTGTATTGTAAATTGAGACCATGTACAGTACCATGGTACTTTGAATTGATTGATTGTTACATCACTGACTGGTTGATGGCCACCAACCCCCATCAGACTCTTCATCAGTTCTTATTACGATATGTCATGTATAACACGATCAGCCATAATGTTAAAACCACTGACAGGTGAAATGAATAACATGGATTATCTTGTTATTGTAACACCTGTCAACAGTTAGTTCTCAAAAGGTGATGTGTTAGAAGTAAAAAAAAAAAAGTGGCAAGTGCAAAGACTTTGACGTCATCGATCAACCTTGATCACACCCAAAACACAGCAGAACTGGAGTATGCAGTGGTCAGTACCTGCCTAAAGTGATCTGAGGAGGGGAAATCTCTAAAGTGGATACAGAGTCATGGACCCATAATGGATATTTATAAGATGTCAGCTTTGTCTAAAGGCTGGCCCATAGAAGAGCTGCTGTAGCACAGATTGCAGTGTATGCGGCTGCATAGCCCCAGTCCAGACTGACTATGCTGATGCCTTTCCACCATCAAAGTCATCCCCAGTGGGCACAGATGGATGGCCTGCTGCATGTCATTTACCTGGAGATTGCATAAGGATTCACTATGAGAAGAAGAGGAGCTGGTAGAAGTACTGTAGTACAGTATAATGTTCTGCTGGGCATTGGTCCTGGCCTCCATGTGGATGTTACAGTAGCTCGATATTTGCCACCTATCTAAACATTGTTGCAGACCAAGTATCCCCTCCATTGGCAGTGGCAGTGTGAGCAGGATAGTGCCCTGCCACCCTGTAGAAATTGTTCATGAGTGGGTTGAGGATCATGACAAATCTCATCCCGAGCAGGCATCTGTCGGATGTGATGAGATATAAATCCAATTGTTGGACACTCCTCCACTTTACAGGATTTAAAGGATATGCAGTTAATGTCTTAGTTCCTGAAACTACAGGATAACCTTGTGAGGTTCATGCCCCAACGAGTCGGAGCTGTCCTGGCAGCACATGAGAAACCTACACAACATCAGACAGGTGGTTGTAATGTTGTGGCTGATCGGTGTGTGTATTTTTACAGTCATAGTTACTGATTGCTGTTCTCGTTGAGGATGTTGTGCAGCAGTTAAGCGTTCTCAGCAGCAGCTGTTTGAAGCTTTAATTTACTACTCCACGATGATGATGTCACAGAAAAAATGAATGATGGCATTTATTCCTTCATTCTTGATAGATCTAGTCTCAAGGAAATCCTGGTCATTATGGCTCAGTTGTGGCTTGCTGCTCTTCAGCTTGATTTGTGCCAGATGTCCTGTTAACTCAATCTGATGATATAGATATGACTAGTATGTACTTACTACTCTTACATTCTTACAAAAAAAACAGTACAGTACAGTAACACCATGTTATGTTTTTTTTTGTCTAGGGTATTCCTGGTCCTGTTGGAAAACCTGGCCCCAAAGGAAGACATGTAATAGTGACTCTTTTGATTTCTGCTTTATTTTGCAGTTGCTTCTTAAAACAATATCTTTGACATATATCAACAACAATCTGAGCCATTTGGAGGCAAGATTATCTGCATTATTGTCAGGGAGATTGTACAAGCTGATGGAAATAATAGCTGTATTTGACTTCTTCAAAAGCCCCGAGGGCATCA
This sequence comes from Decapterus maruadsi, assembly GCA_030347415.2. Lineage (NCBI taxonomy): Eukaryota > Metazoa > Chordata > Actinopteri > Carangiformes > Carangidae > Decapterus > Decapterus maruadsi. The sequence continues at coordinate 28,279,677 of CM064886.1, forward strand.
AAAGGAGCTAATTTGTATTTGGCATCTGTTGTGAATATGTTAAAGCAGTACAGCCCCGAGGGCCAGTGGTTAAACAGTTAAACAATACCATGTACTATGTTCTCCAATGCCAAATTTGTTCCAGGGTGGCACTGAAAAAAATTACACTTAGATAAAGATAGAGACAGATGGAATGTCTAGGTTGGGCCCTCACACTGTGAAAAGTTAATGCTCTAAAAACAAGCCCTAGCTTCTCTGTGTTGAGGTTGCCAAATGGGCAGTCAGCCCAGTGTCTGTTTTATCTGAAGGGTTTTTTCTGGAACACTGAGCGATGTCTGGCTAACTGGATCAAAGACTGTGGCCCAAAGGCTGCTGTAAGCCAGTCCACAAGCTCACCAATACACTCACTAATCTTGCTTCATTAAATAAGCATTATTTTCACACGTTGTCAATGCAAATTTGATCTTGATCAGCAACTTAAGGAAGTGGCATCTTGCATGATACTGCACATGTGAACTAAAAAAATGAGGTGCTACACATAGTAGCGATGAAGATGAAGATGCGCAATAAAAATCAAAATGAACTACTCCTCATTCACCTCTATGGAGATGTCTTGTACTTCAAGTTGAGACTGGGTCGAGGAGAGTTTTGTCCTGAGTTTCTCCGATTGAATGTGGATGTGTTCGTCCCTCAGGGTATTGTCGGAGATGCAGGGGAAAGGGGACCACCTGGTCCTGATGGCAATGAGGTGAGAAATGTTGTCCTCCATATCATATGTGTTTTCAATTTCTCTTCTCCTATACTAGCTATTTCACTCCATCTGTGCTACTTGTCTTCTCTTGTCAGTGACTTAATGTACAACTGCACTTTGTTGACCTATTTCTGGCTTAATTTTACTCTCTTTTTCATGTATCTAAAGGCCTTTTAGCATCACTGCCAAGATGTATCAATATTGTATGATTAAAAAAACAAAAAGTAAGATTTTGACACAAACCTTTCTCACCAAGTAATTTTTTTAAAGAGAAAATGCATTCAGATGACATAACTGTCATTGTCTATAAAAGCATAAATTAATTTCATACTGTTCAGACAGATTAATCTGACATTAATGAGTATTTAAGAGATTTTCTCAGAGGGAAATTCTACAAATTGCAAAAGTTCCCTTCATTTGTTTCAGACATAAATTAAGTCTGGAGCCTATGTCATCCAGGGTGTTGGCACATGAAAATATAGTTTCGCTTACAGTATTTCCAATGTAGCCCCTTGGAAATGAGGAATGTGTAATACTGTAAGTGTCCTGTCCTGTGTACTTAGGATGTTGCTGTGATGTTTCACAGGGGCCTGTTGGTGGGGCTGGCATCAGTGGCTTTCCTGGTCTAAGGGTGAGTATCAGTTTTTGCAGTGTTGTAATTTTTATTCATGTGTTATATTTCCCATACTGAATGAGGAGTATGGCATCTGACATTCATTTGGTTCAAACTGTCTGTACTTGTTTTCAAGGTTGTCTGTCAGTCTGTCTGTCTGTTAACTTGTCTATCTCTAATGGTTAGACTGGGGTTTGGATGATCATTAGCATGTTTTGCTATGCCCTCCATGAATGGTCATGGTTGGTGTGATGTGTATTTTTTTTATGTCTCTGCAACAGCCAGAGCCAGAGCCATATTGTTTTTGGATTGTCTGTCTGTACGTGCTTCCAGTCTGTTTTAGTAAACACACAGTTTGTGGAGTTTGGGGGTAAAAATAGTCACTCACAGGTCTTAAATGTTACCTGCATGACCACTTGGGGGACCCTGTCTCGTATTGCACTGAGAAAAGAAAAAATCAATGTTCTCACAGACCAAAAAATATCTTTTCACTGTGGAACTGTTAAAAAAAAAAGTCTGAGCTCACAGACGCCTCTTAAACATGTTCATATTGGCAAAATGGATACAATTGTACATATGGTGGGTTTCCTGTGTCATGATTTCAAGCCTCATTTTCACTGGTTTGCTGTCCTTACAGCCTGGGGATTTATTGGGGTGTTTGAAGGGTCACCTGGTGTGGCGCTAGACACATCTGGATAGATGGAGTTTCCTTAACCTTCACCTCAGCTACCGGCTGTAAGTCAAGTTTACTAGTGACACAGTCAGACATGAAACATGCAGACATCATCTTTCAGATTTTTTAAGTAAAAAAAAAAAAAAAAGCATGTTATACATGCTTTATGCTTTATATGTTTTACATACAATGTTGTATGTAAAACAATAATATATAAGGAATACCACATCTAGAGTTACAGACTAACATGACCCAATTTATGTAATCTGTCACTGTTTATATGTGTCACTTTTGAAAAGAAAATTATTGTCACCCCAGATTAACTGAAGTTGGGTTGTGACATGTGCATGTCTGTCAACATCCATATGCTACTAAGTCTTTATGCCACAAACTGCCTGTGGACTTTGGGTTTACTCATCACTGCAAGGTGCCAGAGGTGCAATGTCTGATTTATTTCCTGCCCCTTGTCCGTACCTATACAGCATACTGTAACATCAGTCCTGCTGCCCCGTCCTGACTCATAGAGAGGTGGTTAAACTGTGGAAAACTGGCAAACAATCTTTTATAACATGTAATGGAGCACTGCTGCCCATGCAGGTATGCCTACTGTACCACGCCTCTGGACTGTTAAACAGTATTGCCGCTGCCACCCATGCCAGCTCAGGGAGTACTTGTCTACATTAATAAATTAAAACCAATTATGATTTGCATTAAGTGCAAAAATCACTTATGGCGGATATGCCCAGAGCTCAGATCTCCTTTTAACTTTTGTTGAAGATGTGTTTATATTACAGATCACATGTATGGATTAATTACGTATAGTTTCTCACAAACTACAAAATTATGCATATTTTATATAACAATTACCCAACCCCTCCCCCAAAGTGATCATAATTAATAATAATTAAAGATGATGTAGTGGTTACTTGTCTTAATAACAACAAATCATTGCCACTAAGTACTTTTGAGTAATCACACGAGAGAGCCAAAATAGTGACACCTCTTTAATCCAGTCTTTGATGTAATTCATATTCAGTCAATTTTTCAGTTGACTGATTTTGACAGGTGATCCAACAAAGAACTTTAATTTGACATCTAAAACTCATTTTCACTTTGCCAGTGTCAGTCACACCCTTGTGGCTTTAGTCACTCACTTATTGAAAGGCAATTACACAAAGTTAGACCTTTAGTTAAGTAATCAGACAGAGAACAGAAACAGAGCAGCAAGTGTTCGTTCTGGTATGCACTTGATGTCTTTGCCAGTGTGTGACTGGACAAAATGTGATGCAGCCGGACACTTTTTCACAGCCTGAACAATAAGCAAGAAGGTGAGGTAGAGACAAAAATAGTTTGACATGTGATAGTATTTGTGTGTTTTACTGTTTTACCTCTTTAAGCTTCAACCAGCTTTTGATCATTTTCCCATGTGGGCAGAGTTCCTCATGTACGGTTTCATGTACTTTCCCCACTGGTATGTTGCCTTTCAAGTATATGACAGTAGTAAAGTTTATGATTTTTCTGAGGCTACAGCGATTGTGTTGAAATAAGATGTTCTCAATGCAACAGCATGTTTTTTGTTAAATCTTAAATGACTTAAATGAGTTTAGGAGATGATGTTGATGTGAGGATGGTCTCGAACCACCTGGAAGTCAGGCTTCATCTTGACAGCGGTTGGGGCAAAAGCTCTGTGTGGGATGTTGATGTACCAGATCACGTCACTCAGGCTGGTGGACACCAGAGTTTTGGGGGAACAGTTTTTATCTGCTCCTTTCATGTTGTTTCTCCATGTGTTATTCTGCCGAAAGCTTCTTCTGATGGAGCACACATGATAATTGCCTGTCTCACTACACAGAGAAACTACAACATGAATCACTGGCACTGACAGGGTCCAGATGGAAACCTAGTTTATGCCACATGTCCCTGATGACATAATATTATGCCCCATTCTCTCACTTTTTAATATCCCATGGATTTGATTGTGTTGAAGACAGTAGATCAATAGAAATGTTTTGAGTTGACCTTTTCCGAAAAAGTGAGATAAGATGTTGAAAGTTCCTAATTACAAATGCATTCATTTATTTTGACTGTTTAACAAGAGGCAAACGCTGTCTTTGTCCCTGCTTGTCTTGGAATAAATTCTGACAGAGACATCTTTTCAACCAAATCAAAAAGAAAAAAATGAGTGAACACGCTGCCACTGTCTGCTTATACTGTATACAAATATGCTAAAAGTGTACGGCACCACACACGTCAATCCGTGTTACCACAACATCATTGCTGCTGACAGTGTTACAGCACCAACTCAGTCGGCGGCCAGCAGTAACCTGTAACCCGTGTGCTTGTAAAAGATATTTTTTCACTGCAGCCAGCCACACATTCTGGCCATTCCCACTTCGCCTCTGTCATTACAGTGGGTATTGAGGGCTGGCAGTGGCGAGCAGGGCCGAGCCTAGACCCATACCAAACCACTGGAGGATGCGATGTTCTCACAGCGAAGTTCTGTTGTGACAAAAGAGAATGAAAACGGTGGCGTGTGTTTGTGTATTCATGAAGCATGAATTCCACTGTGTACCTTTTCCTCTCCCCAGGGGGAACCAGGGCCTGAGGGACTGCGAGGGCTGCCTGGTCTGGTGGGACCACAGGTAGGCTAGACATTGGCTACTGAAAATGCTGTAAATTTGCATCCTCAAAAAAACAAAAACAAAAAAAAAACAGTACAACAATACATGCAACCTCTGACATGCCAAAGTATGCATCGCTGATGAAGCGTGAGAAGCAACTTTCAATGCTTTTGCCACAAAGTCAACTTATCATTCATCAACTCCTCCTCCTTGGCTCACATCATTTGGCTTCACATTATGCAAAACTAATTCTGTCATCAAAGTTACTGATTTACAGCAAATCCTTTCTTCTCTCAACTCACTCGTCTAATTTCCCTCCCTCCTTCCAGGGCCCAGCAGGACGAGCCGGCCTGCCTGGATTGAAAGGTGATAAGGTGATCTAAATATTTATATTATTGCAATGTATCTGTGTTTTATGTGTCAGCACTCCAACTTGCATAATTGGACATATGAACAACAGATCATTTAAGATTTTGTTTACAGCCACCTGCTAGACCCATCAGCCACAACATGAAAACAGGTGACTGAAACTACAAATTAAATTTCAAATCAAATTACCAATGATTCAAAATACATTTTTGTGCAACAGATAAACACCAGTCAGCCTCAACAAGATAAACAGTCACTTGTTTTAATGTTGTGGCTGATCAGTGTAAACTTGGATTCATTATTATGATAATTGATAATTCTACATGTGGCCATTTGTTTTCATGACATTCAAAGATACATTTTTATAGCAGACTGGTTTCCATTTGACGTGATGCTGCATAATGTGAATGTGTTGTGCAATATACTGCACGGTGTGCTTTGTCTATGTTTGATCTATGGTTTCATGATCACTATGGCAGGGTAGTGTTGTGTTATATCTCTGTGTGATACTGTGAAATTTAGGGTGAAGTGGGACTAAGGGGCGACCCAGGAGAGATGGGGTACCAAGGAGATAAGGTAAGTCTACTGTTACACACAGTAAAAGTAAAGAAAGCATACACTCACCATGTGTGCATTATGTGTTATGGTGTGAACTGTTAATACCAGCAGTTTATTAAACGGACTTCTTAGATTTTATGCAAACATCAGTTGGTCTGACTTCACATGCATAATGCAGAATTCAAAAACATACTTTGTTTTTTTCATTTCATGAAGTTTTTGCAATAAATTGATGTTTTTGTTTTTCTTGTTAAAATGTGTTGACAGGATGTCAGTTGATCTCTTGCTGTGACAAATAATTGGACAATAGCAGAATATATGGAGCAGTATTGGTCTTTGCTAAATCAGGAAAACATTCATCTAAACTTTTACACAAATTCCAAGTGCATTGTGTGTGTGCGTGTTCGAATGAATGCAGATGTTGATTCATTCATCACATGAAGTCACCACATAATTCTTGCCTCATGCAAATATCAGTGTATTTGTATGGAAATTGATGCAAAACACACACACACACAAACAGTGTGCAAGACCAGTCAGAGAGTGTTTTATCTGTATCTTTCAGGGTGCCGCTGGTTTGCCTGGTCCCCCTGGGCCAAGAGGGAAACCAGGACCACCGGTATGTTCGTGTGAGTGTGTATGTGTCTGTGCCGCTTTTATAGACGAAGCCATGTAAACACAGTGTACCACAACCAGATCTGGACTCTATTTGTGTCAGCTCGTAAACTGCAGCCTGTTCAGACACATTCACAACACATCATGCACTTGCAGGTTAATGAGCTCAAATGAGGGGAAAAAAAGAAGTGGGATGAATGTTTAGAACAGTTATTTGTTAGTCATTTGGAAAATATAAATATGAAGTATGGAATGCCAAAAATTGTCTGGTATTAGTTTGAAATTATAAAATAATAACTGAGAGGATTTATTTTCAGTAACCTTTTTTAAATTTAGTTTGTGAATAAACTAAATCCCTATTTTTACCAAAAAAACCCAGCAAATTCTCATCTACAGATTTCCAAATGTAGCAACACAAAACACAACATACAGTAGATGACGGAAGCAGACATGAAGTGAGATGTGTTTGGGCTGAAGACTGATGACTGAGAAACAAATTTAGCCCTGATGCCTGATAACATACCCAGCGTAAATCACACGAATATGTAATTGAAATGTTGATTCATTGTTCAATGTCAATGAAAATAAGCTTTTGTTGTCATATGCATCAAATGGCTCATAGAACTCAATGTGAAATTCAGTAATATCATCCTTCAGATCCAAACTGATAATAAATAAAAATATAAACAGAACACATGATTGAAAAGAGGTGGGGGCCGTGTTGTATGTGAGTAATCAGAGACGAGGAAAACGCAATGAAGCTGAGAAAAATATTTTGTCTTCCTGTGGTTTTTTTTCTTCTTTCTTAACAGGGTAACATTGGAGATATGGGGATGCAAGGACCACATGGGCCTCCAGGGCCAGAGGTAGGATATACATATACATTTATTTATTTATTAGTTTATTTGAAAAGGGACAGTGTACATTAATAAAACATTCTAAAAACAGATGTACCCGAGTTAGCTAAAAGGCTAATTTTCATCGCTAGTCCCTCTGCCTGATGTTAAAGGGCATCCTATAAAAAAGACAGCAACAATAAAATACCACATATAAAAAAGGTAACACATTCTATACATAATATTATATATACAATATTTAAAGACAATAACACACATCCACGATGGCATCATGCTCTTCTATACTCCAAAAAAATCCGTATCAATGTTCACACAGACACATGAGTTTTCATATTCAACATGTCCTCTTTTTATCACATTTTTATCAAGTTTTCTCAGAACTCTTAACACAAACACAGAGGCCGCCATGAAACCTCCTCATCTTGTTGTACTTTCACTTTCCTATTATTGAGTCTACTTTTACAAAAAGAATATGAAGAACTTTTCTTCCTGTTGAGATATGAGTGGTTAAATTTGATCTTTTTTTATCCTAATGAGGAAAGCAGACACACACAAAAACTTCCTTGCGGATACTGGTGAAATTATTCATACCTCACTCACTGACAGAATTTGAGAGTGGTCAATTGAGGTATCAGTCAAGTCTCCTCACTTGCCCCAAGCCCTTATTTTGTCCATGTGTTGCGTCAAAGAAAATGTCATTATTTCATCCCATGCATTCCTTAGTTGGGCATCTCCCTCCAGCATGTCTGTGCTTTGCATGTCAAATATTTCACTTGTGTCAAAGAGGTCATGCTACAAAATACGTGGAGACCCGTTGCTTTCAGGGATGCAACACGACTATAGGTCACGCAGGCCACAGCTAGCACGTGTGTTTTCTCAAATGAGCGATTGTGTCTTGGCAGGCGTGCCTGAAGGTATTCTGCCTCGTAACAATCCATCACCATCCTTACATCAGTTTCCTATAAGTGTGCCTATGCACTCCAGAAGGACCTAAGACCTATGTGTGTTTGATTTATGCATGTTGCCTTCAGTGATTTCCAAGAGTAGTTGCTATAGTACATCTACACACAAACAGACCCGCTTTATACCTGCCAGTCTAAATGTACCATAATCCTACCACACCTGTAATGCACACATCTGCAAAAACTGGTTTGATATGTGGGCTCAACTGTTAAGTCATGTGCCAGATGACAAAACATGTAGTGCAACAATAATTTTGCTCTCTTCCTGTATTTCCAAGGGGTTTCCTGGAGACATTGGAATACCTGGGCCCAACGGTCCACCTGGTCCAAAGGTGCCACTTAAACTCTCTTTCTTGCCATTCATTCACCCATTCAATTCATCCAGTTGAACTCATGTATTTGGGTGTGTTTCAGGGTATGCAGGGAGCCAGAGGACCCCAAGGCCCACAGGGGCCAAAAGGAATACAGGTAAGACGATTGAACACCCGATTTAGTTATGTCTGCTCCACTCTGACTAATAGAGAAAAGTGGAAAGTGGTTCATCCAGGGATTTCCATTGGATCATCAGTCACTCAGTCTGAAGCAAGAGAAAGTAATATATTGATTTTTATTTGGCATCAAGTCATATCTCAAACGGTTGCAGTTTGGCCCTCTCACTAGGGTGTGAGTTTTTTTTCCCTGCGATATCTCTCGGGGCATGTTCCACTGAGTGAAGTCATGATTCACCATTGGGTGCTTATAAAAACAAGGTTGAAAGTTTTCCAGCCGTGGAAAAAACGAACAGAAGCCTTTGGAAGGTGTACAACACATACACATTTCTATTGTGCTGAGAATTTCCTCATTGGCCCAGTGCAACACGTTATTGTTATGAAATCACACTTTTGTCAGATATACAGAAACAAATCTGTTTCAATCTTGATAGAAAAAACTGAGAAATAAACGTTAGAAGTATTTCAGTCCTAATTTTAAACAGTGAAGTGATTCAACTTTCTTAGTTATTTATTGAAGCTTAACTTTAAAGATTGGTTTTCATAGCTCAAAATATTTTTACAATTTTCAAAGGAGATGCCAGCATGAGTAGTTTAGGTCTTCAATGTAGAGTTTGAAGTTTTGGAAATAGCCCTGCATGTGGTGTTGTTCATGTTTTTGGTCTATTGGATAGCTGTGTTTGAATGCATGTTTACTTATTATTGTGTGATAAACTGTACCATGTTCTGCAGGGTGAGGAAGGACCACTCGGCCCACCTGGCAGCGCTGGCCCCACTGTAAGAACTCCTAGATCATATCTTGAATCAGCTGGTAGTGATTATGAGCCCAACTGTCCTCTGGTCATTATTCATGATGTGGACACACGTGTCTTCCTCTCTGCCTTACAGGGGAGATCTGGAAGGAAAGGCTACATCGGTGAACCTGGTCCTGACGGGTTAAAGGTGAGTCTGCTGTTATAACTGTATCATTACTGCACTGTAGACCAAAACTGACCAGGGATTGTCTGTAATGGTCATGTAGAAGTTAAAAAAAATAGCCTGCCTGAGTATGGAGATCTGTGTTACCAGAGCAATGAAAATCATATGCCACATCTGAAATTACACCCATCTTTAGGACACAATGCAACAGTTTTATACTTTATACTTTTGGTTTTGATCATTTAACTGTGTTTTTTTTTTTTTGCTGCAGCAAACCACAGTGTGGCTACTGTACCTGTTCATTTAGTACCTTTGCTGCTGTAAATGTCTTGTATGCCTACTATGTTCAGGATATCAGTGTTTTCCAGCATCTTATCATTGTAAATTATGGTCTAGTGCTTACCACTGTGCACCACGGTCTCCATGTTTGTGACCCACTTATAGGAAGCCTAGACTTGCTGTGCTGCTCTTAATTATGAGTGAAGATTATCTCTTACAGGGCCATCGTCTGGCAAACCACAGTCAGCAGCAACACAAAATTATTCAGGCTCAGCTCAGTGAGCGTGTGTGTGGGCCTTTTTACTTAATATCCTGAGAGATCTGTGTTGGTAGTAGGGAAAGATGGTAACATAGATCTCCTTAATTACAGGAAGCTAACCACCACACTGTTTGATGTTTTCTGCTTGCAGGGAGAGAAAGGCGACATGGGAAATGTTGGAAAAATTGGACCGCAAGTAAGTTTCTTTTTTTGTAATTACATTACTAATCTACAGCAGGAAGGCTGTTGATTAAAGCCTTTCCGTTAAATGCCTCTGCAAGTGTTAATGTGGTGCCTTTGCTGTTGTTGTTTAATAAGCCTCAGTTTCCCTAAATGTTCATGGTTTGCTTTAAGATGAATGCACACATGTCACATCTCATTGAGAACTGCTTCCACAATTAAGGGAATGAAATCCCCCGGTGTGCCAACGCGGGAGGAATTTACAGGAGCACTTTTCTGGTGTCTTGCTGTTTTCCTGACCCACTTTAAATGTTAAGAGAAATGTGCATACTGTCCCACCACTGAACAGTGTTTTCATCATGACATTGGCAGAAAACCAATTTCATGAGAGCAGAAGGAACACCAATCAGAGATCCATGGAAGTGACCTCATTTGGGTTGCACATTTGTTTATGGCTCGAAGCCTGCCAGAGTGTGTTTGATGTCTGTTGTTGCCAATGAATCATAGTAAGGGTGCATATTGTCAAAGTAAAATTTAACAGAAAACGTCAATCCAAGAATATGCTGGTCTTTGTCCATCAAGTTGTCCCGTAGAATACTGTATGTGTGAACATTATTTCTGAATTTAACAATGAATTGCAAAAATTACAATTAAATGTATGATCTGAAGAAGCCTGGATGAGGTGCAAAACGTCTTCAAGAGCCAAAAAAAGTCCAGTTGCCTTTGAATTTAGCACTTAATGACTGCAATGACCTGGATGACTGAGAACCGTCACAGACTTATACAGTTAAACATCCTCAAATTGATCTTATTTATGCTTAAGTTAATGCTTCTTATCCTACTCTAGCAAAATGTTGGAGCATGTTTCCCCTTTGTAAAATCCTCAAACGGACACAACTGCTTAGAGCATCCGAAGTATGTCCATCCTTCCTGGAGGCCCCTTAATGTTAATATTTGCATTCTGTGCATAGTGGAGGCAACCAAGCGGGCCATGTTGAACTTTGTTGCTGCGCTGCACATATGAGAAGGATTAAGCAGTTACTGAGGAGATGGGCCTTTGAAGGGGCTAGGCAGAGAAAATACTCTGAAACATATGGCGACTCTAATGAGTGGCATTACATCACTTTGTAGATAAATTAGATGTGAGAGAGACTTAGAAAAACTATTGTGGACCAATGCAGGTTAATGCAGGTTTGATGTTAGGAGGCTTTAGGCCACCTGTCTTCACCGAGTGCCCCTGTATGACCATAAGGCCCCCCCATAAACTAAAATGTTTTTACTGGACCGTTTTACGGTGCAGTGTATTTTAGCCAATTTAGATATCCTGCTGTATTCCATTCCTAAGCCGGCCCCGGCAGTCCACAACTAATAAAACATGCATCAGTCCTCAATTACAAAAGGCAGCCACACACTACTCACCCATTTTCATCTGCTTTACGTGCATCCAACAGGATAAAGCCCAATGGGTGATGATACATGAAAAACACTTAAAAGCTGTCAGCCTCTTTTAGTTGAGTTAGGGAGTAGCAAATGGAATAATGTCTCATTGTGTTTATATTAGTGGTCTGTTTAATTTACTTTGTTCATTTGTGAGGTTACTCTCTCAGTTTGCTTTTGTCTGTCTTATTTCGCAGACTTGTAGAGCAATACAAAAAAGACTAGAAAATGATCAATATAAATGACAAGAATAAATGTTCAACGGTTGCAGTGAAAGTAAGAATAGCAGTCAAGTAGAGTCCTGTAACATGATTTCTGGGTAAATGTATCACAAAGAAGAAACGCAGAAATAAAAATTGGCCCTCAGAACCAGAGACAGCCGCAGTCTGACCACACTGGCTTCTGTGGTTGGTCCAGAAGAATAACTCTGGTCAACCAATGGGCAGCCGTAGCAGTTATTACAATAACACTGAAATTCAGTTCAGGTCTTGTTACTTACACTATCCTGATGGCATTTGTATTTTTAAGTATGGTGACTTTATCATGGCTTGTGATATTTTTTTCTTTTGTCCTTTCTGAGTAATTGGTGAATATTCAGACTTGAGTTTAGTTTAGATTATTTCTTTTTTTGTTGCAAAAAATAAACACACTGTGACTGAATGCACTTACTCGTTCTGGTTGGATTTGACCTACTGACCCTTTACTGTAGTTTTACCTCTGGCACAGGTCCAAACAACTGCCCCAATCCCAGACAACTGATCTGGAAGTGGTGAAGCTCTTCTGATAACTTAGCCTATTTACATTAGCTTATGTGAGGACCTCTGTACTAAGCAGAGTGCACAGTACCTTTTTGGGGCCATCTGTATTGGGTTACCGTTTGCTGTGAAATGAGTGTGCCCTGAATAATGCCCAATCAGCGTTACTGTGCCCAAGAAATATGCTATTGTTGTTTTTTGCCAGACAGTATAGTTTTTTCTCTACAAATCAAAAAAGTTCTTTGTCAGTTTTTTATTGAATAATTCTTACAAAAAAAGATTTATAATCAAGAATAGCATGCCATAAAGGCAAATACTGATAACATCTGCTTTTGCTTCTCTGTCTACTATGAGCTCAATCATGAACTGATATTGCTCTTTACTTACTGTAGAATATAAATGTTCTTTTGAAACACAAATGCATTTTTAGTAAGGAAAGTTAATATATAATTTTTTGATTATTATTAATGATAATCATATTGTCATTAAATCATACTATAAAGTGGAATAAAAGTTAAAATAGTCAACCTACAGGTTTCCTCTCAAGTCATCAGCAGCAGCTCCTTTTTTCTTACGTAAGCATTACATTGTAATCTCTGACCTTTTGCATTCCAGGTGTCATAACAGGTTGGAAAATAATTCTTAGATGAATGAAGATCAGGTCTCTCCACACTGACATACTTTCTCCTGACGTGTTTGTGCTGAGCACTACTTCTCTCTCTCTCCTCTCCAGGGTCCAGTAGGCCTGATTGGGATAGCTGGTGTGATTGGAGTTCCCGGTGAAAAGGTAAGGAGTGTGTTTCTCTATCATTAGGCTGTCAGTCAGCATCAGCTGGTTGCTCGTCAGTGGCAGACCCCTGTAATTAGGGCTATAGTACGCAGCCATGGCTAGAGGCCCCAGAAGGCCAGAACACATGCTTAGATAAACACTCAACACTCTCACATACAATACTGTCAAAGCTATGTCACCATTACTGCCCCTCAGCCCTCAGCCGAGCCCTTCACCAGCAATACCAAACGATGTTAAAGAGAAACTTTCAGTTTTCAGTCATCTTTTGAAAAAAATGTCCCATGAGTTTTTGTTATTCAATAGATGTGTGCTTTGCCAACTGGTGTTGTATCACTGCCAGTTCAAATGCATAAAAGGGGATAGCAGCACATTAGTTTGAATCATGTAAAAATACCAATGATATAATCTGTAGAGGCCCTGAGGCTTTTTCCACATCCATGAATGTAGAGGCTGCAGCGCTGCTTGTAACAGTTTCTGTCAAAAGGATTTATTTTGTTGTTTTTATTAGTTGCTGATTATTCATAATGGTTATGCACAAAATCACCACTTTTTGCCACCAAACTCCATTGTTCCTTCCTCCTCTGTTAACCTGTCCCCCTTCCTTTCCTATTCAGAAGCCCCCGTGTGTCAGAACATGTTCTTGTGACAGGAAGCCGTCTGCTTGTCAGACTCCTACTTGTCCTCCGCCTCCTCCTGCACAAAACCCTCCTCCTGATTCAATCTGTCAGCACCGACCATATCCTGACAGCCCACAAATTCCTTTCACATTATATATTTATATTTAATTCTGATTTAGACTTAGGTTTCCAATACAGTACCCTAAAACTATTCTGTCAAAGACAAAGAAAAGTGCAACAAGAACTGGAAAAAGTACTTGTACAGTCACGAAAGTTACATGGTTCAAGGATTAAAGCATCACTGACACAAACGTTAGAGGGGCTAGCGTGGAGACTTTGGAAGATTTACTGCTAACCTGGAGTTACCTTTGCTTTTAACACTGTGTGCAGTGTGCCACCAACTGGGTTTCAAAGAACCTGCCTGCTTTAAACTCCACTCAACCAGCTGTCACTCTAACCTTCTGCATTTAAGAAGCCGTTCTCCAGTTTCATGGCTCTTTATTAGCCGAGGTGTATGTGAGGCTATGTGACACTGTGTTGGGTTTCTCTGTGTCGAGGTCATAGTTTAATGATCCACTCCCTCTCTCTCTCTTTCTGTCTTACTGTTTTTCCCCAGGGCGACCGCGGACCAGCGGGTCCAACAGGTCCAGTTGGGGAGAAGGGGCCAAGGGTAAGTACAGTCACTGAGGATAAACTGCAGAGCTCTGCTTCTTGTCTTAGAGTTGGTCAGCCCCAGACCCACAGTGTATATATTGAAAAAGGCTTTTCCAAGAAATTAGCAGAGCTCCAACAGCCTACCAGAGCTACTTTGTGCAGTAAACTAATGTCTAAAGATGATGAATATAAAACTGAAACACTAAGCAAATTTGGCTGTAATTTTTTTTGGCAGATTAGTTCATGGAAATGAAAGCAAACTCACCAGAGGCCTAAAGGATTCCAGACTCCTCGGTGTCGTAACTTTTGCAGATACCTATCTTTGCAGAATTCAGCTCTGTCAAATTATTTTTCCAGAGTTATGTTGAGTATAGGGAATGAAAACAAATTTTTTCAGCGACTCCTCTTGACATAATCTTTTAACTCAACCTTTGGTCCTACCTAAAACCTCTTAGCCAGTTGGGAAAGGCTATTTGACAAAAAGGCCTGCAAGGCCCAAGCTGAAATCCCTGCTCCTGTTTGTAGGTCCACGCCAAAACATTTGACCAATAAAATGTTTTGCTATTTTTCTGCCTGTGACGTCGCTGTAGGTTTAAAATATTGTCACTCCCAGTTTCCAGCTCAGTGTAAAGGACTCCAGAGGGAGTGAAAAGATCTTTCTACTAAGTTGTTCTGAAGACGTTTGCATAAAAGTGACTCACTGTATTTTGTCATCCTCTCTAAATCCATTCAGTTAATCAAAGTTGAATCTGATCAATGTTTGTATATTTGCAGATTAATAGCATGTTACTTTAAAACATTAGCCCGCTCACTACAGTGGAAAATGTGTTTGCAAAAAAATGATTTTGACAGTGATGATCCCCAAGAGAAAAATAATCATGCTGCCGTCCAGTGCAGTGTTTCCGCTGTCTGCTATAATGCTGCAAGAGTCCAGAGAAAGGAGCTGGACACTGGAGCCTTGGACTGACTCCATGTCTGTAGCTTTGGGCCCCAGTCTTGACCTGCTGGCCGGCAGACTGGCCAGAAGGCTGACTGACTGACTGACTGTTGGCTGGAGGAGAGACTAATTTAGTGGCTGGCTGAATAGTTAGATGATTGAATCACTGCTGGTGTGTGTCTGTGTGTGTGACAGAGAGAGACAGCTTTGTGACCTAAGTGAGAAGTTATGATGATTTGTGTGAACCTTTATTTTTTTAATTACTATAATGTATCCACATTAGTAAGGAGTGGTGGCTGAATCTGAAGGCTCTGTGCTGCTTCACTGAAAATTACAATGATTATCTCATGTTTCATTTCCTTTTAAATGTGGCAAATTCCTGGCCACTCTTGCCTTTACTGATGTCTTTGTTAATCTGGTATTATTCTTTATTAGATCATTAGAGAAAGAGAATTTATCTTTTTTTTTTCAGAGGATCTGGAGCGCATTCGAACACATCTTAATATGAAACATGACTCCTAGAACCAGTCCTATTTTACTCCCTTTTACTGTCGTGCACTGCTGCTGCACTGTTGCTCCACACAACTCACTGTGAAAATCCCAAAGCAAAAATGCAGCATTTTAGATACAATATAAACTTTGAGTATTATAATAACAACATGTACTGGCCATGTAGCAGATGCCATTAAACCGTGGCATGGTTTCTTATCAATGTCTCTGTGTTTTGTTTTGATTAAAGGGTTATCCAGGATTGCCAGGAAATCCAGGGGACATTGGCATGCAAGGTGCACCTGTAAGTGTCAATACTGCATATTATTTGCATGGGGATGTTGTTATTTGCATCATAACACATTTACGTAGTTTTGCTATATGTATTAAAAAAAATAAATGTCTTTACTTTTTTCCATATCACCTCGTTTCTGTACTGTACATTTTCTTCCATTTACTTCTTTTGCTGAGATTTTTGTTTTCCTTTGCTCTCTCTTTACTTTGGATTGAGTCATACACACATTAGTATTTAATGGACTGAGAATCGTGGAATGCATTGACTCTCATCTTCTTACTCAGTGTCTTGGCTGGATGTTATAAACGCTTAAATAAGAAGATTAACTTGGAAACTTCTTAAACTGAGCTGGATGAATATATTCCTGGTCATTGTAAACACATAAAATTTACGAGGGTGACTTGATATCTCAGTTTTCCTGTTTCCCACAATTTAGTCTAGACCTGTATAAACAGTACGTCTTAACTAGATGATTGTTCAGTAGTTCTACTTAAGCCTTTGTAGTACATCCATTAGGTTCATTGACTGTTGTTGATCCGTGTTAAAAGATGGATGGAGAGATTTTACCCTATTTGGTTTGTGTAAATTAAATCTGTGTTTTATTGTCAGTCTCACTGCATCATGTCAAAGAAACACTATGAGAACCTCTCTACCAACGAACCCCCCCCCCCCCCCTTACTCCCCATCTGCAGTTTCCCAACCTTCAGTCTGTCTTGTTCTTTCTCACAGGGTCCACAGGGACAGAGGGGTGCTCCAGGAATTGGTGGGGTAAAGGGCAGGAGGGTAAGAGCTGTCTTTACTGCTGGGACATTACTGTAGTTGTACCCGTCTCTTATAGTATGTGCTATGAACATGAGTCTATTTCAAGATGATGGTGTCCATGAAAACTTCCCTCATCAGACCTACGGTCGTCTGTTTTGCATCATCGTTCCATTCCCTTAAACAAGACCAGTGAAAGAAATTAAGGGACATGTGTTTGTCCTTCTGCTTAGCTCAAGCTTCTTTATAGGTGCTTTTACAGCTGTTTCTTAAGCTCCATGAAAGATGGAAGACATTAAGATAATGCCATATGGGTACAGTGTAATGCTGGTGAGACACCCTGTGGCTACAGGTGGAATAACACCCTCACCTGAGGAAGTAAGGATGCATTAGGATATGAATTTCAACTTAAAAATCACACAACTGAATGAAATTGTGTTCAGAGCAAACAAAGGGCCATAAAACCATATTTCATTTGAGTTTATTAAAAAAATAATCTGTATCATAACATGGATTTTCTTCAGCAGCACAAGTTTTAGTCAAATAATGCCATATATAAAAATGCATCCAGATAAACAATCAAAAATTACTATCCAGATTGATCATCAGTTATAGAAAAAAATCAGATAATACTATTGGCAACACAAACACTGTATATCAGTAATTGCTTGCCTCACTGATTTTTACTCATTGCAGTTTTTCTTATTGATAGTCACTGTTCAACATGGTGTTTCTGAACAGTCACCAAAAGACACCAGTAATACTGGAAATGAGCCTTCATCGTCTTTCATAATGTTTTGCATTTACAACAATCATGACTGACTTCAGTTTATCCATGTTTTGTATGTGATAGTTAAATTTTGTGTATTATCTTAAAAGGGCCAGTGGAGACTGATGAGCTCCGAAGTTAACAGTGTCTACTGTAGTTTTTGCTTTCACACAGCAGCACAAAGTTCTTCTTGTTGGACTTTTTTTTTAAAACTCTGAGTTTCACTTTTAATTCATTTGAAGTCTTTCCTAAATTGCTGTCTACTTGTGCTTAACTCCAGTGTCAGATGCTGCCTATACGTGTCATAGCTAAAACTTTATAGTCAAATGTGCATCCACGCTGTTACCACACCACTCATCACACGTAATCACTAAACCGCAACTCTGCTCCTTTTATTTGCTATTCACTGATGTACGCACAGTACAATAAAGATGAGCATTTTACTATGGAAGACATATGGCAGGAATTAACATGCCACAGCTTGTGTTGTTTACAGTAAAACATACACGTCTGTTTGTGGTTACATTTCTGGTAAGGTAACACAGTCAGTCTCCATCGTTAAGTCATGCGATCTCCCATGTCCTCGCAAAAAATTCCAAAAGCGTATTGTTGGAACCAAAGTGAGATTCTCACAAAGCTGTTTTTTGATGAGATGTCAAAAATAAATGCGTGTTTTGTCAGACACTGCAGTTTGTCACGGAGAGAGTGACTTTGCATAAAGAAGAAAAGTGGAACAACTCCACCATTTATTACTCAAACAACAGCTGCTGGTGTGAGAAAACAGGTAGTGCATCCTCTGCATCATGGGTGGCCTCCCTTATATCAACCTATCTATCTGATTCCTCTCCTTTTTTCACTCACAGTGAAATGCATCTCCTCTCTGCTTCACCTTCTCCAGAAACTATCCTGTAGAAAAAAATGCTGTCTTAGTATTTGCCCTGTTACAAATACGTATTACAGTACATGAGTAACTGTAATATTGATGTATTTCCTTTCAGTAGTTGAAGTTGTGACCCGTTTATACTGTATACACACATGGTTTATTGTTAAAATTTCCCTGCCGTTGGAAAAAAACAATCACATTGGCAATACATGTTGCATGTTACACTGGCTGTGTTGTAAATAGGCTACTAAGATTTTACTCATTCAGAGGAATTAAGTTAACTCTGGCACGGAGGGTCCACAAGCTACGGCTTCATTTTCACCAAGACTGGAGAGAGATGAACTATAGGAAGGAACAAAAAAGGAAAGATAAAGCTGAGTTTGTCCGCCTGGAAGCTTGGAGTGAGACGAGTGACCTGAGAGGAGTGGCAGTCTGACTGACAGCCAGAGGCTCAGGCAGATGAGGAGCAGATACCTGTAGGGTCTTCAAAGATAAAGATATAAAAGAGGGGAGACGAGATGCAAACAACAGATATACTGAAAGGGGAAAAGTCCTAAAAGAGTGGACAGGAGAGAAAGGGGAGGGCCCTGGGTTATATTTACAGATCTTTATCTGTCATCCTACCTGTGGTGGTGTTACAATGCTGGGAAACCACTGGAATGTGTCTTTGAGTCATAGTCTGGGTGGAAACCCTCCCACATAGGCAAAGAATACTAAATAATTACTTTATTGTTTATGTTATTCCAGAGTTAATGGCACATATGTGAACTTGTGGTTGATGCTTTGATGCTGGCTGTATTCCTTTACTGCTCATTCTTTGCTGTGTGATGTTCAAAGGTGTGTCTCTGGTTATTGTTGCACAGGGGCCCCAGGGTCCAGATGGCCCACTCGGAGAACCAGGCCCTGAGGGCACCAAGGTAAACATTTGTACCATGTGCTTGTGATGATGCGGTAATTGGAGTACTTTTGCATGAAATGTCTATATAACTCAGCATATTTGTGCTGGAGTCATTCACTTAACTTAGGGATAAGTACTTTATTGAATTACTTGTCACAGATGATGAATGGTATATTTCATTACTCGCTCTGACAGAAAACCTAATTCCTTATCATCATTTTCCTTTGTAGGGCGAAAGAGGTGACATTGGACAAAAAGGAGAGCCAGGATTCATCGTAAGCACTCTTTCAATAAATGTCTTTACGATTGCCTTTCAGTTTTATTCCACCTTGTGCAAAACTAAGACTTGAAAAGATCAAATGTTTGTAGGTAATGCACTATAAAGTTGTGAGCTCTGTTTTAACACTAAAGTTAAAAAAAAAAATACTACATATAAATGTTAAGGAGTCAAATACATTTCTGGATGAAGGCTTCAGGCTCTTTAAGAAATAAGAAGGCAACTTTTATATCTACCCTCATTTATCCAAAGCCAGGAGCGATCATTGTCTTTAAAAAAGGCATCATCCTGCAGCATCAAGCTTAACAAGCTCATCCCTCTTGAAGCCTAATCACGTCATGGAAAAAATATTAGCACATGTAATACCCAACATTACCACAGCATTCAGTACAGCCCTCAGGCCTCTGTAAAACCTTGGTAGGCCTTTAATCAGTTTTTATTTGCAGAGTGAGCCCTTTGTCTTCCTGCCTCTGTATCAGGTTAGAGTCGAATGCAGTTACTGTGCACTGCCAGCTTGTTGTGAGGAAACCTGAGCCAAATCTGCTGAGGGGAAGCAAGATGAAAGTAAACTTTGTATTTATCCGATCGAGCTGAGTGAAACCTAATCCGGCTTTACATTTGTCTGAAATGTCTTTCTTTAATAAGTCTAGTGAAGTATTTAATAAAGACAATGGCAATCTCCACTGTTTGAAAGGTGCACAGGACCTTTAGACCTTTAGAATCACATTCTGTTCATTGGGATGCTGTGAATAATAAAACTGTTACAATTCTTTTTTCTTTCACAATAGATGATTAAAGGATTGATGTGGTTATATTTTCAGTCTCACAGACAGGTATAACTCGATTATCCCAGTAGGGGCTTCAAAGCCTTATTATCATTGTACCTAAAGCAGATATCAGCGGTTCGGCCGTTTTCGCTAATCCTGCGTTCAAGGCAGGCTTTTGAAACCGTAAGTTACAGCTTCAAGTCACAACTACAACTTTGTAGCGTTCCAGGCAACCTGTAACTCGTGTTTTTACCGTCCTGTTGTCTGTGAAAGTCACTATAACGGCCTCTCGTAACTTCCGACCCGTGAACTCGTACCAGATCAAACTGGTATGACTTCACAGGAAGGAAAAACACAAGTTACGAGTTTCCTTGAATGCACCATGAGTTAGCAGCCCCCGCCCTCGTCAGGCATCTATTGGTCCTCGTGCTACGTCACCACATTCACGCGCATCCCTTGGCTGCACACACAGCCCTTCATGCCGTTCTCTCTCCTCATTGGATAACACTTGTATCCCACAAGAAAAATTTTCTCCTCGGGTTACAGCAGAGCAGAGTGACGGAGAGACTCGTGTTTCAGCTGAAACACTCTATGTAAGTGATTGCTGACGGAAAATAGGACTATTAGGGACTTATATTAACAAAAGCATTCCGCTGATATCTGCTTTAAGACAAATCATCATGTTATGGTCACATTACAAATACTTCAGGGCCAAATGTCTGAGGCAGTAACAGTAGTCTAAAGGGGCAGTAGTTTATATTCATATTTTTAGAGTTACACTTTGTTTTTTTAGCACACGGAGTATGTTGATCATAAAGATGATAAAAATTGGCAAGGCAATTAATTACAAATGTGTCTCTTAAAAACCATTTTATGTAAGAGCTATAACTTTTTATACACATTCATTGTCTGTTGTGATAAATCACTTACAGGTTTCTGGCCAGATGACTAGCATGCCAGCAGCTGTATTGCTTATTTATCTGATTTTATTTTATGTAATTAAACTTTAAAAACTTCAGTCCAGTGACAAAGTCAGAGATTCTGATGTTGCTGCTCTGTCTTGACAAGATGTGGGCTACAGATGATCTTTGTTCTTTATTTTCTAATATAAAAGAAATTTAAAAGATTCTCTAAAGATTCCCTCTATAATTTCCAAGACAAATTGAAGGAGACACGCTTTAAAAATCATCCATGTACTTGTGAATTGGATGTGGCATATTCAAGATTATGGTTACAGTGTTGTTTTAAGCAATTTGTCAGCCACAAAACCGTTTTACACATACTAAAAAGAAACAAACATGATTTTACAGCAATAATATCAATGGTCATTACTCATTGTGACACACATTCACTCACACATATTAAAGCCCTATCCATAGTTCAGCACAGATATACGCACATACATTAACAGACCAAGAGCGTATACAGTATACAGTACTGGGTTTGGAGTTTGAATATTGAGCAGACAATATTATAAAATGGATTACTGATTAGTCATGGTATTATGAAGCCCAGAATACACAGAATAACCAGTCATTGACAAGGAATATTTAAAAAAATGCCAATACTTTTCTTGAAATAAACTAAAATCGATTCAAATGTTGATTTCTGTCTTTGAAGGGCAAAGCTGGAAGTCCAGGAGAGAGAGGCCCCCCAGGAAAGCCTGTAAGTTTGTTTACATGCATACTGCTCACTTTAGCAAGAAACTGCACAACTACACAGACTTGCAAAAGTCTCCCACACCCTCGTTTCACCTGTAATCTAATTAACACTTTTTGAGAAAGAGTTCAACAAAGTCACCCAAGGGGATGTACAGTAGTATATGAAGGAGAACACCCACCAGAGCTGGGACTCATCAAAACACGTGCATGTACTTCCTCTCACTCATTTTCCCCTCTGTGTGAGGCAATGTTTTTTTAACGATACAGTATTCCACAGAAATCTATGAAGAGTTTGATAGCCAAGCATATTATCATAATAGAAACCAAGCTACATTTACAGATTCTGTAAGGGACTATTGTATTCTGTGAAAGTGTCTGTTCTTGGGTTTGCATTTACAGTGGAGGAGATTTGTAAATTGTATTATAAACTTGATACTGCTCTCTAGTGGACAAATTATGTAATGACAAAGTTGTCTCATTATTTGAAATATATCTTTGGCACATCTGTTCTGTGATTTCTTGGTACTTATCCACCAACCTGTGTGCCAGGACCAATACATCTAGCTGATAATAGTCAATGACATCAGCCAGCTGGTTTATTTGTCAAGCTTCACCTTGGATGCAACTTGCCCGAGCCCCCAGGAGAAATTGTCTTTTTCCAGCAACAAAAAATACAATGTGTGACATACACAAACACACACAAAGGAAAAATGCTGTTCTGTTTTTACCATCAGGAGAATGACAGATGGTAGTTTTGATATGCTTTTGAACTGTTAGAGGATAGAATAATGTTTTGCAGATGACAGAAACATGCAAACAAATAGATTAAACCCAGTTTCAAACACAGATACATGTGGGTTGTCTTATAGTCAAGTGTCAAGTGTCAAGTAATTAGCATCACTGTATATCCATGGTTGTTAGTGCAGCTTGTGTGCAGCATTTATGGCAGAGTTTGCAATGGATGATGATACCAAGCCGGAGAACAGCTTACTTCCCTGCATGTCTAAACAGTCGTTTGGCTTATTAATTTCTACTTTCCCTAATCATGTTTTGGCTTAACGTGACATTTCAGAGGTATGTTTAATACCGGTACTCTCAAGTGACATAGAGATACACACAGACACGTGCAGGCCTGCGCTCTCACACTCGGATATAGCTATCTGTTCAACCACACACATAGAGCACATTCATGCGCACTAGTTGTGACCTGTTCTCCTGAACACACGTTATATGCAGACAATTTTAGAGTGTTGTAACCTCCTCCTATGGCATGACATACTGTAAGTGCTTAGAGTAACTGTGGGTTTGTCTCATTGTTGCTGCCTGTTGT
This sequence comes from Decapterus maruadsi, assembly GCA_030347415.2. NCBI lineage: Eukaryota > Metazoa > Chordata > Actinopteri > Carangiformes > Carangidae > Decapterus > Decapterus maruadsi. The sequence goes on from CM064886.1 coordinate 28,303,117, forward strand.
TAAATGAAGATCTTCTACTTGTCCTTCCTGCTATCACCAGCCTCAGTCATTTGACAAAAAATGTCAAACACTTTTATCACTCTCCTCTGGAGACGTAGCACCATAGTGTTTCATAAAACAATGTTGAAGTCTTCCCTTTCTTAATCTTCACACTTTTCTATGTCCTGTGCATCAAAATTCACTGTGTAGTTGTGTAAAAACGAGGTTGTTATCTTGATGCCAGTACCCATTTAGCTCAATGGTTTAGGAATTTCTGTTGGTAATGTAGTCACCGGTGATTGTGGCTGTTATACCATATTACTATATTACATTCTTGTTTCCATAAATCCTGTAAAAGAAATTACTGTCAGAACTCATATGACGATTTTTCTCACTGGTTTATCACATACTTTAACATGTGGCCTTGATAGCATGTTAATGCTTTTATTTTTCCTTTTTTCAATTAATCCATCTTCACTCTGCATTTTTTTTTCCTTCTGCCGCATAGCTACTCAATTAATAGCAACAAGATATACTGTCCAATATGATGAGTTAGGTTGTAGTATTAGGATTATGTAAACCCATTCATTTGGAACTGATACTGTTACATTCATTCACTGCTATCTCATCCAACTTTTGTATATTGGTAGGTTTCTCTTACAGGCATAGTAGTAAACACTGTTTTATGGAGCTCTGTTGTTAAACCTGGTAACACAAAGTTCAAACTACAATAAAAAGCCAATCTGTATTTCATCAAGAAGTTGTTTTTTTCAGTAGGCTGAAATATGGGAGGTAGTCATGTTTGTGGATACGTTGATAACAATGACAGAATGACTGTGATGAAAGCCAGGTTGTCTTTTGCTTATTTTCTGTAATTGCACAAATGACTGACTGAGGCTTCACTGAATGACTGTGATTATTTCCAGGGGAAACCAGGTATTCCAGGCAGCACTGGTGAGAGGGGACCCCATGGGGAACCAGTAAGTCTGTTGTCATCTGACTTTTGCATTGATGTGGTTGTTTCATACCGCAAACAAACCACACACTGTGAAAACGGATCTGGAATCCATAAGGAGTGGTGATTTATGATATATTTATCATAGTTATTGCTTGCAAATATTTCCAGAGAAAGAATGAGTCAGGTTCAAAATGATTTGATAGTCAACATCAGGGCTTCTGAAGAGTAGTTGCGTTATACCTCTATGCTTGTCACACCTTAAAGCTCCACGCCTTGTCCCTCCCTTCTTGGATTAGTCCTGAACGTATTGATATTCCTGGAAATCCGCCGACCCCTAAGGGACATGAAGAATGTCAAACAATCAAATAGAAGTATTTATGAGGGTGCGAGTTTTTAATAATGCCAGAGGCAGTGTTTATATTATGGGTCTCATCTTGCTTTTGGCTGGACTTCAATTTTACCCCAGGCATTCTCATCCTACAGTTTTAATTCTCTACAGACTGTGCCATTTAACTGTATCTGTTTGTTTTGCCATCATATGCTAGAGTTGTGTATTTTGTCTGTTCTGGTATTATTTCCAGAATTACTGAACACAGTAAGACCAATAATGAGATTACTGTGTCAATAAGCTTTCCTCAAAGCATCTTACAATGGGTTTTTTCTTGTAGGGACCTAAAGGACCTCCTGGAGAAGCTGGACCCGATGGAGAGCAAGGATCTGAAGTACTATTTGTCATTATATATTACTTCAGTTTTCCATTTGGCAATCCATTGTGTAAGAATTGAAAAAAACATTTACACTCTTCTTCTTTTTTTCCTGTCTCATCTTTGTAGGGCGGGCCTGGTGCAGAGGGGGAACCAGGTGCCATTGGAGAGCCAGGGGCAAAGGTCAGTACAACCAAACCGTGTTTTTTTTTTTTTTTAAATCTACTTCTTTCTCAACCGCATCTTCTTAGTCACCACCTTGCAGCAATGTGAAAAGTCATGATCCTGCTCAGTCAGTTTGTAGCTGACTCAGCTGTAGCCTCAGGTGGAAAAAACAAAACAAAACTGACTGACTGACTGATTGTCAAGTCTAACACTACCTCTACTCCAAGCATCAGTGGTCAGTGTAAGGTTAGTGTGCATGGACATTTGAGTGTGCTTTGACCTCCAGACAGCCCTGGTTTGTGTTTTGTGTCCCTGCAGGGTGATATCGGGCCTCCGGGAGCCGAAGGGGAGCAGGGACAGGAGGGGATAAGAGTGAGTGGCTACACACAACGCACTAATCCCTTACTTCCTTGTGTTTGGGTAAATCTGACCCAGTCGTATATTTACTCCCCTCATTCTGACGAAGCTGTGTAATCCTCTGGCCTGAGAAGAGCACAGCGAAGGAATTGTTTTTGTCTGATGGACTGTATAAATAGCACTTGGACTGCTTGCATCGGATTTTGGGGATTTTGTATGCCTGCCTTTAGTTGGACCAAAAAAGATAAGGTCATAGGTAATAGTGTTCAAACAGTCTAGCTATGTGCTTATACTGTCTCCTCAGTGCAGATGTTCTGAAATTGTGATTTTATTGGGGATTTTTGAAATTACACCATCACTGCTTTGTTGCACACACATGTTGCTGCATTTAATCAGAACTCATGTGGATTAATAATTTCGCATTCAGGAGTTATTTGGACACACGTAATAGACAGTGGAACTACTCCTCTGTTTATGTAATACAATACACCATACATCCTTTCATTGCATACCGTATCTTAGTTCTTGTTTTCTTCCTTCAACATTAACTTCTTGCTCCATAGCTTCTAATAATCACTTGAATAAGAGAAAAATCTTAAACTGAATCAAAAACTCAATTTTTTTTTTGGATAATTTATTTGATACAGACAACACCCATCTGAACCATTCAGCCAGAAGGGGCAGTGAAACACTGCTTTTCAGAGTGCTGTTCAGTTGTTCCTCAGTTTTCAGGGGATTACCTGTAACTAGCAACATTGTCACATTTTCATACTGTATGTAAAGCTGCTGTACAGTATATGCATTTCTCAAGATTTCTACCATCACAGAGAAAAAACAAATTCAAAGTTCTTCTAATGTTAACTTTGGGATAAGAATCAGTGAAGATGTTTGTTGATGATAATGTGTTTTTAGGGTCCACCTGGTCCTCCTGGTGAAGACGGCCCTCAAGGGAAAGATGGAGCCAAGGTACAGTATATATCAAAAGTGGGGATCCCCATATTCATATTATTAATATTAAATATATATATAATATATATATATATATATTCATTTTCAATTTCACAGAGGATTTGAATGGAATACCATTTCTAAAAAAGGAAATACAAACACTCAGTTATAACATTTTGGTTGTGTGACCTTTTGACCTCTTGGTTAGTCATACAAAACTTAATTAAAATGAAACTGTCTCTCACTGCTGGTTCTCTGCCTCTTCCTCTGTCAGGGTGAGCCTGGTGAACCTGGGCCAATGGGAGAGCCAGGTGATAAAGGGATAGAAGGAGACCCAGGGCCTGCAGGACCATCTGGAGGACCCGGAAAACAAGGGTTTCGTGTATGTTTGTTTATATGTTTCATAATGTACAGGTATAAATTAGCCGCAGCAATTTTAGTAAAACTTCCAAGATTACTGGTTATGTTGATACTGACCTGCTCAGAAAAAGCACACTTACCCCCAGTTGAGTTTAAAACTAGTGCTAGATCTGGAGAATTCAGTTTGTTGCTTTGAACTGAAAAACTGAAACTGATGGAGCAGGTTATGGAAATCCTCTTAACCAGTTAGTGCCCTTCTGTCCCAGTAGGGGTCAGCCTTCTCTTCAACAAAATCTATTTGCCACTGGGGTAGTTAAAGGGCACTCAGTTGAAGATGAAGATATTTAGGATTTTCAAATACCTGTCAGTCAAACTCTTCAAGTGCTTGTTTGTTTTGAGATACAGATCCAGCTCTGTTGATGTGGTGTTGACGGGCAGGAAGTGGTGCAGCTTTGGGGCCTGCACAGAAAACTCTGTGGGAAAGCAGTGTTACTCAGTTTACAAAAATGTGAACTGACAAATCTGGCAAAAGTTTTTAATAACAGTGTGGACCACAAGCTATGACCATGTGTACTCAAAATAGCCCACGCTGATAAGATACTCAGTGTTTCCCACAGGTTGGGAATTTACTTGTGGTGACGCAGACATCTCTCATGGAGCCTTTAGTCCCCACTCGGCTACTGCAGCACATAACATTTGTGTGTGGCAAAAAATCAATTTGTTTGAAGAATGACAGAAGTGTTGCTGTGTTGTTTACCTGAAACCAAGTTCTTTGTCCTACCACAACAGGTTTTTATATACCTGGTCGGGCTGCTTAAGTAGAGCATGGCAAACACTGGATGCTGTATTGGAGTTTATCAGTTGTCAGATGGACAATAGTGCTGTGAACAACAAGATCCAATAGAAGATGGCAGTTATGCATCTGAATATAAAGTAGACTTTCATTGTTGTTTCATTGTTCATTCATTTCATTTACCTCCTGTTACAGGGGCCAGAGGGAAAACTGGGGCCCCCAGGGAACAGAGGACGGCATGGAAAGAAGGTAAGAGGGACCAATTTTGCCACCACTTTTTTAATACAGTATATACCGTAAAATTCGGAATATAAGTCGCACTGGTATATAAGCCGCAGTCTATTTTTGAGGGCCTCAAACTGGGAAAAGAAGGTTTTCTATTGCTACTTGGTAATAAAAACATTATACAAGTTCCACATGTTTCTATGCTTCAGTGTAGCTCTTTATTGTTATTTTAAAAGAAAAGAGATCGCAGGGTAATTTGAACACTGTATATTTAGTGCATTAGTGCTCCATACACATGTGTGTGTGTGTGTGTGTGTGTGTGTGTGTGTGTGCCTGCTCGAGAGAGAGACCGAGTCCAGCAGAAGGACGGGCTGACTGACAGAGATGGGAGACGGTGAAACACAACATGACATACTGTAACAATAATATTAGCTACTTTCTGTCGGAGACTATGGCAGGCCCAAATGAGTCTCGTTAATTACCGTAACGGGAAACGCCATTCTGCCCACGTGGTCATATGGGGATACAGAACACATTACGTTTACACCTGTGTTCAATGTGGTCACAATGCGTCCCCGACTCCAACCCCGACCGCCTCCGGGAGGTGGTTTGACCCGTCCTCAACGCACCCTGGTTGCCTTACTTTCAAGTGGCCCAGCTCTATCTGACTGCAGTCTGATCACTGAGCATGTTAATACCAGTTTTAAACAGGTTTGATGTTTACCTTGGTCTATAGGTCGCACCGGTGTATAAACTGCACCCAACTTTTTAGATGAAAAAAAAGGGAAAAAAGTGCGACTTACAGTATACACCGAATTTTACGGTAATAGGAAAGAACAATAGGAAACAGTGGCTGCAACGCATCAGTGGTCTGAGTATTACTACCAGTAAGTCAACTTGTTTCAGATGTGAGAGTTACCATTTTGGGTGAAATTTCAGGGTATTGACTCAACTTCAGAGGAAAAAGAAAACAAGTGACCGGGAAGCAGCAAGACAAACAGCCTGGATTTGATTTAGTTTTTCTCAAGAAGTGACAACTTGACAGCATAGCTGAGTGGGTGGTGACTGTACTGACTTCGTGTCAGTGCCACTGTGTCTCATCTCCTATGTCATCTTGTATCTTACCAGGGAGAGAGAGGTCCTCCAGGTCTTCTTGGTGAGATTGGCACACGAGGGGACATTGGCCAGTCAGGCGAGCCGGGGCTGAAAGGTGCCAGGGGAACTCGAGGCCCACCAGTTAGTTCCCATTCTTCCTCTCACTGAGCCCTGTCTCCATATGAAACTTTAACACTCAGAGACGTGATTGTATTTACCATTGTGTTTCAATTCTTGAGGTATTTCATGTTTTGGTAATAAAATCAGTTGTATTATCCCTAATACATAATATTATTTAATATAATTTAATATAATAACACATTATATTTCATAAATCCTCCAGATTAAGAAAATTCCTACCTTTCTGTTAGGCGGTCTTCATGTCCCATTATGACTTACTTACTTTATGTTATAAAGTAAAGTTACATCTTTTATCTTTTATGTGAATTTTAAAACATTAAGAGCAGAGAATAAAATACCCCACTTTGTTCCAGGCCAGAGAGAGAGAGAGCAAGAAAAGACATGAGCCATGCGGAAGGCATCCGTTCCTTTTCATCTTTATAGAGACAAGCTGCTTCTTTCTTAGCAGAACCACTAAGATCATGCTCATGCTGTAACTGCGGGGGGAAAAGATTTATTTTACTCCCATCATAAAACAACTCTTGTCTCATTATTAAGTTTGCACGTGTATCTGTTTGGGCCCAATGTTATATTTAACACAACCACAGAAAAAAAAAGCAAAACAAACAGCATTAGAGCTGATACAGAGTCTTATTCAGTGTGCATTTTCTGCATTTCTTCCAGGGTCGGCCTGGAGTCATGGGAGTAGAGGGACAGCCCGGACTGGCAGGATACACAGTGAGTTTTCCCCTACCTGTGGTTGTTTGTGATAAGAAAATATCTTTTAGAGGATGGACTAGTCTGATTATTGGCACAGCACATCTCACTGTGTTTACTTTCACATGGAGCCGATCTGACAACGTAGGATTACCGAGCTACCCACATGTTGTTAGATGTGCAGATCTTCTTGGATTATCCATCAAAAGTAACTCTTGCTTGAGGTATTTCATAAATCCTCCAGATATAAATCTCCACAGAGCTGTTGAATGTGATTTTAGTCCAGCTAACTGGCCTCCCCTGGTAGCCTTGTGCTCTAATCCTGGTGTGCGCTGGAGATATCCAGAGAGTTTGATCCTGGCAGAGAACATTACATCTCTGCCACGCTTTTATTCCCTGTTAACTCTTCATGTCATTAACTTTTCAAATAAAACAAAATAGCAGGGGAAATAAAACCTTTAAAAGTTCTACACAAATAAATACCAGAGCAAAGACAAGAGGTGAAGACGATGAAGTCCACAGGCTAATTTTTCCAGGCTTCACCACAGCCTGATCAATGCCAATAACACTGGGTTTTGGTTGCATAACTTGAAAAGGGCACCTCAAGTTCATTGTGTCCATTTTTGTGAATGTGTAAGTGCATGTGTATAAAGGCTCTCAGACGCCTTCACACTTCACTCTGGTTGCTGAGTGATTTCTGAGTCCGTGCCAAACCCTAAATCCGAAAGTGACAGAATGTAAGACCTTCCTTAAAAGGAACTGTATTTATATCAGCAGCTCTGATTAATATGCTGACAGCCCTCACAGTGGAACTCATGTTTCTCAGAGAAACATGCTGCAGCCAGTAGAAGTATGGTGGCTTTGTGAAATACAACAATAAGCTTTCTTTTTTTTTTCTTTTTCCTTTTTTAGGGTCACCCTGGCAAGTCTGGGCCCATTGGACCACCAGGGCCTAAAGGCGAAAAGGTAAAATGATCATAAGTATTTGAAAGGGAATTAATCCTGTACTTTATCATACGTAGTGTATGCAAAGGCTGAAGTGGCCCACTTGGCTGCAAAACAGTGTGTCTGCATGTGTCATTATGTATTTGTTTGTTACATTCCAGGGCTACCCAGGCGAGGACAATAAGACCCCAGGACCACCAGGGCCCTTAGGTGAACCAGTAGGTCTTGTTTTCCTTTAAACTCTCCTTTCTGCTCTCTAACACCCGCTGCTCTGTTTAGGTCCCAGCTGCTTTAACGCCAGATTGACAGAGGAAGTACAAGTTAATCCTGATCAGCTCCCGATTTTAGCACCAACTACGCTCTTTGTCAGACCGATTGACAATAATGTATGAGTGTTTCTGTTTAAAATCTTTCATGCACATTATCAGCCTGTGTGACTCGGATCTTTTCTGTTCAGTCCAGGCAGAGCATTTATAGAAAATGTTTAACAAGGGTTTGCTATGTTAAAGGTAGAGATTAGTTTGGTTCAGGTACTTGAACTGATCCATAATCAACAAAGAGTTAGGACAGACTGTATGTACATACTTTGGAAATCTTTCTTATATACCATCGAAGCTCCTATTCAAGTTGAGCACTGGGCATGCCCACCGTGAAAGGACTACACAGCCTGAACAATCAGGGTTACACAGGTATAGATGGCGACCTGCCAAATGGATCGTATTGGATAATCAAGTTGGCACAGTACTGTAATGCACAGCAGGAACAGCACAATGGCAGCCTCTGTCTTGATGCAGCCCTGACTGAGATTGGCTGAAAAGGAAGGTTCAAGGTGAAACTACACCTTTCCACTCGATCCAGACTCAAAGGTCTCATCTATAGAATGTGTTTCATCTGCGTCGGCCTGAGAAGTGACTCTGGGCTCTGAATTCGTAAACTAGGCGCAGGCGTGGCGGATCTGCCCTGCGCTTCGCCTTCGCCGCGCCAGCAGGGTGTGTCCAGGTGCAGTTTGCAATTTTTGTTCACTGCACGGCGAGGCGCAATCCCACCTCCTTCCCTCCCACCAGCGCAAGTGGCATAGAGGGCGGAGAGGAGGCGTGGAGTGGGTTTAACACAGCCGAGTCTGTTCTTCACCAATCAAATGAGCTCCTCTCCTCGCTTTTAAATCCGCCGTGGGTGAAGCGCAAGTTTGATTTCATCGTGGAAACGGGAGGAAACTGATGTTCTGGTCCAGTCCAAGCTCGCAGTGTCCGAACATGGTCGCGCCAACAGACCTCGGAGGGTTTTTTTTTTTTCCATTAATAAAGACACTCATATTTAGTAACCTATATTTGAACCCGTATGCACAGATCACAACATAAACAATACCATGCACAGCTGTGTGTAAAGGAGGCATCACGGAGCGTCCCTCTTTATCTTTTTTCTTTAGAATTTTCCTGAGATGGAGATGTGAATATCTGCTCACTATCTGATGCCGAGGCTGATTGTGGTTTGCTGTGAGAGATTATACTGTAGTTTATTTGTTTTCAGTTTTTCGTTATGGTCGCGTAACGATGCGGCCGCTCGCCCTCTAATAAATTAATAAGTAAATATAGCGGATCATCACAACAGCACAGTGTGTAGTGTCAACACAGCAGCGACATGCAGTCATCCACCCTCACAGTCCTGCTCTTGGGACATCCACGGCTGCTTTTCAGGTTGAGTTTCCATTACGCGGCATGCCGACAGCCTTTGATCTGTCATCAGTGTGACGGGACAGTCGACATAGATATAAATGTGTGTGCAGATTCAGACAGTTACAATTAATAGTGGTTATTGTGATTATTTATTGCATTTAAATGTGCCTGGAACTGTGGAAACCTGAGGTCTTGGTGACGTGTGCGCACTGCGCTCTGGGCAGTCAAATTACCACTGCACTGGCTGCGCTTCGCCTTGTGCCAAGACTAGACCTGGTTGTAGCTGGCGAGCTTTCGGCGCACTCTTGGCGCGTCCTTCTGGCATCAAATTGTCACTACGCCAAGCTGAATCTGTCGACACCTCCCCCTGCTGCGCGACCACTCCCATCTTGGTGCACAGCAGTCTGCCAATTTATCAAATCCGCTTTGCACATTGTTGCACTGGAGGAAAATAGCACTGCGCCAGGGTTCACCTTGCTGCGCCCCCTTGAGTTGCACCAGGAAAATAGAGCCCACAGTCTTCCTGGAGCTTCCGAGCTCAATTGAAGCTTTGTGGTCATAAATTAAGGCATGCGTATACATTATCTGTGCGTTCATGTGTGTGCATTTGTGCCTACACAGGGGTCCCCGGGAGAACGAGGAGAGCGTGGAGAGCCAGGGGATGAAGGGTATCAGGTAGACAAAACCATCAAATCAACATCAGATATACCACACAGTCACCAGTCAGGGTGCTTGTCTGTGTCATTGTTGTTTACACTCTTTAGTTGCTCTGTTGAAAAGACTGCTCTGTTCAGATTAGGGTAGACCACGCATGTTGAAAAGGGATTACCTACAGTAGTTTCCAGGAACAGGTTAAGGATAAGTCTGGTGTTTTTGATACTTCATGCTTTACAGGCATTTGTTGCACACACACATGCACATGGGCTCACTTTCACACACATGTACAGTGCAGATGAGCTGGTATTAGTCTTAAGCTGATTTGACATTTCAGAATCAGAATCAGAATCAGATTTATTGGCCAGTATGTTTACACACACTGGAACTTGTTTTGGCACATTTTGTCTCATACAGATTTACAGACAAGAACAAGACAACATATACAAAATAATTAAAATATGTATAAATAAAATATATAAATATATATTTGGTCATTTGATCATCTCCAAATATACACACATACATAGCATAGGTAAATACCACAAAAAATATTTTTCTAAACATACTGTAGGAACACACTGTTTTGATGTGTCCTTGTAAGAAGTCAAATAACCAAAAACACAAGGTCTCTAAGCATCCTTTAAAAAGAAAAAAAACATAAAATCCTGCTATACCTTTCTTCAAACTCCTGTTATATAGAATAAATTACATTAAGCACTGTATCACATGCTGTGATCCAAATTGTTGGGTAACAGTTGTATAACTGTGTGTGTTGAGCATCAATAGGGATAATCCTTGATCCATTTCCATTTTCCAGTCAGGTTCATAGTCATAAAACTACTGTTTAGTTTGGCTGTTGTGTCATGATTACCTAGACTTTGATAATATGCCCTAAAAGGTCACCCTTGGTTTCCATTGCAAACCACCTGAGTGCAGAATTTATGGATCCTGTTTATAAGGAGCCTTTTGTGGCATGTTTTAATAGTATAAGTATTTTAAACTTGGCTTGGAAACTATTATGTATTATTTTGATGTTGTGGAGCTTGAAAAATGGTACTAATGGCTTCTGCACATGATGTTCTTCATCTAGTGAAGAAGAGGGGGGAAAGGAAATAACATGAACATGTTAGATCTTAGGATCTCAGCAGGTTGGTTAAAACAAAAAACATGATTGTGTTTCAGGGCCATGTTGGTCCCATTGGATCTCGTGGGGCTGTTGGACCACAGGGCCCTCCGGTAAGTCGGTCTATATCTTTTCTACAGTAGTCAATAATATTGATTGTTGCCCCTTTTTTGGCTATTAGGTTGCCTTTTTACATCTGGCCAGGGACAACAGAAAACTAGCCTTGTTGGCTAACTCTGGCCCACTTTTCTTTTAACTCTGTTGATTAGTGATGCACTGTCCCTATGAAATAAACTAATAAAGTAAATAAATCATAGTACATAAGAATAATGCAATATATTTAGTAATATTGTTTTTTTTTGTTCATCACCATAATACTTTGACTAGTGGCTTTGTGGCCATGATGTAATGCAAAAAGATTGGACCTGTTCTTTCCCATTGAATAACACAAGTTTCTCCTCAGTGCCCACCTGTGTATGCTGCAGTTACCTGAATATAGGGTTCATGTAACATCTTGATATCACTCTTTTATCTTGTTTTGTTCAGGGGTCACCAGGCTCGCCTGGAGAACCAGGCCCAAAGGGAGAGCCAGGACCTGTGGTGAGTAACCTCAGTCAGCAATTCAAAGGGTACATGTTGTCAAAGTTAAGATTATGATGAACGTTGCCTGCTCCCTGCAAATACGACCATTTTCAAAAACAGAGTGTTTCTACCAGCAGGTTTCTCTTTGTGTATCAGATAAAACCTGATCCGTTAACGCTGCGACACACTGAGATCCTTTGCTCCAGCTTTTTGATCATTAAATATCTTGCATCTTAAAAATATGAGCCATTGGCCTTGAAACAGTTATCCTTTGGTAAAACAGACTTTCCTGGACTGACAGCTCCTGCTTTCATAGCTGTCAGGTTGTTTTGAGTCCTCAGCCTTGTCAGTGGCCTTCTGATTACATAACTTCCATTTCCCCTGTGAAACAACTGTGAGCCTCCTTAATCAAGTTCCACATAGCTTTTTGAATAGTGAAGCATTCACAGGTTTCCAGATATGGCTGACTTTCTTCCACATGTGAAACAGCTTGTATGTAAGAGTGATTATGTAACCCACTCAAATACTATGGGAGTATTTCAGTTAATTTATTCATCTTGGCTTGAGCTTACATTGACTTTGAGCAATGCCTTCGTATGCAATGTATAAACCCATCAGTTTAGAAACATCAATAACAAAACAGTGCGTTGAGACACTGGAAACTTTCAAGATCTGCTGCATTTCTGTTTCAAATTATCTGCTTCGATGAAACACTCCTTGAGGGATATCTCTCTAGTAATGCTCATACATAACTTACTGTATTAGGGTCTGGTGAGAAAATCTAAGAAGTAAAAGGATAATTGCAAAGGTTACACAGAGTTTTCCATCTGTTTAGCAATTATTTTTGCTGGAAGCCTCTTTGTCTCTCTGACAAGACTGTAAAACATGAAATATAAATAAGTTTGTATCATTAAGGAACGTTTCTACTTCCTTCATAAGGCTCATATGAGACATGGTCTTTAAAATGTCAGCTCCTCAATGAGAGGCGAGTGAGACCTGTTACCTTTTTTTATATTCATGAATGCCTATGTATTTTTTATTTCTCATATGTTGTCTGTCATGTGTTTCCACTTATTTATAGGGCACAGCAGGAAAGAAAGGAGCAAGGGGTCTTACTGGATCTCCTGGCAGCGAAGTAAGTGTCACATCATCTCAATGTCAGAGCAGAAGTACAATCAAGAATACTTACATATACTAACTAGAGAAGGCAAGTGTATTTTATTTGAAGTGCTACTGGGTTATATAAATCTGATCATGATGGGTCTGTAAATTCCTCTGGGCTGAGATTGAGTGGTGCTGTCTTTTCCAGGGGCCAATGGGTTTACCAGGACTTGTGGGAATGGAGGGTTACCCAGGACTGGATGGTCTCCCAGGATTAACTGGCTTACCAGGACTACCAGGAAAACAAGGACGTCAGGTAATCAATGACATCACATCACTATACTGTACATGTAGGGGTGCATAAAAATAAATTATTCTCTTTTTTTATTGTACCCTCTTTATTGAGAAGCCTGTATCTTAACCTCCCTCCCAACCACTGTTACACACGGCACACAGTGTTTTGATGTCATTGCATGATGAAGAGATATTGAGGAAAAATCACTCTACAAAACTAGGTCTTTGTTTCCACAACAATGTCTATGCATATTGTTTTTCTGTACAATATATATACAGTATATTTCTTTACAATGTTATTGTGCTCTGAAAGCAGTGTTGCTCTCACTGTGCTTTTTTCGTGATGGACAAGTGGTGGACAAGTTGTGACCTGCACATTCACCGTGCAATGAGATAATAACGGAACGTTACGAGACGGAGTTGTTTTCAAGACAAATGCAGAAACTGCTTGCCGAAAAACTGACCTGACGGGAACGCACATCAGCTGTTTAGCATGAATTTACCTTGAAAACAACTCTGTCTCGTAACGTTACGTTATTATCTCATTGCACGGTGAATGTGCAGGTCACAACTTTTCCACCAGAGCGTTTTGGAGTTGTGTATTTGATGAGGGAAACCAAGAAATCCCCTCTGTAGCGTATCTCTGAGCAGCTTGCGGCTCTGCTCCGCCATTCTAAAAACAGCTTGCACCAACAATCAAAGGTTACAAACCTACTGCTAAGTGACTATATGGATTATGGCAATGGGCAAATTTGCTAAAATGTTGCACTACCCCTTTAAAGGTGTAATAGGTTTTTACTCTCCCTCTGTAGCCAGCATCAGCATCAACACCTGTTTACTAACCAGCGTGTTGAAGTGTGGGGTCATGACAGGGAGGGTGAAATTCTTGTTCATCACCATAAATGTAGGTCCTGGAAGAATCTGAAGATTCACTTTCATTACTGATTCTTTTACTGTCCTCTATGTACGTGTAGCTGCCTATAGCTGCATATTTCAATACTGTATATAGCAAATGGAGGGCTGAGAGTAAGTGCAGTGTTTCTCATCGAAGACAACAAGCAGTTTGAATAGCAGAGGTGAAGTGCAGTTTCTTTGGACTACATCATAGCCTTTTCTATCCCCACTACTTAAATTTGATTGCATGTGAGTACTCAGCGCTTTCCTTACTATTGTTTTAGTGTCTTTTGCTTTAGAGACTGAGACATGCTGCTTAGATTGACTAATCATTAGATGCCTTGTTTGATTTGATTGGCGTCTGCTGGTTGTGACACAGTGGGTTTATTTAAGTAAGTGTGCAGCCAGAGTGATCTGAGACTTCATCCATGAATGTCTTCATCTCCTTCTGCCAAGAGTTACAAAGCAAAGTCATTTCTCTCTGGCTTTCATTTACATAATATTATTGTTCAAAAGAACTAGTTGGTGTAATTTTTGGCAAATGATGTTCGACATTTGGAAAGATGGTTTCTTGCTAGACGAGTCCCATGACTTCGTGTCAAATCTTCAAATCACACAAAATCCTTTTATAACTAGCCCACTCTCCTTGTTGGTCATGATTCCCATAATGATAGTCAATTATCGTCTTATTCGTTGTTTACCATATTATCTATCGTGCATTCATTCCTTTTGATATTGCCAGTTGGATGTATTTGCAATGTGTGAAAAGAAGTGCGTTTAAAAATCATAGATTTTTGGGGCATTTCTTAATCTGTTAATCTGTATTTTAAATGAATGTGTAAATCTCTGAGTGACCTTACTAAGATGACAGACAGCGGCTTGCTTTCCAGCACCTGCAGGTTTAGCACTTCACCCAGTGCACCTACAGTGGTGTAATTTTAACCTGGTCCCCGACTAATCCGCTCTCCTCATGGTGATCGGGGAACAGAAGCCATATGTGTGGCAACGACGCGCTCAGTCTGTTATTCTAATATCAGTCGCTCCCCTCTGTCTCACCACACTGCTGATGGAGCAGGAAACCGCTGTGGTTTGCAGTGTTAGAAAGCAACTCTGTGACATGCAGTTATTTTTATGGGTACACTTCAGGAATATGGTGTCCAGAAATCTGATCACCAGAAGAGGCGAGCAGACTTAAGCACTGTGGTTTACAGCTATGATTATGCAAATGTGTTTGGATTTATTGAAATAAACAATGAAATTGAAAAGGCAGTATTGTTTTTTCATAGCAATGTGCTGCATACACAGGCATTCATTGTCAAGAAAACACAAAAGCAAAGTACAATGGACTGGTGGATGTTGTTCCTTATTGGTCCATTCAAGGATGCAGCTGATTGATTCTGAGCAATAGCTGGAAACTAAGAAACGTAACAATGCACCAGAAAGGACAGGGAGGAAAAGTAAGAAGCATGCCAATGTAAACAATACGAGTCCATCTTTTAAGGGGCAACGAGGAGTTTCTCCAGCGGCAGAACAAAAAATTCCACGACAATAAAAAAAGTCTCATATTAATGTGGATGAATCTACGTTACCCACACTTGTTAATGGGTCCATTTTCAATAAATATATCGTTTTGTCTCTATCGTTATTTTGTTATTATTAGTGGTGGTGGAAATGCTGGGCGAGCCGACCAGTGTTTCCTTACTGTACTTTCGGTTTCGCGCACACTGAGTCATGAGAATAACGCCACCGAATCGGCGTTTATGGTTGGAACTACGACAGTATCTGATCGTCTTCGACCCTCTGACTTTCATCCTTGATGAATGAAAACATTCTTAGAAAGACGTCCTTCCAAGAGTTTCACGGTGCGCGCTGAGGCTCATGGTAAATGTAGTAGAAAACACTTTGCTTTCCAAAACTCCTCGTTGTCCCTTTAAAAAATCTCCTTTGCCAATGTCGTATTCGTACGACCTCAAGGATACAAACTTTCTGTACAATTCACACAGTTTACAATTAAATCTAGTTTCACTTCATCTGTTGTGTCAGCCCATGAAAATACTTGCATTTGGAGTTGTCTGGAAATATTTTTTATATTTTTCCACAATAAATAAACTTTTCAATCAAAACATAACCATATTGTTCACATTTCATTCAACATTGACAATTTTATTAACAAGATTATTTTTTGTCACTCTGGTGTGTCTGCAGGGTACGAGAGGCTTGGTGGGACTGGAGGGACCTGCTGGACGTCCAGGCCCCAGAGGAGAGGTTGGACTTGTTGGACTACCTGGAGAAAGAGGACCACCTGGTCAGAAGGTGAAAACACTAATAATGGAGCAGCACCATCAGTTTACAGACAGTACACTAACATTTGCTGTTTCTAACCTTGCTTGGTTCAGGGGGAGACTGGCCTATCAGGGGACAGGGGCGCCTCAGGAAAGACTGGCATGGTGGGGGCTACAGGTGACCAGGGCAGGAAAGGTGACCAAGGACCCAAAGGACAACCAGTAAGTTTAAACAGACGTTTGTGATTAAAGCAAACTCCACAGTGAAGTAGGATTCAGGTTTCAGATCTATTGGTCTAATTCACATATACAACAGCAATCATGAATTGAATGTAGTTTTTATAAAAACAAAAACAAATAAATAAGTAGAAGTGGCCCCGATTCATGTGAAAACAAATGTGTTAAAAATCCTTCCATTTATGTAAATACTTTATATTTATGACCTGTTTCTTTACTGTTTAAATGTTGAGCTTTCATAACTGCGTTGGTAACAACATTGCTTTTCATGAATTGATATCATCCCCAGGAATATTTTCGTTATAAGGTGGTTTCATAAGCGTATTCTTTATTCTTTAATACCTCTCTAAATATAGCTCCAGGGGCTTAGGTAGCCAATCTGTGGTGTGGTTAAAAATGTGTGCGCCTGACACTTTTCCACCCTAAGTAGAGTAACAAATTATGTGGGCGAGACGAGGAATGGAAAAATTGCGCCTGGTAAGGCCAAGTTATGTAAGATCCCCACACTCCAGAGACCTGAAAAAGAGGTGCTCCACTTAACTTATGTAACTCCTCAGAAAGAAGAAAAAAAAGAAACAATATTCAATCCTTCGTCCTCCCCTCCCTCCACCAGTTATCTCCATTGATGCTGGTGAAACAGAGAGCAGACTCAGGCCCCTGGGTCAGATCCCTTTCCACTTTTCAGTGAATAGAGTTTCTCGGCCAGAGTGGCGGGGCTGAAAGTGGAGCTGTCTAGAGGATGTGGATGACTGGCTGTGCAAACACAGTGTCTGCCACCCTGGACGACAGACAGCACTCAGACACAGAGCAGGGTGCAGACACCTAACTCCACAGTGTGTGTCTAGGAAGATGTGTGGATTGGGACTTCTTTATATCCAGACATAAAGCCTAGAGTGTGTGTGTGTGTGTGTATGTGTGTGTGTGTGTGTGTGTGTGTGTGTGAAATTGATGGACGTTTCCATATCCAACTCAGTGTGTCTTTTGTGTGCCGTATAAAATACTGCAAAAAACCCACACAGACTTGTATTTATCCTTTATGTATATGTCCTTAATTGATTGTGTGAAATGCATTACTGTATGCCCCTGTTTACTGTGTGAAAGTTAAGACTTGATGTGAATGTCTTTTCTGCTCATAGGGGGAATCTGGAGATGTGGGGATGGTTGGTTTGTTGGGCTTCCCAGGGCCAAAGGTAAAACACCAATTAGTTAACCATCAGTGAATCGTGGATTGGAAAACTGAGCAGAACTTCATTAAACATGAATCAGAACATGCAAGTTTAGAGTGTATTGCACCTTTATATGACATGTGTGAACTGACAGGAGCTCCTCTTCCTTCAAACAGGGACCGAATGGTGATCTGGGATTTAGAGGCTTCCCTGGCCCTAAAGGTCCAATGGGCAGTCTGGTAAGTTTTATCAAGAGAAAGCAGAAACACCACAAGCCACATCACCACATCAACCTGAACCGTGGCAGTGGATTAGTATCAAGAGAAATACGAGATTCCTTCAGCACAATTAACCCAGGTCACTGTTGTGCTATAAAATCAGTGAGACTCATTTTTTTCTCAATCCTGTTGTTTATTTCAGGGGTTCTCTGGACCTGTAGGCCCTGAAGGAATGATTGGCCCAATGGGGAAACCTGTACGTTTCTGTGTGTCTTTGTTAACAATTGTGCAGAAATGTCTGTAGAGGAAATGTTGTTTTAATTTGTGCTAATCAATTGAATTGAAGGTTGTGTAGAAAATTGGGTTGGGGGTAAATGCTTTACATTTCATGTTGTTCTTTTTTTTTTTTTTCACAGGGGCCAAGAGGTCCAAAAGGAAGTGGTGGCGAAATGGTAAGATCTAACTGACACTTATAAACAAAACCTGAAAAGTCTGTCAAGATGATGCGATAATGATTAGCAGTACATATGATTACATACTGATTTACCATGTGATTATATCCTGATTACACTCTACTGAAGTGTCAGACTTGCAAATTCCATACTGACAACGCAGTACTTGGCCTTTTAACGTGGCGCCACCCCAAAACAGATTGCGAATGTTTTTTTGAAAGAAAAACAAAAAAAACCGAATAGACGGAGGTTGTGTTTAAGGACACATGACTGGTGGCTGAGGCTCCATGGTAGTTGTGTTAAGTGACAGCAGATTGTTACAGCTGAGTCATAGTGAAAAGAGCCGTCTCTCCCAGTCTCAGAGAGCTTGCTGTGGGGCCTTACAGTACTCACAGAACCTCTTGTGTAAACACTGTAAAGGAAATGCCTTGTCAAAATGTTAGCATGGCAAACCACATTGCAATCCACATAATTCACTTGTATATCCCTGCTCCTAGTCTGTAATGTAAACTGTAGCAAGATTCTCAGTTCAGCCTGAATCCCTCTGCCATTTACACCACCACGCACACACAGTGTACACAATGGGCCCTTCTTCCAGCCCTTTTTCTTAAATACTGATGTCAGATATGTGCTTACTCTCACACACAGTGGGGTCCAAAAGACTGACACCACTTTTGGACTATTGGCCGTGAACTACCTGATATCCCACCAGCAGACTTAATAAAGTCCAGCTGCCCCAAGTAATAGTAGCTGCTGCAGAACAGTGTCAGGTGGTTGGTCAGCCAGAGGTGGCAGTAGGTGACCATTCACAGTGTGATAGGTACACTGTCGCTGTGTCATCTGTGATGCTGCACACAAAATATGTGGAACAAATTATGTGTAAAGCTTTTCAGCTAGGAATGTGATAAGCTGTTGTATTCACACGATGCAGAATTATAACTTCAACATCATGATTTTTTAATAAATATTGTCTTTCAGGGGCCTCAAGGTCCGCAGGGAAGTCCAGGACCCAGAGTAAGTGTTCAACCACATGATCACATTTCATCTTAATATGACACAATCTGTAAATGTAGCAGATGTCAGTGATATTTCTAAAAGTGAAGATTCTTGAAAACAAAGTGATAAACCTGCTGGGACACACTAGTTATTCAACGCTTTGAACTTGTTAAGTCTGGCACTAATGTTCACATTTCATTATGTTTTTAAAAAAACAATTCCTACACCAGCTGCCCTGAGGCTCTAGTCCTCAGGTTGCACACTCATACATCTCCCAATAATGCAGCTTCACAGTCCCACTGACACAGACATGACTGACTAGAAAGTGAACTGACCTCAACCGCAGTGGGATTATTTTTAACTTCATCATTTTCTTTCTCCCCTCCGTAGGGATCCCCTGGTGCTCCGGGACCATCAGTAAGTGCCTCGTGTCTGTCACAGACAGGATGTTAGAAAAGACAGGCGTCCTGTAGATAAATTGAAAAGACAGAGGATTTGGGCCATAAATTTAGAGGAAAAACTGTCCAGATCTTGGGTTATTCACTTTTTAGATATAATTTACATTTGATTAAACCTCATCATCCTCATCCTGTTCTGTCTTCATCCCCTGACTGGGGAATAATCCTGTTACATCTCCTCTGTAACCCAAGATATGTCTTTTCAGAAAATAGGATAAAAGGCTTCATTCCTCTGAAAGCAGAGCAAAGACAGGATGTGCTAAACCCAGTGAACGAATTGTATTTGCTTATTTGTGTACTGTAACTATAGATGTGCCAAAAAACCATTTGGGTCAGTGATAGCAATCTTTGTAATTTTGTTCAGAAGCATTGACAGCGATGCAGTGATAAAAACCTCTCATGCATGTCTAATCTACCCTAACTTCGGGATAAAGTGTAGGTTTTTGCTATTTTATACCTGAATGCCGTCGTCCTGTTCGAACAAATCAAAGAACCCTGAATAACATCTAAGACAGATGCCTTTTTGTTGATACATATTATGTGATAACTGTGTTTATACTGAGAGGAATGTGTTAGTCTTCCCCCCTGCTGAAGTCAGGAATGTGATGGTTTGTTGATGGAAGACTTATTTTACTGCTTTTCTCTGGTATTAAAGTGTACTCTGATTCTATTAAAGTTTTCTCTATAAACTGGACGTGTAATGAAACTTCCCTGATTTCTGTAACCAACGATCAAGCCTATGGATTAAAATCTTTCTGTTTAATAAGGAACAGGATACTGGAGCTGTTATGTTTTTCATTAAACTGTGAATATGCTGATTTTCAATCCAGAGGCAGATATATGACGACTCAGCAGTCTACGGTCTATCAGACTCTAATGCTGCCCTCAGGACAGAGGTAAGACACTTAATGCTCTTGGTTTACTGCATGTAGAGCTGCATGGGTGGACTGTTGGACGGATGGCTGAACAGACATCAAATGTCTTCTTTGTTGCAACTGCAGTGAAGGGACTTATAATATAATTTTCCAATTAAATTTAAGTCTGACATTGTTGTTGTTGTCATTGTTAACCAGAGTTTCCAGAACACAGAGATGGCCCTGCCAGACCAGAATACAGAGATACTGAAGACTCTGCATTACCTCAGCAGTGTGATTGAGAGCATCAAAAAGCCTCTGGGCACAAGGGAGAACCCAGCTCGTGTGTGTAAAGATCTGATGGACTGTCAACACCAGCTCAAAGATGGTGAGACTGGTCTTACCTGACAGGATCCAATAAATCTTTTTTTTTTTTAAAGACGGAAAAGAAAAACTCATCTTGTTCTCCCTCTGTGTGACTTTCAGATTGGTTCTGGGTGGATCCAAATCTGGGCTGTACTTCTGACGCCTTCAAGGTTTTCTGCAACTTTACTGCAGGTGGACAGACCTGTTTAGATCCACTGGCCTCTAATAAGGTAACACCGCCCCAACCCAAGTGTGAGATAAAAAGAGGGGAATTTTGAACCTTTGTAAAGCTAAAATAAAAAAACACATTTTTTTGAGCCTTTGAACATCTATGGTATGGGTTTATAATAGTACAGTCCCTGATATGCATTTTTTCCTAAGCTTTTGTGTGTATTTTAAATGTAATGCATCCCAAATATTTTCTTTTGTATAACCAGTACTACTATCCTCCATGTTGTATACATTTTTCAATGATTTTGAAAGTCTCGATGATACCGTAGCTGTGATGACAGATCCATGACATCTCCTCTCTCGCCCTCTCTCCCACAGATGGCGTTTGGTGTAGGGAAAGTCCAAATGAAATTTCTCCATTTACTAAGCACTGAGGCCAGCCAGAGCATCACACTCCACTGCCTGAACGATTCACCTTATGTCCCAATGTACAACGGAGCCGTACACAAAGAAAACACCACACTCCGGTTTCGTGGCTGGAACAGACAGATGTTTGAGAAGGACACACTACTTGAACCACACGTGCTACAAGATGAGTGCAAGGTAACAGGGCAGGACAAAGAAGTGAATGAACAAATCATATGTTTGGGCTGACAGGAGTTCCAGGTTTCACATCTTCAAGTAGATTTTAGCTTAGCTGAAGTAGAGCTGATTTTCAGACAGCTCAATTATAAACTGATGTGATAATATTTTATAACATATATAAACATAATATTTTACAGCATATTGACATCAAACATGATACGTATGAAATTTATGTTCCAAATTTGGGACATGAATCACTTGACTCATCTTTCCTCTTTCTTCATCCTTCCTCTGTCAGATCCAAGATGGCAGCTGGCACCAGTCACGTTTCTTCTTCCATACTCAGGACAGTCGTCAGCTACCTATTGTAGACATGCAGGAATTTCCCACATCATCGCAGCCCGGCAGTCAGCGACATGTAGAAATCGGTCCAGTCTGCTTCCTCTGACACCAACATCAACATCACCGTCCTGTGACCTACTCACTTAAACTATTTAAATGCAAGACTGTTTAAAAGATGGCTGCCTACCAAAGAGAAGCTTGAATACCAAGCTGGAGCGAGTGTCCATGGGAGTTTTTTTATTTTATTTTTATGTTTGTTGTAGAGTGTTAATGGGACTTTGTGAGTAGCAAATGCCCAGTGTTCAGTTGAAGGCAGACCTGTGAGGAGGAACTCGGTCTCTGTGGAACATCCAGGCTGAAGGCCAAAGGAGAACAGTGTATACCAGTATTTATCAAATAAATGTGTAAAATGTGTTTTTAATTTTTCAGTCAAACGGTGCTTCGGTTGGCTGTATGTGTATGGACCCGTGTTAGTCCCTGATCACAGGGTAGGGCCCCACTAAGCAGCAGCAGCCTATTCAAACCCCAACACTCACATGATGTTCCCTTTCCTTCCCCTCACGCCCCAAACACACCCAGACCATCCTACACAAGAGGCCAAAACGCGAAGGAGCGTGACAGGCCTCTACATAGGAGCACTGTCGAACTAAAGGTTTATATGAGTGCAATAGCATGTGGATAATGTGTGACTGCTTTAAATATTTCATTTTCCAAACAAAAGGCTATATTTTACATTGTTTTCATGATATTTTTTGTCTTCGGTTCTGTCCAGTCGGACCTGTTCATCTTGACAGATGCTGCTCTACCTCTACCTGCTCATTTGCTTTCTAGAATAGTTGCTAATGTCAGCTTAGTCATTTTTGCCTCTGTGTTTGTGTATGTACCGGTTACATCAAGATTTGTTATGTTGTATAAGTACTTATGTTGGTATGGTCATTTCTAATTTATGAACCATTTTTGATACACTTTTCTAGCTTTTCCTTCTATGTGGTAGGTTCTTCAGGGGAAACCTACCATTGGTGCTGCAACAAAGAATGAGTCATCAGTGAGTTTTTACATTTCCTGTGTATATATTGACAGCATACTGTATGTTTATTTATATCCTTTTTTGTGTTTTGTTTTTTGCTCACATCACTGTATCACAGTAAATTATACTCTCAGAGAACTATTTGGTCAACCACAACACAGTCTAAAGAAGTATTTATGTTCTAAAGGTGTGTTTGTGTGTTCACACCTGTGACTTAAAGTTTATCATACTGTTATTTCAGTTCATTCAGTGGTGGGTCAGTGGACTGGCAGCTACAGTAGGCCAGAGTCAGAAAACACACAAAACACAGTCTTTTCATATTCGTAAGTTATATTACCTTGAACAAAGTGTAATTATATAAAGTCTGTGGCGGATAAAGTTGGATGCTAATGTGTAAATAATAAATAAGTTGACAAATAAATGGAGCATTTTATCCACAAACCGTGGTGTACTTTTCTTTTTTCAGATGACTGAAGCAACACAGTATGATCGGGATGAGATGACACGTTCCTGATCTACAAATGTGCATTTTACCATTGACATTTAGAGGGTGCAAGATTATATTTTACAAATTATACAAGCTTGTCTTTGATTTATACAATAATGTTTTTACACATCATGCCTGGTCTTCGTTGTGAGACCATAGATTACACTGTAACTAACAAGGGTCATACATCATATCTTTGTGGTAATATGTTTACTTTTTTCTGTGTGTTAAGGAAAAAAAAAACAATAAAACGGGCAATTATTACCAGAACTTTAAAAAAGGTGAAATTATCAGCCAATAGAAGAGGAAAATATCACTTGCTAAGACATTTAAAAGCAATGAGACATTACATTGGTAAGGGAAATCCATGAAAAGTGCTCAATGAGAAGAAATATCTCGACAGAATATAATTTATTGCCTTGACTGAATAGTATACAGTATAGCCTATTATTCTTTTTTTCTTTTCTTTTTCAAATTACCATGTACCTATTCTTCCTCTTTCATCATCACAATCATTCTTTGTTTTTCTCTTAGTCTTAATGGTCTTTCTTAGTTTCTTTATTTTTATTACTTTCTACATTGTAGATTGATACTAAAGACAAACTTTAAAGGAGCGCATATGGAATTATGTAGTTTGCACAAAAGTGTTATCTGTCACCTGACCTATATCCAGTTGAGATGGTTTGGGATGAGTTGGACCGCAGAGTGAAGGCAAAACAGCCAACTGTTCAGCACCTCTGGAAACTCCTTCAAGACTGTTGGAAAACTATTCCAGGTGACGACCTCATGAAGCTGATGAGAGGATGTCAAGAGTGAGCATACAGCTGTCATCGAAGCAAAAGGTGGCTACCTGGAAAAATCTAATATATAGAACATATTCTGCTTTGTTCAACACTTTTTTTGCTACAACATAATTCCATATTTGTTAATTCATAGTTTTGATCTTTTTAGTTTGAATCTACAATGTAGAAAGTAATAATAATAACATAAAAATGTATATCAAATGAGAAGAATGAGATTTCCAAACTTTTGATCGGTGGTGTGTATATTTATCTATATTTATAAAAAACAACAACAACAACAACAACAAAAAACAATACTGTATGTAGCTATATATGAGAAAAAAAGCAGAAACATCCTCCTAGTTCACTGAGCTCGTTGCAGTGTTGATACACCGACACGTGGAGGCGCCGGCGAGCAGGCTCTGAACCGGAACTCGTGCCCACGTGCAGCCGGTGGCCACGGCGGAAGAACGTTTGTTTTGATGCGTCCTCTTGTATCCAACGTGCACTGCCTGTGATTTCTTTCTCTTTTTTGTATGTAATGTCCTCCCTCATGTTTCCAACGACAAACATAGTAATGTCAGCTCCGGAGAACCGAACGGAAAACAGCGGAGAGGAGGAAGAAGAGACGAGGGCGAAGAAAAGAAAGATTTCTCTCGCGAGGTGAGTAGTTTGTGGAGTCGGTAGCTGACTGCTAACTCTGCTAATGCACACACTCACGACATGTGCTTCACTTTTTGCTTGGTCCTGACTTAAAGGAGAAACTTTTATAGATGACATAGTTTATTATAAAGCGGAAATAAAACCCGCTCTGTAGTAAACGTGACGTGTTCTCGTTTGGTAGCTGCAGATTTGGCAAACCATCAGCTAGCTGCCTGTGTAACTCTAACTTTCTGCTAGTTTGACTGAATACAACATAAATGCTACATGTAGGGTTAGGGTTAGTAGTAAATGCATGTTGTGTGTTTGGATAGTCACTTCATTAGGAACAGTCGATGTTTCCTGCCAATACCCATCCAGTTATTAGTGCTCGTTATAATCAATGAAATCCCAGACAGACACAGTAACAGGTCAATAGCTTCAGTTAGGGGAAAATCTGATGCCAGTCGTTGGTGTTTTTCTGAAACTGGTAATTTTGCTGCACAACATCTTTAATGCAGACTAGCTGGAGGTGACAGACATGCTTTGAGTAACTCAGATAACAACATCAACCCTGGAGGCAAAAGTTTACCAGGAGGAGACCACTGTGAACTTTAGTCCTGTCAACCAAGAACAGAAGTGGCAAGAGTTCCGCATCAAGTATGAATTCATGGACCTGACGAGCCTCAGTGTTTTAACAGTCCTGTGTTTTAATGCCCCACCATGTGTGAGTAGTATCACTGCAATGCAAATCATGTTCATCACTTTTTTGACCTCCTCCATGATCATGCCCTATGTCATCTCAGTCTGGCTTCTTGAACTTCAGTGGCCACCACAGTAGTCTGATCCAGTACATCATCTTTGGGATGTTAAAGCACAGAGGAGACAATGTGATGTCAATAAGGACCTGGATCTCAAGTCAAGAATTTCAACTTGTTAATAAATACTTTTTGGCACAAACAACTTTTTAAAGCTTTTTTTTCCATTGTTTTTAATGCCTTTTATAAGTCGTATTCATAACATGCTGTCACGTGTGTGTTTTTTCAACAGTTGTGGTGTGTGTGGCTCAGAGGAGGCAAAGTACAGATGTCCAGCCTGTCTCACACACTCCTGCAGGTGAGATTTCACATTTTTATTTCATACAAATGATAAACAAATGAACTGGGGCATATCAGCACTGATCAGTT
This sequence comes from Decapterus maruadsi, assembly GCA_030347415.2. Classification (NCBI taxonomy): domain Eukaryota; kingdom Metazoa; phylum Chordata; class Actinopteri; order Carangiformes; family Carangidae; genus Decapterus; species Decapterus maruadsi. The sequence continues at coordinate 28,329,056 of CM064886.1, forward strand.
TTAAATCTAAAATCAATTCAAGAAAAGTAGAAAATCTTTAATTCTGAGAGTCCAGAAATAGGATAAATGATCAAATTATTTGCTGATTACTTTTAATCACTGTTATTATTATGTTACTTTCCACATGGTGCCAGTGCCTACTTTAGGACTGATTCTTCATTGTTGTATGATTAAATTAAAGCCTTGAAGTCATTTCTTGCTCATGAGTGTCTGGAAAACTTTTATTACATCACTGAAAGACACTGTGCCCGAGACTTTGTGTAACAGTCATGCTCCGATCCGGCTGAATTAATCTTTCCCAGGTTTTTTACAAACAATCTTCTCTGAAAGTCTCGAGTTATGTAATGTGAGCCAGGACAAGGGTGGACAGGAGCAGGAAAGGATGTGGCCGATGTCTTTATTTAAAATAATCTATAATGTGTGTACTGGACACTGTCAGTAAAGCAAGTAGAGAGGAGAGATGGTGAACTCCAGCCAAACTCTTGACCTGCCTGCACGGACAGTTTTTGTCTAATTGACTCAAAGTGAACACAGGAATCACAGACATCTCCAGTGACATTTTCTCACTAATGGTTTGCACTTGTTCTTCCTTTTCCATGACCTTGGATAATTTGGTAGTTTAGAGCATGACTGCAGGCAGATCTTTCCAGAAACTAAAAGAAAACCAGCCAAAAACCTCCTCTGTTGTTGTTTGAGCAGAGATAAATACTTGTTTATATTGTTAAAATTGCAGTGAGATCACGCAAATGAGATGAGTTGTGTTCGTGAGCAGCTTTCCCCCCTGATCCTCTGCTTTATCTCTACAATGAGATCATATAATTTCATGCAACATAAAAGCTCTGCTCCCATCTGCGTTTGATATTACCAATAAAAAACAAAAGGAATACCTCTGCTTTTTCAAATTAAAAAACAGTAATCACTTACGTTTAAGGAATATCTTTTCTACCTTGTCATGCAAAGATATGATTTTCATAAATGAGTTATTGCATTTGTGTTTTTTGTGTTTTCTGCCTGAACTTTGCTTTGATCCACTGCCAACAAGCCACCTCACCACTTTAAATGTCAATGGTTCACGGACTGTTCCTTGTGTTCTGTGGATGCAGGAACACTTACAGCATCACCTTGAAGTAGTAGGAGGTGTATTAAAGGTCATATCTGAAGATTTCACCAATATTTATCATTCAATATAGGGCACAAGAGGATGCCCCCCCCTGTCTGTTATTGTTACCTGATGTTTCAAGCATCATTCAACCATTGTTGTATAGATTTGGTCACTTCTGTAGTGGTCATAGTCAAATCAAAATCTGAAAGCCACTTATCTTTAGTTTAAAAAGATATCAAAATCAAAAAATAATATTTTATGTTTGAGAGATGTTGTTTCATGTGTTGTTTCCAGAAAGTCCGAGATATTGTAATGTCAGATATTTCTGATATCTCAGTCAGTCACTCTTTTTTTTTTACTCTGAGAACCTGAATTGAACCTCCTTCTACCTCTTCACTTGTTCACTACTCCCTTTACAAAAGACACAAGATAGTTTACTAAGTTGCAATGCGAGCAATAGGTTCAGTAAATGTGATTCCTGTCATTTAAACAATGTCGTCTCTGTATATTTTCCAGCCTGGTCTGTGTGAAGAAACACAAGCAAGATTCTGGATGCAGTGGAGTCAGAGACAAAACCGCCTTCGTGGCCCTCTCACATTTTGATGAAATGGCGCTTCTCAGTGGTCAGTATCTCTTTCCTGCTTCAATAAACCCAAACACTGAGAGTAATTTTAGCAAAATCTATCTAATAGACACTGAGAAGTGGACCTAACTCTGAAGTGTGTATGTGTTTCCTCACATTTTACAACCCTAGGTGTCCAGTTCATTTCTGGGTTTGTCAGTTATCACTGGTTTGTATGAAAAGGAAATGCTGCTGTTTTACTTTTTGCTGTTTGTTCTCTACCTTCACTGTAGACTACAGATTCCTGGAGGACACGGGGAGATTTGCTGATGGCGCCACCAGGGACAAGCTGAGCCGGACTCCTCGTATCACCTTAAAAGTAGGTCCTCGGTTTAGCTGTAATCGTCTCTCATGTCTAAATGTAAAAGTAAAGGATCAGCACTGTAATTGAAACTTAAAGTGGCCAATATTGGGTTTTTACTCTTTATCCAAAGCTATTATTTTTTTTCAGTTGGTAAATCCTACTCAATAAAAACTCAACACCGTTTTATATTAAAGAACAAAAGAGAAGTTCAAGTGAATGGGTTTAAAAAATAATATAAAACAGTGAGGTCTTAATGTCTGAGACCACTTTCCCGTTCACTTGAATGAGAACAGACATGCACACCATTCAGACACCATTAGGTAAGGTTTTCTGAAGAAGTTGTTTTATTTCATTCAAATAATAACACATGTATCCAACTGTTTTCAATTGTTTTGATACTTAATAACCAAAAACAGATGGTTTTCGCTCTGCACTGGTGTCACTGTTGTTCTTGTGAGAGTTTTATAAAAGGCCTACATTTCATAACTGTTCAGACAGTTCAGCCAACACTGTTCTCCTGAGTGCTGAAAAGTCTCAGCGGCTAAATCTAAAGTTAATACCGGGTCACATTTAAAGTGCTGTTGAGAAACTGAAGTGTTTTCACCTGGAGTGGAAACAGGCTGACATGGCATGACATGACATTGTCCAACATTATCAAATTTTCTTAGGAGTAAAAGTTGAGTTGTAAACCTGAACTCAAACTTAATTTATTTATCCAGTACATTCATACAGACTGTGACACGAGGTGCTTCATAGAGGTTAAAACATTGCAAAGAAGAAGAAAACCTAACCGTCCCAACCCGCAACAGTGTGAGGTGTCCCCAATATTGTTTTTATATGTTAATATCACATTTACACTCAATTGAAGGATGTATTGCCTGCTGTAGTATATTGGAAACCTAGAACCTTCTTGTTGTGAGGCGACGGTGCTAACCGCTGCACACCTCATTGGTTTTTCTTTCAATTCCTAGATCACCTTTCTGTCTTTTTGCATCGGTAAGGAAAATATTGTAACAGCAGTTCTCACATAAACAACATGTACTATAATATACTCTCACCCTGCAGGAGACTGTGTAAGAGGTTTATAGTATTTTTATAGTTATATGTGACTGATTGCTCACTGATTATGTGCATAACCAATTTGAAACTAATAATAGTAAAAATGCAGCTTCCACCATAGCAGAAACCAACATCTTCTAAATGTTGTTTGTGCTGTTATTGCTTCACTTGTATAATTTGTGGAAGCAGTTATGCAATGCTAACAGCTGCTGCTCCAAACCGCAGACACTCATTTATGTAAGATTCAGTGGCCCCTGCCAACTTTCACCTGTACCGCCACTTTAGTACACACAACACAGTGCTGTGTGCGATTGCTCGGAGTAATGCTTGTTCTTTTTTAGCCGTCACAAATCAGTCAAAATAATGAAGCTCATTCTCAGCGAGAGGTAAAAGCTTTGGCACACGGCGAGTTTATGATGTGGGTATCTTCCAGGACTCAGCAAGTGCAGCAATGTGCTATTAGCGCCGCATAGCTGAAGCATTTAATAAATCTGCTTTTACTGTTTCTCATTGCTCTCCAATCTGAGGTCATGAAGCAGCCCCGCCAGTGCCAGAAAGGAAAAGCTTGTCCCTTCAAATTTAGATGAGGGCAGTAAGGAGAAGTTCAGGTCATATTTTGTTTTTAATTGTTAATGAAACTCACACAGCTGGTGATGCACTGATGCAGAACAGATGTCTATTATTTAGATGTATTTGTTCCTAGAGACGCTGTCTTTCCCACTGACTTTTCCATTGAACTGAAATGTCAAACAGTCTGTGGTCCCAGCAACTCTGCTCAAGGCCAGGAATAGCAGCTCTCGGTTACATCCTGTTTCACTGAACAGTTGTTTTGTCTGCCGTGAGAGCTTTATTAGGCCAAGAACACACTGCCTGTGTTGTGTGAGCGTGGCGGCTGATGTCGCTGAACTGCTGTGAAGAATCACACATGTGTGTTCACACCGGCTGTGTCTGAGCTGTTGCTGCTGGTATCAGCTCCGTCTCTCTTCGCGGAGGTTCACAGGTCACTGGAAAATTGGATTTCTCGTCGATATGAATTGATTTCTGGTTTATTTTTTTGGACGGAAAAGTCCCTTTTAATGCCACTGTCTCTACATGCAGCTGCTGAGAATGGTTAAGAAAAATATATTTATATCTTATTTCATGCTTTTATCATATTCAGTTTCAGCCAAGACATTGACAACTAGAGTGGAAGGTGCCATGTTTTGTGTAATGTTTCTACAATGATGTGAAGGTAGAGAGAGTGTGTGGAGTTCAGCAACACAGCGTTTCCAGCATCAAACTGTTTATATGAACATCTCCTAATACCAAGTGACACTGCTATATACATAATATTAATAATGATAAATAATAATACATTTTATTTATAAAGCGCTTTTCAAGAACTCAAAGACACTGTACAGTAAAAAGCACAAGAAGCACAGAAAAGCATAAAACATCAGAAGCATTACACCAATTGAAAATAAAACAGGCAACATTTAAGTCTTAAAAGCATATATACTACTTATGTTCTAAACAGGAAAAAAAAGTCCAGAGTGCTCAGAAGGTTCAAAACATAATGGCGAAGGTGCTCTTTGGTGGGAACATTGATCACAAAAAGGGAAATCCAAGGCACTCTTCTTCAAAAAGCCTTTTATTGTAGGATGGCTACATGGAATAAAAACATTTGAGTGGGTTACCCTGAAGAAGGCTTCTGCCGGAACGTGTGGGCTGTAACCCACTCAAATGTTTTTATTCTATGTAGCCATCCTACAATAAAGGCTTTTTATACTACTGAAGAAGAGTGCCTTGGATTTTCCTTTTTTTGAACTACTTATGTTCTGTTTCTTTATATTTTTTATTTCACAAAATGAATCTGATCATTATTCAAATCAATTAACTGTAAAATGTCTTTCCAAAAGCCCCAGAACAAACAAATAATGTTTTTTTCAGTAAAAAATAAATTAAATATCTCTTTTAGTTAATTATCACAGAAATACTGTACTTTTACTGTTCTCACGTTACTTTATTGTTCTCACATGTAGGCGAAGAAGCTGGCAGCCAACGCCCGTAAGATGAACATCACACTGAGGTTCCTCCCCGTCACCTTCACCAGGAGCAGAGAGAACTCCACCTTCTTCCTCGCCAAGTAAGAATAAAGTTGATCTAGATATTGATGGTCTGTGTTTGATGAAAAGAAGAAATTAGTGTCTTTCTTGTCCCTGCCATAAATGCAGTGTTTCATTGCATTGAGCGCCGCTACAGAGATGCCTCAACCTCCAGATCATGTTCCCCAGGCATAAGATATGAAAGAAACGTTTGATTGGTTCAACCCAAAGCAGAAATCATATTTTCATAACTTTTTATGTGTTTCCCAGTATAAGTGAAATTTAAAAACAACCACTTAAGCAAAGAAATTGTGTGCAAGTGCAAGAACAACACTTACTGTAATCCAGAATGTTTTTTTTTTTTATTGAGCCAAAGCTGCAGGGATAATTTAGTAACTCAGGCTCATCACTTCCTTTAGTCTCTCAGGCAGTGATTCACTCTCTTTTTGGCATCAGTATTAGTAAATATTTAAGTATGACTGCTCTTTTTTTTTTACTCTTATCATTAACATCTTGAGAGAGTGATGAATATCGTGCATTACTGCTACTGCATCGTAGACAAACTGTGTTACTCTCGCCGGCACAAACTCAAGTGTGAGTAATACAAACCCACGGGTGTTTGAGTTTCCATCAGAGCGACACCACCATCGGCCCAAATATTGTGAGATAGTTTATGATTCGCTCAGCCACAGTCGGAGACAACACTTCTCCGAGAGCTTCAGCCCTGCAGCACGACGGTGACCTCCTGATTAGTGATGTTTTCCTTAACCACAGGATGGCACTCTTGTTAAGCCATAACAGCAGCTGTATGCCGGCTCTCCTCAGGTTATCTCATGGCAGGACCGTGCCTGATGATGAAGCACTAACTTCTCCCCGTGTCCCAGAAATGTAATTATAAAGTTACCAGAGGCCGCTGAGGTTGGACTGACACTCAAACAGCAGTGCGTAACAAACCGGGATGAGTTGAGGCTGTTGTGCAGGAGGAGGTGGCGGCTGGTTTGTAATCCTGGGTCAGATCAGCATTGTACTCGCAGCCTCCAGATGCAAACATGCACACTTCCTGCTGAAGGAAGGTGAAGCTGTGATCCAATTTTCCAAGGCATCTCCTTCAGCATGATTGTGGTACAGCCGATGGGAAAGTCTGTGAACTACTGTAAGAGTAGGTGAAAAAAACATGAGGTAAAGTTTAGATTATGTGCTTTATTTGGAAAACTGAATTCAGCTTTTTGACTTCTTGCAGGGGTTTTATTTTATCTGGGATAAAGTATTTCAACGTCATCCCACCTCTTCGTCTGTGAGTTGTCAGTTAAAAAGATTGAAATAATCTGTAATCTGTTAGCAACATCCACAGGTTCATTACATCCTCCTGTGCAAGGTGCTGGAACTTAGTTTCATTATTAATACACAGTTTTGTTATGTGCATAAGTAGCTCTCTAATGAGTTCCCCCTACATTTTAGCTGAACCGCACTCGTCTCATTTATTTAACGTCACAAAATGGGAAGGATCTATAGATAAATCTTGTCTATTGAGACTTTAAAAGGATCAAAAGTGACAGAAAGGGACACCGTGGGACCAGAAACTGCAGTAAAAGCATATTTCAAGCATTAATTAATCGCTGAACGCCCATAATTACATAAAAGTACCAGACGAGGTTGATGCTTCGTCATGTCCAACAACCCTCTCCTCCTTCCCTCCCTCCCTGCTTGGGCGACCTTCTGCCACTCATTTTCCCATTTACTTCTGAGGCAGAGCCCTGTCACTCTAATCCCTCAGTGGAAGAACAGAGGAGGGGAAGAGAGGGGAAATGGATATTGAACTCCACATTAAAGTTTTACAAGTCTGAAATGCCCTGGGACAATATTGGGTGCCAATCAGGATTGCCACTAAAAGAATCCTTTGTCAGTCCCTCCAGTTGGTTTTATGTTGTTACTTTCCCTCTCACCACCCTCTTTTCCATCCCGAAAGTCTCCCACTCTGTCATGTCTGTCTCTGGTGTTTTGCAGGCACTTAAATGTTAAATGTGCACGTCACATCTCGGGATGAGGCAACATTATGTCAGGTTATAGTGGCAGACTCTGCCCACCCTCACAACCCCGTGCTCCCTATTCCCTCCTCAGCACTTGTCAGAGGTTGACAGAAAGTTGTTTGTGGGATGAGACCAGTGCGTCTGTGAAGTTTCAGTAATTTATAAAGGTTCAGCGACAGGGAAATGAGCTAAACTCCCACAACTCCTCCAGTAAAAGACACAAGAAGAGTCTTTATGCTTTTGCTGTGACAGCATCCGAGGAGGAATGGTGAGCCAGCTGCACAGTCTTTTTTTTTTCTTTTTTCTTTTGTTTAGTCTAGTTAGTTTCACCATGTCTCACTCTGAAGATTATCCAACTAACCGCAACAGCGTCCCATCTGCAGTCCAGCACGTGGACACAGGGGATGGGATGAAAGGTATACAATAAATTGTGAGGGATCGAGAGAGAATGTGCTTCAGAATGTACCAAGTACATAATATAAAAAGCAGATGTGAGAGCAGTGTGACTGCAGCTGGTTAGCGACATATTCATGCTACGCACTCACACTGCCAGAGAAGGATCATTACTGGCAGACAGCTGACTACGGCCCTTTCATGCCTGGCGATGGGGCGTGTGTTGTGTGTGTGTGTGTGTGCGCGCAAGTGCGAATGTATGTGCGCGAGTGTGTTGAGTGTGTGTCTCTTTAATTAAATGTTTGTACGCAAAATAAAGGCCATGCAACTACTTTTCTTTCCACCTCTCCACTCCGGTGACTAATTTCAAAAACAAGGCATGAACAGTAAAGAGATTGACAAAAAAATACCGGCTGCTGCCTCGCAGTCCAGCCCTTGGAGGGTAAGTATATAATAGCTGGCATTTGGCAGAACATTGGGAGTAGTTGTGTTAGGGTGGAATTATGTTTTCTACAGCCCCAGCCTGGCATGGCGGCGCATTTTCCTCATCGACGACTTGAGTGGACTGGACAATATATTGCCGAGGTAGTTAGCTTGGATAATAACTGAACATATTTTTATAATAACTTCAGATCGTGGGTAATATGAGCTGCTGTGTACTTGGGCCATGTATGTCAATGTGTCCCATATATCGGGGCTCAACCTCAATTAACCCAGTTTTCTTGATTAAAAGAGACATAATTTTCTTCCCAGAAAATTCCCAGAGCAATGAGCCGAAGCTAGGTTCAACCCTTTCATAACATATTTGTAGATTGAGTAAAGTTATTATCACTCACAAATAGATTTCAGATTGTGTCCATACTTTTTTTTCTTTCTTGCTCTATGCAGTTTATTACAAGTATGTGCTCATGCTTTTTGCTGATGGTGCACTGGGGCCTCTGTACTAAATAGCATGTTATGACCACCTGCTGATCACTTCTACCCAGAACTAATTCCCTCTCCCCCTCCACTCTCTATGACGGCAGGCTTGTTGGCCTGCATTCGCGAAACATATAAATATTTTTTTTTTTACCTTTGGACCCGCTCTTTTCTTACTACAGTATGAAAAATTCAACTGCCAACATAGCGGCACAGAATAATATATCTAGATGTAGACCTGTCGAAGAGCTGCCAGCTGGCTATAGAGTTGGCGTTAATGCATGGAGTTAACTTCAAAATATAATTCTGGCCAGTCGATGTATTGATCCAACACTAGTTGAAATGCAGGATAAAGACACACATCTGAAACATGCAGCCAACTACGGTGGCCCAGAGAGCTCATTGCACTGCACCTAAAGAAAACAAATGCAACAAGTGTTTCCTGGGACACAAATATGACACACCTGGCTAAGCTAACTGTAAATGTTTGCAATAATATCTGAAACACACAATATTAACCTTGTAATAACAACAGGTACCCGTTCTCTGAATTTGCAGCGTGTTTCTTTCTTTGCATGTGATTGAATCCTGTGTTTTGCAGGTGCCACAAACCTGCTCAAAGACGAAATTGAATCAAAACATATTAGTTTGATCAGTAACTGATCAGCAGGGTTACCTCCTGCTGTGGAAGTGGAAACTTAACAGTACTGGGAAAATGGAAAATTATAGTAAGTTAATTATAGTTATAATTTTAGCTCCTCCATTAGGCCAATTAATGCCGTAATGTAGCGGTGACGTTCATCACAGTTTGTGGAAACCTGAGCGCTGTGTGAAATATTGCGCTTGATGAATAAATGCAGTCGTGAATTAAAGCAGACAGAGCCATTCACCACAGATTTCATGGCCGGGCATGACTATTCATCACTTTGCACGCTCGCATGCATTACATCTCCTACTTTCCAAAAAATTAAGTTCAAATGAAACAATCAGCGGCAGCAGCTTTCGTCAAATGTTTTTTAGACGCCAGCAGACGGCCTTCTGGCTGTCATTGGCTTGATTAACCACCAGTGATGCAGAACAGAGTCTACACAGACTGCCATGCGAGGCAAACCTCACCTCAGAATGGCAAGCAGCAGTTTCATCAGTGTTGCAAACGCTGTCATCACAATTTGCCACATAACTGTGGGCTACACATGGCTCTCTGGCTCTGAGTGAAATTCCAAACAGTAAATTAACCAGAGATGTCAGTGTACTGCATTGGCTGGAGAGAATATCAACCTGCCATGTGCCATATTTGGTTGACTGAATTTTAATAATTAGGTTTCCATGTGGTGTTGAAAATTAATTTCGTATATATATTTTTTTACATGGACAGGGGACCTTTAGTTTAATGACTTGTGGCCACGAAACTCATTTCTCTAATCTGCAACACTGGTACTTCACCTTTAGAAGTGGTTGCATTGGCAAAGTATATTGACAAAGGACAGAGGGTTTGTTCAAATAACCTGTCATTTAATTTTTCATCTTGTACAATAAACGGTTAAAATTTTGCATGCGTCCGACTTCTGGATCCAAATTTACATTTTTGTAGCCTTAGTAGTATGAAAGTAAGAATAGCACAAATGTCCCCTCTTTCTAAATCCTTTTGGGAAATGCCCCCCCCCCCTGCTCGTAAGTATTACTCATCAAACCCTCAGATAAATTGTCTTGTCCATTTGCACTGCTACCAGACTTAATAAATGATGGCATTTTTGTTACTGGCCAGTTCAAGGAAACAGATCCATGACTAAAAAATTGCAACCATTTCCCCGAAAAAGCCAGAACGTAAAGAAGGAGAAGGAGATACAGCTGTCTGTAATCTTTGTCTCCTCTCAGCCTCTCAGCCGACTCCACCCTCTGAGGTTGTGGAACCATTGATTTGGATCCTGGATTTATTTGTCATATCTCAGTAAAGAGGCCCCAAAATCCTGTCATCTCATTCCACCGACACCCACTTGCCACCCCGGTGCTGGCATCGGCCGTGATGGGCAGATACACGGGACACATGGTTTCATGTGTTGCGCCACTTTAGTTGGATCTGTCCAATCTTTAATCCAGCCAGATGGATTTCTGCTCTGCTTTATGTCTGTGTGTCCCTAAAGGATCACTGCAGCCAGAGTTGATGCTGAAATGCTGATGGGTTCAATTTACTCACAACAGACTTAGTTTGTACAACATGTCCAAAGTCAAAGTTTTTATACCTGTTATAATGTCCGGACTTTAGGGCAAAGACCAAAAAGAGCTTTGCACCTGATCCCTCTCCAGAAATCTGTAGTTGTTTGCATGTCTTTGTTGATTCAAGGCAATGAACCACTGAAGAACAGCCTCTCCTCAGAGGCATTCATAGTGATGCACTCAGTTGTACACATGGAAAACGACAGCGGAAGCTTTGTCAAGAACATACGAAAGCTCGACAGAGACATCCAACGACTCAACTGCCCTATGATCTGTATTGGAAAGTAATGAAATTAACAGAATCCATCTGCCACTTTACATGGCCTTTTGTTAATGGGACGACTTTTCCTCCAAAAGGGATTATTCATCAAACAGCTTGTTGGACCAAAGAAGATTAACTAAATAAAATGAGATTAGCACGTGGCCAGAATAGAGTGGGAAAATGTAAACATGTGTTATTAGTAACACTGTGCCACTGATTAACTGCTTGTTTTTTTGGTGTCCAAATCAGATTTCTTCAATTCTATCAGCTCATGTTAAATCTACCAATGGATCAATCACATATCTGGGCGGCTGTGGCTCAGGAGGGTCGTTTGCTAACCAGAAGGTCGGTCGCTGGATTCCCGGCTCCTCCGGTCCGTATGTTGAAGTGTCCTTGGGCAAGACACTGAACCCATACTTGCCCTGTGTGAATGATTAGCTCCTAAATCCTGTCTGCGACCAGTGCTGTATGAATGTGTGCGTGAAAGGGTGAATGTGACAAAAACAGTGTAAAGCGCTTTGTGTGGTTCAAGTGACTAGAAAAGCGCTGTATAAGTGCTAGTCCATTTACCGTATCTGTGTGTTTATGTGCACATTAGATAAACATCAGGAGTCCGGTCAGTTAATAATCAGTGTTTTTCCACCTTCTGAGTTCTGGGTTAAGATTTCTGACTCAGAGGGCACTGTTAAATGATTCAAACATCACATTGTTATAAATACAGCCTTAATGATTTACAGTTCTTTGTGAGACATTTATCACATATTTTAAACCAAATTGTCACTGTGTACTCACAGCCCAAACACTAGGCTTTGCATTTATAAAACTCCTCAGGGTAGGAATTACTAATTTGGCCTCGGACCAAATTAGGACCACAACATTTTTAAATGTGAAGTTTTGCCAACTTTCGTGCTCAATGTAGCCTTTCTTTTCTTCTTTTTTTCTACAAACAGGCCTTTCTCATCATGTTGACCTAGCTTCAGATTTTGATAAGAGGTAGCTAAGTGAGGGGAACAAAATGCTTTTCTGTCAATCTAAGAAAGAAGAAACGGTTTTCACTATAATACATATATTATAACAAAGAGCACTTAGTTACCTGAAACAGGTTGGTCTGGCCCTTGTGAATATGCTACAACCGGGGTTTACACACACATGCACTTTTCCATGGAAAGTACCATTGAGCCGCTTTTTATGGTCATTCTAACACTGCTCAAACTGTTGAAAACAATTTTAAACCCCAACTTAAAAAAAAAAAAAATCCAAAACACTGACGTTTCAGAATGAAACAAAATAAACAAAGAAGCTCACACAATATTGCTTCCAGAGCCGAACTGATGAACTGGCCCGGCTAACTTTGGAAAGTCTGGACTCTGGAGGATTTTCTGCTTTCAAACACAAAAGACACATGAAGTTGATATCTATTCACTATCAATTTCAAAAGAGGGACCTGACGGAATCAGATTTTGTTAGTCTAAATTATCAAAGTTATCAAACATGTTTGGATTTTATGACTCTTTTTTATGATGCTGGTTACGGCCAGAGCAGTGACATCATGTTTTTTTTTTGTCCGTTCATCTCATTCTTATGAACTTGATACCTCGGTAAGAGCTTGAGGGAATTTCCTTTCTTCAGTTTTAGTACAATTTACTTCAAGGACTCAGATAAACTCGATAAATTTCATTTTGGTGGGAAATGTTGAAGGTCGAGGCCACTGTGACCTCAGAAAATGTTATTGTTATTGGTAATAACCAATATAGTTGTGCTGATTATGACACAGACTAACTCATTTTTTGGATGAGATGATGTAGTGATCACATTTTGTACCCAAAAGGTAAAGATTAACTTCACCGTGACATCATAATGTTCTTCAGGCCTTTCTACAGTGCTGAGATTGTGACCGTAATTCCTTGGCGGCTCGTTGGCGGAGGCACCGAACCGTCGGTAATTCTAGTTCCCACTCTTTTCTGGCTATGTACGAATCCTATTTTATTCAGTTGGGCTTAGTTCTTGTGACCCGCCGAGTTGTTTGATGAATAATCCTTCTTGAAGGAAATGGCTTTAAATGTGGGCCATGTAAGGTAGCAGATTTCCTTTGCCGTGGAATTTCTGTTGATGTTATAAACCTTTCAACCTAATCTGTGCGATTGAAGTGGTTAATCTTTTGAAAATGGGCAGCATGTTTCTGGACAAATTGTATTCCTGTGAATGTGAGGGAACTCAACAGCACAGCTAGCTTTTTTACCGGTAGACTTTAAATGCCTCTACTCAGGGCCCTGCAGCAGGAACTGTGGAGGGACCAGGCAGTTCGTTCTGGTATTCACAGCAGCCGTCCTGTGTTGGTGCTTCTGTTTTGACTTTTTTTTTTCATGTTGCTCTCTCCTCTTTTTTTTTTTTCCTCCGACAATGAATGATGGCACTTATCCCAGGTATGCACCATGGCCTTGCCTGAAATGATTGCATGCATCTTTGGGCAAGCCCCTTTTCCATTGAAAGACATACTTTCCATTTGCCGTAATGACAGAATAATAGCATCACACCTGGTGCTCCACCCTCATTTGCTTGCACGTACAAACACACACACACACCTGCACACATATAGAAGTGCACATACACTGACGCACCAGAGAAGAAACTGAGCCAAACCTAAGCAAACACATAAATTCCTCTGACTAAGGGGTTAGAGGTGTTAAGTACCTCCTACAGTTACGTAGGGAATCCCCTCCCAGCCCCTTGTGTCCACTCCCAAACAGTCCCTGCTGCTGCTGCTGCTGCTGCTGCTGCTGCTGCTGCTGCTGCTGCCTCCACTTCCTGCAGCTTCACCCCTTCACCCTGTCCTTACAACCAGGTGGAAACTCATAACCACCTTTCATTGGGTGTTTTGCAGCACATTTTTCTTCACTTTTTGAACTCCTCCTCCCCATCCTGGTTCTGTTTTCAAGGAGGAAGAAAAAAAAGAAAAAAACACACGCCCCGGCTGTATAATGGTGCCACCTGGATCCACAAAACAACACCACAAGCATCAGAGCTGGTGTCAAGGGATCACGAAGTAGAGAGTTGAGCAGTGGTTATGGAGTTTTTCAGAATATGGATTTCACGTCTTTGGTCTGTTTTATTTATTTGACCAGTATTTGCAGTGCTAGTCATGTGCAGCTTGAACCTGTTAACACAAACACTGCAGTTTATGCTGCAGCCAAATATTAAACCCCCCTTTTTTTAAAAAAACAAAAAACAAGACATTACAATGTAAATTGTTGTAATTATTATCCTGGAAATCCATATAAACACTAATATATACTGCAGGTTGGATGTGAATATAACATTGCACCTTGGGTCCAATTTTTGTCATTTCAGGTGATTGTGTCTGAACCTCTATGTGACTGCCATGATTTATGGTCTGGCCATCAGTGTGGATGGTCAGCTCTCTGGTCCAGAGTAAAATGGAGACCAAAAGATTGGCAGTAAATGTAGGAATTCAGGTTCAGGTTACTATTAGCACCTGTAGATAGATTTATTGTGCAGTAACAACAGAGGACGTCCACATCTGCAATGACAATTAGACAATAAAACAGTGACGGAGACACACAGACACCCCTGAGACATGGCAGACAAAGAGGACGCCAAAGGATTAACTAAAGTCAGGACTCAGCAAACTAGTGACAAGATGTACTGTACAAAGCAAATGAATAGACTTTCCATAATCTGCAGGTTGCTAGGACTTATTGAGCTTGACGAGTGCAGCTGGAACAAAGTGTGTTCCTCTGGACTTTAAGCCTCCGACCAGATGGAAGAGGCAGGAGGTCACTGGACAAGGAAGGATGGGAGTCATCAGTGGTGGCATAGCCATAGCGGGATATCCGCTATTACTGCCTCAAATACAGGAACTCTAGGCATTAGATTAATGCTGATGTCATTTGGACTAAAGACCATCTTAATGACTTATTCTGAACATCCACGTACATGCACGTATCTAAATAATAGAGAATTGTTTTCACCATAGCCAAGGCCAAGCTTACACCTTCATACGTGTTCTGTTTTTCTGATTAAAGATACAAATATTTCATCCTCAACAGAAGAAAGCAGCACCTCTGCTCACCTGAGAGGCTGTTCCATTATTATTTAGATTTTGTCTTGAATAATGAATGAAATTATAAATAAATCATCAGAATAGAAGTTTTGTGCATTGAATCATTTATGAGCTGACCAGTCATTAAACTGCACATATATTAACGTAGAGAACATGGCTAAATTACAGCATATTAATACAACTGCACCTTAAATATCAATTTTTATGCCTCTGTGCAGATGATACCCAGAGCTGGAATCAGAATTTATTCAGGTTATCCATATGTATGTTTGACGATTGACCAGGACTCAAGGATGAACTTGTTTGAATTTTGTCAGGTAAAGGTCAAAGGTGAAGGTCACAGTGATGCCGTTTTGGCCTTGCGATATCTCAAGAGTTCAAAGTGTTTTGGTTTGGCGTTCAGCTATGAGGTGGTAACTTGGATTCAAAAGGAAAGCATTTACTAAGCTGCAGAATGAGCTGAAAGCTCTCTGGAGTAGCTGCAGATAGCTGCACAGAGCTTTGCTTTTAGATTAGGTTTAAAGGGGCACAAAAGTTTTATATTAGAGATATCAAAAGAAACCTCCGAGTCGTGCTCCAAATCACTCTTGGTGAGCGCTAAAGCCCTAATAACAAGGCTTCCTGCATGTGCCTTACAATTAAGCTTTGAGTCTTTTTGAGGGCATGTTTCATCTTCATTCCTCAGATCCATCAAGGCCTCCATCCTCCTCCTCTGATGGGGCAGAGGTTGATGAATCAGCTCCACCCTATATCTGGCAAACTCTGTGGTCTTGGTCATCACACAAGGCCTTGTAGTTATGTTCAGGACCCAGTGTGTGGGGTATATGATCCTGGAGGATCTGAAGCATGGCCACTGACCTACATTTCATCTCAGAGGGGCAGCAGCGTGTGCACAGTTAAATTTTTCACTGGTACATACATAGTCAGATTTTCTCTGTAACATCAACTTTAATCAGACATAACAGAGTGACGCGCAGGCTGCCAGAGTTCAGTTAGTGCAGCGAGTAACTGATAATAACTTTTGAAATATTAGAAAAAGGGAGGAATTACGTCTTGTTATTCGTATCTCCCAGGCTGTTTGAGATATTACATTTTGTTGCCTATTTCTGCATCATGGCGACAGTAGTAGATATGAGCACAGCAGCTGTTTAGGGAATGAATGTTTGGTTGTAGAGCACGCCCAGCAACCCAGAAAACCCAGCCTCGTTTAATAGTTACTGCCCCAAAGCATTACCCCAGAAGAGGTGATCATTATGTGATATCCACCAGCTGCTGTCCGTGTATTGAGTGTATATGTCACGGTCTCCATGGAAACTCTGGTTTATTCATTTGCACACACATATACACACACAGAGTAACACACAGTCACACAGATGGACAAGATCTTGGAAGCAGCCAGGCGTATTGTCTTGGACAGATTAAGACCAAATCCATTTTATGCTCTGAATTTAAACAATGGCATTTTGTGTTTGTGGCTGTGAAGGGGGGATACTGTGAGAGCTAGGGTGACCTCATCCATCCATCCATCCATCTCTGTTGAATAACAGACATCAAACACTTTGATAAGCTGAAACTTGAACAGTTTTTTTCTTTGTCTCATTTCAGGGAGAAACTCTTCATGTGGCACCTGAAGCTCATCTTCCCTCAGAGCAGCACTGAGTTCAGTCAGAGGAAGTGAGTTTCTTAACAATATTCACTTTTCTCGATTCATTACCAATCGAAATTTCTGTTGAGGCACCCGTGTTCAAGCAGAGCCACAGCGATGGCATCGACAACAGCCACGTTACCTCTTCAGGAAACCAAGTTCGCACAACATCTCTCTTAAAATAACCTGAGAGAAGTTGATATTTGCTTTGGAGACAGATGAATTCATACAAACTCCTCATCTGCAATTAAATTGTTACATTACAGCTCAGGTTAGCAATAACTGGTGCTGACATTTATGAATAAAAACAAACTAACAAATTAGCATTTATCTTTAATAAATGAACTCATATTCCATCAATGGCAATAATTGAAAATAAAAGCATTTATGATGACTTGCTTTTTGTTACTTGAACATATTGACCTGAACGTGTTTAGAGCAACTTCACAGAGTTTCAATCATACTGTAATGCGACTTCATTTGGATGCTGATGTTCACATCCTTTCTCTCTTGTTTACCTTTTCCTCCACAGGGTGTCGGACACACAAACCTTGAAGCAGATCTTGACGCCGTACATCCACCCCACAGAGTCGGACCCTGTGACACGCCAAAAGTGAGCTAACTCAAAACTTAGCATACTGACAGCACAGCTCCAAGTCTGCATCTTACTCAATAGAGAGTTGCTTATTTCTAGCAGGAGTATAATTCTGTGGAGGAAAAAAGAACAAAAAAAAAACAAAAAACATGTAAAACTTTATTTTGGGGGGCAAAGTCTCCAAACGTTCTGCGTGGTATTTGACTGCTGAGTCTATACATGAAGTTTTTATTTCCTTGTGACCACTGAGAGAGCTGTTATGGCTGTCTTCCCATTCATTTAAGATAGGAGCGTGGTCTTGTTAACCCAAGAATAATTGCCGGGGGCGTTGCCTAGATGGCTTCAGAGTGGAGAAACATGCATAAAAAGGACTTTGCCTTTTTTCCCAAAAGATATAAAATCCGTAAACATCTCTGTGTGGAGGCGATGAGGGTATAAGTACGCTGACCTGAGGCCTGTGAATACAGATCTTGAGAGTAAGTGCAGAGATGTTTATGTTATTATTTATTATTAAACATAGTTTTGTCGTGATGATTCATTTATTACCACCGACCACAGTTTTTGCTGAACCCCAGAGCAAAAGCCAGAAACTGTAGATTTATGTGTTGCATTCAGTGGTAGTAAGTCAACCGCACCACAACAATGCACCAGTTGTTTTCCTTCTGCTTCAGTCGTGAATAGAAACACAAAACTTGACAACGTGATAATAGACCCAGAAATCAACAGAGGTTTGATAGATGACTTGGACGACCTCTCAGGTTTAAGGGGCGACGAGTGCGTCTCAGCACATCGTTTCCTGTTGAAAAGTTTCAAATGAGCAGTTTCACTGTTGGCAACACAACTGTGAAGTGGTGAAGTGTGTGTTTAGTCGGTGGCTTCTGTTGTTCATAACAACTGGGAAAGAGAGTGGAGAAAACAAAGCTCGCTCAGTGTCTCACAAAAGCTGCTGTTGTTATGCAGCTATATTGACATGGTAAAAAAAAGAAAAAACTTGTTTATATGACAGTATGGTATAATATCATACACAGCCCCGAACACCAGTGTGACGCACTTACATTCATCTGTTATTGCATCATACACATTACACAGTATATGAGCTTTTTGTGTTGCTTAAAACTGTCTTGAGCTTCAACACTGTGTTTATGAATCAGTCGTTAGGGGTAGAGCGGAATCAGTTAGACCGTTAACAGAATTTAAATGATCAGCTATGATGATAATATATTATATCAGGAAATTCCAAGTAAAATTGTGCATGTTTTTCCTAGTCCCAGCTTCTCGAATGGAACAATTTACTGTAACTGAGACAAAATTAGCAAAACAAAGATGTTACTGTGGCCTCTTATTATGAATCTGTTAATGCCCCTTTTCACTATATTAAAGCATAAGTCAGCGGAATGTTTTTGTTAATATAAGTCCTAAATAGTCCTATTTTCCGTCAGCAATCACTTACATGGAGTGTTTCAGCCGAAACACGAGTCTCTCCGTCACTCTGCTCTGCTGTAAACCGAGGAGAAAACTTTCCTTGTGGGATACAAGTGTTATCCAATGAGGAGAGAGAACGGCATGAAGGGCTGTGTGTGCAGCCAAGGGATGCGCGTGAATGTGGTGACGTAGGGACGAGGACCAATAGATCCATGACGAGGGCGGGGGCTGCTAACTCATGGTGCGTTCAAGGCAACCCGTAACTCGTGTTTTTCCGACCTGTGAAGTCATACCAGTTCGATCTGGTACGAGTTCACGGGTCGAAAGTTACGAGTGGCCGTTATAGTGCACTTTCACAGACAACAGGTCGGAAAAACACGAGTTATGGGTTACCTGGAACGCTACTAAGTCGTAAGTCGTGACTTGAAGCCGTAATTTACGGTTTCAAAAGCCTGCCTGGAACGCAGCATTAGCCAAAACGACCGGATCGCTTACTTATGTTTTAATAAACGAAACAATTAGTATCAGTCCTCATTACAACACAGAGAGGCAGTGATTATGTGAATTAAAGATCTGTAAGCAACATTTAACACATCGGGGGAGCACTTCACTAATGATTTAATCAGATGAGGAGTTTGTTTATATCTGTTACTTAAGCGCTGCAGTGTCAGAACAATTGAGTTTAAATGTGTAAATGAAAATAATAATGAAAATAATATTAATTAGCAGTAATGCTGATTATCAGTTGATTGTATGAGTAGAAATGGCAAATATTTTCTGCTTCCAGCTTTTTTAAATGGGACAACTTGCCGTTCCTCGGACAAAATAAGCAACATAAAGACATCACTGTAGCGTCTTAGGAAAATGCAAATACCCATTTTCACTAACAAATAGTTGCAGTCCTCGTTAAAACACACTAATGCATCCATATCGTATTTACTCCCCATCCGCACAGTTCTTTATCTAAAAACATCAGCTATTTGCAGCCTTGACTGCAGCTTTGGTTTTGATGACCTGTAGCAGGTCCACAGCCGCCTGCATGCCAGAAAAGAGCCTCTGTAATTGAGTTTGGCAGCAGTGTGTTCAGGGATTATGTCTCAGTTACACACTGAGTACACATCAGCCTGCATGCAAAAGAGCCCTGTATGGATTCATGTTCAATAAGCACTTTATTTTTTTGAAGCCTCTCCAGTCAGTGACACATTTCAAATCTATTTCCCTATTGAAAACTGAAATTAAGTGTAGAATATGAGTCGGTATCTGTTGATCTGTGCCTCCTCACCCTTCGGCTCGGCTTGAATGTAAATCTTTCACACGGAGAAGATGAATGGATCGAGTGGCTGTTTTTAATTTATTTCAGTACAACGGAGGAGATTCAGCGAGCAAACGTACAGAAACTCGCACACAAAGGTCATTTTATATCCTGATCCTTTCAAATCAACCGGCTCAATCCAATTTCACTCTCACAGGCTTCTCCTTATGTTCTGTCTCATTCCCACAATCTTACTTTGTTACTTTTATCTTGAGTAATTTCGTCCTTGCTTCACTTCACTTCTTTTTTCTTTTTTTTTTTCTATTTAAGGCTCACGTTTCGCCCCAACATGAATTTCGGTCTTTGAACAAGTTAGGATCTTTTAATACTACAACACTCAGTATTTCTAATCTGGACCTCTAACACAGCAGAGATCTGACTCCTCTGACCTGAGCTCTGCACTGATAACACCCACTAAGCCGTCTGCTGTAAAACAAAGCGCATTGTAGACCAGTGTAGCTCTTTACACAGACACCTGACTTTGGCCATGTAGACGCAGCCACTGCCTAGACTGGTTTCAGCAGCATGGACCACTGTCCAGTATATTTGTGCTGCATTCAATCAAGTCTTTGTGTCTTCGTGACCTTTATCGTGGCCACCATGAAGAAAACTGCAGAGTCAGTGCATCATCCAACGTCTTTTGTTCTTGTCCATTTCAGGTGAGAATTGGATTCGAGGCTCTGACCCTGTTGTGGTGTTGATGTGTAAATGTGAATTTCTGTTCCAGGTTGAAGATGTACGTGCACGCTCCAAGTGATAACGTAAAGGTCTTCATGAAGGCCGAGGGGAGAAAAGCGAACTCTGTGAGGTGAGGTTCTGCTCTCTCTCCACTCTTCATCACCACCTTGTTTCACAATGTGAATTATGGGATGTTTTCTTGGTTGATGTAGGACGTGTAGATTTAGAGTTTCCCCACTACAGAAGCTCATTTATACATTTTATTCCCAAGGTTTTCCCACAATATCAGGAGAATGGTCTCGAGATCTCAGCAACATTACACAATAGTTTAATCAGTGGTTCTCAAAGTGGGGTCCGGGGACTCCCAGGGGTCTTTGAGAGGGTCCCAACTTTTGAAATTTAAAATTATTTTCTAGAACTTTTAAACTTTTTTTGTGATACATTTTTATTCTAGAAATTTGTCCACTTTTTTCTAGAAAATGTTTATCTTTTTTTTTTTTTTTAAAGAAATCCTGCCACTTTTTTCCAGAAAATTATCTACAATATTTCTAAAAATTCACGCCATTGGCCCTAATTTGAATGTACACTGACTAAAAAAGTAATGTTCCTCATTGTCAGAACGAATATTTGTGTATTTGCTTCAAAATTTTGTCCAATGGGGGTCTCTGGCAGAGTCCTGCAACGGGTCGGATACCCGCGGGTACCCGACGGGTAACCCGCAAAAACGGTGTTCAACGGGTGGATAAACTGTCTTGTGTAAATTCACGGGTCGGGCGCGGGCGGAACTCAAATGAAAATACAGAGAAAAACTCACGCGCAGATGCGTGCACCAGCGAAGCAAATCATTTTTATCACACGCGGCAACAACAGAGCAGCATCTTGGTGTAAATAAACGATCTTTGGCTGCTCGTGTGACCGCTCACAGCTTTCCTGACGGAGTTTAGCCTGTCATGGCTCGACTGCTCGGCATCTGGGTCAGCTACAAACACAGTGATGGGATCAGTGTAAAGGCTGAAGTTTCCTGCTTTCATTAAAAAAAAAAGAATTACGTCTCTATCATTCTCCGTTCTGGAAATAGCTGCGAAAGAGTACGGCTTCACCCCCCCTTCTCTCTCTCTCGTTTTATACGTCCCCGTTATCGCCGGTGATGACGGCGATCTCACGGGTAGCGGGTCGGGTAACGGGTCTTACTTTTCACGGGTGGGTCGGGTGCGGTTCGTATTCAGAAATAATCATGGGTGACGGGTCGGGTAACGGGTTTAAAACACCACGGGTGGGTCGGGTTTCAAAAATTGGACCCGTGCAGGACTCTGGTCTCTGGTAGCCTGACAAGCCAGACTATACAGAGCAAATATTTTTGCTGCCGCTAGGGGGCGTCTAGATTTCTAGGCTAGGTCTCTGGTCTAATTTGTGTCAATTTAGGGGTCCTTGTCGATGTAAAAAAGTTTGAGAACCACTGGTCTATATAAACCCCAGAGTACGCTGTGGTTACATGTTATGTGTTGACCTGAGTGCCCATTAGAGTTTCCTCATCATGCCTGACATGGTTGCTCATACTGAGTCGTTACACAATTCTTAGTTGCGGTGTAATTGTGTGTCAAACAACAGGAATCAGATCATGTAGGACTGACTTCAAGGTAATTAAAAGGAGATGGAACAATAAAACAAACTGGTAAAACCGAACGCGTTCATGACAAATGCTCAGTTTCAACAAGAGGTAAAAGATGTTGCATTGTAATCCCGTGTGTCAGCATCCGCTCGTTACCTTGACGTCCCGAGGCGTCCGACTGTTCAATCAGATCTGTCAGTCATGACCGATTTCATCAGCGTGTGTGTGTGTCACTCGTAAATTCCTCTGAGGCTGCACAGAGTTTGTGAAACGAAGCCTGAAGGAGTTTTAACGTTGAGAAATGACACAGGAATGATCAGGAAGATGCTGCTCATTCACTGGTTCACTCATTCTTTTCCTCTCACACTCATTTGCTGACTCACTCTCACTTTCTCTCACTCACTCACTTACTTTCTCTTTCTATGTCTCTCTCTATCTCACTCACTTGTTCATCCTCTCACTCACTCTCTTTCATTATCTCCCTCACTCACTTGCTCACACACTCTCTCACACCCATTCACTTAATTCACTTTTTTTTCGAAAGTTAAGTTCACTCACTCACTCACTCACTCACTCACTCACTCACTCACTCACTCACTCACTCACTCACTCACTCACTCACTCACTCACTCACTCACTCACTCACTCACTCACTCACTCACTCACTCACTCTCACTCTCTCACTCGCTCTCTCTCTTTCTCTTTCACACCCCTTCACTTCACTTTTTTCCAATCCTTTGGCCGACCTCCATTCCCACTTAGTCACAGAGTGAATGATGATGTTTGGTGCTCATAATCGTCACACTCCCCCGGCCTGCGTGAAACGTCACGAAACCTCCCATCCTTCATTTTTGTTACACACACACACACGCTGCTTTTGTTTTGCCCGGTGGGCTGGGCCGCACGCACCGCCTAAGCAGATAAATTACATTTCATGGCAGCATATAGAGAGGAATTACTGAGAGATGAGTGTAGAGGTGTGACAGCCAAGATTTAACATTAACTGTCAGGCTGTCACCTGTAGCTCTTTTATGAATGTAATGAATGATGCCACATATCTTCACAATGCCAGCTTTATTACGTGCAAATTACAAGGTGTTGTAAAAACCAGTATAATCACAGATTAATAATAGAATTACCCTCATAAGGTCGTAAAGTTCCTCTAAATTATTAAATGCATGTATACATTACATTTTTTACAGCCTAAATGAACTAATTACGATAAGAAACGTCATTAACTACCACATTAAAGCACCTAATGTTGTTTAAGCGTGAGTTTCTCCCTCTCCAAGCTGAAACGCACGTGTGGACTGAATGATAATGTTACATAAGTGTGAGCCAGATGAACAGTGTTTGTGAACGCTTCATAAACCTTGGGGTTTTTCTCCACGTGTAGTCCTACTCCATCACTGGTGGTGGTGGTAGGTGTACTGTACTGTACTGCAGGCATGTGTGTGTGCAGATGTTTCATGATTTTAGCATATGCCTCAGTGCTCATAGGAGGAAGTCAGCCAGTGCTACAGTACAGCACATGCACAAAATGTTCAGACCCCTTCACCGTTCCACGTGCTGTGACTTTATGTTGCGGTGCGGCCTTATGTTAAAATCATTAAAACTATTTTTACCTCTCATCCGTCTTCACTCAATACTACAGTACATAACAAAGCAGAGATGCAGGCATTTTTCTGCATTTATAGAAAAGGAAGAGCAGAAAATTGGTGTTCAGAGACTCCTCACTATGACTTTAATGATCATTGACGTGTTTCTTCACCTTGTCGGGAGTCCACCTGTGGTTAATACCATTGACTGGAGCCTTGAGGTGTAAGGGATATCCTGCAGAGCTGAGACACTGGATTGTGTAAACACACAGATGTGGGAGAGAGCACAGTGTCTGGAACAACCAGGACACCTCATGCCGGCTGCTCGGCCAAACATTATAGTGAGCAATGGCCTTGGGCTGCAGCATCACCGTAGCATCACTGCAGCATTACACCCGTCTGGGCTTCATGGCAGTCTGGATTTGAGGAGCGGGAACAAGGAGACTGGTCAGGGGTCAGCAGGGACGGAAAACTGCTCTCAGGGGGAAATGTACTCTACATCACAACTGAAGCTTAAGCAGCTGCCATTCAGATTAACGGCACAAACAAAGGCAAAAAAGACAGGAGAAGCAATAGGAAGTGAGAATTGAACAGAAACAATTTCTGAATCAAATATTATAAATATTCTTAGAAACCTGTCAGAACCCGTTATGACTTCTTCTGTGGTTTGTTACAGATCCTGCTTTAAAACAGAACCAGACACCTTTTTGTTACAGTTTAGCTTATTGTGTAATATTGTAAGAGCCTTCAGGTTTTGTTTAATGTTACTTTCATCTCTGTTGAGACAAATATATGTGTAAGTGTAAAGCCAGAGTTTCGTGTGTCTGCTTCCCCTTCTCCCCAGTTTTGTAGCTCGAGGTCTCTCAGTGTTGTGAGGGGGCCGGTGTCAGGAAACACTCTCATCAAGGTGGCTTTTCCTGGGAATGTTTGGATGAATGAGTCACAATGGTTGTTATCATCCACATTAAAGTTTTAATGATTTCCACTGAAATAATTTGTAAGTGACTCACAACAGTTATTAACCTGATACAGATACAGTTGCTTATTTAGTCAGACAAGTGGAGAAAGCATGTTTTGACTGTCTGTGGTAATGAGTAATGCAGTGGAAGAAATCTTCCTCTCGATCCCACTTTCTCTCTCCAACCCTTTCCCATCATAATTGAACACATTTACTGTAAGTATGGGCTTCATGTAATGACAGTCTGCTCAGTTTGTAATTCAACTCTTGGTCAAGTGTTTATTGTCAACTCTGCGTTAAAGGGGAACCATGCAAGTTTGGTCACTTTTCTGCCGTTTTGCTAACCCTCCTCCTGACCATGTGCATTTGTTTTTCAACGAAGTCAGCAAGAAAGCATTCAATAGAGTGGTACATAACGATAAATATCATATACGATGTGACAACGTGTATATTTGTGTGGTCTTATCTGTCATAAACAAGAGATTATGGGTTATGGGGCGTGTTTGTGTTGCGGTGTGGCTGGGACACCGGGTTGGAGGCTCTGATCTTGCAAGGTTCGTTTTCGGCCAAGAGACACTACAAGGAAGGCAGAGAACCTCCCTTGTAACAAGTTACAAGTCATTCATTAAATCCATCACAGTTAATCCGAAGCTGTTTAAGTAAGGTAAAATTGAAGCATAGAAATCCTGCATAGTTCCTTTTTAAGGGGCTACAGCAGTGGGTAACATTTACAAAACATTACGGATAACAGGGCTTGTTTGTGTCCTAGTGCCATGAAGCAGTCTATGTTTCTCACGAGACAACATTTGGGACACTGCAGGGATGCAAACAGCGTGCTGAAAAGCGAAGCTCGCTTTTTTCATGACCAATTAGGTGACTTGTGTGAATCGTTCAGATTCGAGTTTTTGTTTTTGAGAGGGGGGTCTCAGTGTCTCAGCTCGGGTCAGTAAAATGTTTTTATAACAGGCTGACAGTGACAATCATATGAAACTGAGGCGAACTCATTCATGGTTTTCTCTGATTATACTGATCACAGCCTACTTCCAATATAGACGCGCGACATGCGCGCTTGTTACCCATGTGGCGCGCAGCCGCGTGCATTCGGTGCGATGGCGACAGTGCATGTCGGTGGAGCTGTGCACCGCGGACATGCACGGTTCCCTACATACGTTGCTGTGTCAGGCAGGTGTCTCCCACGAAGCTCTGCCCCGTTTCAGAGGTGAAGGAAGCCCTCAACGTGGAAAGACGTCGCCTTCGCGATGTAGAATGTGTTCAATTCAAAGTGAAACTAACACATTATGTCCATTACACACTGAATGAAACATCACATGGCTTTATTTATTCAGTTTATTCTAATAGTAATAATCATGACTAACATTCAGTGAAGACCTGAAATGCAGTATCTCCAAAACTGAAATATTGCAAAGGATTTTTTCTGAAATCTTGACCCATTTGCATCTCTGACACTGGATCGGACTGATCACTGATCTTGACAGGTTGGTTTTCAGCCAACAGACACTAGCAGGATGGCAGAGAGCCTCCATTCTCCCTGTAACAGGTCATATAAACCACAATCACAATTACTCCAAAGCTGTTTGATTAAGGTAAAAATCTTGCATAATTCCCCTTTAAGGGTGGTTGAATGGAAGTAGGACAAAATTGGGATGCCTGGCCAAGGGGGAGAATTAACTAAGGTTAACTGGTACAGTTGCATAACAAGACCGTGGCCAAAGTAATGCTCCAGTAAGAAGAGAGGCCGAGGTCACATCCAATTCTACGGGCCCTGAACAGGGTCAATCCACAAAGAGGCCTGCACTTGTTGGATAATTCTATCTTTAAAAGGCAAACCCCCTAATTTTGAACAGTATCATTACTGTTATGAAGTCATGGATAACGGTAGTCATGGTTACCCACGGGGCCGTTCGCCAAGTCTAACACAAAGGGTATGACTGCATTATTTACTGTTGAGTGTCTACGGGAATATCAACCCAGTCAAATAATGGAGCTCTTGTGCTAAACTAAACGTTGATGTATGACCAGTCAACATCCTCTTACTGGAAATAAGACAGAATGTGCATCAAGGGAGCCATTCAGACCCTTCTGGGTGTTTGTTTGTGTTATTTCTTAATGTTTGTTTTCATTCATTCCACCCCTGAGATCCAGAGGATGCCCTCTTCCCCCCCTTTTCCCTTACCTCTTCTTTTCCTCTCACTGCAGTGTTTTACATTTGCCGCCAAAAAAAAGGAAACCACTGTTTGTGCATTCTGTTTTTTTTAACCAACTTCTTGGACCCAGAAAACACCGATCTTTCTGTCCTGCCCCAGCGGTGCTCTCTCTCTCTCACATATTTGTGGCAAAAAAAAACCTCTCCTTAGCCTTCCTGAGCCTGTCGATCCACTCTCCCTGAGCTTTCCTTAGAGCGACATTTGTTTCTGTGAGGCAGATGCTCGCTCAAGTCCATGCTGGACTAGTTTCGGGTATTGTTACTAAAATAGCAAGCGAGGCATGGACAGCCACAGGTGATGTTGTATAATTGTTCAAAGTCACACTATTGTAATTAGCTGATGACAAAGACACTGATCATCGTGAGTGAGATCAGCCAATAGCGATCTTTTTTTTTTGGCCTGCGGGGCAGATGGGGAGCGTTACATCACTCAGTCACTTTCACTTTATCAGAGTTCCACATGGCCGACATGCTTTTGTTTTGGTGGCCGGTGCAGTTAACGGGGTGGGAGGCGGCGGTGCACTGTGCAGCACAACACACAGTGCTCCTCTGAGCTACAGCCACCAAAGGTGATCGGGTTTAAGGTGATCGGTGACAAGGAGCATTAATTCCAATCTGTACTGATAATGTATTTGTAATGAAAGTCATCTGATAATGATCAGCAGACGATCAATCAGAGCATACCTTGCGTTAATCTTTCTGCCTGTATATATTAATGATCATCCTGGTTTCATTAAGTTCCCATCAGCCTCAGATGTTTGTGGAGATTAGAGGTCGAGTTATTTGCAAAACAAACTAGTTCAGGTGTGATCATATTTAAAGGTAGAAGTATTTATAGAAGTTTGAAGTTGCGATGTTTGATGGCTGGATGGAAATGTGCCATCAGAAAGTGGACATGGTATGGTCTCCCTCAGCCCCCAAATATTCTTTACCACAAATGCCTACACCACCGTTGTCCTGTAACAACTTTGTAAACGTATATGTTCCCAATATCCAGTTGATTTCAATGTGCCATTTAACTTGCTGCACTTTTTATTTGTAGACTATGATTGATGATGTGCTTCTGCTCCTGGATCAGTGCAGCAAAGCTCTGAGCTTCCCAGAGGCCAGAAGAACACAGAGGGAAACTGAAAAGTCGCTGTGCCCAAAATACAAAAGCATAGTTTGTGTACTTTGCTGAATGTGATCTAAAACTTTCACCATTGTTGGAACCACTTCGTTCTCATGAGAAGCAAACAGCATAAAGTTATAGTAGCTTGTTATATTACAATTATCAACATTGCATTTAAACATAATTTAACGTTTATTTTGTCTAAATACATCAGAAATGTTGTGTTTATTTTGGTGATTAGGGCCCGTTGTTCACTTCCTGTTGGTCAGGGTTCAAAGCAGAGTTTGGAAAATTGTGTTCTGATGGATGATGGATCCAACAGGCACAAGTGGAGATCAATCCATTAATGTCCATATTTCTCTCTCCAGTGGAATTAATGACTAATGGTCTTCAATCTGTTACATTGGTGCATTTCTATCATATACTATGCTATTTGGATTTAGATCAAAGCAACAATCAAGAGCTGAAGACCTGGATTGTCTTTAAGCTTTTGTATTTTAATGTGAATTATTTGTAATGAATTGCAATGACAGTAGAACATTTCACCATAGTCCTGTATGTCCATACTGTACATCTGGCTTAGACATCTCAGAAATCTGCAGAACACACTCATCTCACATCAATTTTTATTCATTTCAAATTTGGCATCAGGAGCAAACGCATCTTTCATTGTCTGATTTATACATTTTCGACGTTCATTAATGAGACCCTAATCAGTCCTAATTACAGACATAACGTAACACAGAAGACTGAGCACTGGCAACAAAAAACAACAAAAAAATGCTGACATAAAAGATGATTAGGACGCCATGGAAACCTTCTGCTGCCAGCAGCATCTAAAGTGTCCAAGTTAAACATGAACCCAAACGGACATTTTTCACACACAAAATATTACAGTTACAAAATAATATTGGCATCATCTAGTGGAAAGCTATGTACTTTATATAGGTAATTTTCTGCTGGATTGTCTCTGCAGTGTTATTTGTTATCACAATAATGTCAATACAATATCAAATATATTTAAAGTGTGTCCGTTCTGCAGCCGCATTCCTGTTGATGGGTCTCAGCGGTGCAGGAGCAAACAATAGGAACCTCCCTGAAGAGAACATCAGTTTTGTCCTCTGTTCTGTTCATTCACTAGAACAGTATATAGAGACCAGATGTGTTCGTGTTCTTGGCTGAGCCATCCAGCCGTGTTTCTAGAAATGGCCAGAGCTTTAACAATCCCATCCACACCACAGGGGAGCCACAATCTGCTCTGCCATCTTCCCCAGCTTTCTCTGTTGTTTACAGGCCCTTATGTTTTTAGTTTAGCTTGTGTATTCGCAAAAAATAAAAAACATCCGTGAACATTTGTTTATTACAAGTTAGACATAAAAACAAATGAAATGGAAACAGCATTTGTTGGGTATGCACATTGTGGGGGGATGCAGTCCTTTTTAGATATCCTGTTTTTATTACATAACCGATTTTCACTCATTAACCTTTGACCCTGTTTTTGGCACCTTTTTCTTGCTACCCTCCCATCCATGTGTCGAACACTGCATGTGTCTTAACATTGGCCGTTTAATCTCCTAATGTGGACTGACAAAAATACCCTGCAGCTATTTGTTGTTCTGCGGTAAGGAGTTTCCAGTGTGTTGTAATACCCACAAACTATCCCTCCCTTCTTTTATCCTGTCCTGCAGGAAGTGCCGACATGTACTGCCATGTATTTGTGGGATCATGTGAAATGATTTGAGCCCACCAGGCTCTTTCAGGAGGGCAGGCCTGTTGGAAGCAAGCCCTCCAGTAAGGACCTGTAAATGTCACATCACTGCAGAGAATGCTTCCATTGGCTTGGGGAGTGGGTGTCTACCTGGGCGGTTCTCGGTCGACTTGTGCTTTTAGCAAAACAAACAATGGCCCAGTGATCTTCAGTGTGTCAGGGCTTTGACATGTGGCGGGGACGCTGCCAGTTGCTGCCTATATCCAAAATATATGATGCCTTGCATTTTGGCGATGACAGCCTAAGCTGGGTGGTTCTGGATCGGTCGAGTCGAGAGGTAACCCGTGTCTCCCAAGAATCCTGTTAACTATTTAGTGATTTATGACCGTCCCTAATGCATGACAGGACTACTTAGAGACAAGACTGGACTGATGTCATCTCGTACAAAGAGCTAAGGGAGGGGTAAGACAGAGGATTCATGCGCCCGTGAGTGATGCTGTTGATCCTCTGCAAAGTCAGTTTCCATCTCTGGAGACGAACACCAAGCGGGATCGTCACTTTTGCCAAGCCATGACTCAAATCTCTATCAATCCTTAAAAGATTTTCAGCCATCAACATGCCACAAGCAGCTGGAAATAAAAAGCTGCAGTTTAAGAGGCCTTTGCTTTTTCCTTTTCTTTTTTTTTACTCCATCCTCTGTGCTACCAAGCATCTGAAAGCTTGATTTCACTTACAATAAGTCTGATTTCACATCATTTACTTAGCATGCTGCAGTTGCGGTGTCTTGTCATCACCTCTTTGTCTTCCTTTGTCCATCACTTTTATCTGAAATAGGTACCATGAGCTGGACATTCAGAAGAGCCTGAGGGACAACCTTACCTTCAAGATGTTGATCGAGTTTCCTGTGCTGCATGTTGTACTGCGAGAACATTGGAGGGAATATCCATTAAAAGGACCAGGTAAACAAAAACTTATCTAATTGTTTTTCGTTATTATCTTTTCTAAAGGGATACTTCAACATTTGGGCAAACTGCCCCTTTGCCATTATCCCTACAGCCTTACGAGTAGGTTTGTTACCTTTATTTGTCGGTATAAGGTATTTTTAGATGAGCGGAGCAAAGCCACGGGCTCATGGAAATTTTTGGTTTCCCTCATCAAACTCATCAAATTCACAATTCAACAACTCCAAAATCCCCTGGTGGTCAAGTTGTGACCTGCACATTCACCACGCTATGAGATAATAACGGAACGTTAGACAGAGTTGTTTTCAAGGTGTATTCATGCAAAACCGCTGATGCGTCTTCTGCTCCGCGGTTCAAAAAATAGCTAGCACTGACAAATAAAGGTAACGAACCTACTCCGAATTGGCAATGGACCAATTTGCCAAAATGTTGAACTATCCCTTTAAGTATCTGATGTTGACAATTTGCAGTTTTTTTCTTTCTGTACTTTCCACATTGCTGTATTAACACTCCAAATTTCCCAACTGTAAGACTTCTTCTTCATAACTTTTGCACCTACACTCACCCACTGCTGCTTTATTAACAAAAGATAATGTTTTCATCTCCATATTCTGCTCAACGTGTCCCTTTCCATGTTTCTCCTTTGCTCTCTGTATGTAAACAATCACATGGATCAGCTGTACAGTACGATATGAATCACACTTCTGCACAGCTCCACAACAGTCCACTAACCCTCTCCACTTATATTAGCGCCGATTCCAGCAGCATTGTATCATGTCCTGGTTTCTCCAGCTGAGACTCTATGAGTCCCTGTTCCTGTATTTTTCACTATGGCAACACGCTACCCCAACGGAAATGAGTGTGCTCTGCACAGCATCATGCACACCAAGTTAACCTCAGCAGCGAGCATTTCCAGAGAGAGGATCAAACATGGCTTACTGCTGAACAGTGACCTCAGGAGTTGTGAAATGACATCAGATGAAACAGCAGGATGTCAGCCGGTGTCTTCTCTCACCTGTTTGTCAGTCATATGTTTATATACAGTTGTTTGTTTTTGCTCAGATGTGGCCAAACACTGTCTATCTCAGTAGGGTGAGTCTGGTCACAAAAGACCACACTAACCCAGTATCATTACGCTGTCAGAGGAGGGAGGCTGAATGACGAATAGGGTAATTTTAGTACGTGTGTGTACGTGTGTGTGTGTATGTGTGTGTTTTCAGTGATAAGGCTCCGGTGCCACACTGTTTTGCTATAATGTTAGCCACAGAAACATCCTGATAATTGCACATGCCATAGCCTGGGAAGCTTGGCAGGAAGCGATAACAAGCAATAGGACACAGCAGCAGCGGCATATTCAGTGAGGGTAAAGCAATGTTGAGCGGCACGCAGCTGCTCGGTGCTCTCTGGCTTCAGCTGCACTCAGCCAGTGAAGGCTGACAGTGCTTACGGCCTCATTGACCCTCAGCCATCAGCGCTGTGATAACAGTTTTATCTCGCTATTGTTTGGGTCAGATTGTTAAATGACCTTTTAATGTCATGTTCCCAAGTGTAGCTGTTCCTTAGTAGAGTTAAGAGAAGGTTAGCCTCATGAATAAAATTCAAAACACAGTCAAAACAGTATGTGTTCAGGGCATTTGATCTGTGCAATATTTCTCTTTAACAGTAAGCAGTGAGGTGCCAGGGCTGGTGGTGCCAAACAGACGTAATATCTAGTCAGTAGGGCCCCATTAGGTTGATGTTTGTGAGAGAGTTCAGAAGCTGAACCACAGTGAGGTCAAGTGAAAACTTGATGTTAGGCATATTTAAAGGTGGGAGACATACAGATTAAGTGTTTGCTTGAATATAGAGGAGGGCATACTGTAAACCAATAGTGATAAACCCCACGCTAGATACACAAGATTTATTGACAGGCCTTATACAACACAAATGAATCAGAGTTTGAAATCAGTTCTAGTGCTGTGAAAAGTTTAATAGCATCGGCTCATCAACATCGGAGTAAAGCAGCTCTATATTTTTTATTTACGGTGAGTTGAGCACCTCCATCTGGAACTGCACCTCTTCAGTTATATATGGGATGCCGTCCTGTAAGTAATGGTCTCTGCCAAAGCCTCGGTGGTTAATTGGAGACGAGTGTAGAGGTTTAATTGCGTCTCACATTTCAGCACGAAGAAGAAAATGTGAATTACATCAATTGTTCATGTTATATCCTCAGCTGGACAATGTTTTTAGGCTATAGTGAAAATGTGGCGGCCAAGCTGCCTGACGTTTAAATTGAATTTCAAGGAGATGCGTTCATGCACATCATTACAAGCGTTTCATGATTCACCAGACTGTGGGGACATCGTGTTGTGGTGTAATTGCTTATAATTCACTATTATCATTTATTCTTCTGCCTGTCTTTCATACACGTCTACCCTACTTCATTGCATAACTAACTGCTTGGCGTTGTGCCGCATGCTGGAAACCATGGAGCTTAAACATGGCGTCATTATTCCCAAACTATCAGCACTGACCCTTCACTTTCTCAACATTTCTGCTCAAGCATGACCTCCGCCGTGCCTAACCATTACCATGGAAATGATCACTCTGATCGACCGTGTGTATGCTTGAACATGTAAGAATTTCTCTGTTGTGTCAGCCGTGTTTAATCATGTTGTACACAAATGGGGTCATATTGTTTCAGCTGAGCCTGCGTCAGCCCGGAGTAGTGTTGCAACAAAGAACGGAGGGGCGGACCGGGAGAGGGAGGATCTGACCCAAGTTACACCATCCCTGCAAGGGTCCTGCACCACAGGCGGAACCAACATCTGGACGGAAACCCCAGAGACCAGCCCTGAAACTGAACCACCACAGGAGAAAAGGGCCAAGACAGAATCAGCAGAGAAAGAGTTAGAAGAGGGAGAGATTTCAGACAGTAGTGAAGAGGATACAGAGGATGAGGAGGGAGAAGCTGAAGAAAGTACTCCACACGGTAATGACTGCAGTGATGCCAAGGGCCCCGCTAATGACTTGCAGGTGATGGAGGATGAACTGGGAGCCAGGGCGGACGATAATGTCAGTGGTGGCATTAATAAAGACAGTGACCACGGCAGGGATCAGTGTGTAAATGAGGACATCACTGGTCCCTCTGATGATAATTCAGCTGCCACAGCGAGCACAGAGGTCAGCGCGACTAAAGAGGATGCTCTGAAATAGACAAGGCCTGTTCGTAACCATCACTGTCGAGATGAGAATGAATCAGCTGAAGCTGCTGACAGCTGTGGATGGGAATGATAATACCCAGATGTTCAGGATGACATGAGTGAGGAGGCAGGCGTGTCTGACAGGAAGTCATCGGTCTTACGACTGAATACAGTGTGTTCAGTCCTTTTTTATACAGATTCTTGTAAGTAAAGAACAGTGGTTTATTAAATGTATCATTGTGAATACAAAGTATAATTTTATTGTTAATCATTTAAGTTCAACTATATTGACAATACTTTCTTAAATAAAGACATTCTTTTGGAAATCTTTGTCTGGGGATTTGTTTTTACATTGTTGGACATTGGTGGAGGATGCTGAGATGAGTATCACACCAAGCAAAAGGACAATATCAAAGCTCACACTCTCTGCTTTGAAACTGCTGAAGATCTATTTATTATCTGTTCTGGTGCTTTCAGTCGTCTCTGTCCGGCTACATCCATTCATAAAGATCTTATGGTGTGATTGAAACCACCTCCAGTGCATACAATAAATTGCTCTGTCAACTCCTGTTCCCATGGGGATCCCTAAAGTGCTTAGAAAGAAGGAAATGATTCATAGTGGGAGAACTGCTGCTTATAAAACCCATGTAATGTGAGTGACTGCTTCAGAGCTAACTATGGAAGCCCGTTTCCGCCACTTGAGAAAAAAAAAAAAGAGATCCTAAGTCATAATTATGAGATAGCTAAGTCGAAATTATGAGATACTAAGTCAAAATTATGAGATACTAAGTCAAAATTATGAGATACTAAGTCGAAATTATGAGATACTAAGTCGAAATTATGAGATAGCTAAATCAAAATTATGAGATACTAAGTCGAAATTATGAGATAGCTAAGTCAAAATTATGAGATACTAAGTCGAAATTATGAGATAGCTAAGTCAAAATAATGAGATACTAAGTCGAAATTATGAGATAGCTAAGTCAAAATTATGAGATACTAAGTCGAAATTATGAGATACTAAGTCGAAATTATGAGATAGCTAAGTCAAAATAATGAGATACTAAGTCGAAATTATGAGATACTAAGTCAAAATAATGAGATACTAAGTCGAAATTATGAGATAGCTAAGTCAAAATTATGAGATACTAAGTCGAAATTATGAGATACTAAGTCGAAATTATGAGATAGCTAAGTCAAAATAATGAGATACTAAGTCAAAATTATGAGATAGCTAAGTCAAAATAATGAGATACTAAGTCAAAATTATGAGATAGCTAAGTCAAAATTATGAGATACTAAGTCGAAATTATGAGATACTAAGTCGAAATTATGAGATAGCTAAGTCAAAATTATGAGATACTAAGTCGAAATTATGAGATAGCTAAGTCAAAATTATGAGATACTAAGTCGAAATTATGAGATAGCTAAGTCAAAATTATGAGATAAATCAAAACAAGTTTGCTATGTTACGTATGGGGTTTGTTTAGGTCCAGCTGAAGGCTCCTGTCATAAGTGGCCTAAGTGTTAATAAATCATCAGTGGATCATGTCCTGATAATAGACTGTAAAAGGTCCTGATGCTTTTTTGTCAGTAGGTGGCGGTAGCAGTGCTAAC
The DNA here is from genome assembly GCA_030347415.2 of Decapterus maruadsi. Taxonomy (NCBI): domain Eukaryota; kingdom Metazoa; phylum Chordata; class Actinopteri; order Carangiformes; family Carangidae; genus Decapterus; species Decapterus maruadsi. The sequence goes on from CM064886.1 coordinate 28,364,743, forward strand.
AAAGACGGTTTATTGGTGCTAACAGAAGTGCTAAGTGTGCTTATGCTAACCTATGGTGCTAACCCTAAGCAGCCACTCGTCATCTCTCCGTTCAGAAGTTTGATCACAGGCTAAAGCCTGCCACACACATGAAGATGAAGACCAAAGCCAAAGCCGGTGTTGTGTGCGGTGGAGAAGCAGCGACTGCTCACCGGGCTCTGCTCATCGAGCTCTGCTCATCGAGCTCTGCATGCTGCTAGCGGTGAGCGAGCCACTTCTCCACACAACACCGGCAATCCTACAGAGAGCCACGGTGCAGCCCTGGCTTTACATGAGGTTCACACAGACATAACACGGGAGATTTCCTGTTAGCCGTGAGCGAAGACGGTAGCGCTCGTAGCCGGCTACAGCCGCTAACAACAATAGCAACCATGTTTAAACGACACAGCGCGTCATGTGACAGCGCCGCTTGAGCCACAAGTTGGGTTTCCATCCAAGTCGTATCGAATTTAAAAGCGGATTTTGTGAAAATGCGCATAAAGCAAAGCGAATTTATGCCCGTTTCCATTCGTTGTTGTTTTGCGAATATTGGGAGCGGAGAAGTGCGCCGCGAGATGACATCATCAGAGAGCGTGCCTGTATCCATGACAACAGTTGACACTCAGCTGACAGTTGAGAGCTGACAGCTGATCATACAGCTGATAATCGACAATTTTGTCAACCTTCACGGCCTACAAAAGATTAATGAGGAGAAGACTATAGACGCACCTGTAGATAATCCGCACCAGCTACATTTTAAAAGAAAATATCTAGGCTGCACTTGAATATAAGCTGCAGGTTTTCATGTTGTAACATGAGATATTTACACAGAAAGACAGTAGGGAACTTGTTTTGGTTCTGCTCCTCTCCTCCACGTGCATCTGTTTACATACGAAGCCGGTGAAAAATCAATAAGTTACATAACGATGTTATGTTACGGCGTGTGTTTGTGTTGTCTTAACCGTCATAAACAAAAGATTATGGGTCACGGAGCGCGTTTGTGTCGCGGGGTGCAGAGACGAGAGCTGGGACACCGGGGCGTCGTTCTCCATGTTTGAACGTGGCTGGGTGAAGTCCAGCAGCACTTCACCCACAAACTCTGCCTCAATTCGCATAATCTGTTTCCATCACAAAAAAGGTGGATGGAAACGCAACAGACAGTTGCGTTTCCATCCACCTTTTCTTATGCGCATTTTGTGAAAATGCGCATAAATACTTGAATGGAAACGCCAGAAATTCGAATAAAGTCAGTAAATGCGCATAAAAGTTTATACGCTTGGAGGGGGTGGATTTGTCAGCGTATCGAATAAAGGAAATGCGAGTTTTTGTGATGGAAACAGATTATGCGAATTGAGGCAGAGTTTGTGGGTGAAGTGCTGCTGGACTTCACCCAGCCACGTTCAAACAAATGGAGAACGACGCCCCGGTGTCCCAGCTCTCGTCTCTGCACCCCGCGACACAAACGCGCTCCGTGACCCATAATCTTTTGTTTATGACGGTTAAGACAACACAAACACACGCCGTAACATAACATCGTTATGTAACTTATTGATTTTTCACCGGCTTCGTATGTAAACAGATGCACGTGGAGGAGAGGAGCAGAACCAAAACAAGTTCCCTACTGTCTTTCTGTGTAAATATCTCATGTTACAACATGAAAACCTGCAGCTTATATTCAAGTGCAGCCTAGATATTTTCTTTTAAAATGTAGCTGGTGCGGATTATCTACAGGTGCGTCTATAGTCTTCTCCTCATTAATCTTTTGTAGGCCGTGAAGGTTGACAAAATTGTCGATTATCAGCTGTATGATCAGCTGTCAGCTCTCAACTGTCAGCTGAGTGTCAACTGTTGTCATGGATACAGGCACGCTCTCTGATGATGTCATCTCGCGGCGCACTTCTCCGCTCCCAATATTCGCAAAACAACAACGAATGGAAACGGGCATAAATTCGCTTTGCTTTATGCGCATTTTCACAAAATCCGCTTTTAAATTCGATACGACTTGGATGGAAACCCAACTTGTGGCTCAAGCGGCGCTGTCACATGACGCGCTGTGTCGTTTAAACATGGTTGCTATTGTTGTTAGCGGCTGTAGCCGGCTACGAGCGCTACCGTCTTCGCTCACGGCTAACAGGAAATCTCCCGTGTTATGTCTGTGTGAACCTCATGTAAAGCCAGGGCTGCACCGTGGCTCTCTGTAGGATTGCCGGTGTTGTGTGGAGAAGTGGCTCGCTCACCGCTAGCAGCATGCAGAGCTCGATGAGCAGAGCCCGGTGAGCAGAGCCCGGTGAGCAGTCGCTGCTTCTCCACCGCACACAACACCGGCTTTGGCTTTGGTCTTCATCTTCATGTGTGTGGCAGGCTTTAGCCTGTGATCAAACTTCTGAACGGAGAGATGACGAGTGGCTGCTTAGGGTTAGCACCATAGGTTAGCATAAGCACACTTAGCACTTCTGTTAGCACCAATAAACCGTCTTTGTTAGCACTGCTACCGCCACCTACTGACAAAAAAGCATCAGGACCTTTTACAGTCTATTATCAGGACATGATCCACTGATGATTAGGCCACTTATGACAGGAGCCTTCAGCTGGACCTAAACAAACCCCATACGTAACATAGCAAACTTGTTTTGATTTATCTCATAATTTTGACTTAGCTATCTCATAATTTCGACTTAGTATCTCATAATTTTGACTTAGCTATCTCATAATTATGACTTAGTATCTCATAATTTTGACTTAGCTATCTCATAATTTCGACTTAGTATCTCATAATTTTGACTTAGCTATCTCATAATTTCGACTTAGTATCTCATAATTTCGACTTAGTATCTCATAATTTTGACTTAGCTATCTCATAATTTTGACTTAGTATCTCATTATTTTGACTTAGCTATCTCATAATTTCGATTTAGTATCTCATAATTTTGACTTAGTATCTCATAATTTTGACTTAGCTATCTCATAATTTCGACTTAGTATCTCATAATTTTGACTTAGTATCTCATAATTTCGACTTAGTATCTCATTATTTTGACTTAGCTATCTCATAATTTCGACTTAGTATCTCATAATTTCGACTTAGTATCTCATAATTTTGATTTAGCTATCTCATAATTTCGACTTAGTATCTCATTATTTTGACTTAGCTATCTCATAATTTCGACTTAGTATCTCATAATTTTGACTTAGCTATCTCATAATTTCGACTTAGTATCTCATAATTTTGACTTAGCTATCTCATAATTTCGACTTAGTATCTCATAATTTCGACTTAGTATCTCATAATTTTGACTTAGTATCTCATAATTTCGACTTAGCTATCTCATAATTATGACTTAGGATCTCATATTTTTTTTTCTCAAGTGGCGGAAACGGGCTTCCATAGCTAACAAATGACCTTGAGGTGAGATCTTTTTTAATTTAAAATTTCATTTTTATCTATATTTTTTTATCAAGCTCAATTTTTAAAAGAGAAGTCTCAACGCATTAATCTTAGAAGTGCATGTCTATGTGTCTACGCTCATGAGGTAACGTGTCCCTTTGTCGACTATTTGTTTTAATTAAAGGTCCCAGGGAAACCAGACCCCTCTGTCAGCATCACTACGACCATTAGTCTCGTTTTTCCATCGGCTAGTAAAAATTAAAAGTTGTTGACGTGCTCATTTTTCCCTGACACCTCTGGGGTGTCTCCCTGTGTGAATGTTTTTACGCATGTGGCGCTTTTACACGCCGTCATCTTACCTAATGCTAGTTTATTACGACAACAGAGCACCAGTAATAACTGACAGTACGGCCCATTGGAGGGGCCTGTGTTTATAGATGTGTTTTTATAACCCCTGCTCACCTCTTTTGGATGTTAACCCCTACGGACGGGGCCGTCTTTGATGTCTGGACCGTGATGACGCATTTTCCACCCTACTGCAGTCGGGGGCAATGATCTCACATCTGACTGCGCATCCCTCTCAGGGAGGACGCACTCATTTGTGTGTTTAAGTGTTTAAATTTTACCAAACACTTTACCATACTCATTTAATATTTAACTGCACTTCATTGAAAAAACATTAGCAGGCTGATACTACTTTTTTTTCATTCTGCGATTAGTTTTTTACTGAATAGCTTAACATTATGCATCTATTTGCCTAAAACTAGATGAGAAGATCAGTATCAGTCCAGAAAATATAAAGCTACAACCAAGAGACAGTGAGCTTAGCTTAGCATTACGACTGGAAAGAGGAGAATGGCAAGCCTGGTTCTTGTATAACTATGCAAGAGGGCAAAAAGGCCTTTAACTCAATGTGCCAAATCATTCCTTTAAAAATACCAAGGGGGTATGGTGCCATATGGAGCCATAGCAACACTGCTGCCATGGCTCTCTTTTTTTCTTTTGACTGCTGTGCTAATACTCACTACTTGTAAAGTCTTCCAGTTGGGATTCAAACTTGTGATCTAGTATCAAAGACAAAGTCCTTTTATATGTGGTGTCTTTTGAGCAGACTAACACGGTGTTATGAAACTGATGCAACATCAGCAAGTAGATGAAAGTATGAAGTAGTAACCTCTGGTCCCTACACATCTGTTCCTTTTTTTTTGTCATGGCTCCGCCTGTGTTTCATTACCACCCATTTTATTTTAGCAGTTCTCTTAATTTTCTATCTCAATAAAGTTACTCTATGTGACCACACAAAAGCTGTGCTTTTGTTTCTGTTTGCTGTTAAAAGTAAATCTGAGCTGTTTTTAGTATGTGGAGTTCACAGGCATTGGAAATTATGCCTCCATTTTGACTAAATTGCCCTTTGAAATGTCTGAAGTTGGTTTGCACTTAATTAGTCTTGATTTGGTGGGCAGGGCTCAATTGTGCTGCGTGCAGAGCTGGTTTTTATGAGACCGGCTTCAGGACGCGACTCTGCTGTGGTGGCCTTATCCAGAGCTCTGTGTCATCAACGGCAGGTACTGAAGCACAAAACCATGTTTCCAGAGCCTGATGTCGTCCATCTTCACACCACACACCGAATGGATGATATTAACCACAAAAAGAATAATTTATCAAGCAGAACCTCCAAGATGAATGGAAAACATAGTCAGTGTTCAAAATCAAACACTTTTCATCTGAAACCAAGTCTACAATTTTGCATGCATATTTCACATTTTGAATTTGAGGTTCGGCTGATAATTTGCTTATCTCACTGTTCCCGAACATAGAGAAGTACTTCTAAACAAGGCCATGTGTTTTTCCAAAAAAGACATGATGTTATGTGACATCTTGGAAGACTCCACCATTGTGGTTTTCGATGGGCTTTTCACTGCTGAGCTCATCGAGCTATTATAAAATCTGAGGACAGTTATTTTGTAACACTACAAGTTGCCATTGGTCAACAAATCATGACCTTTTCAGGATGCGCACGCTCTGTCTTTTCTCAGAAACACACATGTCAGGGCGGTGTTTAGCTCAGTTGGTAGAGCACCCGTCCCATGTGTAGAGGCTGTAGTCAAAAAATATACTTTAAAAAAAAAAGAAACACACATGTCGCTCGTAAGAACCCTAAATTTGAGTGAGCAGTTATGTGAAGGATTTACATTTTGTCAGTTACTTATTGAATTATCTTTGAGGATAGATTGTGGTAGAACCCTCTAGAGCCTTGGGTTGATTGAACTCTTTGTTCGTGCAGAGTAAACCAGCAGTGTTGTCACGCTGTCACCTCGGAGACTGATCCCCAGTACGATGTTTGAAGGAAGTGATTCACTTGTTCCCTTTTGTCTGTCCTGTGTCAACCTGACAGTCCAGACCCACAGAGCCCGCTGGTCGTCTGTGTTATTCTTCTATTATCAGCCTCCAGTTATCGTGGTGAAGTGGTTGTGAGAGCACCTTCCACTGTCTCACGAGACCCACCGGTCATGGTTTCTCTTCCATATTATGGTCGCTTGCTTTGTCCACTCCTGACTGACCTGAACTCACACAGTTATTTAAATATTGGAAAATGTATAGCCTAAAAACATAAAAAGAAAGCATCACATGATCACAAAGACATGCAACCATCAATTTAGCCTCAACTCTCATCCCAGCTGCCTACACTGAACAGAAACTGATAGAGACTGAGAATTAGTTGCATTTTAAACTATTATGAAAGTGTTGCCGTTTCGTCATGATGGAGGAGTAGGCGAGCAGACTGGCCTCCGATGAATGGGCTATCTAAACATGATTCATTGACCTACGTTGTTGTAGGAGGGAGTGATGTTTGCCAAATCCAAGAAACTAGGTCCTGTTCCTAGTAACAGAATCTCATCTGCAAAAACCTGCTAACTACACCCCAACCTATGGGTCGAGTCGGAGTGCAGTCCTGGTGTGTTGTGAGGCGGGTATTAGCAGGGCCTTTACCTGAGCCTTTTGAGCCACTGACCTCAGATTATAAAGACTGGCTGCATTAAGAAGTATAGTTATAATAGGGAAAGAGAATGACATTCAGTCAAAGTCCATACATGGATATTCTGGATGCTGGAAGTTCTCTTCTTGGTTGCTTTTGAGGAAATGCATCTGCTGAGGTCCTAGGGTCTGGAGCAGCTGGAATGAGCTTTGAAGTCTCAGGCTGGACACTTCTACATTTTTGACCCTCATTAAATCTGCAGATACAAGCAATAAAATTAGATTGATCAGTGTCAGGACTCAGACATCCAGATGGAGCTCAGAGTGACAAAGTTGTGTGTTTGGATTGTAAAGATGTTTCAGGCAGATGAACAAGGTTCCGCCTGAACTTCTCTCTGTGCAGCAGTTTTCTGCATCTGTCCTTGAGTGCGTTGAAAGAGACTATAGGCTATAGGTCCCACAGGACCAGAGATGTGACATTCAGAAGCCTTCATACTGAAAACATTAAAAAAAAATTATTCATCATATTCATTTTACAGTGAAGATAAAATGCCATGACATTTTTCATTGTCATGAAACACTCTGAATGTCATCATGTTGTCCTTCCTCTCTTTTCTCCGGAGTCTGTTGGTTTTTATTCGAGATAGGCTGCACTTGTAAGTGCATGTACTGTACATGTGATTCTTTTCCTGCATTCATATCTGTTTTTTGCATATTTACTTAATAGCAGTGACAAAGGAGGTCATCGGGCACGTTTTTACTGCACAAACTCTACAGTCATAGTTGCCACTTATTAGCTACATTTCCATGGCACAATCATACTGAGCTCACAAGATCAAAAGATGCCGAAAAAATCAGAAATTGTGTTTCAGGGGAAAGTTGGTGTCGATGTAATGACTAAGGCCTTACTAGCCCTTATCCCTTCACAAAAGTGGAATCCAGGCTGCAATTACCCAGCATGGGGGAGACAAAGGAGTCGGAAAACACATCACTCTTGTCACTTAATGTTCCATAGGAACATCAGCACAATCCTGATCCCCAGCCCCACCACTGCTCACAGAGAGTTCAAAGCACATTTATAAATGGTAACCCAGAAAATTGTACTTTATGACATTAATTCTTGTGGTGCGTGCAGATTTAAATTATTAAATTTGATTTTGATTATCTGCGAAAGAAATTAAATATATCTCTTCTGCAATTATGTGGGCCACATTTGATGAATGCTTTAGAGCCAATTACGAGCGCAGATGCGGGGTTACAAAGGGCTGTGGGACTTGGATTTGGAAACTGGTGTCCACTAGAGTTACATTTTTAATTCTGCTGCTGTCAGTCAGCTTCATTTTGAGGGGTTGTCTCGGTTGAATATCGAGGCTCCACATTTTATATCAGTATTAAAATACCAATAACACTTAAACACTGAATCTCTTCAACCATTTAAAGGCAAGTGAACGCAACAATTCGGCCTCTGATTATGTGACCTCATCAGTCTGCCCATGTCAAACAATGGCGAGAGCGTCAAATGCCAACATTAGCTCAGCTGTTGACGGTATGTGCCCCCTTGGAGATTATTCAGTCCAACATTGTGTCCACTGGGCAGAGATTCAAGACAGCCAAAGACTGAGAGCTGCCTCTCCCTCAATGCTCAGCTTGTTTGAGCAAATAATCACTGCAGTAGCCAACGGCCCTCTGGGGACAGACTGAACAGTCTGGGAGGGAATTGACTCTGATTCCCCCCTAAGCCTGCTCATCAGTTATTCTCATGTAATTGCAGATGGGGATCTGATGGGTGTGTCAGAAGACTTGAATCACTGTCACTGTGTGTGTGTGTGGGTGCGTGTGTGCTCATGTTGATTGCAGCGAGAGGGTCCCACACCCTGTTAGGATTTGGCAAATGGAGGGCGTTTACATCACTTTACTACAGCGAGAAATCAAACTTGGAATGTGCGAATAGCTCGTTTAAAATGCTGTTTGTAAGATGCCAGCGTGAGTCGCACATTCGAGTTGCAGTAAGTCTTTAAAATGTGCAGGTGTTGCCAGGTGAGTCATTCAAGATAACAATCATACACAGGATGCTTTTTCCTCTTTTGTCCAGCAGATGGTGCTTTTTAAAACAACTAGATGCCTCGGTATCTGTATCTGTAGCTGGTGTCCAGCCTCTAACCCTCCCTGCTTCTTGCCCCTGGTTTCCCTATAACAGTGAATATTAACCTGAGGTTATAGGCAGGGGGGTTGTTAAATAGCTGACATCAGTGCTCAGCAGCTTCCAGTATGTTGTAATGGCCACTCTTGATCCTGTTAGCTTCTGGTTGTGCAGCATTACGTAGTGCTTGATGAAGCTTTAATGCTAATGTCTTTGTCATATAAACACATTTTGGGTTCGGGGAATGAGGTAGTCACTGAGTGATTTAATTGCAGGGGCGCCTGTGTGAGGGAGTTTTGTTTGCCTGTGCGTCTGAGAGCAGTAGTTTTTACAGGTTTGTGTTGTGTTGGCTGGAGCGCTGGGGTTTATTTCTCACAATATAAATGTAAACTCTGATTTCTTTCAGGCAGCTAAAGCTGAGGGGATTGCGAACCTCGCTACTGTGCTTGTCTGTACATTATGAAGGAATGCAATGGATGACCGAAAGGCCTGCTCACATAACATACGGTCGCCATTACATAACCACCTTAGCTGCATTTGTGTTAACAAGACAAATGACAGTCTGATTGCATGGCACTTTGCGAACTATGAAGGACAGAGATGGAAATTTTCTCCTCAAGGAAGCAACAGGGGGAGAAAGAGTAAAAACAGGGCTCCCTGAAAGTGTTTTGACTGTAAATCCAGACTCGGAGGGGCAGCCACACATCTTTGTGATTAGGTAAACCTCAGAAGCCTTTCATGTGAGCAATCTGTAAAACCTCAGTGGGCACATCCTGTGTGGTATGCAGTTCAATCAAAGGCAATGTGTCCTGCTCAACCTCTTATTAAATACACTTGATTAAGACTTATTTCCAACAGCTATGTGGCAAAGTTGTGCCCAAGTGCCATGGAGATGGAGATAGACAGCTTTTTATATTTGTTTGTGAGAAGATAAAATGCCTTTTGTGGACAAAAGTGAATACTTGGGAGTGTTTGTGTATATTTGGAAAATCTTCTTAGCTAAAGTGAACATGTTGCTCTGAAATATTTTCCAACATCTGCCGCCCATCAGGATGTCTGCTTTCTGAGCCACTGCTGCATTCCTGAGCCGCTCCCTCTACCTGGATCAAAAAAGAAACCCTTCCCTGTCGTTGCCCCTGAGCTTTGCTCTCCCTACCCCAGTCCAAACTGTACTGTAGGTATTTATACCAAACCAGGTGCAAGCTTCAGCCACCAGACCCTGTGTCTCCATACAAACAAACAAACAAACAAACAAAAAAAAGAAACACGTCCTCTTCTGACTTATACTTATCATGCTCTCATACATTTCCTATTGCATCGGTTTCATGTACCTCAGGGTCATAAAACTTACAGGCTTCAAGCGTATTAGGACCAATCAGAGCTCAGGTAAACATGACTGATGAGTTGTCACGTGGTGTTTATATGGCAGTAGCAACACACTGTTTCAGCAGCTGGAAAACTGGATTTAAAGGTTTCTATGACCACAGAAGAAAATATGTCACCCCTGTTTCCTGCCCTTCCCCTTTTTTCTCCCTCATAATAGTATTTCTTAATGCCTGTTAAAGTGAAACCTGGAAGGGACTCTTAAGCCCTCCATGCTCCGCATGGCTGTTTACAACTCCTTAGCAGACCCCTGCAGTTTAAGAGCCAACAGAGGCCAATGCAACTAATTCACTTTTAAAGGCAACTGCTAATGAATTAGGTCAATTTTGTAGTGCTATTCCACCGTGTGAGAAAAAAAAAAAAAAACCTACCCGGGAATGCATGCTTTGTATACACCCCATTGTATACAATAATAGTCATTGTCCTTGTTGCATGGTGTCTAATCCCAGCCCATTCAGAGCAGCACTTAAGATTCTTGGCATACTCCCATACTCATTGCTACTCGTGGACTTAATCTTTTTTTTCCCCCCTCTCAGAATCAGTCAAGTGTATGGCTTAGCCAGATCAAATGAAAGCAAGCTAGCCTGCTGCAGAATAGCATTCCTAAGCACAGAAAAGTCAGTAGAGACAGAGCCTCCAAGGTTGAGTTATATAAGAACAGACTGACCCTGCTCAGTGTCTGTCTGAGAATCTGCTGGGTCTACATAATGATATAACAGGGGGATTTTCTCTTGAACTGGTGACTTCAGATGTCCTCCCCCACCTTTGTGCATTGGGGACTGTTGCTTGTTTGTGTGGTTGTCTGAAAAGACTGGACTCAGGCGGTGTTATATTTCATAAATAAATCAGTTTTATTTGTAGCATATAAAATTAGATCATTTTACAATTTATTCCAGTATGACACATAATATCCAAATAAAGTAGCTACATTTTAGATAAATAATATTAATAACAATAATAAAAACATTCATTCATCCTTTGACATGTTTCGCTTTGTCTTTTTTTCATGAAGGGAGTTCAATAGCTGCCACAAAACATGAACAATAATGCCCACGTCAGGAAGGAATGAAACCGCACACTTGTTAAACAAGTCGAGGGGCTACATTTCGGTGTCTTGTTCTTAAGATACAGGATGGTATGCTAATTGAAGTTGCGCATGTGCATATCTACATATACACACACAAGTCTACAGTCTGGGTCATGTCTGATGTAAAGGATCAAAATATACACAGTGAATTGATATCAGCGACTAACATAAATGTACAAATATTAATTACATCTTGCTCCATCACGAAGCTACTTTGGATGCTCCATTAATACGAAGCAGTTCTTATTAAGAATGCTGATGTAGTCACAGCAAACAGTGCACTTCATTAAGTCCTCATGATGTAAGCCCACAATTCCTTGGGAATCTAGTTACAACAAGAAGCTGGTAGTTGATTGGTGGTCTATTTACACCCCTGCATTCATCTGGACTGTCATTGGCTGGCCAGTGATGCCGCCATGTCTTTCTCTCGTGGAGGGGTTTGCACGTTCGTCACCAATCAGTCTCTGAACTTGTGAATGTCGTTGGAGAGGCGGTAGAATGGGTAGGAGGCTTCGTTGGCATGGGGACAGTTGTAGGTGCACTTGCAGGACTCAATCATCATGATGTTCTTGTTGAAGGTCTCGCCATCCTCGCAGCGGAACTTGACCCGGATGGTTCTGGTGTCGTGAGGGCTGCAGCAGCGCCCATCCACGCAGGCTCCGCAGTACTTGGGCCTGTACTTCTTCAGGCTGGAGCAGCCAGCGTAGGTGAACTTCACGGGCTGACTGGACTTCTTGGTTCTGCTGCACTTCTTTCCTTTCTGCAGAAGAAGCAACAAAAGGGAGATGGAGATCAGTTTTGCTCGTTGGCCAGTCAGTGATGTGTTTTCAGTATCATGCATGCTTCCATCTCATTCAGTCATGGTGGCTCAAGCTTACCTTCAGACTGGAGTAAGGTGACTGGGTGCATGGTCGCACTTCACAGATTCTTGTCTCTTTGACCAGCTTGCACTCGCTGTTGTTGTTGGTGACCCTGGTGGAGATGCCAGTTCCACAGCTCTTGGAGCACTGGGACCAGGGTGTGGTTTGGATGATGCACTTCTGGCTGTCAAACATGTGGACTTCAGGTTGTGGTCTGAATGCTGTCATTAGAAGAAAAAAAAGACAAAACGTTAGCAACTTGAAATTTGTCATGTCATATTGTAAGATCTTCCATTAAAGTTTCCAGAAAAAAGAAAAAAAAAAAAATTTCCAGATTGAAAGACTGCTTCTTACCTGGTAGAGACTTCAGTCCTCCCTTGACGATTTCAATGAGCTCATTCCTGTTGGTGAGGTCTCTTTCCAATTCATCTGTCATTGTGTCTTTTCCAAAGATCTTCTCCAGGATGTCTCTCTCCTTGCCATCGTCGCACACCCACTCCTCGCAGCACTGACCCGCAACCTTGACCAGTCTTGGGTTGGCACAGCCCAGGTTGGGCAGGGAGAGCTCCTGTGGGCACAGTGGGACACATCCCACTGCCCCATCGATGCATGTGCACTGGTGTTTACAGTTGGGCTGGAAACTCTCTCCGTTCTGGTAGATCCTGCTATTGTACTCGCAGGGTCTGCCCTCTGACTTGGCTGCAGCGGGGAGAAAAAACAGGAGGAAAGGAATGTTATTCTTTCCTGCTCTGCTCAGAGACGTCTGCTGAAGACATCACATGGCTGCCAGATAAGGATCAGTTAAACTGTGAAATTCTTCAGGCTGCCTGAGGAGTCTCTTTCCCTCCACAGTGGGCTGTCTGTGCTTTGAGGTTTAGACTAAGTTTCCTCCTAGCTGCATTCCACAGAGTTGAAATCACACAGGTTCCCATACTCCTGAATTAAGCTCCCTTACTTTCTCTAAAATACAAAATAATAACTTCAGAGTATAACTCAGAGGCATGCACATCTGGAGCTGTATGATCTTTATACATACCTCGGCAGATGCCACGAGTAGTAGCAGCAGCAAAGCTGGCCCCAAAGTTACACTCCAGCCCTTTAGTGTGGTCACAAGGCTCGGTCAGGCTGCAGTCCTCGTTCAGCTGCCTGGCGCAAACTTTGCAGCAGCCGCAGCCATCCAGGACGACGCTCACGCCGGGTGCGCACTTGGGCATCTCCAGCGGGCACTCACACACGGAGGGGCAAGAGGAGGAGGAGAGGACCTGCACAGCCAACACAACAAAACCCGCTTATTAATAAAGACTGAAAGGTCTCAAGTCATGCCGCACAGAACACCTCCAAACTACAGAAACTGTCCTGGCGTTTCATTCAATTTGAAAGAGACAACATGTGCTCACACACTCCTCTCATTGAGATAGAGTCTAACTTCTGAAACATTTCTCTGAAAGACTGAAAGAGAGAAACAACTCACCAAGTTCAGGTTTCCAAAGAAGGCGAGGACAACAGTAAGCATCAGCATCTTGGATAAATTTTCTTGTGCGCGTTCAAGAGGAATCCTGTTCCCAGTTAATGAAAAGTAGATATAGTCTGTCTTCGGAGGAATCCTTAGGTATTCCCTCACTCAGTCGTCTGTCTCTCTTGACTTGTTTGCTGGTAGTCTCTGGTGTTAGAGGCTCCTTTAGAGTAGATGAAGCTCTTGGTAAAGCGGTTGCAGTCTGCTGAGGTCCGGCCACCTCCGGACTTTTATACCGTAGTGGGAAGCTGACGTCGTTCCTGGGCTGCCTGCTGAACTGTTCCCAAACTATGCCAGGAATGTTTCTCGGCGCATTTTCCATCCAAGACCTAAGCTCCACCCTGTCTAAACCTTTCTCTTTTTTCTTTCTCAAATGGATTTTTCCCCCCTGGATCCCATCTGAACACACTTTTCCGTCTCACATTTTTCCCTTCTTGTTTATACCCCCTTTCATTTTCTTCCTCCGCTTGCTTCTCACATCTATCAACTCTAGTTCAATGGAGTTTTTCCGTAGAAGTAGTGGAGTATATCTGCTTTTTTTTGTAACTTCTTTATATCTGTGATGATAATTCCTGAGTGGTATTCCTGTGTTTTTTGTTTTTTTTTACACTTGAGTGAAATAAATAATATATATTTTATGTCTTGTGCGTTTCAGTGCAGGTTTTGGATTTTGTAACTCTTTACATTGTGATTTAAAATATTGTTAAATATGTTGAAAACGTGGCAAAAAAGTATTTTAATGTTTTCTATTAACACGTTTCAGTTTCATTTACACAGTGTCTCCCGCATCAGCGGGGATTTCTGTGTCAGTGATGCTTTTTGCTGATCAGTACAATTTGTTCAATTCACTTTTATAGGTTGTTGTAGTGGCCACGTTTAAAATAGCTGTAGGTTTTTGTCTGAGTCTTAAAGGTGTGGGCAGAAATACGTTTAACAGTGTCTATTTCTGGCTCTGCAGTGCCTTTATTCAGAGGAGCTAAGCATTTCCAGATGCGCACCAGAGCTCAGACGTAACAATATTGCCATATTTGGTATGGCAGTAGCCCACATTATTAACATATTTCTCTCCCTTTGGCCAGCAGACCACAAAGCATTCCTGACAGCTTAAAGGCTTGTTAAATATGTTCTTCATGCAGGGAAATTCCTTTGCATTCATTCCTTGAGGCAATTTGACTTTTCACGCAACCTGTCCATCACTTTTTCGGGGGTGCGGGGGTCGGGAGTGGGGGTCCCGTTCAAGGTGAAGTGATCCAATTTTCCACAAGGGATGTTGTGGTGTTAGTGGGGGGAGACAAATACTTGGTCTTTGTCTACGTTTTTTTTTTTCGTTCTCTCCCTCTCTCTCTCCCTCTCTCTCTCTCTCTCTCTCTCTCTCTCTCTCTTTTTTTTTTTTTTTTTTTTTTTTTTACATCAGGGGTCTCAATAAGTCCCCTTCACAGAAGTTTTCCAATTATTCCGATTGATGAAAACATTCACCAGAGGGAAACGAAATGCGTAAAGACGCACCATAAACCGTCCTTAGGAGCATGAGCGGTTTTAAGAGGAGATTTTTTGCATGAGAGCAGTGTTTGTTTGTGTTTATATGGGATCGGACATTTCTCTCCTTGTCTCTCCCCCGTAGCCTCCCGTGTAGACTTAACATAACGATAGACAGTGAGACAGCAGCACTGAACCAGACGGCCGAAGAGCCTCTCCGGTGAGTTTTTAACACTTCTTCTTGTTCTTCTGCGTCACTTTACTCCACGCGGGCTCTTTGATGACTGGTCGGCGTTTACCTGCAAAAACCCTGACTCATCATCGCACACCCGATATATGAATATGAATCACAGCAGCTAAAATAGACCCTTAGAGCATCTTTCAGAAAAAAAGGTAAATAACTCCTGATAGTGATTTTCTTCCAAGTCGTAGCGCACCCGAGCTGGACAGACTGACACTGGACACTCCAACTTTTTTTTTTATAGGCTAGACGCAGCTGAGGGTTTCTCACGCGGACTGTCTGGGTTTAGGTTTTGCTTTCATGGACATGATTTCATACTTCCAGTTCACGGCACTAGATGGTGATGTGATGGGGCAGAACTACATGTGATGGTGCGGACTATGACCAGTATCTAAGTGTCACCAAGCAGAATAGAAGTGGTCAGAGAGTTGGTTGTTGGTCCATATAGCCTGCTGCTGGTCTGTGTGTGAACAGGAGGTGTGCCTGTGTGAGTGTGAGTGGATGTGTGTGAGCAGCCTATTTGGACAGGGGGTGTGTCTGTATGAGCACGTGTTTTTCTCTACTGTGTGTATTCCTTGGCTCTATGTGTGTGTGTGTGCGTCCCATGTAAATATCAAATGTAAGAATTTGAAAGGGCAATGTATTGATTTTTTTCACATCAGTATGGGGTTTTCTCAGCCAGTCAGTGGTAACAGTTGGAGTAGATCTGCTCAGGTGCTGACATGAGCTTCACAGAGTTTGATAAACTTAACTCTGGTACTGTCATCATCATCATCGTCTCTCCTTGGGTTTGGACATGAAGCATTTTCAAGAGACAGAGTGAATAACAACAAATATTTAAGAATATTTAAAGACGTGGATGTTTACCAGCAGGGATGGTTTAACAACAACATGGTTTGACTGTATCATGGGAAGTGTAAGATTCAATATATTGGATCTCAGCCCATACATGGAACTAAAAACCCATATCCTAAACCATTAATTTAATAACACTTTTCTTAAAACCCCTATAGGTGCAATCCTGAATTTGCAGAAACAGCCCTTTAATACCTCTACAGCACACTGCTCAGACAGCAGGTCTTGCATGTGCCATGTCTTGTTTGATTGTCCTCTGCCGTGTTTGACCCGGACTCTCTCAAACGCATATGTGCATGTCGTGCGCCTGTGTGTGTGTGTGTATAATAAGTCTGCTACGACTAGAGGAAACAGTGTTGTCATTGTGCGTCAATGGAGAATAACATTCACTCCATAATTACCCATTCAGCTCAGGAAACATTCCAAAAGCTGGACATGCGGCTCCATGTTGTAATTGTCCTGGCATAATAGTTTCCATTAATGCTGTCTGTGAACCCCCAACTCTCTCTCTCTCTCACACACACATATACATACAGTATACACACTCCTTCACCCCCCTCTCCCCAGAATAGAGGATAGGGTGTCTTATCTGTGGATTATGCTCTCAGTTCTGTAACGTGGCACTTTCACAACTCCCAGCTGGACCTGGCTTATGTATTTTTTTTATTGTTGACTGATGTTTGTGAGATTGTGTTTGTTTGCTGTGTTGTGTTGTGGTTCAGTGTAATGGGAACCAATCGTCGCATCCCACGAGGAGCGCTCTTGATGCGAAGAAGAGACGGCGTTCTCAGGAAGCCTGCGCATGGCGAGCAGCCCTCGGCCTCCCCATTTATGTCTAAGTGACAGATGGAACAGAGCAGGACACGACAGCCCGTCATGTTTAGACAACAGATTCCATTGTAATATATTCAAGATAAATGTCATAACTGGTATGCAGTGTGTATGAGCAACACTTCCTTTCTCTGTCAGCTCACCGAGCAGCAGGAAGTCCACTGAGTTATGGGTCGCTCTCGTGTAAACCAGGGCAGAGATGAAGCCTGTGATTAAATTCTGAAGAAACATAGATCTAAAAAAGCTGGAGGAAGATAGACTTGTCTCGATCCCAGATTCAGTCAATCAGTTACAATGGATTTTTTCTTTTTTCTTCGGAAAAACTTTTGTTGGCAGGTTTTGCTGATTCTTTAAAAGTGAAAAAGAAGGAGGCACAGTCATGGCCGTGACCCCCGAGAGTTAGATCATTTTTCTTTGTTATCTTGATGTAATTAAACGAAAAGGCCTTGAGGGAGGATCGCCGTTTCATAATCTTGTTATGAGTGAAATTTTTTCATATCCTGTATTGTGTAATTTCTCCCCCTTAGTTTATTTTGGGTTTGTGCTTAAAGTTGAAGACAGCAGTTTTACACGGAATTAGGACATTTTCTGCAAGTGTAATCCACCTCTGTTCACAATGTCGTGCAAAAACCAGTCGGTGCATGTCTGCAGTACATCCCTTGTTTATTACTATCATAATGTGGTCACATTGGTGAAGCTTAAGGCGATAACACAGGACTCTTGGGCCTGTTACATAGTCCACAACCAGCATCATGACTGGGGTCTCTTGTGGACAGTAGATGTGCAGTGAATAGTGCTGCTGCAATATCACATATCAGTGAAGTGCAAGCTATACACTTTTGCTATTGGGAAAAGTCATATATAACTCAGCTATAAAGGTCACAAAGGTCACGATGAAATCGGCTGAATTCTATTTTACTATGTTGCTTGTGTAAAACGTACAGGCACAGGATGATTAAATTATTCTCTTGATTAAGCTTTAATATCTCCATTCTGATCTGATGTAACTTGCCCGAAGCATCTGAAACTCGAAACACAGAGGAACAAACTAATCCATGTGAAAAAGGGTCCGTTTAACATTCACGTACTGTCAGCACCTCAACAAAAAAAATTATAGGAATCTATCTACCATCCCCCAAAAAACAAAAAAGGAGAGAAAAGAGGAGGCTCTGGTTTGTTAAGAAATGTAATCAGCAGTTATGATTATGTGGAAAAAATGTCTGCCATTTAAGTCTAAATCAATTACAGGAAAGAGAGGTTCAAGGAGAAATTCTCTCTTTGATATTCTGAAACAATATCATCAATCTCTGAACTCCACTGCATTCCTGGAGTTATTGTGTGATGAGCCGTTGTACCTTGTCTGTATCCGATTGCTCTTGACCTGCATGTGCAGTGTTTGATATTTAATGTGCAAATGCATTACTTTAAGGATAAGCCCGGTAATGTATGAGTTGTACTCTTATCTGTGGCTCTCAAGCACAAACAGTTGAGCACTGTAGTTGTGTTTGGCAAAGTTAATACAAAAATTGATAAATAATTGCATTTGCTTGAAACTACTGAGCCACAGATTCCTGCTCATTTTGTGCAGAGGCGAGTATATACAGTGGCAGGAGGCAGCTTCAAGGTCACACAGGACTTTGTTAGTGCAAATGCACTTGAATGACGAAAGTGCTAAATATAGATTATAATGGTACACAATAATCAACGTCAGTGCATCTTTTCCCCTAGATGTAGCGTGTCTTGTCCATTGTTGTTTAAATACCGAGAGACTCTTATCAAAAGTGACATTTACTCCAAAATGTTTCAGATAACAGAAAAAAAAACATCTTAATCGTTTCCATTTATAAACATCCATTTTTATCATTTCATTTCATGCCATTTCGTCACTTTATCTCCTGCGGTAATGAGGCTTATGAATGTGCCTGAACGCCAAGAGCCAAATGTGCTCCGTGCACCTGTGTAATCAGGGATGTCTGTGTCACATAAGACGTCTGCAATCTCATCATGAGTCCAATCATACCAGACAAATAAAGAGGTGCTGCCTTCGGTGCCGCAGCTGGAGCATCGTGTCTGCTTTCACTCATTTTCATTTTATAGCTGCACAATGTACCAGCCAGGTGTTCCTGAAGGTATGAGGGCTTTCCTTCATCCAAAGTAACCCAAATTCCTCAGCACGGAGAGAGAGAAGAGAAAAGAGAGGGTCTTTTCTTGGGCCACGTCCATCCGTGATGAGGAATGATGGAAAAAAAAAAAAAAAAAAGAAGCCTGCATGGGTGGGGGCAGGTGTTAGTGTTGGGAAGAGGAGGAGGAGGCGGAGGGTTGGTGGTTGGTGATCCTGGCTGGAGTGGAAAAAGGAATGTGGGGCTCCTGGAATGTTTAGAGCAGTCGGGGATAATTGAGTGAATCTGGAACAAGAAAAGACAAACCGAGGTCCCGCGGTGGAAGAATGTGCTTCTGGGACGTCTGAAGAAACATTCCATCCATTCAGACGGCTTCACCAGGCCCAGAACCTTCCTTAGATGGCACCATAGGGAATACCCCCCCCCCAACCCCCTCACCACCACCTCAAACACCCTTCCTCCTCCCATACACACACACATACTTACACTGCTCTTCCTTTCACACTCTTCTTGCCTTACAGTTCACACACTGCAGGACAAGCAGAGATTTATACTGTATGTACACTTCGCCCCTTGAAGTTTGTATACATTATTCCACAAAGTTGGCCAAGAGCGAAGCAGGCACACATGTCTGCAGGCACGTCCTCTCAATTTAGTACGTTGCTTTATGTACTTATAGCTATGGGAAGATCCAGATGAGATTGTCTCCAGTAAAGGTTGTTTATTTCTTGTGAGATCTTCACCTTATTCACAGACTCAAACAAAAGTGTTTTCATCAGAAATTCCCCTCATTATATTCATCCATTCTTTGAGGTTTCATAGGGATACCTTCACTCTTTTGACAGATATGCTTTTATCCAAAGTTACTTATAAGTATGGGGCATAAAACTTTCTGGACCTCAGTGTGAGTATGTCTTATCAATGAGGGCAAGAAGATCAAGTGAGGATAGAGATGGATCAGCCCGGGGATCTCCTGACCTCAAAATGTCAAATCTCTTCCCAATTATGTCAGTCCTGTGAGTTAGAAAGAAAATGTGTGGATGATTAGCCTCCACACAACTTCAACTCTATTTACTTTCAATCCAATCATGTTCTCAGTATTCTATCTTCTGCACTCAATGTCACTACACTTTAACCGGTTTAGCAGCTCTGAGTAACTTCATTCCATGCAGAAAACAACATGTGCTGTAGCCCATAAATCTTAAAACACAGGACCAGCATTTTCTGTAGGAATGTTACAGTGCTCCAAAAACATCTGACCACCAGTAGAAATCAGGCTGTGGTTAATAATTATTCTATGATAAAGCCAAAAAAAAAAAGACAGAAATTTGTGGGGGGGAAAAACTATCATCATAGTTTGTCAGAGTTCTTCAGACTCTTGCTTTAAGTTGGCAACCAAAATATCTATTTACTATCACAAGACAGAACTGAGAAGCTCTATCTTCCATCTATTGTTTGATTTAAATCATATATCTAATATCAAAATAGTTGCTGAATAACTTAACTGTGACTTGTTCATTTAAATACCCAGATGAGTGACTTTACAAAAAAATGAGAAATAAAATTGAATGGGTTATAATATAATTTTGGCTTATCATGGATATTTTTGGACCATATCATTGACTTTTAGGATGAAAGAGTTTGACTTGCAGGCTCTACTTTGCAGATGCAGTGTGAAAGTGATTGAGCCACAGCCTCGGTGTGTTTCTGACTGTCACTTGTTGGGCTGGACGCCTCGCTGAGGGCTGACAGACTCGCAGGCTACACGTGATTGTCGGTGCGCGTCACCGAAGCGCCGTCGCTCGCCTGGAGACTGGAACAGGGCTGACTGACACTATATGTAGCAGGCTACTGTAAATAAAGAATAAAAACCTAGCAAACTAACGGGGGAACACACAATCAAGCCAGGCAGCATCGAGTTAACTGATAGTAGTTTCTCTCATTCATTCGCTGAGTTGTCTGTGAGGGTTTTTTTTCTTCTTTTTTTTTTTGCTCCTGTTTTTTCTTCCAGATTTGAGCGTGCCAAGTAAAGGGGAAAGCAAAACATGGCTGGTTTAATGGCAGGTTTTGGTCATTACACCCACGCCGTCGTCCGGGGAATCCCCGCGTCCCTGGCCGGAGAAGCGCTCCGGAGCAGCCAGTCGGAGGTGGACCTCGCCAAGGCGCAGAAGGAGCACGAGGCGTATGTCGAGGTCCTGAGGACGAGGCTCGGGCTGGAGGTGATCGAGCTCCCCGCGGACGAGGCGCTCCCGGACTGCGTGTTCGTGGAGGACGCGGCGGTGGTGTGCGGTGACACGGCGCTCATCACCAGACCCGGGGCAGAGAGCAGGAGAAGAGAGGTAGGGGAAGGGGAAGTGTGTGTCAGCATGATTCATTATTGCAAAGATAAAAAACCAAAAAAAAAGTTTGATGTGAAAGTGAAAGTGGAGAGGAAGGAGTCCACTAGCCCTGTTGTGCTCACTGGGAGTGCAATTAGTGAGCTGCAGGGATGCATGCAGCAGTGATAGAATAGCAAGTGTCTCGTCTATGTGACAGTCTCTAGGTGCTTATTACTAGCAGTGGATCTAACCATCTTAAATAATCAATTCCTCTCTAAGTATGTGAGTCAATTGATAATTAACTCAATTAACAGCCATTCCAGCTGCTCCCTGCTAAATGAAATCATCTGCAAAAATGTGTTCAACATGAGTTTGAGGAGGGTGCACCCTCTGCATCTCTGAAGGCTGCACAGCTCACCAGCTGTGCCATATCTGAGATCACATTTTAACCTTATTGTGCAACCAGCCCATGAAAGTTGTTATGGTGATCATGCATGGAGGAGACGCCCACTTCAAAGAGGACAATGCTTCTTTTTAATACAGTATGTGCTTGTGTCACCCCCATACATCTTATCCAGGCTGTAGTTTGAGAATGATTGACTTTTTTTGCATGTCAATACACTGTACTTTTTGCAATAATGCACGGCTACTATTGAGTGTTTCACTTCATATTATTAGTAGGATGTCAGAGGAATTTATGGGATGCTCTTACAGCATCTTACTCTGTATCTCAAACAGTAATTGGCTGATTGAAGCTAGGGGAAAAAAAGGAAATTCAGCCATGTCGTTTAGTAGCTGAGGGGCTTTTATTGCTGCAGAAATGAATGAATCCAGATTTTTTTTTTTCAAACAAAACAACAGCATGAGTGCATTCAGTTGCCGAGTGGGGGTAGCTGCCGTGTACGATAGGCATAAATGTGTGTGTGTGTGTGGTGGAGAGCGTGCATGTGTGAATGACAATGAGGAAAACGGTAGGGCAGCTTCTGTGAAAGCCGCTGTCATTTCACATCACAGTCACTTTACTTGGCTCACTGGTGCTAATGGTCCCCAGCCTCACTGGCAGCCGGGTTATTGATTGAAAAGCTTTGGTGCTGCTACCTTCAGCCACACCACATTTCATTTATGCCGAACGTAGTTCAAGTTACATTTGCATGCGCGTGTGCACACCATCAGCGTCAGCCCTCTTGCCAGAACCCTTTCTCACATTTTATTTGTGACATTTCCTTTTTTCTTCATACAGTTAAAACAACGGTTTGCTTTCTTTCCCATAGTCTGCTGATGGGAGATGGCAGCTGTGATGAATGAACAATGGCCAAACAATGAGTTACAAGCACACCGATGGCATGTTTGCAAGAACAGGCCTGTAGGATTGATAAGAATGACTGCATGAGTGTTTATTGACTCAAGCAGAATAAGAAGTGATTCAGCTGAATTGGATACTTTTGTTCAGGAGGAAGGAGATAGAATTATCGGTGAAAATGACATTTAATTATTGTTGTGCCAGATAAAGTGCTATGGCCTGGATGGCTGGATGCGCTATGAAGAGTCAACAAAATCATGTTTCACACTGAGCTGAGAATTGAGTGCTGGTTGAGGATATGTACTGTAGTGGTTAAGGGTGAGAGACATGGGACAGTAATTCTGCTGCTAATCAATATCATCATCAATACTATGATCCATTCAGAGAGCGCCTTTTCATAACATAGTTGACTGCTTGTTTAACTGAGGAATAATGCAGTGTGATTTATCAGACACATTGTTATCATTGTAGTTATTACAACTGTAAAACCTGAGATTTTATTTTTCCCTTACTTGGTGATGGAAGAGAAACGTTTTGCATCCAAACTGTGTCATTATCCTCAAAGAACCAAACCATCTTAGTGTTTTCTCAAAGAAAATACTTTCTGAAATGTTTTTTTTCTTCTCAGATTCTTATCTTGCCCTTTGGTTTACAACCGCTGCCATGCACGGCAACAGATATGGCGCTGCTATCTGCTCAGCTATCGTGTCTTTGAACACTTGGTTGGTTGCCTGAATCTCACTGATGTGTGATATACATAACAGTTGCAATGGGAAATTCCCTCCCCCTCTCATCGTAAAAAGGTATCATGGTTGATGTGCAGCTAAATGGAAGTGGATAAGAAATCTCAGTAAACAGGATCCTTATCAAGACACGCAAGACACATTGATCATAAAAGTTGACATGAGATGGAAAACAACTAGTTCTCTCATCAAACGCTCTTGTGCACCATTATTCTAACTCCTAAATGGACTTGGTGTAGCGTCCATTTGCCTTGAAAACTCATAAAAAGCATTTTCACTAAGTGCTAACAGTCCTCTGACACTTCTATGCCCATGCTGCTTGTGAAAAGGCTCCAGCTCATTTAGGTTTGATGAGGGTTCATTGATTGCCTATAACCAGGCTTTGGTTGACTTGCATGTGTGCAGGGGATCATTGTGCAGTCCAGCTGTCACAAAGGTTGACGTTATTTCGGCGGATCCATGAAGTCAGTCAAACCATCAAGATTGTCCTTTCCTGAAAAAGTATCCTCTTAATCGACCCACCTCCATCCATGACCATGGGGGATTGTGTTCCTCACTTTGTTTGTTGCAGACCACTGAGCATTATGGCAGAGCTGTTTCAGTTTTGTACCATCACTGAATTGAACAGTGTGTCCCAAAAGCTCTGAAAGCCTTTCCAAATTCCTTCTTGTGTATTCCATTCGAACCCTTCTTGTGCTTCTTGGTCAGGAATGGTTTGCATCATGGAGCCATTAAATCCTTTTTTTTTTTTCCAATATAGTGATCTTCTTATGGTTGGCACTTGCACATTTGTCCCAGCCTTCACCATATCAATTCTTTGACAGTAACACAATGGCTTTGGGCTTTCTCCCAAAACCAGGAAGGTTTCTCTGCCGTTCCATAAGTTCAGAATTTCCGAACAATGCTTCCAGTGGTTTCTGTAGGAATGTTCAAGGTCTTGGAAATCATCTTATGCTCATTGTCCTTTTTGTGCCTTCAAATAATCCCCTTCTCTCAGCTTTTGTGACAACTCCTTAGTCTTTAAATGGTTACGGCACACCTTGAACACATCCTGTTGGTGACGTTAATAGAAACACTTCATAGCTGAAGAAAATCACCGGTCGTTATTAAGTTCCCAGTGGACTGTCAGTTTCAGGTCATACAGACTCACAGTAGGTTTTACAATCAGTAAGATTATGTAGGGGTTAGGTAATTGCGATTTGGCAGTATGAACAAAATATCCTCCTTCTCTACAATACTGAACCATCCGTTTTCTTTGTTCATTTCCTGTCTCATTTAACTGATTAAGACTTAATTGAAAGCAAAATCTGGCTCGGTATAGGAGATATTTGAAGTCATAAATCCTTATTTCCTTCGGGGGTTGAATATATATCCGATTGCAACTGTATTACACTGCTTGTCAAACATAATTCTAATGATTGTAATCTTCTAATGTTATTGTAAGTTTAAAAATAGTGCATACACTTCCAGTGTGTGAGCGATCGTGCCTTATTATTCACCTCCGCGCAGATGGTGCCGTAATTATTCGGTGCATATTTTTTGACCTGAGACATTATGGAAAATGGGAAACAGCGGTTTGTAGGTGTTTTATCAGCTCTCTGTAGAATAAATAATTTTGCTCATGGAGCTGGAAGTGAACTGCAGTTGTGTGATCAATTTCCTGCAGTCTTCCTGAACGCCATTCCTATCTGCTTTCGCGAGGACATATACAATTATATTGTCATGTGTGAAGGCTCGGAGGAGAAATCTGAGGTTCAGACACAGCTGCGTTGAAATAATTAACACTTCCCATTTCCATTCAGTTTGGGCTGACGTTTTGGCAGCACTGCACATAGACTTGAATACACCACAACATTGCATCCCAATTGTGTGATATCAGTTCAGCACTGGACTGAATTAAGAGAATTGAGATTTATTCTCAAGAGTCAACAAACAGGCTAGTCGGATGAGTCTGTTTTCTAAACTAAAAGATTAACAAGTAACCAACAGGACATAGTTTTTGTGTCTACCACACGGCTCTGTCTATTCTCTCTGCGCCCATATTCCCATATTTCAGCCTTTGAGCCCTCCATTTGTCGCTGCCAGTTAGTTCACTGCCATGATATATGAGGCACGCCTCTGTTGGTTGCAGTTGCAGACAGAAGGAAGAACCTGTCACTGCTCGTCATTAATTTGGGTGGTTATCTGGTATCTAACTTTTGCAAGTCAATGGATGTGTTATACAGGTGTTGCCACACTGTTGCGGAGAGAGAGTGATTGTATAATCTTAAATCAATAAAGACTCATAGACCAGGACTGTTATATGTGCTGCCCGTGCAAGTTTGAACTTTGTCCGCGTCCTCTGCAGTTAGTGTCAGGGGGGAAACTGTGCTCTGAATTTGTGCCGTTAATGTTTTTTTCTCAGACACTGTGGAGGGCAGGTGTGCAGAGCAGCAAGAGAATTGGTGTGTGGATTCAGAGGTGTTCTTATCAGAGTTTGGAGGATTCACTTGGTATAAGACAAGATAAACCTTTATTGTCCGTTAGATTTTTGTAGGACAGAAATTGGTCTTCAACAATCCGGCAACTCAGTAGAGACTGAGATAAACGCAGTTTGTTGTTCTGATCTTCTTTTAAATGCTATTTTTAAAAGTTACAGCAGAGAAAATCAACCAGTTGGTTGACAGAACTTGATTGAAACCATCACATTTTGATTGCGTGCCGTGCATCACATACAGGTTGTAGGTTGATATTGTTCAACTCCATACAACAGTATAGAATGGAATATTTTATTAAGCGTTACTAAGGGCTTGTGTTGTGGCTTAAAAGCTTTATTATTAGAGGAAATGCTTTTCTAAATGGACTGCCTTGTTGTGCACTGCAGGCTGGAGCATTGTCTAAAAACACTCACAACAAAGAGCCCAAGTTAATTATTCTGTAATAGGAAACATTAGCGTGATAAGCTGAAAGTGTTCACCAGGCTGGATGCAGGGCTGCAGATTGTCAGACGACCTTTACTTTCACTTTCTTACATGTTGTGAAGCCATGGATTCATAATGAAGAATAGATAGGGCTGCAACCAATTATTTTCATCTTCCATTAATCTGCTAATGGGGAAAATTGGTTTTTACAACCTTTAACATCCTCAGATATGCACATTATTTATACAGTACAGTCATGTATGATGAATAAAATCAACAAACATTTGAATAGTGCGAATAAAGTAGGTATGGCATCTTTGCTTAATCAGTTATTAATGATTGCAGGTCTAGAAGTTAATCTGCTTTATTACACCTAAGGCACTTTAACTGTAACTTTGAGTCTTTGTTTCAAGGTTTTTCAACAATTAGAAGAAGAGGAAAATGAAATCCAACAGCTTGTTAATGTTCTAATTAGAAATGTCTTAAAGAGTTTATGTTATGGCTGAAAGGGAGGAAGTGGGCGTGCTGCACATCTGTTGTAGATGAGTACATGGGATTTATTTTATGGTTGCACTTGTTGCAGGCTGTTTTGCGGATTATCGTCACTGCACTCTCTTGATGCCCTGATGCAGGTTGTGAACTGCTGGCACTCCTCGTGCCAATCAAAACTCACATGTTTTTGCCTGCTTACATACTTTATTGATGGTTTTTCAGCACCAGCTCAGGTGAGGGAGTTCAGTTGTCTGTGCAGCTTCATATTCGGGAAGGTAAAAGGATATTGCAACACTCAGATATTGGAGTAGTTGGAGACTCACATGTATTGCACACAGATCACTGGCAGTTTCCAAAAAGGGTTTAGATTTAAATCGGATTAATTTTCTGCAAAAAACAAAACAAAAACGTTTGCCTGCTGGAAGAATTGAATCATTCGAAGTACATTTTACTGTGAAATTTCTGTATAGAGTTTAATAAACACTTTCAGTGGCATAAAATCTCAGCTCAGTATTGACCGAGATGCTGTGGTTTCTTAATGCTCTTGCTAACTTAGCACTCAGGCACTTAATATGTAATTTAGTGGTTTGTTAGTAGGAAGCTGGTGAAGGATCATGTTAAAAGTCTTTGTCTCTGTGTGAACTCTCTCCAGACCAAAAGGTGAAAGTGAACAGACATGGGTGTACAAATGTGTACGTTTGAACAACAGCATATATTGTATACAGTGGTTGAACTTCAATTCTGCAAAGCCACAGGACATTGTCACCTCAGGATTCAGGTAGTTTCTCAGTGGCAGAGTGAAAAGCTTCGTAATCACAGTCATTCTGCTGCTCTACCACATTCTGACACAAGGGTCAGTTCACCAACCATTAACTCTTGTGTTGAACAATACAGAAGATATCACACTGAAAGAAAGCAAAGCATGGGATGGAGTTCGATGATTTCAGTTGTGCCTCTGTGAGCTGAGGCCACAATAAATGCTCTTTATTCCTGCGTTTCAAGATAAATTGCTCAGGAAAGGCACAGACCTAAGCTTAATTTCCAGCCAAAACTACTTCAAATTTGCAAAATTGCACCAGCCGATCTGCATAAACACACCTTGGCTGTGCCATTTCTTCCACCTTAGTACAAGCAGGGTGTCCAGGCCACTGAAATTGCCAAATATCACAAAATTGGACTTCGTAAGAGAGGAAAATTGCATTTTAACTGCAGCCACCCTTGCATGTTAATGGAGCCCAATGACACGAACTGTGGAGTGTCAAAAGAATAGCGACGTTGTGATAGTTTTTGCATCAGCAGATATGTGGTTTTATTTTACTTTAATGTGGTTTTATTGTTATCAGTGATTGCTGGTTATTGGATGAGGAGGCAGGTATCTGCCGCTCAGACATTTCAATCAGATCAGTGTTTTTCCACCTGCCCGGCTGACGGTGCCAATTCCATCTCAATTCATCTCTTCAATAAATATTATGTTGTCACGGTTTGTTGCAGATCAATGGTGGTTTCGCTGAGTATACAACCACAACAAGGTGAAGCAACTTTGCAAACATAAACTCCAGATCCTCCCTCTCTTGAACTTTTGGAAAGCTCACTCAAATGTCAGCTCAGATGAATAGCTGTGATGAGATTTACAAGAGTTTAATTAGCTGAGCTGGAAGGATTTTCTGCTAGTGTTGTTGAAATTGGACAAAGTTCAGCACTTTTAACATTTTGCAGTACTGTTGGTAAAAAAAAAAAGAAAATTGGACTCAACTCTCAAACCAGCAGCCATGATTTTGCTGAACACTGATAAGAGGCTTCACATACAGTAATTTCAGCAGTCTTCCAGCAACTCTCTCTTTGGGTTGTGCTGGTAGATGCTCAGTCCAAAATGTATTTGCCTTAAAAGGAAAATCCACTTCCGATTTTACTTTTTTGCCACTGTTGTTACTCAAGCAAAAGGCAAATTGTGCAGTGAAGTGTGGTTTCACTTCATCGACTTGAGGCTGAATCCACCATGAGGTGATTATTAAACTTGCCACCTTTTACTGCTACTGCTCAGACCCTGTGATGACTTCAAGTGTAGCTGTTAACTCTTTTTTTAAAAAGTGCTAGTCGATACTTACTGTGTCTAATAACGGCATACTGCACTTACTGTAAGTTAAGCTCACTGAGCCTGGAAAATAATGGTCATTAAAAAGTGCTAAAATCTGTCAAAACAAGTGTAAAAACCTTAGGTGTCAATTTAAGTCTGGAGACAGGATGGAAAAATTCAGCTCCACAGACACAATATTTAGGTCATGTTTTTATAGACGTAATATTTAGGTTCAGTCCTTGCAGTTTATGTGTCCACGCTGGCCCCTTTCCGGTCATGCCTCACGTAGCTGCCCCCAAACTAACACCAGACAGCACCGAAGCCTTGTTTTGACTAGACAGGCTGCAGATGCAGATTCCTCGCTCCCCGCTCTTATATGACTTCCCTAACGGAACCGACCTGGTTTCCTTCAGGGAGGCTTGACATCCGCGTGTGAACGGGGGAGCGGGTGAGACACCTGGAACCCGCCAGTAGTATGTGGACTGGGGTCAGCGTGCCTTCCCCAACTGTCTGTCACATTCCTACCACATTTAACCTGCCCTTCCCTTCACTGTTTGTCTGTCTGACTCCTCGTCTCGTCATTCTTCTGCCTCTCCCATCCTCCGTCTCGTATTCATTTTCTCACAGAGGATCGTGTCATTGCATGAGGTTTTCTAAGGTCTTAAGATATTTCAGTTGACAACCAAAGATCATTGTTTCCATCATGAATCAATAATCTGGCAATATGAATATGTATGTATATATTTTTCATCATCTTATTAATATATTGTGTTATCCGTGACGCTTTGGCAGTATTGTTCGCCTGACGTGCCGCTGCTGTGACATGCCAATAAGGCACACTGAGTTGAACTGAGCTGTAACTGATTTGTGAAAAATCCCTCTTAGACTGAGAAATGTAGGTTAGCCTACTTTCGATACAGGAAAATGAATTATATTTCCAGTAATACGATAATAGCGATAGTAAATTACCGTGCTGCCAAAATGTCTTTTGTTGGCTCGAAAATGTGCTCGCATTGAAAACCCATTGAGAGCCACCAGTGGGATGAGAATTAGGTCTTCACATTCCACTATGAACACTTTAGCAGTGAGCTGGACATCTCGACCTAGCTTCACATGCCTTTCAGAAGGAGCTTGTATTATTCTAAGCTTTACTAAACCAGGCTAAATAAGTTAAAGAGTTGAAGTGGAATAGCTGGAGGGCACAACTTCCAAAGTCTGACCTTTGCTGTATTAGTAACATAATACAGTAGTTTCCTACATTGTACATGTCATGAATAATATGGGCTGGACCGCATGAAAAATAGGTCAGTTGGTTGTTAGCGAATATTTACATCCAGTAAGTCGCACGTAGCTAATGGAGCTAATGGAGCCAATTAACAAGATTGGCGTTAGCCCGTTTTGAAGAGAAAAAGAGAATGTGGTCGACACATCTGACCTGATAGGATATGCTTATTAATGGGGATGTAAGTTCATTTCTCCTTTCTAGTATGTTGTTGGACCCTCATTGTAACTATCTGAGCCTGTCAGTTTGAAAAAAATGCCTGTTTACAGGGCGAACTTTGACGGGAGCCCCTTGCCCCATGGAGGAGCGTTAGTTTGGCTGCAGGCTGCCTGCCCGGCTCAATACTGCAGCGACCTCAATAAAAGTATTATCCATCATTCACATGTAGGCTACAGAAAAACATGTGAAAACAGGGCCTAGGTTGAAAAAAAACGAAGTTGCCCTTTAAGGCACTAGTAACACAATACACCTCAAACTACAAAACTTTACCCTGCTGGCACCCTAAAGCTATGACCAAAAACTAGCTTCTGCGTTAATATACAGACTCTGAAGCAGTTAGCAGTTAAGCCAACACCATTATCTTATGACCATAAAATAGGCTGTCTGTTCGCGTACTTAACATAAAGTCTAGACGACAGTGCTACAGATATCTCCAAAATGTATTCTAAGTCTTTGTTAGCTATGAGTAGCTAGCTTTGTGCTAATATGAATGTCCATCTGTCCATCCCATACTTGTGAGGACAATATCTCAGGGCCACCGTGAGTGAATTTCTTAAAATTTGGCACAAATGTTCATCTGGGCCCAAAGATGAACTGATCAGAATTTGGTGTCTAGAGGTCAAAGGTCAAGGTCAACACACGTTTTTGGCTATAATTCATGTGTTATTTTATGATGGTGTGGTGGAAAATTACTGTGATGGGTATTTCTCTTTGTAATAAGTGGTAAGGTAGTCTTTGAAGTGTTGTAGCCAAATCTTGAAGCAATCCTGTTAACTCCATTAGTGGGGACATTTGTGCACTGACTGGGGGCAGGGGAAGGACACTAGAATGGTTAACTACAACCTTGTTTACTAATTGCTCTAGGCTGTAAATTCCTATAGGTAAACAACAACTGGTGTAGCCATTCATTGAGTAAGACATCGGTTGGATTGTTTTATGGCTTGGGAAGGCTAGAAGTGCTTGTAGTAATAAAGTAACCAGAGCCATAAAGTGGGGTATAAGAAGGGACTACAATGTCTGCTCTTGGGGCACTACTCTGGACTGCTATCTGCCGTGCAGTTCTGTTGAGTACTGTTCCCTTCTCTATAGAGAATAAACATGGGTGCATGCGACCTCTCCAGTCTTGTTCTTTGACTCTCCATGGCGGGACCAAAATTTCCACGACAATGGAAAGATAATACAACACCTTTTTGTCATGTATGATGAGTGTGGAGGCGGTAAATCAAGCATAGCGTTAGTGCTGGCAGGCCATGACGTCAAGTTCCAAATCTGCTCAGTGTAGCTGTAATCACAGGTGCAGATCAGCTGATGGCTCAGCTGACTCCCCGTGGCGGCTTCCTATTGGGGAACTGCATTCAGAGCGCGCTATTTAAACCTCTCTAGCCCGACGTCACCTCCCTTACTGCTGCTTCCGCTGCCGGCTTTTTTGCAACCCACCTCCACCCCAGCTCCTCCCGTCATCTGTTATGAATCCTATCATTGTATCTTGTTAGTTGCTCTGCTCTGTCTGGGTTTTCTTTGCTGCCGCGCTCCCTGCTTATGCCGTTCATGATGGATGAAGGGCAGGAAGGTGCTCTTCCTGCGTCAGGCTTTCCATGCGAGCGCGTGGAAGAGCAGGGGGTCCCAGAACAGTACCATACCGCCAAATAAAACTTGTGCAAGTAATTAAATATTATTTTGACATAGTGGACCTGACAGAACTGTAGTTACTTGTTTTAGCATCATCATCATCATCATCATCATCATCATCATCATCATCATCATCATCATCATCATCATCATCATCATCATCATCATCATCAGTGTGTTCTCTATAGGTCGGTCAACACGTGCCACGACTTTGCCTCTTATGTGTGTTGTGTAAAGACTGAATGAATAGACCAGACAGCTCTCTCCCCACCCTGCTGTCACCTTGGGACCCTGCCCCCTTTTGGCCCCGGGTTCACCCACCACAACCCCTCCCTCCCCCTCCTACACCCTCGCAAAAGCTAGCACAGTACAGCAGCACAGCCCGTGAGACAGCTGCGGGAGACTTGCGAACAGGAACTCCTCTCAGCCTTGCAGAATGACCGGGTCACACTCAGCCGTCACCGTGGGTGTGTGAATGTCTGGTTTGGTATGTGAGACTGAGCGGTGGAAGACAGGAAGTGGCCCAGGCATGGTGGTGTTGAGAAAAGTCGTGCTAAGGTCAGAGAGGGCGCAGCATAATCTGAGGGGGGAAAAAACCCCATTTTTCACTTGAAGGTTTTAGGGTTCAAAGTCGCTTTCATTTCATAATAAAATGTCAGCTTTCATCTGCTGTCGGAGTCAAAACCATCACAGGATGAATACATATTAGAGGAGGAGATAGAGTGGGGTCTGTGAAGTTTTCTTTTCTTTTCTGCTACAAATCTATTAACTTGTAATGTATGATAAGAATTGCATTTGCTGCAGAATTTATTTTCTCAAATGGCATGCCTTTGCACGTCGAGCAGGCTGCTGCTGGGTAATGTTTAACCGGTTAGTGGCAATGATCACTTGTACTCTTGAGCAGAAAGTCTGAAGGTCGGCCTCATTGACGTTTAATTCCTAGAGTGTTGATGAGAGTAAATGTATAAACCCACGAACCCCCCAGAGCGCCTGAACTGGAAGACATAGCAGAACAACACTGACATATTTGGATTCTCAAGCACTTATTAAAACACTGGTGAGAGCTCCAAGAATAGTCATTTGTTGTAATTTGTGTCAGGTGGCATACTTTGTGCCCATTGACCATATACGTTTTTGTTTAAACACAACGGACAGATGTTGTTTAACGGCAGATTACGCAACCCACACCTCCAATACTTAGAAGTCAGTGGATGCAGTACTTAGGATTGTATTTATGTACTTAGCAGTGGCCTTAACCAAAGAAATACTTCACCATGATTGCTTCTGCCACATTTTTGCCACAGTCTGTAAACAGAGCACAAATCAGTCAGGACTAATAGAGATAAATCTCCACAAGCTCTTATAATCTCCCCCTCTCTCTGTACTTTCTCTGTCACACTTTTGACTTCTCATTCTCACCCCCTCCCATTTGTTCCCCTCTGTTAAAAACAACCCCGCACTCCCTGAGAGGTACAAACTGTCAACATCAACTTTATTGATTGCTGGAGAGGCCAAAGAATCTCTTACTTCTCGCAGGCTATAACCATCAGTCTTGCCTGTCAGTCCAGTTGACAGCTGTGGTTAAATGCCTGGTTCTCTCTGTTTTCTCTGCCAATGAACAACAACACTCTTAACAGGCTTCATTTCATCTTGAGGCCTGTTGATTGGATTTGTCTGCCAGCTCTGGCATGAGATATATACGTTTATCGGAAGGAAATTGGGGGGCACCTGCTGCCCCTATCTAGTGCATCCACTTGTTGATAATATACTGCTGTATGGTCACATTCAGACTGTTTACT
Source organism: Decapterus maruadsi (assembly GCA_030347415.2). NCBI lineage: Eukaryota > Metazoa > Chordata > Actinopteri > Carangiformes > Carangidae > Decapterus > Decapterus maruadsi. Next base: position 28,398,384 of record CM064886.1, read on the forward strand.
AAACCAGCCTTGGTGCTTGTGAGCAAAATCCCATTTTGGTCGACTGTTCCAGAGAAACTTCTTAAACCTTTATCGTTAATTCAAGGATAAATAGATCCCTTATTGCCATAACCTGGACTCTCTGGTTTTGTATCTTTCATATCAGTATCATTTTGAATAAATAACAGGTAAGAGTCATATTTCAACACTTTTTGGTTTGTTAAAGGGCAATGGAATGATTGATGAATTGATTGAAAATGGGGGAAATGAGCTTTAATTGCAGTAGTAACAGAGTCTGTCTTCATGTGTCATACAGAAGTTGAGGTCCAGACATGATTTGCCATTTCAAGAAGATTATGTTAATTAACAGGTGTATTGTTTAAAGTATGGAAACATAATGGAAACCTTGAGTATGAAAAGGCTGAAATGTGTTGTGTCATGACGCCACTCACAATCTTCTTGTAATTATCACCAGTAGGTTCGTGCAATTGTGCCCCCCCCACCCAAGTTGGCAATTTAAATTGACAGAACATCAAAGAAACCCACCATCAGACTACTTATGTTAAGTGGTCTACTTTCCACTGAGCTCATGCTAGCTGAAATAATCTAATTCTGCACACGATCAGACAGCGAGTGTGCAGACATGTAGCGCAGGCAGTGTTGAAAGAACATGGCTGAAGCTGTTTTGGTTTTGGCACCGAGTTTCTGTGTGAAAGAGAGCAGTGTTCGTGGTGATCTGCACTTAAACCGAGAGTGAAGTAAGCGATGAAATATTGAACACAACCAATTATATTATAATGGTAAGAACAAGGAAGTCAAAGTGCAAGAGGAAAATTATCATATAAGGCTTGCTAACTAGTTTGAAAAAAAAAAAAAGAAGAAAAAAGTTCCTCACTGGATTTTCTCCTTGTGAAATTCCTCCAAGTGCTACTGTAACTTTCGGCCCTCTGTGTCACTTCCACTCGGGTTGTTTCTGAGCGAACTGTCTCACAGACACTGAGCAAATTATAAACTCTTCACCCCTTTGCCTCACATTACTTGGACAAGCTAGGTTTTGTATTTACATGTCAAGATTAAGCCAGCGTGAACTGGACCCCTGACGCACAATGACACACTGCTATGATGCCAACATCCGTTTCAACACACGTCTTAAAATAGACTGGCCTTTCACACCTTTTCAGCCATTCGCAGAATAACTAGCCTTTGTTTAGTCCGTTAAAAAAGTTGAAAAAAAAGAAAGAGACGCTCACAGAGCTAACGAAGCAGCATGCATGTAAATGTGCACTAGATTCCACATAAGAAAAGAGCTTTCATTTATCTCATTTGTCATCAATCTTGATAAAGACAGCAGGCTCACACTCAGTCATGACGATGTCATGTCTCATCGTTGGACGGCATCCTGGGAGGACAAGCTAAAGCAAGGCTCAGTCATATTTTCTAACATTGCTGCAGCAACTGTCTGCTAAAACGTAAAGCCTCCAGAGCACTGCCCAGACAAAAGCACTGTTTTCACATCTGCTCAACTCTCAGAACACACGGCCAATATTGTTTCAAAATTATCTTTCTGACTGGAACATGAAGTGATTTGTCTGTGCAGCACGCTCCAGTTTAGACTTCATCCTTGCCAGTCATCTTCTTGCGCCTTCTCTGAAAAATCAACTTTTTTTTGTCTCTCTCTCTTTCCAGTAAACCTGTGTCAGTGCTGCAGACTCAGAGCTTCGACCTGGGCTGGAGAAGGAATGCATCCTTCTGCATTTGTTGACACATTCACTAATCCTAGAATGATGAAAATCATCATCAGAGTGAATACTCCTCTGATTCATGCTTCATGTGTCTTCTTTTAGTTCTTGGCCTACCCTTCACAGCATGGAGCAAACGTTCCTGTCTCTGTATGAACTTGGTCTGCTGTCTGGCTCATTGCGAAGGCCTGCTCATCAGTCTTTGATGAAAGTGATATATCTCATAGGCGTTGTTTTTTTCGGTCCAGAACCACCCTGTCTGAGTTAGCATTTCTCTTTGCTCCATCATTCAGTCTGACTAATGCCCTTTGCAGAGTAGTTTTTAATCACACCCAAGTACAGGGCACACACACACACACATAATTTAACAGTGAGTAAATCTCTGCCAAAGCAACGAGTGAATCTCGGCTGCTGAACAATCTGTGTGGTCCTGTTGTAGCCATGTGTTTTACTGTCATGTTTCTGAACAGGGTAACGTGAATTTTTTTTCTTTTTTCTGTGCCGCTGTGATTTGTATTCCCTCTGGAGAAATTACGGATGGACTCCTGAATCACTGAGCAATTTGAACTAAGTGGGATTAACAGAGGCCGGGGCTAATGACCCAGTGATTTAGAGGATTCAGCAAGATAGAGAAGCATTCATTATGCACCGAATGCTCTTTGTAGTGAAGCGCTCATGGACGGAGTGAGTTCAGTTTTCATGAGTCCTTAAGATGAAGAAGACATGAACTGATAAGATACTGAACCACAGGCTTTGGATGTGAAATTATATTACAGCTGTTCTGATAGTCAGATCCCTCTGTGTTAAAGCCGCTCTCTAATTGGATTACATGGAGCCTGTGTTATGAAACATGCATAGATTTAAAAGCACATTGCAAGCAAACAATTAAATTATAGAATATGAAAACACAAGATTATTTAAAGATGCATTCATTATTTTTAAATCAGGAAATTGGTCATGTGACGGCTATTAGCATTTAGCAGTAAAAGAGCCACATGGTTCCCTGTCAGGCTGGTGGAGACCAAAAAAGGAGCTAAAAGGCAACTTGATACTGGACTTTGGAAGAAGGCTTTGATATGTTGGATTATCTAGAGTTTGGTTGTTTTCTGCATGTGATCAAAAACAATGAAACTAAACAGTCAGTTGTGGAAAAGAGAACTGCACCTCCAATGCACAAATGGAAGAAAATGATCATTATCAATACAGAGGGCCCAGGCATATTAAAAAATATATCTTCTATAATGCAGTGTCTTCTTCCTCCTCATGTCAAAACCAGTCAGCTACATTACCCATAATGCAGTAGCCTTGAGCCAGTAGCCTGAAGCAGAAATCTGCAGATCGCCTTTTTTGCATTTTAATTTGTCAGACAGCTCCATCTGGACCCACAGAAAACTTTTATTAAAATCAGCAGCAGCACTGATCGTCACGTGTGAAAATGCTCAAGCGTAACATTTTTGTTTTATGACGTTACCCGTCTCGATGCACGAATTCGTCATATGAATGCGTGTATTTGCGTATGTGTGTATGAACAGTTACGCATGCTTTCATTCACACAGACTTGCTTACTCTGTGTGTGTGTGTTTGTCTGCACATGTCCATTCATTCCCATATGCAGGAGTTGAGACTCAGATGTCTAGTTTCCACATGAGGGTGAGTCAGGAGCCAGTATCTGTCGACTGGGTGCCACAATGTTGTCAGAGTGTGAGGAGGAGGCTGGAGGCCAAGGGGACAGCTCTCGACTTTTGCATCTCTGGCACCAATGTGTAATTTGTGCATGTGTACAGTAGTGTGTCTCGGTTACATCTGTTCTGTGAGCTGCTGACATCAAACAACCTTTAAAGGGTTGGTGCATGCAAATCGCAAACGTGTGTTTCATCACGTTTATCTAGAAGGATCGAAGAAAGGGTTTCAGATGCAGAGGAAGAATAGAGATTTTTATCTGTTACCCTCAAAGGTGTGAAAACAAAACAACTTGTCTCTTATAGTTCACGTCTCTTTCTTTTTGTCGCCGATGATAGTGGATCAACAGTTTTCATTGCAGCTGCTGTGTGCAGAGGAAACCTGAACAAACCTAATTCACCTCCATTTTCTCTTCATCCACCCATATTCTTTCATACTTCAGATCCTGCTATTCACAACAACATGTCACTGTACTGTTCTAACACCAGAGCAGTGGCCTGCACTTTGCAGCTACAAGTGCCAATCATGGTGATATGTGGTGATTTATATGTGCGTCAGCGTTGACGTTCATGCTCGCCAGGTTACAGCACAGTCACTTTAAATGTGTCGACACCACGAAGGTTGTGCTCCAGTAAAAGACGCAAGTGCTCAGACTTGAAGAGGCCACCGCAGCCAAAATAATCAAATATCAGTCATTACGCGCTTATCTTCAGATGTCTGATTTGTCCGACGATCGTTGCATCAAGCAGCTTTGGACATGTTCACTAATAAGGCTAATAGACGTTCCTGCACGTTGACTGTATTATGACGAAGGTGAGAAGAAAAACGGTTACCGGTAGTTCCCGTCTCTGATAGCAGGAATCTTATAGTCACTGAGATTTGTTTTTAAATGAAGCAGTGAAAAAGCACTGTATGTGTGCGCACGTACGTATTCACACGTGTGTGATGGGAAGGAGTTTGTGTGCATGAGCGTGTGGATGTGTGAGAGGTCTGGAGGGGCAGGGCAGGTATCGGGGCTGGGCAGGGAGGTGTGTGTTGCCTCCTCTGTCTGCTCTCGGCTGTCACAGTGTGGTGTGATGTCCGCTGTCAGTCTGTTCTCACGCCAAGGATCGCACCAAAAACACACACTTCTTCTCTTCTCCAACCATTCTCCTCAGTCACGCACTGGCCGAGCCAAGAAAAATGTGTCATCACTGAAAAAAACAAAAAAAGTCATTTAATTCAGCGGTTGTAGCAAATTTACAAATAATTAATTGATCAAGTGATTTGGGCCACTTAAAAGTTCCAGCCTTTCGCATTATGAGAACTTGCTGCTTTTCTCTGGTTCATATTATTATTAATTTAGTCTCTTTGAAGTTTGAGCAGGTGGCGGACTGAAATGAGTTTGAAGATGATGCTATGGGCCACCAGAGGCTGTGCTGTCACATTTCCTTTTAATTTTATGGATTAAAAAGAAAAAAAATGAGATTAAGTGATTATTTAAAACCAATAAGGCTAAAGCTGTCTGACTAAATTCTTTGCTGTAATGAAGGTGATACTTAGTGAATTGGAAGACCTCCTCCACTTCTATTTCCAGCTGTTCCCTCCGCACTTCACTGACCAATGTTGGAAATCAGTCAGTCAGTCAACAACATTAACAAGTACATTACCTGTTTTTGCCATCCTTTAATTACAGTGGTAATTTGATTTAACATGTGCATTGAAAAGGATAAAATAGATGTAATGATCAACAAAGCCTACCATATATTGTCTTTCTGGTCTCTGTGGAGATTTGTACTATTAGATCAGGCACAAGACTATTACTGTCCTTAAGCGATAACTTATATTTGTCTAAATAAGATTTCTAATAGATTTAGCTTTTGGCATCAGATTTTAGGAGCAAGACTGAAGAGACAGACATATTTGACATATAGTACCTTCTTTTATCCACACACTGATTACAGTGTCATGACGTTATCATGCAGCAGTCAGGGTTGTTTACAAGAAACTGGTGCATAGGTCGGGAATTCAGCCAGTGATGTTCCACGACTGTCATCTTTTATGTTAATCTAATTCTTTAGAGGAAACTGTATCATCTGTATTAATTTAGTCTCAGGTATTGATCCTTTTTAGCTGCAGACAATCTTTTTTTCTGTCCAGCCATGACTCATAGATCTGCCTGTCCATGTATCACAGAAAACAACCTGCAATGCTGCCAGATTTCAGGAAGCACAGCGATGCCGGATGAGGCTGATATCAGTATCATAATCCCCCAAAGTGCTGTATATACCAGTGCTGTATGCTTCAGATGAGCTAATAATCAGATTTCGCCATTAACAGCTCATAACAGTGCTGTTCATATTTTTTTTTTTTTAGAGAACATCCACAAAACCCCTTAGGATAGAAAGAGAAATCGCTTCCGAGCAGGTGGATGTTGTTTACCACATGTGTGGATGAGTGGGTGGGAGGGGGGTTGGGGGTGATTTTCAAGTTCAGGGCCATGAAAATTGTTACATTTGGGCCACAGCACAACTGGTGTTAGTTACATAAGCCCCCTCTCCACTTTGTGTCTGTGTTTATTTAGTTTTCCAGCAAATGCTTCGGGAAAGAGGTGAATCTCGTACAGAGACTCCAGAGGATACACAGGCCTAAAAGGTGGAGCAAGTGAAGTATTTTGTTGGCACCGCAGTTGGAAAAAAAGACATCAACAGTGTTGAGAAACGCTCTTGGGACTGCATGGGGAGGTGCAACATAGAGAGGTTTTTTTTTTCATTCATGTAGGGAATGCTATGCTTTCACTGTTTATAATGGTGTTTTTCTCTGCCTGTGGAAAGAATTTGTTGAATTTCACTCCAGTGTCATAGCGCAGTGGGATCCCTGCCCATTATTTGATTCTATAATGTCTCTGTTGGTATCCTTTTTGAAGCTGTGGTGTGCTTATACAGACTTCCTCAGCAGCCCCAGGAATACCTACAACCTCCCACAGCACTTGGATCTGATGATAGACATCATAGCTCAGTGAATATGACAGGGTTGGATTTTTATTGCGACTGGACCATTTCTATTGAACCTGCATGTGATCCACTGTAAATATAACTAATAAAATCTAATATTAAGAACTGGCTTGGCTCTGAGCAATCCCAGGTGCTCCAGAAAAAACTGCTATGGGTTCGTCTTCCTATACAAACATATCCCAATACCACCAAGTCCCCATCAGTCACATTTACTCAGTGGCAGTTGTTTACGTTGCCAGGCATCAAACACAACTGCCGCCAATATGCATGTTTTCACTGTAATCACTAAGCAACAAAGTGTAGCTACAGGAAGTAAAAACTGAATCACTGCAGGGTTCAGAAACGTTTCCACTTCCCTCGACTCTTTCTTAAATACACGGCCATGGCCAACGTCCACCCCTGGCAACTCGGAGGGGTCGGCGTTTGGAGCGTTGGGGAAATCAGTTCTGACAGAATGACAAGCTTCTCCGCTTCTTAGCGCTTACCATAAACTCATCTAATTGCTGTGGGGCTCCAAACCCACAATAAGAACTCATCCGCTGGGGCCCAGAGCAGTGGGAGGCTTCAGCAGACTTCCGGAAAATTGGAAAGTGTGGAGCAGGCACCCACGTGTACGCATGCACACACACACACACAGTGAGCTTGTAAGTGTATCTGTCACAAATCTTTAAAAGTTTTTCTTCTCGTAGCCACTGATGTGCACAGATACACCCACGCTTCCTATTGGCTGATTCTTGTTCTTGTCTTCCCTCTCGGCATGTGTTTTTTTTTTTTTTTACAGAGCAATACCAAACAACATTGCGTTTTCCTCTCGGTGTGTTTATATCCGCACCATTGTATCTCTGTCATAAGATCAGATTAATAATAAAAAATTTAAGAAAAAGCACAGCAGGAGGTAAATCAGACTGGGCCAATCTCTCACTCAGTGCCCAGCTTCAGTGGAAACAGTCTTGGCAGGTGATCACAGGTCAGGGGCTGCAGGGTCAGGAGGCAGACTGTTGGGCTGGAACCCTGTCGACCAGGAGAGGATGTGCCTATCAGCTGGTTAGCAGACTGGATCAGCACATTAGCACCCCAGGAAGCCTGATTGCCTGTATCAGCTTTACAGGTCACACAGTTGTATCAACAATAGTAACTCAATGTGCTCCAGCTACAGGACAGCGTTCACCTCCTCCGTTTTTGTTAAGATTTATTATTAGATATTCCCTCTTGCTCATTTAAATGGAGTAATCAACTGGTCTATAAACAGGAAAATTGTCATCATCTTTTTCCAGAGCCCAAGTTGACATCACATTTTTTACTACAGAACAAATCCTAACTGTGAAGATGTTTTTGTTTTTTAATGAATGAGTTGGGAAATTAAAATTCTCTATGGACATATTGATCAATTATTAATTATTTTAGCACAAAGGAGTTCAGCAAATAGTGCTGTTTGCAGCAGCAGCAGCAACAGGCTTGACAATTATACCAGAATGTATTTGGTTACAGAGGCTGCCATCGATAAATATTTTCATTCATTCATCAACTAGCGGAGTGCTTGTTTGGAATATAAAACCATGAGAATTGTTCCTGCCGATTTTCCAGCGCAAATGTGACGTCTTGAGATAATGTGTTTGTCTGACCAACAGTCCAAAAACCCAAGAGATATTAAATTTACAGTAACAGAAAACAGAGAAAAGCAACAATATGAGAAGCTGGAATCAGTGAGTTCTGTGTTTTTTCTTTTTTCCTTGATCATAACTCTAAAAATGTTTCCTAGTGTCGAGGGAAGGAACAAATCATCTGGAGATTTGTGTTTCCTGATTGATTTATTCAATATTCGGACGATAAAACATGAACAAATTGTGGAAAATGTCCATCACTGTTTCCCAGAACTGGTGACCATCAGTCCAAAAGCCAAATATGTAATGAAACTCTTGTTTGTTTTCTATTCTTACAGTCAATTAATCAATATATTAGGCATCTTAATTACAGGTTTTGGCCCCTGACAAACTCAGTCATTACATGGGGAAGTGTAACTGCTGTGGCTGGAAGAGATATCGAGTCGTATCACACTCAGGCGCTGCAAGAGGTAAAGAGCCTCCCATGACTCAGGCAGATTTGTTAATGACTTGAAAGGTGGTGATGACTCAGATAGCCCGAAGCCAAACACACTCTGAAAAGACCAAGTTAGGCTTGTTGTGATCTTTCTCCTTATCAAAGGGTGCACGGTTCTCTGCAGAGGGCTGGCGAGGCTGAATGATGGCCAAGTAGCTCCAGTAATGTTTTGGAGACGGTACAATGTCCCGCAGATGCCAGAGTCATTACAGCAGAGCTATTAGGAAGAATCTGCCATCTTTTCCTCAGTCGTAATGGCTCCATTTCCCTTTTAGCACACTCGACTGTAAAGGTTAAAGCACATGGGAACCATTGGGTCGAATACATTTGTAATTACAGTGTTGTCACTTTGTGGAAACAGTCTTAATCCTCAAGTTTGCTTGACAGTTCCAAGGTAATTACATAATATTGGTAAGATGCATGGCAATAATTGCTCATAAAGCAAAATGTCAGACATTGTTAGGAAGAAGTTTTTTTTGTGAGTTGGTAGCATCTGTTATACTTGGTCCTGAAGTTCTGCTACAAAATCAATTAGTTTAAGATGGAATTTTGAGAACTCCGCTCGCAAATGCTTGTCTCAAGCCATCAGTCACATTACGCAGTGAAACGTGTCCTGAGGGAGAACAACATGTGATGGAGAGGAGCGTGCAGGTCATGTTTTGGGTCTCGTTTGCCAGAGATAATGTGGACGGAGCGGGAGAAGAGGTTTGCTCAGCGGTAGAAGCTGCAAAAATAGAATAATAACTTAATAGTGCATGGTTAAACCTGTTCCAGCCCACAGTCTGTTGGTCGGCCGGTCTTCACCGAGGCGTCTGCAGTGCAGCTCAAAAGGCACAGAGAAACTGAATGAAACCACACTCTTGTATAGATCACAGCTGTGAAGGTGAGACGATGCAGGAGAGATGGATAGAAATCCTAGAAATAAGGCTGAATTTCTTCAGTGTGGAAGTGGCATCAACAGTTTGCTTTATTTTGACACGTTGAAGTAGATGAACAAATAAAGTGGCTGGAGGAAAACACTATACTTTCTTTTGCACCCACTAAAGTCATGGGAACTGTTCAATCAAATCTTTAAAAAATGCATAAATATATATTGTGGTGAAAAAAATCTGTCAAAATATCATTTTTTTTGGACAATGCTGAGAATGTGGCTCTGATATTCTTGGAACACCGACATGGTATTCTGCTTATTCATGATGTACTGTATTGAGAAGCCGTGGACACGTAGACAAAACACTATCCATCTATTTTAAATTGAGGCTGGACGGTGCGGTAATCTCGATTTTTGTCTCCACTTTGAAAAGCTCTGGTATAGACTACACACATTATCCCAACATAAGCAGTCTGGAAGGAAGTATGGAGAACGTGCCGGAGCTTCAGCCCGTGATTCCTCTTCTTCACGTGTCTCAGACCACCCTCTCTCCCTCTCTCTCTCTCACACACACACACAAAGAGGCTCACAGATAAATACACAAATGCACCCCGAGCCAGACAGATACATACACACAATTAGGTAAGAAAACAAAAAGTCCAAGGACAACACACAAGCACACACCCTCAAAAGCTTGTCCCGTGCAAATACAAACCAGTACACACACACATCCCCTCCAGACACACACAGGTGGGTGTGTCCCAGCATGCAGCAGTGAACCGAACTCACTGTCTGTGTCCTGTTGGCTGAGAGCCGCCGCTCGCCGTCCAGCCATAACAGCCCCCACCCCCACCGTCACTGCTCTGGGATGCTATTGATTGACCTTTTTTAACCAGGCATGTCAGGTCAGCTTTTGTTGTCGCTGCTTTGTGTCTCCTCTCTCTGCTGCTACACTGTTAAGCTGAATAACAATTTATCTGATCACTGGCTTCCTATATGTTACTGTTCTTGATTTTTTTCCCGGGGGGCATCAGGTTCACCGATCCACAGCTGCCTCATTAGCCGGTCGTGTAACAAGAGCAGCTCCGCGGGTACATTCTGTTATATAGGCTGAATATTAATGCGGTGGTCAGGGACCCATGGAAGAAGACAAGTAATGGAAAGCAGGGTAATTTGTGTACAACATTATACAACATGGACATAATAAATCACAGCAAACATTGTGATATTGAGCGATGGAAATCCAAACATATGGCATGATGATGACTTAGTTATTCTGAATTAATTCAGTGGAAATGTACTGCTGAATCAATTCAGTGTATCAAAGCCTGAGCATGTCTCTCCAGGATTGGCTTACACGCCCGTTTACTGGGGCTGTTTGGAGACGACAGCCTGGCTGTTTGTTTAAAATGGCTGTATGGATTTTGAGGATAACGGCACACTGATGATCGTGTCTCATCATCCATCCCAAAGCCGCCTCTTCCCGACAGAGGGAAGAATCCTCCGGTCAACTGCGCTGACACGAGGGCCTGCACAACATGTTTTTATGCATCTGGGAGGTGTGTGCACACCAGCTTTTCTGTGACCTACAGTCACCCATAACATCCTTCTTTGTGCTGTCCTGCAGAGATGTTTACATGTGCGGTAACTTCGGAGAAGCGCAGATTGCGGTGGCCCTGGAGAGATCAGCAACACTCCGACTTAGGGAAAACATGCAAGATACAAAATGAAGTCTGAAAATGTCTCCATCAGTTTCACAACATGCAACTGTAAATTCCAGGGGACATTAAAAAGTGATGAACCTGGCTGAGACTTGTGACTTTTGAAGATAAAACATTGAATAAGACATGCATCACAGCAGGGTTCATCACATTTCAGTTCTTTTTGCCGTAATTCTGACAGAGAGAAAGAGAGAGAGGGAGTGATATGTCACTAAGCACCGCAGGTTTGACTCGAATTTGGGCTGCTGCACTTATTCTCCACACTCTTAGGCGCTTCATTTCTTGGAGCAAACTCTATCCGAGCTGTTTGTTTGAAGACATCTGGTCTGATGTTTGCAGAGTGCCTGGCATAAGCTACATTAAATTGCAGTTTCTGTTTCAAACATACACTAAAACAACACTGGACAACCTCCAGGCTTACAGTGTACACTATATTGGTGACAAATGGTTCATGTTGGCAGTATTGAGTACACCGTCCTCTCTACTTGGACTGCCAAGAAATTTCATACTGATGTTACTAATAATTGAAGTAATCATTTAATGCAACCGACCGGTCAGAGAAACATCCACTTATCAAACTCCTACAGTAGGATTATGACCGGATGCCTCATTTGCCTCAGTTACAAATCTGAATTACTGAGATGAATCATCGCTACGCAGCCACTTTGCTGTGTAAATAGGCCTGAAAGTCGACGTGCATTTAAAATGGACATGGGTGTAACTCTGTGGTGGTACTGTCATGTGCTCAGGCTCTAATGCACAGCATGTTTGTGTATTTTTAATAGACTCCTGGCTGATATCGCAGTCGAGATGTGACATCACATCCATGCCCTAGTGTATGTACGTTATTAATCCAGGCCAGGCACCACACATCCACTGCAGCTCTGTTCTCTCTGCTCCGGGCCTCTGAGGAGTTGATCGTCATGTGCCAGGTTTTCTTTTCATCACAACATGATTAAAACCCCCTAATGGGACTTTCCCCCGTCATTGAGTATTCACTTTGCAAATCCACTATGAATAGCGACCAGAGTAAAAATGTTTAAGTGAATAAGCTCTGGTTCCACTAAAGGCGCAACGTTCATGAATACCAAATGAAAACCAGCTTGTTCTGACATTTTCTGTAATTGAGGTTGTAGCACTCGGGGATTGTAAACAATCCTCTGATTTACTGAGATGTTAATAGGTGTGACCCTCTGTGACGGTGCGAGGAAAGACGTCACAGTGATAATATCCCTTTATCACAGTGAACCATCTCCACGCTGAAGCTCGTCACTGCAGGTTTTTCTTCTTTTAATTGAATGATTGAAGTGAGGTTGTCAACACCTGCAGCGTGTGATGTTAGTGCAGGTTGATCTTTATCATTAACCACCAGGCCTCCGTGATGCCTTCACTTACCTACAGTAGTTAACCTCAGTCCTACACACACAATTTCTTTCCCCTGCATGCAGTCACCCACTTTAAAGGGACAGTTCAACATTTTGGCAAATTGGCCCATTGCCATAATCCCTACCTAGCAGTAGGTTCGTTACCTTTAATTGTCGGTGCAAGCTACTTTTAGAACGGCGGAGCAGAGCCGTGAGCTGCTCAGAGCTACGCTACGGAGGCTAATGGGATTTCTTGGTTTCCCTCATCAAACTCATCAAATACACAATCCAACAACTCCAAAATGCTCTTGTGGACAAGTTGTGACCTGCATATTCACCACACTATAAGATAACAACGCAACAAGTTGTTTTCGAGGTAAATTCATGCAAAACCGCTGATGCGCGTTCCTGTCGGGGGCAGTTTTTCAGTGAGAAGTCTCTGCATTTGCCTCGAAAACACAAGTTGTCCACAAGAGCGTGTTGGAGTTGTTGGATTGTGTATTTGATGAGTTTGATGAGGGAAACCAAGAAATCCCCTCTGACCTCTGCAACCACCCGACTGCCCACGTCAGCCCATCACCCCCACTCACTCTTCGTTCTCCTGTGTGTGTGTGTGTGTGTGTGTGTGTGTGTGTGAGAGAGAGAGAGAGAGAGAGAGAGGAGGATGACATCAGTTCCATTTCTGTTTGAAAACACTTCCTCACACACACAGACCAAATATCCCCCGTCTCCTCCGCTGTTGCCAACACATAAGCAGTCTGTGCTGAGTCGGCAGCAGGAGCTTCGTCTGCTGCGTGTGTATTTACTACTGGTAAATTACAACTTAGATATTATCATTGTAGTTTGGTCACACGCTGCCAGAATCCTCTTTCCCTGTGAAATATAACATCAAAAGCCATTATCAGGTATCAAAGTTATGAATCTGATAAGATGTAGCGATGAAGCGTATGAACAGATAAAGTGAAACTATATTATCTGTCTTTTAAGTCAAACCAATTAGGTGCAAATAAATAATATAAAGAGGCAGAAATACATTAATCTACAAATACAAATGCAGCTGACATGAGACTGAGTTACCTTGAAAATAACAACACAGTCTCACCCCTTTTCATCAGATGCTTGACGCTTGGTCAGTGTTGGTGTTGTCACTGACCAAGCGTCAAGCATGTTGTTGAAAATACAGTAAGTGTATTGTCCTGATTCAGGTGCTGCTTTAGACAAAATGATTTCTCTTTGAGAGGAAAAATAATTATAAAGATCTAAAGAGTGTGACTGCGGGAAAAGAAATCAAAGTAGTCAGACGTTGATTCAAGTTTCGAGGAGGTTATACAAGTTTGTTTGGACGACAAGATGAAGGTTGTAATCATTTATCAGCGTTTAGACTGTACTTCTGGTTCCATGCTGTTGTGTTTCCACATAGTTGTAGAAGCAGCACATGGCCTCGCTGTGCCATGAGGGATTATTATTATGATATCTGGGATGTGCACATGGTCAGACCTGCCTCTAAATAAAGTGGTTTAGATCATCTTGATAAACTGTTGGCTTGTTTACAGCCCGTCTGATCCGAGCGTTTCCTGCCCGTGTCAGACGATCCTCTGATGCTTGACATGCTCTCAGAAGTCAGGAATAACTTTGGTGAGTACAAACGATGGCCAGAAGTACAAAAATAAAAACCAATACATCCGAGCTTTCGTTACAGTCTTGAGGTCAAAGTTCGAGCAATATTTTGTCGCTGCTTCTTCTTCTCTCCATTAGCCGTAAACACAACACCAGAGACAGACAGACAGACAGACAGACAGACAGACAGACAGACAGACAGACAGACAGACAGACAGACGGATGGATGGACAGAGCGGGGGCGTGATAGACTAAACCGACTGATTTAGACAGAAAGGGGAAGTTGAAATGAAAACAGAGCCGAAGGAGTTGGGGTCTAGTCTGGGAAATAAGGTCAGGAGGCTCTCGTTGTCGTCGCTGCCGCTGCCCCCTCCTCTCTATTTCCCTCCATCTCTTTTTTTCTCCCTCTGTGGCACTAGCGTAGCCCCAGTCACAGCACCTGCTTTCCCCATCATCTCCCCGTAGCCGTCCCACTCTGTGCAGAGTGAGTGCTGCGCTGTTCTACGGCCCGCTGACTTCAAACATGAGCTACTCCAGGAATGATAATGACAGAAACATGCCTGGAAAAATAGGATTGTCCTCCAAAAATACACTCTGCTCTTTGTGTTGCTGGTCCCTTTTTTTTCGCATGTGTGTGTCTGTGTGTATGTGTGCTTGGTATGAGTCGGGTCCCAGCGCACACAGTGATTGATGGTTGTTCTCTTCTGTCTGTTTACTGGTGTTTGGATGTGACTGGATGGGTATGAGGCAGTAATATAAGGCTAGCTGGGCAATAACAGGGATTGTTCTATCCCAAGAAGCACACCTGTCCTGTGCCAGACCTGTGGAGTTAAACACACACACACACACACACACCACATAGACACGCACACACACATACACACACCACATAGACACACACACATACACACCAGGAGCCTGTGAGACATTCCCACTGTGCTCCATTTCACATTCCTATCCTCTGACAGCATGTCTGCTTTTATATGATCATATTCAAGGTTTATAAAAAAAAAAAAGTGACACCTTCAGTTTGAGGGACTTGTTTTTGTTTGACACTGTCTGCTGTTTGGAAAAAAAAAAACTTATTATTTTTCAGATACGTTAATAGTCATTACTGTCCCACTACTCCTCCTCTGGCCAATCAGTCTGTGGCTCCATTTCTATGTCTCTAATGGTCCAGCTTTTATTGATTTAAAGATATATATATATAGATAGATCTGTCTTATTTCAGGATATATATATATGTATATATACCAAACACACACTATACTTTATGTTTGGTATTTCATTTTGTGGCATTTCATTAGGTCATAATCATAGAGATCATGTGCAGACTGACGGGAAAATTGGAGAAAGTACAGTCATCATAAACTACAATTAAATGCACAATTTCACATTATGGATCAAGCTCAATTACCTTTGACTCTTTTATGACTCTTATATCATAGTGTAAGTTAGAATTACATAATGTTACGGCAGGTAAGCGTCTCCTAGAACAAAGCCACAATGACAAATCTGTAGAGGTTTGATGATGATTTAGTGATATAATGTTCTTTTAATGGGTCTGGTTGCTTACGACGGGCCCATTGCTTGTAATTTGATTGGTTGGGGTTTCTGTGTGTGGGCGGGCACTAAAAAGTTGTTAATATCACTTAAATTCCAGTGACCACAAAAGCAGCAAAGCAGCTGTGGGCTGATGTTCTCACAGGATTACCAGTTGCTTTGAGTTTGAACAGTCTGGTCATTTGCAGCCACCACATGTGGTGCCACAAAAGTGAGACACTACTTTGTATAATGTGGGATGGACATAACATTTATTGTGCAGGAGCTGCTTGTGATTAAGTTAGAAGAAGAAAAAAAAACATGAATTAGTGCCAGTCATTGCTTTGTGAATGGAAGCCAGTTAGTCCAGCTTCCTATTGTCCAATTTCTGAGTAAAACACAAGCTTATCCCTTCAAATGCTGAACGATATAAAGGATGAATCAGTGCGTAAGCAGCAGCTCTACGTGGGTGAACATTTGTCAGTTAGAAGTTGACACACGGGTGACGGTGAATTGAGTTGCGAAAAAGCAGCAGTATATTATTATAGTCTCTGTTTCTTTGAGCTGAATCAGGTCAGCCTTTACAATGAATGTAAATCACAAGGCTGTAGATGTGTAAGTGACATTTAAGAGGCGCACAGATCATGTGATGCTTTCAAATGTGATGATTATGAAAAGGTTATCTTTACATCTGTACCGACACATTAAATGTCAGAACTTCTTTAAGCTTCGCTGCTGCAATTATGTTTGTATTACTGTAAATCATTTCATGCGGTCGCACCTCACACGAGATCTCCCCTGATTTCACCAGTTACATCATGTTTGTCAGCATGAAGGCCACATTAGCGGCACAACCCACAAATGGATGAAGAGTCACGCATGTGGTCTGCAAGAAATGCTCTTGTCATGGCATCAAGGTCTCTCAGGAATGTCTCGGGGCCCTCGGCCGTCACCTGCTCGGTACTAGTCAGCCTGCCGGCGGTGAGACGCACTAATGGACAGACTGACCGTGTAAGGCTCTGGTGCCAGTATGGATCATGACTCAGCGTCGTATCTATGGCCTCATCGTTCACATTCATAGATTTGGAATGGGTAGAAAAGACACCTGTTGTTCCTTTGATCATTTTGGTCAGTGCTATTTCAGCCCTTTGAGCCTGTTAAACAAAAGCTATGTCTACTTGGAGTCTCTTTTCACAGGTTGCCTATGCTGAAACGTATTAGTTCTTCTTAATTGATTTATTAACATTAACAATACAATACAATACAAATTTATTTATAAAGCACCTTTAAAAACAACAGCGTTGACCAAAGTGCTGTACAACAATAAAAGATACAGACATTAGCACAGATTAAAACACAAAATTTAAGACCAATTAAAAACAAAATAGCAACCCGCAATCATGAGACAGAGAAGGCCAAGGAGAACAAGTAGGTTTTTAAAAGAGACTTAAAAACAAGGAGATAATAGATAGGTCCAGTCATTTACAAAGTAAATTTTTAGAAAATGTCTTTGTCTTTGATGCGTACAGCAGAAATAACAGCTTTCTGTATCCCTGTTTTGTTCAAGGAATATTTTTAATATCTTGGGAAATGCACTCATTTGACTTCTTACCAAGATCCTAAACAAGGAGATCTAAATATGAAACTGGAAAACGATCTGAATACTTGCACATCCGCTCTGCCCCTAAATGGCTGTCTGGTAAGTCAGATGTCAAGCGGCGAGGATTAACCCTGACTTGAGAAGGAAGAGCAAACCATGTATGGAGCTCGACAGTGAGAGCAAAAGAGTCAGCGGAGGAAGAGGATAGAGTGACTTATTAAACAGCTATTTTATGATGGACGTAATTCATTAAAAGGAAACGTCAGGAATGTAAAGTATTTGTGCTTTGTCAGTAGATCAAATGATGGCATTCTTGGTGGTTGTCACGCAATCACAGTCGATAACATACTGACTCATGTGCTGTACCTTTGTCCTTGGGAAATGTCTCATGCTTTTCATGCCGTTGTTTGTTGACGTTGATGGGTAATGGAAGTGGAATCGAAATAATAAAACGGCTAAATTCTTCCATCTCGATTGTGATTCCCATTCAAGGACAGTGACTAATGGAACATAAGAAGTGGAGTGCGTTGGATTGATTGTCTCGACACAAAGTGGCATTTTGCATGCGTCCCCCTCCATTGTCTCAGACTAATTTCTTTTTGTTTGTTTCCTGCCGCCTTGAGGAGGAATTTGATTTTGTTAGAGGAAATACAAGCGCAGGGGCTGAGCATTTTACAATGGAACAATTTGGTGTCGAGCCAAACCTTCCCCGTAAGAAGGAAGAGATTAATGCAAAGCCAAATTCCTCGTAATTCTTCCCATAGTTTGTCAGAGGAATCCACATTTTCCCTGGGCTAACACACAGTTCAGCTCTCCCCACCATCTGCGTAATCCTCTCAGATTGGGTCCATGACATCATCTGGTGATAACAACATGAGAGCCATCAGCTTTTTTTTCAGGGGAAACTCTTAAATAGACGGGGTAGGAAATCATAACAAAGTTTAAGGGATTTGGAAAGGGTTTGCAATGATGTACGAATAGATTGTTTCTGTCAGATCTTTTTCCTTTAAGGTGCAGCAGAACATTTGGTCCTGGTTTCCAGTGCTTAGAGCAAAAGGATAGAGCTGGTCATACTCGGCCCATTAACTCAGAGCAGAAGTTCGTCTTGGGTGCTTTACGAATTGGGAACAACCCCCCAAGTCACCAATGGAGTCTTAGTCATCCCCGACTCTTTTCCACTGAATAGGTTCCTCCTCCATTTGCAGTCACCAGTAGGGCACTTTTGAACCTTAATTTGTTTTAAATTCAAACCTCACAAATGGTTAAATTGCCAGTTTACATCATGTGATCCGGTTTCACTTCTTCACTCTGTAATCTACTGCATTATGCAACTGTTTAGTAGATTCCTCAAGCCGTCCAGTGGGGGGGTTTTGGTGTCCGTGGAGACGATGATGGAATAAATGGAACTGAACCAGCAGGGTCACGATTAGTCACAGGCATGAGCCATGGACTGAACTCATCGAGCAGAGCCTCGATTTTTCTTGGAGTTTCAGCCGTCTGAACCGAGAGCTTAGCTGGAAAAGGAGTGATGAACTAAAGATGGCGCAGGGAGAGTGAGAATATGTCAAATTAATCCTGTGTGACAGGTATTTTACACACTCACCCAGTGTCCAAAGACAGTGTCCTCACTATTGTTGCATTTTCCATAAACTTTGGCTGGGCGTCTTCCTGTTTTTCAGTCATATGATCGTTGCACTGCTCCAGACCTCTGTCCCTGACAGTTGCAAAGATTTGCTCCACTTAAAGAGTCTCTTAAGCTTGTTATGATGGAAAAACTTTCAGACCAGTGCTGGTTCTTCTCAGAACACCATCCACACCAATGAAAACCCCGACCCCAGCAGGTCTAAACTGATATCAAGGAAAGCTGTTGATTATCAGACCAGGGTTTGGACGTCTCTCTACTGGACAAGTTGGTAAGTGTTGACGATGATGATGATGATGAAGGCTGTTCTTGCTTGTCAAGAGAATGGACCGACCGAAGACTGATTATCTTACCATGAATGTAACTCTAGCTACTTCTACTGAAGCTAGTCTTGTCTCTGAGTGTGGCCATGTGATGATAAAAAATGAGTTATTTTTATGTCAGCAGCATGGCTTAGCCTATTGAATGGGAGCATTTTGTGTAACTGTTTACATTAGAGTTGTGTTACGTTGTTCAGAAATATTTCAATCCATTATCTCTACATTATTATATCTTTTGTCAAGTTTTTTTTCCTGTTGCATGAATCTAAAAAGCGAACGTGTTCATAGGCAAGAGACAACCTGAGAGTCAAAAGTAATCTAATAAGGAAATCAAACAATAGCAATGCAGTTTTCCTTCAGCTGGTTTTTCACTCCACTGTGTTGCCACTTATTTGCATTAAGTTGAACTGATCCGCCTCGGGGAAGCTGTTAATGTGTCCGTGACAGCTGTTGCTACACTCTCTGCCGCTCCTCTCTTTGTCACTCCGATCATTTGAAACGAATGACTGCCGGTCACTTTGTCTCCCCCCATGTCATCGCTGGTGTGAGCGCACACAGAAAGTGTGTCAAGTGTTTCACACCGAGAAGATCCTGTTGAGTCCAGTGACTGCATGCCCTGAGTGAGCAGGGGGCTAAACATAGCCCACACCCTAAATGAATAGCCTTTGTTTACCCCTCCCCCCCCTCTTCCCCTCACAAAGGTATTTGTCATCATGTACGGCCTTGAACTGTGACTCCAGAGCGAGGTAGTATACTCTTATTGTTGGCATGAAGTCAGCACTCACGTATGTGTGCGCCTTAGCAGCTGTTGATTAGACAGTGAAGGGTTGGGCAGAGTGTGTGCACATGCATGGCTGAGTGATTGTGTGTTGTCTCTGGGAGCTGCTGTGTGTGTCCTCTTGACCTGGAGGTTGAACTCTGCAGCCTTGTCCCTGTAAGGCAGAGCGATGGGCATGCTTCGCCCCCCGCATGCTCGCCGTAATGAGCGCGCTTTAGGTCGCTTGTTCATGTGTCACGTTTATTCAGAGGGGTCTGGGCGAATTTAATCAGTGTGCAGTTGCAGACGTGCGGCATGTGTCCTCAGTCCTGCCACGATTAGATCTGAAATGCTTCAGGTTCACTTGAGTCAACTTCCTTTTCCAGCCTCACAGATATAAGATGCGAGTTATCTGAAGCCTCTCGCCTTAAAGATCAAATCTGCTTTAACAGTTTAAAAACAAATGTGTAGCAGCACAGATGTTTTGTTTTTTTTAGCGTCAGTCACGTCACGGTACACAAGGCTTATCAGAAGAAACACACAAGACCACAGCCATATCGAGATTAGCTACTGTGTGTAGCTTTTAACAGTTTTCTCTGCCTGCCAACAAATTCTGTAAATATCAGAGGATCTGTACGGCATCAAGTGGAGACGCCACGTTGTTATTGTAGGAGCACAGTGGGACACCGCTGCATGTTTTCTCCTTCTGGAAGAAGCTGTTTTATCTGTTTCTGGTTCATTCATTGTACACAGATCTTACTTGACATCTTTCCATTTGTTTTGAGTTCATAAAATGGGCTTCAACGTATTTCTTCTGGCTATTTACACTGCATAGGGGCTAATCTCAAACTATTGCTCAGGATGGAGGGGCAACTGTAATTCTCAGCATTCACCCTCGTCTCAAAGCAATGCCCCTCAAATTTCCCTTATCCCTCTCTAAGATGAAGGAAATCTTATGGATTTGTAGAAACTTTATTTTTTAATGATTTCTTTGGGAGCATTATTGGATAAGTCGCAGTAGAAATACAGAATAGAAATGAAAAAAGGAAAGAGACAGGGAGGTGGGACATGCTATGTGGACATGCTAAGTAGAAGCAGGACTGTTGTGAACGCAGAGTGGGATGTTTCTTGATGTCTGAGGCGCCAGATGCCTCCGTTTCTCGACACCTTTTTCACAAGATGCTATAACAAGAATACATCATCTCTTCAGAATGAGAAGAGGGATTTTAAATTAGGACTTCTAATTAGTGCTTAGCTGTATCGAAACTTACAAAGCTCACGCACCTCTCCATGTGTAATAAATGCCAACTGGGGTAATCATTTCCAAACAGGATAAGAAGCTTTTTTTTTAAAAAATCCACCTGCAAAAAAAAAAAAGAAAGAAAAGAAAAGCATTGGGAGGGAATAACAATGATCAAACAGTTCTGTTTCCTGAGACGTGTGCAATGCAGAACAGTTTTCCTCCAGTGGCGGTGGAGCAGACTGCAGTGTATATTGGACTCAATGGTGCAGAATGTTCAAGAACTGCGGAGGAAAGGGAGGCTTTGGATCGGAGCTTACTAGAATTCCAACAATGTTCCAGTTCAGACCTACCACCAGGAGGTTTTCTCTGTTTGTGTTTTTGTGTGTGTTTGTACATGTGTGCGAGTGTGTGTGTGTGTGTGTGTGTGTGTGTGTGTGTGTGTGTGTGTGTGTGGTGCTGGCAAAGAGGCGGAGGAATGGAACAATGTTAGATCAAGTGGTAACCGTGGAATTTTTCTCCTCATCTGCTTTAAGCTTTCCTAAAAACCACCGCCGGCGCTGCCAGAGACACCATCTCTAGATGATAACAAAGACTCACCAGCTGTGCGAAGTATTCTACCCCCCAAAAACTTCACCTTTAGCTCGTCCCCGGACGCCTACGCTCAGACAGACACGTATACACGTTATGCACACACAACCTAAGGCCGAAAGTATTCCGTCCCTTATAAGGTAAAATCGCAGGTCGGGTTTTTTAGAGTGAATCTGTTTTGCAGCGTCCTGGGCGAACTTTGGTATTTGTGGCTGGGAAAAGCATCAACTATGCAGAAAGGACATCCTTCAGTGTTTGTTTTCTCTGCTTCCCTGTATGCATCCTGTGGTTCTGACTGACTGGCTGCTGGCATTACGTAAAAGCCAGACTCCGTGCTTATATATTTTTTTCCACCTCAGTTTTTGGTAAATGATTCAGCAGAGCCGGCCTGAATGAATGTTTTCAGAGCTTGGTTATGAGTATAAACAGCTTTCCTTTTTTTGTCGGATGTGCTGAACATTCCACATTTGTGGTGTGTGTCTGTGTGTGTGTGTGCTGCACATTTCTGGCGATGTGACATTTCATGCGTACATGTGCCATTACTCTAAGCACTTGCAGATTTTGGAGTTTATTTGATAGAGGAGTGATTAACTTTGATTCACTTTCAGATGTGCTGCCTGTTATATGCAGGTGCATGTATCTGTGTGTGTGTACTTGTGTGTGTGTGTGTGTCAGTGCATACCTGAGCTCCCAGCTATGTAGTTAATCACGTCCACCTACGGTCACTCAATAAACCCCAGTGGAAATGGCGACTCACACCACAGCTATCCCACAATGCCCCCTTCTCCTCTTTTTTATCACCAGCTCGTAATTATGTGCTCCAGTGAGAGGCATGCAACTCATTTATACACGCATACACAAATACAAACACACACACAGGGACACACACTTGATTAGCAAACCTAATGGATCGCCTTGCTCTGTATTCCAACAACATTCCATAAAGCAGAGAGCCAGATAATTGCTTTCCAGCGTTGGTACTGTGACCGGCATTACCACACAAACTCTGCCATCTCCTGCTCTTCGTCCTCCCCCCGCTCCTCTTCCTCTTGCATCTGCTCCACCTGTATCTCCTGCACTTCGTCCTGCTCCCTTTCATCCTTCCACCCTTTCTTTTTTTATGCAATCTGTGCAGTGTGTTGTCTTCCTGATGCTGAACACAACAGTAACCCCACTATACCAAACAGTACTGTCTGTATACCAAACATCAGACAGCTAAAATGAAACAAAAATCAAGAATCTCGCCGAGAATCTCGAGTATTTTTTCTCCTGGAGACTAAACCAGAACTTCAGTGTAAATCTTCATGAATTTGTTCAGATACACAAGCTGCTTTGCTGTAAGTACATTTTTTAAACCATATAAATCAATGCTCCTGCAAGTTTGTTTATTTGCATTACTTCCTCCTGGGTGTCAAAAATCTTGTCATGCTGCTTTAAGCTGTTAAATTACAGTTTCATTATAATTTGTATCCACATCATTACAATATCTAGTTCTCAAAACAATTGGAGATGCACTTCAAGCGATAATTTGTTTTCCACGGTGTGAAATGTCAAATTATTATACAGGAAGTGTTTTACTCTCAATAGCTATTATTTCTTATTGGGAAGGCATCTCATTTCTGTAGCTGCAGATCTCCTGCTTGGCAGGGGTGCAGAAAGCATTCTGCAACAAGACAAGGCTAGAAAACCATGCCATGTGCAGAAGTTTCTCCTCTGGTAAAGTGTTATGCAGAAGAAATGAAGAGGGGAGACGGATGAGGCAAAGATACGGCTTTGGTTAAAGTGATGAGAAATTGTGGTTATTGTAGCTTGGCCGGCTGATTTGGCCGACGTAACAACACGGTCAGCAGCTGGAGCTGCAGCAGTAGATGTGACTCACAGTTCATGGAGGCATTCAAGGTACTTTTAAAACCTGGGTGCCCAATTGCTGCAATTTGCATGAAAAATGGGACTCCTTCTGGACTGAACATGCAGACCTGATATTTTTAAGTTCAGTGTGGTTTAACACTCCATCATCATTACCTGAAATGTCCACTGCTGCTAAAAGTTCATAAACGTGCTCATCAGAGTTGGATGCAGTTGCAAGGTGCACTGTATTTTCCTATATCAGTGTGTGTGTGTGTGTGTGTGTGTGTGTGCACACGTTTGAACCAAACAGATGCACCTACAGAATAATCTGCACATTGGAGTGAAAACACACTTAGGAAAAAGATGTTGTTTTCACTCACAAGTGCACTCCACAGTCAAGTTTGCACATAGTCATGCATTCTTTGTTAGCTTATGTTTCCATGTTGAAGCAAAGGCTCGGCCGGGGGCTATTTTCCTACCAGCTTCGCTCACCCAATGAGGTCACACCATCCAGAATCCAGAGAATGTGAAGAATGGCGAGGTTTAAGAGCTTCTCAACAGCTCTATATGTTATCAGATGGAAGGCAGCCGATGCAGAGGGGGTGAGGTTGAAATGCGATCCACTTCTGTAACGGTGAAATGAAGGAGGAGGGGAGGGAATGACACGCTTCTTCGCCTTATAGCTTCTTCTCTAATCTTCAGTGCACCTATAGCAGACGCGGGGACTTAAACGTTGCTTCATCTGCACTGTTATTTCAAATGTAATGTGGACACCAGAAGATAATTACATTATGCTACACAAAGAGCAGGAGCTGATATTGCACTCACAGTGCAATAGACCCACGTTACCCTCGTTAAACCCCAAAATCAGTTGTACATCAGATGAAGCTGGTACTTATACAAGATCCAAAGCTGTCTGAACCTGTGAACTAGTTTGTAATAAATCCACCTCTGTCACAATGCACATGTAAAGTATGTTTTTCTCAGGTGAAATAGGCCATGTAGGCTCAGTGGGTCTGATTTCCTACAATAACAAACCTCAGTTCATGGCTCCTTGTTTGTTGTGCAAAAACCAAGGAAGGCTGCATGAAACAATTATTTTTTACTATCAACTCATCTTCTGATTATTTTCCAGATTAATTCTTTGGCCTATTAAATGTCATTCAAACTTGCAGTTTGGCATTTTCGCTTGAAAAAAAATGTCAAAACAATTTTTTTAAAAATAATAATAAAAAAAAAGAATCCAAATATTTTTCCATCAATCATCTAAACATTTAATCAGCTCATCAAGTCATCTCACAGTGCAGCTTCTAATATCAGTTATATCAAGTCTGGCGACCGAGTAAGACCAAGGGAAATACAAAAATGACACTAATGCGTCCCTCCCAAAACCTGGCAGATACTCAGGTGAGGCTTCAAAGTCCACAGGAGAAACTGAGTGGAACTGCAATTTATTAGAAGTCATATTTCTATGCCTGTGTGCTGGCGACAGCTGTGGCCAGATGTGATATCTCAGGTACGGCTGTAGGGAACATTCACTCCAGGATGAGCTCATCAGATTGTGATGGTCAAAGGTCACGGGTGACCTCACGTTCCTTCAAACACAATATATCAAGAATGTCCAGAGAGAGTCGCATCTGGTACAAACATTCACTTAGACTCGAGGATGAGCTAATTACAATTGGAGGGGGGTCAAAGATCAAAGGCCAAGGTCACTGTGACCTCACAATACATGTTTTTGACCTACTGAATGCACCATGTCAGGAACGCCCCGAGGGGATCCCCACAAATCTGGTATAAATGTTCATTTTGACTCAAAGATGAGGTGATCACAAATTTGTGGTCAAAGGTCAAAGGTCAAGGTCACACATTTTCGACCATAACTCAAGAATTCACTTGCTAACACTAGTTTCATTATCAGTGTTGCGGTTTTTAAACTAGCCTGCGCCTCTCTGGGAGGTCTAAACTGCTAGTCAATCATCTGCATGTAACATATCAGGGAAGTGAAGTGTGAATCACAGCAATGTCTGCAGCACTGACCAAACTTAAATGTGCAATAATGTGGAGCCTTATTATAAAAGAATTATCTGATGCATACTGAAAGCTGAACCCTGGACAAAGCGGATGTTTTAGTTTCTTCTCACTTGACGGCCGATGATCCCCTATCGTCAAAATCTGTACAACCTGCCCAGTTATTTCCTTAAAGGTAAGATGTCCCATTGTCCAGACGAGCAGGAGGGGTGGGACGGGCGGTGGTGGTGGGGAGACCGGTTGGTAGTCTGTATGTTGTTTTTTTTTGACAGGGTTCAGGCAGGAGATGCTTGCTATTCCCTCAAGTGTCTGGAAAGTGTGCCATTTCCATTACAGTCTGTCTCGTTTCATTGCTGCAGTGGTGATGTTTTTGCATGGAGGCCCCGGGGGTAGGAGGAGGCGAGCTCTGTGGCCTTGTGAGCCCGGGCCTCAGCAGCGCGAGTTCAGGGGAGAGGGAGTGGCTGCAGCCCTCCTAGACACACACATGCGTTACATGTGGAGCTTCAAAGACATAGCTGGACGGGCCTGGCTGCTGGCAGGCTGTTATCAGTGACAGGAAAGCAGAAGCAGACTGCCAGGGACTTGGGCTCAGACTAGTTAGCTTGGTGATGGTGGTGGCCAAGTCGAGGAATAACAGGATTACTGGTGCGCTAAAGAGCAGACTTACTGACAAGCCAGCAGGCAACCACAGCTGAGAGTATCAGTCATCAAGTAACAGCGCAGATCACACTGCGCTGATAAGAAGAAAAGGTCTTTTGTTCATGCTGCTCCTTTCTCTTTTATTTTGAAGGGACACAAAGGCCTCTAAACACCACCAATAAAATCTTTGCCATTTTTATACAGCGTTTTATCAGCTTAGTCATCTTCAAACAGCTGTAGCCTCTATGATGACATCAGTGGTGCACTTTAATAAGCTGGACCAATGGAGACTGACACATAGCCAACGGCCCATCTTGGCGTAAAAGCACAATGATGCAGTGAATGCAACTTTTCAGCGTTGTAAAATTAGTAAGGTTATAGAATATCAACTGTAGTAAAACTGTCTGGACAGTAAATGTGCACTGGTAAGTGTCTGTAATCCCCTCTCTAAAATGAACATCTCACTGACACAATGGAATCACAACTTTTTTGGCGAAGTGTAGAATTACCAAACGCTTTGGCCTTTGGAGGTGGCCTGAAATAACTATTAAATATTTTATGAGTTCAGATTTGTATCTGCTGTGTCTCGGTTACATAACTATTAAGTCTCATTTTGTACCAGTGACACTCGCTCATAATGTCTGTCCTGGCATCTCAAAGTTGAACTGTCGAAGAAAAGAAAACACTTGTGCTCAATAACTCCGGGTAAGAGCTGAGATACTCATGCCGAACAGAACGTCCTCCTCCGGTTCAGCCGCTGTGCAGCAACTCTCAGCAGAGGTGTTGATTACACTGGCCGACAGTACAGGAGTCATTTTTTGTAGGGAATGTGTCATCGTCTAAAAAGGCTGAACTGAGTATTGTCCAGTGTTCTGCAACAGATCAGAGAGTCGCTGGTGGCATTTTTTGTCGATGCTCAATTTACGCATTTGTACTTGCTCGCTGCAGTTTTGTGTGTATCCTATTGTAAAATGTGAAAATTAGAACATTTTTTTCTCAGACATGGAGCCCAGACTTTGAACAGACAGATCATATTCTGCTATCATGAATTTTAAAGACTGCATAACCATTCGTTAGATGCCCCAGGGTGTGTGAGTGCACGTATGCTGTGTCACTGAGGTTTTTTAATAGACTCCTCACTACACCGATGATTTGTTTCATTTGGACTGTGGCGCCTACACAAGACATAATATCGATCTGTGATGGCCTAGAAGAAGAAGCTGAAGCTGCTTCCTCCACCTCGGGCCGTGACTTAGAGAAACACTTAATCACTCCCGAATTAATGTCTGAAATAAGAATTGATTCTGACAAAACACTGAAACAGAACTGACTCAACCACG
This sequence comes from Decapterus maruadsi, assembly GCA_030347415.2. Lineage (NCBI taxonomy): Eukaryota > Metazoa > Chordata > Actinopteri > Carangiformes > Carangidae > Decapterus > Decapterus maruadsi. The sequence goes on from CM064886.1 coordinate 28,425,995, forward strand.
GAGGGATGAGTTTTGACACGCAGAAACCAGATCATATCAGCAAGTTTACAAAGATACCAGTAATCCCAAACCGCCATGCTGTGATTATGTTTACTAATGCGCAACAAAACCACCGAAACCAGCTTCTAAACCCTCAAAATATTCACTATAGCAAGTGCCGTCACAACAACGGCTGTCTGGAAATGTACTGAAACACTGGAGAGGTCTACCTGTGCATAAAGGTTGGAGCTACAGTATTTATACTTTTTTTTTTTTTAAATGATGCAGTCATCTTGGATTTTCTTCGTGTACGAGGTCTGCTCAGTTCCCCTAACACATCATCATGCAAACTTAGCTTCCTCCCAGCAGTATGGTTAACTCCATGTGTTTTTTTTTTTTTCTATTATACTTTAAAGGCAGGTCTCTGGATCCAGCCCTGCTGGTTAACATTAGCACCTGACCCCTTGTTTCATGCTGAAAGGAGGAAAAAAAATCTTTCTGGGAAAGCCCTTCATTAACATTTATGGGAAACCTTTTGGCCCATCTTGTTTTTTTTCCCTTTACAAGATTAAAACACATTCTCCTTTTCCTCATTTTTCCATACCAGCCCCTCCCATACATCTAACTTCACATGGCTGTTTTGGGAAATCCCTCATAATGGGCAGTTAGTCTGTACTTTGCCTGGCAAATTCAACTTTTTTCCCCTTTGGGAACACATCCATTACATTCTTTGGAAAGCGTGGGTGTAGCCGTGTGGTATGATGGTGTTTTCTTTCTGCAGAACGCACTGTGTTTCCAGGTTCTTTTTAGTATCCTGGACAGAGCAAAGAGGAACAACCACTGGAACACCTCAACAATGAAAAGAATGCAGATATGAAAAGATATCAACAGATCTTTTTACAATCTAGACAGTATGTGTGGCTTCGACAGGTGGGCAGAGTGTGTGGTTATATAACCTCACAGCCAAATCCTGGTTTGCTTTTTTGGAGATATCCAGAATGCCAACAGCATGGACAAAAACAAACGCCTGGTGAAGGCAGCTCTTGTCAGACTCCTCATATTTGCAGAGGTCTAAATTCTCTTGACTTCGACTCCCCTTCTCCTCCCCTCCTTGCTCGTGTGGCTTCCTGGACCCCTTAGCCGGGGATTCCTCTTTCTCTGAGCAAGCAGGCACCATACACTAAGAGGACTCCCTGCGTGGGAGGGAATAAAGAGAGAGGGGGAAGCCTTCGAAAAAACTTGATCTTGACGGGACTCACCCAACCTCCCCGCCTCTTTCCTCAACCCTTCTCGCTGCTCTGTACTCTATTCTCTGCATCGCACTCAGAGCACCAAACACGTCTCTCTCCTCCCTTGGAAAAGGCCATGGTAGGTCAGGCTCCGGGCCACATAAATCCAGACAAACCTTCGCAGACGGTGTTTGGTCGGACATTCCGTTCTGTGGCACACCTTGGGCCTCACAAATGTTGAAACAGCTTAAATATGTGGGAGCTCTGGGTATTTTTACTTTGGCTTTCCAGGGGCCTCAAACCCGTGGAACAAAAACAAACACAATGGGGATTCCAACTCAAATCATCTCAATTGAATCATCTTTGGTATATATGAGGCGGGTGCCAAGTTTTGATTCTGTAAGGGTAATAAGCGGTTAACCGCAGCACTCGGAAAGCCTGACAGGTTATGGGAAAAGACTTCTGGTGACAGTTGTCAGGGATTCCACTTTCCATTCAACTTCTCAGGCCTTGATCATATGTACTTCCACAAAGCCTCCCTGGCAGACGTCTGCTAAAGCATATTGCCATAATACATCGGTTCCTCCTGTTTCTCAATGTCATTCAATACAGTCTGCTTTAATTGTTCGACAGCAGCTTCTAGAAATTTCAGGCAGCCCGCACTTTGTTCCCATGTAGCTCATTCGAAGACCACGGTTGAGTGACTTAAAGGGCTGTTTCCTCCAAACTGCATCTAGATCCCCCAGGGTTACAGGAGATTCCCGTCAGAGCCTGAAGGTGAACGGTGTCACCGTTTGTTATGAATATCTGCAGAACACTGAACACACTTTCCATTGGCAGTTTATCTTTGGTAGAAAGTTGTTCCAATCAACTGTTTCCAGCAGTGTTGGAGTACTCAAGCCCGGGACTTGGACTGAAGAGCTGCATTGGTGAATCTCATGTGCCCTGATGAATCAAGTGTCAGCCATGGATTTGCATTTGTGTAATGAATGACAGATAACTGGCAGACTCCTCTAGTGTCTTCTTTTGTGACTTGGTGTAGTGGGAACTTTCATAAATCCCACATCTCTCGGACATGGACTTGGTCTTGAACACATGGGTGGACTCGAATTTTCGACTCAGCTGGCAGTTTTCCAGTCAAGTCTGTGGATGGTAAACCATTCCTGCTAGAAGCACTATATTATTGTATTAGGGTGGTAACCACCATTACAGTAATTTCTGATCAGGGTGAATTTAGCCTTTACAGCTTTAGAGTTGTGTCGATAGTTTTACCAACCCACCAGAGATCCACTAATTTTCATTAATTTAATTTCAATATGAAATTCAATTAACAATATGATTGATTTGAAAAGAGTGACCCTCATTACCTGGTGATGACGATGATGATGATTCAATTTGAACACAAATAAAAGCAGTAGCCTACTGGTTGATTACACACCCCAAGCAAGTTTAAGTTAATTTTCATTATGAAAATTAACTTAATGGATAATTGGAATGATGGGAAACACTCCCAAACTTCTGAAACACAGTTTGTTTTGGCATGGTTCAGACTAGATACTTTATTATTAACAATTATTATTATTATTAACAAATTAACAATATTAACAACAACAATTAACAATATGATTGATTTGAAAAGAGTGACCCTCATTACCTGGTGATGACGATGATGATGATTCAATTTGAACACAAATAAAAGCAGTAGCCTACTGGTTGATTACACACCCCAAGCAAGTTTAAGTTAATTTTCATTATGAAAATTAACTTAATGGATAATTGGAATGATGGGAAACACTCCCAAACTTCTGAAACACAGTTTGTTTTGGCATGGTTCAGACTAGATACTTTATTACCTCACCTTGCACGCCAAGCCTCGTCACACGTAACTGGAGACGTGGGTGGTCTTGTGTCTGTCCGCCCAGGTGGGGCCAAAGGTGACGGCGAGTAGGATTTCCGATTCGGGTTTCCCTCAAGAAAAAGAAAGAGAGGAAGAGGAAAGAGCACAGAGCTTCTTCTCTCTGTACATTTTCACCATGGACAACAACACTAACTGTCCTGTGCTCGCTGTAATGTTGAAATATGACTTTTCACTGATTTAGCAATTGGTGTTTTATTGCTTTGGATGGAACCATCAGGCAAATGCTTAAGTTTAAATTGCAGTTTATCAGAGAGGAGCTGAGGAGCTTTATAGCCCTGCATCAAATGTTGGAGGAGAGTGGAACGACCTTTAACCAAGCCTAGCACTCACAAGGCTCACGTCAGGCCTCCAATCTTTGGAGTATTTCACTTTTTTTCCAACTGATGTCATGCAGCACAGGAAATCTGGTTATAAAAGCAGTTTATTGGCGTCGCTTGTAGGTGCTATAGAGCAGAGTGACCTGGAAGGTTTGCAGGGTGTCGTGAATACAAACAACCAGTGCTGATGTCCAATCAGGCCACATTGCAGCAGTGCTTGCAGAAGCTGCCAGATTTTGTGTTCCAAAAAAAAAAAAAAAAAGAAGAAGCAATTCAATATGAATTCTTGGTTGTGGATGTAATCTGTAATAAATCTTCCCATCTGTGGTAACTTCATTTTTAAGGTAGTGCAGTGATGTTTGAGATATTTTTTATTTTTTATCAGATCGGTGTAGCCAGGCAAGGGTGAACTGTAATTCTCCATGAGGTAGGTGAGTTTATTGGCTTTTCCCTCTTGTTTGGGTATAGAGGTCCAGTCTGTGGGGGTCAAACCCAATAAACATGGAGGAGTCGGTGCCAAGTGGAGATGTATTTACTGAAGCCCCCTCTGTTTTTCCCCATGGTAGAGGCTCACGTCCATTTGTAAGCAGCAGCCTCCATCCCTCTGCTTTCCAACAGTTCCTAGCCTGCAGCTCTCCTGTATTTGTGGAGCCGTCACAGTGAGAGGTAGGCAGCAGACACATTCTTTACTGCCCCGCTGATTGGAGCGAGCACTTTATTTGCTCTGGGACAGACTTTGGACTTGTCAAACAGACTCATATTTCTGTTTATTTTTGCAATACTCGGCTCTGCTTGGGTGTCTTTCTATGTGAGTGTGCACTGTGACCAGGAAGGTGTTACAGTACAAGATGTTACTTAAGTAACTCTCGCTCTAATGAAGAAGTTTCCTAATATTTTCCCACTCCTTTACTAGATATTCACTGAATTTACTGACATATTTTCTGTCCTGCTTGGATGTGTATTTGGCCTGATAACTAAAGACCACAGAGTTAAAGAGTGTTATCAACAGTTAGTCCATCACAATGTCGAGGAACATGTGTGTTTACCAGTAAAACAGCACAAGTCTTTAAAGATGTGTAAAAGAGGTTCAATCATTATCTATCACAGCTTTGAAATTATTATATAAAAATTTGACCTAGTTTCTCTGAGGCAGACAGAGGGATTGTTTTAACTTGTAAACCTTGGTTGAACTTGTAAAAACATTATAAACTATCATTTCTGCTGCTTGTTAAAGAGTCTTTTGTGTTATCAGAGCAGGATGCATTAAAAGTTTAATAATGAGATGTGATTTTGGTACGCTCTTTTGGTTTTGGTTTTCCATTCAAAAATAATAAAAGGACCAGATAATTAAGAGCCACTGGAGCATTAATAGACAACTAGTTACAGAGACGTCTTTAATCCTGTTTAATGAGTTTCTATACAGCCAGTCATCCGCTCTTTTTATATCATTACGTGAAGAGTACAACAGCCTCTCTCAGCCCTCTCCAAAGCAATCATCTCTCACCCACAGTTCATAATATATACCATTTCACAATCAGAGCTATGATGCCCTGCACTTTTACTTTGTTCTTCAGTCCCTTCTCAGTCGATTTTTGTAATCCTGGCATTGTTGCCTATCTCCACCATTCAGCCAGCTGTAAATGTGTCCAAGCAGGTCTAGAGCGTGGCATTTTCCCTCCTTGGAGCCCTGATATCCTGGGAGCCCCAACTGAAAGCAATCTGACAGTGCAGTGGGTTTGGCTGAAACAGCTCTTTTACTGGGGCATACTGCCAGATCCTTGTGGTTGATGTGCTGCAAGGGTCTCCAGATCCGCTACTGTTAACTGTGCACGCCTTCACGTTGACCTACTTCTCAACATTTATGTAATCTCAAAGCTGATGGAGTGGATTGCAAGGGAAAAGAGAGGGGGAGGGGGGTGGGGGTGTCATGGCTTGGTTAACCACAGGTATGTTCCAACATACACCAAGGATTTGTTTAGATAATGCAAGGACAGGCCATTGAGGGTTTGTTTTCTCTTGGCTGCAACTAAATGAGATGTTGTTATTTCATACTTTAGTTACAGGCCGTGTCAGTGCAGTTAGCTGCTTTTAGGAATTTGCCATTTGACCACCATGACAGCATCAGACTTGGCCCTTTTTTTCCGTGTATGCACCCACCTGTGTGACTCATGTATGAGTGCTTTGTGTGTCCCTTGTGACTATGTTTCCCGAAAAAGAGACAGAGGGGAAAAATAAAGAATAAAACTATTGATTTCCGATACCCAAACTTTTTTCTTTGTGCATCCTAAGAGGTGTATGAATGTAACAATAGCCCTGTCAGAACCTCATTTCAGCCTCCTTTGGTCGTCTCCCTCAAGACTGCCATTTATTCAAGCCTTCAGGCAGTCATCATAAAAAAGCACTCAGTGAAACCGCTGCCTCTGGCAAACTTTTGACAAATCTATAATTGAGCCATTTAATCGCACTTATTCTTCTCTGCAAACAAACAGAATCATCTCTGTTTCCTCCATGATGTCAGAGACTTAATACGCAAAAGGTCCTGATAGCCTTATCCACATAAGTTGCTGCATAGCTAATGAGGTCTGTGCATTTATTTTAAATTCCACTCGGTCGATTGCCTTGAAATGCAGTCATTATTCCCATTCTGTTCTCCACCACTCTTTGAACATTAGGCATTAGGCCTCTGCTATCTGTTACAATCATCATCTGTGTCCCGGATGTCCAGCCAAAGCTTTGGCTATGACGCACACTCACTCTCCAAACTTGTGCCCATATGTCAATACAAGCAAGTCACTCTTGCCAGTCTTGATCTTTGTTTTTGCTCACAGACAGCAACTTTTTATTGGCTGTTTGGGTCATTTCAGCTTCTTCAAGTTGCTGTAAAGCTTCACTGGTCAATATTTTCATGCTAACAACGGATCAGATTACTTTGTGTAATAAGAACCATGGTGACGAACCCAAATTGAAGTCATAATTGACTCTACAGTTTGTCTCAGGCCTGGAGAACCGGTGTTTTTCAGTTCAGTCTTTAGTTTTTGTCATCTGTAGCCTAACTTCACTGGGTTTTAGAAAATAAAAAAGCATGAAGCGCTGACATATTACGACTGGTGACCACAGTTCAGCATTTAGCCACTCAGATAAAAGGAGGGTGAATAGTAGACAGCTAAAGGCTAATGGTGCACCATGTCTACTGGATAAGTGAAGGCAACTGTTTGCTAACATGTGATATATCAACTCTATAAGGTGATAATATGTCAATGTAGTGTTCGCAGCTTGTAACTGTCTGCTATTATGTGACACTGACACACAAACTGTGGCTGATAACTGTCATTTAAAGAGGTTAACCTCCTTTGCGTGTGAAGCTCAGAGGAATGCTGTACCCCATTATGTCGGAGCGTGGGACTCTGTTGCCTGGTGTAGGGAGGCTAGGATGACCTTCAGGAATGCTATTGTTGTGTACTCCATTCCCTCTCCAAATGCACCATGCCCTATCAGACTGATGGTCCTTTTTAGCAGAATGCGATATCCACGGGTACCAGGGGCGAGAGAAGGGAGAAGGGGTCCATAAAAAGCCCCAAATAAAAGGCTGTTCTCTCTGCTCCGTCTCCCCTGTCCTGTGCTGGAACGGCAGGAATGTGGCAGGCAGACCGACTGGCCCTCGGAGCCTTTTGCCCCTAATGAATTTTAAAAGGCCTTTTTCATTCAAAGCAGGGTGCTGGCTAACAGCATGTCGCCTGGCCAAGCACTCAGGGGAAAAAAAAGGAGAGATGAAGAGAGCACAGGAGGGCTGGAGGGAGAAGAGAAGGAGGTGCTGGCAAAGCGAGTTGGCACCTACGCAAGTTGGGGTATTGGATGTCCCTCACAGTGAGAGATAATAGGGCACTCTGCATGGGAAGCTACTGTAGGAGCATTCTTGACCTTGCCACGAGGGTCTAAAGAGAATAGAGGGAATGTGAGAGAGAGAGGAGGAGAAGAGGGAAGGCAGAAACACTAAACTGATTTTAATTGGTAAAAAAAAAAAGAGGCTCAGATGTAGTCAAAGGTCATCGTGTGGTGCTTGAAATGTCAGCACTTGTAAAAGGAATAATTTGACATTCTGGGAAATATGCTTATTTGATTTTTTGTCTCGCCTGGGAGCTATAAGGAAATTAGCATACCACACTCATGTCAGTATGCTAAACCTTGCTGTATCACAATTCATGGACTTGTACAGGAAACATTAACTATCAGCAAACAGTTTATGGAACTTATTGATGCGGTAACTGGTTTCACAGATTTACTCATTTTTTGTTGAATGACACAAAAAAGTGATGTTATCTCAGCAGCTGTCAGGTGAGTGTCAGTCGTGGTCACCTGTTACAGTCTTTTCCAGTGAGTCGGCAGCGTTTGATTTGGGAGACTATAATCCTTCTGAAATGCATGTAGTGAGAACATGTCATGTGAGTGCATTGTCCGAAGTGTGAAAGTTAGCTTAGTTTAGCACAAAGAATAGAAAAGGCAAACTTTACAGTGAAGGCAAGACAAAGCAATGGCCCATTTTTACAAACTCTCAACAGGAAGGCCGATGTGTCACCACAAAAATGTTAAAACTACTCCTTTGAACACTGCCTCGTCATTGTTGGTGAGTTATTGATGATGTTCAGTGATGATCAGCATGTTTCACTTCCACCTCCAACTAGTGAAATAAAGTACTGACAAAGATGTACCTGGCTCAGTGACTGCTGGACCTGAGATAGTGACTGCACAGATGGATTTATTTTCTTCAGAATGCAATATGAGCCACTGGGGTAACTAGCAGGACATTAACTTTGAAGGCTAATCTGCTCTAATTAACATTGTATCTGTGGGGAGCTGTTAGGGACCTGCACCGGCATGCTAATAGTTTGTCTATGATGGAGCAGCTGGCAGAGCCCTGTCAGCCCTGATTCCTGCACATATTAATCTCCCCCACAATATATAGCAGAACTCATAAACAATGATAAATATAATACTGTTGCATTCGTTGGCTGCTTTATTGTACGAGAACTGAATGTTCTCATTTTTTTCTGGCAGCAACCAACATGGCTGGTGACTCTGCGGTGCATTCAAGGAACATACATGGATAAGGTTCAGTTACTGAGATAGGAGAGCTGACTCACTGTCATATCTACTGATATGTGTGCAGTCTGACTCTCCTGGGACTTTCCTGCACTGCCAAGAGTTTATTAAGATGCTTGGGATCCCTCCACTCAGCTGTCGTGTGGTGGACAGAAATGTGTTGATTACAGGGGGGAGTTTTGAAAACTGATGAATAACAGCTCGTGAAATATCAGTGATTGCAGAGAGGTATGTCGGAACAAAAACCTCACTGAGGCTCAAAATGGATGCGACAGCAGGAAAAAAAAAAATTCCCATTCCTGCCAACTGTGCACAACTGTATACGTTATCTGCTTCAATGAACTCACTCTGTTTCTGTCACAACCTGCTGACGACGGCTGCATCAAAACGCAGCTGTCACCAACACAGAGAGTGGAGACAGGTGGAGTATTTTAAGAACTTGGCAATTAAAATATTTGCAGAGCAGCACCATACACACAAGATTATTTGATAATACCACATATAATTATTCAATGAGCCACTGCAAACCCCCCCCCCCCCCAACATACACACACACACACACCTCTTCTCGGCAGCCACCACCACAAATAGACTGTCATTCATTCTGTGGGAAACGGTGCAGTTGGTACTTCAGTACAAGGACACAGCCGAGTGTGTCACAGTCAGCCAGACCGGACAGACTCTACTGTAACTACAGTACACCTGTATATGAGGGATTAATGTAAAATGCAGGTGTTAGACATTAGACACTCATGTGGGGGCGGTTTGGATGAAGCCATCACTTAGTCTGATAAGATCATGTCTGCTGGAAGAAGTGTAGGTTGATATGCTGTTTTCACATTATTTTACTGGTATTTCCTCTCTTGCCTGATATAAGGAGCAGCTTTTTTTGTTGGAAGTGATAAATTACAGTAAGTCTGTACTTTATCTTTGTGTAGTCATGATACGCCTGGGTATTCGATAACTATACACACATGACAATTACATCACCGCATTCAATCTTCTCCCCGAATTCATTATAGTTCAGGTTCTTCTGCACAGCCATCTTTACATTTTATGTCTTCATTGTATTTCCCATGTGCACTGAGTCTCTGAAGCAAACACGTGAGCTCTGAGAGGGTGATGCTCCGTGGCACGCACGACTGCAGCAGACAGAGCAGATATACCACACTCACTGCTGTCTGTCTATAGGGGCCTTCACATTTCACATGCTGCAGAGGGACTAAACACCCTTTGGGTCACATCACCTCCACTGATGTCAGAGGAAATGCCAGAGAGCTGAGGTAAAGGGCTGCCGGCCGCTCACAGGCCAGCAGATTCCTGGGCACACGACCACTGTGATAGTGGGATCTCCAGAGTGCTACCGACAAGTTAAAAATGGAATAAGGAGTCACTGATAGAGACGGCGCTGGTGTTGAACTGTGGGTAGCAAGCAGAGGTACAAACATTCACAGCAGCCAAACAGTTACGATCAGCTGTCAGCCTTTGAAGACGCAGCTCTGGCTTCTCAGCTGACGGACGAGGACATGCAAACTTGCAAAATGTGACCCAGTTTGAGAGATGTTTTCTTTTATATCCTTAAATCACTGATGGCTCTGTAATAACGTTGTTGGGACCAGCTGAGACCACACAGCAATGACGTGCAAAGACAACATAACAAACCTCAAAAGCTTACGTCCTCATCAATCATCTGGATTGTTTAATTCTTGGGAGCCTGACTCTTACTTTAATTTGCCGCCCAACACATCTACAAACTGAACAAAATGAAAAGCAGAGAGAGAGAGACAGACAGACAGACAGACAGAGAGTGCCCTGGTGATGCCTTGGCTTGCCTTTGCTCTGCCCAAACAACAAAAATGAGAGGGATTAATTGTTACCTATACTTAACATGCTGCATGCTGTGTTGCTTCCAGAGCTTTTAAAGAAACCGCTAATGCATCTGTGAACCCAGTTACTTGGAAGGACGTTGTGTTCCTCCTGGTTAACTGAAGCAGAAAGATGAGCAGGGCGCCTGCAGTGAGGATGAAACATGGAGGAGGAAAGTTTGATTATTCTGTGGGATTCCAGTGTCTCACTTCTGGAAAGTGAATCGGTTGGAAAGATGCCATTGTGGACGTGAGCCATTGGGTCATAAGGAAATTTAAAGAAGCAGTCATTCAAGTATAAATGTGTAAATGAATAGTAGCTTGTAGCTGTTGGTTATACAGTACCCCCCGTGTATGTAATTGAGCATAAATGTGTGTTTAGGTGTGAGGAATGGGGCATGTGTGCTTATACAGGCCTCTATTGTGTTATCTTGGAAGTGCATGGCAGTCTACCTGGATGACCTCATGGTTGGGCCCTCCACAAATGAGGAGAAGCAGAAGCATTGTGTTCGCCAAGAAGCACAGTGAGCGCGCTGAGGTCATAGTGAGATAGGGCTTGTGGAAACACTGATGCTCTCGCTAACATGACTGGCCTTGGAAACTACTCCCGCAGGAACCCCAAACACAGGACAGTAAAATCTCACTGGGCGGTCAGACAGGAGAGCAGACCAGGCGAAGTTCAGCCAAAAAAAGACCTGCTCTTTCCTCGGGTTTCAGGTTCAGCGAGCGAGGACATGCAGGTGAAATTGTGGATTTCTCGTAAAACTTCCCATCTACTTGAATGCGTTTCATAATATATGCTAATGTCACCTGGGTGGCAGCCATGCTTGCACTTCCTGCCTATAAATATATGAGAGACAGATGACCAGGAACATGAGGACAGGAAGAGGTATTTTGTAGAGTTTGTGTTGGTCCTTCAGCGTACCTATTTTCCGCAGCCACTGCCTCGTAAAAGTTTTAACATACTTCCTCCAAAATGACATCATTTCATGGCCCATTGAAATGATGTCATCGCAACCTGTTGGAGAGAAAAGGTTTTGTTACATTGCGCTCCATCTCAAAAACCCGGGTACTGCAGCTGACTGTGCCATTTACAGAAACCCAGCAAAAATCCTCAAACTGATTTTCTCTTGTTTACACATGTCTGATTAGAACTGGACCGCATCATAATATTCCTGCAGATAGGAAACGCTGATGGCCTGAACTTACTATACGTCATTGTGAGTCAGTGTTTTGTTTAATATCAGCAGATGTTTTGAGTGAATCCTTTTTTGTGTCCGTGTGTTTCCTCTAGACGGAGGTCATGAAAGGAGCTCTGAAGGACCTGAATCTGAACCTTGTGGAGATGACTGATGAGAACGCCACACTGGATGGAGGAGACGTCCTTTTCACAGGTGGGCTCCACTGTCACCTCAGTCACATGATCACACCAATCAAATCTCATGAAGCCATCCTCCTGTGTTCGCTGCTCCACTGCAGGACCTGCATTTGTAGGTGTTTGGACTTAAAGGAGACATATTATGCCCCCTTTGTACAAGTTTAAGTACAAGTTCCCAGGTGTATTAAAGACATATCAGTGACATGCTTTGGTCAAAATACCCCAAGGATCACTCTATTTACTCTGAAATGGTGCTGCTACGATCTTGATTTTGCTCCAAATAAGATGGATGCCAACTATAGGAGATGGGTTAGCCAGGGTCTCTCCTCATATTGTACCTGGTTCAACCAGACAACACTGAAGAGCTTCCAGATGTTGAAAAGACTGCATGGTCTCAACAGTAGTGACTTTGTTAGATTTCTTCAGGTACGCCACGACCTAAACAGCACTATATTAACAAATAAAAAGGCGTTGGAAAACAGTTTATTAAAAGTGTTTATCAGTGCTTATAGGACAGATTCTATGCTTAAAGTCATCTCTAGGCTTTATAGAGGCCTGCAGGGAATAGAAATAGTGAATGCCACATAAAACAAAAATGGGACAGGGAAACCAACAACTGCCTTTCAGAAGATACCTGGCTTAAATACTGTGAATTTCAGTGGAAGATATCATGCTCAAACGTATGGAGATCTTTCGGCTGGAAGTGTCACATTAGGTATTTCATTACACCTGCTCAGCATGGCTACACACAGGATCTTCTAGCTTTTGGAGGCTGTGTCGTTCTCAGGAAGCCAATCACTACCATTTGTTTTGGGCCTGCCCAAAAATTAATATTTTCTGGCGCAAGGTTTATTCAGAACTAGTAACTATATTTGGAACTGACTACATTTAACTTGGACGAACTTCTTTTTGTACACTCAACTAATGTAAGCGTGAAAAATAAATATTTATGTGGAATACTGAGTCTGGCTGCTAGAGAAGCAATTACAAAGAAATAGCTCAAACCAGACATCCCATCTACTGTATAGATGAATAGTGTGATATTATTTACGATCTGTATGTAATGGAAAGAATCACTTTTTCAATGAGGCTCCAGCAATCCAAATTCAATGACATCTGGAAGCAATGGAAAATGTACATTTCCCTGAAACGCCCTTCCTTTGTTTAAGCTTTTTTTCTATATCAAGTTGTTCTTGATTGGTTAATTACTTTGCGGCAATATTGTGACAGGAAACACCCCATGTTCATGTTGTGTTACTTTGTAAAATGCTTTGTAAAAGGAAAAATAATGAATAAAAAAAAAAAAAAAGCTCTTTTCATCCCCAAAAAGCCCTGTTCAAACATCAGTGCCAGTCTCTTTTTCATCCTCTGATATCAAGTAAAAACAGCCCCTGCTAAACCTAAATTAACCCAAACCTAACCAGTTGGTTTCAGTGCCTGTCCCTTTAAATGCAAATGAACCACCACCCTTTCTACCGGTCCCAGGTAGGGGTGATATTATGCAAATTCGAGTCCTTGTTACATCACTGGAAGACAACTGAGGGATCAGCTCATAAAACCACAAGGATTTCAACCTCGGGAGGCTGCACATTACAGATTTTTTGTCAATTCTCACATTTTGGGGGCCAGAAGGCAAGACAAACACCCAAATATATGTTAAAGAGCCTTCAAAAAGTGATATTTCCATAATATGTCCCCTTTAAGTATGAAGGTTGATAAATCACTAGATCCAATTTCCTATCTGTTGGCAATGCAGCGTATCTGTGCAGGGGCTGGAGCCAATCCAGCTGACATACAGTTGGGCGAGGAGGGGGTGGCATACACCCTGAACAGGTCAACAGTCCATCACATGGCCGATATATAGAGACAAACGACTTCACACATTCACATTCACACCTACAGACAGTGTGCAGTTGCTAAATGGTCTCCAGTATTGTGCACTGCAGGCCTTTGAATGTGGGAGGAAGCCGGAGAACCCAGAGAACATGCAAAGTCCATACAAGAAAGGGATCGAACACATGATGTACTGTAATATTCTCATGACAGGGAAAAATGTAACTTCTTCAACCTGTTGCACACATCCATGGATTGAAATATAAAGGCGGTATTGCTGTGAGACAGGCTAACCATGGCTTTTACATTTAGCACCATGTTGTTTGGAAGATGGGAGCAGGAAAACATGACAGAATCTGGCGCCATGGGGGCTGTGACATTGTTATGAAATGCAGGTTCAGGTTCTATCTCCTGCGCTGCACTGGTGGCTTCAGCTTGTAATTGTTATTAAAATTTTAATTGTAGAGATAGAGATCTGAGTGTTCAAAACGCCCCTCGGTACGAATATCTTGGATGGATCTGAGAACGCGCTGATGACTCTGCTTTCCTCAGAGCTTGTTGAGTGTTGCCCTGCAAAAAAGATCAGTAGTTGCTTTCCATCATGTTTTCTCAAACACAAGTTCACAGTGTGATGGTAAATGAACATCACCTCCCACACAGTCAAGAGGAAACAAATATTAGTTTTACACGCCTGGATGCTTTCAGTTTGACTTGCCGTGCTGCATACTGAACACTGAGGACAACAGGCAGCCTGTTAAAAATACAAATCTTCCAGTAAGTCTCTGGTTGTCGCAAGCAGCTTAACACTTTGCAGGAGTCATCCATGTTTTTTTTCCAACTTGTTTAAATGTTTGATGTCAGAGATACTCTCTACGGCCTTAAACGAATACCGAGATGCTCAGGTTATTATTCAACAAAAAAAAAAGCTCAAATATTTCAAAGCAGTGACATGGTGTGCATGTTTCTGATTGGCTGGCTGGTATCTGTTAAAGTCATATAACAGGGTACTGTTGTGTTGTGGCATTCTTGAGCTCTGTCTCATCTGTTATTTTTGCATCTCAAGACATGCAATGTGTTATTTGTTGCATAACACACTTGGCATATGTCATTCTTGATTCAAAACATAGTAAGGGGTGGAGGGGTGGGGGTGGTGGGGCACTGGCTGACCACATATAAACTGGAGCTTTTACTGCAGTCCATTAAGAAACGTGTATTGAATTTAAGTACAAAAAATGAGTAAACAGGAAACGTCGGGGAACAGTGAGATAGCAGAGCCTGATCCTCCACAGTCACAGCTCACAGACAGTCGACTAAGTGAGCAGACGATTGCGTGTCTGTGTTTTGGGATCCTCCACACAAACATTCCTCTCGGCGGCCTCGATGACCCGGCCGCCGAGGCCCACTAAGCAGAATTTCCCCCCGAAAATAATCTCTGGCAGAAATGTTGTGTACAATATTGCATGGTCCAATCACATCAGCAGGACTCCAGGGCTCTCAACATGGGCCTCTTATTACTCTGGCATCAGGTAATAAAACTGATGAAGGCAGAGAAGCCAGAGCACGGTGGTCTTCATTAGCTCTTCTGTACATTCTGTTACAGCAGTGTGCTGTGCTAAAAAATGTGGGTCAGTGTCTTCTACACTGCGCAGGCCACAAGGAAAAAGCATAGTACACTTAATTGGGTTTCTAGACACTGGCTCTGTGCTCTCGTTCCTTCCAGCTGAAATCGGTTTCACATGGCAGGGCTAGAAACATTTCCTGTTGGCAGGGCCTCGGCTAACGGCTCATTTTGTAAAGGCTCAGCAGCTACATTAGGACCCCATCCCTGAGCTCAGTGTGCTGCAGCCTCGCCAGGCATTCAGGCCTCTGTCTGTTTGTGCCCCACCATACTGACCACAGTTGGCCTTTCTCACAGGCATGCATAAAGTACACACTGTGGTGACTGCAGTGTTCGGCTACTGTTGCTCCACAGGCTCCCTGGATTCAACATTTTTAGAGTCTCTTGCACTCACTGTTCCTTTCAAATATATCTTTCCATCTGTCTCATTTGGTCTTTATACAGATATTTGGATAATTTTGATTATTTGCACAGGTCGTGAGTTCTTCGTTGGCCTTTCCAAGCGGACCAATCAGAGAGGAGCAGAGATCCTAGCTGATGCTTTTAAGGTGAGTCTAGCGAAAGTAACATTACCTAGCTGATGGCAATTAAAGTGTTAGCAGCTCATTACACATCTGAAACACAAACTTAAACATGCATAAACTGATCGTCTCGGCCACATGGGGGCAAATTGAGCTGTAAATACAATGGCACCATATTATCACTTAACACTGGCGACATGGCAAATGTGTTAAGAGCCCATTTACAAGGCTTCTCCACAAGAGACACAAATGAGTGTGGTGAGATGAACCGAACAATAAAGCTATGGATCATAAAACCAAAACAATGAGCTGAAAGTAGAGCCAAGGGGAGCTGCGGAGTGATGGTTACCAAATGATAAACAGAATAAAAGGGAAAATAAGTGGACAGGCACCAAAAATGCACTTAAATTAACTCATTTATTTACAGAGCGTAAACAGAGGTGAGATGCGGATGTCATGGAGGTCAGTGGTATAAGTGAGTGTAGTGTATATGTGTGAATTGCAGCGAGTGGGTAAACACGATGAACACATGGCACATGGTGCGTCTCTGAGGCTGACACCACGGCGTCAGACGTTATAGTAGTTGGCAGCAGTTGTAGCCCCGCCCACCCATCACCTGTCCCTGCACGGGAGAAGCAAACAAGGCACAAGCTAACAGGTCAGAGGGCTGTCGTTGTCCTCTTTGAGCCACTGTGACCCACTGTGACCCACTCTTGATATAAAACTATTGATTAGAGCAGCTGGAGTGAAAACAGGAATTTGTCTTACTGTTTCTTTAAAGGAACACAAATACATTTGACAATATACACCCAGGTCAGCTCTAAAACTGTACAGTAAATACACTAGGTTTTTCATGGGGAATTCAGTCGAATCATAATGGAATTATATTGCAGTGAATTTAACCTGTTGTTCGGATCACTGCACAGTAATAGTATAAATGGAAACCTTGAGGCGGACTCCTGTGAAGACACAGTCACCACTCTGACTTGTTTAGTCTCTGAGCATCAGCCTGCTCTGAGTGATCAGGCATCACAAAAAAAGAGAGAGGAAGAGATAAATAGGTTATCAATCATAAAAGCTTTATGGCAGGAAGATAACAGCATCATCACTCCATTAATTTTGCTTTTTTCCCATTCTGTTCCACTTCAATTTCTGCCTCCAACCGTCTCTGTCTCACTCCACCCATCCTCTTTCTGTCCATTATATCCATCCTCCTCTGCCTCTGTCTCCTCCTTTATGTGTGTTCACTTTGCTCTGCTTGCCTGTGTGGACGTCTGACTTTCATGTCTGCATCGAGGCTACGCTGTGTAACCAACCAATTAACTGCACACAGACCGTTTCTATATTGCTGGAAACAACAAACAAACAAACATAGGGGAAGTTGGATCGATTGTTCACCTATTGACACAAAAATGAGGGTAACATGAACACTTGCACAATTAAAACAGGTCTGTTTCTACTCGAGTTATGTTGCACGACTGGAGCCGAGCACCCCAGCGATTATTGACGGATGCAGCTATAAAAGAATCCCAGTGGCAATTAGGCCTCAGCTGGCCTGGAGGCCTTTTTAATCAGCTATTGATGCAAACCTCTGCCACCTCTGTACACAGTAATTAAACAAGCAGTTGATGACACTGATTAAAACGGTGACTTGGGAGAGAAAACACCTCTCCCCTATGAAGGATTTCACAGACACTTTCTCTCCGTGGTGCGATTAATTACATCAACCTGTCTTCTCATCTCTGTCGCATTGACAGACTGTTCCCACTTAGAGGGAAAAGTGTTTTTCACTATCCTCATAATTTAAAGCAATTAGGCCTCGTTTGAACGACACTGTCATCTTCAGTTAATACCGTCGCTGCAGAAACTTAAATTGGATGATTTGACTCTGGGCTAATTTGTTTTGGAGAGTTTTTTTTTTTTCAGGTCTTAAAAATGTGATTTGCAGTTTAAGATTAAGAGCTGTCAAAACTAATTTTCTCTTCCTTTTCATTTGGATAAATTCAGTGTTATCTTTCTCATATTCAGAGGAACTCAAGCCAGGGGAAATGTTCCTTAATAACCAAGAACATGGCCACTGTAGTTTTTCCCATATTGCACCTTCCTCTCCCTTTAAATACCCCCCGTAGCCCAACTCTGCGGCTGAAATTCGTCCCAACAAGTGGACTATTTAATTCTCTGTGACCACAGTAACTCAGCTGCTTTAGGATTTGTCTTTTTAGCCTTGTCTAAAAATGTTTTTGTGACCCATTTTTTAAAAGATTTATGTCTTCATGAGGAACAAATGGGCTCGAGGCTTGAAAAACCGCGGGCGGGGGAGGGGCAGGGGGAAGCTGAAAGACAGACGGACTAATGCATTGTTGGTTTTGGTCTGATTTGTTGACAATATGAAAAATATTGATCGCCAGCCGCGTCGCCTTGAAATTAAATCCAACAGCAGCATGCGCGCGCGTGTGTGTATAAGCCTGCTTTGTGTCTCTTTTCAGCCTTTGTTAACGTCACTGATTTTGTATTTCAAATGATTTCACCATATTGTCTTTTCCAACTACTTTATGACTAATATAACTGCGCCGCGGCCTGACCTTGATAATCAAAACTGGGCCCAACGATCTCCACTCCCATATGACACACGCGTCCAAAGGAAATATTCGGGAAAAATATCCCAAACATCACTGAAATAACAGATTTGTTTCAGGGAGGATTTTAGGCATGCAGTCTACAAACAGAGTCACAGTGTGGGCCATGAAAACAGACTGATCCTATCTGTCTTGTTTACTGTTATTGTAATGTGGAGAAGTTTTATACTGTAGACTTTATGTGTATCGCTCTGAGAGACCATGACAAAAGAGTAAAGTTCAGAGTTGGGTCACGGCACCAAGAGTTCAGCACATTACGGTAACCTGAATGGTTTCATTGTAGTGCTTCCATCCTCCCCATCTGTATCTGATTTGAATTCCTCATTATGGATTCCTCTGTGTTTTCTGTTATCTTTGATAAGACGGGACTTAATGATGCGTCTCTGGCAAATGACACAAGGAAAAATCACTTGAGCGTCCACTATTGTTTGTTCCGTTTTTTATCAGATCGATTCCCTCTATCAATGTTGTTTTTTCCTTTCATTATCAAATTAAGGATCACTTTGTTGCCAGGTTTGTTTAGCACTCAACAACTGCGTACAGATGTTGCAGCCCCGTTTCTTTACAGCCCCTACAGAGGTCGCAGCAATTGGTGCTGATGCCGTTGATGGGATCAGTCTGCTCGGGAAGTAATCTCGAGGTTACACCACTTCGTTTCTGTTATAGCTAAAAGGTGTCGACCCCTAATTTGTACCAATGAGACAATAACATCGACACAGAAATCTAATGCACATCTGGGTTCATCCAAAGGGTCTTTTCCTGCCTGTGCAGTGCTGATGAAAAGCTACAGTCTCTCATTTTAATTGCTTGAAGGATTTATCTTGATAAGGAGAATGGTTTGACTCACATTTCTAATTTTACACAGAAACTTCCTGTTGATGGATAAGGAAAGAAGAAAGTCCAGATTACATAATCCCCAGTTGTCCTTCTGTATCTTCTAAACAAGTGCCAAGGAAAGAGTTCAGGAAAACATCAAGGATGAGGGAATTTACGTTTCTCACATGATAAGCCGCCAAGCGCTATTCTGTGTTTCAGTCACAATACCTATCTCAGTGAATCACACACGGCACTACAATGGAGCTAATCATGCCGTACAAACATCGACCGTAAAAGTGTTAACATACACTTGAATGGAAAATTGTACAATCGAGTGTAACGATGGAAAATGTACACAATACTTCATGTGGTTTTATGAACCTAGAGCTATAAAAACCCATTCAAAACATATTATGTGATTAAGAAAACACATGGACGTCAGTACAAGAAGTTATTTTCTTAGGCACAAACCAGAATTTATAGCCGCATAAATGTATTCGCATAGATTCAGGAAGGAAAGGTCCTGGAAAATAAGCTTAAAGCCTCATATCCTATCATAATTCAAATTATAGCTTGGTATCACCTCAAGGTTTATAGATCTCTGTAGGACACAACTCTGGCTGTAGCGATTCCCCAAAGACTTAGACTGTGTCACCAACCATGAGGCCCGAATCAAAAGCCTAATCAATCAGCTTCAAAGCAGGAAACTCTCCCCAGTCCAGTGAATCAAAATCAAAATAAAGTCGCCGGTAAAATAATGTTGTTTCGACAGGGTATGCTGTAATTCTTCAAATATGGACTCCAGGCTTTAATTCTTGAAACAAGGCGGCCTCCAGCTGACGTTTTAATGAAAGGGTCAGTCCAACATCAACTGTCGAAGGCTAAAGATAAATAAAACACTATAGGACCCTCTACAGTGCTGTGCAACTGATCCTCCACCAAAATGAACCATATACAGTGTCGGTGTAGTTGAACGCTGAAAAACATATTTTCTCAATCAGCTTCTCACTATGAGCCATGTGATTCGACATAAATCCAGAGGTTGAAAAGCTTCAGTCATTCAACATCGTTTGTGTTTTTCATTTTCTCTCTGGTTTGATGTGGAAAATGTGATGTCATTCAATCCCACGGACCAATCAGAGTTGAGAGACATTTCAAACAACAGTGTGACAGCAGTTGTTGTGTTGTTTGCTTGTGTTGCCATAACTGTCATCAAACCACTCCCACACAAACCTGATGCAGTCAGTTTTCTACTGGTAACTAAGGGTGTTTTTACATTCTTTAAAAAGAAAGAAAGAAGATGCTTTTTTTTAGTAATCATGACTATTATGTAGTTTTAGATAAGTGATAAAGGCGGCTTCACATTTCAGAGGTGGCTTAACCAGAGGCTGAGCTCAGGTCTTAAGAAAGCTGTTGAGTGGCAGTCTTCTGAAGTGAAACTATAAAACTTGAGCTTTTATAACACTTCTCATGACAACATTTGGTTTGCAACATCCTGCAGCCAGAGAAAGCCCCTCCAATCAGACTCCTACAAGTTGCTCTGTAATCTCCCATGAGCCCTCAGCTCAGTGACATCATCTTCCAGACACTCCTGCTGTTTCCGCCCCTGAGCTGCCCACTACTTTATTTTAAAGGCCACCCGAGGCCCCGTCTAATGATACTGCACAAACCATTACAGTGCTCTTTATTTATTTATATATTTATGTATTATATAAAAGACGATATGAGATGGTTTCACTCATACTAAGTGGAGCTGCGGTGCTTTGTTGTGACTGTGATTCACTGACAAAGGAAGACTTACACTTAGTCATCGTATCTATATATATAATCCAATGTAATGAGGTACAGTAGCCTATTATACTGTAAGTGCTACATTTTTTATGACTATTGTCTCATTAGGATTAAACTGCATGGATTCAGTTTCTATTATTTTTTCAACCACAAATGGGGAACCATTACATTTTACATTTATTTCAACTATTGATGTTATTTACCACATCGCTGGTTACTGCTTCTGCAATAAGATTGTTCTCCTCTTCTCTCCTCCAGGATAGAAGGGACATTAATTGAAATACATTTTTATTGCCTCTGTTCTGTCCTCATTAGTGTCCGGGCAGCGACAGCTGCCAAGGACACTATTGTATTTGCTGATATTCTTCTTCTTCTTCTTCTTCTTCTTCTTCTTCTTCTTCTTCTTCCGAGGAAGTCATACTTCCCATGGGCGAAAACTCACCAAACTTTGCACAAAGGTCCAGCCCCATGCCAGATTCACTCAACTCCAAGGACATGTGCCCCCCCCCTCCCAGGGGGGGCACAATAAGCGTTTAAAATTTAAAACTTTAAAAATCCCTACCAAGCCAACAGTAGATGCTACAGCTGTGAAACTTCACCACAATGTAGCCTAGATACTGCTGAAACTTTTGTCAACTTAAACTTATTACAAATTATGAAGTCCATCACTCTGTTTTTTTCAATAAGTGTAAAACTTTTAAAATGTATCTCCTCCTACAATTTTGGCTCAATTGTCACCAAACTTGCTCCAGATCATCTCCAGACTGTCCTCCACAAAACTTGTTTCTCGGATTTTTGATTAATCAAAAATTGAGCCTACAGTGCATGAAAACGTTTGACTGTAAACACTACTGTAAACATATACCATCAAATTCCTGCTAAATACATTTTCTATCTTTCTGAAAAAAATTGAGAATATTGTAGAGTCATGGTTGATGAAGTTTGGAAAATATCAGAATTTTATCTGAAAAACTGAATTTTCTAGAACATTTTGAATTCTGCTCTCATGGGATCAACTGCAGCCAATGTAAAGATGATGTTTTTAAACATCACATTTTCTCTTGAGAAGCAAAACATTTAAAATTACAAACAAATCACCAACATTTCCATGCTGTGTAGATGCAATTTATGTATTAACAGATTTTTGTTTAGA
This sequence comes from Decapterus maruadsi, assembly GCA_030347415.2. NCBI lineage: Eukaryota > Metazoa > Chordata > Actinopteri > Carangiformes > Carangidae > Decapterus > Decapterus maruadsi. The sequence goes on from CM064886.1 coordinate 28,448,146, forward strand.
TATTAGAATTTCTGACATTTTGACTATTTTTTAAATCTGCCTCACCAACAGCTGCCCGGGCGCTGACGTCTTGAGTGTATTTGAGAAGACACACACCATGTCTCACTACCAGATAATTAGCTCACTGAGTTAAGCGCTGGGCTGTGGTGTGAGGGGTTGTGGGATCAAAAGACCCAACATAGGTGACGACGACAATGACACATAAAAATGCCAGAATCCTCATGGTGACATCACAGCAAGTCTCTAAATTACAAAAGCAAACAGACTGGACCATGGTCTAAAGCTCACCACAACCTGAACGCTGCTCTCATGGGAACAACTGCAGTCAATCCACGAGCGACACTTTTAAACATCAGCTTTTCTCTTATGAAGCAAAACAAATCACCAACATGTCCGTTGTCTAGATACAATTTATGTATTATCAGATTTTTTTGTTTAGATATTAGAATTTCTGACATTTTGACCTTTTCTGAAATCTGCCTCCACAACAGCTGCCCGGACGCTGACTCTATGAGTGTATTTGAGAAGACACACACCATGTCTTACTTCCAGATAATTAGCTCAGTGAGTTAAGTGTTGGTTTGTGGTTCCAGACGATGTGAGTTCGATCCCCAGTTCGGGTGATAAGTATATTACATCAATATACCAGATAGTCTTTGAACAAAATCTTAGACTCATAGCAGATGATGTTTGACACAAACATCAGAATTTTACCTCAGAAACGTTGCCAGTGAATGGTTTACTTAATTTGTGAAGCCACCTTGGCACTGCCACTTGACAATTAGCTCAGTGTGATAGACAACTGTCTTTGATTCCAGAGGTTGCGGGTTCAATCCCCAGCTTGTGCAGAAATGAACATTCCAAGGTCAATTAACCTGTCTTCCTGTTTCTTGTGCAAAATTTGCCCGGACACGACCCATTGCTGCGCAGCAGCTATAATTAAACTTATTGTTATATACTGCGTTTTTCCTTAACCTGATTGAACTGTGTTTTGCAGGACTATGCTGTGTCTACTGTGCCTGTGCTGGAGGGGCTGCACCTGAAAAGCTTCTGCAGCATGGGGGGACCAGGGCTTATAGTCATCGGGTCCAGTGAACCGGCACAGAAAGCCCTCAAGGTACGGAGCCTGTGTGTGTGTGTGTGTGTACAGTAGGAAGCAGAGTCCTATTAATATGATACGATCCATTCTTATGAATGTGATACCTCAGGAATACCTGCAGGGAATTTCCTTACTTTCGGCACAAATGTTCATTTGACTCCAAGGTTGAACTGATTCAGATTTGGTTGTCAGAGCTCAAAAGTCAAGGTGACTGTGACCTTGCAAAACACAACACACACTCTTATTTATAAGGTAATTGTGACACGATCCCACATGAATTATTTTACATGATAAAATGATGAAGTGATGACATCTTATATCCAAAAGGTCAAAGGTCAGCATCAGCGTGACCTCAAAAGTTTTTGCAAATCTGTTTGCATAGAGATGGATGTAAACTGCAAGTTGACTGGTTGGCAGAGCCAAACAACCGGAGGCGGTAGCTGTAGTTTTTTTTTTTTTTTTTTCTTGGCTCAATCTAGTTGGTATGAACCTCTTTTTTTTCCTCTCATTCTGCAAAGTATTCAGCAAGAATAACACTACAAGACAGGACATCACACATGTTGATTCAGAACAGACTCCCTTACTTACAGCCTGATGGCTGCTTCCCTCTGTAAGCACATTGAAACCACCTGTCACCTTAATCCTTCCTCATTAATTCATATTCTCAGCTAATCTGTGGGGATTGCCCCTGGCTCTCACACTCCAGCTTCAATTACAAAGGTATTGTCCCTCTATTAAACAGCTTGAGCTCATTTCGCTCCAAAGGCTTCTGAATCGATCAGACTTTGTTGCATCAATGGAAACCCAAGGGATGCTTCAGGACGACATGAAGCAGAGACAGTTTCACTCCCTGACTGAGGAAGATTGTCTCACAAAGAGGGGTCATAAATCTCGGCCCATCCCTCTGATGGAATTATTAAAATCCACAAACATCAATACGTGAGGCAGCATGTGAACCTTTTTTTTAATGATACACATGCAGTACATCTAATTACATAAGTATGAAGAATTAGACACACAAGCGCATACACCCTTGGCTTTGACAGATCCTCGCTGGCACGGCTCCTCACTTGCCTCCTAGTGTGATATCTCCCCCTACTGGCTAAGTGTGGCTTAGATGTCAAGCAAAAAAAAAAAAAAATCACCTAGTGAGTCTCAGGGGCAATTAAAACCAAACCATCAGACAGCACTTCCTAATGAGGCAACGCACTTGAGAGAAACACAGGGTCAGATTTGTTAGGTTGTGATTGCATTTGCACTGCTGAAGCGCACACACGAAGAACTCCAACAATACATTCATAAACATATGTGCTAATTAATTTTATATCCCAGCATTGACTCGTTAAGATTCCTGCCTGTTTGATCACCCCAGTAATTAGCTATTGGAGCGAGGAGTGGCCGTTAGCGAGACTTAATGACAGACTGCTCGCTTCCTAATTACAGCTTACGTCACCCTCCTCTCTTGCAGCAATTAGCTCCTGTTTTAAAGGGACTTTTAACAACCCTGGATTTGTAATTAGGTAATGTTCTCTTTGTGGGGGGAGTGAGATCTTATGAATGCCGTTCTAATGAATTCAGCTTTGGATGTGGATGCAGCTCTTATGTATACCCTCAAACAAAGACACTTTGTGCAAATCAGCCTGACTAATTCTGTTTATCTTAATGAACTGAGTTTTGCAGCTGTAAGATATTCACTGAGACCAGAGCAGGATGTGATCTGATTCTCAACTGGGTTTAGTCACGTGGGTTCATTTTAATTCATGAAAAAGTGTAGATCTATAATGTATCTCACTGGCGCCTGCTCTATCAGGGCTGTGCATTTTTAATCTGCTTTTACTCTGACTGTTTCCCTTCAACAATCAGCATATTTATATCCGTAGACCAGGTGTAGTCTCCTCACTGTGTTTAGTCCCTCCCCCCTCCTCATGCGATGAGAATACACACTGACCTTAGGGATTTCGTCATCCATCTGCCACTGTCGCTGCCAAGCCTCTGTCATGAAGTCATCATCCCCAAATATCTGCCTGTGTCAGTGAATGCAGCAGCACCCACTCCCTGTTCCCTCGCACTCTACACCCTCGCTACGTTACCGTTCACTGAGCCCTCTTTGATTCATGAGGTCATTACACTCAACCGGTCAGCATTTGATCTTCACCTCAAGGTTGTTTACACGCTCGAGTTTTACAGATAACGAGGTGACAACAGTGAAGGTCATAAATGTATGATGACCAAATCCTGACTATAAGCAAACCACATATACACACACTACTAATAAGATACCAGATACTCTGCATTAATGATGATAAATCTGATGACTTAGCATGTACGTCTTCATACCAGGGAACGTGCCATGTATGGCTTTGGAGCATCAGGTGTCTCTGCCTGTAATGTCAGACTGAGGCTGTGAGTCAGCTGCAGTGTTGAAGAGCAGCAGCTGATACCACACGTTACCTCACACAAGGTCCATACTACATACTGTACTAATTCTATTCGCACTAATCGGAAAAGCTACTGTTTAAGTCATTAGCATTGAAACATATTAACATACTTTTCATGCTGTCCGTGTAGTATAAAGATATGTGAGGTCAAATGTCAGAATATGCCGGTGGGACATCACAGGTTATATTCCCCAAATATAAATCAAGCTGTTTTCTCAAAAGTATCATGTTTTTTGTTGTTGTCTTCCAAGATTTTTGGTTGTTGTTGTTGTTGTTTTTACCACCACCCACAACACGTTAGCGTGATCTGTTATCATGCTAACATTTGCTAAAGCCATCAGCCAAGCAGGCAAGTCTGCTCTGAAACAACAAACACTGTCCTGTCGTGTGTATGTGTGTATGTGCGTGTGTGTTGGACAGCTGAGAGAATGAATTTTTGAGGTTAGAGATCATATTATTAGACCACATCCAAACTGCGGCATAAATATTTGTGATGAATCGCATCTTAATCCATCCATTAGTTGAGATATTTAACAAAAAATCCAAAAGAAAAATCCATCATACTGCTACAGAGGCAAAAAAACAACAAAAAAACTGATGACTTTTACAGTTTGAATTATCAGGAACAGATCCATATATGGCCGACGAACGCTTGGTTTCCTTGCCAGTGATGTTATCATTGAGTCACTGAGTCAGCTGCAGAGTCAGACAGCAGCTGATAATATTTCATAGTTTATCCAAAGTGCAGGACAAATGTGAATTTTGTTTTTAGGGAAGTGTTCAGAAATATGTTATCTTAGTATTATCAGAGATGTACTGTGTCCTCCGCTCCCCTCCCTTTCCTTCCCGTTCACGTCAGCTGCACATCAGACACCTCAGGGTGCAACCGTAAACACTCCATATAGGCCAATAATATATCCAGGGTGAGAGAGTGTCAAGGAACTATAACAAACTGTTGTTGTACATCAACAGGAAACAATTTCAGTCTCATTTCCCGAACGGATTTGGAAGCAGCCCTGAGAAGGATTCGTCACGTATCTGTTGCTGTTGCTCATCAGTGACAAAATTGTAAAAGTTTTAAAGGCTCTTGGAAGAATTTGTCCGATGCGCGTTGTAAATACTCAAAAATCCAGGTTATGCAACTACGCAGGGGACAGCATCAGCTCCAGTAAATTGTCTGAATATTTTTTTTGTTAACTTAAGCTTGTCATTGCCCAGGGTGGTGATGTTGGTAGGGCGGTGGGGGTTTATTACCTTCCAGTAAACATTTTGTTTTAGCAGCTCTGACTAAGCACATTCTGCTGCCCAGTTACCACTCTGTGAATTAACTGGACCTCAGCCACTGTCCAGAGGCAAGACGCCGCTAATTTGCTGTAGCTTTATGCTTGGCCATGAGCCAGGAGGTCCTACTACAATACTGTATGTAAAGAACAGAATTCTCCTTTGTTTCTTTTGTTCTTAAACACAGAAAAAGATGCATGAATCTAAATAAGGTACAGTCACTGACGGTAGCCAGGCAAACTCATGTTCACAGGAGCTGCTGGAAATCTCATGTAATTATTCAAAAACAGGCAGTGACTGATATAAACTTACCTTTTGAGGTTGTTGTTTTTTTTACTTCTGTAGCCTGAGGCTTGAACAAATTAAAACTTAAGTAACACAAATGAATAATCTGGCTTTATATTGACTGGTTGGGACAGAGAACCCAGTGTTCCATGAGTCAGGTGAATTTTCTAAGGATTTAATTGCATTTCATGGATCAGAACTTTACACGAAGCACGATGAAATCTTGCTGTAGGACATTTTCCTTACACCCCCTCAAATAGTTTTTTTTCCCCCCCTGTGTTTTTACTAAGAAAATGAGATGTTTTAGAGACACAGAGTAAAGCAGGAACAACTGTGATCTTTGGTGGAGTCAACGTTTATTCTAATCTCTACCACTCTTAATCCCCCTGTGTGTGAGAGACAGTGTTGGCGGTCACGCACATGGACAGTGTTTTCATTTAGGGCTGCTGCAATCACGTAACACACCCACAAGTGACCTGGGAATGTGTCTGGTCTGGTTACACACACACACGCACGCACACACACACACACACACATTGACACACACAATGCTCGTACTCCACCCTGCAGCCCCTGCGCTCAGAAACGGCAACGTCAGCTCCTATAAAGTTGATCTGATAGATTTTTGCATTGTCAGTAATTTGTAGAGCTTTGTTCCTTTTATAGTTATTTGTCATTTGTAAATCAAAAGCGAGTTCATTCCATCAGATGTACAAACATATGAGTCACCACAACAATCTGAATTGACTTCTTCAGACTTTGTTTTTGACTTTATAGCTCTAATACTGCAATGCTCTTTGCACTGCACTTCCCAGAGTTCACTGGTCCCTGTAAGGGAACAGGTCCAGTCCTTAGGCTGTGACAGATTTTTCCCTTTTTAATTTAATGATGGGATTTACTGTTCACACTAACTACACAATTGTTCGTCTATTTATTCCCACCAAGCATAGTTATTACTGCCAGAAACATTAAATGTGTCACTTCCTGTGTGCTGGATAGATTTCTTTTTTCCCAGGAAAGCCCAAGCAGAGCCCTGAGAGCAGCACTTTTGCTGTTGGTAATAATAGCCCGCTATTTATGTGACAATAACTCGTGTTTTTCAAGGTGCAAGGATTGTGAGTGTGTGTTTACCTCATTATACCAGTCGTATAATGCAAAGCGATCCATATTTCTACATCAGTGACACAACAAAGAAGCCGTTTCCATCTCAGTGAGCACGCTGGTCTTCCCTGTTTCAGCAGACGTAGTTAGTGGGAAGCGAAATGAAAACATCTTCAGCCACAAAGCCCATTGTGTTCACAAGCCACACACTGTCCTCCCACACGTCTAGTTGTATGTCATCACTTTCCATCACCGCCACTCCTCTAAAGCTACATGTGCGTCAGGCTGACGTCATACATTCTGGATGCAGAGTTGATGCTAAAGTCACATCTGATGTCCAATCTGTACATTTGCACATTTTCTTTTCCTGTCATTTAAAATTTCAATAACAACTTTATTTGATTGGTAATCTAAAGCAAATGATCCACTTAATCTGCAACGGTAAAAGGTGAGAGAAAGACGAGCAACAGAGAAGCACCAAATAATAATAACAATACAGACAGGACGACCCCCATATCAGGTAGAAATCTCACTCCTCAAAATATCTGTGACTGTTGATGCCTTGGATTTTTTCTTTCTTTCTTTTTTTTTAAAGTCGCTCTCCACCTCCCCTCCTTGTCTCTGAGGTATCCGTCCGCAGATGTTCAGCTCATAAACATTAAGAGGCACCTGCCTCTCCTCTGGTCATAACATCCTCACCCCCCCGACTTCCACTTGGCAACACGGGCGTCTTCTCAGCCGCTCTCCCCCCACCGCCCGTCCCACCTTCCACTCTTTCAGATTACATAAATAACATGACATCTGCTGAGAAAGAATGTCTGTCTGCTCCTGTGTTCTCCATTAAGACCCCCCAGGCCCCGAGAGTGGTTTTGGCCGCAGCAGAGAGACGTGGTGCTGTGCTCGGGACTGTGGCCTTTTTCCTCAGACTCAAAAGTGTCTGATAGTCTGAATGAGTGTTTTCTGTCTGTCTGTCTGTCTGACTGTCTGAAAGCCCTGCGGACTCTCACCGGCTGCGTTACCTCATTGTCTATTCTCTGTCTGTCTGTTATCTTTGTGTGCAGATCATGCAGCAGATGAGCGACCATCGCTATGACAAGCTGACGGTGCCCGATGACCTCGCTGCCAACTGCGTCTACATGAATCTGCCTAATAAGGGACATGTGCTCATGCACTGCACGCCAGATGAGTATCCAGAGAGTGCTAAGGTAACGGCCCGCTTCTTTCACACCCATAGACGGTAACTGTGTCTCACAACCACACACACACAGAGTCCCACATTCATTTACAATCCTGTGGTTGCACCTTTGGGAGGAAGAAACGCAGTCAGGGCAGCCAGGCTGGTTTAGCGGCTCAGATTTACAGAGCAGTGGCCTTTGTTGCCTTTCATCCTGTCCAGACCTGGGAGAAAAACAACTGGCCGGAGAGGGAAACCCTGCACAAGCTGCATGGTTGTTTTACACAGACCACTGCAGGTTAACCACAGCCAGGGCTGGTTTCTGACAAAGGACCCTGCAGTTTGATGTGAAGTGGCCTTTTGTGGACCAGGCTCAGGCTGCAGAATGCCAGACAGACACGTTGAGGTCTAAAGGAAAAACATATTATTAGCTCTTTTTTTTTTCTTCTCTGAACTTGAGTTAATCATCAAAATAGTTCTTCAAGCTGCTACAACTGAAGTCTGTGCATCAACAATGGGTCAAGTGTCTACATGTCTGTGGAAGCAGCTCACACAGGCTCTGCAGTTTAACTTCTTTAAACTCATTGTTTGTGAAGTGTCGGCAACTTTTACTGTTACGGTTATTTCCTGCCACTATAATCAATATAATAATACTGATAATGATATCTAATGAGATAATAACTCCACTGTACCTGCTGGGCAGATAAACAAAGCAATCAGCCGCAGTAGCTGGTGAACACAGTGAAGCATTTACCAGCAGATATTTCCCTCAGGAGTTGTTGGGAGAGCAGACCACATGCTAACACCTTGTAATGTTGCTGTCTCTCTCTGCAGGAAGTGTAAATAAGCCACTGACTGCAAACATGTTTGCTTCATTAACGTCAAAAGTAGAAGAAAAAAAACAGTATGTCGGTGTAGTGATTACAGTTTGTTGTGGTTCCTTGAAGATGCCTTAAGTACCGTTGATAGTTGTATTCACAAAAATAAACAAATTATTTCATCCTTAATATGACAGAAAATTACAAAATTATAATTGATGCATCTTGTTTCAGTATCTCTTTTAACGGTTTTATTTGTATCCGTGTTGCCTAGCGATTTAAAATAAAGGCAAAGTACCAAAAATGTATCTGTAAAGAGAGATACTTTTCTGAGTGATAATCCAGATGAGGTTAATATGTTTTTGTACTGATGATTGTCGAGCTGGCTCCTGTTTCAGGAGCTCATCAAGGAAACCTCTGGAGAAATGTGTGAGGATCAAACTCATTTCAGAGAGAGGCTGAAGAGTTTCCCTGGGCGTCTTCTGAAGAGAGCCCGTCTAGAAGCCTGCATTCATGTTAAACTAGATGAAAACCATAGGCTTTCATACAGTGACCTACTTGAAAACACCTACGAGAGATGTTCCTTTCACTCGTGGCACTTAAATATCATTTTCTAGCAGTAGCTCAACGTGAATGATATGTTATTGTCTCACTCCGTCTGTGGGGTTTGGGAAAGGCTGAGCAGGAGCCGTGTTATTTAGATGCTTTGGGGTCACTTCACATTACAAGGATCCTTCACAAGGATTCTCACAGGATCAAACCCAACATCCTGCAATCTGCAGAGACAGTGCCCAGACCTCAAAATGTACTCTGTGGTTAAAACCCCAACCTCCGCAGCTATTTTTAGAAGGAAGAATTCACAAAATTATGCGTCTTTGGACTCTCATCCATAGCGAAGGCTCCGTTTTTTCCAGGAAGATTAACTGTAGGAATTTAACTCTAGCATAATAAAATCTATTTGTGTACCTCCTGCTTCCTGCGTTGATAGCACCTTTTAACGGACCATTTGGAGCAATATTTGAGAAATGTGCATTTTCCTCCGTGATCCAGTTTCCCTTTATACCGTTCAAACCCACCAAGAAACTGGACTGCAACCCAGTTTTGGTCCCAAACTGGTGTTTAAGAAGCTAAAATAGCAGGGATAGTTTTATCAGCGTTTACTCTGGTGCCTTGTTGTACAGTAGGTCCTCAGTTGTCTCGCGTTTTCCCAAGGGAACTTGTTGCTTGTTCCCCTTCAATGAGATGTGGAGATTTTCTCAGCACAATCGCCGAGACGTTCTGAAAGTCTTGTGCTGCTTTCTAACTCTAAACATTGTCTGTCCTAATCTCCGGTCTATTTTTAGTTTCGCTCATGAAGTTACATAAGAGTTCCACATTAACAAAGGCAGGGGGTCATGAGAGAGGATTGGTGGGGTCGGAGGGGGCGGAGACGGGGGCATCTTTAATGGTTAGCTGTGGCGACGGCTCTGGAAGGGCTCGGTGTAGAGATAAAGAAAATGAGCTAGACAAAAGGCCCAGTGAAATATAGCAGCTTCTGCTGTGGGGGACCATGCCACCCCCCACCCCAACCCCACATATAAATCTCAACCGCAGTAATGAGAACTCGGCTGGAAACGATCAAAAAAAGAGACACTTCGGAGACGCAGATGCTATAAACAGCAGGGGGATTTACTGGTGTTTTTTTGGAGGGGCGGGGGTTATTCAAAAGCACAACAACTGACCCCTCTGATCATGTGGTCCAGATAGAAGGGATTCTGGACAGCGTTCGATTTGTTTGTCCTCCAGTTTCAGATTGAAAATGCCATGAAGTTGACATTTCACCGGACAGATTGCCATGACGCTGGATTCACACACAGTCATGGAGCCCAGACGATGAGGGAGACATCCTCACTACTGGATTGATTGCCATGACATTTGCTGCAAACATTTGTGTTTCCCCTCCCACGGTTAACTGTAATAACTTCACTGATCCCCCTAAGTTCAACTAGTGACATCATCAGATCACAGTTTGTTTGTCTAAGGCTTAAGTTTGTGACCAAATATCTGCAAAAACAAATGACATCACATCAGCTTTAGCTACACTTTCTGTCGATGTGCAACATCCCCTGTTGCATTAGCATTGTCATTGCAAGCATGTTAATATGTTGACATTAGCATTTAGCTCACAGCACTGCTAAGCCTGAGTGCAGCCTCATAGAGCTGCTGGCAGGGCCACGCACTCCTTTCCTGTCTGTCATGAGCACTTACACGTGCAGTTGTTTCAGTATGATGATGTTACCAATTTCAATGAGGCAATTATGTAAAAACGATATGGAAATACTCATTAACGGTGTATTCCTCGGTGGTATAATGGGGTTACATGAGAGGATGATGGTGCAGAGCTAATGTTCAAATTATTTAAAGAGGGCCCTGACCTGTACTGCTGCCCACATTACACATAATGGCTTGGGTCGAGAAGAATCAGGAGTTATAAGGCACGGCTGTGGTTTTTAACATGGCATCTGACTCACCAGAGGCTTCATCAGCTATATTGCATCATGAGATAAGAATTTGTTTAGTTGGTCCCTCTGGCTGTGCCGCAAGGCCTCGCTCAGTATCACAGCAGGGTTGAAATGAGAGTTTAAAGAGAAAAATATCCTGGTTTGGACGTCTGGTAGGAAAACACTGGTTTTCTTCTGGAAAATGTCCACAGGGTGACACACTACTTTACGAGGGTCTTTGGAGGATGTCGTAATAGTTCTCACTCCCATCTTTTTTATATTTTGCCGCGAGAGCAGGAGACCTTACTGAATGCTTGTTCTCCTACTTCACATTTTGTTTCTCTCTGCAGGGCTTTTATATCAACACAATATTTTCGAGTTGACAAATAAACACAAGTGTTGCATAAGTCCTGCCTGACAGTTTCCCTGCTGCCTGCTAAGCTGTGCCTTTAGCCCTTTTTCTGAAGAACCGTCTGCAGCGCCGTGCTGGTCAATACCTGGAGCGCTGCCTCATAGATCTGGTGCATGAGGGCAGAGCAGAGCAGGGACGGCTGTTGCCATGACAACGTTTATTTTGTATTTGGTTATTTCTTTGACATGAAGAGCGAGACTCTCGATTCCCCCAAATGTAGCAACTAAAAAACATGTTTTTCCAGTGATATTTGGCCTAAACGTTGATAATCCATTGACTTTCAGCTGACATGAGTTTGTAATAAGCGACAGTAATTTCTAAACATAACAACCTAAAAAGGCGGGACAAGTCAGTTTTTCCACTGACGGCCTTGTTTGTGCGTCCCGCAGGTGTTCGAGAAGTTGAAGGACCACATGCTGATCCCCGTGTCCAACATGGAGAAGGTCAAAGTGGATGGAGCCCTCACATGCTGCTCTGTGCTCATCAACAAGAAGGGCAACATCTGAGCACGCCCTGCAGGGGGGTGGGGTGGGAGGGGTAGGGGGACGGGGTGGGGTGGGGTGGGGTGGGGTGTCTCAGTGCACGGTAACTAGGCAGAGCTTGTGTCCAATCACCAAGGATCTTGAGGTTTAACTAAACTATCTTGGTACTTAGAAGAGGGAGAAGTTTAGGGCGAGTTTGTTGATGCTGAGGGACAAAGAAAACATCACTTTTTACCCCCCAAAAAACACTCAAATCACATTAAAAGGTTTTACAGTGTGCCAGCAGTTCAGCTGGCACAACACACAGTTAGTTACAGGTTTTCTATGTCTCTTTAAGAGTTAGACTCGAGCATTAAAATGAGTTATTTTGTTCTTAATTTGGATTTATTCTAACATTTTCTATACAAAGCTGAATACAAAGCAACTGACCCATGTTAAACCATATGTTCCTAATGGTATTTGTTCTTATCTGCAGATAATTACAGTATTATTCTAGTTAACTACAAATATTATTCTAATTAACTAATGATCCCTGCAGCCCCCAGCTTGTCTATGTGTTGTCCACTCCTCGCACTGGACCAAGAAAACCACATGGATCTGTTTGAGGAATACTCTGGGTGGCCATTGAAAAGTCTTACCAGTGTTGCCCTGCAGATAACTAACAGGCATCAACAGTGAAAAAAATGTATACAGTTGGTTTCTACTGTTTACACACGCCCGTTTTAACTGTGATTTTTCTTTTTTTTTCTTTTGGTGTATTTGGTTATGTAATTCAAATGGGACTCATTTTTCAAGAACTGCATTTTGGGTCACGATGGAGGATGAAAGAAACGAATCCCGCTCCTGCTGTAAGATGAAAAAACCTAAATGTCGCTGTTGATCATTAGCAGCTCTTTAAGCTCGTTTGTTCAATTTCCTGTTGTTTTTCAAAAGTTGGTGCTGTGGTACAGTCCTGTTGTTTCAAAGCCACTAACAAAACCACTGTGTATTTTTTTAGAAAGGATGAGTTGATTTCTTATTCTAAAAAAAAAAAAAATGCAGTTCTTGAAGTTCCTGCTTTTTTTTTGTTTTAATATGATTTTGTGATCGATATTGAAAGCGTTGCCATTGAGACCTGAGGTGCTCTTACCTTTCATGACTATTGCTTACTCATCGCTGCCATTGATTGTAGAGAGAGAGCACTGGAGACTTGTTGACTGATCCTTAACACTTGCCACCAGCTAAGCGAAGCTCACAGTAGCCTGTTCATTTCCTCTACTAGAACCATCTGTGACCGTTTTGCTGCAGCACTTTTTTTTTTTTGCTTCCCTCCTGGTAAACATTTCTTATTTGTGGAAGATGCAGACTTAATCACCTGTACTGTGCCAACCCTGCAGAGGACAGATATGAGCTGCCTGTGCTGGAAATGGATGTTTTCATTATTATAAGATGAACTAAGCTCTTCATTTATTCCAACATAACACCTCTTATCCTTTTTCTTTTTTAATGTGCAATGCGTGTATGGAAAAATCTGTGACTTTTTGGTCCTGCTGAATGAATCTGAAGGCCCTGTAGTTTTCTCACATCATTGGTTCTGCCTGTGTTGTCGATTACACTGGTTCTCTCTTTTTTTTTTTTGCTACAAAACTGACTTGAAGCATGCTGTGAAACTGATGTCAGCTCCACTAAATCTAATAGCACCAAATGTGAGTGCAGTGAGAGAGTTTGCACTCAGCATGCAGAACAAGCTAACTTGCCCTGTTGGTGTGTTTCCATGTGTGTCCACGATGGAAGCTGCCAGCAGGCGTTTAAAAGGCTGTCGATTAGCGCTGCTGTGGCCTTGTCTCCGTTGTTGCTTAATTCGAGTGTTAGGCCTGTAGATATGACATCACAGTCCATGTGTACTGTAAATACACTAAAAGACTGTACGTTAAAGCCCGACACATTTGAAACTATGTTTTTTCTCATAGTGATTGTAAGTGAAAGTTGAGGAAATGACATCAGGAGGTGAGTCAACCTCCCTCCATAGACATTTGCGTATGGGCAAGTGGGCAGTGATGAAACATGGAAAGAATTCCTGTTGGGAGGAGAGGCTTGTACGCCAGTAAACACTGACTCTCTTAAACTTCTCTGTCTCTCTCTTGACTGTCTTACTCTCAACATTCGCTTTCTCCCACACTCTGCTATTGCCTCATACACGATTCTGGGCTAATTTATGGCCATGATATCATACAGTTTGGCAAAACACTGTAGATGTGATGGTCTGCCATTAAAGTGTGACACTAGTAGTATATTTTACAGAGGGTGGCTCACTGGATGCAGGGTGATAGCATAGTTGCAAAGCATCCAGTTGTGACTCTCATGCAGTTACTACAGAAAGCTGAGCCAGTCATACACTGTCTGATCACATGGCAGCCATTTGGTTTTTACATTGTCATCAACTCGCACATTTCTCACCTCCACTGACTCTACAGCTCTGTAACCTTTTCCTACTGCTGATTTAAAATCAAATTAACGTTTAATACATTCTTGGTTCTTGGCTGGCGAGGCTGCATGTGAGTAACTGCTCGTGACTTTGTTGAAGGTTCGTGTTTATCCTCTTACTAATCCTCCTTTCTCATCCCAGTAGTCATGATGTTGTGATTGCCCGTGTTTCAACTCAGGTCTCTTGGTTTTCATTCAAGTTGTGAGTCATAATTATTTGACACATGTTAAATTGATCCTTTCATCTACTTTGTGTAATAAATTAACATCTAGCATTCAGCTGTGTTGAACTTTTTAATTGAGGTTAAAGTTATCCCTGAGGTGGTGTGGAGGTTAACTTCAGATTACTCATCATGGGTGCATGTTTTTACATTTCTCAATTTGTTTAACAGCCTTTGACAAGGTTAGTAAGATCGTAAGGTTTCTCCAGGTGTGATGATACAAACCTGAACATGGACACAATCCAACTGTTGTCTCATTGGTGTAAGTTAGGGCTCTCATCTCTGTCTGTTGATTATCTGCTGCCACCTACTGACACAAAGATGCAAAATCTACAAAAACAGGGTTTATATCCAGGTGCACGTAACAGTGCTGTTCAGCAGGTTTGGCGTTGTTGAAAAGCTCACGCATGTCCAATGTTATGGTTTTGAAGTGCACATAATAAGGAAGTTCAGATGTTTGACTTTAAAGAAAGTGCAACTGGAAGAAATTTGGTTTTATTATTTATTGCCAAAAATACAAAACATCTGAGTTATAATGTAACATAATGAAAAAAACACACTTATTTCAGTTGCTGTTTGGAAAGAAATGATAAGATAGGAAAGGTTCAGTAGAAAAAAAATGCTACATATCATGTACTTTAGCCCCCTCTGGTGGGTTTCTGAGGAACATTTGAAACTTCAAACTTCAAAAATCCACAAATGATACTGTACATACAATATAAATGAGTTACAGAGTAACAACAAACAACGTCTACTGTAAAAATCTTCCCTGTTCTTTTTCTTCCTATGTAAATCAGGTAGAATAGTAATAACATATACATTTACACTTTTTTATATAAAGTGTAGGAACAGTAATTAGTAATGTTTGAATACGGTAACTGATGACTGGTCAAACTATACAAGACAGTCCTCCATAAACAAATAGAGATATTTACTTCTTCTCTACTTTTTACTCTAGTAGTCACAAAGACAAAGCAGCCCAGATAAAAATAAAAGTAATACATTATACCCTACACGTCTTTGATAACAATTGCATCAAAAGCTTGAACGGTAAAAAAAAAAGTATAGACAGGTATAGATGTATACATACACTGTATAATATACAAGATGGGAGATCAATGACTGTTAATCTTACACTAGTTGTCTGGTAACTCGCATCCTATTGGTAACATGTCTTTTGTTTAAAAGGGGGCATTATTAATTATTAAATCATTGTGCGTTTTTTATTTCTATAGAATCCTTGAACACAGCTGGCGCTGATGCAGTAACCTTGGATGTATAGCCCTGTATCACCCTGTGGCCTGTTTGGTTTAATGTGCATTTAGCTGCTGGGTAAATTAGTATAGAGGTTGCCTGGTCCCCTTGCAGGAGTGACCTTATAGTCAAACCTGTCTGCAGCCTCTACCAGAGGGACGTAGGTATGGTTCAGAAAATCTTTGCCCAAGCACGGTGGGACACACACTGAGCCGTCAGTGCAGGAACACTGACATGTTTGGAGAAGACCATCTCCCAACCCTGGGACTGCTTTCTCTCCAACCTTCTCATACATGTACTTGTTTCCTTTTGGGCAATTAATGACACTATCTTTGCTCAGAGTCACATAGTCGGGAAAGACCTGGGTCTCCAGGCTGCCATCTACCTGTTCTCCACTGGAGAGGCTTCCCACTGGTGAAATGAGCTGTGTGGATTCCTCTGATGGCTTCCCCAGCCCTGAAACCTCGTCCTCAGACATTATCTCCACCACAGAGGCAGTGGTTTCCTCAGGGCACTGCTTGGTTGTGACTGGAGGGTCCTGTAGAGTGATGAGAATATAGTTTCATTTTGATAAACGCAACTGACAGTGAGCAAAATTATTCTGTATCACTCTCAGTTTATCATTTGTGTTCTTGTTGGTGTTTTATCTCTGTCTACACCAACATAACTAAATTCTGCTTAAATTATTCCAATGTAATGGTGCATGTATCATACATTATTTGAGTAATTTACCCATTTCTGCCAGTTGATATCTGTCAAAAAGCCTTGTAGGACTTTGTCAAGGTTTGGCACTGGTGGCCAAAAATATTGCTTGAGTTTGCTATAAAAAGCAAACACAATAACAGAAATGAAAAACATCTTTAAACAATGAGGTTACAATGGTCAGTAAAACAGTTGGCTGAAGATCTTTAGGATATAAAATGTCAGAAAATTACAAAAATATAACTTAAACATATTGTTTAGACTTTCTTTTTAGTTCGTGGCTGATTACAATATAAACTACTTGTAGCTGGAATAAGATCTCACCTGAGGTACATGTGAATAATGATGGCAGTAATCAGCAGTGAGGCAGGGATGCACAGCATGAACCACATGCCTGAAAAGGTTATTTACACTGGATCAAGGTTTGAATGGTATCTGGGATTTTTTTTTAAATTTCAGCTGAATAACATTTCAAAAGTTTTTGATAATAATGCATGTTCTTACAACTTTACAATGTAATGTAAGTAAGCAAATATATTTCACACTGGTCATTACACTGAGATCTTACCAAAATTAGTGGGATTGTGAACAGTCATCACATCTGACCAGTCACTCCAGTATTTGGCCCCAGTGGCTTTAGCTCTGACCTTTACGTTGTACTGGTTTCCCACTGAAACCTCAAGACACTTAACGGTCTCTGGTCCCTCTGAGGTCTGTGGACAAAGAGGTTGATTTGACATTAACATTAAGTGGTTTTCTCTGTGACTAGTACTGTATGTGAAAGTGTGACTAGTGGCTACACAACTGCAAGAAGAATTGAAAATGTGTGACTTTGGTGCCATCTGGTGGTAAATAAGGAATAACTACCAAAACAGAAATGACTATGACTAAAAAAACAAACTAGTATGGCTCCAAGATGTATTGATATTGTTTTTATTATCTTAGATCCATTAAAAATAATGCTGCGCAGCCACTTACCAGCCATACATTGCCCTCTTTGGTCTGGTAACTGACTTCGTACTGCAGATGAGCCAACAGAGGCTGAAGAGGAGCCTCCCAGTTCAAGCACAACCTCTCTTTCTTCAGTGCTGCTTTCAGATGTCTGGGTGGGGATGTTTTGACTAAAAACACACAGCACACACAGACAAAGCCATGAACCAAACTTCCTCTGAGAAATGATGGGTCAAGAGAGAAGGTAGTCTTAATGGCACATTGGGGAACTTACTACTACAGAAACTGAGAAATTCATTCAACTGGCAATGGAGGCAAAGAATAGACATTATATACATACAGTAGAGCTTCCATACACTGGCCTATAAAAAAGATCCTGGGCTAACCTTCTGACTCATGAAGGTTGTATATTACAAATTATCTGATGTAACCTGAACAAATATGACATTAAATTTGTCTGTCAGAGATTTTATGTTATATTCTAATTCATATATATTTCTACACAGTAAACTGTACCATAAATAAACCCGAGCTCTCTGGACATCTTCCCTGTGAATAGCTTTGACTAAGAAATATCTTGTTGTAACTCAAAGTCGAATATGAATCGATGGCTTTATGGAGTTTTGGGGCCATGTATATCACATGAAGTATTTTTAGCAAATATAAAAGAAAAAGAAACTGAAACAAACAAAACAACAAATCACTTACTGATTTTGTTGAGAGTAAACTCCTGACCATAGAAGGTTCTGAGTGGAGCTTGAGTGCTGTTAAGCATCACTGTGACCTTTTGGGACTCATCTCCACGGAACCGACACAGGTCAGTGACCTTGCCATCGGTAACGCACGCTGTCCATTGTTCGCTGCAAGGGTTATAACATTGTCTTTAATCCCAGACAAACAAAGTCACCACAGATTCAAAACTACACTTTTTGTGTATACCTGCAGCTCAACTACCAGTTAAATGTTTTGGTATGTTTCAGTGTTGCCAGTTCTTATTGAAATCTTGTTTATTTACTTTTGCATCATTTAAGGTTATTCAGTTAAGTCCCAATTTAACTCCTTTTCTTTTACACTGGTTTTCATTGCACATTTTTTTCTCAAAGTTCACAGACACATGTCTGTGCAAAACATAAGCAAAGTCTTGGTATTCCAATAAAACGTGCTGTTGCATGACTATAAAGATTTAGAGAAGATGACTTAAAGGGATAGTTCAACATTTTGACAAATTCACCTAGTGTCATAATCCCTATAGCCATAGCAGTAGGTTCATTGCCTTTAGTTATCGGTGCATGTTGTTTTGAGATCCGCGGGGCATAGACGCGAGCTGCTCAGCTAACGCAATTGAAGTAATGGTACAGGTTCCCTTGTCCCTCATCAAACTCATCAAATATGCAATCCAACAACTCCAAAACACTCTTGTGAAGAAGTTGGGACCTGCACATTCACCATGCTATGCAATGAGTTACAATTATGTAAAATTGCACAAAGCAAATACTCAGAACAACCTGCAGCCATGACTGGAATGTAGTTTCACCTATGGATTTGCCTCGGAAACAACTCTGTCTCATAATGTTATATGATATGATTAATTCATAGTGTGGTGAATGTACAGGTCACAACTTGTCCACAAGAGTGTTTTGGAGTTGTTGGATTGTGTATTTGATGAGGGACAGGGGACCTCAATTGCGTTCACTGAGCAGCTTGTGTCTCTGCCCCACAGATCTCAAAACAACATGCACCGATAATTAAAGGTAATGAACCATACTGTACCCGGATTTGCCAGAGGGTTGAACTAGCCTTTTAAAAACATCACTGATGGTATGTAGAATGAGTTTTGTGCTACCTGGCTCCTATCTTGTAGAAAAGTTTGTACTCTTTTTCCACACCATATCTGCTCCCATTCCACTGACAGATGATGTTTTGCAGGTCAGTGGTGGAACACATTAGTGAAACATCACCTGGAAGGACAAGAAATTTACCACTAAGAGCAAGCAAGGTTTTCTATCAGTAACACTTTTTTGTCCAAACTCTGACTACTTCATCCACTTGTTCATACTTCTGTTAAAAAAAACCATACCTGTACTCTGGGGAACCATGGCTCGGACAGGGTGTGACCAGCTGCTCCAGTGACCTGCATTTATATCAGAACCGCATCTGACAGCGACTTGGACCTCAGTCTCTTCCCCTGGTACCAGAGAGTCAAGGTTTTCTGTTTTTGAGTGTGTGTTTGGATATTTGTTCACCTTTGTCAGAAAACAGAAATTACAAACATTATACATTTTACAACGTTATTCATACAACTATAATCATTGATATGGGTCCATAGGTGAGGGTTCAATGAATAAACACAATTAAAATACTGACTATGACTATGAGGTTCAGTGCAACGGGATATTTGTTAGAGAAGATTATGACAATGAACAAATTGAACCCCAATGACCATTTGAGGTATAACTTAAATACAATAGACAATTATTTAGATACAAAACCCATTCGGTAGATGCTAACTAGGACTTAAAAAATAGCTCTATGCTTTCACATTGTCTATATTATCTTTGATTAGAGCGGATGTGCTGAAGTGTGAAGTTATGTATACCGCTGTTGTCTTCTGTCCAAGCCCAGGGGAGGAGTATCGAAACTTATGCATTACATATGCACAGTAATTTGGAGCCTCTATTTGCCATGAAACCTGCAGCTGCCCAACATGGCCATTTTGGCATAAAGTCACATAGTCGGCGGGCTCAAGGAGGACTAGGGAGAAAAATGTAGGAGGAAAGATTAGTAAAAAGCAATTTATATAATCTACTGTTGAAAATTCACAGGTGTTGTGGCAACAGATGGGGCGACCTGCTGTCTTTCTTGGCAGAAAAATGTTACTGACAAATCTGCAAATTGGAGGGGATACCTAGAGCCAGCTAACCCTAGCTTTTATGTTGGTTGATTCCATTTCTCTTCCGTCCTTATACCTCACATGTGGATTTTTCTTTGGTCTAAGCTACTTAAACTGGTATGTAAGATTCAGCTAATAGAAATGTTGTTGTTGTGTGATAGTGTTATTAATAGGGCCGGGAAATTAACGCGTTAATTGCGATTAATTAATTATTTTTTTTCAAGGAACAAAGTTTTTATTATATATAATTTTTCAGTTCTTCCTTTTTATACACATTTAATTGTATACTAACTGTATACAACTGTTATGTTATTATAACTAACCTGTTGTATACTGGCCTCAGGCTGTACCATCGCTAACACACCAGCGAGTAACAAGTCAAAAAGCCGCCGACCCCAGCACTGCAACCACTGTTGCTTAAGCTTATGTATTCAATCATTATAAAATGGTACACTAAAATCCATGAAAAAATGTTTCTCACTGTTCTCAGGTCAAATATTTATATGCAATTAAAATGCGATTAATTAATTACAAAGCCTCTGATTAATTCGATTAATTTTTTTAATCAAGTCCCGGCCCTAGTTATTAACTAAAGTAATAATTAACCTAGTCGCTATTTACTCAACAAATGAAAGTGACTTCTAGTTTACAGGCATGATTGTAAAGAAAAAACTGATCAACAGAAACAGTGGGAACATGTTCATTACATGGGGCTGTACTTAATGATTTTAATATACAGTATAACTGGTCTGTGAAAGGCTACGTCTGGTCTGTCCTTCATTTTGAGAAAGTGTAAAAGAAATGTCTTACAGTTGTCTTCCACATAGACGGTCCTATTATAGAGGATGGTGTTGGTGTTGTGCTCCACAACTTCCAGCTCTGTAGGAACATACATGTGAACACCAGAAGTGAACGTGCAGATGTGGAGGAAAGTTCCCTCTTCTGGCCTCTGGACGCACAGCTCCTCTCTGTGCAGGCTTGATTGGCATAAATGACAACAACTGTACTGATACTGAGGTTTCTTAATATACAATTACAACATGATCAATTTACTATGTAGAACATACCTGACACTTTTGTCAACCAAATAATAAGTCAGGTTTTCTGCAGTCTCAAAAAAGCAGGTGAGATCCCATCCTGTCCGAGTAAAACATTTGGGTTCCTCCTCATCCTTTAAGAGCAAAATGTCTGCTCCAGAAATGACAAACATAACACACAAGGATTAGTGGAATAAAAGAGGTTCCCCAAAGTCCAACTACAATTAAAAATGACCAGTTATGTAAAAGATGCTATGGCTTAATTTGCATACTGCAACAAGGTTGCTATAGGCAGCCATGCAAGTATAGGAACCAAACCTAAATCATGCAATGAGTAATAGACTTATCAAAGCAGTGGGAATGTGAGATGATAAAAATACAAATTCTATTTGTTGTGGAGGCTAAACTCCTCTAGTAAGGGGGTGGGTGGGTGGTGAAGGAGGAAATAGAAAATTATTTGAAAGCAAACAACAGCGGTGTGGTTTGCGGGACACTTGCAAAGCAGTATCAGGATGGAAATCTATTGCTACAACAGCTACACTGGAGAAAAATGAACAGGAACTACTTTCCCCATGTAATAAACAGGACTACAAAGTGTGGACCTATGTCTTTCCAGAGAAATGCAATGGATGCAAATCTCAAATAATTCCAGTAAAATGAACACCTTGTCCACAGGTGAACAGCAGTCAATGCAAACAAATGAAAAAGGGATGTTACTACTATTGCCAATTACAATATTTCCAATCAAACAAAATAAAACTAAATTCAATACTAATCTTGTTCTTGATTATAACAATTCTCTTCCCTGTAAGAATAATATATTATGAATAATATGTTAGACAAAATGATGTTATGTATTACAGTATGTTGCATCAATACTTATAACCTTGTGATTGCTACATGATAATCTTGTTGATGAAACAAAAACTTTGGAGGATTGTAGCTTACATTCAACATTAATTATAAACTATCAATGGGAAATTTGCAGGTGTTCATTAGACCAAATTAAATTCACATTGTACGTCAACTGTCCAAAATAAATCAACCTCAAGCCCTACCTTCCCTCGATGGATGATTTTCAGTTCCATGCTTGCACTGTATCCCAGGCACAAAGCCCACTTGAATCCACACGCTGATTAGCAGCATCACCCACCTGCAGGGCACAGTCATGGCAGACTTTGAGGTGAAATGTATTCTAAACCACCATATGGCACTTAATCTCACACAGCACATGCCTGTGTATGGGCTTTGTGCTGTCTGCTTTGTATAGTTTTGAGCTGGCATGTGTGGGCGGGGTTAAGCAGTGCAATGGCCCAATGTGACTGGCTGAGCTTTGGCCAGGAGCAGGCGGAGTGTTTTATGTGCAGTGGAAGTAAGATGAAAGAAGCGGTTTGGGGTGAAAGAGTGATAACCACTAGCTGCGCCGTTTATATTTCTGCATTTTCAATTAAAGTGTGGTCTAAATAACAAATAGGAAGTGCTACTGTTGATGGAATGCCATTAGTGTGTCCAGACTTTTGTCCTGTACTTTTTTTCAATCCATTGCAGTGCATTCAATAATCAGAGCCCTTTATTTTTTCATACTGCCACCTTATGTCAATCTCATGAATCTAAACCTATACTGCATGACAAACCAAAAAAAAAGCAGAATTTGTACATTTAGTAAAGGTAAATAAATAAATTAAAAAGAGAAAAGTAAAACATTACATTTGCAAAAGTATTCAGACCAAAGGTACTTATTCAAGCACCTTTGAGGTGATTAAAGTTTTTACAGCGTCTAAAATTCTGTTTTTGCCTCATCATTAAAGTTTCTTCCTAACTAACAACATTTCAGTCGAAGATGTGTAAAGAAACTAATAATTACAAATAAAATGCTTCATGAGCTCATCTTGGACCTCAGGAATTCTGGGAATGGAGAACACTGGAGAGCTTTACAAGCATCACGCTTCCTGGTGTCCATATACACCAATCAGTTTTGATGCTTTGATAACCCTAACCTAACCTTAACCCTGATTTGTATATTGAGTCAAGCCATGAATATGAGAGAAATAAATGAAACTACAAATAACCTTCAAAGTTCAAATTAGTATGAATCAAAAAGAACTCCATTGATATACACTAATTTGCAATATCAAATACAGCAGATATGGTTAGCCTACTTGTTTTAATGTTATGGCAGAGCAATGTACACAAAAGCTTAAAGTTTTCGGCTGTGAATAACATGTGTTTATGCCACACAAGGAAATTCAACAGAATCAACTTTCCCCAAGGGCCTCTGCTGATTATCTCTGCTGATATACCACATCCTGAACTGCTGCACAACAGCAGGTTGTACCAGCAAGGTGCTTGCATATACCTCAACCAGTTCAAGTGCCATGCCTCTTATTTATTAATAAACTTGATTAATGACTGGAAACATGTGACTGAAGAACAGAACTGCTGCAACAGACAACTCTTTGTTAGACCTGTCTTATCTTCAACATGCTCTATGAAAACCTACTAACTTAAACTGACCCCAATGAACAAAAATATTGTTGCATCACCAGTGTATGCAACAACTAACCTTATTAAAGTGCATTAAATGCTGATTTATATCATCAACTTCATATAGATTTATTCAATCAAATTTAAGTGAAGTAAATGATATAGCCATGAATTCAGCTGTGAACATGGAAAGGACTCATACACACATAATGAGGATTTCACCTTGAAAATTCAATAATGCTCATTAATCCAAATTAATTGCAGACAACACTAGCACTTTGAAACCATGTCTGAGTAATTGAAACGAAATCTTATATTCATCTACAGATTAGTCAAAATTACTCTGTTATCCACACATGCACAAATCAGCTGCATGCTGACTGAAAGGTCTTTCTACTCGGGACAGCAGATATAACCTCTACCAATGGGGAAACCTCTATATTACCAAATGTTCAACCCACTTCAGCCACTTCCCTTTCCACTTGGCAAACACGACGAGCCATTGAATGCCCGCTAATCTATCAACAACTAGAATTACCATCTGCTGGTTGTAAGGCTCTGCCAACCAGTCAAGCTGCAGGAAATATGGTCACAATCTCCCCCTCTGCTTCCCCTGAGTTACAACGTTTAATAATGATCAAACGTTGCAGCACATTATGATGTCAGAGAGGCTGACCTTTTGGACAATTGATTAAAATGTCATTCCTTCTTAATTTAATTATTGCTGGGTTTTTTTGTGTTTTGTGAGGTCACAGTGATCTAACTATCAAATTCTCAATACAACATACTTGAGTCTACGAGGCATTACTGGGATGCACAACCTGAAAACATTATGCCGCTCTGTCCACAGCTCTTGCCAGCATGAAGGCCTAAAAACAGTGACTTCACAAACCTTTGTGTCAGCTGAGCACTGCCCCTCACACAGAGCCATTTAACTAGCGAAATAGTGTTGGTTTAGAACATTTTGACACCTCCTGCCACACCACACCCCTAATCGCACAGCAATCATCTGCTCATGTTATGACATCACTTCCTGTTACAAACACCACACGATCAGTCAAGTTCGCCAACCCCACATGTGTATTTTAAATATATGCTGTGCACAATTTGCACAAGTACATACTGTATGTGCCACTACTAAGAATGATTATGACAAATTTGTTTGTGATCTGTTACGAAAATTACAAAAATGGTAAATGTGTTAAATCCGACAACCATATTAGCCATACTAACCTATAGTACATCAGAGAAGAGTAGCCTACTGTAGTCAGTCAGAAAGAAAAGAAAAATATGCCATTATTAGCCATGCTCAAAAAATATTTGCACACGACTGGAGTCCGTAGTACCAGGAAAACACATTTCTTTGTAGACGAGTGCTATGCACATACTGATCATATCTCTAGCACTTTGGGGCTTAGATGGCTGTTTGATTAAGATGTTTTGAAAGTTGTACACAGGTTACCACGAACCGTCTAAATTTTTTGTGACTATTACACAGGTTTCTGTGACAGGGTCAAACAAAGTCAGTGACTGGAACATAACCACAAGCAGGTAACCAAACCAATAATTTACTGAGACATTGTCATCCTAATGAATCCTCATTGTATTCTCGCAAAGACAAGCAGGATAAATGAGCCTGAAATAAGTGTGCATGAAAAATTGCAGAAATTAATTAGATTTCCGAGGTGGAAGCATTCTCATAACTCATGGAAGACCACTGGATATCAGTGTTTATTAATCACAGAAGACTTAATGAGAAAAGTGACCGAGTTTGGAGGTTAAAAAAACTAGAATGCGCTCCCTTCCTGATATTGTGAATGATAGAGAAAAGTACATAAACAAGTTGTTTGGGTAAATTAGCATGTTGCAAAAGCAAACATGGCTTTGTAATCATTTACACAGCACCAAACTTATATTTATATTAACTGCAGATCACACATTTTCAGAAACAACTCACCTCCTGATTGTTTGCAGATATGGCTCAAGAGGAAGGTACAGGAAATGCCAACAGCCTATAGCGGAAATCAAAATTAGACCATGCTTCTAACTCTAGCTAAACACATTTTCACAAATGTCAAGGGATAGTTCAACATTTTGGCAAATTGGCCCATTGCCATAATCCCTAGTCATAGCAGGTTTGTTACCTTTAACTGTCGCATCACCAAAGGGACAACATGGCTGAGTTTATGCAGTTTGAGAACAACAACTGGTTTTATTTCGATGGGTGCCCCTATCAGTTTGAGACTAAGTTTTCTGAAGACGAACTGAAGGAGATGGAGGAGAAAACTATCCTGCTTTTGTAGCAAGATGTTGGATTGTCAGTGCTTAGCTGGCAGCTACCATCTATTTTCAGGGCCCAGATGAACAGCAGAGTGATACCCAGAAGGCAAGAAAGAAAAGATGTTAAGGGAGGAGATGGAAAATGAGATGGGAGAGGAGATGGAAGATGATGTGGAAATGGGAGATGCTGGATGAAGAGCCATTGAAAGGTCCTGAGGGTACTGGTTAGCAGTAGTATATGATGACCACTGGTGGCTAGCCAAGACCTTGCTGTGGATACTGAGCATCAAGATGTTAAAGTGGAATTTCTGCATCCCCGTGGTCCAACAGCAAGTGTGGCAAGAAGGATGTCTGTTTCTGCCCAATTCAAGACAGCATAGTGAGACTAATGGGAAATGCATCATCAGTCCAGCCAGAACACAAGATCTGCAGTACTGCCCCTGATGTGATGGACTTCATTTCAACAATCGGAATCATGCACAGATGGGACGACCTTTTGTACAGAAACATTAATTTAACAGACAGTGAAGTAGGCTACCTTGTGTCCTGGCATGTTTTGATAGCTTCCTGCTATCTTCCTCAGAAATGTCACGTGATCTATCAGTGGAATTATTTCAACTAAGCTTCAATAAATTACCTGACAATCACCTACAGATCACATCAACAGCATTGTCTGGGATAAGAATGTTTTAATAGGACATTTAATGCACATTGGATGTGCAAACATGCTTGATTGTCTTTACCTGGGCCAGTCTCAGGAGCCAGTCCACAACCCAGTGGTTCTTCAGGGTCAATGCTGACTACACAAGACAGAGACAGACTGTAAATAAAGGAAAACTCATTCCGATGTAACATCAAACAGGTCAGTAGTCATGGAAACATTTATGAGTCAAGTAGGCTAAAACATTTCATGTAGAATTTTATTTTTATTTTTGCATTGTTGGAATGTCAGTGCTTCATAAATATTTTTATAATTTTGTAACTGTGTATTATTTGAAGTATGAATATTAATTTATGAAGTTGCAATGTCTTTATTTTAATGAGGTAAATACACAGTCACAACATACTAAAAACTGATTTAATTCATTTCTTTCAGTGTTTCGGTTTTTGGTTTTCGGCCTTGGTTATTTTCGGTTCTCGGTTTCTTTACGTAACCACCAACTTTTGAAATGATGAGTTAAATTTGTGTTGAATGTTTCTGATTCAAAGAGTTGCTAGTTCAGCTTTTTGAGGCTGCACTTTGTGGTGCCATTTGAATTGTACAATTGTGGACTTGTTTCTTGTCCATCCCATATCAATAAGACAAAACTGCAAAAATGCATTACAATTAGCAGCACAAACTACATCTCCATATGACCGTAAACTTGAATCAGCAGGTGTTAAAAACTGAAAATTATAACCGTCATGAATCTGAAGGAATATTATGTTAAAACTACTTTGGTTTTGTTTGGTGTAGGTTTTCAGACATGGAAGTAAAAATAACTTTCACTTCCCTTTTTCCACATGGGTCTATGTGTTATATAGCTGGTGAACGTGTGTGCAGAAACCGTGACAGACAGTTCTCAGCCTGCGGTTAGTTGTGGAGGAAACTCAGTGACAGATCAGCTCAGTGCAGCAGGGGGAGATCAGTGTTCCTAAACTCTCTAAGGACGCCTTGGCTCCCAGTAGCATGGCCTGTGGTTTCTCACCATGCTCACTAGAAAGGAGGTCAAAAACAACAACAACAACACCAAAACACAACAAAGTAATCATTGCCAAAGGCCATGTCATCAGTGTAAACTTATCAACTTGTGTTGATGAGTCCAGTCATCACACAAACGCTTTATTCAAGGAACCAATTAATTAGGACATACTGTACATTCTTATGTGGTGGATACATACCATACATTGCGTTACGTTGCATAGTGATAAAGGTAAACTATAAAGGCGATAGCTGGAAGAGAGGCTGCAGTGCATCATCAGCCTTTTTATTAGTAGCATTTTCCAGACATGTGGTTGAGCTTTGAATGCAACACACTGAGCATCTATTTTGGTTGTAGTTATATTAGTCTGTAACTCTGACTAGGTTCATATAGAAGTGAGTTGATTCACCCACGTGGTCTTTAAAAAAAAGAGACAAACTATACATTAGTAGTTACATTCACATGGCAGTGATAGGCAAAACACTAAAAGACACAGATTGCATGATCGAGGCTGTTTTTTAAGTGCTACATTGAATGTCTTCCGATTCTTCCTCTGATTCTGTCTGAGAATCTGAATGTTTGTGATCCACACTGTGCCTTTTAATTTCATCCTCAGGAAAATATTTCCTTCACCATTTAGTGTAATTGAAAGGAAATAAAGTCCAGCGTTGACACCCCACAGACCCTGTGGTGTTATAGCAAGTCACATAGCTCCTTATTTGCCACTTCCCCTCAGCTCTCAGAATAAAGGGTCCAGCATTGTAACCTTTGTTAAAAAGCAAGAGTTACAATGTTGTGTCTTTTTCTCTGGGAACAGTTTGTTATGGCGAGGGGTCAGCATTTCCCCAAAAGATTTGTCAGCACTCGCTTCTCTCCATCCAAGCCCAGCGATACTCCACATCTCCAAATCACTTGTGATATCACCGCACTCCACAGTGTCCTTTCACAGTCCTACATCTATAGCTGGGTGGTTCTGTAAGAGCGCCGTGTCCTCCTGTCTCGACGTTGGGCAGCAGGGAGGTGGCAGTAACGTGGCGACCATCCTCTGGACTTCCTCTTGGGGCTACGTGACATGCTAGGGTCTGGGGGGGCTGGTAGTCAGGCCTCCTCAGCTGTGGCGTCTATCCCAGCGTAGGTGAAGTTCTCAAAGAGGGCCATGTTCACATAAGCCTGGAAGATGGAGATTAACAAAAAATTGTGTCTTGGGGCTGGAAACTTTGTCATCATGTCCACACATAAACGCAAACGGCCAAAAACGGATAATTTTCTATGCTTCTGGGTCTATAGTATCATCCACACCTATACAGCATTTTTGGTCCTTAAAAACAAGTATTTTCAAAAATGCCTTCTAGACAGTCAGACTGGCAGACTGGCATGTTGCTGCTGGAGGAGCAGGTCGGCAAAGCTGATTATTGTTAATTATAATTCTTATCACATGATATGTGGTGCGCTTGCTGCACATGTGTTGCACCTATGCTATGCTTTGCACGCTTGTCACACATTTACATTGAAAGTAATGGATTTGTGTGCACAGGATAGACACCATTGGCGCTACATGTGAATGGCTCTTTACAACACAAAGTATGTTGGTAGTCATAGATATAGTAAACAGAAATCAGACCAGAAGTACACTTTAGTGCTTATATGCTATGCTATGATTCGTTAGTGCATTTTTAAAAGGCAAAATGCACAGCGTTTTTATTACGCTTACATATGGACAGAGATTTTTTTCAAACGTGTTGGTGTGGATGTGAATTCTTTTTCAAATGGCAGAGGATTGTGATGTTTGTTGGACAAAGATACCAACAAACTGGTGCCAAAATGGCTGCAAACCTACTACAGTCAGGTAAACATCTTGGAAAAATGGCAACAGCAGGACATTTCCCTGTATTTCTCTGCCTGCCAGCAGGGTATGAATGCAGCATTACCTTCCTGGCCTCCTGCATCCTGTTGAGCTGGACTGAGATTTGTGAGAAGGGGGGTCTTTCATAAGGCCGATCCCTCCAGCACTGCTTCATCAGCTCATAGCTGGGTAGAGAGAAAGACAAACAGACATTCATGAATGTGGGCAAACAGAGGAACTAAAAAAAAGAGGCTGATATAACCATTAGCTTCTGAACACTTACACTTCATCATCACAGTTTTTGGGTTTCTCCATCCTGAATCCTTGTGGCAGCTTTTCATAAAGCTCAGCACATGTCATCCCACAATATGGTGTGCCACCTGAGAGCCACACACACATACACACAAATGAGAGGAGGAGAAAAACATATACTGATTATGATTATGATTGTGGGTAAGGCAGTGATAAGGATCTTCATAATGTTATCATCACTCCAAAAACAGGAAAACACAACATCATGTAGATATAATCTCAAAACCTGCAACCTGAGATCCTAAGAGTCAGACTTGTTTACCAAACACTGCAATGAAGCAACAAGACACTGAGCATTTGCTGGCCTGGTAATCAAGGCTATGAGATCTGTAAACCCTTTTTTTTTGCTGAAAGTCACTGGGTCCATTTCACATTGTGTGCTTGCTTACCTAGGCTTACGATTTCCCAGAGGAGAACACCAAAAGACCACCTGGGAGAGGAGATATAAAGATGAGACAGAAATGTCAGTAAACATTTATGTGTTTGTGTTTTGTTTTGCTTTTTATTCATAGCCCTGATGGTATCATGAGGCAGAAGCCACTGGGCTACTTTGCTTGTATCCTCATATAGCCGCTTTCCTTTTCTTACTTCATTTACGTCATTTAACAGTGTCGGGAGCTGTATGCCCATCTTGTATAGCCTAGTTTTTTCTTCTTCTATTTTTTATAATAAAAAAAAGAAGAAGAAAAAAAGAAAAGGTGAAAATAAAATATTCCAAAAAATAAAAGAGTCAGTAAACAAGTAGAACATGTATAGAAAATGGAATGAAATCTAAGAATTTCATTAAAAATGTGAATTCTTAAGGGACTTTTTTGTAGATCATTGGTATTAATATTACAGTTAAAACCTTTAATATTACGAAGCAAAAGCTGCTATTGCATGCAAAATGTCCCGATTGCCATGATTTGACACTGCATTGCATGGGAAAAACTCACAAGTTCATTTGAATATGCAAATGTTTAAGTTATATTTTTAATGGTATAAATGCATTCTGCACATTTGCTGAGAACCTGTTGGGGAACCACAGAGTGTCTCAACATCATTAAACCTCAACATCTTTCCTGCAGTCTGATTAGAGTCTTCAAGAGAAACACCACCAATTTTGCACGTCACAGTACTGTGTGGTAGATAATCAGATGTGGTGGAGCAGACTAGCACTGTTTGTGCCACCTGCCCGGCCCCTTGGTCCTGTTGTTTTAAGTCTTAAGTCTCTTCGTTTCACCCCCATGACTCACACCTCGTGCTCTGTCTTGCCTTCACACTTTTATTTTATTCTTTTTATTACTCTTTACAAATCTCCCTGACCCCACAGACAGCCTTCACACTTCTTCCGTTAGCTAACCCACGCTCTCCGCTGTGTATAAATAGGCTCCAGTTGACAGACCAACGTCTCAGTCTGTCTGCTTCGTTTGTACCCAAGGCTTCCTGGTTGTGCTTATCAGTTACACAGCACACCATTATCACTTCTCCAGTGACAGAGGGATGATTTGTTGTTTTCTGTGGCAAGGAGCTTTGTTTTGCATGTAATAGAAACTTAACTAGGAGGTGAAATACTTTTAATGAGGTTCCTGTAAAGCTACGGTAGAAATGAGTGCTGAAAAAAATCTGTTCTTGATTAGAAACTGCTGATTATCAGGGCGCAGTACACATCTACTTCAGGAAGTGTTCATTAACCACTTAACCGCTGTTTTCAACATCTGCCATGTTGTCTGCCATGCTACTCACTTCTCTAATAAAGCTCAGAAAAAATTCTATTTGTTGATTCAACAGTTTCAGATTCACAGTGATTTACGCACATTGGCCTGTCAGAAAACCCCTAACTGTTATTTGCCGTGAGAGCAACAGGTGCAAGTTAGTGTTAACAGGAGTATCTAACTCACACATCACTCTTGGACGTATATACGCTGTAGTTCAGGGATTCGATGGCCATCCAGCGCACAGGCAGCCTCCCCTGAAAGCCAGACAAAGATGTCAAACATTCTGCCACATGAAAGACATACAACAACAAAAAAACACAATAACAAAAATATATATATCAAGTCTGTATTACAGAATAGCACATTGTTGTGATGCCATATGCTGATGATTGAGTCCCTATCAACACGGCATACCGTGGTCTACATTGCTGTGCCACCATAATACAGTGCAGTGCCCTCTACAGCTGATTTGTTGTCAGAACTAGATGCAAGCTGGACTGTTTCATTGCATCTAATTAAATTTGGAGTCTGAAAAATAGATAGATAGATAGATGTTACACTGCGGTGTCACAAATGTACATTCCAATCCAAACCTATCCATTTTATTTATTAAGCATAATTTTCACAAACACAAAGGTTTCCAAAGTGCTGTACAGTAAAATAAAAAGCATAAAACATAATAAAAAAGTAAAAAGAAACCCACAATTTTGGAGCTGCAACAGAAAAGGCTCTGTCCCCTCTGAGCTTCCTCCTAGTTTTGGGAACCCTCAGGAGCAGCTGGTCCTGACACTCATGATGTGCATCAATCATCCCTTCACCATTTCTTACTGTTTATCAGTGCAACTGACCAGTCTTTGGCTGTATCACTTTTAGTCAATGTCTTCAACACGTGACATATTGTTTTCACCAAGACAACCAGCATCTCACAAAATCTATGAGGTGCTGGTTGAATCGGTCCGTGACCTCACCACTCACCATCGTCTTCTTCACGTAAACCTCCTCGCCGCGGGAGAGGCCAAAGTCTGCGATCTTTGCCACGAGGTTGTCCCCTACGAGAACGTTCCTGGCTGCCAAGTCCCTGTGGATGAACTGAAGCCGACAGAGTGAAGAGGAGGAGGTCGTTATTAAATGTCCATCTTATTGGACAAAAGATATAAACAAGCTTTTAATATGATTATACATGTATGATTGGATAATGTAACACAAGCACATAATGCAGTTATGTCCTGATAATGCAACACAGGCTTAATAATGGCATAGCACAATCTAAAAATCCTCATTTGAATTACTGAACTTTTAAAACCTCAGTTCGATGTGTTCAAAATACTATTGAGTGTATTGCTTAATAAGGATAGTTAATGTAATACAGTACATAAATTACATTAGAATCATACAAAAGTGCATAATTCATTTTATTACAGTATATTACTACACTTCTGCCCCATTAGAAGGTCCTTTATAATTACATTTTTTAAATAAATTATTTGATAAGATTATCAACTTCAGCTTCAGCTGTCATAGGGGAAGCAGATGTTATGAAAAACTTAAAAACTGAGATAAGAACATTGCACACACACTCTTTCTCCTCCTACCTGTTTGTCACTAAGGTAATGCATCCCAGTGGCCACGTCTACAGCGAACTGCAGCAGCTGTTGCGAGGTGAGGGTGGAGGCGGTGCCGTGCTCTTTGGCAAAGGCAGGGTCCGTCTCCAGCACTCGACTCTTCCTCAGAAAGTCGAGGAGGTTACCGTAGGGAGCATATTCGATGGCGATGTACAGGTAACCTAGAGACAGAGACAATCATCATCATTTGAAAAAAAAAAGTAATGGCTCTTTCTCATAAATATTCAATCTTGTGTCTGCCCAAGCTGTTAGCGGTTCAGCCCAGCCATCACAATGGGAATGTCTTCTTCCTCAAAGACCTTGGCTGCCCTTTTCTGCATGGGCCCAGGAGGAGTCCCTGTTACACCTGTTAAGAGGCTTGGCCCGTCAACAGTTCTGTCTTGATGCTGACCAGACCTTTCATGAAATCCTCCCAGTGCTCAACCAGATGGCTGAGGCTTTGTTAATAGAGCGGCCAGAGTTCCTGCAGGTCATGAGACAGTTGTGCTTGTTGGAGGGTTTTCATGTTGATTTCACCAGAGTCCTGACACAGTTCGTTATAGTATTGTACGTGGGAGGAAAGAATAACAGGGAAATGGATGGGACTGGTCAAACGGAACTGGGACCTCATACAAATTATGTCCTTTTTGAGTTACAAGAGGTTATGTCAATCAGGACATGATGTGTTTCCTGCAGTTAACATTTTCCCAAAATCATTTCTTAGCTCAATATCTTTCCAGGTATAATAGCTATACTTAAAGTGATACTATATATAGATTTTCTGGCCTTACACCATACTTGCCAACATTGGGTTGTGAAAAATAGGGAGATTTCTTTTCATCGGTGTATCAGGGTTCATTCGCCAGGTGTGACTATAAATTGTCGTCATTTCTCGCCTTGTATTTTAAACCTGATGAAGGAAACTTGTTCTGAAACTGTTTCTTTGATAGCCTATTCAATAAATGCTTCTGTTTACCAATCAGGACAATGGGGAAAAAAAGCAGTTTTAATTGTTGAAATGAGAACCAGAAGGCTGACCAAAGGTGACCCTGTAGGTGTACCTGAAGATGCATCTGTCAGGGGGGGTCTGGGGGAATTCCTCCCCCCAGAAAAAAAATGTAATTTTTAACACATAAATGAAGCATTCTGGTGTACTCTGAGAACATAAAGGGAATAGACAACATTTGCTTCAGACTAAAAAAAAAAAGAAAAAAAGAAGTACATTTAGGTAGTACTGACTGAAGGCAAGAATAGCCTTACACATCAGAAATACATTGTTTTTTGAGATTTATTTTTTTATTATCACTACAGGAAGGAAAATGTCATGCAGATTAGCTAACCAAAAGCAAAAGTTTCATGCTATGGTAGCTGAAGCAAACTATGCAGCCTATTTTGTGTTTCAAATCTCTCAAATCTCCCCAGTGGCATTTGAGTATCTATCAAATATCTGCTGTGCTCATTTTCTTCTCCTGTCCTGAAGTCCCCCTGAACACACCTAATTCTTTCACAATGTTGATATCTAAAGGGTGAATAATGTTCCAGATCTCTGTAAGATGAGAATGTGCACGAGAAGCAAACAAAACCGTATATCTCCATTTTTTGGACAGGCGCTCAGTGGATCAAATGAATAAAAAAAAACTGATATCAGGACGAAAAAAATGTAGAAAATTGCCAAATGCCAAAAACAGCAATTGAGAAACAGCTTGTATTACTACTTTTCTGTTGCAATAAAAGACTTTAACAGGTTGTCCCAGAGGAAAGAGCCTACACAAAAAGACAGGCAGGACATGAGACCACATGCAGATTGTATTTAGTGCTCTCCTTCTGATTGCTCTCCTTCTTTATTTTCTTACCTTTTTCTGTTTTAACTTGCTTCCTTTCCTCCTCTATACTTCATTCCTTTCCCTCTTTAGTCCTTTCCTTGTTAGTTCATCTCACTATCTGTTTATGAGCCAGCCTTTCAATGAAAGTAATAAACATAAATAAAAAATGAATAAACAGCACTTATGTATAACTTAAATATAAAACCCCTCTGAAGTAAATGAGGCCTAAATTCGTTGATGCAATAAAATGCAAAATAACTAAATAAAGAAAACACCTAAGAAAATGTATGCTGTCTGCTATACTGTATGTGATTGTTCAAAAACTATGTTAATCACAAGCATTACAAGATGGTAAATTTACATTCTTGTGATGTAATCATTGATCCAAAGACGCGGACGTTGAGTTGAACAGCAGATGTAAACACAGCAGGAGGGTGAAGGTTGTCAGAGTTACAGTAGGCGCTACAGTACTTAAGAGTGAGACCAATGGGGAGACACACTGAATTACTCAGGTGTTTGCTTTTCAAGGCTGATTTTGGTTTCGTAATGTCTTTGCTGATGTACTTTCCATACAGGACTTCCTCTCTCATATGGTATCAATCTTTGATCAAACACCAGCAATTCAATTATTCAGCGCAGAAGCCATCGGCCATGTAGCTGGAGGAAACCGATACTTCATGGTAAGAACTGGGGCCAAGGAAACCTTATACAAATACATAAATACATGCCACAGCAGTTTGGTTATGAGGAGGCAAATGGACAAATCAAACAAATGCGATAGTGTAAAATGCTTCTGGCAGACGAGAGGTTGTTTAGATTGGACACATTCAGGGGATTTCCAGGTGCAGATGACAGAGAGTCAGATGGGATGGGGAGTATCTGCTTGGATCTCAAGTGGGAAGAATTTAACGAGCTACATACTGGGGAGTAATTAGCTGTATGAACAGCCATTACACCAGGACCTGCTAAGGATATTGTCTGACATAGTAAGCGCTTTGTAAAACCAATACTAACATCTCACAACATAAAACTATATTAAATTTCGAAATTTCTCCACGTGTTTTTTTTCCATCCATCCGTTGTTTAATGAAATATATGGTACTTATAAGACCTGGATTCTAAACTCCAGCCTACGCATAGCTGAGACTCAACCATCACTGTCAAAAACAGCACTGCCCGCCATAGCCATCAGTGAAAATGAAAAAAGTGAAAGCCGGTCAATATCTGTAAGCACCACTAGGTGTCGCTGACTCACCTCTGTTCTCACAGGCTCCGATGAGGTTGATAATATTGGGATGCTGGCCTAGTTTACACAGCACCTCCAGCTCCCCTGCAAAGTCTCTGTGGTCATTCTCTGAAGCAAACTCTGTAGGAAAGATCAGCGCACACAGCTCTGTTAGACAAAGCAGCTTCGACTTGATGAAAAGCTCCCGTCAGTCAGACAATGCACTGCTCTGGGATTGTATTTGTTCTGTGTCAGTGTGTGTTTGCCCGTGAGATTTACACACATCTGTGAAAGTTTTGTGAGCGAAGAATTACCTTTCAGCATCTTGATGGCTGCACTCATCTTATTGCCATCCTTCTTGATCATGGCTTTGATCACCTGGTTTTAAAAATAAAATGTAAAAAATCGTTAGCTTAAACATTTGACCCTGTTTGTAAAGAATGGTACGAACCACTGATTTCACATTTTCAAAAAAGTACATTAAACGTGCAAACACCTGGCCGAAGTTGCCCTCTCCGATGACATCTTCAAACTTAATGTCCTCCCACTCAAGGATTGGATAGGTGAGGGGCTCCGGGGTGGGTTTGGGCCTCCGTGTCAGGGTCAGAGTTCCTGAGTTGAACTGCAGAATAGTCTCCTCACCCTGGGGATAAAAACAAATACACATAATATTAAAGGTGGATATTCAAAAAAAGAAGTCACAGCTTTCTCTGGTAAAATGTTTAACTCTTACTGATCCAGACTGGTAGGTGAATGTGCGTCGGCGGTTGAGCAGCGTCTTGCGGATGAAGAAAAGAGCCAGCAGGGCCAACAAGATGGTCACACAGGTGACGGTCACAGAGCCAACAACTGCCACCAACAGCTGGTAACTGTCCCCAGTAGGCCTCCTAGCCACACCCTGGGTGGTCGGGGTTAAACTCTGAGGGCCTTTATTTAAAAAAAACAAAAAAAAAACAGAGGAGAAGCGATGGAATGAGGGGAGGGAAGGTGGGGGTGGGGTCCAAGAAGGAGAGAAGAAGAAGTAGAGAGGTGAGGATGATTTTCAGACAGTGGAGATAAATAGACTGATGGGATTTATTATTATCATGAGTAAATCCCAGTCTCTTTGTGGGTGGTCCTGTCCAGCAGCACCTGGGAAAAGCACAACACTGACCTCAAGTACATTAGAGAAGAGATTTTCCACTGGGAGCTATTTTTAGGCTTGGAAGGAAAATAAATTTAACATCCAAGAAACCATGAAGAGCCTTTAATTTATGTCAGCATGGTGAACTACTTAATCATTCCTTTTGAAAAGATTACCAATTCAGTTTTACTGTGCTGCGGCCCTAGCGTGCCAGCCCAGAGAGAAAAGGCTTATACCAAGATTTCCTCCATTTTTCATATCTGATATCCAAATATCTTATAAGTTGTCCAAATGTTTCTGAACTCATTTTTTAAGAGCACGTTGGGAGCTCCAACTGTGCAGCAAAGAAAGAATGAGCATTCTTCAGTTTAGAGCAGATCACTACCTGCTGTAGTATGTAATGCTGGACTCACCATCCCCTTGTGTCATGGCCTGAACAACCTTGCTCCACTCTCCCGGCACTTTGGAGAAAGCCCTCACTCTGAACTGATAGAGCGTGCTGCCGTTCAGCGCCGTCACATCTTTGGTGGTCTTGTTCCCATCGTCTGTGTCCACCCAGGGGTGAGGGCTCCCATGGCCGACCGGCTGATACTCAATGATGTATTTAATGATGCCTCCATTGGGATCTTCGGGGGGCTGCCACCTCACCTGAATGGCTGACATGGAGAGGGGCAGGGCCTGGACGTTGCGTGGGGACGATGGGCCTGAGACACAAAGAGATTATTGTTGTAAAGGTCGTCGACAGAGATTATATTGCTTGATATTCTTGATAACTGGTGTTCCGATCAAAGTGGAAAGTTCTGGTTCTGGTTGGTTGAACCCTGAATCGGTGCCCTGTAGAGCAGGGTAGACCTTAATATTAAGTATAATGTATCTCTGTAAAATCGATGTGTATGTATGACTATGTGGGTGTACATACGTGTAGCGAGCGCGCTTATGTGTATGTTTGTGCTTGTAAGCACATACATGTGCAAATACCCACTATTGTTAGTGAAGACAGGTTGCTGCTTTTTCACTTTTTTTTTATTTTCTCCTGTTCTGTTTGTTGTGCTTTCTGTTTCTTTGTTTGACTTATGTATATACTCTCTCTCTATATATATATATACACATATATTATGGGGTAAAAAAAAAAAGAAGGGGAGGGTAAAATGTGAAATTTCACTCTGTAACCACTGTGTAGTGCTAAGACTTCACAGCACATGTTCTCATTTCTCTAAAGTTACACAGGGCACTTCAGGGGCTTCCCATCATCCCTGTATTTTTACGCTGAGACTAAAAAGGGAAATGGTACCCTGAAAGTTAAGGATGCTGTTAATTTTCAGTGTAAATTAAAAAAAAAAAAGAAAGTGGAAAGTTCTAGTGTCAAAGACTGGGGTTTAAAAGCATTAACTCTCTTAGATATGCTTCTAACTTGTTGATCCCCTCTGACTAGACCTGATTATGTCTCAATAACTAACAGTCAGCTGTTTAACTTTTCCCCAGTTCACACAAAGTTTGTGGGCAGAGAGAGAAAGTCGCCAAGCAAGAGCCACACTCTTTTCCCCAGTGTTTAAAGAGAATCTAAGAAGCTCTTTAACTTGTTTGTTATTGAAAACTAACATGTTATGGTAAGCTTGTGACACTTAAAAGGAGCATCCATTGCAACTTTTTCCTAACCATCAGCAGAAGTTTTAGTTACCCTGGCTCTTGATGTGGAAGTGGTAGGGCCTGGACATTGGCCCCTGGCTGTCACAGTTGACGAGTCGCACCACCACGCTGTAGTTTGTCTGGTACTCCAGGTTGTGGAACTTGGTGGAAAGCACATTGAGCAGGGTGGTCTTCTTGTGCAGTTTCTCACTGTAGGGCGGCGGCCCGTAGAGCTGCACTAAAAAGCCACTGGCTGTGCCGGCATTAACGCCATTGTTGGCGGGCAGTCGCCAGCGTACAGTGACATTACGGCCTTCCACCGCCTTGCTGTCAATCTCAGGTTGAACTGTGGGCTCTGCGGTGACAGAGAACACACGGTGAGCTGAGGTGACGAACAGCTCCTTCTTCATCTCTCCTCAGTCAGTCATTTTGTTTTATTTTATTCATTTCACCGCAGCATAAAAAGCTGCCAGTGATTTGCTCACAATGTGAAGGCACCAGCTTCAAATCTTGTTCCTTTTTTTTCCACCCCATGTTAATGTAGGTAAACTAAGGGGGCTCTCTGCTCTGTGCCTGACCCTGCCCACTGTGTGTTCTTGGCAAATGTATGTACACGCTTCTGCGCCCTACATGTGATTAAATGGATGACTATTGTGAATAAAGTCTTTGTTGAATTTGGATCCTTTGGCACTTCCAGTGAAACCTTTCATCTCTTGTTGTCTTTATCTTTAACCGTTCTATGTTCCTTTTCAAAATGACCGCAACGTCCTCGGTTCAGTTCCAGCGAACGGACTTTTGCTGCATGTCATAGCCCCTGTCTCTTTCCCCCATGTTAGTTGGTGCTTGTGCAAGAGAACAATGTTCCCTTGTAACGAATAAAATTTCTGTTCCTTTTTACACATGGACCTAATCACATATTGCCAAAGAGTTGAACAGAATAGTGCACTGTTACACTGCAAAACACACACATCTCTATTTATGTTTTTCCATCATCATTCCTACACTCACTCTCTCTGATTTGCTCTCTCCCTCTGCACCACAAACATTGAGGAACAAAATCCCACTCACTGGTGTTTGAAAACAGGTTGTTTGTGATTCCTGGACTCGAACTCACAGGCTCTTTATATTATTTTAGCCAAAGACGTTGCCACAGATAATTTGAGAGGACTGGCATCTTTCTATATTTGCCTATGACTTGGGTTACCAGGACAAATATCCACACTGGGGAAAAGACTGGCTCTTTAAGGCATGGGAAGTGATGTGAATTTACCAGTACCCTAACCAGGCGCAAGATTATTAAGATTGCTCAAGTTCTGTGGTCACAATTATGGACAATTTGCTCCCAGGCAAGACTTTCCAGATAAAAATAGTCATGTACAATGTTTGTGTTTTTCCCTATGGTCTGGACAGCCCAGTTGTCTGTGGGTCTTACCAGGACAATCTGTCTCCATGATGGCCTCTGGCCCTAGGGCTCCCTCTCCTCCTTCCCCAGGACGACTCAGCTGGACACGGACAAGGTAGCGCGTTGAAGGCTCCAGGTTCATCAGCGTTATTGGCTCCCTGTCACTGTACACTGGAACAAAGTGGATGTAGGGGCAGTTGAATACACAATCAATTAGTTAGGATTCTCTGTGAGATTTTTAAGACAAATTCCCTTAAAACAAACATGTGTAACATCTTTAAATGATGAATTGTATCAAAAACAGGTTGATCTCTGTGGGTTGGTAATGAGTGCTCTTTGAGAAGATCTTTTTGTTTATATAACCTGCGGTGCGTTGTAGAACAAACATGGGTTTCTATGATTTAGTATGATTTATTCATTTTGCTCCATCCCTGCCAGCTTTTCCATTTAGAATTTGTTTTACAATGAATTTCAGCAATAATTTGTTGCACTGTAACTGTGGATAAGACATTTTAACCTTGGCTCATCTTACAGTGTGTTGAAATTGCTGTGATGACTGGTTGCTGCAATGTTTGCTTTTGCTGCTGCTGAGCAATGAAATAAAAGTCAAAAATAATCTTCTCGTGACGCTTCTCTCTGAGATTAAGGTTGACTGAATGGCCATTACTCTGCCTGCTCACCTATGATGGAGGACCAAGAGACTACTTTCTCCACGGGCTTGTAGAGGAGCTTGGTGGAGACAATGGGGCCGTCTCCTCTGTGGGAGTCCACTGGCATAACGAGCAGCTGTTTACTCCTCCTTTCCAGCAGTTTGGGGGGAGATGTGGGAATGGGGGGATCTGAGAACACATAGGGAAAAAGACTTCACTCACAAATTTGCAGTGCAGTGACAGCCTGCTGGCAAGCGGCAAGCGGCATAACACCTTCTCCTCTCTGTAGTATGTTATTTCAGATCTTCTCAAACTGACCTTTTATTGTGAGGTTGAACTTGCGGGAGTCCTGGCCTCCTTTGGTGGACACCCTGCACTCCCACAATCCACTTTGCTGAGCACTCAGGCGATGGATCTCAAAGAGAGCTGTGCTTTTATTCGACTCTATGATGGTGTGCGAGGGCTGTGAGGAAAACATCACACATTTTCAATTTCCATTTCCATTTCCAGTTTGTGTATTTTTACTCACTTGTGTTTTCATGTTAGGAATGTCCTACACTTTGAGGAATTTCTTTGTTCCTAAGGGAAATGTTGGTGCATTTCTTAAATCAGATTATTTCTATTATTGAGGAAACAGCAGAAAAAGAATAACACAAAACTTGAACATTATGGGCAACACGTGGAAGGCTAACTTTTGCACTGTACAGTGATACGGCCTTATCTGCTCAGGCCATTGTGTTCACTTCCTTAGAGCTGAACTCAAACTTGTAAACGGCATGTCAGACTTAAAGGCACAGTACAATTTAGCAACAAATGCGTGTACATCTGGACGCACCTGGTGTGAGACTTTTTATGTAGGCTATGCTACACTCACGTTCAGATAGATAAATGCAGATTCTTGCAGGAGATTTGGTGTACACACTTTTTTTTTGGGAGTGTGCATGTTTGATAATTGAGGGCCAGTGTGTGGTGCTCCAGCCATATGTTGAGCTTAGCTTAGCATAGTATAAAGACTGTAAGCAGCTAGTAACTGTAGCCACTGTCAAGTTTTAAATTAATACACTTCTCATGAGTTTGTCTTCACTTTTCACCAAGACGTACAGTACATTACAATTTATATATTTTTTTACATTTCTAATGGAGCCAAGCTTGCTGCTTCCTCTCGCTTCTGACCTTTATGCTAAGCAAAGTTAAACACCTTTGCTCTCCAGCCTCATAGATAATGCATCAATGTTAGATTTGTATTAGTTGTCTCAGGTAACTCCTGGTGAGAAAAGAAATAGCGTAGGCTACTTCCCAAAATGGAAAAATATTCCCATCCCCTCTTGCTGTGTGGCCATGTTTTTTATCTCTGCCTGACACCCTCAACATTCACATTATCCAGCTTGTGTATCTTGTTTATTTTCATCCAGACTTACTGTAAGTTACAGTATCTTGGCAGGAGCGTTGTTAGAAACTACTGGTCCTCCTACCTTGAGCACAGTGCTGTCCAACTTTCGCAGCTCAATGCTGTTGTGACTGGGCAGCGGGTTTCCTGTGGCCGAGCAGTGGATCTTGGGGTTGGAGTTGAGATTCCACTCCAAATTACTCGGCAGGTCCAGGATCTCAGGGGCTCGGTCTGATCAGGGGAAAGGTGCATGGGACAGACAATAAGAAAACAAAAGGAGGAAAAGGATGTGATGGCAAAGAGAGGTGTGATGGTAGAGAGATGACTTGTGTTTGAAGAAGTAGGATATACTGTACAGCTTGACCTTTTCAGTGCATTCACATTTTCAAACTTGTGCATGATAACATCCATTATGAGGAAGAAGGTGGTAATGCTGTATTTGAAAGTGCTAGTGATGAGGGGAAAGAATAAATAAGAGGACGATATGGATAAGGATCAATATGATTGTGACAATACCTACCAGACTTCTCACAGTTCTGTCCTCTCCACCCTGTGGGACACTGGCATCCACTGAAACGGCTACAAGCGCCTCCATTCTGGCATTTACATCTCAGCCTGCAGTCTGGTCCATACATGTCATTATCACAGGCTAATGAGATGCAAAAAGGGTAAAAGTTAATATGACTTTAATTTTCTTTTTAAATTATAGACAGGCAGTGCTGATGGGGTGCTTACCCTTCTCACAACGACTGCCAAACCAGCCGCTGGCACAAGAGCAGCCGTAAGGGTCTGGTAGGCAGAAACGAAGCCCCTTGCAGTTCAAGTTGGAGCCACATGACTCCTGGCAGTTTCGACCAAACATTCCTTCTCTGCAGGCTGCAAACCATCAGAGAAAGATAAATTCACAAATGTGTTTATTTAAATTCCTTGCATTTTGCAGGGTTATGCCTCAACCTGCCTAGCAAAACCCCACGAGGACTGTGTAACCAGCCTGCCAATGTTCTAATCTGTAATCCCTTATGTCTGATTACATTATTTGCATAAAGATCGGAAAATAAGCCCAGTTGGTAACGAACATACAGTATGATGATGTCAGACTGAGATCTGTTGAATATGACCAAACCTGGCCAGTCCAGGCTATAATTTACAAAGACTCATATTTCAGGCACA
Organism: Decapterus maruadsi; assembly: GCA_030347415.2. Lineage (NCBI taxonomy): Eukaryota > Metazoa > Chordata > Actinopteri > Carangiformes > Carangidae > Decapterus > Decapterus maruadsi. Next base: position 28,491,539 of record CM064886.1, read on the forward strand.
GCCAAAATATGGTGTACCTCACATAAGGTCTAAAGAAACATAAATAGGAACTGTTCACCACACCTACAAATCACTGTATCAAAATTGGTCCAACTGGGGCCATCTGGACTAATATATCACTGGGGAAAAGCTGGGTTAACTTTACTCAGTGCCCCCATTCGGTCACTAATCAAATCCAGCATAGATTCTTTTGACCTTTATTTGGTATTTTACTGAGTTGTTTACCCAGAATAAAATGTGGTTTAGTTACAAACTGCTTTTAAACTTACATCCGCTATTTCTGTTGATAATATGTGAATCCTAATCACGTTCAGAAGGGTAAAGATAACCCTAGTGTTAATAGGTGCTTCAATGACCCAAATTATGTACGTTTTTACCCAGTTTTATTAGTGTGCAATGAAAATGTGCCCTTGTGCATGTTTGATATGGTTTTGGGTAGACTCCTTGTTCCAAATGTCTATGAAATTGCTTATCCTGAATGCAAACGTGCTGTGCAGGAGAACTTGGCTTATCAAACATAATACCCAATATATATGTCAGAAATGAAGAAATTAGTCATGGACATTTGTACGTATGAACTGTGTGAGCGAATGTGTTACAAAGAAATGTCCATGGTGCCGAATCTTATTTGATCACTTACAAAATCTGATTTCTTTCTATTCAAATCTTACAACTGATACTGTATATCTCTCTGTTTTTGTTCATATTTTCCCAAAGACTGAGATGATCCCTGATGTTTCTTCTGGTGATAACATGAAGCTGACGTTTAGGATTTGGTGTAAAATATATTGACAACTATAAAATGGATTACCCATGAAATTCTCTCCAGTTTTAAGTACAACCTCGCAGAGCTGTTAGCATGACTGGAGATTCTTGTTCGGTGCAGTTGATGTGTAGGAGGCATTTCTAGTGTGAGGAGGGTAGATATGTACATTATGGTAGAGGAGTATCTGCACCCCTCATGTGGGAGTATTTTCTCTGGGTGGAAAAACTGTGCAAACTGTGAACATATTGATGCAATTAACATTGTAACTTTCTGTCCAAAATATTTCATTCTGCAGCCGCCACTTGAGGATAATGACAGAAATCTGACTTGACACACACAAACTGTATTGAGCACATACAAACCTGTTTCACAGCGAGTTCCCATGAATCCTGGAGGGCAGACACAGTCTCCGTCCACATCATGACACTCTCCTCCATTGAGACACTCAGGACAGTCCTCATTGCAGTTTGGGCCCCACTTCTGACTGGGACAGTCTGAGACAGAGAGACAGAGGTTTCTTTGCTGAGAGCAGCTTAATACAGTGCAATTCAAATATGTCTTGTCTTCTGTGTACTTGTATTGGATTTTGGATAGTTTTTCAAGCACAGTGTTGCAGGATTCAAAATTTGCACTAAAAAGAAAATGATATCATCATTTGTGGATAAAAACTATATATATAAATATGTTTAAGTTTAAGTTTAATTTATTTATATAGCACCTTAAAAGCAAAGAGCATTTGCACCAAAGTGCTTCACAGTCAACAGGTCACAGCATAAACCAACATCAATACAACACAACAACACTTCAATTAATCAAAGGAAAAGATACAAATTATTAAATGTCAGCGTTATATATATTTAAAAAAAAACAAAAAAAAAATACAGACTAAGTGCTAGTTAAAAGCCAAAACATAGCAATGGGTCTTAAGGAGCTTCTTAAAAGCCTCAACAGAGTCGGCTTTTCTAATGGCGTCTGGCAGGCTGTTCCAGAGTCGAGGGGCTGCAGCAGAGAAGGCCCGGTCCCCTGACTTTTTTTTCTGTGAGCGAGGGACAGCCAACATGTCATGATCATGTTTTGGCTGCCTTGTTGGCACTTTAGCACACGTTTTGGCTCCTAGAGGGCACTTAAGCACGCGTTTTGGCTCTTAGAAGGCACTTAAGCATGTGTTTTGGCTCCTAGAGGGCACTTGAGCACACATTTTGGCTGCCATGAGGGCACTTTAGCACGCATTTTGGCTCCTACAGGGCGCTTATGCACGTATTTTGGCTGCTAGAGGGCATGAGCACACATTTTGGCTTCCAGGGGGCACTTTAGCACGCGTTTTCAACAATTGGGCCACGAGGGCCCACCCCCGTGCACGCCACTGGATCTGAGGGTTCTGGTGGTAGTGTAGTGTAGGGGGTAAGAAGTTCGGAGATATATGAAGGGATGAAGGGGCGAGGCCATGAAGGGATTTGTAGACAATCAAGAGAATTTTGAAGTGTATTCTGAAGTGAACAGGGATGTTGTTGATACTACTGTTGTTGTGTCTTCATAATTCTGATGCACATGTACAGGAAATGAAACTAACACATGTACTCAAAAACCTTACCAAAACAAGATGTAACCCATGGTGGTTTCACAGTTATTAAATGTCATGGTCAGCGTTTTAATCCTCTGCCTGTTGTGTCTCTTGTTGCATGTCCAACATGTGTGTTTTACATTAAAATCTCTGTATTTCCTCTTCCTGCAACATAAGATGCCCTATCTTGCACTCAAGGACATTTACTAATTTGTGTCCAAAGAAAATAATTTTGAAGTTCTCCACCCTGAATATGCAACTTGCTGATTTCTGCAGTTTTTTTATATCCTTTCCTTCTAACCACTGATTAAGAAGAACATGGGTGGAGTTCACACAATTTGCTCATGTGTGACAGGCAGTTTTTCTGAGGACTCCTAAGGATGGATAAAGTCCACTATGGGGATAGATAGTGAATATTTCAAAATTTGGAGAAATGCTCTTACTTGCCTATCTAAATAAGAGGGGAATGATACTGCTCTCTTGTCTGTTAAATAGTAGGCGATGAATTGACAACCTGTGGTTTTACAGTGTGCTATTGCTTATGTAGGTAAAGTGACTTGTCAAATCCTACAGTCGAGATATAGTCAAGAACTAGTTTTTTCACTTTTTTTATTCATAAGTGACTAACCAGATGTTTCTATGGTGTCATGTCCTCTTTCACGTATGCAGTCATTGAGATTTGTATACAGTAGTAGTAGTAAAGATAAGTTAAACGTCCTTTTCTCACTACAACCTTTCTCTCTTTAATGCTGGTGTTGTTTGCAACACTTTTGTATTTTCTTGGGGGGAGAGACTGAATAACATCTGCACTTACACAACTGTTGTAAAAGCCTTAATATGATTTGGCCCTGAAAGTCAAATCTCAACAAACCTCTGACAATGAGCCTCATCCAGGCCCCATGGAGTGGGCTGTCCCCCACATAGCTGGCACTGTAGATGCCTTGATTGGCAAAAGCTGCATTCTCCACTGTCAGTACAGCAGTGTGATTGTTCATATCGTTCCAGTGAGTCATATAATAGTAGTTTCCTACAAGAAACACACACATAAAAAAATAATTATGGGGTAGTTTACAATATGTTACAAAGCAGCCTCACATATTTGTTTGATATCCTTCATTATTTTAAAATTATAACTATGTTCCTTTTTTTTTGTTGACAGACTCTTAACTGGATTTTAAATGGTATATCTTACCGTTGTACTTCCAGGTCACATCTCTCTTCTGGGTGCTGTGCAGCTCCATGCTGAGGTGAACTGTCTCTCCTTTGTTAGCAGTCATAGTGAGGTGGGTTGGAATAAAATTTGCTGTAAGGCCCATAAAAACACAACGTTATTACTGCAGCACATTATGCATTGCATTAGAAAACTATAAAGATTAAGGCTGGAATAGGAAGTAATGTTAAGAAGGCACTGGTTGCATGACATGTGAACACACCTCCAGCCATGTTGTTGATCATTGTGATCATCTTGAATGGGACAACTTCCTGCGAGGGCTTACAGTAGAAGATTCCAATACTGTCCAGCTCACGGAAATCTTTGACTTTCACCTCGTTGTTTCTGGGTTTGGTCACTTTAAAATTTGGCTTCCTGGGAAATATGAGGATCTCATTGTCTCTCTTGATCTCCAGCTCAACCTCAGGGCTTCGTTCTCCACTGATACAAGAGATAGTGAAGTGATTGATGACACTGGCGTCTGCTGTGGAGATCATGATCAAGTCGATCACAGCATCTGAAAGACAGATCATTAGTGTCTTAATCTCTACCATGAGGCAACGTTTTTGTTTTTTTATGCCCTGTAACATCATCATCCCATTCATCCACTGCATTGTGAATATACTAAAGTATTTTTCATCTTTAGGCAGAGAAATTAGCAAGCCATATATCTCAGGAGAAGACTCACAACCATGTGACTCTTTGATTTTTGACTTTGACTTGCTCCACCACCCTTGATATAAAGTGGTTAGACATAATAATATAAGATAACATCTCTCAGAGCGATGCAACATAACAGAACAGCACCACAAAACAAGCTTTAAGTTGAATCAACACCTCTCACTCAAAAGCAAACTGAACATATAGGACCTCCCCAGGCTCCACTACAGTAAGGTGCGCCTATGCAACTAAATGTAACCTATATTATTCACTCTTCACATCTGTCTCAGTGTCTCAATGAGGTGTTTTCATGCTGCAGACATGGAGACCCAACTCCACTGTTTCTCAAATATCTATACTACGTTTCAAATGAATCCTGTGTTTAATATTAAACTCAGCTGACATACAGTGTACAGCAGTGGTTTACTTCACATGCTCCACTCTATATATGTGAAAAGTGTGAAATGATGACATAAAAGTCCTTTGTAACCCACAAGTTTCTATCTATGCACCAGGTTGAAATATATATGAGCCTGTTGTCTACATATTTCAAAGGTGACTCTTTACTGTAAATCACAGCATCTCTATACTGACACCTGAGGGAGTGATTGAGCCAACCATTGTTCATAATGTTGATTCAAATACAAAAAAACCCTCCAGGAATGTAGTTAGCTGGACAAAAGCGTCAAATTCAATAATGTCAGTTTCTCCGTCTCTCTGGTATTTAAGCCCCAGATCCACAGAACAATAGCAGGAAACATGGATGAGCTCCTTTTTTCCCCAAAGGACCATTGCTCTATACTCCCAGGGTCTTCACAGTTTGACAAATCACAACATAACTTCAACAACACGTCAATTACTTAAACGAATATGACAACGAAATTATGTAGAAGCTGTTATTTCATAAAATTCAATACAGTTATCAAAAATAAATGTCGACAATTGTGCTCTCCTTAAACAGCCCTTTAACATGAAGTTCCCTCTTACCTGATAAATGAATGAAGCACAATACAAACACCCACAAAATCCTCATGGTATATAAAATCCTCACTGGGGAGAAAGTTTTATCATAAAATCAAATACCAGTCCCGATTCACGGGAGATCTTTACATCCAAAACGGGTGACGCTGCGTCACGACGAGCGGTGCGCTTTTTTACGCATAACTCTAACGAATAATCCAAAACTCCGGTTCAGGTGTAAAATCTCTTCAGGTAACGACCACAGCGTGTTTTCTGTGTAGCTGTAAGGGAGCCTATCACTGTATCCTTCACTCTGAGCGTAAAGCTGGACTTGTGGTAAAGGCTGCGCTTTCTCTGGGTGGGAAAGGAAGGAAGAGCGTCACCAGACAGCGGAGGACTGCTGGCGCTCCAGACCTCCCCGATCCGCTTAATGTATTTATGAGTTTAAACTTTGTCTCTTTTTTTTTTTTTTTCAATACAGCAGCGTCTCTGATGGTTCCCGCATTATATACAATTGATTGTGTTATATCTAAAGTGTCGATTGTTAGAGCTGTAACTTATAGTTTGGTGACCATTTTTGGCATTCTGTGGCACCATTACTTTTTACTTATACAGAACATATCAACTACACTGTTTATAACTTTATTCTAATGTTTCTTTAGTGCTCTTGAAAAGGTCATTTCAGTTCTTTGTTATAGGAAACATATTGCACATTTTTTCATCTGGCAAAACATGAAGCACCAGGATCTTTGGGCCAAAGATTTCTCCAGCATGCTGATAAGTAAATACAGCAGAGCTTAACATGCATGTGTTTGGCCAGGATCTAAACTCTGCATCCCCCCTCCATGTGTCTCCCAAAGCTGACATGGCAGTTCACTACTGCAGCTGATTTTCTTGGTGGAGATACTGCAGGACACCAAATGCAGCGGCAGCAGCAGCTGGTATCATGTTTTGCCAAATGCAACAGCTTTGTTCTCTCACTTCAGTGAGTTGGTTACAGTCCCTGCAGCTTTTATGGTCGACCCCCAACCCCCCGCCCCACACTTTGCCTCACTGTAATAATCAGTCAGTTTCAGGAAATGATGAACAATATACTTGTTGTGTCTGTTTCATCATTTCTGCCCCAGTCCTGAAAAAGTGCTGCACTGTCCCACTTGGAAACATCCAGCTGAAGCGCCTGCACGCGCCTTTTCTCATTTTCTCCACAATACTGTTGGTCTGATTTTGATGTTTTCTTTACATTTCCTTGCAGCTTCAGACAATCAACTTGAAGTGACTCAACTTCTTATTGTTTGAGATTTCCTGTTTTCCATCTCAGGAGCTCACATGCTTTTCCTTTGCCTGAAAGGAATATGTGACTGTGTGCTGGATTACTAAAAAAAAAACAAAGAATAACATAATTTGTTTTAATTTTTCTTTTGTTAAGATACTTGAGTCCAGTCTGGATAAAAAGTAAATGTCCCTATATATTCCCTGATAAAATGGTGATTTTATCACAAACTAAAAACCACAATCAGCTGTTCACACCATTATCCTCACTCAATTAACTGAGGTAAGAAAAAAAATAGAAAAGAGAAGAAATCAAATCAAATTTGCAGCGGGTACACCCAGGTTGGAATTGTTTTGACTGCAAATCACTGTGTTGCTATTATGACTCTTGGCAAACAAAGGGGTCTTGGCGCCTTCGGTTGGCTCAGATCTGTATGATCCCTTTGACCTGTCAGTGTGGCCTGTGTAGCTCAGAAGCCAGAACAGCTTCTTTTAAAGGATCCTCTTATTTCCTCTACAAAAGCTTCAAAAACACCCAGCGAAAGGGCCTGAACTTCACAGCAAGAACAATAACACCAAACTGCCACATGGAGCCGACTGCTAGCTGCAGCACGTGCCATTTCATAATATATAACACCATGAAACTGCAGTGTGATCAAACTGCTTCAGCACGCTGTTCAGAAAAAAAACTGGGACAGTTTTCTGATAATTATTGCCGGTTTTGCAGATATGCGCAGATTGTGTTTTTCTCTTTTCATGGGGAAACAAATGAGGAGGAGAGCAAAAGGAAGAAGAGCAAAGATAGTAAAGTGCTGTGTGTTGCAGACACAGCTTGGTGGAGCCTCTATAGGAAGCCAAAAGGGAAAAGCACAGAGGCTGGGTCAACACAGTTGCTTCAGCCTCTGGCTGCATTAATACTGTCAGGAGCCAGAAACCAGGGATGAGTGCTTTTGTATGTGTATGTGTGTAAATGTGCATGAACATTTGTCTTTATGTGTGTTATTGCATAAGAGTGAGAGGGAGGTAACAGACTGTGGGCATGAATAGTGCAACTGTAGATTATGCATGCACATGATAAAATACTGCATGTGTGTTTGTGTGTGTGTGTGTATTTGTGAAGGAAATTGTTCGGTGAATGTTCAGGTGGAGGACAGTCTGTGCTCCTCAGACATTATCCATTGTGTCCAAAACTCTTTGTTGTCCTGCAGTAATTACTATGAGCTGTTTGTTGTTAGAGCGACGGCCGCTCGCTTTAAGACAGACACCGTCAGACAAAGATATTGTGTGGTGTGTCTGCTGGCCAAGTTGGCCAGTATTGCTTCCCCAGATAACAGCGTAACAAACAATGACAGGTCTTTAATGCACTGCAGTGCAGCGATGGGCTGGACCAGAAAGAGAGAGGATGAAATGTTTCTTCAGTTTGAGGAGCAAAAACTGCTGTTCAGAGGTGTTTGTGTTGCACATTGTGTTCTGACGGTAATTCAGAAGCAATAACATGGTTAGTCCAGCAACATTTGATTGCTTCTGAATTATTGTCAGAACAATGTGCATGTGTTAAAAATGCATGAGCTAATATAAAATTCACATTAACGCTACATTGAATCCTGTGTGGCTGTGGATCGTGTGTCTGTGTAAGGTACAGCTGTAACAATCACTAGATTTTCCATCTTCGTGACCTCATTAATCAATTGAATTCCTCTCGTCTATCCTTGGCTGCAATGATTTATTCTCTATCTGCTGCAGCTGTTTACATCTCCACTCTCAAACCTCTTTTTTTTCAGACTCCATTCAGAAAAGTCATTGTGGTCAGCTAAAAGATCGTGGGGAAATGCCACCTAAATTGTGTTAAGCTGTAAATTTGTAGCAGACCAGCTCCTGGGCATGTTTTAGTGGTTTCTGACATTTTGTTGTGGTTGTAGCGGCGGAGGCGGTGATGGTGAGGCTGATGGGGGTGTCTGGAAGTGAGACCGACAAAAGAGGCGGGAGGTCTTGGAGACTTTGTGAGAAAGTTTGTATTAAATTCCCATTTCCCCTCATTGTGTGGCGAGCTGGCCCGGCTCCACACGCACTGATCCCACTGGGCCCTGGGAGCCGAAGCAAGGGTGTCACTCACACCTCACAAGGCCCACTACATCAACCCCCTCCTGCCCCCCAAATCTTTCCCCAAGTGCAGCCACAAACCCCTGACCTCCGTGCCAACTTACCCCACGCTGTTTGACAAAGGAACCTTTAACAAGCATCTTCCAGAGACTCCAGAGATAGTATGTGAACTTTTCCTTCCAAGCATGATTACATTAGTGTTAGAGTGTGTGAGAAAAAACTGTTTTAAGCAGCACGATGAAAGACACAAAGACAAATTTGCAGATAGAGCATGTGTGGGAGAATTATTAACCGAACTGAAGGAGCCCCATCTCACAAAGTCGGATTTCCCCAAAGATAAAAAGCTATAAACCCCTGATAACACTCCAGCACTACGTCTATCTAAGTACTGAATGTGTTTACACTCTCAAACGCTCTGCCTGTCGGTTGCGTTTTTCAAAAGCGAGGAGACTTTCAACACTATGTGATGACAAAACTGACAGGTCCGCAAACTGATTATCTCAGCTCAGTGGAATAAGGCGGTGGGCAAATCATGTTCCAGCAGAGCCGAGTGGTGTCTGGCCTTCGGGTTTTAAAATAATAAACTTGGCGAGACTCCCATTTTACAAATATCCACATTCCTATGTGCCCTCGCCAACTCCTTCCAGGATCATACGCGTTATATTGTACTGTGGAGTCCTTATCAGTATTGAAAGTTGGCCTCTTGAGACCATTGATGAATTACAAATGTGTGCCATGTTCCAAAACATCCCATTCATTCCTGCTGACGGCATGTAAGCATGAATGGTTTGAAAATAATTCAATATCGCTCCTAAAAAAATCTCATTATCTCTTAATTAAACCTATCTTTCCGAAATTATGATAATAGTTTTGGAGTGTTTGGTATATTGTGCTCACTGGATAATAAATCAAAATCTGATGAAGCTAAAATCAAAGTTCTAGTTGAAGCTACATCACACAAATGGACACAGGTACAGCCATGTTTGATACAAATTGAAACATTGACCCAAAATCAAATAACTTAACTTACTGGATGGGTTACAACAGTATTCAGTGCAGACATTCATGGTGCTCAGCAGGGAAATCATAGTGATTGTGTTGATAATCTGATATTTTAGTGACATTCATGGTCCAATAATAACTTGAACAGATTTTTTTATATTATCAGGCCAGAATTTCAAACAGTCTAATAGGCTACTCACGACCAAACATTTACAAAACTAAAGACATTCCCATCCCCCTCCGCGGTACCTTGTGTTTAGTGCCAATATTAGCATAATAAGCTTATTGTAAATTAGCATTTTGATCATGTCACTGTAAACAATGTTAGCAAGGTGACATTAACATTTAGCACAATGCACTGCTGCGCCTCTACACAGCCTCAGCGTCTGGCTGTTGGTCCTGTTTAAATATGAAGTGTTGATTATTTCTGAGCCTGTTTCGTCAAGAACAATAAGTTCTTCACTAACTGGGTCACTGACGTAGAACAATCAAGATGCATCATGACACCGTCTAGGACTCCACCCAGACTTGTGTCAATGCTAATATTTTTTAAGGGCAGGCAACCATACTTGGAAGATGCAGGACTAAAGGAATGACTCAGGACACTGAACCACCTCCTTGGTTCAGGACGCGAAGACAGGAATGTATTCAGACGTCGACAAATGTGAAGCTGGTTTCCAACCTTTGTCGCATATGTCGCTTCCTTTCCTCTCCCATATTTCCTGCCACTTTCCAGTTTGTAGTTTCTCACAAGAAGAGCTGCCATATAAGTAACCCCGAGGGGGAGAATACCTCCAGCAGATGGATTGACACACGAAGTGATGGGAAATGATTTGACAGGGATAGAATATACAAAGTCAGCATGGCCACAGGATGCGTACAGCCGATAAGACACACACAGGAGCCGTGGACTGCATGCTGCTCGCCATATCACCTTATCTCTGTAAGATGATCCCGCTCTGGAGGATATAAGTATGAACTTAAGCTTGCAGATAAGTATGCAGACACATAAGGCCTCACCCTAACACATGCACACAAAGAAGCAGAGTTTTGGGAGGGTGACACAAAGTGAGTTACTGACAGATTTTCAGTCGTAATGTTTCTGATTTCAAGTTGGAGCACTTTCCTTCCATGCCTCCCATTTCCTCAGGCCCCACCAGCAATCTCATCCCCATTAGGCCACAGCATAGTGAATCAGGAATTGCATTATGCAGACATTAACTTGCTGGTTAATGTGAAGCCATGAAATAGACAGAATATCAGTCGGCAGGAGGATATTAGGCTACCATTCACAACATTGCAGAGTGATTGCAGATGGTGCAACCAGTGAGTACAGCTTACAGAACAAAATGTGAGTCTGAGTGGTAGTCTACATTAAATTACTTTTACTCATTTGTCAGACACTATTATCCAAAGGGACTTACAAGTGAGGGGCAACACTGAAGCATCGGTGCAGCAGGAGACCTTGAAGTAAGCGCTAAGCACTAAATCAAAGAGATCAGGTAAAGAGGTGCAGTGAAAGTGCACAGTAAGGAGGTGTTAGGAGGAAGAAATCTTCTTTGACACGCAGGGAGTGCACAGAGAAAACAAGCTTCACTTTCACTGTAAAACTACAGCTATATTTTATTCATGTCTACTTAATTCAACATAAAATGTCTAGATTTAATTTTCAGATCACCACAGAACTCACAAGCATAACAGATTACCCTGCTGTGTCATTGTGTTGGAGCTCTGACAGCACTGCTCTCTCCTACCAGTCTGTTGTGTTCAGCTGCTCTTACATACAGTTAATATGTAAAGTATCCTTCAGTGCTCACATCTCCCATGTCAATTTCTAATTTAACTCAGCAGAGGGACCACACGCTTCGCTTTGCTCAAGACCTCTTGAAAAGCTGCCTACAACAGTGCATGTTTTCTTAGCTGGAAAAAATAAGATCGATATTTTTCATGGAGTCTCCTCCTCCCGGACAAACCAGAGCAATGAGCACCGAGCAGTCCGAGGAATGATTAACGAAGCTGAGAAAAATGGCGCACGTTTACCTACTAAAAATTACTGCCGGTGCTCAAAAGGCTAGTTGATCATTTTGAGACTTTTATGTGTTTACTTGACAGTGTGTCGACAGAAAAATTTAAATCTGTGAGTTTTGAACTTTGGTCTCGAGAAATTGAAAAAAACAAAAAACAGTAGCTACTGTAGTGTTTGAGGCTAATGAAGGTGAAATGTTTGAGTGCTGCTGTTAAAGCAATGTATGTTGAGTCAAACCAGGGAATAAACCCTGTTTCCCTATTAAATTGTCAATATATTAATTTAATCACTGGGTGAAAAGAATTGACAAATGCATAGAAATAAACTACATAGTTTCACTTTATAAACAGATTGCATACTGTACATAGCACGTTAGCAGTAACAGCTAAACACACTTTTTATAGCTATGTAAAAAAAAAAAAAAAAAGGTCTGCTACAGTAAGCACTTACACAAATATGACTGGGATGAGACAACTGGTTCCTAACCTCTCTCTTCCTGTGTGTTCAGTTCATCAGTCCCACACTGGAAAGAAAATATGGGCCATAGTTGAGACCGAGTGACCCACCACCAACCTCAGTCCCCTAATCTGCCTCCTCAGGTGAGGCTGGGGGTCATTGGGAATGGGGATCGGGTGATCTGGGTCCATCACCAGACGCGGAGTCCGGTGACCCTCCGGTCTGACACCAAACAAACCCTCCGTGTTGGCAGGATGTTGATGGATGTTGATGTAATAGCCCCTGCTGACCTTGCACAGGTAGACCTACACTACGCACAGGCACATACCTCATTAATGGTGCAATGGAAAACCTGATCATACGAAGGATGGCTGCAGTTATACAGTCAGCCTCTAGCGCAAGCAGTGAGACCACTAGGTTGCAAGATCAATGTATGATAACTAACATGATTTTATTGTCAGCAGTCATGGTAAGATAAGAAAACCGCAAGGGGGGATATTATGTCCCAGACGAGGAGAAATGGTTTTGCAATTTTTGTTTTGTGTCTGTGGGTGAAACTCACATAAACCCATGAGTCTAAAACTTCTCAGCATGTTTTGCATATTGAATACAACTCCCACAAGAGTAAATGTCTAAAGTGCTAAAAATCAGACTGAAAAGACAAATGATAAATTCCACATTCTTTGTAAAAAAATAAAAAAAAGTGACCAGGCTCAAATGAATGAAAGGAACTATTAGTCCAACAATGGCACAAACACAGCTTTATTCCTGACTCTAGTTAGTCACGGTCGGAAGATAAAGATGGAAGAGCTATTTTTCATCGCTATTATTTAGATGTCAGAGCTGCAAATCCTAATCACAGAAATAGAATATCTGTCCCATCGGAACATGGGTATCAAGGAAATTGTGGAAAGGGAGTGGTACTGGATCCAGCCAACACGTCTCTGGAATATTATAGGCGTTTTTTTAAGGAAGTTGAATAACACCCTTGGAGTGCTGCATGCACCGAAAGGCAGACAAATGCGAGGGCAGAGATTTTGTGCAAATGTGCTTTGAGACTTTAATCGCTGTGGCCACGCAATTACGGCTCAATAGTGTGTTACTTGAGGAAATGATGGGAGTCGATAGAAATGATGGAGTCGGACGGGGATCATTTAAAAGTGAGGGCTTAAAGGAAGCAGAGAGACGGGCAAACAGAGAGACAGAGAGAGATGGATAAACTGTTGTTGCTTGTCCGTAGTGTCCAGAGAACTTGAGCCAGACTCAGGAAGAGGCACTGCTGCTGGAGGCTGATATGTGTGTGAAGGAAGTGGAGGGAGCACAGGGGCAGGAATCACCCTACAGGCAGGAAAAGGCCTGTGGAGGTGGTGGCGGGGGTGGAGGTGGAGGGTCTCGGCTCCTGTCTGATAGCTGTTTGCTCAACACACACACACACACACACGGTCACACAGCTCTGCAGGCCATAGGTTCTCATTCCCTGGCTATAGGAGGGGCACAGCGAGAGTAAGCTGAGTGGCTTCTGGTTGCAAAGCATGCATGTGCCCGCCGTGGTTACTGAGGAAGCTGGTGTAAAAACACACTCTGACACGCAACATAGCAGCCGTGAATACAATAGCTCTGACAAATGCAGGCCATTGTAAGAAATCCACCTTTCAGTGCCCATCTGCTTCATGCGACATTCTTTTGATTTTTTGTTGTCGGTTCTTTTATACAGAAAATTCTTGATGAATGCCAAAGCATGGTATTCCCAAATGTGTTTGACTTGGAATTGCAGACTTCTTAAATGTCTTGAATGCTTTAATAGTGTGTTATGATGAAAAAAACAACAACACTTCACTTTTTTTAAACATAAATATTTTATAAGTGTGAATAAAAATATCTGTGAGCAGCAGCTGGACTCAGCTCTGCCTTATAGAAAAGGAACAGGGCTCCCTGTGTTGACCACAGCGGCCTTTGTAGATATAAACAACATGTTTTTGAAAGCTTTATCATGGCCTCCATCCAAGATCCCATGGGAATGCATCTATCTAGTGATTTTACAACTAGCCAACAACAAAATATGTGCAGTCAATTTAAAAGCCAAATACCATGTCCACCTAAGTGTTTCCTCCTCTAGACACCTGCAGATCTCTTCTCCAGGCCAAACATGAACAAGTGAGTAACAGTGAGCCTCCCACAGTATAATGAGTCATTACAACCAGCACGAGACATTTGAAAGAAAAACTCGTCATGACTGAATCCTGCAGCACTTTCACTTTGCGTATAAATATTCTTGCAGCTGAGGATTGAGAAAAATGCACAGTTGGATCTTGTTAAAAGTGTGTTGACTTTGACATGAATCTCCCAAAGTTAGCAGATCTATGCTGTCAGACAGAGGTATAACACAGATAGTCATCCACATAATTAATGCAGCTTTACACTTCCTCAGAGGGTTTGCTTCTGTCTGTGGGGCTGTTAATCTGTCAGTGAGTACATACATACATACACTGAGAATTTTATTAGGAACACCTGTACACCTGTTTAGTAATGTCGATATTCAGTCAGCCAATCATGTGGCAGCAGCACAGTCCATAAATCACACAGGTCAGGAGCTTTGGTTAATATTCACATCTAACATCAGAGTGGGAAAAAATACGACCTCAGTGGCTTCGAGCCAAGAACAGGAATCTGATGCTGCTGTGGGAACAGGTTCACTCAGCTGAAGACTGGAAAAACTTAGCCTGGTCGGAAGATCTGGATATCTACATGTACCGAGGCAGCAGATGGTAGTCTGGCACCAACAGCATGATGAATCCATGAACCCAACCTGCTCATGGTGTAATGATGTGGGGAATGTTTTCTTGGCGAACTCTGGGCCACTTACATGTAATATCAGTCAATGCTTGTTTGAAAGCCCAAGTATTACTGCTGACCATCCATGTTCATTCATTTATGGCCACAATTCAATTTCTAATGGTAGCTGCCAGCATGATAATGCACTGTGTCACAGAGAAAAAATCATCTTAAACTGATGACAGTGACTTCTGGTTTACTTCAGGGGCTTCCTCCAGCCACCAGATCTGAATCCAGTAGAACATCTCTGGGATGTGGCACAGCAAAGGATTAGCAGCAAGAATGTGCAGCTGACAAATCTGCAGAAATAATGTGTTGCAATCATGTCAACAAGAAGCAGAAAGATAGTAGGGGGGCCAGTGTAGCCAGTACAGTATAGCCGTCATTTTTTCTTGTATTTTGGCCGAAAATCCTACCTTTCCTTATGGACATAAGGGTATAATCCAGAAAAACCACAGAAATACTACAAAGTAATGCACAAAAGAGATTCAGTTTCATAAAATAGTACTATAATACTACTTATACCTATAATAATACTGACATACTGATTTTATAAACCTAAAATGCTCAAATCTATACTGAAAAAATGAATGGTTGAATGTCTGTGATCTCAAGTGGAGATGATTCTCGAAGAAACAATTAGAAGCTGAGAGACTGCCACCAACACAAAGAGCCCTACATCAAGCCATTGCCAGACAATGGTTTGGAATCAGGACCTCACACCTCACCCACAGTTACCACCGGCAACAAGTATGGATGGGAGGCAGAGGGAGGTAAACTGGTGCCAGTCACAACATAGGATCCTCAGCCCCAGCCACCATCATACACCTCATCAAATGTGGCTGCAAGAAAACCTTTTGCATGTCACATTGTTCTTGCAGGTCTCAAAATCTCAACTGCACTGAGATGTGCCTGTGAGGAGCAGATGAAGAGGTTTGTGCAAATGTCTGCCAATGGTGATCCTTCCATTTACAGTAAACAAAGTAATCCGTTCTGTCATGGAAGATTTTGTTGGCAGCAAGAAGACTATGTCATGTTTTTTTTTTTTTTTTGATTGTTTATTTCTATATTGACAAGGTATTCAGGTCTGGATTGATATATTAATAGGTATGTTTAAACAACTTGTGATTGTTTGTGATGACATCTCTCAAATACTATTAAATATAATCACAACTAAAAGGAGGACTTTGTGTTAATTTTAGTTCAAGAAAACTGTGATTTTAACCATTGTAATCATATTTAATGAAGCAAATTAAGCGTCAAAATATCATATTTGAGAGAAAAATATTACATATAAAAAATAGTTATATAAAATGGAGACATATTTTTTGTCAAAGTTTATCCACCCAAGAAGACATTCCAACCACTCTCCAAAAATTACAGAAATACACTGGCCCCCAGTAGATGGCGTTCCTAATAAAATGCATTAAGTGAATGATCACACTCCAATGGCATCCAAAAGAAATGGTGCCAGAAACGTCTGATTAAAGCAGAATTTGAATAAACAAGAGGATAATTCAGATGAGTGTGAGCCTGAATGCATTTAAGGGACAATTAAGAATGTCTAAGTATCCAGTCTCATGTGTCATACATAAGATGTTTTAATAAGAAGAGGGGACAAAGAGAATAAAATAAACATCTCCCGCCATCAAAGAGACAGACTGGATGAGTGATACTAATTGTATCCATTTCTTCATATATACAGTATTATACCTGCGGGAGGTGGCAGGAGATCAAGTCAAACAAACACAGGCTCTCCTGCTGCAGGTTAGTGCCAGTGAGGTTTGTAATGTTACACCACTGAATGTATAGAATCAGGAAACTCGTATATTAGATTAAATTAAATGAAACTTAAACCTCTGCGTTGAAACTGGGTCATCATGGATGCAGAGTGGAGGACATGAAAAACAAGAGATGTAAAAAAAAAAAAAAAACAGTATTTGTGTGCAGCACTGTATCCCTATACTATTAAAGGTCCCCAACACCTGGTACAGGTAAGTGCCTTACTTAATTGTTAAGATGCATATTTAATCTTTCAATCATCACAATTATTATAAAAGTCATTACACGGCCACCCAGAGCTTTTTTTTTTTTTTTTTTTACAAATTTGAATCAGATGTGTAGCGAGCCTCAGTCACATTATCATATTTCCAGATGGAGGCCACATATGGACACAAAAAAATGAAAACAATGTGCAGCTATCACCTTGTAAAATTTACACTTAGGTTGCACCTCATGACGGTGCGCCAGGGAATTCTGTGAGACACAAGAAAAGAAAAGTTTTTAAAAAAACCTGGCCATGGCTCCACCCATGAGAGCCTCCATGCTTAATGGCCAGTGGGAGTCTTGTTTGTCACATCGCTCTTCCTCCTCAAGTGCAACTGTCCATTGTTATATACAGTGTGACACGTGTTGTTATTTCCCCCCCTCTTAAAAGGCTTAGCAAGGCCTTCAAATCCTGCACACAGAAGGGGCCATGACCTCAGACCCCCTCCACTTTGCTGAGAGGACAAACAGTAAACATCCCACGGCAGCAAAAGTGGGGAAAACCCCTCATCAGCTGCAAAACTCCAGACTGAGAGCACGGTGCCACTAATGATCTTCTCCTTCTCCTTGTATATGTTTGTTTACAGTAAAGGGACATTAGACACGTACTGTTCTGGTTAGACAGCTGCTTTTCGTTGTGCATAAAATCACAGTTGCTGCGCTCTTGACAGACATGTGCACGAACCCTGCACATTGACATTGTACTTGCTTATTTTTGGTCCTCAGATCTTCTGGGGCTGATTCATTGTCAATGAAGTGTATAAAGTTTTGGTTTTTCAGTGTTTTTTTAGTTGTGCTAATCAACTGTAAAACGCCAGAAAGCCTTTTAACCTGGCGCTTAAAGGGATAGTTCAGCATTTTGGCAAATTGCAAAAATTCATGCAAAACAGCTGATGCGCGTAACGCGTTCCCGTTGAGGGCAGTTTTTCGGCAAGTAGTCTCTGCATTTGCCTCGAAAACAACTTGGTTTCGTAATGTTCCATTGTAATCGCATAGCATGGTGAATGTGCAGGTCCCAACTTGTCCACCACCTTTAACTTATTGGTATCAAGATGGAATCTGGAAAGTACAGCTATTAGACTAGTTAGATTAAATAACAACAACACCATTTTAAAAACTACTTTTTCATTATTCACAGTGATTTTTTTAGTGTCTTTAGCTCATTTTTTGGGTTTTATGGCAGCTTTACTGTTTTGGCTCACTCCAGCTGTCCTTATCAATGCTGCAGGATGAAATAGGCCACATATTTTCCTCAATAGGTGAAGAGTGAAACAGAGTTAATACTGGACCTTCATTCATCATTACTCCAAAATGAATGGTCCTGTTGTGCGGTGCCTGCTGGATGTGTAAATAAGCAACTATTTGCTGAGCAGTTCATCTTAATGAGTGATTAAACATCAGTGTTGTTTTTAAGGTTTGTTCCTGCTGACCATAGTTGCCCAAGACGCAACATAACAGCCTATTTGCCTCCTTCTCATCCTAATTCAACCCCAATACTGCTGCTACAATGCCCACTTCATTAGTCAATAACCAGGTAGATACTGAATCAGCCAACAGCAAACAGCCCTCAGTAGCTTTGGTGGGAAACTCCTGCAGCTTCTTTTTGCTGATGCTGAGTTATCACTTTACTGTCCCAGCCACTCCTTGTCCCCACCATCTGCTCCAAGACATGCAGCTGAAGCATCCTGGAACATATGGAAAGTGGGAGGAAGAGTGAGGGTAAGAGATGTAAAAGAAAAAGACTGCACTGCCAAGTGGCCAGGAAGCAGGCCTATTGTTTTCAGGGTCACCTCGCTTTTCCTTTCAGAGCCACCAGAGGTCTGCTCTCTCTCCCCTCAGGCTGCACATCTTAAATAAACACAACTCCTTGTCACCACAAACTGTATCTTGTCTGATTTCCTCCCTCATCTGAAAAGGGCTGAGAAAACGGTTTACATTTGGATTAACAAAGAAAGGTGTGGCACCTGTCACATACACACACACACACATGCAGGAAGAGGCAAAACCCTCACGAAGCAGATATAAAAACAAGATTATTTTCCTTCCCAAAGAAGCATGTCTAAACTAACATTAGATCTTTTTTCAGGTTCCACTGGTTCCTTGCAGTTTCACTTGTGAATCCATGTTGACACTTGCAATATGACATGTTAATAAGTCATATTTTTTCCTCTTCCTGGTTAGGCAGTGCTGAGCGACAACATTACCAATGACCAGGTCTGCAGTGCCATTGGACAGGGAGGGAGGAATAGTGAGCGGGAGGGAGCACAGCACACCTTAGTGACAAAGTTACCCATTAACCTCCCTTTTCTCGGAACGGCTTGCTCAACCTTTGCACAACATTTCTCCATTTTACAGACAAAGCAAGAGAAAATGTAGTGACAGCGGATGTTAAACGTGACAGTGGATACACAAGCAGGTGAAGCTACAGGTGTGCTTTGCAGACAAGTGACCAGGTAAGACATGGAAGAAATTAACAGCTGGGTTTTTCTAAAAATAGAGAGTTTTGCCACTGTCTGTGTTAAAGGTCGTGTGACACGGCTTACCTTGCCTGACAGTGTAGTAATTAGCAAAAAGTTTGATGAAATGTGGCTTTAAATAGGCGTAAATGCACAAAATTGTGTTAATGTAATACATTTGCAGCCATACTGTATTTATAGACTATTTAGGTTACAGTTTACAGAAAAGCCCCATAACCAATGTTTACATTTGCCAAATCATTTTCTGCACCTGCTGATAGCTGAAAAGCATTTCTTATCAAGGCGCAGCAAGTTCGTACACAAATTACGCATGTAATTTGTTGCTAATGCATAGATTTAGTGTTTAAAAATGGTAGACTTTTCCCTATGTCATCCCTCTGCTAGCGAGAAATACTGACCCACATGTTGATGCTGGCCCATTTCTGTTTTCACCCAAAACATTACTGCTCTTTTACATGCTCACTTTCGTTCGATTACGGTTGTTTGTTATTTTCTCAGCCTCTAAGCTGCACATATTTAAGTTTCCAGTGTGTATTTAATAAGGGATCCAGGTGCTAAATCTAATCTTTCATCAAATATCAGCTTGTGGTCATAATGCAGGTTATGTAATGTGTTGTCAATGGGCTCAGTTTTGTACTCATTGTATCCCTGTTGACACTGCCATTATCCCAGAACTAACATCTGAGGGCACTCATGCTCTTGTGACCTCGCTTCAATTAAACTAAGAGAGTGGGGAAAAAATATGCATTTGTCATTATTCAAAGGTGTAGTTTTCGTGTGTAAATATGTCGTTGTTGTTTTTTTATCTCAAAGCCACAGACTTTGTGAGCTTGATTTACAGTGTGGGACTTAAACAATCATGCTCATAAACAAAGTGTCTGCCAGCTGTTTTCTTTCCACCACCATCAGACCTGATGCTTTATCCCTGACAAACAATAGCACAGCCTGACTCTTCCACACATTTTCAAAGCAAGACAAAAAATACAGAACTTGGCAATGGGTTAAGAAGGAAAGAGGGAGGCCTGCATGCTGCTCTGTGGATTGTTGGGGCGAGGGTCAGCTGAAGGACGGCTCTGTTATTATCTGTGAAGAATGAATACAGTATCTGTGATTATTGAGGAGAGAGAGAACTAGAGACATGTTTGCTTGGTCAAGAATGATTTATATGACGTGTCAGAAAGGCAAAGAGCACTGTGGTAAGAAGTTTTCCCAATAGCACTTTGAATTTTGTTATTTAAAAAAAGAAAAAATAATGGACTCAAGCTTTTTGTTACATAAGTTGGACATTAAGTAATTGCCACCTAAAGTGGCATGATCACATTTCAAACCACAAACTAGCTTAGAGTTAATTTATCTGTTCAAAGGAATCAAACTCCTGGAGCACAATATAAATTTGATTAATTCAGTTTGATGACAGAACGAACATTTCACCCCCCTCTGGCCATCATTAGCATCTATTAACTGACACTCCACTCACAATTTGGGGCACTGAAACAAAGAAACACTGACTCCTTGTTTTGAGAATGATATTCAAACACATGCAGAGACAGTCAGAGATGCAAATGTGGCCTCTTACACATGCATGTCCCCACACACACACAAATACAAACAAGTCTACAGTAGCAGTGCAGTGCACAGCTGAGCTCACAAACACTGTTACATCTGACACACAGTGTTTCTTTCTCCCGGGCTTCTCCTCCGTACCTCCAGATCCTGCACTGCTCTGTGTGTATATTTTGTTGTGTGCTCCCTGCATGTGTGAGGACAGAACAGGAAGAGATAAAGGCAGCCCTGTTGGTTCGTTTACAGCCAACATTTCTGAAAAGAATAGCAGTGGAAGACGAAGGGGAAAGAGGCCTAATGGCTGGCACAAAGCAACCGGACTCCACTCACTCGCTGTGAAAAATCACCACTGAGACAAAAGAAAAGAGACAGAGATTCACAAGTCTTAATCTCGAGGCTGAGAACGTAACATCCGTTTTTTCTCCGAGTTGTGAATGAGATGAGTTTCACATGTTGTCAAGAGCCGGGAGCCACGATTTCAGAAATGTGGGATCAAACATAAACTTTTTTTTTGTTTTCTTTTAACAGCCTTGTTTGGATTTTATTTGCTTAATTAGGCTATCACAACTGAAGCAAATAATGAGAAACACTGCTGAAAAACATGTGGATACTTTTGCTGTATACAGCCTAACATAGCAACTTTCATCAAGTCTGAACAAACAGTCATCTAGGCTAGTGAGCATTGTGAAGTCCGTCTGTCGTGGTTACTTGAGAGTAAAGCTGAATTAATCCGAGTTACAGTAAAGTGAGTTATCCGTCCAGTTTAAGCCTCAGGAGTCTCTTATTAATGTGTGCAAATAACTTTATAACGGGTAAAAACGTTTAGACCGCGACTCTCGACGTCTGAACAACAGAAAAAACAACCACAAACGGTTTACGTCATAGAAAGTGAGGAAGAAGAGAAGCGACTCTCTTCATCACCTCAGTCAGCTGATCGGTGCGCACAGGTGAGCTGTGGACAGGTGCATTATACTGTAACCCTAGTTCTGCCAGATGGCCGCGTGGGGTGGGTGCAGTTCAAATATTGTTTTAATTTCACATGAGAGAGTAGGTTATTTCAGGACACGGTGTTCACTTTATTAGTTTGTTATTAGCGAGGATAGCGTCTATATGCGCTATTGAGTTAATAAAGTAGGTTAAAGTATAACCAGTTCACCAGTTTCATAGGTTGTTTCCAATTAAGAGGCTGCTGCTTTCTGCTTCTTCAAGTTACTGTATAGGCCTATTACTTATTTCGCAATGAGATAAGAGTTCAAGAGATGGTCAACCCAAAATCTATCAACAGGTTGTATTTCATGTAGGCCTAGTTCATGTGGGGACACTTTCTCTGCCAGGTCAAGGAAATGCTCAAAATTTCACAGTTTATGAAAGTACATGAGCATCTGAACAGCTTTCTATTGCTGGATACAATATTCATACAGTATTAACTTTGAAAAAAAATCAGCCTCTTGCCCTAATCTTATAAATGGACTAGAACACATTTCCAAACAACTAATATGCGTATGCGGAACATGTCCCAAAATGATAAATGCTCAATTTTAAGAGCAATTGAAAGAGAGGCATGAGTTATGAGAAGACATAATTATCTGCTTAATAAAACCCTGACCTGTAGCCTCAAGTTGGCATGTCAAACAACAGTTAGTCTGTGGGAGGGGACTGCATGGATAAGAACTTATGTGACTGTGTTGTAAATACAGGCCATCAACCTGTTGGCTCATGCATGCAAATATCTGGCAAATTTGCAAATAGCTGTGCAGTGAGGTCCTCTCTCTTTCTAACAAAAATAGCATGGATGACAGGTTTATGTTTGCACATGGAGCATCAATGTGCTTTTGATATTGTCGTGAAAATGGAGTTTGCGTACATGAATTGGTGATACAGTAAGATAGAGAGCATAGCAATATGAACCAAACATTGACCAAATAAATGAATAAACCAAGCAAACTTGGCATTTTGAGAAATATACCCTCTGATGTCCATATCATGAATGTAAAACTAATGCTAGCAGCAGTTACAAATCCAAAGTTAAGAAAATCCATGTGCCAGTGCCTCTACTGCTCACTAATTAAAACAGAATATATAATTGGTTCAATCTGTACAAAAATGTAAGTGTTAAAAAATGACAAATTACTGTTTCATGGAGGATTATGTGTCTGTTGAGACTGCTTTTTGGCAGGGACCAGCTGCCTCACAGCCAGTAGCAGCTCCAGTCAGTTAGTGATTACTTTGGTTTTTGTATTGATCAAACAAATCAGAAATACATTGAGTGTTAATAAGTGATCGTGAGACGCTCTGCTGTTGTTATCTGTCAATAACACAGCCCTGTTCCCTGCCTTGGAGATAAGATAACAAACTGTGGAAACAAATGAAGAAGGAGAGGAAGCTTATTTCTCAAAATACATAACTTTTCCTTTAACACCTAACGTTGGTCACATGTGATGGCATTTCCCATTCCCTTTGTGTTACACATTGGTAATTCATGGCAAGTGAATTTAATTTGAAAAGCTTTTACGTTAAGAAATAGAGTCTGGGAATCTTTCACCTACTGTCCCTTGAGAACCATTAAGCATGTGTTCTCTATTGTAGGAAGCTGTGAAGCCCCACAGTCAGATTCATGATACACACACGCACACTAATATTAGTGATTAGCCGCCAGTGTTTTGTGTAAGCTAGACCTGCGGAGGAAGGCCTTCCAGTGTGTGCCACTTCCTGTTTGCGACACACTTTTCCTGTTGTGGTCGATATCCTCCTGAGTTTCTGACAGCTCATACTCAATTATGACTGCTGGATTTAAAGGGGACCTACTCCTCACTCTTCATAGATACTTCATAGATACCATGTGAAATATTTAGGTCATTTGATCGTTCATGTTCTCTTTGTGTGGTTCACTTATGAAATATGCATTTACGAGAGTCCAAAAAGAATACAAAGCCTCAGTGCACATGGGATGTGTGTGTGTGGGAGGGGGAGGGGGGCATTGTGGTTTATTGGTGGTGGCTGATCTGTCTTCCTTTTTGCAAGATGCCGTTGTAGGCAAGTGTGTAAAATGAAAAAAAATATATACAGATTACTGATACTGATTTAATTTCCTATTTCTGTTTCCTTCTTTTCTCTAAAGCCTCATTTCACTGGAGCAAGAGGCGTCTGGCTCATATTCCCACGAATGTATGGGATGATAATGCTGCCACCAGTCTTCACTTGCCTCTGAACCCAGGAGTCCCGTCTCTCAACCTTGCCACCTAGTGGAGCGCTGAAGGTTAACCTCCCTCTTGGTCACCAGAAATCTTCCACACAACTACCTCCCTCATCTGGGGAGATGCCTGCTCTGCAACATATCCCACAGATGCCTTTTATTTCCAACCTGCTGGAAACAATATAACACCAACCAGCTTTTTTATTTTTTTATCCGCAAACATTGAAGGTTGGAGGCTTTAAAACCTTCTTTCAAAAATCTGCAGGCTCTTCCCTAGTAGGTCACAAAAACTGTTCTTCATCTGGCATGCTGGTGATAAAACTCCCACCATCCATGGCTTCATGCTAGAGTTAATGGTGCCCTAAAGCAAAACACAGGTCTCATCCAACAAGAAGCAAATTGAGCCACACAGGAGAAGTCGCTCTCACTCACTCAATCATTCTCAAAAGAGACTACACAAACAAACAACGCCAGATGGATCCATCACCAAATGGCACACTCTCCACAGCTTCCTCAACAACAACAACACAAAATGGTAAGAATTCAGTTTGTGCACCATTTGTTCATCACCAGGAATGTTTGCTTTTGAATCAGCTTCGACTCAGCTTGAGAGAGACACTGATGGATAGATTAAATGTTGGTTCCACCTGGTTTAGGTCGATGTTGAGCTGGTTTCAGGTATTTAGGTGCTTCCCACGACCACAACAGACTGACTAAGCAGGATGTGATTCATTTCCCTCTCTTACAGACACTCTGACAGACAGACCAGATAATTTGCCCAACCACAACTGGGAGTTCTTGGTGGCCGTCCTGCTCACAGCCATCTCTGTCTCCATCATCATCGCCCTCCTGGCTAAATGCCACGTGATCCGGCGCTACCTGGCCAGCTACAGGCACACACGGCTGAGTGAGGCAGACAACATCAGCCAGTGTGAGCAAGCATCAGGTTAGCTTCGATTACAGTCTAGGAAATGTATATCTTGGCGCCGTGGGGGAATTTCTGTTTCTGTACTCAACACTCAGTGTGAGTTTAATGTGCTGAGCGTCCGTTTAAAAGCTAAAATGTTTGCATTCAACTACCTGCAAGGTCATAAAAGCGGTGATATTCACTTTTCCTAAACCTGATGTATTTTCTGTGTCACTCAGGAAACATTCATTTTAAGCCTGGATTAAATAACAGAATGCAGGAAGTGAGGGCTTAAAGCTTCTCTACAAAATAATTATACACTTCCTGCCCAGCGTCACACAACAGACAGACAAAGTCAGTGACTGGTGAACACGGGGGAGCATATAGCAAATCAATAACTTCCTTAGGATTTAGTAGAGACCAAGATGGAACTATAAGTGAGTGATTATTAGAAACAACTCAAAATAAGTGCTAACGTTGCTATGTCTCAGATGAATGGGTAAAGAGGTGATGGTATTATTTCTGCACCTGGTTGTGCTGCACCCAAATGGCCAGATAAATAAAGAGCAGGAGTAACTTTATTCTTAAAACAACACACAAATCCATGTCCATTAGTCACTATTGATGGAGGCCTATGCATCAATGTGGCACCACCAATTACAGTTTTCCATCTCTGGTGTCACTTTTTAGGGTGATGTATAACTCTTACCTTAAGTTGGTTGTTATTCATAATGCAGCACAACTCTTCTGTGTTTCTATCAGGGCCCCGAGGCCTGGAGATGGAGTATTCCATGCACGGCGGGTGGGAAACTCGGGCTGTCCCTCCTGTGACTGAGGAAGACGATGACGGCTTCATCGAGGACAACTACATCCCGGCCAGCGAGAGAGCGAGGGCTGAGAGAGCGGCGGAGAAGATGGAGGACACTGAGGATGAGATGGATGAGATTGAATTTAGCATCGCTTAGCAGGTGTGTGTGTGCGCATCTGTTCGACTGAATCACCAATTCCACTCCCACCTTTTCTTTTCTTTCCTGTTTATTTGAGTGAGATTTTATGATGACCGTTACAAAACGTGCACTTTGTAAACACTGGGTTCAGGAAAAGTTTCAAATACCACTGAGTGCCTTTATTTTAAGGCGGCACAGGAGTGCATTATTATTATTTCAGTAGTGTTTCGTCTTTGGACACACAAAAGTCGCCATAAAAGAGAATTTCAGTTCAATCTCAGGACAGTTAATTAAAGTCAAACGGGTTGTGTTTTATAATTTCATAGGTTTTAGTGATTATCAAAGGAATAAGGTTTTAAAAAGGAGAGAGTGGAAAAGAGATCAAAGAGATTTTTTTTGTAAATATGGATATTAGGCCTAGACTGATGTTAGGTAATAATCAAACTTAAGTTTTTGTAGTTTTGCAGTTGTACAGTCTGCCTTGCTCTCAAGTCCACCCTTATTTCAATGCTTTGCTTACTGTTTATTGGGCTGTGGCATAGAGGTTACTGAAAAAAAATGATAATAACAATATCAATCATCGAAGATTCCCCCTTACCTTCAAAATGAAACAACTGTGTTGAGATATTACATTTTGGAGAACAGCCAAGCCTAATGAACATTAACAAATCATCTTTGTTTATTGATAGCAGCCTGCAAGTCATGCATGATGACACATAACTCAGCTGAATGTAAGCAGGAACATTTCACTTTGCACTGTTCCCTGTATAGTGTATATGCATGGGTGTTTAATATGGTTCAAAATCAATTTATGTTGTAATTAAAAAGCCTTTTCAACTTGAGGCTTTGAAAAAACAATCTGAAAGGCAACAAAACCGTGAAGGCACACTTCACAGTTGCAGCCAATGTGATAAGAAAGCATCAGACACACAATTTGCCTAACAAAGGAAAATAACCACAATGTACATTAAGCTAATAATACTTAATGCTGTTACAGCAACACTTCTCAAAACATGCCATGAAAAGATTTGTATGCAGATCTACAGGAAATGGACAGCATTAGGTTAAAAGAGGCTGAGGCCTACTTGTAATTAGTTACTCTCTCCACTCATGGCTGCTATTTTAAGGGCTGGAAATGTGAATTTAGCACTTCCCTGTTGTAAAGTGTGTATGGTCAGTTAATTTTTAAAAGTTTGACCTCAATAAAAAAAAATCCAGTTGCAAATGTAATGTGGTGTGTCTGTTTGGGTCTAGGCCTTCCTTAAATCCAAACAATGACTTTCACTTCACAGGAGCAGCCTATAGTTTCTCCAGCATTTTGGTCCTGTTTGCCTCATTGGCCACAAAACGGACTCGCCACACTCACCTTTCTGTTTAAACTTTACAAACACTGGTATCAACAACTGTAATTAAGCTTGACACAGCGTCTCGAAAAGAGGCCTGGAGCGTTCCGGATCCCCCGAGACCATCCAGCTGATGAGAGCGGTCTGACAGGTCTGTGTGAAGCTGTCAGGCAAGGAGCTCCCACCCGGAAACACGACACGTCAAGTTCTCACAGACGAGCCGGAGGGAAACAGGAAGTGCAACGATTCTGCCTTCAAAATAAAAGTCGAGAGTTTGCCGTCCACCGCCATTGTGGGTGTGTCAGTTACTGCAATGAAAAGTAAAACAAACAAAACACCAGAATAATTACTCAACCTAAACGAAAAGCATTTATATCAAAGCATTTTGAGGTCATATATCTGCAATCTTGGTCTTTCCATCAAAAGTGATTTTTTTTTTCTTTGAAAAAAAAAAAGAAAGAAAAGGCTGATAATGTAGCCTACTATTGTGGAACAAATGCATCCCAATCAGATCAGAAGTCCACAGATGTAGGCTATAAAATGCTATAAATAAAAGATCATTAAAAGTTTGGTAGGCTACTCAAGGAGTGACAAGCATGGTCCCCATTTAAAGGATTTGTTAGGCTATAGGCTACTATGTGTAGTGCTATTACTGTATTGTGTATTTCATGATAAAGGTTTAAGGTATTTTTCATATGGGTATGGCAGTGCATCAGAGCTTATGTGTTTTTAGAGAATTTAAATGTGATTGTTACTTAGCTAATGGAGTCAAAAAAAATTTTTTTTAAATGTTTTTATTGTTTTTAGTAGATAGAAAGTTAATAACCTATAGGAATAATGTAATAAAATGATTAGTTAAAGCTTTGAAGAAAAAAAAAATATAAACAGCAAAACTAAAGTAAAAAGAAAAGAAGTTAATATTGAAAATAAAAAATCACATTGAAACAAACCATGTTACAAACACCGTTTAGGCCTACATTATAAAGTAAAAACTAATAAAAACAAACAAAAAAAAGTTAGTAGGGTGAACTGAAAACTATTTCTGGATTAAATAAACCGGAACATGATCAAAGCCTCAGCAGCTCAGCTCAGAGCCGGAAGTCGTGTTTCTATCATCACAACTAACTTGACACTCCAGTCCGGAAAACGCAGCGACTCACACAGTGGAAACTCGACCGCTGAAGAGAGTGGAGGAGAGGAGGAAGGAGGAGGATGGGAGCGGGTATTACTGCAAACAAGTGACCCATATCTCACTATATAGACACACATACCACCCTGCCTACTTCTTGGACTTGAGGATTTCTCTCCACCAAGATGTCGGCGTCGGCGATTTTTATCCTCGACCTGAAGGGAAAGGTAAGTTTGTGGTGACTTGTTGTTAGCGGTGAAGTTGACATCAGGGTGAATAAACGAGGCACCTGCTTCCAGGAAAGAGTGTTTTAGCTCATGTTAATACCAGCAATGTCTCTGAATTGGAGGATAATCTTATTTCTCTTGGTGCATTGAGGGAAGTGCATGTCAAAAAGCAGATGGACTTGTATTTCCTGACAAGGGCCAAGTCACCTATCTACTTGTATGTCCCTCTCTGTCTCACCCACATGTAAGAGAGCAGCCAGGAAGAGGCTCAACTTGCTCAACTCGTTTCACTGATGTTGCAGTGTACACACACAGAGGGCTTGTTCTTGTGCAACCATGCAGCCTTTTATCGCATGTGATGTGTCCTCTTTCAAAGTTTAAAAGTTTACTTTTATTAGCCCTAGGTTATAGTAGTATGAAAAATGACTCCTCAGGCTTATTTAATATCATGTGGAAAATGTTCAAAGTGTTGAAGATGACTCACTCTGAAAAGATCTTTCAGAGCTAAAAACACATCTGAGATACTTCTATATAAAGTATCAGTTGATA
The DNA here is from genome assembly GCA_030347415.2 of Decapterus maruadsi. Classification (NCBI taxonomy): domain Eukaryota; kingdom Metazoa; phylum Chordata; class Actinopteri; order Carangiformes; family Carangidae; genus Decapterus; species Decapterus maruadsi. The sequence goes on from CM064886.1 coordinate 28,520,762, forward strand.
TTGATTTATGAACCACAGGAACCCACCAGCTGTTGCCATTATTGATCAATCCAGTGATTACTTTCTTGATTAATCAGTTCAATCTCTATTTTTTTTTTTTTTAAATCTCATTATGATTTCCCATTGCCCATTGAGCTGTGTTCATATTGTATTTTTAATTTGACTAAAACTCACAAAAATGTTCATTTTGTGATTACAAAAGCATATTAAAATCTTCATATTTGAGAAGCTGAAACCAACATATTTAATGAAAATGACTCAAATTTTCCATAGATCAGATATAATTGATTAATCCACCAATAGTTTCAGCTCAGTTGAATATGTTTGGGATTTTAACCGCTGATGAGCCAAAGCAAGCAGAACATGAAGATGTCACCATGCAGAGGGCTCTGACAGAAAATCATTAATGAATAACACACAATGAAGACAAAATTTGTTTCTGTTCCTTTTCATGAACCCATTTCTTATTTTTAGGACTTTATACTGTAGTATGGAATGAAACTGGGAGGACATTGGATTTTTCCTTTCTTTTTTATTCTTATAAAGTTTCACATCTAAACCTCACAGGGTTAATTTATTTGAGGGGGAAGAAAGGGAATTGCTGAAGAAGCCTTATATTCCTAACAATATATCCATCAGGGATCAGTCCCTGCGTAGCCTACACGTCTGATTGTTCAGATTAAAGATTTTCTCTTTCTCCCTCCTCTCTCTCTCTCTGCCCTGGGGCAACTAACTCTTCACCTTCAGTCGTCTGTCTCCCTCTCTCCGTCCTGACCGGGCCTCATTTATAAAACTGTGCGTAGGAAAGATGACTATAGGTGGCGTACGGAGGAAACCCAGGAATTGCGTGCGCACAAAAACTTTCAGATTTATAAAAGCGTGCCCACGCACGTCCTACGCCTGTTTCCATTTATAAATCACAACCAATACTAAAATTGGCGCACGTGAAAAAGCCCTTCACTCCGCCCATACGGTGCCTGTATAAGGTCAGGGAACACCCATGATGAATATTCATTCATACCAAATCAACCAATAGACGGCGGGAAGGGGGAGACAAGAGCCGAGGGAATACATTTAACACGTGGGAATACTGGACCGGTTGGACGCGCTGGTTCGGGTGAACGAGACTCGGTTCGGGTCGGACCTCCGGCCTCCTTTTTTCTTTCTTTCTTTTGAATGCACTGAATCAGCGCTGACGCTTCAGGCAGACGTTTAGTTGTTGTTTTTTTAGGTTTGGAGGAATAGATTGTGGTGCCGGTAACAGCACAAGGAAGTCCGAACCGGCTCGTGCGCTGCTGATTATAAACCTCATGACAGCTGAGCCACTGTGTGTCTTTCACAGTCACTGCCCCCCCCCCCCCTCCTCCCTCCCTTGCGAGCCGGTTCCGACTCACCAGCATCAAATCTCCCGAACCCAGCAAAGAAAAAAAAAAAAAGGCTGATGCGCCAGCGCCGATTCAGTCCATTTCACAATAAGCAACGCTATTTATATATTTAGAAATATAAGAAAGACAGAAAAAAGGAAGCCCAAGGTGCGACCTGCACCGCTACCTGATCCAGCGCGTCTAAACAGGCTGGTTGGACCGGCCGGTACTTCCACATCTGTGAAATTATTTTAGTGCTTCAATAAATTACATCTCCCTCTATCTGAATACGAAATTGTCAATATAACCTAAATTATGCCTCGTTCTTCATTTTTGCCAATGTATCCTTCATATGATTAAGGCAATGTTTCATTATTTCACACAAATGTATCAATTTCACATATTTTCTTTCATTTCATCCCTCTGCTCTTGGTGTCGCCGTTTCCCCGTTTCTCCAGATTTTGTGCGTACGGCAGGGTCAGAGCTGCCGTGGATCTGCGCACATTCTCCCGCCAAGTTTGTTTTTTATAAATCCCAAAACTTGCTTACAAGGTGGCGTACGCCTTCTTTTGTGCGTACGCAGCGTTTATAAATGAGGCCCGGTCCTCCTCCTCTGTCCTCAATTATAGCTTGTGTATGCAGAAAAAGCGATAAAAATATACACAATTGAAATGCAGGGGAAAGGAGAATATATCCAAACTCACACCACAGATAAGAAATAATTGTATAGGCAGTATAGTATTGTAGACGTCACCCGAACGCAGTCATCCGCACACAGACAGGTCACTCCAATACTACACACTTTTCACTGCAGAAGCTGGTTTCCACCTTTCCTGCCCTTTATCCCTGCGCACCCTGCCTCCTCCAGCCTCCCCCTCCCACCCCTTTCCACCCTTCTCTAAGTTGTAGCTCCTGGGCACCAGACTGCACGCTGCTGGGACCTGCTATGTAGACTGAAATGTCAGGCTATTGAAATCAGCGTGGTGTCATTTGTTCCCAGCGCTTCCCAATAGAATTTTAAATATGCGAACACGTTCAAGCAGAAGTATTTGGGGTTGTCACAGGTAACAGCACATCGTATCAGCAGCTCATCGCTTTGCCAGCAGTGCACGTTGGTCCATTCAAGCTTTTTGGTATAGGCTACGTTTAGTTAAAACAATTGGAGAAGTTGCCAATCACATCATGCTGTTATGAACACTCACATTCCCAGAGCCCAGAGGATGAATCCTGATAACTTTAGCAATCACATGACTTTTACCACAGAAAATGTAACACATGTATCACTGGGTAGTTGACATTAAATTTAGTACAGACGTTCATCTTCCACCCATTCGTTGTAATAACTTCCTCTTTCAGACTTCTGCTTTGTCACATTACAGTAACTTACACTAGTTAATATATTCCTCATCTTCTTAAAATATTGTATACCATATGTGTGTGTCTGCCCTACTTAGTAATTTATTTGTTTAAAATAAAATAGCTCTGTTATTTCTGTAAATCGTCTTTTATTATCACAGCATCGATCAATAATACAGTTAAAATTGGAAAGAAAAAAAAAAGTGGTGCTACTAAGTTTTGTGTTGATGCTCCTAAATATTTCACCAAGGAGCAGCAGTGGTACTGGTGGAAAAAAGTTACAGTCTGGAGCCTTGTCACTCTCTATTTATAGAGCTGTATTCACTGTCTGCAGTTTCGTTTGAGTATCGGAGTATATACTGAGTGTGTGTAAATCTAATAGCTTCCTCAAAAGTTCCCACAGTGGAGTAAGAGAGTATTTTCCACTTCATGTAGACTACGATGCTGCTGGTTTTGTATTTTACACATTCAAAGATATCACAGCTCTCCTGCTCTCACGCAAAGTGATGATGATGATGATGATGAGTGTAAGTGTCTCAAATCTCAATTTATGTGTCACTACTGTGTGAACTATTGAGTGTGTGTTTCTCAGTTATTTTGTGCGTATGGGACTCTTTATAACACAGTATACTGTACTTTCTGATTCAAATGTAACTATGCCACAATTTTCCACACTAATGCTGCTCATAATTACTGATTCTCATCTGTTTGATCGTTGTAGTCTGTATTTAAGTAAAGGCTGCTGCAGTTACAATGAGCCTCTAGCTGTTAAAAGAAAGAAAAAAAGAGGCACTGTGATTGTGCACAATGTTAAATGGTTGCAATTGACGGACCAGCTCAGTGGCGTCTCTTCGTCTTCTCTGACTCTTCACTGTGCTGTGATTTCACCTACAAGAGAGCCACTGTAAACTCCCAGCAGCCCCACTATTGGTTTTCTTGTGAGCGATGATGATGATGATGATGATGAGCTTACACTTTAACGTGTGTGATGTGATTGTTTCTCAGACTGTTGACGGGTGATACAAACTGGCACTGGCTTTTCAGATCCTTGTCTCCTCCTGTTTGCTTCGCAGTGATACACTCCAGCGAGGCTTTTGTAGACGCCATTTGGCTTTAGAGGTCAGCAGCGAGTGGTTCCTGCCACGATTTTACCATGAAGTCCAAGCACAGCACTGGTTGTAATGGATTCTGTTGTTGTTGTAGTTGATGTTGTTTCCTTTGCAACTCAATGAAAACATCACCAACAGTGATTCTTCTAAATTAAACAAAAGCAAAAGTGCAAAAAAAAAACCTGTTCAATATGGGGGCAGAAAATACCATAGAGTTTCACACCGCTTCTCCCATCATTTTTCATAATGCCATTTATATAAGTGTGTCTGTCTTAATTATATGCCTTACTTTCATCTGTTCACTTTCATTTATCCTCATATTCTCATTATCTTTTAGACTTGTCTATTTTTATCTACAGGACTTTGTGCTACTTTGTTACACGTGAATGTCACGTAGAATCAGGTTCAAGGGCTATAATGTATTAGCTGTTATAATATTTGCGGTTTATATTTGCAGATGAACTGGACTGTGTTTTTAACAGAGTGTGGTATTTTAAGTTGGAAGCAACACATTCACAGCAGACCTGGATTATTAAGTAGCTGCACTTTGCTGTGGGGCATGAAATATGCTAACTGTTTGCATGAGGTGTTCTGTTTGATGTCTTCTGCCTTTGCTGAATATACTATGCTATCTGATGTTTTCCTTTTTAATCGGAGTTTAACTGACACGTACCAAGCATCACGACAAGACAATGATGCGTAGACTCTCTAATACCCTAAAGGTGAATCCTCCCCAGCTCTCAGCTGCTGAGTTGGCTGACTCCAGTGACTCTATGGAGCAAGTCGCTAAAAGAAACTCACATCAGTAGACTGACAATCAGGGAGTAGATGGTGCAGAATAGGAAGTAGAGCAGTTAAAAATCTGGTCGTGACCAATTGGTGACTGGACTGATTTCAGCCTAAAGGAATGGTGGGAGATAATGTTACTTGCTTGCTGATTTATTTATGTGTTGTCTTAACTTGATTTCTGCAGACTCAAAAGTTTTAAGTGTGTGTGTGACTGTGCAGTGCTAGCAATGGATAGGCATTTTTTTAACCCCTCATAGTGCACTGTCAGCCCTGGGTATAGGGGCAGTGTGGTTTGTGAATGAGTGCTTTGTAGTTGTGTACCAGTGGTCCGATTCTTAAAGGCTACAGTTGTTCTTACTGATACTAGAAAATGCCTCCGTTGCTGCCAAAAAATACAGCACTGGGTATCTGCAAACTCAAGTCTGATTTATTATTAAACTTTCACACCCAGATAAAGCACAGAAACGCCTTGAGGGCGTTTTATCAAATTTGGCAAAGTTTTTGTTTAGATTCAAAGACAAACTGATTAAAGTTTGCCGGACAAAGGTCAAAGGTCGTCTGTGACCTCACAAAAACATATGTTAGGGGGATTTCATACACTTACACACTACAACACAGGCTGGTGGATGCACATGTGTGAGGAAGTAACTCTTGTTTTGTCATTTTAGTCAACGAAATGTCAGATGATAGCGAAAAACCTACATTTAGCAGGTATTGTCGTTGTGTTGCTAGTTTGTTAACGATGTTGAATTTCTAGGGACAAAGCAACAAACATGAAGCTTAAATCTGCATTTTTTCCTTGATCAATGACTTTAAAAGTTGTTTGATTATCAAATTGTTGAGGATTCATTTTCTGAGGCTCGACCGATTGCAGTTTTGGTTTCAGCACTAATTTCAAACCAACATGAATCCTGTATCATTTTTGTTGATGAAAATACTATACTGTATACTACTACTATACGTTTGTAGGTTCATCAATATTTATGTATTTACAGCGTGTATGCTGCATCAGTCTGCTGATCTGGCCCTGTCTGTGTCCTGCAGGCAGATGTTTGGAGAAGCTGCCTCTGAAATTCTCTCTCATGGAATAACAGGTCACCATAATGGCAGCAGCAGAGAGAGAATACATTTCCTGTCATGTTTTTCTATTAAAGTTTGGCTTTTACAACTATGAAGTGAATCTGTGGACATTTCTGCACAGACCTTTAATACTGCCGCTCCTTTTTGATACAAAGAATTGTCTATACCTCTATTCTGTGTCTCCGGTGACCTCTGACCGCTCGGCTCGGTGGCGTCCGTCTCCCCTCATAGAAGCTGAGCAGTGGCCTGTTCATATCCTCTCTTCTCTCTCAGATTACTTTACCTTCCTGGAATTTCCCTTTTTTTATTTCTTATTTCCTCCTGCCTTTGTTGCGTCTGCTCCTGTGTGACCCCAGCACAACACAGTCCTCTATTAAAGAGGGGAGGGGGGGTGAGTGTGTGTGTGTGCGTGCATGCGCATGTGTGTGTGTGTGTGTGTGAGAGAGAGAGAGAGAGAGATCCCTCAAGCATAGAAGCTTTGATCTCTTTCTTCACTTCACTGTGTGTGTCCGGACTCTAGCAAGACTGCTGACTCATCTTGTTATGTGTGTGTGTGTGTATTTGCATTAAAACGAGGGGGTGTGGTGGTTTCTCAGTTGAAAATGAAGTTAATCTTGTCATTTCTATGAACAAAACTGGAGGCTGGTTGAAGATGTCACAGCCGTACAGTAGCACTTGTGACTTTCAAGATGATAGAAACTCACAATAGTCTAAATTACATTTAATTGTGAACATGTACAGTATGTTTGTGTGGATTTAGACTGTTAAACACACTGTGTGTTATCTGGTGTAACTTAAGTTTCTGGGTCATCTGTTTTTTTATTGTTTGGATCTGTATTGTTACTTGTTTCCAGTACAATGTCTTAGATTCATGTCTCGGCACAGTTTACATTCATGAGCCACCAAACAAAAGACAGGCTGCAACCATATACTGTACCTGTTCATGTCCACACCCACCTTTTTTTTTTTTATTGCAGTCAGGTTCTTGCTCTTTTTGGAGGAGAATGAGTCAACATGTAAAAAAAAGTGGTTGTGTAGCACATGAATGTACAGTATGTGCAGAATTTCATGGGAGGATGTTTCAGTCTGTCAGAACCAAAGTAGTGGATGCATGCTGCCAGTTCGGCTAAAAATAACAGCACCTACTTTGTTTGCTTGGAGACACTGAACAAAAAATCTTCTATATTGGACTGAACAGTACACATGAATGGTTTTAACAGAGTAGGAGTAATACGTTTTATGTATTTTTTTTTTTTATTCTTTAGAGGCGCTGCAGTTTTTAATATTTACATGTATTATTATTTACAGTACAACCTTTGTCTGTCTGTTGTGGCTTCAGCAATTAGAGACAACATATGTCTTCTACCACCTCATTGACTCACCTTGTAGTTTAATTACAAAAAACTCAAAACTTGCAGAACTCAGAGTCGAGTTCCCTTTTGGCTATGACATTGCAAGTGACAAAGTCAGAATTGCAACTCAGAGGAGCTTTGGTCACCTTTGTTTGCTGTAATCTCTAACTCTTCTGAGTGGTGCTTAAAGGGATAGTTCATCATTTTGCTAAATTCATGCAAAACCGCTGATGCGTGTTCCCGTCGGGGACAGTTTTGTGGCAAGCAGTCTCTGCATTTGCCTTGAAAACGACTCTGTATTGTAACGTTCGTCCGTTATTACTGTATCTCATAGCGTGGTGAATGTGCAGGTCACAACTTGTCCACGAGAGCGTTTTGGAGTTGTTGGATGGTGTATTTGATGAGTTTGATGAGGGAAACCAAGAAAGCCTCCATAGCATAGCTCTGAGCAGCTTGCGGCTCTGCTCCACCGTTCTAAAAATAGCTTGCACCCACAATTAAAGGTAATGGCCATTTGGCCAAAATGTTGAACTATCCCTTTAAGCCTGCATAAGTTCTGGTGCCTCTTCCGTGATGGGAAGCTGGTCATTCATCATTCATCACCAGATAGCCAAGCTGGGAACACAGTTTGTACATTTCCTCAGCGGATGAACTCATAAAGGCGAATGATGTCCATCCAGTAGGTTGAGGTCTATAGCCAGCCAGCAGTTCTTGAAGGATCTTTTAAGGTTGAGTGCTCAGGTTTGGTAACTCAGCCAAAACCTATAAAACTTTTATGCCTGCGTTGTGCCTCCATAATGGTGTCCTCTGCCTCTTTCTTTTGTCTGCATCCAGGTGCTGATCTGCCGTAACTACATGGGCAACATGGACATGAATGAGATTGACCACTTCATGCCCATGCTGATGAAGAGGGAGGAAGAGGCCGAGATGACGCCGCTGGTCAGCCACGGCTCGGCTCACTTCATGTGGATCAAACACAGCAACCTTTACCGTATCCACTGTCTGATAATAATGTGCTTTTTCCTGTGTGCCTCTGCTGTAGTAAACAGAAATCGGATTTGTACGAATTCACCTAGTGTAGTTTCCTAGAGTGAGTATCTAAGAGTGTCACAACCTTCCCATCTGCTGAGGGGGGCTCATTATCATATCTATAGAGAAATGAATAAATATGCAGAGACTTACAGCCTCTAATACTCACACCTGAAAGGCTTCTTTTCCTGAGTTGACTGCAGACTCAGAGCCATAGGCAAACCCTGCGCTTTAGCCTCTGAGCTTCTGTCTCAACACGTCATGTATCGCAGCCAGTTGAAAAATTGAACACAGAATCACTGTGATGTGTTATGCCCTGTATCTGCTCCTTTTTTCATGGCGAGATTGGGCAGTCAAACTTCCTTACACATTATTAATTCAGCATGAGATTGCGGTTGTGAGTAAGTGGTATTCCCACTGCACTGCATTAGACAACTGAGTTCTTTTACCTCCCCGTGGCCATGTTCTCAATTGCTTGCGAGTGTGATGCATTATGGTAACTTTCTTTTTTTTCCCCCTCCCGCTGCATTCTCATTCACAGCCACCCACAGTATGTAAAAGATGTTCACCACACATGTCTATGTCTAATCTGTTTCTGATTTCGATTTAAATTAGACCAATTAGATCTAGATTTTCATGTTTTTTTCAGCGCAGATTCTCTTTCTATCTCCTGGAAATGTGCAGCTGCTCCTTAACCATCTTTTCCTCAGTGGTAGCGATGACCAAAAAGAATGCCAACGCTGCTCTAGTGTACTCCTTCCTTTACAAGATAGTCCAGGTTTGTATGTTTTTTTTTTAGGCATGAGTCCAAATCCTTCAAAGAAAAAGTCTGACATTTTGGGAAATACACAGTGGTGCAGTGGTAAGAATGGAGTGACCCTATAAGCAATATGACGAATGCTTATTAAATAGTACCTTTCTGAAAGAGGTTGCAAACTTTTGAACCAAAGAAGATTGACTGTTCAAAGTTAAGATCAACTAAAATAAGCCGAGCTGGTGGCTGTAGCTTTATATTCACCACACACACACATTGAAATCCCCTTTGTTGGTCTCGTCTAGCTTTTGGCACAAGAAGAAGTAAGCACATTTCCCAAAATGTCAAACTGCTCTTGTAACTTTTAACAATGGGAGGGGGAAGTTGAATGCTGCCCCCCTGCTGTTTGTTTTGAAATGTGTTAACGTGCAACTGTCTGATTCAATGTTTGAAGGCTCCTCTAGAGCAACAATAAACAAACTGTCCAGATAGAAAAATGAAATGAGAGCACTGCCTTTAGGCAAAGTTAGTTCATTTCCATTTGAACTCAGCAGTGAATCAATACGTAATGTAGCTTGATGCATTGTTGTAATAGTTGCATGCTGTTTGGACAGTTATCAATCAATTATTAATTAAAGACATGTCTCTACTCATGTCTTTCTGAATCATCTACTGCACACTTTGCAAAGAAACATAAAAATAACTGGACGCATGTAGCTTTTTTAAATTGAACGTGCAGCACTGTGTATCACAGGTATTCCTGTTTCCGTGTGCAGGTGTTTAAGGAGTACTTCAAGGAGCTTGAGGAGGAGAGCATCCGCGACAACTTTGTGACAGTGTACGAGCTGATGGACGAGGTGATGGACTTCGGCTTCCCTCAGACGACTGACAGCAAGATCCTACAAGAGTAAGAACATTATTACTACCTGTGATGATCCGCCATGCAAAAAAAAAAAAGAAAGTCAATCAAATCTACAAACTGGGTGTCAGGGTGTGTCCATGTCTTTTCTGGTATTTTAACAGTGGACAGAAATGGCCACTGTGACAGATGAATTGTCCAAAAGGGGTTTGGACTTAATCTCTTAATTATTCCTGGGAGTGTTTTGGATGCAACATTCAATAAACCAGTCAAAGTGCCCTCTCCCATTCCCTTTAAAAGCCAGGCTCACCTGCACCTTGGTTTATTGTTATGACAATGAATCCAGTGAACCAGTGAGTTCAGTCAAGCAGCAGCAGCAGCAGCAGCAGCAGCAGCAGAAGCAGCTCTGTGAACTCTGAGGGGTGAAGATGGGGCTGAGTGAATCAATGTGCTGTGCAAGTGAAGACACAGCAGCACATACCACTCACAGCATTAGAACATATCTCACGTTATTTGATAAGAGGTGTGAATAATCGTTGATTTCATAGGTTGTATGAAAGAACACTTCTCTGCAGGAGACGTCTGTGACATATGGCAGCACGCAGCACAATACACCACCCTCTGATGTTCTGTCTTGTCATGTTTCACTTGACTTATACCAGCATCAAAGTGCATTTTCAACTCACTCTGCTTGAGTGTAATAGGCAGGAGTGTACAGTATGTTCTCTGTGCACCTGTATGTTGGTGCATATTACTCTCTTGACAATGCAGCCTTAATAAGATAACAGTGAAGTGAAACACTACATTCACACCTCATTTTAGGGCCCACAAGCCCATGGATGCACAGATAAGCGCAAGTGTATTTGCATTTAATCAACTTGTGTTTCAGTACAACTTGAGTGGCTAAACTTTACTCCAGATCTCCAGAGTGAATTTCAGCCGTCGTAGAACTGGTTTTGCACGAGTTTCACCAGCTTTGACAAAACGTAAATGAGTTGTTATGTGTGTCTACACTGTGTTCTGGCATCTCAGGCTAGGACCAGTCTGACTGATGAAGGGATGATGGTACGAGGTTAAAGTTTCCAACTCTCAAAGGACATAATTGCTGCTCTCCAGTCTGATTTTTAATGCAGCCACATTAGCTCCAGTGGTACCTGTATCATCCATCAGCAATAGAAATGTGAGAGTTTTTCAGGGAGATAATAGCTTCATATTTTCAAATGTAAGTGAGCAGCAGAGAGGGAATAAGAGCACATTATGATTCTGTGCGAAGTGCTATTGGCCTATTTGTTTTTGGGGCATTTTTCTTTCATTCAAGCACAGCTGGTGACTGAAGCTATAATGAATGGTGGAGCTTTATTCAGTGAGTGAAATGAACTGAAACGACTACTATTCTTGGTCTCCACAAGTGTTTTGTGTTCTCGGTGTACATGGGGTTGTTTTGCTTTCTCTCCTCCTCTTGGCTCCTTTGAGAGCCGTTTGTTTTTCAGGAAACGGTTCAGCATTCACTTTAGAGCAAAGCCACAGTAACATGATGATCAGCTTTGTCTTTAATTAACACCGGGCTGTGTGTTTGAAACGTTCACATTTGGGTTATTGTTATTGTCTTTTGTCATTTGGCTTTTCCTGCTAATGTGTGATCGATGTTTAATTTTCTGTGGCTGTTTTGTGAACGAGGACTTGGCTGAGTGTGTGTGAGTGTACAGTATGTGCGTGTGTGTGTGTTTGAGGCCTGAATAGGGCTGATAATTACCAGGCTCCTATTGGCACTCAAACACAATGACACCATCAGCTGGACACACTCGAGACTCTCAGACAGAAAAGCCCTGCTCTTCTTTTCTCCAAGGAAACACACAAATGTGTCATCTCACCCTTGTGCATACACACACACACACAAACAATACACACACACACACATTCACCGCATGTCTCTGTCTGCAGGCTATTCCAGTTCGCTGACATTTTCATGCCCTGACCGCCACAAAAACACTCCTTTTCTCTTCCATAACACTGCCTACCTGGTGAGAGTATCAATGTGTGTGCATGTGCGTGTGTGTGTGTAGGTGGATGCATGCAAGAAAGCGCGACTGCACTGCAGGGATGCATATGCATGTGAAGGTGTTCATGTGTGTCGTCTTATAAACCTGTGTGTGTGTGTGTTTGTTATGATTGCCATTGTTATGCTAATCTGTCAGTTTGCTGCCAACCCCGCTTCCGTATCGTTTCATTAGCATTTCTGAGGAGAATCAGGGCAAAACAGAACAAACAGCAAAGCAACAAAACAACCCAACGTCGACCCCGAGCCCACTTGTCACCGCCTTTCATCTCCCCCAGCACTCCTCCTCAGACTCTGCTGTGTGTCAACATGCATCCAAGACCCTCTAGGTGGGAGGAACTGGGACAGAAAACCAGCCGGAGGATTTTGCCTCAATCTGTCAATCAATCGAAAAGTTGTTTATTGAGCACTTTTTGTTGTTTACATTAGACGGTTGGACTGAAAACAACATAATCCCATTAGCGTCTTTGATTGACCTCGGGGGTCACAGTTCTCGGCCCGTTCGCTCAAAGAGGTCGTTCATTGTGATGAGTGCTCGTGTCACTCAACACACCATTTCTACTGTACATCATGAGCATGACGTCGTTACTACTGCGTCTTCTCCTCCTTTTTTTGTGGGTCAACAAATTCATGTGGAACATTGTGTCAGTATGTCGCTGAGGGAGGAGAGGATGAGGTGAGGGAAGAGAAAACAGGAAAGAGGAGCTGGGTGGAGAGGAGCTGGGTGTAAAGAGTGGATGAGAAATGCTTCAGAGATGTGAAGGTTGGATATGAGGCTTTTATTTATGCATGCAATATTTCAGTTCAAGCCATCGGTTGAGTTGAAATCTAAGGTACCTGTTTCATGTCCTTGTGTGATTCTTAATCCTCTTCTCCACAGTAAGTGCATGTCATTAGTCATTAGCACCAATTTGTTTATCACAAAGAGTCTTGAAATGCTTGTCACTGTACAAATCAGTCATTTGTAAGGAAATGACTGATGAGTGCTATACAGAAACCCCATTAAATATAAATGTATTTCATCTTTTGTTTGGTTTACACAGTCGCCTGTGCCAGTGCCAAGTGCCAAAAAACATCAGAAGTGTTTCCCCAACCGTTGCCCCCAATGGGACCAAAAAGAAACCCATGAAAATAAACTGTAGGAGAAAAAAAAAGAAAAGTTTTATCAATGTATTTTTTTTATTTGACAAATTCGTTTCATTGCAATTCAATGCTGTCATTTACAAACTCATTCCCTCCTTCACTCTCTACTTCAACAGCTCCCTCCACACAGACAGAGAGAGAGGTTGACAGCTCGTCATGTTAATTGCAATAAAAGCTTTTTCCATGCGCAGCTATAAATCCCTTTGAAGCCAAAGATGGACAGACGTCGACCCCAGGCGCCTGAAAGCCAGGCCACAGTATTCCATGAAGCCGTTGACTCAAGGGAAAAAAATGTAGCTGAAATTGATTAAATACAAACACAATAGCACTAAGGACATATTTCATTTATTGCAGATCCAAAATTGGGAATAACTGTTTTGGACATTATATTCCAGGGAGAAAAACTTGATTGGGTTGTGTTGTAGCTCTGCAGGAGAAACGAGGCCAGTGAGAAATAAGCAGAGGCTGGGGGGCAGGTGTTTGGGTAAAAACAGGCCTGGTCACATGTTGTTTGTCTAAAGACTCCTTTCTATTCTCATGACAAGTCATTATGTCTCCCTGGACACAGACACTTGTGCACCAAGATGCTAAAAGAAAACCCAGTGCACAGTCTCAGTTTAAATCAATGGCTGAATCAACAACAATGGATAAATACAGTAGATTACATAGATGTGATGTGATTTTTGCAATCAAGGCTAAATCTAATTAAATGTAATGTAAGGCAAGTTAGTGATTCTAATGATATTTTTTTAAAGCAGCAAAAATCTATATTATTATATTAACAATAGATCAAATGACTGGGTCGTGTGTGTGGTTCTTTCTAATGATAAACCCAGAGAGAATTATCGCCAGACTCTGCAGCTCCCCAAAGCTTTATGGAGCGCTTGTTGGTTTTCTGTGCACTAGCTGCTCTGTCACAGACAAAGTCAGACAACTAAACAGGATAATGTAGAAGAGCACGTAGTTTCTGAAGAGCAAGAAAATCAAAACACACAGAGGGTGAATATTAAGCGTAAATGGCCACAAACATCCTCCAGATGACAGTTGTAACCAGCAGTCATTTGCATAGTATCGTTTTCCTAAATTAAAGATGTCTGTCATTTAATTAAAAGCATGCAACTTTTGAAATAAAGTAATGTAATGGTCTTAGTTGCTTTATCTAAAACACAGACAGAGGATTTTTATCATCAAATGAAGAAATAGAAGTGAATACAAGTCCAATTTAATGAAAAAATGTGTTTGTAACTGTTTATGAAAGGATAAATTATCATCATCAAAGCTCTTCCTGGCATCTCCTGCTGGCCCACAAACCTTTTTTAGGCCCTTCAGCCCAGGATGTCATTTACAAAAGCAAGACTTGATTGTGCCGCGTTATGTAAACAAACGCCATGTAAGTCACATCATTGTCTGGGCTGGAAGTCACAATGGGTTCATGTCAGTCTTCATTTTCTAATTATACCCCCATGAATAATCTCCGTACCACACAAGCTCCTTTAATCTGTTCACTCTAGAGTAGCTAATTAAGTTTAAGTCATGAGGTATGATTAATGCCAAGTATTAAAAATTGCATTGCTCAAGAGGGAGATTGGCTTCATGTTTCCATTTCCTGTTTAGATTCCTTTAAGATATTTCATGTTTCTCTGTCCTCTCCGCAGATGTTCAAAGGTGATTATGCTATTGATAATTCAACACTACTGCTGCTGCTGCTTCATGTGTTTTCGGTGCAGGGCTGCAGACACAGTTGACTCCTGCTGAAGCGTAATCTCTGCACTTCTCTCTTTAAGGTACATCACCCAGCAAGGTCATAAATTAGAGGTCGGAGCTCCTCGACCTCCTGCCACCGTCACCAATGCTGTGTCTTGGCGGTCGGAGGGCATCAAGTACAGGAAGAACGAAGTTTTCATGGACGTCATCGAGTCTGTAAATCTACTGGTGAGGAGAAAAAGTTTACAAAGTCATTGTTTCTGTCTGTATTTCATTTATCACCCCAGATTGTCCTATTATATATTTTATATTTACTGAGGATGTTAGCAGAAAGCCTTTGTAGTATCAGGCATCTTCCATATTAGAATAAAAGTTTTTATGGCTGCCGGTGGTCCTGTTACCATCCTGTTGGAAATGACTATGAATGCTTATCTTTAGTCTCACACTCAGATTTAAAGCAGAAGTAAGTGGTCCGGTCGTTTTCGCTAATGCTGCGTTCCAGGCAGGCTTTTGAAATCGTAAATTACAGCTTCAAGTCACAACTTACGACTTTGTAGCGTTCCAGGCAACCCACTCGTGTTTCTCCGACCTGTTTTACCGGTGAAAGTCACTATAACAGCCACTCGTAACTTCCGACCGGTGAACTCGTACCAGATCGAACTGGTACCACTTCACGGTCGGAAAAATACGAGTTTCCTTGAACGCACCATAACAGTCCTCGTCCCTACGTCGCCACATTCACGGCGTTCCTTGGCTGCACACACAGCCCTGCATGCCGTTCTCTCTCCTCATTGGATAAAAACTGTAGGATACGATAAATGTTTTCTCCTCGGCTCAGAGCAGAGCAGAGTGACTGACAGACCCGTGTTTTGGTCCAAACACTCTATGTAAGTGATTGCTGTCGGAAGATATAACTATTTAAGACTTATATTAACACAAATATATCACTTACTTCTGCTTTAATTGTGCAGCTTGGTGAAGTAGGTGATGCTCAGAGAGTTATCACACAGGTGCACCACACTGTAGAAAACGGCTGCAGCATGGTTTGTTGGTCTTTTATCAAAACCATTACATAGATGTCATCCATCACTCTCTGACCAGATGGGATGTATTAGTCTTAAGAAACATCTGAAGAGTCGTAAGAAATTATTTTCCCTGGTACACTGGTACAACCGATTATTACACTGCTATTCACTGATATTGTGCAGCTACACAATGAGGCAATTAATTCATTTGATGTAAAGTGATAAATTGTGAGGAAATTAAACATCCAAAGACTAGAGATTTGCTCTGTGATGCCTGGATGGCACAGATTAGCAGCTACATCAGACCGTGTTGCTGTGACAGTTAAAGACATTTCATTACAGTATTAGTTCTTCAATCTATCCTATCATCATCCTCATCACTCATTTGTTCACCCATCTTCTTAAAACTAATGAACCTTCTAATGGCGTCGTGTGGTGTAGTGGTTAGAGCGGGCGCCCCATGTATAGAGGCTCAGTCCTCACTGCAGTCGGCCCTGGTTCGAATCCCGCGTCAGGCACATGTCATTCCCCCTCTCTCTCTGCCTCCCTGTTTCCTGTCTGTCTCAACTGGACTATCCATAAAGGCAAAAATGCCCAAACAATATACTTAAAAAAAAACAAAAAAACTAATGAACCTTCTGGAACAGTTGAGTTTGCAATGTGGAGTGTGTGTGAGGCTAAGTGGTTGTGTCAGTGCTAAAATCTTCTTTGTCAAAACTCTGATGTGTTTTGACTCCTATCACTTTTCGTCTTTCCTTGAATTGTATTGCTGGGGAAATGGTTTCCAATAGCAACAATCCTCTTCTATTTCAGTGGAGCATGTTGGATGTCATGACGTGGAGTTGGCAGTTACCAACCAGTGTATTTAGAAGGTTAAATTCTGTACATAAATGACAAATTATTAAAATACATCAAATTTTCTGCAAGATAGAATGAAAACCCATCAAGTGAGATGTTAAACAACATTTTCAATGTGTGATGTGATTTACTAGCTATTTAAAATATGATACCTGCCGCAGAATGGATTAAATTTTGTGTAAGGTCAATGCCAATGTTATACTTTGGCAGAAAAGTTAACATTTTGTATTATATGCATGCAAGACATACTGATATTCATGTCGATAACACAATTAACCACCAACTATGTGCCTAGCCTACGTGGTAACTGACATTAAACATTTTTATTTATTTAGTCATTTGCAAGTTTTGCTGTTGCCACACCGCCTGCATTAGTATTCTTGACCAACAGTTGTCACAGGACACTTCTTTTCCTCTTTTCTACTAAAGGAAGCACAACTTATTACAAATAAATATGACAATGAATCATCTAAACCAGCTCAAAACAAGAAAACATGTTCAGCGGCAGTAAACAAGGAGTCACACAAGGAGAGCAGTGCAGCAAAATAAACAGAGCACCTTTGTATACATGAACATGGTGCAAAAAACAGGAATGACTTTCCTCTGTCCTTGAGCCAACATCTCAAGGACAACTCAGCATTAGGCTGCTGGTTTTTATGAGTCAAATGGGAACTGTCAAGTTGTATACGTTTAAAAACGTTCTTTTCCACTTCCTTTTTTGTGATCAGGGACTAAAAAAATATTTTCAGATATCCTTTATCCTGTTTCTCAGCAGTGTCCCGCTTACATATCTCTCATTGCATGCTGGGAGTGTTTCAGAGTCTTGTCCCCTTGGTTTGTTTATATCTGTTGAAAGGCTGTTATAGGTATCAGTCGGTTTGTTTATGTCTGAGATTTTGTCTTACCGCTGATCTGTGTTGTATCAGGATTTAAATAAAGCGACTGAGAGTCCACGGTTGAGCCGATCTGACTGTAAAGATGACATGGCGGCCATGAGAAAATATTTCATAATGATCACAATGCTTTTCTTCCCGTAGGTGAGCGCCAACGGCAGCGTCCTGCGCAGTGAAATAGTGGGCAGCATTAAGCTCAAAGTGGTCCTGTCGGGGATGCCTGAGCTCAGACTGGGCCTCAATGACAAAGTGCTGTTTGAAATCACAGGCAGTAAGTAACAACAAGATTGTGTTCATATCTACTGAAGCATTTATGAGGTAGAAAAACAAAACTGTCTACAAAATCATGTAGAGAGTGGATTTCACCCTGTATTCAGTGCTGCATTTCATATCTGACATATTCAGATCTTTCTTTTTCTCTGTTTTACCATTATTGCAACTTTTAATTTGACTAAATCCATAAATCTGCTCATGAGATACAAGAGTTTGAAAAAATCTGGTCGGAGGTCACACGTTCAATATCTAATCTTTGGTACCTTTTATATAAATTTCCATATTTTTCTAAAAACCTTGTAAACACGCCTCTAGTTGATGGTTGTGCACTTGTTTTCTCACTTACTCCTCACCTCTCACTCACCCTCACTCCTCCACCCTCACCTCTTCTTACCGCCTTAACCCTTCACTCCCTCAATCCCACACTCTGCTTAGCTTTCATCCTCCCTCATCTTACTTTTCCTCCACTTCTGCTTTCCCGAATTTTTCCAATAACGTCTCCTGCTGCTACATCTCCCCATGCATATCCTTGTGCCTCCTCCTCCTCTCCCTCGCTCCCTCTCTACCCCCCCGCCCCCACGGCTCTTTACTGAAGGGGAAAGGCTCCATCACTGTCTAGTCCTTTTGCCTCTGAGTTAATCCTCACCCCGGGCTACAGCCCTGCAGATGAAAGGTGAGGGTCTGTGAATATCCTGTATATGCTGCCCACAATTCCCCTGCTGTGGGTTGCAGTCTGGGAAATAACATATCCTCAGAAATAATGATCAGAAATAATGATCAAACAACCATGCCGACAGATACAGAAACACCCACACCCACACGCATACTCAAGTGTTGATACATATTAAAATGTTTTGCACTCTAAGCTTCAGCAGTTCCACCTTTTACATATCATCTCCCAGTCATTTGATTATTAACATATTTGCATGATACGCACTTTTTATCACAGCTGGAGGCAGCTGAAACGAATGGTATTAATCAATAAACACTGCCCTCTGCTGGCAGGAAATCAGAACTGTCAAACTGTTACAAATTGAAAACTGCCATATTGAATTATAGTATATCCTATAAAAAAACAAAAAACTTTAGAGTCCCTAATTACCTCTCTTGTCTGTATAAAAGTTTTTGTTGTTGTTAGTATTATGTTTTACCCAAAGAGGACAGAAAATAATCTTTTTTTTTTTTAAAGTATATTTTTTTGGCGTTTTATGCCTTTATTTGATAGATTAGTAGAGATAGACAGGAAAGGGGGAGGCAGAGAGAGGGGAATGACATGCAGGAAAGGTCTGCCCGATGCGGGACGCGAACCGGGGACGCCTGCGTCTGCATATACATGGGGCGGCTGCCTTAACCACTGCGCCACGCACCGCCCCAGACAGAAAATAATCTTAAAATTAAGTTCATATCTCTCATAGAATTACTCAGACTGATGAAGAAGTGATGTCTGTGGATAACTTGTTTTGTTTAAAGGAACTTGATATGATTCTCTTTTGTTTTGGCGTTAGGATTATCTTTGTTCACAATTTTCGAAAAAAGCAGAAACATTTCTGAGAAGAGAAACTGAGAGCATGACACGACTCTATTGTCGACATCTCACATCTCCCTGAAGTAACCCACACAACAGGTAAACATGGAGAAGGTTGAGGTTTGTGTCAAACAGACAGACCGCAACTTAAAACAGAGAAGCACAGAGCTAATTTTAGACATTTTCTGTTTACAACCATGCAAAACAACAGGATGTAGGAACAGGAAAATAACTCACACACTGTGGTAGCTCCCAATAATAATTATGAAAAAATTATCAAAATTATTATTGGGAGCTACCACAGTGTGCGAGTTCTTTTCCTGTTCCTACGTCTGCTCCACGAGACTCAGCACCTGGCCATACTGGATGTGGGCGAGCCTTCTCTGTTTGCTCATCAAAACAACAGGATGGAAAGAAAAAAAAAGATTTGCCACGAACAACTAATCAACTATCAAAATCGTGGCAGATTAATTAACTTTGTGAGTGGATAATCCACTTTCAGCTCTGCTACTAGCCCCATATCCTCTCTCTTCGACCTCCAAGTGCTAAGAAATGTTAATTAAATTGTCCTTAGGCCACACAAAGCTTGACAAGACAGAAACATTCACACAGTGTCACCAGAAAGCTTGTTTCCTGCGTGACTTGGGTTTGTTTTTTTTGTTGTTGTTTTTTTTTGCCTGGGCAGCATGAGACAGAAAACAGATTAGGTTCCTCTTGTCTGCTGCTGTGTATTAACAGCATGGAAACAGGTGAACGCAGCCCTTAAAGGTGAACCACAGGGGACAGAGCTGCATCTTCACTCCTCCCCTGACATGAACACACACACCTGCCTCTGCCCCTAAGGTCCCAGCAATGACAGAGAGCATCCCATTTGACCTTTCTATCTTGTCTTGTCTTGATAACACTGCACGCAAGTGAGTGTACAATGTACGTGTACTGAGAGAGAGCAGCATTTCTAAAGGACTTCCCTGCTTTGCTTGGATGAGAGTGTTGTGCTCTCTCCAGACCTGACCTCAGCCAATCCCCATTCACGCTTGAGGAAGTGTCTCTTGAACACACACACACACACACACACACTGAAGCAAAATCAATACACATGCATGCACAAACCCATGCACAAAGAGAACAATGAACAAGGAAGCTGTAACAAATACACACATACATATTGTGTGAGGCAGGAAGCTACGACACACAACAAACAACACGCGCGCACACATTGTGTCAGACAGGTCCGGTCTGGAGCTGCATTCAGAGCAGGTGAACTGGGCCTTAGCTGACTGTTGAGTGGGGGATTTAGCTGAAGGCTCATAGGTCCACAGTCATTACAGTGGTTTTCCTCCACTCAGCACCCTCCATTACCCACAGAGGAGGAGAGCATTGAACTTTTCTGCAGCCGACCACAAACAGATACCACCATTAAAGAGGTCGTGCCTTTAACTGCCTATTGCAGCAGCAGCAGCAGCAGCAGCAGCAGCCGCCCTGCATCTCTCACTCCACCCTTGAGGGGCAAGTTGTCAGGAAAAGTCTGATTTTGTTAACAAGGAAAACGCTCCAGTCAACACAATCTGCTGCTTGTCAGCCTCTGTACTGTAGGACTCATGCAGCATGGGAGATATGGGTGGAGAGCTTTTCTCTGATGATCACAGCTCTCACGCTAGAGCTGGATTACTGTAGTTGATGAACAGAAAAGTCTGATAATTGATTCTCTTTTTTCACCACTATTTTCTCAATTTCAAACATTTTTAAGACAAAATGACCCGTTGATTAGTTGAAAAATGAAATCAACAGAATGAAACAAGTGAGCTGCCAATAATAAGTCATCTTCGGTCATTTCCAGTGATTATCTCCTCTGTGAATGTCAGTTTACAGGGAGAGATTAATTACGTAAACAGCTGTGTACATTCGCAGTCACATGACTGATGATACATTTGGCAAAAACACTCTGCTTATAGGTGCAATAACCCATAATAAAGTCATAAATCAGTGTAGTAGATGGATTAATTCCCCAAACAATAAATAAGAAGCTTTTGACAGTAAATCAGATTGGCTTCTTTTTTGGCAGAGAATTGATAAAAAACAAAACAAACTCTCCTTAAATACAGACTTGTATTAAATATTTCAGTTACAGATGTGTGTTTTTTGTTTGTGTGCGATAGTTCAATTGTAATTTATCGTTATTTATTTCCTTGTGTGTTTGTGTGTTAGTGTTAGCTGTGGGTGGATTTGTGAGGCAGCTGAATGGGCCTCACCAGGGGAGAAGATGATGGCAGCATGTTTTGAAGGCAATCTGTGCGTGCATGTGTGTGTGAGTTTGTGTGTGTGTGGCAGCTAAATAATAGTTCAGTGGGGGGACGAGACGAGGGCAGATGGATTTGGTAGCATACTGTGCGTACAGTGTGCATGTGCGCGTGAGTGTGCGTGTGTCTGTGTGTGAGTGACGGAGTGAATGTTTGTCAGTCATCATTACCTTGACCTTGATTTCCCCCAAGGCTGCGTGGAAAGCTCTCAATCTTTGTGTGTGTATTGTTTGTTTGTGCGCGTGTGTGTGTGTGTCAGGGGAGAAGAGTAAGACAGTGGAGCTGGAGGATGTGAAGTTCCATCAGTGTGTCCGTCTGTCACGCTTCGAGAACGACCGCACCATTTCTTTCATCCCACCTGATGGCGAGAGCGAGCTCATGTCCTACCGCCTTAACACTACAGTGAGTAGGATACACATAAACTCACACACACGCACACACACATTCGCACATACTCGCTCACACCACCTGCAAACCAGCAAGAGCCGCCACCAAGAACACACTCCTCATCATAAAACATCACTAGAATATTTACCATCATAAAACCCTTATTATCCTTTATCCTGCTCAGCTCTGCCTTCACAAAGCATAACATGAAACAGTGTGATGTGCATTTATGTTGTATGCTGATCAGACACAGACTACTGCAGACCTATTTCATAGAGATTGTTTGCAGGTCTGCAGTAATAAACAAATGTGTTGATGTGCTACACTTTATGTTCTTTAGTTTCCCTATTCTTTTATATGTTATCATCTATGAAATTTCATTAAATTTTATTGTTCTTCCTTCCTCGGTGCAGATCCCTGATAGTTCATAACGTAGCTATGATATGATTTATATTTTCATAATAATTTCAATTCAATTTCAGTTCGTTTGTAGAGCGCCGAATCATAGCACACGGTGTCTCAGAGCTTTACAGGGTAACAACAACAGCGTGAATGAAATGACAGTGCTTTGCTATGAACCTGTGGAGAATTATCGCCGCTATCTGCAGCCACCATCGGCTTTATGGAGCTTTACAGTGAGTTTCAGCTCAGCTTGTCTGGTCCGCTGGAGACTGAATATCACAGCCTACAGTACATTTTCCATGTGACCAAAAACGGTGGATGTGTTGATAATCAACTGTTACCACATCAGTTTTTAATCATATATCTAGATTTTCAATTTCTCTTAAGTATAAAAAAAAATATTTTTTATATGAGGATTATGTGTTTGTATTAAAAAAAAGAGAGAAAAAAGACTAAATACAAATTCCTCCCAATCATCATGAAGTCTGACTTCTAAAATATTGATCTGCATTTGCATCAAAAATAGATTATTCAGTGGTTTGACTGGTTACTAGTGATGTGTTTATAACAAATGTAGTGGTTGATAGCTAGAATAGTTCAGCAGCAATAGTAGTACAGTATAGTAGTAGGAGTATAGTAGAGTAATAGTAGTAGCAGTAGTACAATTAGAAACAATGATATTTGTAGAAATAATAATAATGATAGAGGATGATTCAGGTTGGTGGTAGTGATTGTTGTTGTGCTGATGCCTGCGGCAGTGGACGACGTGTGAGAGTCATGATAAAAGTCACGTCACTGTGGTGATGTGTGTTGTGTTGATGCACTTCAGCTCGATTCCCACCCCTCTGACCTTGCCCCCCCCCCCCTCTGACAGGTGAAGCCTCTCATATGGATCGAGAGTGTGATTGAGAAGTTCTCTCACAGTCGTGTGGAGATCAAGGTGAAGGTAATGATGAGCGACACACAAACAGAAACACACACATACAGCACGAGGACCATGCCCTTATTCACTGAAACATATTTATTATTTATGACACAGGCACCTCAGGTGTATCACAGCTTACTGTCACACACACACTCAAAATAACAAAGCTGCACATTGCATGAGGTTGTGAATTTGAAAAACCTTCATTCTCCTCTGTTGCAACGGCCTCAGGTTTCATTTTTAGCTCTGTCCTCTGTCGCCCTCCGCAGGCTCGGAGTCAGTTCAAGAGCCGGTCCTCTGCCAACAACGTGGCCATTATGGTGCCAGTGCCCAGCGATGCTGACTCACCCAAGTTCAAGACCAGCACGGGCAGCGCCAAGTGGGTGCCCGAGAAGAGCGTGGTGCAGTGGAACATCAAATCTTTCCCTGTGAGTGAACCTGAAGTACATTTAGTACATTGTGCAGCGCTGTCATGTTCCATCTCCATCAGGCCCTAAAGACAGGGGCATGATACAGCACATCCACATGAGCCTGAGACGGATCCGCTGCTGATAATGAAGTCATGTTGTGACTCCAACAGTCGTTTATCACGTTCATGATCAATCTACACTATATACACACATTAACATTTGAGTGCCAGTCTCTGCTATCACCAAAATAAAAGTTCCTCAAAAGAAAATGTCAGAGTGCCTTTAAAAATAAAAAAAAAGCTCATAGGCCATTAATTCACCTTAGATCCCTTTATCTGTCAGGTTCTGATATCTGCTCAGTAATTCATTACACCTTCAGCCTGTCAGGGAGGGTTAAGAGCTGCCATTACTGGTGACACGTTGTTATACTGTGGAACATTTTTCTCTGCTGCTGTCGACCTTTGAATGCTGTAAAATTACATATTCTCACAGGAAATCCCTGTTAACTTGTAATGTTTGATGCTGTTAATGAGGAAACAAACTAACGCAGTGTTTTGTTGTGATAAGAGATTTAAAAAATAACACTAATCGATCCTCCCACAGCTCAGTCCATTTATTTTCATTGCCACCCTTCCTTAACAGGGGAGCGTATTCAAACTTCGATTTACACTTAGCTGTGGTCGGGTTAAGGATTTTTTTAGTGTGCAATTATCAGTTAATTTAGTTTTTCAGTCAGTTCAATGCTCTGAAATCCTGTTTTCTCAAACAGCTTCTTGCTATGAGGGGCATGGTCCACACACAATACTCTGCCAATGTCACAGCAGTTGTCATGGTGAGAGTCTGTTTTTGTCTCAGCTGGAAACAGGTGATGTCACACACCTACAACCTTTGAAAACAATCAGGAAAACAAGTGGGTCATTTGCTTTTATTACCAAGCCACTATCAGTCAGAAGAACTAATAAAACCACACCCACACTTCCTAACATTGTTGTTCATTCAGTCATGATTTTTTTTTTTTTTTACTGTTGGAGAGGAAAAAGAGGTTTGCAGCCAAAGTTTCATGGATTTTAAAGGTGAAAACAGTAGAAACTAGAGTAAATCGCTGCACTCACAACCAGCGTATGCCAAGGTCCCAGAAAACCACAAATAAGTGTACAGAGTATCTCCACACTTGGATCTGATGCAAGTTTCAGTACTTCTTTCATTTTGTTTTTTGCACACTTCAAGGTGAAAACAGGAACTGATTTCCAACAAGTAAAACCAAAGGATAAACTTACAAACCCAGTGTTCAGATGATGTTTTGCACAATTGCTGATGTTAAGAATGATTAACTGTGTTTATGTTTTTATAGCCTAGATATGCTTGGCAATTGCAGAAAATCCCATAAATGGACATGATATGGTTCACCTTGTTGTGGCATGGGAGTTGTCTCATTTCTAGTATGTGTTACTGAACTAACATGGGAGTTATATTATTCTGTTGCCACGAATACAAAGTTTGTTTTGATTTTGTGCAAAACATCCGGGCGTTAATTGGAGTTTGATGCCTGAGAGCAGAATAAATTAAACAAATAAAATCATCAAATGTTTTAATCTTTATTACTGAAACAACTTCTCCTCTATTTTCCTGTGTGTGCAGGGTGGGAAGGAGTACGTCATGCGGGCGCACTTTGGCCTCCCCAGTGTGGAGAGCGACGAACTGGAGGGGAAGAGACCGATCACAGTCAACTTTGAGATCCCTTATTTTACTGTGTCTGGAATTCAGGTTAGACCCTTTAAAATAAATAAAAATCCCATTTCCTTGTTTAACCACAGTTTGAACAATGCACAGATTCACATTCACACATGACTGCACCATGAGCTGGTACCAATACTAGACCAAATACATAACTTATTAAGTCCTGTCACATTCCTGCAGAATCCTGTTGTTTACATTCACCTTGTTCACTTTGTCCCGGCTCAAGGAGTAAATGTTAACAATGGCGCAGAACCACAAATTGATCATGACAAATAATATACTATGGATATGCTGTATGAAAGAAATATTTTGTTTTACAGCTGATCCCCACTTCAGTGTAACTTGCCCTGCGACCATGGATCTCCAAAATGAAAACACTTTAAAATTCACTTTCACTCATGCTGTTATCGATCTCTAAAGAAGCTATTTGTGCCTTTTCTCTCCTGCTGAATGTGGCTTTTTGCCGGGAGCGGCTGATGATGATGATGATGATGATGATGGTGATGATGGTGATGATGGTGGTAGTCGTCACTTCACAAGAGCTTCTGTCAATATTGTCCTTATAATACAACAGGTCATATTATATGAAATAGCTTTCTGAGCTGCAATGGGCTTTCAGGGCAGATTGGAGACTAGATTGAATCGCTTTGAGAAAATAGGAGCGGGCTGGGGCTAGCTGGCTAGCATGCTAACTCTAGTTAGAAGAAAAGACACATAGAGACTCATTATTTCTTTTAGACTGGAAACTAAGTTGTTTTTCACTGGACAACAATAGGTGAGCTGCTGGGAGCCCATACAGCAATGTGTGCGTGTGTGTGTTTGTGTATCAGTGAGTAACATAAATCTGCCTCTGTTCCTCAGGTGCGTTACCTAAAAATCATCGAGAAGAGCGGTTACCAGGCATTACCGTGGGTGCGCTACATTACACAAAGTGGAGGTGAGTAAATAACACACAGCTGAATACTTACTTACAACACACACACACACTGCGAATATGGGATTGAATTGAGATAGTGATGAACCAATCCAATGTCCTCTTTCTCTCAATAACGGTACTATTTCTTTGTTGAATTCAGACTATGAATCATCAGACTATTGTGATTGTGATTGTGATTGTGAAAGACAATAATATGGATATATGGATATGAATTACATGTCATTTGGACCGGTCAAATCCAGTGGATCGGACCACTGCATGTTTAGATTGAAAGCATTAATCAGGTCACACTCATACATCACCCCCTCACACTGTTTTGCAAAGCATTTTAGTACAGAATATATACTATATAGAGTGTCCAAGTCTGTGCTTTGTAAAAGCCGGATGGTTTCTGGTCTGAAGCCGTCAGCCTGTCAGAGGTTACCCTGAGGTTAAACCTGATGTTTTCCTGGTGAGAGCAGAGTCAGAATCAGTCTTTCTTCATCACTATTCAGCGTGTGCCCCAGGAATGAACCCAGCTGTGTAACATCCATCATATCCATTACCTGGCTCTATCACCATGAACCATGGCCTCGGGGGCTCGGAGTGACACCACACAGGATGCCAGGGATGGAAAAACTTTACAGGGCTGCTGGCTTGTTGTGGTGCTGAACTCTTTGCTCTCTGGGCCGGGGTACGGTGTTTGTTTGTCCATATTTGAGCAGGGGGGTTACTGTAAAGTGAGGAAAAAGACAGCTGGATTTGTTTAGCAGAGCTTAGCACCTGGGGGTCTCTTTAGATTGAATCGCTGCCCTGGGAATTAATCCAAGTGCATCACATTTGTCAAAGTAGAGAGGGTGACACCAGAGGAGACGACGACCAAGACATGATTCAGTGTTGGTGAGCTTTGAACTTGTGACCTGACCTTTTGAAATATATCGACATGTATAAGAAGCAGGATTTTAACCTAAACACGTGCGTGGGTGTCGGCACAGATCGCTGCGTATCGCCACATTAAAGCTACAGTATATTGATGAGACTGCAGCAGAAATCCCTCTCAGTACCTCACTTGTTTCAATGGGGGGCAAATGGAAATGATATGGAGATGGAGCCCAGTGTCTCCACTGAACCACTGCCAGAAGCCCCTTCATACCTGCCGCACACCCCAGGAATGAACCTTACACCCCGTTATACATGAATCATATCCATTACCTGGCCGTGTCAGGTACGAGTCAGGTGCTGCGGAGAGGGTGAATGATGCCAGCGAGTGTCAGGAGGCTCCCAGGGTGGCACTCAGCAAACGCCAAGGTTACTGTCGCCAGCAAGGAGGCAAAAGAGAGAAAGAGATGAAGGAAGGAAGGAGGGAGGGAGGGAGAAGGACAAAGGATGAGTACAAGCAAGAGAGAACGAAGAGTGATGAAGTTAGGGCGACTGGAGAGGAGGCTATCATCTTTCTCTTACTGTTACCATCAGCAACACAGGCAGGGAAGGAGAGAGAGAGAGAGAGGGAGAGAGGGAGGGAGGACGGGTGACGATCACATTTCACTCAGCGCTACACACAGACACACTCACACTGATTAAACAAAAGCCTGATACTGTAGACCCGAGCGTGCTGACTTATTAATGAGTGATGAACAGGCATTTAGCCGTCGACACCGTCACCGGTCAGAATATGATGAGGCTACATCGCACTCTGAACATGATAGACTGACATTAGCAAGAGAAGTGTTTGATTGATGATTGATAATGTGCTCATAATTGGAAGCAAAATTAATATCCTTACTGTATGTATTTGTTTAACATCTGAATCCAAACCTGTGGACGTTTTTCTGCTCAGCCTGCGCTCCTCTGGGTGCAGCTTTTTGACAAGACTGCTGGGATTTGTGGCTATTAACGCACAAGAAAATGAGTCTCTCAGTCTGTAATCAGTCTTTCTGGGAAAAAAAAAAACTTCCTGGGGTGTACTATTCAGTTTCAAAGCCAAATTGGCATCCACTACAGAACCAGAGTGGCTATTAGAAACAAATGCTCTAAACCCCTCGACTCATTCGGGGACCCGCCACCTCCTCTGTCGAGCCACGACATTTAACCTGGGAGGTTAAACGCCATTTGTTAATGGCTGCTAAAACCAAACCAAGTGAGTCAACAGCACTACTCGACATAATCATCCTCAACTCAACATTTGGAGTAAAACGACTGTGTGAAAGGCTTCGATCCAAGGCTGCATCTGTGTGTTTGCATGTTGTCACAAACATCCAATGTGATTTCCAGTGAGGCTTTCTTACATGGATGCTCTGGCTTCACCTCAGCCGTCTGTGGACCACGGCTTTGAGTGGCGCTGTCATGTCGAAACAGGAGCCGAGTTGCCCGCCAAATTGTTGCTACAAAGTTGGAAACGGGGAATTGCACTAAATGCACTTTTTATGTTCACAAAAAGTACAAATGTCCTTGTCTTTACAGTTTTGTTTGTATTGAGTTACGTGTTGTTGAATAACCTTGGACACAGGTTGGCAGTGTGATAACTCAGTATGTCTGATTTTCTTAATTGAAGACTGCTGTATTACTAATGCTGACAGCCATAAAGGATCATTTTCTTTTGGAGGGACTCTCCAGACTCTACAACTTAAGTAAATTATTGTATTAAATATTGGTAATATGATTTAGTAGAGTGGCACTACAGCTAGTATTAGTGCAAATCTTGTTTAGGGATTTAATGGGGCTTATATTGGCAGTGATGTGATGTGCAAGGGTGATGAGTGGAAGAAAGCTGAGTGTTAATGCTCTGCTGTTACATTTCTTGGCAGATTACCAGCTCCGGACAAACTAAAGGGCACAGATGCTGCTAGACGAATGGAGATTTTCTCTCTCTCTCTCTGTCTGTCTTCCTCTCCTCTCCTCTCTCCTCTCCTCTCTCCTCTCTCCTTTCTCCTCTCGTCTACATCGGACCACAGAGGACAAGTGCAGAAGGAGGACACGTGAACATTTTTCTCCCCTCTGAGCAGAGACAAGACATCCTCCCTTTCCCCCCCGACGGACTCGCTCAGCTCAGACAAAGACTGCTTCTTCACCTCTGACCTGTGATTCTTTAAGGGTTCCTCAGGACTGCAATGAAATGTTTTAATATGTGAATAATGAACTGATAACTTTGTGACACGTTGTCTGATCTGGCAAGCTCCCACTTCCTCACTTTTGATGTGATGCCACTCGAGGTTAATTTAGAGAAGAATTCGGGAAACAAAACATTATTTTTTAATGTACTTTTCCTCAGAAAGACAGAAAAAAGGAAAAAAAGACACACTCAAATATAGAACTGAATGAAACCTGAACTATTTTTTTTTCTGGATGGGTTATTGTCGTTTTTTTATTCACAAAGGAACAAGAGGATGACGATCAAAAGTGTGCCATGTACTGCAGCTGAAATATTTTTCTTTTTCCTTTAACCACTCTCCACCACATCCTGACAAATCTCTCTGCGCATTTAACTATAAAGGTTTACTCCTCAGCATCCACTTTATTGCCCACACACTCGTTGTTACCCAGTTGTTAATCCTCATCCCTTCAAAGGCATATATCAGAAGCTCTATAACACACATTCATTGCCTGTGTGTCATCACCTTTAGCACTGTGAACATAATCCCCAGTGCACTGAAACTAACACCAGCGACCAGATCAATGACTAATAAGGCACAATATTGTTAGAGGCGTTGGCAGTGTAACGCAATATTGTCGACACACTCCCATGGGGCCTGTAACCTTGTCCTTGTGTTTCGAAATCAGCCCGCAGCTCCAAGGCAGAGACTGAAGGAATGAGAACAGTGCAGACATTTTTTTGTCATGTTATCTGTTGTTTATACTGTACTAGTTGGTCTCCAGTGGAAAATGCTTCTGAAGGGCAGGAAATAGGGGGATCAGGAAGGGGAGTGGGGGGTGAAGCAAAGGTAAAATAACCTGAAGGGATTTCTTTTTCTTTCCAGAATCTTGGAGTATTGACAGTATGTTGACGTGATTTTTCATGAATTTTCTTTTTTATTTTATATATATATATATGTCGACCTCTATGGGCCTCTGTTCATCTTCAAAGCAGTTTGTGGTGTAATTCACTCCCTCTGTTGTGCATGCATTGCACCACATCAGTTCGGCTGCACTGCCAAAAGAGAAGAGAGTCCTGAGTCATTTTATTGCATCGCTGCTGTTACGGAACAAAAAAAAAAAGTCTATGTCTGTTACAATCAGTCCATTCTCCTGTGTGCGACATTTTTCAGTCACCAACAAGGGTTTTTAATAAGTGTGTGTTATTGTGTGGTTTCATTAATTTATCAACTACTGTTTGTCCATAGCAAGCAAAAGGGATATATTTGGAAATAAACAATTTTTTGTACCGTGTTTTGAAATACAGTTGTTGTTGTTTTTAAGGTAAATAGGTCATTCCTGTATCAACAATCTGATATACCAGACCCCAAATGTCACATACAGCAACATAAAACAAACCAACAAAATATTCCAAATTGAAGCTATAAGCCTGTTTTGACACCTAAAAGAAATAATTGGGAAACTCATTGGATGTTTGGCTTTGCATAATAGGAAACTGGTATAGAAAGTTGAAATGTGCATCTCCCAGTATCTTTAAAACCAACTAATGCACAGAGGACAAGTTATAAAATGTTGATGTGTGTTTGACTTTCATGCTCCTTGATAGGCAGTCTTTAAATTTTATGTATCCTACTGTTTATATAGCCATTAATGTAAAGTCTCGATCAAGTTGAGTGTCTAAATCCACAGTTGCAGGAGTCCTGCAGGGTCGTAGAAGCACAGACCAGATCACAGTGCAAGTGGTAAAGGCAGACCAAACGTTTACGTTTGATGTAGCATATGCAAGCACATTAGAATTATACTGTGATATGGATAGAAAAACACTTTATAAGTAAAAAGAACTTGACATATAGTGCTGTTTTGGGAATATATAAAAGACCTACAGTCAGTGCAGAGCACATTCTGTTTCGTTCATGTTCTTTGTTTTTAGATACTCTCACTATCTTGACCTGTCAGAAAAGCTCAGAGTCCTCCCACACAGTTGTCTCTCCTCACTATCAGACCTGCCTCCCCTTTTCGCTTGGCGCACCTCTCCTCGCTGTCATGCATGGATACACAACCTGCTATTGCTACAGTATATTTTGGGTCAAAAGACAGATACATGTTAGGAAGGATTACAGGTTTTCTTGCATGTGATGCAGTGTGAGCTTGTTTTTTTTTCCCCCTGTGTGTGTGTTGGAGGGAGACAGAAAGAGAGAGAGAGTGGTGCTAGTGTATACCAGCCCCTACAGTCTGCAGCCTTGTGCATTGTGCCTTCAGCTTGCTGTCCGTCATCACACCAACAATGGTTAACTGTGTGACCCCT
The DNA here is from genome assembly GCA_030347415.2 of Decapterus maruadsi. Taxonomy (NCBI): domain Eukaryota; kingdom Metazoa; phylum Chordata; class Actinopteri; order Carangiformes; family Carangidae; genus Decapterus; species Decapterus maruadsi. The sequence continues at coordinate 28,552,400 of CM064886.1, forward strand.
TTTGTCTCAAGGCAATAGGCTGTGCGTATGTGCAGACCGATAAAGAGGCGTGACTGACACACACATACATACACACACACATATGCATGAGAAACAATGCAGGACCTTTTCTGGGATTCTTCTGTGAGGTGATGTTAGGAATTACCCTCAAAGCCTTTGGAAACATCTCACAAACACAAATGACCTTCATTTGCCACACTGCTGATTTTTTTTTTTCCATCTTTGTATGAATAGTATCAGAATAATTCCTCCCTACAGAAATGGACATTTCATGCATTTCAAAGTGAATGTTTTAACACCCCAGGAAACAAATAGGACCCAGTAATAACAACCCAGCAGTGTCAGCGAACTGTAAATTTACCTAATTCAGTGAAAGATGATTAAGCACATTGACGACCCAGTTCAAACATTTGCAAGTGCATTGAAATTCTATGACTGACCATGTTGATGTAATGGATTTAATTTCACTGATTTTTCCTCCAACAGTCATTTCTCCCTCTCTCTGCTTTGTGGGGAATGATAATGTGCTGTGGTCTGTGCCAAAAATACATCTAATAAATCAGAAGTGCTGGGACTACAACTGTCACCTCCAACCACAGCCCCGGGGCTGGAAGTAATGTCATGTTTAGAGAAATGCACTGAGATTCAACTTAATCCTTAAATAAAGTTGCTGATGCGCAGCCATCTTTCTTCCACTTAAGTGCTTCGGGGATTTAAATACATTTTAATTAATCTCACCAAAAAAAAAAAAAAGAAGAAAAAAAAAATTACCAAAAGTCAAAGTCTGTGTATGAAAAGTGCTGCTGATTCATCCTCTTCCCCTTCTGGTGGTTATTTTGGCCTTTGTTTCCTGTTTTCCCAAAACCATATTTTAAAACGAGCAGTTTCCCCAAAATCATTACAAATACAGGATAACACTGTTCAATATACCACAGATATAGATGGATTGAAAGTATCCTCCATCATTCACTCTTGCCAGGATGTTGAAAGCTGCTTTCACTGACTTTTGGAAGGCAGAAAATAAACTGACAGCTACAGTGCAACATTGTCACCCGCTTATTAAGTTGTGACGTTACTGTTTCTAGGTAAGAAAGCCCCCCTCCGCCCCCCCATAATGCCACAGTGCTGTGCCCCATGTTGTTGAGTTACAAAAAAAGATAAGGTAAATTACAAATAAATTACAAATCTTAAACAATTGAAAAAAAAGACTGTCAGGAAAATCTGTTTTGGCAACAGCTAACGTTAGCTAGCACAGTCCACCATAAAATATCCTATTTGGACACTTCTGCTATAAACTGATATGAACTTTGAAACCTCCACCATTATTATTTCTTTTATGGACCTAGACTGTGACATCAGACTTAACAAGTAGATAAGCACATTGTTTTGCTCTGAACCATGACAGCTCGGCAACTACGACTATGTGAACCGTTTCCTACTTGTACATTTGTACAGCAGACACAAGCAACATAGGTAGCCTATTTAGAAAGCTGCATTTTGCATTATGTGAATTGCTTTATCTCTGGTTTAGTTTGTGCCAAGGAAAAAAAGGAAAAGGAAATTTTTGATCAGTGCTGGGAATGAGACACAACCATAGAGTCAAAACAATGAGCTTAAAGAAGTCAACAGAGCTTCTGCAGAGTTGTACTGTGAGTTACCATGTTACATTATACACAGTCAAGTGATCCAGTGTCAATATATATAAAAAAATATATATAGAAGAAAGGAAAACAAGGCGCTGAACGAGTCACAGTTGAGACAATACTGTGTTGATGCACATAGGACCACATGTTATCCATACATTCTAAAGTGCTTGTGATACAATCCTCCAACAATATTGTTGTCCTCATTTGTACAAGTCTGTCACAAACACCACAGTGATATATAATGTTGGCCCATCTATCTACACTCAGCCGGTGCTCTTTTCCATGACAACTTACAATCATAGAGCGGGTAGTGGTCAGATGTGTGGTCCAAGCCAAGGGCACTTTGACAGGATACATGTTTATCACAGACACTGTATACACACCAAGTTTGTAAATGGCCCCTTTAACCACAACCTTGTGTCACCTTTGAGAAGACAGATGCCTGTGGGCTTCCCACTTCTTACCACTTCATGGTTATACATCATCTGAGAGCTTTATTAAAACCAAATGAGGCCACTGAAGGCTGCGCTCACACACCACAGATCTTTGTTATTTCACTCCACTCTGCTGACGCTAGCCGATAACAATAACATCAAACACTTCTCCCTTCACTTTCAGATGTGTTTCTGCTAAAATATGTGCTTTTCATTTGACTGAATCTCCCTAAATACCAACCAAATCCAAATCAACTGTTTGTTTGTTTTCTTCTTCTTGTTTTTCGTGCTTTTTGTGCTGGTGACCTGCATACTAACACTGCCTCTGCCGTGCTGCCACAGGCACCCATCTTTTGGCATTTAGTTTCATGTAAATGAAGCATGATTAGTGTGTAAAAAAAAACATTTGAGTCCTCAAACACCTTCCACAAGTAAAATACACACTGACATTCAGCTGCATTGTAATAATTAATTCTTCTTCAGCGTGTTACTCTTCAGACTTCAATCGTCTTTACTCTGTAACTGCAATTTGATTGACAGCATCCTCATCAAGCAGATAACAAATTGTATCTCAAACACACTCTAATCAGCTGCTGACAAAGTCATAGCTGAAGGAGGTGTGTTTTTGTTTAATCATGTGTCTGGTAATGTGTGGGCTAATATAAGGGGCCAAAATACACAATAGTCTGAGTGTGGTTATACATCTCATATGAGGTTGGCCAGACTGGAGGTAGTCTCTCTGCGAGCCTGGTGGTCCATGTGTCCAGAAACGGTGAAGATGCTCAAAACCCGGTCCACCAGCCTCCGTCCGTGCCTTGTCCTCTCAAGCAGGATCACCACAACAGAGTATATCCCAACGCCCACCACCGCCGCCCCTCCTCCGGCCAGCAAAACCACTCCAGAGATGTACATGTCATTAAGGGCTTGGCCGGGTTTGGGCATATGGTTAGCCAGGGCCAGGCGCAGTAGAACCCCTCCGCAGATCAACAGCGACAGCCCCGTGATCAAAACCACAAGGAGGTCAGATAAACCACCGCTTTTAAGCATGTCGATCCGCCGCCGGCTCCGGACGCAGTTCATGTCCTGCACGGCCGAGCTGAGCAGCTGTTTGAGCAGGACCCCCAGAGCCAGCAGGCAGAGGGCCGTGCCCGCGCCCAGCCGCCATTCGCTCGAGACGCTGGTGGTGGTGGAGAGGAGCCCGACTCCTCCCAGGCCACAGCCCAGGATCAGGAGCACGGCCACGCAGTAGCACAGCAGAGACTTGCCAGGATCTCTGAACCACCACAGCTCCACCTGTTCCTCCAGGATGCTGTGCTGGATCTGAGCTGGGTCTGCTGGTCCATTCAGGCCCAGCTCAGGGCTCCTAGCGCCCCTCAGGGGGGGAAAGTTATCCAGTTCAGGCATCCTAATGCCACTCCCAGCCTGCTGAAGAGGGACGCCACCACCACGATGTGCAGAAAAGAATCTTTTAGTGTTTATCTCATGTACCAATGACTCCCACCGGTGTATTCACCAGTTTTCAGGTGCCTGCTTATCTGAAATGTTCCTGGAGCTGACAGGAAATCTACAGAGGAGATGAATACGATGTACCGAATGTCCTCCAACACTTGACTGAGCACAGTCTGTTGTAGTTTCACCCGCCAGTCTGTATACCGAGCTTCCACAGCATTTTCACGAGTCACTTCGGGGGTTCTCGCTCCTTTGAGGGTGAAAATGCTTATCGCTCATACACACTGGATACAGAGAGGAATCTGTACTGCATCAGCATCCAAGTCCAAACATCCACTGAATGTCCAGTTTGACTTTTGTGGCAGCGGCAGCGGTCACCTGGAAGAGAAGACAGATGAGGATGTTTCAGTAAAGTGTTTGATTCCACCTCCTGTCTGTGCACTGGTGAAGCTTTATTTGCTGTGTGACTTTGCTGGTTGATGAGAGATTTGTCCCAGCAGCTCAGCGCGTTCACATCAATGTGTCCCATGTGATGAGACTTATTGAAATGCTATTAAGAAATATATATAATATAGAGAAATGCATTTTACAGTGGTGAACAAGAGCAATAAGCAGCAGCACTGTGACAGACGGGTTGCTGTCCAAGGTGCACCCTACTCTCACCCCAAAGTCACATGGGATTAGCTCCACCCCCATGGCCTTATAAGGATAAGATGTATGGATGGATGAGTAGGTTTGTTGTAAAATCAAACTTGTGCTGCATCTGAAGCAACTATCCCAACTAACTGTATAACAGACCAGACAATAACTGAGAGAACAGACACAGATGTGGTCCTCCAATTCAACACAACACAGAGTCAAGGGACTGTTTAACCCGACCGATTCAATTGAGACCAACTAAATGCAAGTTACATTAACTCACACAGACGTTGTGTGTCCCAGTTCAGGGGCAGCAGCAGCAGAAGACTGCATACGAAGTCTGATTGCGTTGCACCAGAGCAACAAAGCTGCCTGTCGTGTTTTAAACTCTACTTCAGATTCAGCGCACAAATGCAACCTTTCTTCTCAACGGGTGGATCCTTCATGGACCAACACATCCCTAGATGCATGGTGCACTGTCAAAGAAAGCAACACCACTGACAAAGAGAATCTTTTTCAATGTAAAAACTTTTTCTTTTAAAAGTTCAAGTTAGCTTCAAAAGCTGTTTACAACTGTTAAAACAACCAGCCTAAATGTTTTTTGTTTTTTTTTAATTAAAAAGTTATGCACGCTAGAGGTAACAAAAGCCACATTTGCAATGGCATCAGTGGTATCATCAAACTGACTCATTTCAGTTCAGCCTTCTTGGCCTCAGACACATATGGACCCAGCTACAGACTTATTTCACTTGAGCTCTAACCTTAACGAGTCAACATGCAAGATAAACAGTACGATGGTAACTTTACAGCAGCTAAAAATACGATTGTACACCAAGTGCCATTGGTTGAAGCTCTTATCTCGCTCTGCTGATGAGGAAGTTCACTGTGGTGTGATCACAGCTGCTCCATCCACCAGTGAAACTCTGACATTCGGCTCAGAGTGAAGTTACTCTTCAAAATTCTGTTTGTGCATGTTTGCAGGACGGGTTGGATTAAAAAAAAAAAAAAAATCAATCAAATTCCAGATGCATACACACACACACAGGCAATTTCTCTGAACAACCAACTGCTGCTTTTTTTGCCTTTTTTTTTTTACTATGTAAAAAACTTGGTGTGCTGACACTGGCAACCTTTTCTATCTCTCATTATCACTATGCTAATGAGTTGCCACTACAGAGGCGGTGGATAAAAACAAGCATCAGCTGCCAATAGAATAAACAATGACCATACACACACACACACACACACACACACACACACACACACACACACACACACACACACACACACACACACACACGCACACAAAATCAAACAGCTAACGCACAAATGTAAATTTTCTCCCTCTCATCCTCCAAACACACACCCACAGCAGCTCACTTGATGAATCCTCTCATTTGAACTCTCCAGCACCTTAAGACCAATTAATCTTCTTTCCTCCTCTATGTGTTTGTGTGTTTTTTGTGTGTGCATCATCTACACTTGTGCTGTTGTAATGTTTTACCAGACATGAGGTGAAGTCTCATTAACACCTGATTCACTTTACCTCCTCATGTTCTTTTTCTCAGCATCTTGAATCTCTTTCTACTGCAGTTTGTAACCTCATCACACCCTTCATAACACAATCATGTAAACATATACAGCACACAGGCACACAAGCACGCACATACACACATACATACACAAACAAACATCCTCAAGGTTATGGCTGGCGACAGCTTGTCTTTAAAAACCTGTCAGCGGCTTTATTTCTATCAAAGTCAGCAGTGCGCGGAACAAGCCCAGTGCCCCAACACAAGCTGACAGGAGTTACAGCTTGTCCTCACTGGCCGTGGATTTTGCTAACACAAACAACTGCTCTGCAAAATAAAAAAATATGTCAGTCTGAGCAGAGTATAACATGATCTCGCGTTCAGTCTAGAAACTCGGTGGTGGCGCCTCTTGGAAAACCTTCTGAGAAGAAGCGACAGAAACGTTTCCATCAGATTTTATTTCCCCGCAGCTTGTTTAGAAAAGACTATAAACTAAATGTATGATCACATTGGGTATTAGCGTGGTCAGGTACTGCCTTGTACAGAGGCAGAGTGGTAACTCAGAGACATGGAGAGATATGAGGTGCATACACAAGGTGTGAAATGAAGAGTGAGGTAATTACAGCAGAGGAGGAGGGGTGTTTATTGGCAACATGCTGTTCTGGAGGCTCTTCACATTCTGTGTGTGACGGATGATAGGCTCTGTGTGTGTGCGTGCATGTACGTATGTGTGTGGAGAGTGTTTTTTTTCCAAGAAAGAACAGTTGTAAATAAGTAATAGGGGGTGAGGATAGAAGACGTACACGTGTTGCCATGTGTTGATTTACTTATGATGTTTGAATGTGTATGTTTCATGAAAGAAATAGAAAGTAGAAAGCCGAGTGTGTGTGTTTGTGTGCATGAGAGTATGAGTGTGTGTACTTGTGTGTTTGTTGAGTCACTAATTAATCCCAGCTGGTTTGAGCTCGGTGTCACTGACAGGTAGAGTCACAGAAATAGCACCGTAATTGAGGTGTGGATCTCTTATGTTTTCCTGTTTTTTTTTTCTTCGCGTGTGAGGTTTAGACGCCAAAGGTGTCAAAAACAATATGTGCGAACTTCCACCTCCACCCCCCAAGCTCTCTCCCTCTTATTAATGCTTTGAACATATTGCCTCCATTCATACAATACAAGTTCATGAAACATCATTTTCATCATTAGTTGGCTCAGAGCGAAGAAACAACTGGGTGACAGAGCGAGAGGCGATGGCATGCAACAAAGATCATGAGATGAAATCGAACCTGTAATGGCTCCAGTATATCTTAGTACCATGTTGTATTTCTCACACTCTGATCCCCCTCCCCACACACACACACACAGACACACAGCCGCTGGACTGTGTCTGCCTTTCCTCTTTTATCACTTATATGACCTCTAGACTCTATATCAGCCGTGTCATACCGGCCGCATAAATATCTTTACAAAAGCACTGACTCACTGCTTCACTCTCCACTGGTCTCCTTTTAAGTGATAGAAAACAGGTGCGGAGGCACAACAATTTACACAGCTTCACACAACTCACTTCTCCCAAGGACCACGGCGCTCTGATAATCTCAAATTAAAGTCACTAAAGACCTCGTTACATTGTGCAATTTTGGGGCCGTCAAAGAAAACTGGTGAAAATCTTTGCTCATTGATCCAAAACTGGAGCCCTTGAAGGCCAATTTGGGGGCTTTAGTAAGTAAAATAAATCTTGCGTAACGTGGTGTGCGCTAAATGTTCATGATCATTGTTGTTGTGCAGCGTGAAGACACGTTTAGTCAGGAATAAACCATTTCAGTCCTTTACACCTGTGCACTAAAGCCTTCACACCTTCACTGTGAATGTTCACGCTACTCCCACAACACTCTTTGCATATTCATGCACATACAGATGCTGAAGATGTATAAAATAATAAGTATAATAAGGATATGGATGATCCACTTCATCACTTCATTTTGCCCAATTAGAGAGGATTGCACTGACAAGCCAAAACCGAATGTGACAGCAGCTCCAAAAGCAACGGTTATATCAACATATTTCACTGTCTGAAGTATCTCACAGAAGCTATAGAAAGCAGCACCAGTGGTCATTATCACAATTTATTTGAAACAGATACTGAGAACATCCTGAATGGGCTTCTTTTAAGTGACAAGGATAATAAATGTGTCCTGGATGCTCAGCTCAACGCCGAAAAAAAAATCTGAAGTGACTGAAGACTGGCTGACGCTAACGGTCCAAATGCTCTCTGTTATGCTAATGCCCAGGAGCAATGATGAAAAAAAGTCCAAGAGATAATCATAAACTGTGGACATATACTGTAGAGCATCTTTTCCTGCCTCTGTTCCACTCTGTGTGTACATCCTTCTATGTTTTCTAGCCTACAAGGTCACCAGAGGAGCTGTGCTTTGGAGTAAGAAAAAAGAGCACACACACACTATACTGCACTCCAATTACCTGGGAAGCTTTGGGACCCCGGTATTCCCCCCTCTGTTATGTTGGCCCACTGAATTCATTTCACCGGCCATTAGTGTCTCATTTTATTGTTGATGTGTGGTTCTTTCAAAATTGGTTGTCTGGCATTGTATGCTAATCAGAAATGCCGGTCAGCAGTTGGGAGAGTGGGATGGAGGAAGGCAGCAACATCCTGTGGAAGTGGAGGAGCCAAAAGATTTTGCCTTTAAGAAATTCAGGTGGGATTTTTTTTTAGTCGGGGGGAAACTGCAGTTGCCCCAATACGAGGTGGATGTTTGATCAGTCGGCAGAGGTGTGATGCAGGATGCTATAACTTAGATGAAGGTATACAGTACATGCACATGCAAAGGAGCCATATGAAGTTCCCCTTTTTCTGTCAGTCAGAAGCTTTTTCTCCTTGGAGTGTGGAAATCACAATGAAAAAAGCCGCGAGCTTGTGTTAAAAAAAAAAATCCCTCCTGCCTGTTGATTTGCATGTTAAAAGAACAACTTTTTTTGTGCAGCTTTTCCTACTGTAATTCATGTAGATCACAGAGGCCAGGAGGAAAAGGATGCACAGGGCTTAGATTGAAACTTTTTGTGGTGTCTGGAAAAACTTGGGTGACACTTTTAGAGTGCGGAGCGGCTTCTCCTTCGGCATTTTAAGATCTGTCTTCTTGTGGTTTCCTGTTTCTTTCAAATAATGTTTTCTATATTTAGAATTGTATCAATGTTTGCATCTTCTCCTCTCCACGCAAGCACAGACATGAGATATTTCTCCCCAGTAATCAAAAAAAAATGTCAGGCTCAATTTTCAGGAAAAAAATGAGGTTCTGGTCTGGTCCTTCTGCTCACTTCCCTACTGTTTGAGGTTTTTTTTTTTTAATCTGTGGCCGTGGGTTTGGCTGAAGGGGAGTCCATGGGAGGCTGGGTGATGTTTTGCTGTGGTGACAAAGCAATGCTCTCCTCCTCCTCCTCCTCTGTTCTTCCTGTCTCCCCCTGCTGACACTCACCCCCTCTCCTCTAGTCAGGCGTTGATTCTCTTTGCGTCCCCACAGGCAAAGAGAGGGGTCAGGGTTGGCTCCATCTGTCTATGTGATGGGCATCGGTGCCAAGCGCCACGGGGGCTGGAGGGAGAGGAAAGAAGACTCGTGCGGAGTGGGAGGGTAACGGATGTTTCTCAGCTGTCATCTGGGACTGGGGCTGGGGAGAGAAGAGTGGGATAGGGATAAGGGAGTTAGAGGAGAGGGGGCTGAGGATGGAGGGAAAGGCTTGGGGGGGGGGCAGGGATAGTGCTGAGACTTCACTGCTGTTCTCAGGGTTGAAAATGTGGCGAGCAAAAGAGAAATGATGCTGAATAGGTCTTTATACGGACAAGCTGGATCTTTCTTTCTTCTCTACAGTGACAATGGACAGCCGAGACACCCAGGGAGCCTCACTCTGTTGAGGAAACAGTGAGAAGACAAAGGCTGAGTCAGTGTCACTGTCCTCACTCTTAGGGATCACAAGGAAAACCTAAGATAGAAAGAGAAAGAGGCAGACCTTTACATCCGCTGCACAGACTGTACTGTAAACTCGTCCCTATGGCTCATCCTATCAGGGCTTATCTGTTTAGTCCCTTCCCTGTTCTGCTCCAGCCATAGAATTTCAGCTTATATCTGTCCGTCAGCGAGCGCACCACTTTGTTCAAATCTCAAAGAAGCTTCGTCGCCAGAAACTGCTGTGTGATTATCATCCTGATTTACAAGCCTAATCAAAACGAGCCACTTACACATAAAGAAGGAGACAGAGACGCACAGATGTGGCCCCTCAGCTGGGATTGTTCAGATGTTGCAGACACAGATATTTTCCTCATAAAAAAAGTCAAAACAGGAGCACAGCTCGAGAGATGGTAGACAGAGGAAGAACTCTACTGACTCCAATGATCCCCTCACATTTAAGTGCAGCCTTTAGGGCAGTGTTTTTCAACCTTGGGATCGGGACCCTACGTGGGGTCACCTGGAATTCAAATGGGGTCCCCTGAAATGTCTAGTAATTGATAAAAATAAAAAAAATACTCATTATTATTGTAATTATTATACTTTTTAAAAAAAAATTATGATTAAAAACACCACACAAAATCTTAAACAACTGTATTCTATACTTTAACTTTCTCAAATTGAGCATCTTGATTGACGGCCACGATCACATGGGGTCGAGCCAAAAAAGGTTGGGAACCACTGCTTTAGAGTGACATTTGAAGTTTGAATTTTGTGTTAATTATGGCAAACCCTGTGGACAAAAGCGGTAGTGTTTTGCCAGAATGAAGACTTAAAGGAGTCATCACCCGGAAATCGCAATTTCTCTTGTTAAAACATGCATATTGGTGTTTGACCTCAGTTGAAACTTGCCTGAAAAGCTGGACTTTGAAAGCGGCGCGTTTTTTGATTGATGCTCTTTCTCCGAACAGGAATAGCACACAATGGTGTGCCTTCCTAAAGCACGAGATTTTGATTCTGCTCCGATGGTGACCTCACCGGCGGAAGCCCGTTGGGGACCAGGGGGCTGTTTATGTTTTGGAGTCTGCATGCAGGCAAGACCCCCCCTGGCTCTGTCCTTCCTGCGGCGAATCAACGCGTGCCTCATACAGTGCACATCCGGACCAGTCAAAACCTCGCGCGTAATCTCGCGTGATAAAGTCGCGGTAGGAAAAAGGGTCAGAACAAGCTCAATGTTTGATTAAAATTTTTAATTTTTTTTCTAATAAGTTTTACAAATTGATCCAAAGCGATCCAAGGGGGGCTGGATACGTAAAAAACCAGGTGATGACTCCTTTAATTTCCCATGAGCTCTAGCGCGTACTGTCGTAAAGAAGCTTATCTGGTTCACACGTGCCATCTACGGTCTGAGTGCCGCAAATCGTTCCATCCAGTGGATCAACCCGACCACTGCCTCCCGAAGGTAAAGAGTTACACAATTTAGAAATAGTTTATCCTCCCACCGATGGCCTCATTTGCTGTTGTAGGTCATCCTGTACAGAGACTTTAGCAGAAATAAGAGACTTTTGCATATCCAGTTAAAAGTTCTTTGTATGGACTTTAAAAGGTCAGAATATAGAATAAGTTATTATAGCGAAACTAACAACCAAAGGGTTCAACAAAGTAGCGGTGTTTCTGTTAACAGCTTGGCTGTAGATTCTCGGTTTGATTTAAACAAGACTCTTCCCATTTCAACTCTCTGGCTCCTTTCAGATGCTTTAATTCCACCATTTCTGAGCAAGCTCATTTCTCAGCTTATGGCACAGCGTCACCCCGACCGGTGCGACCAGCCAAGACCTGCCCCCCTGACACCTTATGAACACACACACACACACACACACACACACACACACACACACACACACACACACACACACACACACACACACACACACACACACACACACACTCATCTCCATCTGTTTTCTCCAATCTTGCCTTATCACCCCCCTCTTTCAGCCCTCCACACCTTCCTTCCCTTTCTCTCTGCCTCGCTCCTCGCCTCCTCTGTCTCACCACCAGCTTCTTTATCTGGCTAAGTTCTTATCTCTGCTGTCGGCTGTCTGCTCTGGCGTTTTGGTGTTGGGAAAAGAGAGATGTGTGCGCGGGGCAGGGAGGATTAGTTGTCTTTGCCACAGATCTCCCTCTGGCTCCAGGTAAAAGTGGCTGCCTGATGCAAAGCCCCTGTGGCATAATACATGCAAGCACATACATATACACAGTGTGCAGCACCTGTGTTTACACCATCTTCTCAGCAGGACTCCGCTGTTAACACGCCCGTCATTCCTTCTTACATTTCCTCTCCTTCATTCCCATTCCATTGAAATCCACCTATTCATCAGCCTCAGTGAAAATGTGTGCCTATTGTTAACCCCTGACACAAATGCACATGTCTAGATAATCAAAACACGGTTCACAAAAAGAAAAACATTTTCAATCTGTTATCTAATATGGCACATGGCATTTCCCCCTTTTTAAATAGAGCTTCCTCCTCTCGGTGGTGCCACACACTGCTGTTGACAAAAATGCAGCCCAGCCCAGTCTAGCTCAGTTTAACACAGTCTGTGGATGGACGGACCCCTCATTCAGCCACATTTCTACAGCCAAATGGGGCTCTTAAACACTGGGCTCGATTCAGAAATGGCTTGAATATTTCTGCTTCCGTCAAAAATATTCTCCATTCCTCCACAAGAGGAGAGAAGAAACTTCCTTTATTATTTGGAAGTTGGAGGAAATGAACTGAATGATGTGAATAGTGACTAAGCTGTGTGATAACCCTCTTGGTCCCTGCTCTGGAGGAGTAAGTGTTGATTAGAAAAAAACAGAAAAAAGGAAAAAGAGAAACTTCTGGGTTGCCAGTTGCTTTCCTCTGCCGTGCACAGCTGCAATATTAAAACCCTAATCAAATCACCAATTAACATGCTGGTCCCCTTCTGCTCTACTTCTGCTGACGATGGGAAAGAAGCTACCTTTTCTCTCTTTTTTGTTTTTTCAGTCTTGTTTTTTTGTTTTGTTTTTTTTAACCCTCATTCTTCCCTCTTGATTTGTATGGGAGATTCAGCACATTTATTATATAATTTGATATTGACTGTCTAGTGATAATGATTGTAATGAATGAGATGTCTGGCTCAGTGTCTGGTTGTCCATTTTGTTTGTTGACTACATGATGCGACATCTGCATATTGCTGCAGTACCTTATGATTTAGAAACTGGCATTTTTATATTCATTATCATTACTATGTTATACAAACTGCCACAAAATTTTGCACAGTCATGTCCCCCAGAGGATGAACCACACTGACTTGGTTGATTCCCCTTCATCTTAGCATAGACCGTCACCATCAGGGTTGGCGTTTGTGTGTTTTTTAATTATGTGAGACATCTTATGGATTCTCATTCAAGGAGGCCAACAGGATGATTTGTAAAAATGTCAGACCTTTTAGGAAACACACTTGCAAAGAGTTAGATTAAAAGATTGATACCACTCCAACACATCTGTATGGCCTAGGCTAAAAGGCTGTCAAGCTACACAGCGCCCGTATTACACAAAGACTGGAAACAGGCAGAAACAGCTTTTCAGGCACTGCACAAATGGAACAATATAAACTCGCCACTATCCTCAGCAATTAACATCATCACCTCTTTTGTTCATTCAGTAGCCTATAAAAACCAAGGTGTAAAACCGAAATAATTCGCTATTTTCATAGGCCTAGACCTATAACTTACTGTTGCCTAGCAACTCAACTGAAAACTATTGACTTTCCCATTAGTATACGTTGCATCTAGTGAACCATAATGAATGATAAACACAACTGCTAAACTTATTGTCGGCATTTAGGTCACCACAGGCAAACCTACAGTAGACTATCATGAATTTTAAATTATTCAAAGTTGAAATTGGAGATTGGAGGAAGTTAAAATGACTTTCCTCAACACAAAAATGTCATTGGCCATCTTCTACTAGCCTACTGCATATTGAGTTGAATTGATTATGCTTATTGGTGGGTGTGGTCCATGCCCGCGGACAGACGTGGTGGTACAAGCTGCTACATCAACGACACGCGACATGCCTGACTCTGTGTATCTGCTGACTGTGAAACAAAACGCCTCTCGGGGGATATTTAAGATTCTGGCCTGCTCTCTCTGCTCCTCTCTGTGTCTCACATCCATGTCACACACCTCCACCGACACACGGCTCTCATATAACTCCTCCACTCTGCACCGTCGTCCACCCACAAAAAGTCAATCACCGACTCCCTTTGTTTGTCTCCTCCTGTTCTTTCATCTGGCGCTGTGTCTTGACTTGAGGCTCTTTCCTAATGAGGTCTATCACATGTTGTTTTCAGCCTGAGTTGTTTTTAAAATGTTTCGAAGATCTTTCAAGTGGTTTTGCTTTGGTGAGAGAACGACAGCACGTAACCTGCCTCAGATGCATTCTCCATCATCATTCATCTTTGGTCTTAGTTACAACAGATCTTTAGATGAGCAAAGTGGCACAGGTTGGGGTCATGCCTGGACAGCGAATTGATCTCCTTCCAATCCCAATAACTTGAACACAGCATCAACAACACTTCCCCTCTCTATGTGGTTTATGGATTTTCCACAATGCAGCAAAACCGACCTCTGACTGCATGACAGTAGCCTTATGAATTGATGATCTACAGTGCATTGCTGTGAGGCCTTCACTGTTAACACGGTCTGCAACTGGTAACCGAGGGCCATTCAGCAGGTGCAAAGGTCAGGGTGTGATACAATGTCAACGTGTTTTACTTCCTTGTTCTTTAACAGAAACTAAGCAGCACTTTTCTTTCTGTAATACAAATCCTGAATACAAAAACATTACACTGCTGTTTCTGTGGAAACTGTAGACCCTTTGGCCAGATCCCTATCATTAACAGACGCATAGTTTCCTTTTGGAAGTCACAATTAAATATAGGATTAGATGTTCGGAGGTTAATGCCTCTGAATCTACAGTCTGTACTTCATAAAGATTTCATATTCAGTTACAGGTAAGAACATTACACAGGCTGTGCTTGGAGGAACAAAACAGGTTTGAAAAGTCTATTAATATTTCCTGTAGTTGAGCAGCAGCAGCAGCAGCAGCAGCAGCAGCAGCAGCAGCAATTCCTCGCAAACAACAAAGGCTGCTTTTCATTTCAGCACTTTGGAGATCATGAGAGGATGATGATAAGGTTAGACAGAGAAATACTAGATAGGGTTCAGCCAGATAGTCAAATCATCTGTCCTCTGTGAGGGAATTATTTTAATAAAATGTCATTTACTTTGGATTACAAGGGATATAAATAAAAGCATAGGGAAGATGTATGCAAGACTCAAATAGAGAAGCTACTGAGAAGTAGGCTATAATTTGTTATTATAACAGTTCAAATAACAGAAGAGATCCATTATTCAGTTTTGGTGACTGTGCAAGTGATATAAGTTCAATAAACTCACTAGGTTATTGATTACCAAACATGCAGCAACATAAATTTGAACAGGAATATGAAAGTCAGTAGGTATTATATTTAATAACAAGACCCATTTTTAATCCTATTTGGCCATAAGTGGGGATAAGGGGATAATTTAGCTGTTTACAAATAAGTTTAAAATGAAATAAATAAAAATAAAAGCTGATTCATTTAAAAAAAAAAAAAAAAAAAAAAAGTTGTAACGGGGCAGTTTCTATCTCGGAGATCAGCAGCCTCCTTACCTGTGCGCTCACTTCACACTCGGTCTCCTGAACTGCACCGAGCAGCTGCTCCGGCTTTAGTCCAGGTTCCCGGTCGGTGTGTACGGTTTCCAAAGTCTCAGTAGCTCCGGTCGCTTCCTGCCTTCATGCCTCCTCCGTCCTCCGTCATTTACCATGAGTAACCGGGGTCCAGAGCAACGCAACGGGCGCTGCTGTAGGTGCTCGGTCCTTTTCCTTCCTGCCTCCTCTCGCTCTAAAGCCCCCGCTGTCTCTCGCGCTGTATCTGCCTCTCCACCGGACGGACTTTCCCCGTTTAATGCAGGTGTGGCCGCGCACGGCGGCACAGGAGGGGGGGGGGGGGGGGGGGGACGCTGATGGGAGGGGACAGAGAGTCGGTGGATCGACCTCCGCTCCGCCGTGGGTCCCTCGTGGGGGAACCGCAGCACATGACACGGTGTGTGACAGCGCTAATGAATAAAAGCCACAGAGTGACTGTGATATGGTAGGCTATAGTGAGTGAGCCGATGAGCTGAGAGGAGAAAAGGGTCCAACAAGTCCCTGGATTTGACTCATTAATAAAAACTATGATTGATTGATTGATTGATTGATTGATTGATTGATTGATTGATTGATTGATTGATTGATTGATTGATATGAATACAGTCCTAACTGAAGGTCAAAGTATCATATCTTTGTGATTTTGAAACTGACAGATCATTTCTGAATCAACCACCACACGATCACGTGATCTTCTCCAGCAGATGGAGTTTGTCACAGTGTAGATGTTATAATCTCAGTGTCTGACAGACTCTGCCTCATCAGCTTCAGCCTGTCTGTGATGCTCATCTCCTCCTGCCTGCTCCCTGTGTAACATCATGTAGCTCAGTCTCTGTGTTTTTAAAGGAGCCTCATATCTTTTAACAGTAAGTTACAAATTATAAACTACTGAATTGAACTTTGTTGCTTTAAGATGTTTAACATTGTGGAGCTCCATGTTCCACAATTGTTATTTTCCCCCCAAAGAGATTCTGTTTTTATGGGCTAAAGCAGTGAAATGTTGACACATCTGAGCACCTTTTTACAGCAAGTAAAGATGATTTGGTAAGTTATCATTTGATCATTTGATCATGAATGTCAGACCAACATCTCCACAACTGAGAAATATTTTGAGATATTTTGGATTTTAACTTTTTTTTTTTGCAAAAAAAACAACACATTTTTAAATAACCAGTTGCCCTTTTCCTGTTAATCAGCTACAGTGAATGAATACCAACTGTTTTCAGCTTGATATTTAAAAAAAAAAAAAAAAAAGGGTTGGCGTGTGGCTCCTCATCTGTTGATCCTTCAGGATCTTGGTGGCATTCGTTGTTTTTGCTCTGTGTCAGCAGCAGGCTTCCTTCTCCTCCATTTCTCCAGGTTTGATATTTTCATCCTCTTCAGGTCCTCGATTCCAAAATTAGATCAAGTGCTTCATTCACAGTTATAGTCACTCGCAGACTGTGTGCTGCCACAGAATGGCATGTGCAGACAGAGGAGTCTTATTTATAGACCAAAGCCACAGGAAGTGAAAAGTGTTGTGTTGTTTGGATACATGGATGCGAGCGCTCCACATGTTCATACATTAGCTACTGTATATGAACATCAGTGGAGCATCAGTACGCAAACCATTTCAACTTTTTTTTTTAATCACAAAAACACCTTCACAGTTAATTCCTCCTTGTAATAAACGACCTCCCACTGGCACAACACATCGATCATGGCATCTCTGACACATTCTGTTATTGATTCGTTTTATTTGGACCACATTTACTTCCTCTGTAGCTGAGCCACACACTGTATTTGGGCTAATGTAAAAAAAAAAAAAAAAAAATCACTGCCTCTGGTGAATAAACCTGTGGACTATATTTAAATGTGTTTAAATGGAGGTGGGAGGAGTCGGGCACCAGTCGTGCTCAGAATACATGAACAGAGTGTAGGCCAACCTGTCTCAGGACAGTATTTCATTTGAGCCTCTAGACAACCTTAACCTCGCCGCTGATTTTTTTATTTTCTATTTAATATGCTGGTGTTTGAGAGAACAGAGACAGAACTTTCTTTCTTTTTTTTTTGTAGTCGTGTGTGAACTGGTCAGCGAGTTCAGGGTGCACAGCTTTGATTTGGCCGTATGATCTCTTCCGCTCTGAGTTTACTCCAACCTTCAGTCTCTCAGTCTCAGCTAACGATATCTCTTGCTGCACGTTGGTTATGGAATAACTGTTTTTCGGGAGCAGCTTCCTGCTCTTAGAAAAGCACGAGTTAATATTAACATGTGGGTTATTTGTCAGTTGTGAGTCCTATGGAGTGTCTCAGGCAGGCTTAGGTAAATATACTTTTTCTTATGTTGTTGTGCCAAAAAAAAAAGGAAAATCACATGAAAAACAATTTGAAAAAGATGATCTGATGTTTTGTATCTTCAGGTACAGGTGCAGATGCAGTGTGATGCTGTCGATCGAGCCAGTGCACTCACTCTGGGAGATGTTTGGTAACGCTTCCTTTTACAGTACGGTAATTAACGGGTAATTACCTGGTAATAAGATGGTATTTACTAGGTAATAACAGGTAATTAAATTGAATTACCTGGTAGTTACTAAGTACTTACAATGGTAATTACAAGGTAATTACCCAGTATTTACAATGTATTTTCCTGACTACTACCAGGTATTTACCCAATAATTTCCTGGTAGATACAGAGTAATTGTATATTGTAGATTTTAAACGCGGTAGTTAAAAATATTTACCTGATATTTATCTGGTAAATACCAACAAGTTATCTGGTATTTACCCAATAATTACCAGGTAGATATCCTGCAATTGCATATTGTAGACTGTAAACCCACTGAATGGGCGATAATAACTTAGATATTTACCTGGTAATTACCAGGTATTTACTCAAAAAGATTATATATTTACCTGGTAACTACCACTTATTTACGTGGTAGTTAACTAATATTTATATGTAAATACCAACTAGTTACCTAGTATTTACTAGAAATATACTGAAAACTACCAGGTACTTATCCAGGAATTATAGATTATTTATTACCAGTCAACCTGTGTGGTGCCAGTGAGGGTATAACTTGCAACTATTTACCAAGTAATTACTTTCTAATTACCAGGTAGTTACAATTTACATTACCAGGTAAAACCTTGTGAATTACCCTGTAAGAAAGGTGGAACTGTACTGTAAAAGGAAGCGTGGCTTGTTTCAATGATATTACCATGTACTTTCCTGGTAACTGTAGATTATAATCCTACTCCCCATCAGAATGTTTTGAACATGGTACATGGCAAAAACTCCCATATCTCGCTGATAATTATCAGGTAAGTATCGGAGTTTTACAGAGAAGTTACCCTGTAAGAAAGGTGGAACTGTACTGTAAAAGGAAGCGTGGCTTGTTTCAATGATATTACCATGTACTTTCCTGGTAACTGTAGATTATAATCCTACTCCCCATCAGAATGTTTTGAACATGGTACATGGCAAAAACTCCCATATCTCGCTGATAATTATCAGGTAAATATCTGAGTTTTACAGAGAAGTTACCCTGTAAGAAAGGTGGAACTGTACTGTAAAAGGAAGCGTGGTTTGTTTCAATGATATTACCATGTACTTTCCTGGTAACTGTAGATTATAATCCTCAAACACCCATCAGGGTGTGTAGTTTTTAACATGGCACCTGGCAAAAACTCCCATATCTTCCTGATAATTATCAGGTAAATATCAGAGTTTTACAGAGAAGTTACCCTGTAAGAAAGGTGGAACTGTACTGTAAAAGGAAGCGTGGTTTGTTTCAATGATATTACCATGTACTTTCCTGGTAACTGTAGATTATAATCCTACTCCCCATCAGAATGTTTTGAACATGGTACATGGCAAAAACTCCCATATCTCGCTGATAATTATCAGGTAAATATCAGAGTTTTACAGAGAAGTTACCCTGTAAGAAAGGTGGAACTGTACTGTAAAAGGAAGTGTGGTTTGCTTCCTTTACTGTACATAAAGATACAATACATTTTGTTACACTGTGACAAATACGCAAAAACAGGTGAACTGTCAAAGAGACTACGTTTAATCCTCTTAATCTGCATAACAGTGAACTTGAAGAGAGTAACTTCAATACTCTTAAAGGTATATGCAAACATTTTATTTTCGTGTGGTCTCACTCCCGAGTCCATGACAGGCAGATAGATTCTTTCAATTGTGCGTGCAGTAACAAGGGAGCTATGGACAGAGCTGGTGCACTGTTAGTAATCTTAGCTAAAACACTGGAAGTGCACGGGTATGGGCGACACTGGCGATACGGGCTCTGCCTTCTTAGTGCACACACAGTCAAAAGGTGTCTATCTGCTGGTCATGGACTCAGGAGTGAGGCAAGACATGAAAAAAATGCTGGCCAATCCCTTTAAGTGCTACAATAACTTGCATTTTAAAAAAGAAAATAACAAAGTGCACAGCTTTTTGCCCCCTTCACATGTCCAGTCTACACATTTTGGCAAATTACATCAGTAAAAACTATAACCCATCCATCGCACCCAACAGAGATGAGTGCTCTAAGGCTATCCCGGTGATGCTTCTCCCTAGCATGAGCACATACAAGTATTCTGTGCCACTGCTTGCGGTCGCCAGGTACTGCACCATTTTTGTTCCAGGCTGAAAAATAAAGAAAAAAAAAACAAGATTCAAGAATTAGTTTGGTAACAGTTTAGGTTAATCTCTACAGGTAATGCTGTAACATACACTGTATCTGGAGTCTTAGTCCATAGCACTTTTCTGTACATCCACTACAAACAAGCTTGAAATACTATAGACTTATTTAAATTTAATACAAGACAGACATAACAGACGAGCAGCATGGAGGTATTTGGATGTTTTTAGGTGTGTCTTTTTGTTATGAAGACAGTTGGTATCCATTTGCAACTGTTATATGGACATGCACTGCTACGTCGAGACCCCCTGTAACTCAGAGAAGCCACAAATAACTCTGAAACTTCTCCCAGCCCTTAGTCGACATGAAATGAGTGCAATTTCAATTTTGGGTGAACTATCCCTTTAAGACACACTGATGCAAGAACTGAGCTGGGTTAGGCTACTGTATGTGCACAGCTAACAAATTATGCATTTCTGCATTTAATCCTTCAAATATCCATGCTGTTGAAGCTCATATGGTAGAAACAAATCATGAACTCTATTTTTACAATAATGTTTTCAACAAGTATTTATTCCAATATTTTTAAACAAGGCCCTATGAATTTTGGGATGAGGGATTCCTTGATTTTTAGCCAGAAGTCAAAATCAAATATATGATTTTAGACAGGGCAACAACATAGATGTAAGCTCACCATGTCTGGAATGTCCATGAGATGAGGCCACAATGTCATTTGCAAGCACTTCTCACCAGTTACTGGGTTCTGTAATGGGCAGAGAAAAAAAAGACCACAATGATGTATCTCAAAATAGCAAACACAATATTTCAGTCACTAACGACAAAGCAAAACAGTTTGAGCGCACATAACATTACCATAACTGAAGAATACACACACACAGCTAACAGAAAAATAGCCCTACACTCATAGACTTTGATAGACAGCTATATGCAGCAGAGTAGGAGGGTTACTAGCCCCACCAGATGCCATGGATGTTAGCCAGTGCTGCTAGCACGTCTCTTTCTCTTAGCAGCAGCAGCAGCACCGCAAAGGAAAGGTGACCTAGCTTGATGCTAATTTCGGCTAGCGCTAAAGTTAGCATCCGCAGCTAACACCCACATCACCACAACGGTTCTCCTGTCGATTAAAACACGAGATGGACTGGAGGCTACGGTCATTTCCTTTCCTTCACGGCCTTCCTTCACATATTATCAGGTGAAAATAACTAGCTGGCAAGCAAATTAGCAAGCGAGCAACACAGGGAAAAAGTTTTAGTTTGAAAGACGGAAGACGGACTTCTCATCCAATCGGAAGAGAAGCTCCCACCCACTGACCCGATCGGAGCAGATTCACTTCCTCTTGAAGCTGCTGGAAGAAAGAGAGCAAACCACATTGAGCACGAGTCACGAAAAACACACTTTGGATGACGAAACAAAAAAACACGGACGAAACACGGAGAAACTGTTGGAGAAGATCCCCCGGACGACCAGGACCTGCGTGAGTGCAGTTGGAGGAGCCGCTCGGGAGGAGAAAGCATCGGTGAGCAACCGACTCGAAATGCTAAATCGCTAATGCTAATAGCGGAACGAGCTAATTTCGGAGCGCTAGCTCCTTGTGTTAACTAGCATCAAGGCAGACACACCAGGTGCAGTAGTGCTGCAGCATGTGTCCGACATTTTAAAGGTGTATATGTGGCGTTTATTTCCTCTGTTTAATCTTTTTCTATACACTTTTAGCTGTATTCTGGGTGTGTTAAGCACTTTATTTCTGAGTTTAACAAATTAACAACTGTGCACAAGTATATATTTTATTTTCTTAATGGCTAATGATGGTTTTGTGGATATTACACTGTAAAAAGCACAGAAAGTTTTCATACTGTTTTTGAGAGATTATTTCATTAACTTGAGCAACATAATATGAATATTTGAATGTTGTTTATTGTCTTTACTGTACATTGTAAAGTTATATTACAACAGTAATTCAGTAAAAATAGAAATTTAGTAAAGAAAATAATGATTTTCCATTGAAATAGTTAATGTGAATTTGAACATGATTTATTTCATATGAATTATTGAGAGTTTAGAAAATGACATTGAATGCTCTGATCCTATTTATCGTAGGTCAGGTTTCTTTCTTTGTTCCGTTGGATACCATTGAGATTCGAACCTACTGGAAGTTGGAGCCAATTGAAGTGGATGGTGAGCCAGACCCCGGTGGACGCTTAGAAATCGACGTTGTGGAACCTGAATCCTTTACACCAGTACACACACACCACCCACACCCCTGTGAGGTGGGACTGATATTTCATCGATACGGTGCTTGCTAACTGATTGAACTGAACACTAGAAATTAAAGCAGCTGCAGGACAATATTTTATTTTATTTTTTATTTTTCATACTTACTCGGGTAAGAGTTGTAATAAATGTGTTATTAATGTGTGATCTTCCCATCTGCAATAAATAGGGAAGCATTATTGTTTCTTAAAGAGAACACTGTATTTGTGTCGTTCCTGAGTGGTCGGTTGGTTTATCCTGGGCTCCGTAGTCGATCTTAGAGCTTCTGTTACTTCTGGCCTATACAATCTAAACCATATCCTCATCAAAAAGGTAAAAAATGTTACACTTGTTTTGCAGTTAATTATGCACATGATCCGTTTAACTCCAAAAAGGTAAAAAAAAGATCACTGCGCACTGAGGGCTTCCCCCAGTAGCCTTTTCGGAATAGCAGTGTCTTTAGAAAAAATAGAAAACCCCGCTATTACTGCGTCGCAGAGTAAGGTGAAGTTTTTAAGTAGCCTAACACTACTTGGCTACCAGATTAAACTAAACCTGTAGGCTAATAATTTAAGTTTTACTTACCATTTACATTGTTTTCTGTGGTCTGAAGCTGGAGAGTGATTAAGGTGTCTCAGCCCATCAATCTGTTGGGTCGAAATATTTCACCCAACCTTGGAGTTTTTGCCAGGTGCCATGTTCAAAACACCCTGAAGGGTGGTTGAGGATTATAATATGCCCATAATTACCAGGAAAGTACATGTTAATATCATTGAAACAAACCACACTTCCTTTTACAGTACAGTTCCACCTTTCTTACAGGGTAACTTCTCTGTAAAACTCCGATATTTACCTGATAATTATCAGCGAGATATGGGAGTTTTTGCCAGGTACCATGTTCAAAACATCCTGATGGGTAGTAGGATTATAATCTACAGTTACCAGGAAAGTACATGGTAATATCATTGAAACAAGCCACGCTTCCTTTTACAGTACAGTTCCACCTTTCTTACAGGGTAACTTCTCTGTAAAACTCTGATATTTACCTGATAATTATCAGGAAGATATGGGAGTTTTTGCCAGGTGCCATGTTAAAAACTACACACCCTGATGGGTGTTTGAGGATTATAATCTACAGTTACCAGGAAAGTACATGGTAATATCATTGAAACAAACCACGCTTCCTTTTTTTTTTTTTTTTTGATAAATTTATTTTTCCACTTAGGGTCAATACAGTACAACACAATATATATCAAAAATACACAAGTGGTTTTTTTTTTTTTTCCCTCCCTCCCTCCCTCCCTCCCTCCCTCCCTCCCCCCCCCCTCCTTCCCTCCCCCCTCCTTCCCTCCCTCCCTCCCCCCCTCCTTCCCTCCCTCCCTCCCTCAAAATCAAGAAAATTATCCAACAAATTTACAAAAAAGAGAAAAAAAAAGGAAAATAAACAAATGAGGAAAAAGATTATTTTTTAAAAATAAAAATAAAAAAAAATAAAGAATTGAATAATAACTTGTTAAAAAAAATAAAATAAAAAAAAACACTACAAACATTGACACATACATAAGGCAGCCAGAGGAACACACACACCTTAATCCATCGACACACAGTCCACTTTCCCAAAATGTGACATAAGAGGCTGCCACTGTTCATAGAATTTATCAGTGGATCCCCGAAGAGTAAATTTGACCTTCTCTAGTTTCAAAAATGTCATCAGATCTTTAAGCCAAGAGTCTTTTGAAGGTGGTAAAGGGTCTTTCCACAACAAAAGAATTCGACGACGAGCTATCAGAGATGAAAAGGAGATTATATTTTTTTGTATTGAATTTAATTTAATTTCAGTTCTTGGAGTGCCAAAAATAGCTATCTCTGGTGATGGCTCAATGTTCAACTCTAGTGCTTCTGTCAAAAATGAAAAAAAAGATCTCCAATATTCTTTTAACATAGGACAGGACCAGAACATATGAGTTGAGTGAGCAGGAGTCTGAGAGCATCTATCACAGGAATCTGATGTATTTGGGTAAATTTTTGATAGTCTTTCCTTAGTATAGTGAATCCTGTGAAGCACTTTAAATTGGATAAGGCTAAGTGATGCACAGGATGAAGATGAGTTTATGGTGTTAAGAGCGTTATTCCACCATTCATCTACAAGTGGCATACCTAATTCCGTTTCCCATCTTGTTTTAATTTTATAGAGGTTAGAGGGAATTGCCGTTAATAATATGTTATAAATATATGATAACTGCCCTCTTAATAACCGAGAGGTCATATTAAAAAAATCAATGCCAGAGGCTGCTGGAATATGTGGGAAAGCTAGGGTGTTATGTTTAGCAAAGTTGCGGATTTGGAAGTAACCATACATATCCGAACTCTTAAGGTTAAACAAGGAAGAAAGTTGGCTAAAACTAGTAAATATGCCGTCTACGTAGAAATCACACAGGGAAGACAAACCTAATTTACACCACCTAGAAAATCTTGGATCAGTTCTGGCAGGTTGAAACATGTGATTGTTGCAGAGAGGTGTGGCCAAAGGAAGACCTCTCCAGCCAAACTGTTGTCTAATTTGCTGCCAGATGTTTAAAGTCGAGATAACTATTGGATTAGAAGTAAACTGTTTGGGTTTAACAGGGAGGCTACTACATACCAGGGCTTTCAAAGAGGAAGTATGGCACGAGTTAGCTTCAAGATTAATCCAACTATTGTCTGAATCTGTCATCCAGAGCATAATTTTATGTACGTTTGCAGCCCAATAAAAACATTGGAAGTTTGGCAAACCAAGTCCCCCTTTTGCACGTTCCCTCTGCAATAAGGTTTTACAAACTCTCGGGGATTTCCCTGCCCATATAAAATTTGAAATAACTGTATCTAATTTGCGAAAAAACTGCTTTGGTAAAAATATAGGTAAACACTGAAATAAATAAAGATATCTAGGGAGAATATTCATTTTAATCGAATTTACCCTGCTAGCCAGTGAGAGGGGCAAGTTATTCCACCTCTGTAAGTCAGTTTTTACTGTAGTGGTTAAAGCTTCAAAATTTTCTTCAAAAAGTGAGTTAATTGATTTAGTTATAATAATTCCGAGATATTTAAATCTATTAGACCACTTGAAAGGGATTTGAGCTTGAGATATTCCCTGCGCTAATTGATTAATAGGAAAACACTCACTTTTTTGAATATTTAATTTATAGCCAGAAAAGGCTCCGAAAGAGTTAAGAGTGGCTAAAATATGGGGAAACGAACTTAACGGGTTACTAACGTAAAGAAGAAGGTCATCGGCATATAAAGAGACCTTATGTTCTATCCCGCCTCTTTTAATACCGGAAAAAAAATTATGATTTTTTAACGAAAGAGAAAGGGGTTCAATGGCTAACGCAAAAAGCAGTGGGGACAATGGGCAACCCTGTCTAGTGCCCCGTGATAAAGGAAAAAACTGTGATAACTGATTATTTGTTAACACTTGTGCTTGTGGGGAGGTGTAAATTAACTGAATCCATGAAATAAACTTCTCACCGAAACCAAATTGTCTTAAAGTAAAAAACAGATAGTGCCACTCCACTCGATCGAAAGCCTTTTCGGCATCGAGAGATACAACCACCTCAGGGCTGGTCGAAGATGGTTGAGAATAAACAATATTTAGAAGTTTACGTAGGTTGTTAAAGGAATGTCGGTTCTTAATGAACCCTGTTTGATCGGCAGAAATAATAGAAGGTAAAATAATCTCCATTCTACGTACAAGCGTTTTTGTTAATATTTTTACATCTGAGTTGAGGAGAGAAATAGGTCGGTAGGAGCCACAGAGTGTCGGGTCTTTATCCTTCTTATGAGTCAACGAGATAGAAGCTTGAGTAAGGGTCAAGGGCAGAGAACCCTGCTGGTAGGAGTCTTCAAACATTTCAAGTAATAATGGTGCCAATTGAACAGAAAATTTTTTATAGAATTCGATAGGGAAACCGTCACTGCCCGGAGACTTACTACTTTGCATGGAGAAGATGGCCTCTGTTATTTCATTAAGGCTTAAAGGAGCCTCTAACTTCTTATGAAACTCAGGTGTAATTTTAGGAATGCTAAGATCAGAAAAAAAAGTTAGCATATTAGTCTCATCCCCTGAAGCATTTGATCTGTACAGGTCAGAGTAAAAAGCACTAAATATATCATTGATTTCAGTGGGATTAATTGTCAAAGATCCTGTTTTATTCACTATTTGCGTTATTTGTTTTGATGCCATTTTACTTTTCAATTGGTGAGCAAGAAGACGTCCTGCTTTATCGCCATATTCATACAGAGTTCCTCTAGTTTTTAAAAGTGTTCTCTCTATATCCCTAGTTGAAAGGAGATTTAGTTCAGTTTGGAGCCCCAGTCTGTTCCTAAGCAATACAGGGGTTGGAGAAATAGAGCATTCCCTGTCAAGTTTGGCTATTGCCTCCATTAAATCAGATTGTCTCTTTTTTTTAAGTTTATTAGTGTAAATTACATATGAAATTATTTCCCCTCTAAGAAAAGCTTTAAGGGTCTCCCATAAAAGAGATGGACTAGTGCCTTCAGTTTTATTAGTCTCCACGAAAAAATTTATTTTTTGACTTATTGTACTGCAGAAATTGCCATTTGATAGCAATGTGGAGTCTAGTCTCCAAGGACGATGTTTCTTCTGTCCATTTTCGAATTTTAAATTAAGTAGGACAGGTGAGTGATCAGAAATAACTATAGGAGAATATTCAACCGAGGCTATGGAGGAAAGAAAAAACTTGTCTACAAAGAAATAATCTATCCGTGAGTAGGATGCATGAACTTGCGAAAAACATGAAAATTGCTTACCAGTTGGATGGAGAAATCTCCACGGATCAACACTGCCACACTGATCCAGAAAGGTGGACAAGATCTGGGACATCTTAGATGGAGAAACTTTTCTAGAACTAGATCTATCCAAAGTGGGGTTCATTACACAATTAATATCTCCTCCAAAGATCAATTTGTGAGTTTCTAAGTTGGGAATTGATGATATGAGTTTTTTCATAAATTCTACATCGTCCCAATTTGGGGCGTAAACATTTACTAAGACCACTGGAGTGAGGTTAAGACATCCAGTGACTATAACAAATCGACCGTTAGTGTCACAAATAGTTTTGGAGTGAATAAAATTAATATTCTTATTAATAAGTATGGCTGTACCTCTAGTTTTAATGTTAAATTTCGAGTGAAAAATATGTTCAATCCAGGGTCTACTGAGTGATTGTTGGTCTACAGTACGCAGATGTGTTTCTTGCAAAAAAGAAATGTCAGCTTTTAAATCTTTCAGGTGGGAAAAGACCCTTATACGCTTCTTCTGGCTGTTCATACCCCGCACATTCCAGGAGACGATTTTTACATAGTCTCCCTTTTTCCCTTTAGCTGGGTTCTCAGTCATAGTCTATTGACAATAGAAAAGATGTGCATGAAACCAAAACAATACTGCGATACATATGTGCCAATGAGGACCATAGAAAACAAAACAAGACAGAACAAAAAAAAAAAAAAAAAAAAAAAAAAAACAAACAAAAAAAAAAAAAAAAAACCCTCACCCACCCCCCTCCCCATCCTATCCCCAGAACCTATGCTCATCAAAAAGCTATGAGCTTAGGCAAAACCACTTACTAAATCCCCCGGTATTTGAGTGAGGATGTTAACCCTTTTCACCGCGAGGAGCGCCCCTCGAGCCTATCAGTACAGGTGCGTGTGCCCACATACCTGACACACACAGACGTGTTAATGTCTTTCCCCCCTCCTTCCCCCTCCCCCTCTCTCCTTACTTCCCCGTCTCCCCCTTCTCCCGCCCCCTCCCCTCATTCCCCCCATCCCTTAGTTCCCCTTAAACTGGTCTGTTGTAGAAAAAAAACAAACACAACAAACAAAAAAAACATCATAATAATAACGATCATAATGAAGCACGGAAATGTAAGGGAGAAAGGAAAAAAAGTTGGCAAGAAAAAAAATTAAGTTTGCAAGAAAAAATTTATGTCAAGAGAAACAAAAACAACAGCAGCTGCCCTCCAGATAAGAGCTATAATTGACATAACAAAAATTATATTGAAAAAAATATAGACTAGCGACCAAACACCACGTTGGAGAGAAAAAAAAAAGAAGTTTAGAACACAGACCAAATACTAATACTAATAATAATAATAATAGAAAAGAAAAAAAAAGACTATGTCCCCCCGTCATGGATGTGGTCAAGCCCTCGTTCATTCAGGGGTCGTGTGATAAAGGAGGGAGCAAGGAGGGGGCCTGGGGGGGGGGGGGGGGGGGGGGGGGGGTGTCCGTCGTTCAAGCCAGCGGGCTTGAAGACTCGAGTCAGTCCAGCTCATAAATAAGCCTACGAGTCTCTGGTGAATCACACTGGTTCCAACGAGTAACAGCAGTTCAAAAGATTTTGGTAAAGTCTTCACTGTTCGGATCATAGTTCGTTTAGTCCGTAGTGCAAAAGATCGATTATGGAACAGGTGGGGGGGGGGAAAAAACAAACAAAGGAAACGAGAAAACAAATAAAATGGACTAACAGATAAACAACGAACAGACAAACGAACAGACAAACAAACAAATAAATTTAATACGCTAAACGTTGATGTTATCTCTGGCAAAGAAAATTAAAAATCTAAATAAATCTATGCTAATAATTAAATCTTAAAGTAAAACAAAAATCAAAAAGTGGAGTAAAAAGGGAAAAAGATACTATCTAGCCAGTGGAAACGAAACAAACAAACAAAACAAAAAATTACCAAATCCAACAGTGAAAAATTAGAAAAAATTAGAAAAAATAAGGAAAAAGAAAAACTTACATAAACCCTTGACTGTTTAGTGTTGCCAAGTTACTGCTTTGCCTGATCATTGATAAATTTCTCTGCTTCTGCTGGGGTGTTGAATTTATATTCCGCATTCCCCAATGTGACCAGCAGCAAGGCTGGAAAGCGTAAAGTGAACTTGATGCCTTTTTTGTAAAGCTTTGATTTCACCTCATTGAAGGCTGCTCGCTTCATGGCGATATCACGGCTCAGATCAGGGAAGAGATAGATCTTGCGGTCTTGATAGAAAAGTTGTCCACGTTTCTTCGCCAACGCCAACACCTGGTCCCTTTGTTTGCAGCGTGCGAAACGAATGATGATGGGCCGGGGTCTTTGTTCGGCTGTTGGTCTGGCTCTCCCCACTCGGTAGACGGCCTCTAATTCAGGAGGCGATGAGTCTGCTTGTAATATGTCGGTCAGGAGTGCAGAAATAAAGTCTGAGGATAAGCGACCATCACATTCTTCTGGCAGATTTATTAATCTCAGGCAATGGCGTAGCATTTGGTTCTCAAAGCCAGTTGATTTCTGCTTGAGGAGCATGTTATCAGCTTGCAGTTGCTTCACCTGAGTTTCCAGGTCAATTAGTCTGTCGCTGTGATCCGAAAGTGCCGTTTCCATTGTAGTCACCCGCTGTCCAAAGTCTTCAACTTTGGCTTTGACGGCATTCAAAGTTTTTTTAATTGGAGCGAGTGAGGCCTGAATTTCAGCTGAAATTGCGGTTTTGTTCTTCTCCAGTTCGGCGACCAATTCAGTGATCGTTAATGCTGCACCCGCAACAGGTGTGGTGGTAGATCTCGTTTGTATGGAGCTTGAGGCATCATTTTTTGCAGACATCTTTGCTAGATTTCAGCAGAAACTTGATTCTTTCCCACACAGTGTACGTAATAGCTTACTGGTTGTAGAGAAATAGCAATTCAGAGGGGAAAAAAGTAAAAGGCTCAGGAGCAGCTCCGCATGCGACCGTCTCACTCAGGTGCCATACCGGAAGTCTTCCTTTTACAGTACAGTTCCACCTTTCTTACAGGGTAACTTCTCTGTAAAACTCAGATATTTACCTGATAATTATCAGCGAGATATGGGAGTTTTTGCCATGTACCATGTTCAAAACATTCTGATGGGGAGTAGGATTATAATCTACAGTTACCAGGAAAGTACATGGTAATATCATTGAAACAAGCCACGCTTCCTTTTACAGTACAGTTCCACCTTTCTTACAGGGTAACTTCTCTGTAAAACTCCGATACTTACCTGATAATTATCAGCGAGATATGGGAGTTTTTGCCATGTACCATGTTCAAAACATTCTGATGGGGAGTAGGATTATAATCTACAGTTACCAGGAAAGTACATGGTAATATCATTGAAACAAGCCACGCTTCCTTTTACAGTACAGTTCCACCTTTCTTACAGGGTAATTCACAAGGTTTTACCTGGTAATGTAAATTGTAACTACCTGGTAATTAGAAAGTAATTACTTGGTAAATAGTTGCAAGTTATACCCTCACTGGCACCACACAGGTTGACTGGTAATAAATAATCTATAATTCCTGGATAAGTACCTGGTAGTTTTCAGTATATTTCTAGTAAATACTAGGTAACTAGTTGGTATTTACATATAAATATTAGTTAACTACCACGTAAATAAGTGGTAGTTACCAGGTAAATATATAATCTTTTTGAGTAAATACCTGGTAATTACCAGGTAAATATCTAAGTTATTATCGCCCATTCAGTGGGTTTACAGTCTACAATATGCAATTGCAGGATATCTACCTGGTAATTATTGGGTAAATACCAGATAACTTGTTGGTATTTACCAGATAAATATCAGGTAAATATTTTTAACTACCGCGTTTAAAATCTACAATATACAATTACTCTGTATCTACCAGGAAATTATTGAGTAAATACCTGGTAGTAGTCAGGAAAATACATTGTAAATACTGGGTAATTACCTTGTAATTACCCTTGTAAGTACTTAGTAACTACCAGGTAATTCAATTTAATTACCTGTTATTACCTAGTAAATACCATCTTATTACCAGGTAATTACCCGTTAATTACCGTACTGTAAAAGGAAGCGTTACCCCACAAGATATTAATTCAAAACAGTTGCTCCTAAACGCTCCGAAGAGGGAGGTAAAAATGACACTGATGTATTCTCAAAGTGGTTTATTTTATCCAAAGTGAAATCAAAGTGCAAAAAAGTTCATGTCTCCTACAAAGACAAACTGCAGACCACTCACACTCATCAGTAGTTTGGCATGTATTGCATGTTTCCTCCAGTGTTGCAAAGGTACAACTCACTCAGTATGTTTACATGATGTTGCATTTGTCCAGACTTTTAAAGTCGATGTTAGTGTGAAACAGAAGAACAGGCCAATAGCAAAAAGCCTACAATATGTAAAGAGCTGTAAAGTTGTCCATGTTTACACCACCTGACATAATGCCAATTTGTTGGTAGCATGTCAGGTCCCAGTCTACTCGTGCGCCTGTAGACTGGGACAAAGAAAGCAGTCCAGGAACTATAAGTCCAGTTGCCTTTTTCCCTGTTTTGTTAACCCTCCACGTCTCTCTGACATGTATATTTCGGTAGTTCTACCTGTCATAAACTAGAGATTACGGGGCGTGTTTCGGTTGTGGTGCTGTCGAGATGAGAGCTGGGACACTGGGTTGAAGATGCTGGTCTTGCAAGGTTGGTTTTCAGCCAAGAGATGCTAAAGCCTCCATTCTCCCTGTAACAAGTAATTTAACCACCACACAGTTATTCCAAATCTGTTGAATTAAGGTGCAAATCTTGCATAGTTCCTCTTTAAATGGCCTCGTCAAGGTGTAATTTAACTGTACATGTTAACATACTCACTCACTCACTCACTCACTCACTCACTCACTCACTCACTCACTCACTCACTCACTCACTCACTCACACACACCCACACACACACAGACCTTCATTCAAACATGCTCAATACTTTTCTTCTTCACAGCCTTAGAGTTGAACTTTTTAGCTAAAAAAGAACTTCACTGAAATATGAGGGTGAAATGTATTTTTTAATTATTAAGAACTAACTCATCACACCAGCCCTCTTTTCACTATATTGCCAATACAGCCCCCAGCTGACACTCTGCGAGTTCCACTAACTTGTTTTTCCATCATGTTCCTTTCCAGGGCCGACATGTTTCCCTCCAGCTGCTCCCTGTGGCAGCTTCTCAGTGTTTATCATACCTCCAGCTCCACCTGGGAGGGAGGGACGAGTGTACTTATGAACAGATGTAGTACAGGCTGTTAATAGAGGTGGCACTGCTGCAAGAAAACATCACTTTTATCCTTGAAATGCACAGAGAAAATGTATTCACGTCTTAATAAATAGTCAGATAGTCATTATTTTTAAATTATTACAATATCTGTAGTGGACGTTTATATAGGACAATGGGGTTGTCCTGCAGCAGAGTGGATTTAGGTTTGGTTTATCTTGACTTTGTTTAGGGAGATAAGGTGGCGGAGGAGGAATGAGAACAAAGGGTGAAAGAGAGGGAGAGAGGAGAAAATGGGAGACGGACTGGGACATTGCCTCTGATATATGGAAGCAGTTACTGATGCACGCGGGAATAAATACAGTCGATTCAATAGCTCTTTATTCTACACACATGAATGCACAGAGGCCCAGATTCACACCCACACACCTGCACACACTCTGCAATTTTTGGCTGGCTCTAAAAAGGTGTTTAGCACCCACACACATACAGACACACACATACACACACACACACACACTGGAGCAGTACAGCACACATACATACTGTAGATAACTACTCTTCCTTTATCTCCACTTCCACATATTGTATAAAAATGCATTAGAAATTATGTAGATGTACTATTTTATTTTCTCTTGCCTTTTCATTGATCGTGTTATTGATCCAGCTATGAAAAATATTTATTTATTTATTTTTGTCTGCAAACACTCCTTTTAATCTAATGGTTGACGTTACATCCAGCCCTTCTATGAGAGGTTATGTTTACCTACATACATAACTACATATGTAATACCGAACTTGACACAAAGTGAAGAATAGAGGATAGGCCAAAAGGTCCTTACTTTAAAAAAATATCTAATTTCAATGTCTAAAACACACACATATAGATTGAGAGGGGCGGCTGATCGAGCAATGATCACCTGATCCTCGGTCTAAAAGGGCCGGTGTCTCATTTCCATTTAAATTAAAGACCCTGACTTGGCAGGACATTATAAACTATCAACAATGATGAGGGGAGCAGAAACTTTTCGTGGCCAATAACAGCTTTAAAATGAGCTTATTTGATCAATAACAGTTTGTTTTTGCTCTCGCTAATGATCTGACAGATGTTTGCCAAGAAACTACAGTATAATTGGCTTTTTTTCAGTGGTGGGAAATGAAAAATTCTTTCAAGATGAATCTAAATTATTATCAATTTAATGAAAACAGTTTATCTAAAGATGATTACACAGCAAAAGCCTATACAGTAGATGTGAACTGGAAATGCTTTCATGTCCTGAAAGAGGGAAAATTACAATCCATCCATTTTCCACAGTCCAGTAAGTGAGTCTGGGTTGGAGTCGTAGCCAATGTGTCCATTTTTCTACACCCTCTGGTTTCTTCCATGGGCTTCAATGGATGGATGGATCCAGAAGTGCTGGATCCCTGGCTAGATGGAGGATGTCCAGCAAAATCTGAGTCTGCCCTGTGGTCACCATTTGGACATGGCTGAAAAATCTCCACAGGGAGGCGCTCAGTGGGCATCCGTCCTCATCGGATGCCAAAACCACTCAGCTGACGTCAGAGGCGGCGGTGGTGCTTCCTCTCCAGACTCTCACTTTCTGAGTGTCTGAGCTAATCACATATCCCATATTACATGTTTTCTTGTCTGTATACAACATCTATTGCCATGTCCACCCACCCTGGGTGAGGGAGGGATCCCACCTCTGTTGCTCATCCTAAGGTTCCTCATGTTTGTTTTCTTTCTTCCTCATTTTTCTTAGAAGTTTTATCTCAGTCGATGTGAGGGTCTAAGGGCGGAGGATGTTAAAGCCATTTGGGACACAAACAGTTCGTAAAAATTGGCTATACAAATAAACTTGTCTTGGTTTGTCACTTGATCGTGCGCCAAATCAGCGATGAGTTATAAATTCATAGGGGGTGGTTTGGGGGTGACATCAGGATTTATTTACTTATTTATTTACTTACTTGCATATTTGCACATGTACATGACATCGCTGTTGGGAAACCATGAGTTGAACTGATTTACTGAAAACTGAGAGTTGAGTGTCAGAGTTGTATGTCCAATGAATGATTGTTGTATGTGTTGTGCTTTTTCTTTTCTAACTTAATTGAACTGGGAGCTGTAAACTGAATTGTCCGTATGGGATAAATAAAATTTCCTGAACTGAACTGAATAATATACTATCACTTTACTCCAGACTAAGTTATCCAAATATTGATAAGGAGATGTCTTTCCTCCGATCAGTAATGGGTAGTATAGTTACTGCCTATTGTAAACTTGTATACTGATTGAAAAACTAGGCTCAGTCCAAACAGACATTTTCTGAGTTCAAAAAGTCACTAGGCCATTTAGCTCCATTGCAGCTGTAGCCTTGTTACAGTTGGAGAAAACATATTAATTTTCACCAATATGGATTAACATAATTTTAAACTAGGGATTAAAGCACCTGAAAGTTTTGTTTTATCTCTTTGATGTAATTCTCTTGAGGTGTAACATGTTTTTTCTTCTTCTCTTTATACTTATACGTGCAACCTTGAAACTCCAGCGTATTTTTCCTCCAGCAATGACTCATAATCATAATCTGATGAAGAGCACAATTTAACTGCTCAAAATGTATGTCACTACAATGAATTGATAAACTGAGTCTTGCAGAGCTGTGAGTGCCCTTGTTTTTTCATAATCATAACCTCTCAGAAATAAACCATAGATATTCATCTCTAAATGTATGATTTTGTATACTTTTATTTTATCCTTAAACCAATTTAGAGGTGAAGACGGGAAATTATGTATCAAATCAAGAGCACATCAACAGAAAATCTACCCCATAATCTTCAGTTTAGCTGTCATGATAGATGCTCTTGTGTGTCTAAAACCTTCAAAGTTTGGTTGTATTTTTGGTTCTCCCTCTTACAAAGAAAACTCTTTGATATGCTATGAAAGTGAACAAATATCACTTCTATTTTACACAGCTCTTGGCAGGTCCAAATCCAGTGATATGATCAAATGAAAGCAAATTGAAATGTAAGCAGCAGTGTTCAAATGGATTATAATTAGAGGTAGCCACAAACCAATCTGACAACAGAGCATGTGAACAGCAGCTGCTGCACTCCAAGCAAATCTTTATTCATGAATGGGAGGTGAGTGTATAAACTCTCCCTGTTTGACACACACACACGCACACACACACATACATGCACGCACCCACCCACACACACACACACACACACACTCCTCTCAATATTCAAAACACAAAGTCAAATTACTTTTTTTTGCCCAATTAATTTTCAGATAAGTAACCACACTGCTGGACTTTTCATAGTCAGCATTAGTGACATATACACAAAAATCAGCTTTTCAATGAATGACCTGCCTGACCCACTCATCCCTAAAACACACACACACACACACACACACACACACACACACACACACACACACACACACACACACACACACACACACACACACACACACACACACACACACACACTGCTTTCCTCTCCTTGGTTCACAAAGGAAACCACAGACACACAGAGGCCAAAGACGGGATGTAAATTTCCATCTGTCTGCTGGACAGTAGCATGGTGGTGCAGATGAAATATGGACTTGCTCTTTCCTAGGAGGGCAAATGCCAGGTTCTTTCTCACACACACATTGGTAGACTGACAGTAGTGAGCTTTGTTACAGACGATCTGACTTCTGCAAAGCTTGTGATGAATGGGTGTAGTTTTGGGACAATATTAATGAGCTGTATCGAGCAGGGAGTCTGAACAACACGGTTGTATTGCTTAAAGAGGTTGATTAAATGGACTTCTAGTTGCCAAAATCAATTTTAACCTTTTCAGTTTTTTTCCGCTGTCTTTCTCTCTTTTTTTCATTTTCTTTCCCCAAACCAGTCAGATATACTTTCACTTTCAAACTGTTTTGGGGGTTTAGATATAAACACGTTGGTGTTAAGGTATTTACACCATTTCCACAAAGTTTGTCTCACACAGCTGAACAGATAAAGAGGAAATAAGGAACACAGGTGAGTAGTAGAAATCCATGATGAGACTGAAGAGGTCAAACAAAAAATAAGGCAAATTGTGCATGATTTTGTTTCCACTTGTATGTCAATGTGTATAGGTCTATGTACTATAGGATTTAGGTTGAGTTAGTTTAAGGACTAGATATATGTTAAAAGAGACACTGAATGCACAGGCACTATTTTTTCCACTGTAAACTGTAGTTTATCAAGTACGGAACTATGCAGACTTCAGAAAAGGCTTTTGCAAATGTGACCGATGATTGGATGGTAAGATGGGATGAGATAAGATAAGATGGTTCGCTCCACTCATTTTATTGAAAGCAAAAAGATCCCTTGCATTCCAAACAACTTCATCTGACACATGAGAGTCGGAAATACCACAGAGAAGTTACCATATGTTTGATTACTGGCCTTCAACAGGGAAAAGGGAGAATAAAACGTGTAATGTCCGTGTAATTATTAAGGATTTGGAAACTTTCAACAACTGCACTTTGTAAGAACAAGGTGTTGTCAGTCTCAGGTGATCTTTTCAGATCTCCTCAGAGTCTGGAGGCTTCTCTCCAGGGACGGCCTGTATGGACAAAGTCAGCTTTTTTTTCTTTCTTTTTTTTTGTTTATACAAAGAGCCCTGCAGTGATTTCACATTAAAATAAGATTTTTGCCTTTAAAGTTTTTGCAAGACTTCTAAACCAAAATAACTTGTTCTAGCTGAGTCACAACACGACCACAATCACACTCAGATAAGAGGCTTCATCAGATGATTTGCTAGTGGCCTCACAATCCCATGGGTTTTCCCGAAATCAGGGCCACATTTCTATAACAAAGCTAATTTGGGGTTTTGGGACTGTGTGGATGTCAGTACAGCAGCAGCACTTGTGTTACTCGTGCAAAGACATCTTCATTAGCACCACAGCTGGCACTGCAGCCATGCATTTACCTGGAACTGATAATTACAGATGTGGACCTTGTATATGTAGATTAATGTTCATTTACACTTTCAGCTACAAGTCTGAGCTGGAGATCCTACAGCCCCAAATGCATGTCCCATGACACAGCTGAGCTCCTCCTTTGAGACACCTAAAAACTAGAACTACTCCCTCACTGTTGTCTGCCTCTGCTCAGACTAGTTTCTGGTTTTATCCCTGCATCATATAAAAATATGAACCATTTGTGTGACCTTTTTTCATAATGTAATTATGGATTATGAATCTTGAATTATGGATAAAACGTGTTTGGTAAAGTCACTGTCACCCTTGACCACTAAAGTCTGGTAAGTTTGTCTCTGAATACAAATGGACATTTGTACAAAGTTTGAAGAGATTGCTTTAAGGCGAAAGATATGTTCTCAGGGCCAGAATCATGTTTTTGTTAGGTCACTGTAACCTTTGATTATAAAGTTTTATCTGAGTCCAACTCCATGTTTTTATCTAATCAGCCAGAAAAAGGAAAACACATTCTGTCTAACTCATTATATCCATCATCAAATGCAGAAAACTCATTCAACAACGACTTTGCTCACCAATTTTGCATAAAAAGTCATGGGTGTGACGACAGATTTTTATGAAAAAAGGGACAACCATAACATAATTAAGCCTCATGTGTCTGTCAGCACACCAAAAACAATGGGGCATAAGAAGGGCCGTTGTTAGTAACACCACAGGAATGAGTAAGTATTTTGTATTTGCACCACTAACTTATGCAATGAGCAAAGGGTAAAGTAAATATTAAATTTCCCATAGGCCTGTAAAAACAATAATATAGAATCGATCCCTTCAGAGGATAAATGGTGTAAACACACAATGACTACGGGAACATTTATATAATGGAGGAACAGGTCCGAAGTATCCTCCATATCTACCTGACAAAATGCTGAAGGACAAACAACTAGAGCACACAGATGGAGGAGAAGTTGTTTGGAGGTATGGAGGGATGGAGAAACCTGATTTGCGGAACGGTAATCAGAAAGATAAGGAAGACGGGAGATAAATGAGCGGACGATGAATCGGTGAGGAAGGCAATTATTTGGAGGGGGGGAGGAACACACTGAAGAGAGGAGAGATGAGGACAGAGAGAGAGGGTGGGTAAAGAGAGGACGACAGACAGAGACAGAGAGAGGCCCAGGGAGGACAAAAACAAAGAGAGAGGAAGAGGAGGTGATAAATGGGGGGACAGGTGCAGAGGAAGAAATGAGACTTAAGCGTGAGAGGAAAATGTCATCAGTCACTCCCCGAAGTTTACACTCAGTCAGTCACTGCTCTATATACCATATCAAACATACTATCTATATGTCACTGTGATGCTCAAATAGAATAAATGGTAAATTAATTAGGTCGACGAGCAGAACATATAAACACATGTAAGACAACACACACACATACACATATAAAAACTTGTGACTGCTGAAGTGTGTTGTCAGGTATCCATGCAGGTTTTAAATTCCCTGCCAGGACATGCATTCAAATTATTCCCCATAAATGAAAGCGATCTATTAGCTGTTGTGAGGGAGTTAGTGGAGCACAGAAGGCCTAAGTATGGCCAGATGGACTAACTAGCTGGCTGGCAGGAAGTAACAGGCTGTACGCTTCTTTTTGATTGGCTCTAATTATGATCTACTGCCGTGCCGCCCGGAGAATTGCTGACCTGGTGATGTGTGTTGTGCGTACATACACACACACTCCTTGTCTGTGGTGAATCCAGAGTTTTCAGAGTAAAAAAAATTGGGACAGAGTCAGACTGAGGCGTGAAACAGGTAAAAAAGAAAAAAGAAAAAAAAATCAGCTTGTGTTGATGTTAAGATTGTCAGTCTCAGTATCTCCGCAACCTTCAAGGACGTGTCGTCCTGTAGCTCCTTTATGTAAGTACGGTAAGTTAATTTTACAGGCACACAATTGTCTAGAGCTGAACAATTACATGGACCCAAATTAAGACAGAATGAGATAATTTTCTTCCCGGCTCCGTCTTGTTGTAGTGTTTGCATGAGTCAATCTCCTCATGAACTGCAGTGGCAGAAAAGGCAGTTAGCCTCTTCAGTGACCCAGCCGTGAGTCAGAAAAGAAGA
The DNA here is from genome assembly GCA_030347415.2 of Decapterus maruadsi. NCBI lineage: Eukaryota > Metazoa > Chordata > Actinopteri > Carangiformes > Carangidae > Decapterus > Decapterus maruadsi. The sequence continues at coordinate 28,591,887 of CM064886.1, forward strand.
ACAACACCAACCGTGTGGCCAAACGTTGTTCAACACAAAAGAACTTTATTTCAAATTCTAGTGGTGATCCCAGCATTTCCAAAAGACACCAATACTTGCATGATACACAAGAGCAGAAGAACTGCAACAAGGCAGGCAACCCAGGCAATAGGTGGTTTTCAGGTGACGTCACTGAAATCACCACATTTATGTAAATAAAAATATGTTTTACAATGAACCAATCTGTCTAATAAATGTTATTGTGTTGAGTCGACATGGTTACTGTACATGGCAAAGATTATTACGACTTTGTGTCTTAAAATTACTCGGTATTATGGGGGTCCTATGGGAGTGTCACCACTCTGTTATATCAGTCGCTCCGGTTGGCAGTAGTCGAGGCAGTGTGTTTCACTGCTTTCTTTCTCCCGACTTGAGGTTGTATGGAATGTATCCGATATATTTTTCTCATTTTTGGTGATACCTGCTACGTGCAGGCTCGACCAAAAGCTTTGGAGTACTCGCTTTCCATCATTTTCAGGCACCACTCTCCACTTCCTGCCCTCCATCTGACATCGCCCCGCCCCCCGCGTGTCATTAGAACCACGTGTCTGAAACCCAGCTATTGCTCAGGGCCCCGAGGTGGAAGGGGGCCCCCAGAGATGGCTGACATTGGTCCATATTAATGAACTGGGGCCGGTGTCAAATGTGTATATTTGCAAATATTTGTTATTTACAATCTGTGAGAGAAGAGACTATTTTTGTTAAAAATGAAATTATTGATTTATAAGTATTTTCATCAATTGTTTTGGATTAATGTTTGTGGCGTTGGGGAGGGGGTGCCTCTTGCCTGGGGTCAGAAGTGTCTAGAAACACCCCAGCACAAAAGGCAGAACACATCCAAGTGTTGTGAAGCTGAAGCCATAAAAAAGAGTCAGGCTGTAGCATTCACCCAGTGTAAACAGAATATTGTATAAAAAGCTCAGAATGAATGAATAGCCTAAAAACTGTCAGAGTGGGTTCTCTGGTCCCATAGGGACTCTGGCCTGCAGGAGATCACTGGTTTGAGTCCTCGCAGGACATTTGTTTGTTGTGTAACTTTTCTCCCATTTTCTCTCCTCACTTCCTGCCATATCGCCACTGTCCTATCTAAAAAATACAAAAAAAAAGCTACAAAAAATAACCCTTGAAGAAAAAACTGTCAGATTTACAGATGATCAGATAAACAAAAAGTTATATTCTGAGTTGCCCACCAAAATAAGTCTTCTCAGCCCTGCATCCACATTTACTCACAAGCAGCCATCTTATTTTTATTAATCTAATTATTAGAGATGTTCTCGGAGGTAGCGTTTGCTAGACACCTGCCTTGACGTCATAGGGTGTTTCAGCCTTTTATCACAAGACACCCCTCAGTCTAGGCTCCCAATCTGGTCGCTTGGGATCCCCAGATGGGATCTCTTCATTTCAGCCTCAGCCAGCCACTCTCGCCTTCCTCAGGAGTCTCGCAGTGGAATCACAACAAAGCCTCTTATTATTAAAAATGAGTGAGAAAGGGACAGAGTAGAATCTTTCTTTTTTTTTTTTAATCTTCACGAATGATATGATGATGATGATATTGCAGCCAATACTTGTACAGACCAAGGGAAATTAAGTGTGGAAACCTTTTCCCCCTGTGACTTTGTATTTTGGGTTCGATGTGTCTCTCACGCTGACTTTCATACAGTGAGAATCTGTTTTGGAGCCAGTGTCCGGCAGCCATTAGGGGACCTGCATCTTAATGCACTTTCAACTTGACCTTGTAAACGACCAACATGGACAATAATCCCTTCGAGTGCTCATAAAAATGGAAATTTTAACATCCACAATTCTATTTAAAGCAGGCAAACCATCTGCTATATGGAAGACCATGTGATTCAATCAGAAGCTCCAGAACACCTATTAAAGGGACCTTGAGGTGAGATTGTTTTGTCAAACATTGTTTCACTGGTTTAAACACTCCCCCCCTCATCCCCCCACCCCTCTTCCTCTATCCTTCCTTTACTTCTTATTACCTGAATTTCTTTTCTATCCTCGTCCTCTTTTCCTTCATTGTCTCCATTCTCCTCATTTTCTCTGTCATCCTTCCCCTTCATTACCCTCCCTAGTCCACCTTTCTCCTGCTCCTATGTCCTCCTCCCTTGTCTTGCTCTCTCTCTCTCCTCCCCTCCCTCCCTTCTTTTTCTCCTCTTTCCCCCTCTATTAGAGGGAGCTGCTCTACATGCCAGACCTCTCCCCTTCCTTCTCCTCTCATCCCACTTCTAATCAGATCAATTCACTATTCCATTCACAGGGATATAATAAGGTGATTATGCATGGGCCCCCGCAATCCTCCCACTCATACGTTCACACACATACACACACACCCTGCACCTTTAGCATTGATGGAAGTTGACGTCGCATTTCCCTTAAAAATTCAGTGGATGTCCTCTGTCAGAGAACGCTGGCAACCTGGCGCTCCCCTGATTAATTTGTCTCTTCGCTTCTAATCAGTGTCAGGATGGGGGAAGGATGCAGAGATGGAGGAACGAGGGAGAGAGAGAGAGAGGGAGAGAGAAGAAGAAGTCAGGAGAGAGAGGGAGGCTAATAAAGAAAGGAGGAAGGTGCCTCTAAACGTTTGATTAGAATCCACCAGGAGACCTCTTTAGATCAAACCCCCAAAAGCTCAACACACAGATGGATGAACATGAACAACTTGTGCTGTTGCACTTCAGCAGACAACCACATGAGTCTGTGCTTCTCTACCAGCCCGTCATGCCCTCATCCTCAAGACATTTTCTTTATTCAAGGTCCAAAGCTGTTTAATAATAATAATAACAAATATCACATGTTATATTATATGAGATCAACAGGCTAATCTTCCCAGTCATCTTTCATAGTTCTTTTACCAAGCTGTGATTGCAGAAAAGAAAAAGGCAGAGAAGCACTCAGAGGAGTGACTGAGAGGAAAAAGCAAGCAAAATAGAGTGGAAGTAAAGAAGAAGCTCGCTACCGTAGCGGGTGGGGTGGACGGTGGTGAACGGAGTGGGGAGGAGGTGGGGGTTGTCATTTTGCACTGTATTCAGCGTGTGTCCTGGCCCCATCAGGCCACTGCAATGCAAGTGTGCAGTTTTCACTTCATTTAGACAAAGAGAAGCCAGATGATGGGAGGGGAGCGAGCAAAGAAAGTCCCGGAGAAGTGCTGATACATAAAATGCCTCGGCTGGGTAATAGAACACCTGGCCATATGGGGGAATAACACGCTGATTGGCTGAGGAGTCAAACACTCCCATGGAAGCAAACCATGCAGCCTGATGAAGCCCATTATTTCTCAGTCTGAATAGATGTGTTACAGCTCATATAAAACATTAAAGGCAACGGATTGTGAAAACAATATGTGCATGACAATGCTGCAGAATCTGAGATATTTTGAATAATGTAAAAAATATGATCAATGACTCAAAACATTTAGCTGTTTAACTTCGTAAAAAGAAAGGGAATAGGCTACAATTTGGCTCCTGGATATGTGCATGCAATCCATCAGCTGCAGGTTAGCTTTTACAGAAGCAATGTTATCAGGATAAATTTTGCATTCTGGGATGTAATAAAAAGTTTAACCTCAGGGAGCTGCTATTGGCTGTTACAGTTTTAAACACTGTATTAAAACAATCTTTTTGTTTTCCTAAAGGTAAAGTGATGCTTTTTGTATTTACATGTTCTGTGCAACACCATTATAACCTTTTCTTTAATTTCCATTATTGATTTAAAAGCTCTCTTATCACCATGTGCTTCAGAAGGAGACTATATAATGGGGAGATAATCAGAGCCTCCCTTAGACCCCATGTATCAAACACAGTCACATCAAACAGCACTCATTATAAAACGTAACTGCAATGTAAATGTTGTTTAACAATAAAAACTTAGTTAAATCTCTTTTGTCATCGCTCTTTTTTGTCTGCCTGTTTAGGCTACTTGTTTATATTTTGACTTCTATATCTAGAGAGGATTGAGGTGGGGTTTCTAGTTTGTTTTCACATAAACATCTCATTATACAGTGCAAAAATATGGCCCCACACAGATAATTTCCGAATGATTCCCGAAACAGCTGGTGACAGGGCCTGATGTGAGCTTTGGACTCGGCCCAGTCTTTTGAGGTGGTGGGCATAGGATGCTTAATGGCTCTGTTTGTGGAAGGTCCAAGACCACAGCATGTGGCTGGTGAGTGATGCATGGGCATAGGCCATCTCTTCAGCAGTCACGTCACGGATGTTTTGATGGAAGGAGATTGAATGAACATCCACTCAAGACAGGACAAATCAGGCCAAAATGACCTCAAATAGCACTCCCAGTAATTTATCCAGACTATTGTTTTCTTGCACGACGCCAAATCTCCACAGGGCTGATCGAATGCCATAGGAGCTAAACCACTCATCCAACTTAGGCCCAGACATTCATGACTGTGTTCTTTTTTCTGTGCAAGCTCCGGCAACCAGGAATAACTCTAAAAGAACAACTTGACAGAGTGAATCCAGTTTATTTTCAATCTGCTGTCAGAAAGCGGGCTGTCACTCTGAGATGAAGAGTGACGGTGAAATGTGAATTCAATGGACTCTTTCCGTTTCTGTCTGGCTATGGTGATTATGATGATAGAAATGGAAATGATGGTATATACTGTATTCCTGTTTGAAGACATCTCAGAGTGCAGATCTGATCATGCAGAGAATGGAGGAATTGGGAGTAGTGAAGTTCAAATTGTAAATATTGATTTCCATTTGAATGGAAAGGATGTTACTATGGATCAGACAGTTTCTGCTTTAAAGACTAGGAGGATAAGTCGCTGAAAGAGACTGATGGGCATCTTAAATGAGCAGTCACATTAGTCCCCAGTGCTCTGTCTTTTCTCTGTCTATCTGGTATTATTGTATTGTTTTGTGATTGTATTGTATATCTAAAATAAATTACATTTGAATATTGTAATGCCATATGGAATCTAAATGTCATGTCGTTAATGATCAAAGTCTTATCCATGCTTTGTTCGAGCTCAAACTTTTGGATCTCTGTAATGGTGCAATAATAGAAAAAAAAAAGAGCATGACACTAGGAAGTCAGATGTACCTCTTTGTGGTGAAGATGTTCCTATCCAAGCCTGAAAACTACCAGCAAAGAGAAGATGACTCTCATAACTGTCAGTCACACAAATGTGAATGCACAGTGTCCAAAGTAAAAGTATTCATTGGAAATGTCTGTGCAACATTTTGAGTATTTAATCTTCTATTACTTCTATTCCCATTGTTTGTGGCCATAAATATGTATATTAATATCGTTTAAAAGCAGCAATTTAGCTAAAATGCAAATGTACTGTTCTGATGCCAACTGCAGCTAGACTACTGTAAGACACTGTAAAGTCCAAGACAATTTTTTCTACTGGGACAATAAAGTGTATTCTATCTTATCCTATCCTATCCTAATTTTAGATTTAACTGTAATTTAAATTTAATCTAGTCGTGTTGATTACTGACAATTTGTTACTCTATTTTATGGTTAAAATTAGAGTCTGCAGATGCTTTTTCTCTCCATCTTTCTGTTCCACATAATCACAGTTATCATCAGAGTGATGGTCACTCATGTTATTCTTCAATCACCCTTTTAAATATTAAACAGTCTCTTCTAAAGAGAGTCACACATTTGGTATGCACACTCTAACACATGTCTTGCACCACGCCTTACTGAAAGCGTTTCATGCAGATGTATGAGCTGTGTTTCTGTATGGGTCACGGCAGCCCTCCTGGTAATGTAATGTCATTCGTCTTGTGGACAGACGTAGGCTACAATATAGTGGTTGACAACTCTTAATACAGCCTTTGGTCGGGTTCACATCCTTGCTTGACCACTCGAGATGAATCCCTCTCAAGTGACATTTTGAGCAAGATCAAGTTATTTTCATGGTCAATAGCCAAAGAACACCATTAGCATTCTGCAAGTGCACACGCTGGCTCTCACTGCAAGCCCTCCACTCACGACTGCAATGTGACCACAAACGATGAATATAACTGTCTTTAGGCCACGTCACACTTGTCTTGTGATCTATCTATCTATCTATCTATCTATCTATCTATCTATCTATCTATCTATCTATCTATCTATCTATCTATCTATCTATCTATCTATCTATCTATCTATCTATCTATCTATCTATATCTATCTATCTATCTATCTATCTATCTATCATGTGTTTTCGCGAAATAATATTGTAGCTACCTGAAAATTTTGTAAAAAGTCTGTAGCTCTTCAAAAATGCAAATTTAGGGGCACCATGTGGCATAGTGAGTAGAGAAGGCGCCCCATATGCAGAGGCTCTAGTCCTCACTGCAGTCGGCCAGGTTCCTGCATTGGGTGGCCCTTTAGGCTACTGCATGTCATTGCCCCTCTCTCTGCCTCACCATTTCCTGTCTCTCAACTAAACTATCAAATAAAGGCAAAAAAAAAAATCCCCCCAAAATATACTTTACTATACTATACTAAAAAAACAAAGAAAATTTAAAGGGGAAATGCAAGTCTGGTCGCTTTTTCAATGTTTGCTATTCCCTCCTCCATCCCCAGCCATGTGCATTTGTTTTGAAGCCAGTGCATATTTGTGTAGTCTTATCTGTCATAAAGAAGGGGTTACTTGTCATGGTGCTGCTGAGATGAGAGCTGAGACATTGGGTCAGAGGAGCTGATCTCGCAAGGTTGGTTTTTACGGCTAAGGTGGAAGGCAGAGAGCCATTCTCCCCATTACAAGTTTTTTAACCATCACAATTACTCAGAAACTGTTTAATAAATTCATAATTTTAATTTTATAAAGGCAAAAATCTTGAATAGTTCCTCTTTACAGTAGGCCTAAATGGATTTAGCCTAAGTTCGGGATTTAAACAAAACATACAACATTTCTTTTCATTTCTAAGCTATTGTAAAATATATGTATTTATTAAGGCCGACAAATTGGCCTGTGTCATATATTTATCTATTTATTTATTTTTATCTGTTTTTTCTGGTAGGAACGTTTGTTTCTTGTTCGAGCTTTCCGCCGGCGGACTGTGTTCGCCGGACGCTCAGTGTCGTCACTTCCTCCCCACGTGAATCGCTCTCCGCTCTGTACATGTGAGAAGCAGTGCGGTGTCCACAGCGACTTTCTCCACGTTTTGACTAGATTATATTATCACTAAAGTATATATTCTCATTTTCATGGTGATCGACAGCATGAGCATGGAGTCAGTAGAGGAGGAGGAGCAGCTCGGCCTCGAGTCCGAGGAGGAAAACAGTGAATTGTCCGACGATGAGGTGAGTTTTACTCCAGCGAGCCACAGTTTGGTTTTTTTGTTTTAACATCTCCATTTGTCACATAGATAACCTTCTGTCACCTAGACTTGACTGCTGTTGATTGTTGTTTTGGCTCTGACTCTATAAAATATAATAATGTAACACAACTATAGAGAAAAATGAACTTATTTACAGTGATGTTGCTTTAGCATGTTAGCATCTTCATGTTGTGAAACGGCCTCAGTCTCTGTGTTTCATCGTTTTAGGTTCACATGTTGTAAATGTGTTTATACACTTTGCAGTCAGGGTTTTTTGTTTTGTCTTTTAAAATATAAGATATGAGAGTGACTATATTTGACTCTTTTTTTTTCTTCTGTAGCTTCAAGAAGCCTTCGCTAAAGGGTTGTTGAAACCAGGGATGAACGTCCTGGTGAATAAACCCAAAAAGTTTGTCAATAATGTGGTGAGTGAGTCAACAGTGTGAATATTACTATGCCTGTCTATCCATTTACTATACAAAACAATGATGTGTGTGAGTAAGTGAACTAAACAACTGTCATTGTCACGAATCTAATCAGTAAATGGAGGCTGTTCAGCTCATTACTTTATGAAATATTAATGTCAGGACACATTTCACCACGTTCTTTTATGTATGATTGTTTGTGATCCAGGAGGGGATGAAACAGTGCCTGGCAGACTTGCGGAGAGACCTTCCCTGGGTGGAGAGGTTGGATCTGACCAACCTGCCGGCTGAAGACATAATTTCCAAAGCTGAAGGCAAAATTCCTAATAAGACCAATGGAGACGTCAACGCAGACGATGATTTCCAGAGGGAGATGTTCTTGTAAGTAAAGGAAACGTATTTTGAAAATGAGAAAATGTTCCTCTCTGTTAACAAATTTCACAAATCTCTTCTTCTTTTTGTCCACCAAGATATGTGTAATAGTTTTGTATTGTCAACATCATGCCACAGATATTAAAAATAAAACTTGGTTTGTAATTTATTGTTTTGATATATTTGTCCATCTAGTGGCTGTTAAAAATTATATCTAATTTTTGATGTAGTACATGTACAGAATACTTAATCCTTGTTACCAATAATGTCACAGTCAGTTTGTGCCTTTCAGTCAGATGTCACTTTGGAAAGTGTAAATGATGCTAAAACTGCCATTGTGTTTGATCTTTGAGCTAAAATATCTGACCACTGCTTCATACATTTTTTTTGTTCTGTGTTTAACTTACAGCTACCGTCAAGCACAGGCCACTGTCCTTGAGGCATTGCCTCTCTTAAGCAAACACGACATTGCCACCAAGAGGCCTGACGATTACTTTGCAGAGATGGCCAAGTCAGATCAGCACATGCAGAAGGTGAGCAGATTATTTATGACAACAGTCTATGATGTAATGCTAGTTCAGATTAAGCAAGTTCACAGTGAATTTCATAAATCATATTCATACTTCATGTACCACAGTTTAATAACAATCCACTGGAAGATCCACTGCTTTGTAGTTTGTTAAATCTGAAAAAATATTATATTTCCTAATTTGCATATATTAAAGTGAGAGTTGTGTACTGAAAGGCTTGACATTTAAAATCTACAATAACATTGAGACTCTGAGAACATTTCTCCCTCTCCTTCAGTTAATCTGTATCAGTTGTTAACATTTCATCATACACAGTGGCTCAGGACGTCAGCACAGATGCTCCTTCATGCCATCGACCTTAAAGTAATTAAGTGGCACAAACATTAAAGTTGTTTCTTCCTTTGTCCAGATCAGGAAAAAGCTCATCTCAAAGCAGATGATTCTGGAGAAGTCTGAGAAGGCCAAGAAGCTGCGTGAGCAGAGGAAGTTTGGCAAAAAGGTTTGTCCATCTTATTGAGGTTACTGATCACGCTCTGAGTGTCCTGGCTTTAGAGAATACATAAAGTCTTGATTTTGTGTGCGTGTGTGTGATATGAGAATGGAGAGTGGGCAAAGACGAGTGGCAGACATATAGCTTCATGGTGTGTGATCCTCAAAGAGGCCAGATTTCCATGGTTGCTGTTGGGATTAACATCCATTTTGTGTCAGGTCCAAGTAGAAGTGATCCAGAAGAGGCAGAAGGAGAAGAAGGCGATGATGACTGCTGTGAAGAAATACCAGAAAGGTGAGTTTCTATCTGTGCTTTAACTCCTCTTGTGAAAATGACTTATGGTTTTTAACTGCACTGTCAAAGCTTCGTGACATGCTCCTTTCCAAAAATATGGATTTCTGACAATGTTTGGTTTAATCTTTCTGATCTTCGATCCCAGGAATGACAGACAAACTGGATTTCTTGGAAGGCGACCAGAAGGCCGGTAAAGACTCCGCTCAGGCCTCGAAGAAAGGGCAGAACAAGAAGGGGTAAGATGTTACATTCGAACCATGCACATTGCAGTCGTAAATATCCAGCTTTATGTTTTTCAGCTCCTGAAGTTTCACTCACTTTAAGTGTTATTTTCACAGCCCCAATGCCAAGAGAAAGTTCAAGGACGAGAGGTTTGGCTTTGGAGGCAAGAAGAGCGGAAAGAAGTGGAACACCAAAGAAAGCTACAACGATGTTTCCAGTTTCCGCGCCAAGGTGGCTAATGCAAAAGGCGGCAAGGGAGGGAAGAAAGGCAAAGGAGGAAAACAAAATGTGAGTCATATGCACATAAAACAGTCCTGACTGATTTACTAAATGTAGAAATTTTTGACAAAAGATACTGGGAAAGCAGTTAATTTTATGATTTTTCTTTTTCTCTTTGACTTTTCAGAAGCGCCCGGGCAAGTCGGTACGCAGGAAGATGAAGGGACGCTCGTAAAAAAACTGACAGGCTGGTCAACAGACTGGACTAAGACTTGCTTCTAGGCAGCATTTCCCACGCCTGCAGTGCTCACATGTCAGGAGGGATGTGCGGGAAATCTGCTACACTTTTTTTGTACAATATGCCGTCTTTAAAAAATGTGTCTGGATTGATGCTGCTGAGGCCTGAACCCCCTTCGATCCACAGAGATAGAGAGATCTCGCTATTGTTTTTCAAAGGAAGTTATTCAAAGGACGTTGCTGGTGAAGAACACTCAGGACTGGACGGCATCGAACGGAACGACCCAAAATGATCAAGTTGTTTTCCCACATTCGATTTCCATAAGGGTTGAGAAGAAAAAGAGAATTCATGGGCACGATTTTACCGATTGCGCCCCCTGTTGTGTCTCTATATTTGTCAGGACGGCGGTTGTGAAGCCACCTCCTGTCATATTACACACAAGTATTTCCACCAACCTCCTCATTGTCTAACTCATAGTGTGTGTGTCTTGTCTGCTCTTTGCAGGTCGGTGTATTTGGATTTTATTTCTTCCCAACTCAGCTCCTTGACGCGTTGATTCGCTCTCATGTGATATATTTTATAATATTGAGCAGCAGTCAGCATTGACCTTTCCTGTTCATTAACACGATTACTATGTGATGGGCGAGTATGCTTTGTACAGACCTGTGCAAATGTTTCTCCTGCAAGTGTTTTTCTTAGTTTGCAAAGATGGAAGTGTAAAAGGAAAACCCTTTGGCGCTGACACCTGTGTGTTTGTATCATAAACAAATAAATCAGACTGTAAGTGTTCACCGTCTTGCATTCTCCATGTTTTTTTATTTTTATAGGGTCTAATTTGAAGATTGGTGGGCAAATTCGTGGTATTTGGTGACGTCGGTTTTCTGGCGGTAGAAATTGAGTCTCTCGTCCTTTCGGTGCGGTGTATTCTGGAGGGAAAACGGTCAGATTTAGTGTTTGGTCAAGATCAAAGTTGAATTTAAAATAGAAAACCAGAAAACAGTTTATGATTCTGAGATTCCTTTAGGTTTGATCGTTGTGGACATGAAAAGCGTTTCAAATCTGTACAAGCCGCAAACTACATTTTGGCTGTGGGGCCTGAACTGAAGGAATAGTTTTGGAAAACGCTATTTACGACTTTGAAATACAATCTTCTCTGTTGTCTGTTGCTACATTTAATACTGAACATCCCTGTGAGACTCAATGAAGACAGATTTATACAGTTAAATGTCCCAGGTGCATGTAGCGTTTCCTGCCGTTAACAGTCTTGCCAGTACCAAAATGTGGCACCATGCTCAAACTAAACCTCCAAAAGTGTTAGTTCCTTTTTTAAAATGTCTTTCTGGGTTAACGGTGAAAAGTCAGGACACTAAAACTTAGAAACCTTTTTATGTATTTGCTCCATAAAGTAACTTTTTTTTTGTAATTCTGCCTTTTTGTAGCACAATTCAGAGAGAGAAGAATGAGTACTTGTCTCCATGAGCTCTCTGCTCCCTAGGAAACCCTGACACCCTGCTGCTTGATAATTTGCTTTGAGAAACCGTCAAAAGTTCTTCCTCACCACTGCAGTCGCCAGCCATCCTATCTCCTGACTCTCAGTCACCGGCATGGCGTACTTCTTGGTGGGCTCTTGACGAGCTTTGTGGAAGGCTTTGATGAAGTCGGCTGGAAAACAGAAACATACACAGTGACACAACTTCTAAAACTCTCAGTCTTTCTAACTGCCTCGTATTTGGGACCACAGGGGTCTGGAGAGATGAAGAATGATGATGAATGTAAACTTACAGTTCTCGGTGATCACCTCTTTTGGTTTCCTGCACAAGGGCTTGTCCGGCAGGATGTGTACTGAAAGGTAAGTGCGACAGAAGCGCGCATATCATGTCAAAAAAGTACCGTAAATATACAATGCAGTATTCTGTACTGGTTAATGTAACGGCAGATACGTGTTGTTCACTTTTTGTAAACAAGGAGCTTCCTGATGTCTTTACATTTATATTCTTTTGAATATTTCTCAATGTAGCCTAATGATCTCAAGAACTGTACAAATATATTCCAATTCAAGAAAATTATTATATATTATATTATAATTTATTAATAAATTATTCAGTTTGTTTTGTTTACTTTATTGTAAGACTGTTGCTCAGTGGGACAGATTATTTCAGGATAATTATGTAGCCTACTGTATGGAGTGAGGGGCAGGCAATATAAGATGTATTGTATCTTCTCCCTATATGTTTCCAACCAGGGAGTCAATTTCCCTGAGGTCGTGAGACTAAATTACAGTAAAGTGAAATTTCTTGCACTTGTCCAGTCTCAGTCACTTAAATAGTCATTAAGTGTCTCTGCGAGAGAAGTAGGGCTTTTGATGAAATGGCGGCATTCGTTCAGACTATATTAAATCAATATTCCCACGAATGGACAAAATAACATGGTGTCACTGTGTGTGCTTCTTACACTTCCTGTGCGGGTTGATGCTGAACTCCGTATGAAGCTTCTGGTGTCTCAGCTCCTTCCGGATCGTCTCCACGTGGATGGCGTTTTGATGGGACACGTCCTTTGCATTTTTCTCGGTTCCTCCTGACATGTTGGATGTAATCCTCCTCCAGCAGCGACCTCCTCCAGCTGAAGGGATTTTATATGTGATTTCTGTGCGCGTTACCTAGCAACAGTAAACACTGGCTGACTGACGCTGCAGGAGCTGCAGGTCAACACGCGGTGGCGCCACGCGCTCAGACTTGGTCAAAGTGAGTCAAGGAAACAACGCACACACACACACACACACACATCTGTGATGGTACAGTAGGTTTTATACTGTACTAAGATGTCTCAGCTACATCACTTTAAAAAGTCAGAGGTAATACATCAGCATACAAAATAAAACCTTTTATTAATTAAAAAAATAAATAGGATAAAATAGGCCCAATGAAGATGTGCAACTTTTTATACACCAATTTTCTTATTAGGCTACGGTATTTTTGGAGTTCCTGCTGGTTCATCAGTGAATCTGCCATTGGCTTTGTCTGTCCAACAGTCAAAAACCATAGATTTAAGGCTTTTATCTTTTTCTTTTTTTCTTTTTATACTGTAAAATAAAAGTTCAACAGATTTACACAGGCTATGCCTAGTTGTTTTACCCATGCTGGATCAAAGTGATTGTCAAAATAGTAGGCCTAGCCTATTCATTCTCTGTCAATTAACAAATCAAAAGTGATGTGAGTGAGTGAGTGAGTGAATGATAGGCTACATTTTAGACATTTTTCATTTGTATTTTTCAGTTGAGGTCTATTTTTGTGAAGTCCCTTTCAAATACTTGCCGTAAGTTCATAAATATCGTCACAATAAAGCTAAATGTTGAGAATTACTTTTTTTTATTGTTGCCACAGAACAGCCCCAAATTCAAAATTAAATATTTCTCCTTCACAAAATTGGGCAAAATTGAATCCTTGTCCGACCAGGAAAAAATAAAACCTTCATGGCATTTTTATATGAGCATTTTGTACTGCCCACGGAAATATTAAATATTCTGTCTATTTCTTTAACTTTGCTTTATGGTAAATAAAGTTCTGGTTCAAATAAATACACCATGAATTCAGTTTAAGATCTAGAAATTCAGCAACTCAGACTTTTCCTGCTTTGGACAATAGATTTTTTGATCAATAAATCTCGGGTTCATGTGGTCTTCTGCTCTTCCTGCCGACTTGTAGAGGCCATTTGTTCAGTACATGTTGTATTTCCTTCAAAGCTCCGCTGCTCTGTGCCATGTTGGAAATGTTTGCCTGGAGCGAGCAAGCCCATCAAAATGTAGTGGCAGAGCGGCGGATGAATGAATCTGTCCATGTGAAAATATCAGCCAGTGTGGGTACAGTGTGGTTTGTGTTTTTTTTTTCTTACGGGTTACGGGTGCATATGTTCTTTAAGGGGTGACACATGACATTTCAGGCATTTTTCTCTCTTCACTTAACAGGACTGTCGGCTGTAAGTCTGTACACAAATACACACACAAGACTCACTTTTATTGTGCGTGCAGGAGTGAATGTGTTTGAAACTCATTGGCTGTGAACATTTCACACTAACAACACCACAACTTTTAGAAAGTTAACCAGAAACACCCAGAAGACCAGTGACCTTGTGACAGTGCAGTGTATGTGTAAAAAAAAAAAGAAAAAACAATAGAGTGGCGTTTCTTCACATTCCCTTGGAGCACACTTGACTTCCCCTGTTCTCTGTGGTGTCACGAATCACACATAAATAACAGCACTTTCACATCTTGTAAATAGTCCTTCTGGTTGGGTGGTTGCCGTGGTGGGTGCACAGATAAACTCCCAAGGCTGCTGTGACGATCGCTGCTGCTGACTTCTCACCACTTGTCTTCTCACATAAAGATACCTTATTTCATTTTCCTTTCATTTGCTTTCCTTCTTCTTCTTCTTCTTCTTCTTCTTCTTCTTCTTCTTCTTCTTCTTCTTCTTCTTCTTCTTCTTCTTCTTCTACCATCTTTCACCTTCCACACTGTCCCATCTGTTTTCCTCTCAAGTTAATTGTTATGTTTTTTTACACTCCAGTTGTGTGCTGCTTCTTCTCGCAGCGTAAGAAGCTTTACAGACAGCTTAATAAAGGTTGATATGTTCAGCTCTTGGTTTCTGTCTCATAACCTGATTCAAGCTTTATTGGCCCTGTGAGAAAAACGATATAATGGAAACAGGTAATAACTCAGACACTGGGAGGGCTCAAGGGGAGATTTCAGTGATTTCAAGTGTGGGTTGGTGACAAGTCCCCCGTGGTGTTTGTGTACGTGTTGCGAGGAAGAGTGAGCAATATGTATTACGGGAGGATGGGAGGGCGCTTGTGGTGTCAAGCTTTGTTCCCCGGCTCCTGTCACAGTGTCGGAGCGAGTTATCATCAAGGCAGCCTCTGAGCTCCTCAGGCTGGGAACAGTCAAAGGCCAGTTTTGTGAGTTTGTTCAAACTCCACATGCCAGAGAAGGTACACAGATGGTGTGTGATTTAACACAGCATGACAAGCTTTCAGCTAACTATTTCTCTCTGCAACATCTATAGCTAACAAGGAGGCGTCCTCAGCCATTTGTACGTTCAGCGGTGAGCGTTAACAAAGGGACTGAATTGCAGTCGTCCTCTGAGTGTCAGCGGGAAGAAAGCAGTTTGTTTTAGTTTTAATATGTCTGAGGAGAATCGGTAACAACCGACTGATGTGAGGTGTGAGAATCCTTTTCAGAGCAGACACGCCATCTTTCTTGGTGGTACAACTTTATCAGCTCTCTTCTTCAACAAAACATTTAAAATGTGCAGCTTTCATGTTATTTTGCAATGATGTTGACATTTATGTAAAACTTTGGATGATGAAGTTATGGATGCCATATGTTCTCCCACTACTGTCTCATTTCTCCCTCTCTCTATCTCTCCCTCTACGTGTCTTTTCACTGGCAAACGTCCATTGTCCATCCAACTCTTGTGAACGCACAACCTCAGTTACAGTAATGCCTTGAGGGTATTTTCTGCAAATATGGCACACACACACATTAACTTGGACTCTGGGAAGAATAGATTATATTGTTGTGGTCAAAGGTCAAGGTCACAGTTACCTCACAAAACATCTGGCCTTGCAAACGCCTTGAGACAATATCTTTGAAATTTGGCACAAATGCTGTATCTATCTATCTATCTATCTATCTATCTATCTATCTATCTATCTATCTATCTATCTATCTATCATACAAAACAAGCACACAACTGTAGTACATATAGGAAGTAATTTCAGACACACAAATGCATTTTGTGTTATACTGTCCTTTCTATGACTTTATAAGACAAAAACTGTTTATAATGATAATAATAAATTTTAGTTAGACAGCGCCTTTCAGGCCACTCAAGGACACTTTACAAAAGTTAAAATCAGCAATACTGTAAACAACACCAAAACACAAGAACACAGAATAAACAACATTAAAGCATCAGAATTAATAATACAAATAAATAGAACTGTGCAAAATAGAGGGGAATGTTATGGATGGTGGAGTGGATAAGCAATTTTAAACAGGTGGGTTTTGAGTTTTGTTTTGAAGAGAGGGAGAGAGTCGGTGTTACGGATGTAAGGTGGTAAAGAATTCCAGAGTCGGGGAGCAGAGCGACTGAAAGGTCAGACAAATATGGAGGGGCGAGGTTGTGGATGACTTTGAAAGTATACAGAAGGATTTTGAATAGGATTCGTAGTGTGACCGGGAGTGTTGCTGTAGAATGGAGGTGATATGGTGGGAAGAGGGGGTTTTGGTGATGACACGTGCAGCAGAGTTTTGAACCAGTTGAAGCTTATGGAGAGACTTGTGAGGGAGACCGAAGAGGAGAGAGTTGCAATAATCTAGACGGGAGGTGACGAGACTGGACAAGGATGGAGGCGGTGTTGGGAGTGAGGGAGGGACAGAGGCGGTTGATATTACATAGGTGGAAATAGGCAGTCCGTCCCGAGTGGTGTTATTGATGTGAGATTTGAATGATAGAGTGCTGTCAAGGATGACACCCAGACTCTTAACCAGAGGGGAGGGGGAAACTGAGGAGCTGTCTATGAGAAAGGGGAAACGGTCAATTTTGGGTAGTGTAGATTTGGTGCCAATTAGAAGGATTTCTGTTTTTTCACTGTTTAATTTCAGGAAGTTGGAAGTGAACCAGGATTTAATTTCGGATAGGCAAGTGATGAGGGAAGAGGGTGGGAGTGTGGAGTTTGACTTACTGGAAAGGTAGAGCTGGGTGTCATCCGCGTAGCAGTGGTAATGAATGCTGTATTTATGGAAAATGGTGCCAAGGGGGAGGAGATAGGTGATGAAGAGAAGGGGCCCCAGGACAGAGCCCTGGGGCACACCTGTGGTGACTGGGGAGGGGTCAGATGTGAAGGATTTGAGCTGGATGAACTGAGTGCGGCCTGATAGATAGGAGTGGAACCATTGAAGGGGGATGTGGGTGATGCCAATGGAGGACAGTCTATGAAGGAGAATGGGGTGGGACATGGTATGGTATCAAAGGCTGCACTTAGGTCGAGGAGGATGAGGATGGAAAGTGAACTGGAATCAGCTGCAGTGAGAAGATCGTTGGTGTTTTTAATGAGTGCAGTTTCAGTGCTGTGGCGGGGACTGAAACCAGATTGGAAAGGGTCATAGAGGGAGTTTTGGGTTAAGTGGGTGTGTAATTGGGTGGCGACTATTTTTTCAAGGATTTTAGATATGAAAGGCAAGTTGGAGAAGGGACGGAGATTATTGTAATTGTTGGGGTCTAAGCCAGGTTTTTTCAGGATAGGGGTGATAGCTGCAGTTTTGAGGGATGAGGGAATAGTTCCAGTGGTAAGTGAAGAGTGAATGATGGCAGATATGAGGGGAAGCACAGAGGGGAGACATGATTTGAGCAGGGTGGTGGGAAGGGGGTCAAGTTACAGGTAGAGGGTTTGGATTTCCAGATGAGGTCATAGATTTGAAGGTCATTCGGAAGTTGTACTGACAGTGTGGCAGAGGAGTTAGTGAGAGGAGAGGACTGTCTCGTTTCTCATTTGTCGGTAAATGTGTCTTGTAATTCCATATGGGATGGGCCATGGTGAAAATAAAAATGTATTAATTAAATAATTCATTCAGTCATTCATTAACACACTGGTATCAATAGTCAATTTGAACAAATTATCCAGAGAATGTGTCTCATTGAGGATAGAGGTGTGTAGAGGAGCACACACACAAACACAGAGTGAGACCTCCATCCAGTTGAATGTCTATTTCTCACGATCCTCTCCTCTCCCTGCAGATCACTTTACATCCTTTCAGTCAAACTTCACGCCCCAGTACCAGCCTCTAACCTTTCTTAACAGGACTCTGTTAATTACCCAGTGCACCCCCACAGACTCTTCTGCCTATTAATTAAAACACCATGTCATGTATTATTCAGCTTTCTCCACTATTGCTCTAACTGAACACAAACAAGAGATGCACACCCCCCTCCCTGTCATACTCCATCTGATACACTCTAATACATGTATGATGGCTAATGAAAGCTGCTGGTATTTGTCTAAGAGGAGGAAATGTTTGCTGAGGTTTTTAGCTCGAATGAAATACCTACCCTGTCGTTTTCATTCTGGTGGCTGCCGCTGACCTTTCCTTGGAGTGTCTGTGGCTGAGATTCAAAGGAAGCTGCACCATTTTCAATCAAGCACCACTTAATAAAAATGTAAATTGATTTTCTTTTTTCTTTTTTTCTGTTGCACAAATGCAGCCTGGCTGGGATTGAATTTTAAAGAGTTGCTTTCATTGAAAATGCACCAGTATAACCAGTGATAAGCAAATGATGAGTTAACACGGCAACCTTCAACATTAAGATAACTACGATATATGTTTGCCGTATATTTAGTGAGCATCCATGAATCGATTATGCGTTCCTTGTGAATTACTCTGCAGTAAATTGTTTAATTATCCTCTTTAATTTACAGTCTGCATATCTCTGTTGTAGTTTGTGACCTGGTAATTATCAACATTTGCATAAATGTCACTTGCTGACCTGGGAACAGTGGTATAATGGGATAACCATCCATCACTGCAGCACACGGTCTGGGCTTTCAAGTCAGAGAGGCCACACAGAAGCTTCCTCACACTGAAAGTTTGTAAAAAGCTCCTGAAGGAGTCAGACTTTGAGAAACAAGATTTATTAGTCTGATGAACCCAAGACTGGCTTCGGTTTAACTGTTTGCCCCATCTCCACACTGGATCCGTGTGTTGTTCCAAACTTCTTCGACACAGTCCCGCCTCTCAGTTCTGCAGGCTGCTTCCACCTCCACATGGTTTGGATTTTGCTCCCATACACATTATATAGACAGGTGTGTGTCTATCCAAATCATGTCCAATCAGTTGAATTCAGCCCAGGTGGACTCCAGTCAAGGTGTAGAAACATGTCAAAGATAATCAAGAAAAATGGGGCACACCTGGGTTCAATTTCAAGTGTCACAGTATTTGAAAATGTGATATTTCAGTTGTAACTGTTGAGTGCAAAAATTCAGTTTCCACTCATTATAGAGTATTGAATGATTTTTTAAAGCAGGTTACAACACAATAAAATGTAAAAAAAAAAAAATAAATAAAAAATCTCATGATTTGTACAGTATGATAAATTTTAATAGTTAAGCATCGGAAGTACTAGGTTCAGGGAGAAGTTTCTGTTGATTTCTGCCGGCTAGCTTTTTAGAGTTAAACTCTTCCCTTAAAGTCCTCTGTGTAGTGTGTAACCTGAGCCACACACTGGACTCAAGCTGTGAATCCTGGTCTCAGTATCAAAGCCCTCAATCCACTTCACTATGATTTGCATAATCCAGGTATAGGATGTTTCCTGCAAAATGTATTTGGCAAAAAACAAATTATGGTCTTGAGGAAGCAGAGTGTTTGAGAAAAAAAAGTCATGGTCATGGTTGAAAATCAGTAACATGTTCTCTGTCCTCAACGTCACGCTTTTAAAAAAAACATCAAAATTTTACCATGGTACCGCTTGATCCTTTAATTAATGAGGAGGAGGAGAGGAGAAAGAAACGAAACATGGTTTTTCACGCGTTAATAAAAATTAAGATGCAACGCTTAGATACCACAACCGAGAGAATTTGGAGAATCTGTTAAGGAGCACGCTAAGCTGTACAGTGATCTCCAGCAAAGACCGTGAGAAAGCGGTTTTGTGGTTTGGCTCTGGACCCCCGTGTCTGCACTGTCTGTGGCTGCCAGTCAACCAGAACACTAATCTAACAGCAGATAGGATCCCACCCATCCCAGTCCTTTGTCTCCTCACATACTGCGATAATAATTTATCTCAGCTTTTTATCTGATTTTTTTGTGTGACCCCAGTAGTGGGACTGTGGGTGTTTACTTATCTGATTATGGATTTTTATTCCCCTCTTTTTTCTTTTTTTTTTAAACAACTCATGTTTGGAGAAGCAGGGCACCTTTACACACATACGTACACATACACACACCCCTTTTTTATCTATTCACCTTGCACTGGAAACAACAGGTGATAGCAGACCACATGTTCTGGCACATACACACAGTGGCGCTTTCCATTTTGTTTTGATAGTTTTATTGGTGTCTGGGGCTCCCTGGAGACACAGTGGCCGTGGGAAAGCTGCTTTCCCATCAGATGGTAGCTCTGTGTCACCACTCCTCTTGTCTGTAATCTCCTGTTTTGTCTCACTGGAGGAGACTTTGTCAGGTAGGACCGAGTGCAGCAGAGATTGCTGCAGTATAGATTAGGATGGAGAGACCTCACTGGAGAGGACTATACCACAAAATCAGCTCCTCAAACATAAGAGACACAATAGAGGACATATTACTGTGGAGACATGATGATATGGTGGTACAAAAATAGTTTTTGTTTTACCTTTAAACTGTTGTCAGGTTGGTGATTGCTGCTCTTTGGTGAAGCTGCAGTGTTTTATTGTGGAGAGATTTTGTCATCTCAGTTTCATTTTTACTGCAGCAAAAAGGCAGCTAAGTCGCAACAGTCTGTATTTATTGACTCTTTTTTTTGTTGTGTGTTAATTGTTTAATGTTGTCCTTTTGCTGTTTTTCTTTTTGTTACTGTATTTTATGCCTGTTTATGCACCTTGTAACTTTGTTAACCCTTAGATGCATAAGTGGGGTCAAAAATGACCCCACGGGTAGTTATTCTTCAAAATCTTTGAAATTAAAAGTAATTATAATTTCATATTCCAGGTATTCCTCATGAAACATGTTTGTGACATGAGGCCATTTGTATTTTTTAAAAATATTTCATTAATTTTAAGAAATTGCAGTTTTTGTATCACTACCCCACTCTTCCATAAGTGGGGTCAAAAATGACCCCAAGCATTTCCTATGGAATTTCCAAGCAACCTTTGATTCTTATCAACACTGACTGGCAGTATACTGTTACTGTCCCACTTACACATCTAATGTCAGAAGTCTCACCACCCAGGAGGTCATTTTTACACAGCAACATACATGTAAGTATTATCTTCATTTACGAACTTATTTTCCACATCCATGACTTTTCTGTGATAGAGTATAACGTTAGGATTATTGTCATCAAATTAGCCTGCGTTGTTGTTACAAAGTAGGCACTATTTAGCTAACTGCAAAGTAATGTTAGTACTTTGATATTAGCTAGTATAGTAAGGTAGCTGACATTACTGCATTTGTTGTGTAGAGAGTGAAACTCTTAATATATCTATAACTTCCCTGTAATAAAAGCTAACCCTTTATACGATTATTGATTATTGATATGATGTATGTATTATGGTGTGTGTGTGCGTCCTGCGTGCGTGCGTTTGTGCATGCCTGTCAGTGTATTTACTTACATATAAATACACAGACATTTACTTACATAGGTATTGTTTTATACAATAGTTTTGTGTGCCATTCAAACATTGTCCTTTTTATGTTTTGTCATCTAAAGTATCATGGCTGCTATAGGAGGCCAGCTAGGATTCCCGAGGACTTTGCCTGACAAGTGATCCTGCTGCACAGTTTATGTATGTTGCTCATATGTTTTGCATAAGATGTCAATGTGTTTTATTGTCCTAGTTCTGCCTCTTGTACTTTTTTACCTTTTGTACTTTTTATCGTCATTGTTTCTTATGTCTAACATCAACCTGCCAATGGGACTGGGGATGGAAATTAGCCACTTGGCTACAAACCCACATATTTACATGTCAATGTCCATCAATATGTACTGTTCTCATTTTTAAAAAATAAATAAATCTGAAATCTGAGAAGAGAGAAGATGTTTGTGTGTTTACATATGCGTGGACAGTGTTATGGTCCCTGGTCCTACTGAATGTCCTCTGTTTGTCCTCCATAGTTAAACAGACAGACGGACACACAAACAATGGATTTTGACATTTTTGATATGTGATTGATTGTTCTGTGATCAAATGTGAATAAAAACTGATAAATGAACATGTCAAAAATGAAATCACTCTTTTGTTGACCAAAATATAATGAAAATCATCATCTTTAACAAAAATTAAAGACATTTACTGCAAAAACGCATTGATTCTAATTGGGGTCATTTTTGACCCCACTCATGGAAGAGTGTAGGTATTGGTAGCCCATGCATCTAAGGGTTAAGAAAGGTGCAATACAAATAAAGGTTATTATTATTATTGTGACAAAGACTGCCGGTGTCCATTTGCAACCGTTACATGGACATGCACTGCTACACCAAGACCCCCTGTAACTCAGAGAAGCCACGGATAACTCTGAAACTGCTCTCAGCCCTTAGTTGGCGTGAGGGTGAATAAATAATGAGTGAAATATCATTTTGGGTGAACTATGCCTACTGCCTTTGAGGGCAAATGCCTCATTGCATTTGACAAGCTGATTCAATTACAGCAACTGATTCAAACAATAGTATTGTTGGCCATAAAGTTGGAATAATTTTGCTGTTTGCAATGGTTAATTGTGGTTTAACTTTCACAGTGATCGATATTTGGAAGAGACTAATCAATAAAGTATTGAAAAGATATACACTTTATATATATATCAAAAATAATCCACATTATCAAGATCATTTATTGAGAAAATAAAAAATCTAACTTTATGGACAACAGTGTGAGTCAAGTCAAAGACCAGCGTAACACAATTTGTGTTTGTAGTGTGTCAAAAATATGTTGCATTAAAAGGAATTGGTATTGATGCATTATTATTATGTCAACTTTTGACAGCCCTATTAACTGTACTGCCTCTAACAATGCTCAGAATATCCCATAGCAGGGACAGGATTGAGACACACATACAACACTATAACGAGGCAACGCTGTGAGTTGGAAGCTTATAGGTGTGTCCCAACACCACACTTGTCTTGTGTTGCGTGCAAGAGGCCTCATAATGCAATTTCTCCTCATATTTGCCACCTGAGTGCAGTAGCTTGTCTTCATTAGCAGTGATGGCCTGGAGTGAGTGTGTCAGCTTGATGGGTTTCCTCTGTCTTGCCTGCTAGCATGAGCAAGTGATTAAACTCAACGTTAGCCGGGTAAGTGGCGCCAAGACAAGATACCCACGGCTTTGTATGTGCTTATTTGCGTGTGTGCATGGATGTGTGAGGGGAGACATATATATGTTCAGTCCATATGATAGATTACCTGCGCGTGGTGATGACTCACGCCCCGCTGATTCGCTTGAAAAAAATTGTGTTTCGCTCTCCGTCCCCAATGGCTCACTTATCACCTGGCTGTGTGTTTGGCCCTGTAGTGAAGAAGATGACACAGAGTTCATAAAACATGCAGAGATACACACATGCACACACACTCAGAGCACATTCATTCATCAGCAACCTGGCGAAGCATCTGGATTTGTCATAAGCAGAAATCCATCGTCTCAGGCTCCAGCGACTCATGAGGGAGGAACTATACTGGAAGCTACAGGTGTGTGTCTTAGGTGTGACGAACTAGCTCCTCCTCCCTCACATCAATGGCTCCTGAAGAGGTTAGCATAAATACTGCTGTCATAGTGCATTTCTTCCAAATGGCTGAAGTTAGCCCCCGTGATAGACAGTGATGGATGGTTAGTCAATTCACTCGCCAAGTATTTTTTGAAAGTGCCTGCCCTTCAAACAGATGGTTCTGTGTTACAAACCATCTGGTGCGTCAGGTTACAAACTCACAACAATTCATCTGTTTTTATCACAGCTCCAGATGTGGCCTGCTGTGTGCATGGACAGGTGTTTGATGTGTTGTTGCCGAATTTGTGTATTTATTGTGAATGTGCAGCATAAATGCACTCTTAAACATGCAAACACACACACTCACTCACTTTGAACAGACTCTCTGTCATTGTTTGTTGCTGTTTCTCCTCCAGAATATCTGCTGAATAAGAGAAGAAGAGAAGCTGTTGCAGGTTGTGGCATTGATATACGTTTATTTTAAAGGAAGGATGACTGCACATTGATGTGTCAAGATATGACTTTAAATATACCTACACCGCTTAAAGGCAACATCAGTGACATCACTGAGCTAGGAGGTCAACTTGATTTCATCATTGCCATGGCTTATTCAATATTAGACAACAAATGGTTCAACTACAGTATATCATATCACTTTATTTTACATTTAATCAGATATTTCAACAAATTGGCCCATTGCCATAATCCCTATAGTTTTAGGAATAGGCTTGTTACCTTTAACAAGCAAGTCGGTGCAAGCTATTTTTAGAACGGCGGAGCAGAGCTGCTCACAGCTACGCTACGGAGGCTAATGGGATTTCTTGGTTTCCCTCATCAGCTCATCAAATACACAATCCAACAACTCCAAAACACTCTCATCGACAAGTTGTGACCTGCACATTCACCACGCTATGAGATAATAACGGAATGTTACGAGTTGTTTTCGAGGCAAAGACTGCTTGCTGAAAAACTAACTAACCCTAACCCTAAATGTCTAGGTGGTCTGTTGTAGGCTACACTGAATTAAAAAACAAACAAACCCCCCAAAAAACCTAAGTTGTGGCTGCAATTAATTCAAAGTCCAACAAAGTCTCTATTTCCATACGGTTAGCCTACAGTTTTAAAGGACTATATAAATTATTAAGAAATTCATAGCCCTTGTGAGACACATAACTTGAAAACGATATGTCTGAAGAAAATGTCCCAATAACCCTAAAGTAACCATAACCCAACCAGAAGAAATTAAGCTTAAAATACGGGCTGTGTGAGTAAACAGACGAGTCATTCTCCATGTGCCAGTTGTTCAGTGTCCAGCTTCTTTAAAGTGTGTGGTTTGCTTCCCTCACTCCTCTGTGGTCATGTTTGAGTCATCATAACCCACTCGACTGCCTGCTCAGCCGTCCCTAATTCCCTCATCAAGCTCCCTGCATAAAAAGAGGTCACTTCTCAGAGCCACTTTTATGACAAATTGTGTGTTTCCAAGCAGCTGTAGCGATGCAACTACTTCTATTACCTGTACCTGTGTTCCTATAAGCAGTTTTCTGCCTATCTACCTGTTGCTGCATCATGCTGCCTGGCTAATCTGATCTGCTGTCAGGTCATAGCAACTTTTCTGATTTGTTTTCCTTATGTTTAAACACACTCCTGACAAAATATGAACACAACCTTTACTCTGTCCGTGTCTGCATTCTGGACAAGTCTGTTTCTGACTCTCCCAACGGTTTATAGAAGAAGAAGAATAAATGAATACCACCCCAAGCAAAATGCATATCACTTTGTTGTTAGCTCAGTCTGTTTTATAACTTGGGCAGAGGGGGAGACAACAGGAGATGGGAAAAGTCATAAGCAGTGGAAGTCTAATTTCAGCAAGTTTAAATGAGTTTGCAGGCATATCCAACCTTTTAATTTGTTTGGCAGAATTTTTTTTTTCCAAATGAATTCATATCAGAAGAAACGACTTGCCTTAGGAAAGTGAAAAACAATTTCAAGGTCTTCTAATGTTCTTACTGGTTGTCTGACACTGGGGTCTGACAACTCACTAAAGCTTTATCTGAACGTAAGGCAGAGCTATGTTATAATTTCACATTCATTTTTTTGTGTATATGTGTATGTGTGTGTGTGTGTGTGTGTGTGTGTGTGTGTGTGTGTGTGTGTGTGTGTGTGTGTGTGTGTGTGTGTGTGTGTGCCGATTTTCATTGCCTTTGTGAAATAACAGAGCAGATCACATTGAGACCGTAATGGCGGCCCAACCCCTCCTCCTCTCAAAACATCTTGTGTGAGAATAATTTGGAGATCGTCAGTAAATGTAGCCCGAGGAAGCAAGATGAGCTGCGGATCCCTGTCCGTGCATTTGCTCATACAATCATCTTCATAATGACTGGGGTTTCAGCCCGGTACTTAAGTGTCTTGCCATTAAGGGAGTCTTCTGGTATTCACGGCATTAAGGCCAAGAAATACAGGCTACTATTTCAGGCAATGCCAGTTGATAGTGTTGCCAAACAGGGAAGAGGGCTGATGATGGGGACGAAATACTTGGTCTTGATTGCAAAAAGCTGCTGATGCGCCTGTAGTCCGCAGTAAAACTACCATTAATGGTCCTCAAAGTGCTGCTAAATATTGGATCTACACCACAAATGGGCTGAGAAGCAAGTTGAAGCTGGGAATTAAAAAACATTGCTCAGTAACTTCTCCACTCACACAACTGTGTCAGTGGTTACTGTTTTACTTCTTCTTAACTATTTCCTATTGGATTTAATGATGATGACTTTGCTGTATGGGTCCTCTAAATTAAAAGCTGCACCAAGTAGCCTATAATCCTAGTTTAATTGCCAAGTTAGCCTTTTGGTAGGATGGAAGATACTAGATTTACAAACCACTCAAGTGGGAGTTGTACGCATAAATGCTGTTTAGTTTCATTCATATGAAAGTTGCAATAATTTTGTTTTCAGTCACACTCCTTTTTTTATTCCTATTTATATAATCTTTGACCAGTTGCATGATTACGTAGTCAGTACTGAGTCCCAGTTACCCAAGTGAAACAAATTCATGCTAGTTGAGAGTATGCCATGACGGAGACATTGTGGTTTACTTTTCACAAAATGTTGAGAAGATGTACACTTTATCTATCAAGAATAAACCACATTGTCACAATTAAATCATTTCATTAGAAGAGGTAAAAAAAAATCAAAAACAAACAAACAAATAACTTCATGGGCAAAAGTGTATAGAGGGAGATAATTTAAAAACAGGCCAGGAGGACACAACGTTGACCTAAGTGCTTCACAGAGAGGGGATACATAAGGAGTAGCCTAATTGATGATTGCAATGAAACAAAAGCAATGGAATCATGATATTGATAGTCAAAATGAAAAAGGATGTAAGTAATAATAATAATAATTTATCGAGATGACTTCTGTTATGAATTGGCACTATATAAACAAAAAATAAGTTCAGTGGTAACTACCTTAATAGAGATAATAAGCCTTGTACCTTCATATTAACAGGGCTCTCCCCTCCTCTGCAGTGTTTACTGCCCTACTGGGTTGCATCATTAACCCTCTGTAGCTGTGGGGCTAACAACACAAACCCAAGTGTCCATGGCTCAGATCTCCTGAATAGGGAGATTGTTGGGAGACAGTGATGGGGTTATCACTCATGTCAAATTCCTGGCCAAAGTGGCCACTTTGTTTGGGAAAAGGATCTGGCTTTGTCACGGCTTGGCAGTCATTCATTTCCCTCGAGTGAAAGGAGTTCAAGACCGAGCAGAACAAGATCTCGAAAGATTTTTGTAATTCCAAAGTCACGCTTGTCTTTCCATTGCTATTACAATTTTACGTCATGGCTACTTTCAAGCAAGTGTCATGGCATATTGGCCCATTGGGCTCATTTGCATCCTTTCATAATCCACCATGTGATTACTCCTGTCATCAATCAGAAAACATGCTATTTTCTACAAGGCCTGGAAAACCAGCCTGCTGGAGGTATGAGATTTGAGACCCTGAAAGTGAAGAGGGACACTTAATCACTCCCAACATGGACTTAGTGAAAGACTCCCAACCAGCCATGGCATGCAGGGATAATAAATACCACAATCATAGCCATCAATTAGGAAACTTAAAATATATATATATAACTTGGCAGGGTTCAAGGTTGGATGAGTGTGTATCAGCACAGATATAATAAGGTGTGATGATGGGTGAGGTCACACTAAAGGTTACATTTCCATGTGTTCCTTTTCTTTCAGAAAAAGGGAGTCACACAAGAGTTGGTGTAACATTACTTGTTAACAACTGAGTTAAAAGAAGTTTCAAATGGATCATAAATATGAAATGTCACTGTTGCATGTTGCAAAACAAAGCTTTGATATACTGTGTGAATCATCTCCAGAGAGAGAGAAAAAACCCTCCTCTGCAACATAACTCAAAGTCTTGGCCAAGCTCTGCTTTACAAAGTGCTGCGTGCACCATATCAGAAAAATATTTTCTCTCCTTGAATGATTACTACACACCTCCTCTTGGAATGGTGTCGTTTTTGAAGGTTGAGAAATCAGAACCGAATTTCTGCTCCAGCCCTCTCTCTCTTTCTCCTGTTGACAGTCCAGCTAAATGTCAAATCTGTCAACGTCCACCACTTTACCCTGAGCGACAAAAGAGGGGTCGGGTTGCTGCTGCGGTTCAGTGTTTGCTTGGAACCAGGAGAGGCCTGACACATGAGAGGCATGGATTCAGGAGTTAAAGAAATTTCACTCAACTACAACATTTGTATTTAATCTGAACACATATTTAACCCAGTATGACATGGTGAGTGAGCATAAAGCTCCTAATAGTTGGCTTTTATTCTGTCAAACTTTCAACTTTTTTCTTCCCATTTACACTTAATGTTGTAAATAAATGCTGGTATTAAAGTAAATGAGTACCAAAAATAGAAAATCAGCATTTTTTTTAAATCAAGGAAGTTTTATAATTCTTTACATAATCTTTGCAAAGTGGAACTTTCTTGTCTTCTTTCTTGTGGCAAACACAATCATAAAACATGAAGTCAGTTTTAAAAAAAATGTTTTCATTGTTTTTACTTCACAATCAATTATCAATCAACCGAACCTTATCTGTACACGTATTTCCTTGCAAGTGCAGCATACATAACAAATTAAGGCCTTTGGCATAGCAATACTAGCGTCCATTAGTTTAACAGGGCACCTTTAATATAGGTCTAGAAATCCGAAAAGACAAAGACGAATGAGTGATCAGTGTTGGAAAATGTGCGTTATTCTGAATTTATTAAGACGACATCATCAAGCAAGTTTCAAGATTGTATTAAGGAGAAATAAGGATTAAAAGCCCATCTATAGGACTTTCAGCTTCAAAAATGTTGTTAAACCATTGGCCGTAGAGTTGGTCAGGCTTTGCTCAGGTTTAAAATCCACATGAAGTCGTGAACGAAAAAAAGCTTCTCATGTGTTTGCATCACTGGAACTTCAGTGTTTGGAAAGTTGGTTTCACTTGTGCTAATGTGAGATGAGTGTGGGCAGGAGATGTTTTTAATGGCTAATGTTGAGACACTTGAATGACAGGTGCTGTCAGACCCATTTTGACTAATCAGCATCTTCTGCTTACTGAGAAGATGGCCGATGAGACGCCCACTGAAAGACACTAAGGTATGGTGTCATCACCTCCGGTTTTTCAGCCATTACATCAGTCGCTGAGGCTGGCGGTGACTCTGATGTAATTCTTTTCATTTTCCCCATTTTGTTCTCCCCATCATTTCCCAGCATCAGCCTCTGTCTCCATCATCGCTCCTTTTCCTTATTCCACTATTCAGACAGTATCTGTTTTTCAAAAACATTTCAAGCAGAAAACCACCTTGAGGCTGGAGACAAACAAAAGAGGCAACAGTTTCTTTCTCTGGACTTCAATTAGACTGTTTATCAATAGAAGTGTCGTCTGGCTGTAAAGTGAAAGATGGGAACCACATTCACTCATTCACTTTTTGATTTCACTGCGCCCGAAGGAGAGCAGATAGAGATTGATGAGCTTATTAAATCCAAATAGACTCTCCCAGACAGACAGCTCATTAAAACTACGGTGTTTGGAGCACCTCACAGTGCAGGTCAGTGGCATTGCTGCTTATTGAAATCGAGCTTGTCCATCATAAGCAAACTAAGGAACCTTCAAGAAAGAGGAATCCAGATGTTTTTCAGCGACTTGAAAGAAGACTTTAATGGACATATTTGTCAAATGTTTTGATATTGTCAAGCCAACGTTATATCAGCAGGCTAATGGTGAAACATAACCTCAATAAGTTTTCACTGAAAGAGCACCGAATATGAAATCAATGACAGCGTTTTCCACTGTTTGGAGACTCGGAGTGAGACAAACAAGCCAGATGTTTTGTTTATCTGATTTTGTGGGGCTTGAACTGATTTATAAAATGTTACTGTGCGTTATATTTTCAAAAGTATTCACTTTTGATTTTTTTGTTTTTGTCTTTCCTTAAAATGTTTCCTGCTCTGCTTTTGCTTTCCCTCCAGATGCCTGTTTTGAACCCCATGGCCGTGAGAGTTTGGAGATCGATTGATGGGGAGCTCTGCTAGTCATTAGCTCAACTTACAGGTCGGCCATTGCTCCACTTCTATCATCTTCACACGACCCTTCAGATTGATGCTGAGCCCCCTTTTTTTACACATGACTCCTGGCTTTCAAAACGCTGGCTCAACTGCAAAGAGAGGACAAAGTGTTTCATCTACATCCAGATCCAACTTTAACAGCACAAAAAAAAAATGCTGACATTTTGCTGTGTAGTTATGTTGTATAATGTGTCGCAAAATCATGTTGGATGGTGTGGGTTTATGTTTGTCTTTGTGTGCGAAGTGAAAACAGGCGTGCAGTGCTATTCTGTTGGGTAAATGTTCCCAATGTGCTCTCCCATGGTTGGTAAACTGCTGACTGGCACTTTCCATGACTGACATGAAGAACATGTACAGTATATAGCTTCGCGCACATACGCATACACACATTCACACGTGCACTTAACTGCATATGCACACCTGGAGGGCTTACATGGCTTTACATGGAGTGCTGGTCCTCAGCCAGCAGCTGCTGCCAACAACCCATCATCACACATTTCACCTGGCACTGTCTCCACAGTCCATCCTTTTACAGCTCTCCAGTTAAAATGTGTGTGTTTATGTTTGTGTGTGAGTGAATATAGGCCTCGGCGCGCGGGTGTGCGTGCAGGTGTTAATGTATGTGTCTCTAATATGGTAATGTGTCGGTAAATGAAGTGCTGGCAAAGTGAGTTGTATGCAGCGAGACACAGAACAACAGTGAAGGCTGTTTATGTGCAGAGGGCCTCATTCCAGCCACATTATGTCTTGTAATAGGCTTCATCTTTACCTGATTACATTTGTTCCCACAACAGCAGCTGCTGGTGATGCATTACTTCTCTATGTACACTTGTATTGTGATGCTTCGAATACACCGAGAGACAGAGTGGAGATGAAAGCCATTGAAGCCCAGGCGATGAGTTGAATAGTCCTGAGATGAATAGTTCATAAATGAATAGTTGGTGTAGATAACAGACGGAATATTTTGAGTGAGAGAGCAGAAGTTGCCAGCATGCTTTTCTTAGTGTTTTTACTGTCATTATTTAGGGGTTTGGACAGCTGAATTAAAACAAGATGCTAACATAGGAATCTGAGAACTGGTCACAACTCAGGTCTCTCGAAGACTTGCAAGTTTGAGTCCTGATCCCTTTAGATCTATGCCAGTCATATTGTAGTTTGAGTCTTTCTTAGACACACAGTAGGTGTATGCATTACTGTACCTGATAAGGACCCATGTTTTGTTTGTGTCTTCAAACTTTGCAGGTGAACTGCAAACTTGTGGGATTCAATTTAACAATTACGTCCTTGCATTGGTTGATCATGTATTTCATTTACATACAGTGGTGTACTGTTTGCATTTTGGATAATCCAATTATTTATTGTTAGTAAATTGTTGTGTTGTCAACCACTTCTGCTGATTCAAAGGTTATCATCGGCTCCAACAACGCATATCAGTTGGACTAGATGATCATGCAGATGGTAGGATGGTAGAAGGCAGCAGATGGTGGATGAGTGGTAAAGTAAAAAAAAAATACAGGTACATACACAACTTTCACTATTTCACAGCATGTTTAAATTCTAGGTTTTAGGCTCATCATCACTGCCCTTCTTCTGTCATTTCCCTTGTGGACAGAGAGAAGTCCTGACACTTCATCCTGCTGTCTGTCACTCCTCACCAGCCAAACAGTGATCTGGTTACAGCCGACACCTACAACCTACACTTCACACACATGCACACACACTCAGCGGGAGAGGCCTCCTTTGTTCAGGAAGGTGTTCTATCACAAATGGCCTTTTTACTCAGCAAACACACACACACAAACTGTTGATGTGCAGTAGCCAGCATCACAGAAATGTTGGACTTTTGTTGACTGTGATTACCTTTATCATGTAACCACAACCAGGATTGTTGTCTACACCAAACAACAAATAAGACGCTAACAACCTCCTAGCAGTGGCATCTCTACTATTATGTCTTCCAATGCAAATTCAGCAAACTATATTTGGTTATATATTTAGTTGGAGATGAGGTTGTGAAGTTATATGCAGGAAATGAACCCGTTCCTACAGCACAGTATAGAGAAGACTCATGTCTCCAGGAATAGGTAAAGGTCAAGATGATTCCAAGTCTTCAATTTGTGAAAATGTACTTAGCTCCACTTTGACAGTGGGTAGTTTGAACTTAATTTTAGAAGTAGGCTAATTATTTTTTATGTTGCATTCATGAACAAGAAACTTAATTTGCATTGTTAACCTTTTCTGACACCAGCAGCAGACACATCACAAAAAGACACAGGCTGACTCCCACACACTGTTGTTGTGCCTTGCTCTCTGAAGTATTTCTGCAGTTTGTCTCTTGTTTCTGTTGCCAGACTACTTGTTATCAGCTGATATCACTCCCTGTTTTAGGAACAGATCTCGGCCCAGAGGCCACTGGCAGCGAGTCTCCAGTTTTAAATTCCTGAGGGTTCAGATCACAACAACACCTCTACTCTAAAGAAGCTGAGGGGAGTCAGTCCGCTGCAGAAGCGTGTGGAGAATGTTTACTGGTGAAAAGTAGAGAAGATCCTGATGAGCAGCATCTCAGTGTGGGACACCAGGAGGGACTGGGAAACTGTTCCATGACTGATGACCCAACCGACCCTGCCCGCCAGCTTTTCAAACCACTCCCTCTGGCAGATGAATGCTTGGATACTCGTAACTGCATGTAATGTAGTTTCTCCAAAGTTGGGCCCAAGAGTACCCGTCTGCAGGGAGGATGGGGGAGAAGGGCACCGCCATAGGTCCATACTGGAAGTCACAACTAGAAGTTGGTCTTCTTTCGTGCATATTATTTGTCTACTTTTTTTTGTCATACTATTTTGTATTTCCACATTTATACTTAAAGCAGATATCAGCGGTACGGCCGTTTCGGCTAATGCTGCATTCAAGGCAGGCTTTTGAAACCGTAAGTTACAGCTTCAAGTCACAACTACGACTCTGTAGCGTTCCAGGTAACCCGTAGCTCGTGTTTTTACCGTCCTGTTGTCTGTGAAAGTTCACTATAACGGCCTCTCGTAACTTCCGACCCGTGAACTCGTACCAGATCGAACTGGTATGACTTCACAGGAAGGAAAAACACAAAGTACGAGTTTCCTTGAACGCACCATGAGTTAGCAGCCCCCGCCCTCGTCAGGCATCTATTGGTCCTCGTGCTCCGTCACCACATTCACGCGCATCCCTTGGCTGCACACACAGCCCTTCATGCTGTTCTCTCTCCTCATTGGATAACACTTGTATCCCACAAGAAAAATGTTCTCCTCGGGTTACAGCAGAGCAGAGTGACGGAGAGACTCGTGTTACGGCTGAAACACTCCATGTAAGTGATTGCTGATGGAAAATAGGACTATTTAGGACTTATATTAACAAAAACATTCCACTGATATCTGCTTTAAAATAAAAATGTCAATTTAAAGAAAAAGCAAAGAACTGCAGCGTTAAAATGCAGAATCGAACTGCTCAACAGCTGCTATCAAAAACAGCAAGGGTCAGTAACACTTGTAATCATTTCCACGTTGTTGCCACTTGTCCACCACTTGTCGTTGAGGCTGATAAGATGCAATCAGTGAGTGACCATGGGTATTTATGTCATCATCTTAATTTTCTATATAAAACAGTAGCAGCAAAACACACTAAAAATATATATATTTGTGTGAATTTGCCAGAGTGAACATAGACTGTGTCCTCTGGGGGACAGCCTTGCACGCCATTCTCAGGCGTTCTGACAGCAGATCAGTTTGACACGTATCAAATTCAAGTAGCAGAAAAAACTTATTGGTTATTAATTTTGTGCCGAGCATCAGTACCTGTGGTGCAGCTGGAAGAAATTTAGCCAACTATAGGAGACAGCAGGAGACCGAAGAGGCCGGTCTAAGGCAATTCATTAAGTATTAATTACCACACGGACTGGAATCTCATTATGCTCTTTGTGATTTCTAAATTTGTTTTTTAATATAGTTTTAATCTCAGTGACGATCATAGTTGTTTTATTGTGTTGTTGTCTTGCACATCAGAACAATGACAACAAAGTTTCTTGCGTCTCGATGGCACAGTTTGGCTTTGAAGTCTGAGAGATTTTTTTTTTTACTTAATGATTTCTTCTCTGTAATGCAAACATTTTATTTAAATTTCTTATCAGCCAAGTAACAGCTTGAAGCCGGTTATGTGACAGCTTGCAGAGTTTGTGTCCTCAGCGAATGCATCGCTGTATGAATCTCTCTGGAGAGTGTCGATACATTCATCACATCCTCTTTGGATCTGGATGTGTGTGTGCGTGTGCTGGCGATGGTGAATACAAACCCTCCAGTGTACCAGGACTTTTCTAACTATATAAAGTTTGTATGCATGTAAACACCCGACACACACACACACAGGCATTTGTATTCAAACATTCACATTGCCTCATTTGCAAACTATTCTCTGCGCGGCTGTAAATCCAGCAAAATCCCAAACTCAACATCATTTCACCATGAATACAAGGTGATATGATGTACGACTACAAATACAGAAATAAAACACCTTTCATGGGTTTTCTTCAGTGTATTATAGCAAACAACCTCTTTGGTTCAAATATGCAGCGGTAGATTTTCACACTTTGAAACCAAAACATCCCCAAAACACGAGAATAAAATCTGTGTTTGCACTGGAGTGGAAAAAACCTCATATACCTATAAAGGGTGGTCTCACACAGGATCATTAATCACTGTGAAATAATTTAGCCACAAAAGGCCAAAGCCCATAATTCAACATTAATGTCGCATGTGATGATGTGTATTGTATTACATTGTGTTATTTACATTGTGTTGCGCTACTTTGTGGCAGTATCGGTTTCAGGCAGCAGAAATGTGTCCAGTGCAAATTTCTCCCCAAGGTACAACAAAGTAAATGTTCATTACTGAATCCCAAAAGAAGTGGCAGGCACCTTGAATTAGAAGAAAGAAAAGCGATTTATTAGCACAGTTCCCCGGCAATTTTCAGCAGCAGAGACGCCTTCATCAGGAGGCTGTTGTGTCTGTCTGCTATTTTTTTCATTTTTGTTCCCTGTTCAGTGTCCTAATTTGTCCCACATGGATTGTCATCCCTTCCCTCCTGGCGGCGGTGACGCTCTCCAAAATGACAGATGTCAAGCGCTCGGTCCCAGATTTGTGTCTCTTTCTCTCTCTCTCGCATGCTCACACACATTTAGACAAACACACACACACACACACAATGGGAGATACACAGATAAATCTCAAATGCACCAATAGACTTTCACTCACTAAGCATGAATGCACAGACAATCTTTAGATCTCCTTGTCTCCAGCTCTCTCTCACACACAAACACACACACACACATGAATACATACATATGCACATACATACATGCACTCACCACACCCGTATAGTGTAATTAGTTATATTTGGATTTAAATGGCAGAGGGTGGTGACATCAACATGACGTATTGCCAGTGGTGCAGGATCATTGAATACAGTCATTATACCTATCGCCCCAAAAACAGACACGCACACGCACACTGCACCACAGCACAACTAACTATATGTGCACCTGTTGACACAGCTGGATGTACACTCTGTGTTTGTGTAACGTTAACTCTACTTTGTGAAAGTTACTGAGGTAAATTTGTATCTTGACTTTCTGTGTGTGTCTGTGTGTGCTTGTGTGAATACTGAGCACTGGAGGCGCATCAACATCCAGCACATGCAACAAACAAACTAACATTCATGCACCACGGCTGAGTAATAGCTGGTGGCCTCTGTGCTTTGCCTCTGACAAATGTCTTTCTCCATTAGACTCAAATACGTCGCCTCTCCACTGTGACTCTGCACCGACGCTTCATGGGGGGACGTAGACAAGCTTCTTTTCTCTGTCTTATTCTGACACACTATACATTTTCTGTTATGTGCCGCTTTCTACAACTATACTGCATTTATCTGTTCCTCATCTTCTTCCAGCTTTGAACAAATCACCATTGAGCTGTGAGCCCGCAGACAAATATAGAGCAGATTGGTGCGCAGAGGCTGGATAGCATCAGCCTCATATAAACAAAACA
Source organism: Decapterus maruadsi (assembly GCA_030347415.2). Classification (NCBI taxonomy): domain Eukaryota; kingdom Metazoa; phylum Chordata; class Actinopteri; order Carangiformes; family Carangidae; genus Decapterus; species Decapterus maruadsi. The sequence continues at coordinate 28,628,131 of CM064886.1, forward strand.
AACGCGTCGATCGGCACCAAGCAACAAACAACATGTACTTCTTTGAATTGGGAGAGACTTGAGCAGTGATTCAAGATAATCTAATCTTGTAAGTTTCTTTTACTTCTTTTGCACCAGACCAAAATCATAACTCCTCTCTCTCAGAAACGTATCTTCAAGCTCCTCTTGCTTCATGCTCTTTAACACAATGAGTCAGACGTCAGCTCTCAATCATTCCTTTATCAACAGTGTAATGACTCTTACCTCGCAAAAGAGCCCTCTGCACATAAACAGCTCTGGAAGTTATTACTAACAAAACTTCATTTCTCAAACTTAAGTTTTTTACAGAAGAGAAAAAAACACAAAGCGTTTGATGTGTCTGTGATTTGGGGAGTGATGGGCAGATTATGGGATGGCACAGGAGGCGAGGTGGAGGCGTCAGGTCTGACACACTGTCTGACAATCAGCAGCCTTGCTGTCTCCGTTCTCCTTATTTCTATCTGTCTGTCTGCAACGTCTCTTTTTCTCTGTTTATGCTCCGTCTGTCTCCTCTGTCTCTATCTTCCACTCATATTTTTTTTCCACTTACAAACACAGACACACACTTGAGTTTTTTTTTTTTTCTTGTCTGACACTTATGAAGAGTGTCGGCTATGATTAATTCATTGTTTTTTTCTACACTACACATGTTACTTCTGTGTTAGTTTTAAATTTCTGACAAGTTATTGAAATTTAGGGTTCAATAAGGAGCCTATTGGAATACAGAGTATTAGCTTTTTCTTTCAGACACAAATAAGATAAAAGATCAAATCAACCTTTTGGGTATAAGAGGTTTTTACAGCACTCACATCCTGTTTCTCATGAGAAAATTCATCAAGAAATGAAAAAAATAATTTAGAGGTAGGCCCACTGCTCCAACATCCACCACTCAGGCACTTTCAAAACTACATTTAAGTCCAATATAATCCCAGTTCATGGTGCCACGGTCTCCTTGCTGGCTGCATGAACTCTCCGAAAGTTCAAGCAGACTTGTTAACGTCAGTCCTATTTTTGTCACTCGTCCATCCACAAACTATAACACTCTCTCATTTTCGGAGAGGAAAGTAGCCCCATTTGTCAGCACCGTCACCGCTGTGTTTTCTCATTTGTCTGTCAGTGATTTGGCTCAGTGAGTTAACGGCAACCTAATTCTCGCCTGTTCGTCCGTCCATTCGTTCACCGTTCACTCTCACTCAGGTGTTGGAGGCCGGCTACAGGGCAGTGATTTAGTGCTCATTTAGTGCTGCAAGTGGAAACTCACAGAGGGAAGGAAGTGCTTTCCCTGCTCGTATGATGATTGATAAATGATAGTCAGGGGGCCCTCCGAGCCGTCGCTGCCCCCGCCGTAATAACCAGCTATGTAGCAAAGGAGAGACACGCGACTAAATCCTTCCACTGCTCTGCTTCTCGGCCTCCTGTCTTTTTTGATTCTCTCTGTTTCTTTCCTTTCACACAGTAACACTGCAGCCACTGTCTACGAATATGCTGCTAATCTACGATGACTGAAGCTTTTCTGTTGGACTTTGTGTCCTTTTCTGGCCGAGACATTAGTTTGATGGATTATTAGAAAATAGTGGTGACCGCACGCTGCAATTTTGGGCCAATTTAGGCCACCTTAAATTTACATCAATTTCAACTGGACAGAGACTGGATTCTGGAGAGCACTTGGTAGGACATTTGTAGTTTTTGGAAGACGTCTCCCTAACTGGATTTTTGACAGGTCCAGCAGCACTACAGCAGGTTTTCTGAAGACCGAGCTACTAGATTGCTGACTGGTTTTCAGTTGTTTGCTCCAAAACAGTTTCTCTTCATATTTCAGTGAACTGACAAGCAAGAACTCAAGTGGTGAATGCAACAAATTATGAACACATTGACTAGCAGTGATGCACTCTCTAGTGATTATAACTAATTTGGTTTCAAATTTAAAATATTTCTCTCAACATTGTTTAACTTTTTTGACAACACAGTGATCATAATTAAGAAAAACATGCTTTTATGTTATTTTTTAGTGTAACATTCAAATAGTTTTGCTCAATCTGTCTGCTCAGCTTTGATTGACATTGACTTTACAACATGAGTAAACAATCCCACAGCTGTCAGCAGCATAGTTTCTGTTCCTCCCACAAACTGCTGTGTTGATCACTCAGCATATGAAGCTGATTAACCTGCATCAAAATCTGGTCTTGATGTAATCTTAGAACTGAATACATGAATACCTGTCTCACTACACTGTTTTACACAGTTTTTAAACACGTATTTAGAGCTCAATTTTGTTCCCACAAGGCAAATAACCAGAGATCCAGGTTGTCCAAGTCGATGGAATAAAAAAAAAGCTTAATTCCATATCAACTTTTACTGTACCAGAGAATGATATTTAGAGTCATTGTGCTGGTGCCTGCACCTTGAAGCATTTCATAAATTAGATTGGACTGAAATATCAGAGGATTTACACCAGCCAGAAAACTGATATGGGACTCTAGATTGTGTTCAGTGATGATGCTTTCATTATGTATTCCAATTCTGTGTATGTACCAACAGTATGAGCTAGTTGGGTAAATAAAACTACTTGGTTAACGTCGGAGGAGACTGCAGGCATGGTTTAAAAAGCCAGCACAAATAATGGTTTGTCTGTGGGCTTCCTATGGGAGACTCTACTCTGAGTATTGGCAGTGAATATTGGACTGGACATAAACCATGCTCTACACTATCATCCAATATGAATATAACGCCTGGAGAGATTGAGCTGGGATTTGTCACATTTACGTTTTTGAAGTTCCCTTTTTTTCACAGATTTGGGGAGTTATTTAAACTTTTATTGTTATGACAGATGGTCCGAATCCCAACTGGGAAAAAAAGGAAGTGGAATTCAAAAGCATCTTCTAATCTCTGAGCATTTTTTTAATATGGGTGAGTGTAGGTGGGGGATTATCCTCTAACCTCTGCAGGTTCCTGCTCATCTCATTAGGATATCACTTGAAGTTTTTCTTTTCCAAAACTGTTATTAAATCTGTGAAATGTCCGCTGCTTGAATGAAGCTGCTCAGTCCAGTTGGGCCGAGATCAAATCAGAGATCAGCTGTTCACCATGTAATGACTATATAGCAGACAATCATGGTTAATTCAATACGATGTTCCTAAAATTGGTTCTAATTATTAATTTGAGCTCCTGTCACCTACTCTGCTGCCCATGTATTACATTCTTTGTCCTCCTTGAGCTGTAACTGCTGTGGCAACAATAAGATCCGACTACTCATCCAACTGTTTCTAATGCCCTTTGATTTTTCCCAAGAAAGGAAACACCTTATGATGTAGATATCACCCCGGGGACTATTACAAATGTGTATCTGATTGAATGTGCACTTGTCCTCCTCACTGTCAACAAGAACGACTGGCATCAACTGCGACCGTCCAGCTTGTGCGAGGCTATAACGGAAGAGCGCCGCAAGCTGTGTTCAAAGGAACATACCTCCATCTTGGATATCAAACATTTGGCAGCGAACCCAGTGCTAGTAACCCAATGAGCAACAGGGCAGTGCAAGGATAAAAGCTGACCCTGCGACTAACATTGCTAATCTCTAAAAAAAAAAGTTAGTTATCCTGAGCTTTACAGGCCAAGCTAGACTTTAGATTGATGCATCATTTTTAAGATCGCTAAGATTTTTCTTAAAGTTAATCATCATATTTGTAAGAGAAAAAAGAGAAAAGTAATTCTTCTTTGTCTATTGAAACTTTTTAATGTGTTATGTGTTATGTCACCTGTGGGACAGTACTACTAAACTGCCTTTATTTGGAAAATGAAATTGCTCTGTTTTTATTGCAACAATCTCAAGCGTTTTGTGTTGTGCTCCAGGGAGTCCCTGTCTGCCTAACTACAGCGAGCAGATATTAAACACCTCAAGCTGAGGCTCCAGGTCGTGCACAAGTGCACTTGCACAGCCCTGGGCGCATGCTTTTGCACTTTTTTTTTGTATTCCTCTTGTCCATTAGCCTCCCTGTGGCTGTTTCCTCTATTTCCCTCTAGCTAGTGTTTTGTCATGTGAAACTTATGTGAATTAGCCTGTGGCGGAGATTGCCCTGTGGTAGTGATTCATCACCTGTTTGGCAGAGGTGACTGCATGAGCGACTGAGCGAGCGTATACTGGTATGACATGCAGAGCAAGCATCTGGTGTAGGGGGTTAATTGAGGGCGATTAAAGTGATTAATAGCTTTGTTTGAAGTGAAAACACAAGACAGACTAGCTTGTGTTACAGAGCAAATATTTGGGGGAAAAAATCCATCAGTGGCAGGAGCACAGTGTGGCTGGAGAGGGCAGCGAGTCAGGTGTGTGAGGCCGTGTGTGTCACTCTAGGAATATTTAGGCTCTCAGTTTAATGGTGAAAGAAGGACATAGTGTGTGTGTGTGTGTGTGTGTGTGTGTGTGTGACTGGTGTGTGTTGGGGTGGTGGTGGGGGCGGCTGTGTGTAGAGGGAAATAGAAACATGGGCTTGTGTGTGATCATTTAGGGGTAAAGGGTAATATTGACATGAAGACATCTGGTTAGAAAGAGCTTCTGTTTCCAAGCTGCTCCGTTTCTATTATTGTCTTGGAGTCGTGCGTGTGTGTGTATGTGCCACTTGAGAGAGACTTTAAAAAAAAGAGTGTCATGCTCACATATCCATGCACAGTACAAACATGCTCAAACACACTTCACTTGAACTGTGTGGTTGTGCAAATCCTAAAATTTCCTCTCCACAGATGCTACCCCCCCCCCTTCCAGCTCCACCAAACAGGAAGCAATTCCACTCAAGTGGCTCGAGAAATGGCTGCATTTTCCTGCAGGCATCATGGTGGACAACGCTCATTCTGTCTCCAGTGCTGATTTGGGTTGTGTGGGTTTCAGATTTGTTTTGCTGTCGTTGTTTAATCCATCAACTCACATCTTTCAGGGTAGTTTATGCTTCACAAAACTGTCATTCATTTGCAATATTATTACTAAAACCCACACCTGAATATTTAATATAAATGATGACGGAGGTAAAATTACAACTGCATGTACTCAGTCATTTAAAATTGTGCAACTCACAGACATTTAAAGACAGAAAACAAACAAATTATATTATTTCAAAGCAAGAAGAAATAAAACTGCCCCAGGTTAAAATAATATTGGATTAAGTATGATACAAGACAAAGTTGTTTAAAATGTATCCATTAAAAGTGGCACGCCTGCAATTTAGCATTTTACTTCCATAAAGTGTGATTATTCACCGATAATTAGGGTTGCACATCTCTTTGTGATAAACGATTCGATTCGAATCTAGATACACAGATTACGATTCGATTCAAAAACGATACCCTTTTATTACAGACCGATTCGATTCGATTCGATTCAGTGTAGGACGATTCGATTTTCGGTTAATATCTGTTGTAGACCAATTCTATGAAAGTGACTACCATTCTACAGTACAATATTTTCTTTTCAAATATATAAAAATCTCCAAGCATTGTTGCTTTTCACAAAAAAGAAATAAAAAAAGGAAAAAGAATAACAAGAATGTCAATGTATTCATATTTAGACATGGAAGTATCTGTAAGAGTTTATGTAAATTTCCTCTTTCCACCCAGCTGGTTCAGGTGCTGGTTCGGAGCCAGTGCTGCTTAGCACCAGTTCTAGGTTCAGCACCAACTCCTTGCTGTGTCAGAGCTCAACAAGACCAAACAGAGATAGACTGTATAAAAGATTATCGCTCCGTTTGTTTATCAATGAAGCCATTGTCAGTGCCCGATCCGTACCCGGAACACGATCCGTCCCCACAGGCATCATGGTGGACGCGACGCTTATTCTGTCTCCAGTGCTGATTTGCTAAAAAGTCCCATTAAAAGTCCACTGTGGTGTTTCACTTTATTGATTTTAAATATTTCTTTTGTGAGAAGTTTAGAGTCCTATCTTTGGTCAGTTTATCCATCAACTCACGTTTTGGGATCTTTCTGGGAGCAGCCTGGGAGCTAAGTTTCAGATGCTGAGGGGATCACAAACCGGTCATCTTGTCATTCATTTAAAAAAAATAAAAAAAATAAATGGTCTCATTGATTAGTTTGTGTAAATGAAAAGCAAAGCTTCAGGTGTGTTCTGGTCAATCAAAGCAGCGCTGACTTGGTGCTGTCTGTATGTGCAGAAATCACCACATTTACATCAATAAATAAATGTTTTAGAATTAACTGATACATTAAATTTAATTTAATCAGAAATAGAACAGAGGGAAATGATGATGGAGTTGTTTTTCCCAAAAAAAAATATAACTGTCTGTCAATGGTCTGCTGCCTTCAGGCTGCCGTAGAAAAGCACGCATGCGCAGTAAGCGTCTGGGACGGATCGTGTTCCGGGTACGGATCGGGCACCGACAGCCATGTCTCTGATGAAGCTAACAAGCTGAGCTACAGGCAGTGGCTAACAGCGGCTAACGCTCGTCTCACAACATTGCCGTCAAAACGTAGTTGTCGGTCATCGTCACGGCGATCACGGCTGCTTTTTTTCAGCCAGGTTTAGAGTTATCAAAAGTCTATGTGTTCAACACCCGCAGTTTGGAGCAGGTTTTTTAACTGTAGCAGCAGCAGACACAGGAGCAGCTCCTGGACGAGGAGTGTGCTAACTAACAGCAGCAGCAAAGCTAACATCAGGACGTCATCTGTTAACCCCCCTCCCTCCCTCCTGTCATCGGATACAACATGAAACTACTCCAGTTAGCGAATCGTGTTGTAACTAAGATATTCGCTGAAAAAAATAGTTTTTATTTGGCCTGCTGATTGATTTATGAGTTTTAAAAATGTAGGCATCCATAGCGATAACCGATTCAGTACAACCGATGCATCTAAGAATTCATGGCTAATTTTATCGATTCAGGATTTTAGCCTTCCACTTGTTAAACCAAATAGTCGCATGATTATTCACCGATAATACACTCCATCAACTTCACTGAACACAGCTTCAGGTTGTAAAACTAGTAACTTTCTCTTAAAGGTTTTAAAGTTTAGATATGGTCACATCACTATGACATCAATATAGTTATTATTTCAGACAAGCGCATCAAAGGAGCTACTTACATAACTAGTGAACTGTGTAGCTACTTACCAGTACAGAAGAAGCGTTGCATGTTCAGTAGCTGTATTTGAACCATCTCCACCTGTGGAAAAAAAACACGTCATGTCTTTTCTTTTACTGAATTACTGAACCATCCACTGGAAAACTTAAAGCATAAGTCAGTGATCCGGTCATTTTGGCTAATGTTGCGTTCCAGGCAGGCTTTTGAAACCGTACGGCTTCAAGTCACGACTTACAACTTTGTAGCGTTCCAGGTAACCCATAACTCGTGTTTTTCCGACCTGTTGCCTGTGAAAGTGCACTTCCGACCCGTGAACTCATACCAGATCGAACTGGTACGACTTCACAGGTCGGAAAAACACGAGTTACGGGTTGCCTTGAACGCACCATGAGTTAGCAGCCCCCGCCCTCATCAGGCATCTATTGGTCCTCGTCCCTACGTCACCACATTCACGCGCATCCCTTGGCTGCACACACAGCCCTTCATGCCATTCTCTTTCCTCATTGGATAACGCCGCAGTTGCTCTCCACCGGATTTGTCATTAAGAGGCAGAATTTTGCTGACCAAAGCTGAGGGGCTATCCTGTCTAACATATGCTGCTTTATCTCTTGATGTTAATAAAAAGATCTCAAAAAACATTGACAAGATGCTATTTAACTTTGTATGGCGAAACAAAAACCATTACATTAATCATCAGTAATAAAACTCACCTTAGAGCCGTGTTTTCCACTTAGATCCATGCTTGGAACGGCGGTTTCCGCTTGGGACTTCTGGTATGGATTGGATGTATGGCAGCGCCCTAGTCAGCCATTGTAACTGCAGTTGGGTCCCTCTCGGGAGCGGTGACAGAAAGCTGCAGTCGGACGGTTTCCAGCCGCCGTCAATACAAAACAAGTACAGAGACGAGACCTCTGTCTGAAGCTACACGAAGATCGTTAGAGACTTTGACCAGTGCTGTTTCAGTACTATGGTGTTCTCTGAATCCAGATTGGAAAGCTCTACCGCACAGTACTTAGTTTTTAAATTCAGGTCCTATATTGTCATGAAAATTGAGGGTCAGTCATCTGCAGCTGGAGCTGTTAATGTCCAGTCAAACTACAGTGATTGAGTTGGGAAGGTAGTTCAGCCTTAGCACTGAAGAATCAGAAAATCTTCCAGTAGGCTATTCAGCCCATGTTGTAGCATCTACTCAAATTTCTGCTCATATTATAATTGTGCTGCGTTTCGAAGATCTTGTAGGCTATATGAATGTTTTTCCCCTGAGGTTTCACAGAAAATTTATATATATATATATATATAAACATATTTGACTTAGAGAGGAAGAGCAAGGAAGAAAGGATCAGGATCCGTCAAGGTCGTCTGTCAAAAACGGGACGCGTCTGAATCCAGGGGAAAGGGATTCGTTTCAAAACAAAAAACACCCCGTAACCAACGGTGATGGAGTAGAAGGGGAAGACAGACACACCGACAGGCTTTGCCTCATCCCGCATCTATTTCACCACCAGTCAAAACACCGACCTGAAATAGAGGCTTTGTTCCCTGTGAACGACTTTAACACATGTCCTGATGAAACCTGAGATGTATACAGTAATAACATCTTTTTACTGACACTATTTATGTTGTAAAGGCTATTACACCTAATTGTATGTCATCCTCTAGCCCCTCTGTGTTTTTAATCTCCAAGTTTTGGCACAGTCAGGGGTGGGGGGGGGGTTGTCTGTGTGGATAATCTCTTTGGACTAAAAGGGAAAGTAAAACGCCTTGCTGATCTTGGCAGGTTGTGTCACAGTTATGGGTTATAGAGAACTACAGGGCTCCTGCTATCACGGCATCTGTACTTAGTACCCACACTTTTTCCTTGAATGCTTGCGACTCCCTCCCGGCGCTCTGCCCATGCCAGCTGTTATTGTTAAAGGTCTGCGAACCTGACATCAAAACACGGTTTTATGTGTCATTAAACTCCACTGTCTTTGCCTTTTCAGGCCTCAGAGATAATCAATCACTTGTAAGAGGGTGCCAATATGTTAGCATACAGGGGGGGTGCGCAGATCAGGACATGAATAACACCGGGTTGGATCAGGAGTCAGAATGTGGTCGCAGGGACTGTTTGAGTTTGGGTTTGCAGAATTTTCTATAGCATAAAATCCAAACCAAGCTGGGTAAATACTTCTTTAATGGTCAGGCAGTCGGAGCTGTTTTTGCACTAATGTTATTTCTGCCACCCTCGGTCTATAAAGTTCCTGAACTTGCGTGGCATGTGCTTGTTTTAGCTTGTAAAGGTGAGAGCTGCGCGGCTGGTGTATGAAGTTGTCAAGGTTATACCGAAGCCATGTGGAGCACTATAGATCACGGCTACAGGATTTTTAACATCGGCAAATGAAGTAGTGACATTCATAACCTGTATTATAGTATGTCTGTATGCTAAGTAATGATTTCTGATGCCCTCTCTCCCTGTCACTGTGTGCTTCAACATCTGCAGACATGGCTGATTTCTGCAGTGAAGAAGGGAATGGATGGGAATAGCTGGGTACTGATGAGAGAGGAGCATTCAGGAGGCATGTAAATGAGAAGCTTAGAGGTACAAAAAAACTGTTCAACAAGTGTTTAACAGATGGTATCCTGCAGGAGAACAACACCAGCCCACACCACAAAAAACAATGTTGATGTGTTGCAGTTTCGTGGCACAGTCAGGCTTTTGTTTTGACGTGATGATCAGAAGAGACAGATCGTTCAGTCTAATAAAAACGACATTTGACGTTTTGGTTACACCGGGTTGATGCAGACTGTTGTTTCAACATCTCTTCAATGCTATAATGTTTTCCGGAGGGAGAGACAGCGAGCGAGAGAGAGGTGAGAGAAAGTACGGTCTTGTGGTCTGCTTTGGTTTCTAATATTGCAGAGGTAGTCCTTCAGCGGCCAAGCGGCACCATGTGATGGTAACTGGATCGCAACACAGCTGCAGCCGCGGGCACCCTTGGTCGTCCCCAAGGCTGCTGGAATAGCGACAGGGCAGCTACACACACATGCACAGGCACACAAATACTGTACATACACACACACACCAGCGCATGGAAAAATCCAAATAGTACAGGATGGGGGTAAGTGGGGAGGTGCAGGAGAGAACTCTACCCTGCCTGTTTCAAAGATGTTTTTAAAGCTGTGAAATTTCTAGTCCAACCAAGGCAGGCTCGGTTACACACAGGGCTGTCTTTTCAAGCAAGAGCTGGTGTGTTTGTTCTTCTGTTAAATGAAGGGTAGCGGTGGTCAGACAGGAACCCAACTACAGTCAATTAGGAATGTCTCTGTCAGAGGGCAGACCAGACGCTTGTTCTCTATTAAAGCCTTGTTGTTTCTATTAGCTCTGATGGCCATCGCAGTGGGACAGATGGAGTATGTTACCCCAAAATAACTGCATATGGCAGAAGCAGAACAGGCCCAACTTTAGACCGAGGATATTATGCAATGCTTTTTACTTGTTTGGAAAAGAGGAAAAACTTGAGTGCACTGAGTGTCTGAGCACCTCTGTTTTAACGTCTAATGTGTAACTTTTACACATTAAACTCTATAAACTGACTTAAAACTGTGTTATATATAAATTTCATTGCGCTGTGCACTTACTGTACATTATCCCATATGCTCCCAGCGGGTTTTAAAAGTCCGTAATTTCAATCAAGGTAATGGTCCGTTTCATTCGGTTGCCTGTCAATGATGTCATATCCCCTTTGCCCATGTGCCAATGTTGTGGTTGGCTGCTAGTACGCTGTCAAAATGGTTTCTTTTTTTAAATAACTTTTTTTAAGGATCTTTAATGGGGGTGGGAGGGAGGGCACACAAAATAGAAAGGAAAGTGTGGGGGAAAGAGAGAGCGATAGAGATGACATGCAGCCAAGGGAAGCCAGGCCGCAGCAGTAAGGACAGCCTGCATGGAATGTGATCTACCAGGCGCCCTGTCAAAACTTTTTATCCACTTTCAGCCACAGTTTTACAAGATATAATAATATATTTTTTTTACATATAGGTTGTTTTTAATTATATGTTATTTTAAGATTTAAGTCATGAGGCAAATGGATCTTGAAACTGGCTAAAATTAGCGGTAGCTCAGCTCCCAGCTCCTCCAAGATGTGCCTCCTCAGCCGTGTTGGGGAAACTGTCATTATTTTGATTTAAAAAACCCTACCTCCAAGAAAATTACATGTTGTGTGGTTAAAGAGCGCCCGGCCTGGCCTGCAGAGCACGTAATCCGGACCGTCTGTGCAGACATATTTAACCAGGTTGTCCGCTGATATGATCTATTGATTGTTGTCTGGTTGGTCTGTTGTGTGTCTGTCCATCCATCCCTCACACAGGATATTTCAGCTCCTAAGCACCGTTGGCCTGACACCTGCAGCGATCATATATCTTCACTCTGTGTTCCCGACTCTAAAAAACCTGCACTGATTTGATCACTGAAAGTTAAAATTTATTACACAAACATCCCTCAGATATCACTGTCAAATTTGGACAAAAGTTGATGAATGATCCTTGGCACTGTTTTCTGGTGTCTAAATAAATTACATCACTGGCTGGATGGGGTCAGAATGATTAAAGGTTGGCATTTCAATGGGAGGTGAAGGCACTTTATTTTTATTAGCAGGCTATTGCTGTGATGCTGCCATACCCAAACAGTATTTTTTATTTTTCTATACTTGTACTTTCTTATTTTAAAAGATGATGCACGGTATGAAAAAAAAAATCATGTGCTAACTATGAGGTTATGCTGCACTGAAGATGCTTTCATTACAGGCCTGCATCCACAAATCATAGCAAGATTCCTGTACCCATGCTTCACACACACACACACACACACACACACACACACACACACACACACACACACACACACACACACACACACACACACACACACACACACACACACACACAGAGTGTAACCCTACACCAGTATCTCTGAGTCGAACTTGGCTACCAAAAACCAGAGAGCATGCAGAGCCGTTTCAGGGCAGGGTGGGACAGGAGAGAATCCAAAGTGCGTGGCAAGTTGGCAGACACATCAAACGCTCTGCTCTGAACCCTGATACGCAATGTTGCAGACACTTAGTGAAAGAAGCAGAGTGAATACAGCCTGGACTGTAATGATAACGATTAGTACACCAAACTTTGAATTTAGTTTTTTGTTTTAATGTTTTACAAGAACTCCTTGTGTAAATTTAAGTATTTGTCCTTGGGTGTGTGAATTTACCTTTACCCTAAAAGTCAATGAACGTTTCCCAAGTGGTTTATTACAACATCAACACAACTCATGCTGAACAATTTATAGTGTGTTCAAGCAAGCAGCAGGTAATGATTTTATGTCAGTGTCTTCCTGTGAGTAAATGTGATTTAGTGCTGTATCCTCCACTACCTCTTGCATGTCTTTATTACTGTCAATTAGCCCAAACAGCGCTAAAGTTGCTAACCGTTGGAATGCACCCAAAAGTGATAAAGCTTTCAACTTAAAGCCTCTATAGCACCCAAAGAAAATAAACCAAAACAGCAAGGAGTTCTTGAAGAATAAACAACAAAAAACAGCCGACTCATACATCACTCAGGACAAAAAAACAACAACAAGGGCACAATGAAGTGTAACTTTCAACGTGCTGACTCACTGGAAGTCAATAAACCACAGTGGGAGCTGGTTTAAAAAGTCCTAAGCAGCTGCCGTCCAATCACCAGCCAGGATTTACCTGAACGTTCACATACTAAAGGAGTCTGCAGTCTACACTATATCAGAGCGATCTTGGATTACAGTGGCAGTCATTCAGAGAACCTTGAACTTTATCAGAGCTCCAGAAAAATCAATCCTCTTCTTCCCACTCCTCCCCCAACATATTATGGACTTAAATTTAAATTCATCATCAAGAAAAACCGACTTTACTCTGAAACAATTAGAACAAATATTTGTTGTGTCATTAGGGAGTTGGGTGTGTTTTTGTTCAGTAAATTATCTGTGAAATGTGAGGCTGTGGTGTTAAATGAGACACAACAACTATATGGCAACTTGTCAGCTGCCCAATAATCATTAAAGAATAATTTGGGCAGTCATGCTGCCGTTTCTATTCATTGCAGTTAAGTGTGTCCATATCAACCTAGAGCGCTCTTTTCACTGCTCAAACCTCCCATAACAACACTGTTAAATTCAAACAGCAGCTCTCTTAAGAGTGCCAAGGGAAACGACCTTGCCACACCAAGACATATGCTTTTAGTCCGCTCTCGGCCTGTAATGAGGAGAGCTGGCAGGACGATCAAAGGCTTTCCACTGAACCCTGATGCTAAATGTTCCTGATGACCCGTCCGAGGGGAGAAATAACTGATCATACTAAACAAGTAGAGAGGTCTGGGCTCTTCGGTCAGGTCTTGAAGTGTGGTCAGAGTTCTTTGAAAAACTCCCTTGAATGAGAATTTACCTTCTCTGCACGTCTGCTTTTGCACACAGCTAGTGTAAACACAGCAACCTGGTGAAGGAAATGAAGGCAATGCGAAAACAAAGATCATTTTGATAGTTCTGTGCTATAGTGCATGTATAAAGACCACAATGCACAATCGGTGGGAGGATGGAAAGCAGCAAAGAGGACCTCCTAGTCTGAAATAACAGGCTGGACGTGAGCAAATTTGAGGGGTTTTTTTAAGAGTTGTGCTGGGTCTTTGTCGTGTCTCTCCCACCCAAAAGCCCTCTTTTCTTTCATTCTATCCCATCTTTCCTGTCACTGCTGCGGCTGATGAAAATATTAACATCAGAGTTACAAGGGAAACGCCAAAGCAAAGCTTTTTCTACCTTGAACAGAGCGAAATCAATCCGACTGAAATGGAAATGAGGCACAACCAGAGAATGAACAGCAGGAGAGCCAGAGGTGGGCGACAAAAGGGGGGAGGGTGGGGACGGACGGGGAAGGGTTTGGGGGCCGCTACAAATCCAAAAACATGTTTCAGCCTGTTGAAACTGCTTTGTCAGCACACTGGCGCGAGTCCATTAAACCCCCCCTGCTTCACACACACATGCTCTCTTTCTCTCCCCTCTCCACTCTTTGGTCCACAAAAAGGAAAATGTTAATCAACCAGCGATTGAAGATCGAATCAAACCATTCCAAAGAGCGCAGAACAATAAAGCTAATCTGTCTGTCCCTGGCACCGTCCTAACAAGAACAGTAGAACGTGAGTGGCACTTCAGAGCAGGGTTGCTATCTGTTAAGCTACCACACGCTTCGTCTGAGGACACCCCAGAATGAAACATGGGGTAAATGGATAAATGAGCTTTTCCCCCCCAAGCTTTCCTGGGTGGAGGGTTGATTTATATCCTCTGTGCTATTCTTCACAGAAGTCATTATCACCCCTCTGTGATTGATGCTTATCTTTTTATCATCATGGTGAAAATGGCAAATTTGCACTCTCTGCAAGGAGGAAGTTGTGTTGTGAAATTGGCGCCGAATGGTACAATCAAACACGATGGGAAATATTGAGCTTTTTTTTCTTTTTCCCAGGCTCCTTACTACCTCATCTTCCTTTTTATGCCAATCTCCCCCTCTCTCTGTCTGGCTGTCTGTCTGTCTGTGAACAGACGAGGAGGAGAAAGGCATCCCTGATATGCTGGTAGATACACACAAACAGACACGGAGCGCTGCACTATCATCTGTGTGTTGACGCCACAAGGTCCAGAGTTGTCAAAAGTATCTGACCCCCATCTTTGAGAGATTACAGAACAGAACACAAAAAAAAACAGGAGAGGAAAAAGTGGAAAGTGGATATAGATCAAATGCATGTTCAAACAAACTCGCCCGACGTCAGGCTCGGCGTACAATAAAGAACAATGTTGCCTTGGCAACGCTGGCACCCTCCCAGTCTCACCCTTTGGTGAATATTTCCCATCATGCCTGTTTGAAGAAACGATACTGTATAAAATATTAATCAGCATGCAATATGATCGCTGGGTTTTTATGTTACACAGTAATAATGATAGACTACACTCTGCCACGGTGGCTCACATTTGGAGAATAATAGAGTTTATGAAATACCAATAAATAATGAAAGGTTAAAAAAATAAAATAAAATCAGAGAATCAGAGATGGATGTTTTACCATGACCCCCGTTGTGCTACTGTACAACCTCTATGGAAACTCTGTGCTACTTCTTCTTCTTCTTCTCTTGGCCAACCACCTGCCTCACCTCATTTCCTGTTCTCATTGTTAGCTCTCTTACGAGTTAAGAGGAGATTTCCGAGCAGCAATTGGTTTTGTTTTGACACTGGAGCGGCCCAGAGATCAGTCAGCCACAACCAGACTCTGATTTCCAAATCCAAGTCAAGAATCACAGGGAAGAAACGGGCACAAAGTCAAACACTATACTTGATTTCATCAACTTTGCTTTGTTTTATGTTTTTTGAAATGAAATGTGATTAATGTGGGAGGGTTGAAGCAGAGTGGTTCACATTGCTAAGAGGAACATGAGAGGAGCGTTACATTTTTAAAGTGTATATTTATACAAAATATAATACGTTTTGACATACATGTCTATATATTTCCAATGATATTTAAAGTGTGGTAAAATACATTTTAATGAAAAATAAGGGAAAAAAATACAAATTGTAAAATTATTTTTAAATATTTCACCTTTTGCCATTTTATAGCAACAAGCTCTTGTCAAGAGAAGTGATTCAAAGGCTGTAATATAACCATCCATTTTTATATTTCTACCCTCATCATCAACGCTTGGTCCACACATAAACAAAGTGCTCTTTCCATTTGCCTGTCAGGCCCTCAGTAGAGCCTCCACAGAGAAAGGTAATGGCCTCACAGCGGGGGTCCTGACTGAGCTGCCATGAGGGCTCTTGACAGAGTCAGCGTGAGGACCTGCTTGGGCGGCAGGAGTATCTGCGCTCCAGCCCTTAGCTGTCAGGAGCCGGGGATCAAAAGACCTGCTGGTTGCGCCGACTCCTGATGTGCCCAGGATAGCCTGATCTGATCTAAAAACAGAGTGTGTGATGGATGAAGAGCCATTTGAGTGCATTATTTCTGTTGGCTTTGAGGGGGGTTTGACAAGTTCTAGAGCAGAAAGACTTGTGCTGCCGTGATTTCTGAGTCCATGCTGTGATGGCATCAGCTCTGGTTGGTCTTTCTTATCGCACACTTTCCATCCATCCTGCAGCAGCTCCTCGTCCCCCCTGGCTTGCTCTGAGCTTCGGCAAAAGGGATCATTATAGTCACCCTCTGCGGAAGATCTGCTCTTCCACAGGAACTGGTAGAACTGGAGGTCACACTCGTACAAAGGCTTATATTTATACACAGGCATATAGCTGGATGTCCCTGCAGCAGGGGGGTCCTTGTTGAGAGGACAACAGTGGAGGCTAGGGGAGACGGAGAGGGGTGGCGGGTGAAGCACGGGGACGAGGGCTGAGGAGGGGAAGGAGAGGTCAGCCTGCAGCTCTCTCTGCCTTAGCTCCCGCTCCAGCATCACGTTCTCCAGCTCCTTGTCCGCGAAGGCTCGTCTCTTCCTCATCCGGGCGCTGATGGAAGGACACGGGAAGTGTGTTTGGTCGCGCTGCGTCTGCTTCGTCCAGCAGGAGGCGTCCTCCTCCAGAGGCACCACCGGTTTCAGCCCTGTACGTGGAGAAGAAAAGCCACACATATCAATTTATCTAATTCATTTATGAAATATAAAGTAGCTCAGAGTCTGTAATTGTTGTGTTTATGTTTGGATACTTTGTTGTTTATTAATTTAATCATGCACTTGGTTAGCTGTGTCAGTTTTGCTTTACTAAGAGCCCGAGAAGCCTGAGAACGCCATAAAGAAGACAAAGCTTCCATCAGGGTTTGACTGCCAGCCAGCCGGTATTAATATGCACTGTGTGTTACAGTAATGGCCGCTTGTTGTGACATAGTGGAGTTACAGTGAGGAAGACAAATAAATCAAGAGTGTGTTGATGCAACGTGATGAGGAGTCTTTAACCGGGTGGAGTCACACAAACAGGGCTGTGTCAGTGTAGGTGGGGATCACACGTGTGCTGCTTATGGTAAAGGTGACGCTAAACCGACAGATAATCAATCCAACAAAACACTGCTGTCATGTCTTTATGTCTTTCACCAGTGTGTGTGTCAGTTTTTAAAGTATATGTGCCTTTATTTGATAGATTTAGAGATAGGGGAATGACATCAGGAAAGGTCTTCACCGGGGACGTGTGTGCTGCCTTAACCACTGCGCCACGCACCGCCCCGTGTGTGTCAGTTTTTCTACAGTTTTCTTCTCCGATAAAAGTTACCTCTGGTATATGAACACACACACACTCACACTCTTTAGTAAAAAAGGAATATGGTTTGGCATGTCAGCGTGACGTGAAGCACTCCCTCCAGCAGATCATATACCAAGTGGATTCATGTGTGAATCCTAAATGTTATACATTAAAACCCATAAAGCAAAAAAAGAAGAAGAAAAAAAGGCCAATTATAATTTAAGGCTTTCATCATAGGCTATATACTGAAATAAAAAAAAAAGTACTTTCTATCACAGTCTGGGGGAAAAGATGAGCTTTAATGAGAAAGGAGATGTTAATTAAACTTTACCCTGCAGGATGCTCTTAGCTAGGCCGCCTGGCTCGGCTGCTCTGCTGTAACGCTGATACGCTGTCCTCCGCAACGGAGCTGCACACCTGACCCCCTTCTTACCCTGGGAGAAACACAGGAGCAGGAATTAGACATGTGGGTATAATGATATTATCCAGAGACCTTCACCCAAGGCATCACCCACTGTAAAGGTATTTAACACATTACAAGAGGCAAGTTTTAAGATTTTAAAAAAGTGAGGGATGATTATCCAGTCGACAGTATGCAAGTAATTTTTGAATGGAGCAGTGTGTAAACACCTGATCTATGCTATATTTTTTTTATTTTAGTTATTATATATCAATACCATTTTTGATCAGCATTATCTATTTTGACTCAATCTGAACTATGTACTGAAAAAGTTATTATCCTGTGATTATGAATTTCACATTCTGACTGCTGGTGAAAATGCAGACAGGCCTCTGGTGCTGTGTTTCTTCTTACTGGAATGTAAAATATAAAAAATAAGTAAAAGAAACTCTTACTGTATTTTGTTTATCTAATCATGACAACATCTTGTGAAATAAATAAAGCTATTACCATGCTTACTTTATACTTTTGATAATTACTTGGGAGTGTGCTTCAAAAAAAAGTTGGTCAAATATTCAACATCTGACTTAAACAAACTATTTAAATAAAAAACAAACGTTAAGAAAGCAGACTTATGCTTCAAGTTGTTACAGTTCTGCACTTTTAATGTGGACAAATAATATCAAGCTTCCTGCTATGTGCAGCCATGAGATAGACTGACTTCTGTCACACACAGTTGAAAAGATGTGAAGTAATAACTGCAAATTCAGCCCTGCAGCGTCATTTCTATGCACTTAATTTTGCAAAGTGCAAAATATGTATCTAAATTTCTCACATGAGAAAACAGCCGGGGAAAAAATAATGTCGTGATGAATAAATGCATGTAGATGAGGCTCCGTTATTCATTATCATATTATATTATGAGTTCAGTCTCGTATCATGTACAAGTCACTTTAACTTTTTTTTCTCAAGAGGCCTGAATGACTTTCCACTGCAGTCTGTTGTCTGTCTCTAAATGACAATCCCTCCTGATAATCACCCACTGCAAGTCACATCCACCCATCTGTTTGTTCTCCTCTCCATCATCCCTCCATCACTGACCTGTCCTCGCGCTCCCCTCACCTCTGCCGCTTGCTGCCGCCTCAGCGCGACCTGCGCTGCCATAACGCGCTGCCGCTCCACCACCAGCAGACAGCAGGCGCAGCGACAGTCCCTCCAGCGGCAGAAGCGCTTGTGGCCTTTGAGACACGACACGACGCCGTGGTTCCGACAGCGGGCGCATTTGGGGCTTCGCGTCATCTTGCGTGGTTTCTGCTGCTGGCGCTCTGATGATGGCGGGGTCGCTTTAGTCTGTCCTCCGTCCTCCGGGCTGCCGTGCCGGCCGGCGCATCCGTCAGGTCTTGTCACGTCAACAACTTCTTCAGATTGTTGTACTTCTTCAGGTTCTGCTGTGTCCTCCTGCTGCAGGCCTCCTTCCAGCTGAGAGGACATCTAGGCCTGTGATGACTAACTTGTGCAGGGATCCTCACTTTTTAATGCAGTGAGTTGCTGCTAACGTCGAGCAGCTTTTACGCCAAGTGATGAAACGGGATGTTAACTCGAGACAAAAACAACATTCAAACTGGATTATCATTTAAATAGAAGTGGGGTAAAAATAAATCTATCACTTCTTGTAAAAAACAGTGAGGAGAGCTGATAAGGCACAGCGATGGTGTTGTTTTACGCACGCATTTTAATCACAGAAATAGTTCCCACACAACAGATTCTAGCACTGCAGCACCTGCAGCCTGACACACACAGAGGCTGCTGACACACTGTCCCATTCAAATACACCGGCTTCCATCAGATAGAAACTAAAACGACGCGTGGAGAGGACGATCCCGGGCTTGGAGACACGGTGCGCCACACAACTGATCACAAAACTAATTCGTGTCCTGCTCCGATCTCCTGCTGCTGCTGCTGTTGTTGCTGCTGCATGACAGTGTTGGAAACTTTGCAGCCTACCGCCAGACGTTTGAAATGTTAAGCCTCTCTCAGCTGCTCTCTGACGCTCTTTCCAAGAGCACGCGGATGGTAGACCGGGCCACAATGCCGAGCTCCTGGCGCGGGACCCATGAGCAATGATTTTGGGGAAAGCCGTTTACAGCGAAGGCAACCCCCTCCTCCTCCTCCTCCATATAAACACTTCTACCTGCCCCTGCCCTGCCCACCTTGGAAGCCCTTCTCATCTTTCAACAAAGATTTTCGGATCTGGCCAAACCCACGTCTCCACATGCCAACAGGGGGACAAAAAAAAAAAAACAATTTATGTGAAATGAAGAAATCAAAAGCTGTTCAATCACTTAAATAACGGCAGCATTTGGAAAACCAACAGGAGCAATAGGACAATTACCCTTCTACTGCAATAAATAATTTTTATAATTGTCATAATATGCGTAATAGCAGCGACAGAGAGGCGCGCTAAGGAGCTGGCTTATACTTATACACAGCACAGTCTGTGCCCGCGAGGCTGCACATGTGTGCGAGCTGTATGTTTTACTAGACTGATACAATATGAACTAATTATACGCACGCGCCTTCAGGGGGGAAGAGTGGGAAATGAGAGTGGGGTGGTGGTGGTTACATTTTCATATTACCCTAGGAGTCATCTTCACACTCATATTTATTCATAACACAGTTAAATAATTCAATAATTTAATGGTTCTCTTGATGTTTCTAGTGTCACCGTTTTTTGAGGCTGAACGTGAATAATCAGAGGCTGAGATAGAGAAATATTCCCACTTAGTAAAGGTTGTTTAGATAAGTGTTTTTTTAACAGTGGTTCATTGAGGGTGTATTATTTTAATTCTCACCGTTAATATTATTTGAGACCGATAGTAGATGATGCATTCAGAGATGGTGGTAAGTTACTAAAATTATTTATTATCATCAATACTTGCCCTTGGTCAGTCAGGCATAGTGTAGATTATGCATACAGTGGGTTTGATTGCATGTTGATGTAATGCTGCACTCACCTCCTCAGACACATACGCTGCTCATGCTAATGTATGGTATGAAAATGAGCTCATGTCTCCTTGACCTATCACCATGAAAAGCTGTAAAATACAGACAGGTTCAGTGTCATGATGGGCTCCACTGAGATGGTATGAGAAGTGTGCTCCCTACTGGTTGTATCCTGTAATTACATCGCTGGGTAATTACAGGTGGCTACATACTGCAGTGGGTGAGTCTTTCAAATGATGTTCACCATGGGACCATTTGTCAGTTTTCACTCAGAGCCACCAGACAAACTCTCTCTCCTCCACAGGATCCCTCCGGGGCTTTCTAGTCATCACTGTAGTTCCTGACAGGACTAACCCAGGTTTCCCTCCACTACAAGCTTCGCTCATGATAACCAGTTATCACTGTTTGCACATTTGGGCAAATGATGATTAACTCATCATGCATAGCTACACTTAAAAATGAGGCAAGGCTCTGGATGGTTGGTTGCAGATGCTGTGCACAACATTTTTTTTTATTAGTGCAAAATGTTGATGCCCTAGATCACCATAAAGGCAAGAGAATCAAATATAAGTCATGTGTTATGAATAAGTTATATTTGAAAGGCTTCTGCTAGTGAGTTTATATTTCTTTCACACAGCATCAGAGTCCAAGTGCCCAGATGCCAAACGCCCAATCACCTTTGATCTTGATCTTAGACTTAACCATGGACTGTATAGGTCCCTGTGATGGGATTTCAGGATGCAGTCAGATCACAAAGGGTTAAAAGATCAAAGATGTGTGGGTAAAAAGGCAGATGCATCTAAAATTGAAAAATAATCCTCAAAGTGAAACAACTATTTGTAATCCAGAGCTGTGCCTCAGTTTAGCAATGCAGCCAGGAGAAAAAACGGGTATCATATGAAGTGAATATAAAAATCATTTATAAGTCTCCCGGTATCATCAAAAGACATCTTCAATATTTGCAGTTTTCCCAAGGTGGAAAAATCCAATCTAACCCGTTTTTGAAATCTCTGGACTGCATTGGTATTTGCATTGAAGACATTAATACTGAATGCAGAATAAACAGATAGAGCAGCGGTAGGGTAAACATGTTCCAACTAAGCTGCAGGAGATACTGAGAGTGTTTGTGCACATTATGCTCCTCCATGTCAGGTGAAAAGCAACCGCCATAATAACCCATATGTATCAAAGGAAGTACACAGAGATGGCAGGCAGGTTATCTTAGTTGTCCTGAGGGACTTTTCTCATCAACATTGTTT
The DNA here is from genome assembly GCA_030347415.2 of Decapterus maruadsi. Classification (NCBI taxonomy): domain Eukaryota; kingdom Metazoa; phylum Chordata; class Actinopteri; order Carangiformes; family Carangidae; genus Decapterus; species Decapterus maruadsi. The sequence goes on from CM064886.1 coordinate 28,650,142, forward strand.
TCTACATTGTTCACAACTATTTAAAAAGGAAGTTTGTGACCGATTCAAAAATCATTTTTAATTTAGGCAGCAGTGTGATGTATCATCTGAGTGACTGTGGGCGAAGTAAGAAGAAGAAGGAGGAGGAGGGGAACTGTAATACTAAAAGGCAGTCAGGGAAAAAACGAATGAAAATAAGTAAAAACAAATACATGAAAGCTGTGGAGTTCATCTGCATGTGGCTCTACTCCCACAGTACAGGATGAACAGGATGCACCTTCCTCTGTGTTCTGGCAACATTTGCATTAGACTTCAGAAACATTACATATTCATGAAAGTACAGACAACACGAGGATTTGGACTCAACACACACAAAAAAGGTAAGTGTCAGTTTTACTGCAAAAACTGTTGAATTTGATTATTTCCATCCCCCCAAAAAGTGACGTGAAGATTCAGTTCAGCTTTCATCATCAATATAAAGTACATTTCCAAATACACATATGGATAGAAATGTTGTATGACATCAGATAACTTTGATGAACTATGATGTCAGAGCATTTTAAAAAAACACTAGGTATAGTTTGGATATTTCAACTGCAAATGGGAAACGTGTTTTCTTTTCTAAATGAAAGCAACTTTGATCGGTAGAAGATGGATACTGGTGTCTTGTGTCAAAGTCACACAGTCCTCCACCAGTCTTTGTTTTTTTCCTTTGCACATCATGCCACTGCTACTTCTGCTACTGAGAGAGAGTGAACAGTCGTTGTTTTCCCGGCTACAAGTCACTTGTCAGAAACCCGACCATAAACGCAGGCTGTTTAAGGTGTTTAAACGAAGCACAAAAGCTCTCAATCTCCTGCTCGGAGCACTCTACAAATGGGTGGATGAGTGAATGGCTGGTTTTGCTTGTGGGACATGCATGGTGTTTTACAGTATGTTCATGGAAAACAGGTAACCCCCCCCCCCCTCCTATTATTAATGCCATCAGCTCTGCTCCAGCCTGCGGTGGAGTGTACCTCTCAAAGCCCATCGACTCTCAGGCAAATTGACTGTCATCAGCTGTGACATGGCGCTCTGGCATTCCCATCACACACCTCCCCACCACCCTCTTTCCCTGCACTCTCCTCTACGTCCTGCGGTTGTAGCGAGGGTTAGTGCCCATCGGCTTCTATTTTTTGGAACAAAGATGGAGTTTGACAGACTCCGTAGCTCCCACCATCCAGCCTGCCAGCATGTCCTCCTCTATCTGCTCTCCTTCCATGACCGGTTCTTCAATCAACTTGTGAAGTAATTCAAACAAAACACAAAAGACAGGCAACCTGTAAGTTTCACTCAAGGACAAGGGGGGTAAGGGAGTGGGGCGGGGGCTGCTCCAACTTTATGTAATGTGCTGAAGTTCAGAAAAAGAAAACAAGAGTTTGGAGGCAGGCTGCGTTTTCAAAGAAAATCCTGAGCTGAATGTCAATTCACTTCAAAGAGAAATAAAAACACACTGGGCTATGTTTCACGGTGCCTTTACACAAAGACTTTAGCATCTTTATCCACCTTCTTGCAAAGAGCAGGAGACACCTTGGCAGTTATCAGCGCAACGCAGGGGCCATTAAGCTGACAGTTTATTCAAGGGAGGCTTAACCTGCACCTTAGAGAGTATTCGAGTTTGTCAAGCCTATTAAGATGGAACAAACGTCTGCTTAAATAAATGCACTCCTAACCTCATCATATTAGACACAATCAGGTTCTATTTGGGACTCTCTTTGTATGCTGTGCACGGCATTAACAGTGCTGCTGTAAGCAGCAACACAAACAGCCTGAGGACCAGTGACATGGACTAGAGTGAGGAGTGAGGGGGTCTGTGCTAATACCAAAACATCTCATGTTAACTTGTCCCAATACGGTTTTTACAAAAATATCAAACTTTGGTAAAAGTCTATAATTGTTGCCTAGGGCTTTACTCTGCCTGGCCAGTAAGACAGGGGCAGAGTTTGTATTTTCCTTTCCTTTTCTTTTAGGAGTCAAATTGTGGTCAAGGAGAAACACCTCTAAAACACCAGCAGTCTCAGGTCCAGTGAAAAGTGGTAGAGTGTTTTAACATTTATAGCCAAATACAGAAAAACAAAAAGATAAACTCACCATGTCAATATATGACCTGTGTCCTCTTCTCCGGATGGATGGATGGGAAAACCAGAGTTGGAAGGACCCTCACAGCGCTCTCGCCTTTGGCAACTAAACAAATTGAGCATAATAAACAGTTATACTAACATTTTAAAAAGTAGGCTACACTTGATGATTGTAATTTATGAGCAGTATTTCTGGCTTTCCTGCCCTGGTGTTGACTGGTGCGTGTTGATTATTGCCTCTATAATTAGAGATAGAAGCGTTTTTTTCTCATTATTTTAATCTTATTGTGGAACTCATAAAAATACCCAGGTCAGGTTTTTTAAACATGAAGCCTACCTGGTGCCGTGTCACATTTTCCACTCTGTGGCACACGTGCGGACTCTAAGCGACACCAGCCCAAAATGTTTTCCTGCTGCTGTACGCCTTGTCGTACCTATCTGATCATTTCTGAAAACATGGAAAACAAATGTAACAATAACAACCTTTTACCTTTTAGTAAAGAATAAAATAAAGGTATAATATTCAGTCAAATTTCATTAGGCCTATGTTGCAGCCATATGCTAAGTCTAAGTAAAATTTTCCCTGATCAAATTTCCTTTTTAATAAACTTCAAAAATCAAAATTCATGAAACTCTGTCATTCTAGGGCAACGGGTTGGAAAAAAAGAGGCCTACTGTAAATACTTTCTGAATGTCATGTCAGTATTGGCAAAGTAGCTACTTTTATACTTTTGCCCTGCATCCTTTATGAGGCGGAGGCAGCAATGTTTCTGAAAAATGTCACACTTCAGAGCCTTTACAGTCCAACACTTTAATCAGCTTTTTAAAGCCAGGGATAACAAAAACATTTATAGTAAAGACAATGTTTTACTTACATGAATTGTCAACATTTTGGCCTATTAGCCTAGTTTTCAGTGTCTGAGCAGTAGGCTAATGTTACAAGGTATACTTTGATGGATCAGTTCACAATACACTAAAATAATAATATACAAAGTTGTGTTGCTTTTTAATGAATAATGAATTAATGAATGTGCAGCAGTTGTTCAACAGTTACTTTATGTTATCTTTACTTTGTCATATTGGATCATGTAAATACGGTTCTGCACTGGTTGAACTGATTGTTTCAAGGGCAGTCCATCATGTGCAACTACAAACTTCTAGGCATAAAAAGTTCTGAACATCTGCAGACTGACAGATGAGCCAGCTGTGATCCAGCTGTGCGGTTACCACCAGAAGCTGACGATGCTTCAGATGACAGGTCGGAGAAAAGGATGCTGCATCTTTTGTTTTGTGGAAGAGAGACTGACACATTTCATGGTAATGAGTAGCACCCTAGTGACATGATAGGATCCTTGAAATGTCAAGAAGCTCATGCTGGCCCTCTTAGGTCCAAAGGTTAAAGGTAAGTGGCTAATTCTAGCCTGCTATCTATTTGGTCAGCAGCTAATGCTTGGCGACCAATGTCCAAAAGTTAGCAGCTAATGCTAAGCATCCAAACATTTCAGGTTTAGCTAATGTTAATGATTGTGGTACTGCATGACTTAGCTTTATGCAAGCCTTGAATTACTTTTACTGGCACTGTGCACTAGCCTTTGTCAAAGAATTGATAGCTAAAGCTAGCTTTGCCGGGAGCTATTGCTTATATTGGTTCAATATGAGCATTCGATCAATACTCACCTGTGACAGTAACCCGTTTATAGTCATATATACGTATATATATGAGCTTTTTTCTTCTAAAATAACCAATAGAACTTTTTTATTGCCTACCTGGTAAAATGTTCAAAACATGTTATTTAATCTTTAAAAAGGAGTCCAAGTCCATTTAGGAACTAATAAAACAAAACACCCTCTGAAGAGTTGTTGACCAACACAACACATTTGTGGTTTAATGATTCGTATTTAACCACTTTAATGAACAACTTGAACAAAAAACTAACAATAAGAGTTTCCCTGACGTTCACCTTGAGAGAGTGGGACAATAAAGATGAAGAGATTTATGGCTTCAGTCTTGCACTCAACGCTAAACTGTCCTAACCGCTGCACTAACGGCGTGATTTCTATTTAAAGTTGATTGACAGGTTTCACTCAGCCTGTTACTGTACCATCGCTAACACAGAGACCAGAGTGTAACGAGTCTCTCCCCGCTTCCTGAGGAGTTTTAATGACTGGGCTCATTCTCCGGACGACCAAGGTTTATGGACGTACATTCCCTAAATCTTCTGTGTTTTTTTTTCGGTAAAACGACTTGATATAGCTGTCTGCCTGCCAAACATTACATTTCACACAAAAAAACTTGAAAGGAGGATTTTGCAATTAATGTAATTGTTTAATGCTAGATACTGAACACGTGTGATCACACAGCAAATTAAGACGGACACGGCGAGTTCCAAATTCCTTTGTAACTGTAAATTACCGCCAGTCAAAACCAGCAGTTTGTTTTCACCGGAATGGGGGCGTGGCCTCACTTGTTACTCTCTTCTATAAGCAGCAGCAGCCAATCGCTTCTCTTGCTGATGTCATGAATGATGTCACAGGGGCGGGGACGGGGGTGGGGGGGCTGACTTCAATATATTGTGTTAATAGCCCAAGTATTTGCCTGGATATAGAGCGATTGTAGGCTACTGTTCATTAAAGAATGACTACTAACATCCATGTCATTGATGTTTAGGCTACTGAAAGACGTGACTTCTTTTGTCAATTGATCATTTTAAATAGACCTAGAACCCCTGAGTGGAGTTTGGTTTGGTCCAGTCCAGGTTAATCAATCAGTGGAAAGACGGACATGATCAGGAATTATTTTTGCTCACTGGGGAGAAGGATAGGCTATCTGTGCAGGACAGGTGCATGGTAATCGTCTAAAATATTGTATGATGATATGATAGCCTAAATAAATATTTTTCCCACTTTTCAGTGGGCACCGCATGGACAGGTAACGCAACCGTCACAGTTTCATTTTAAATCAATATGACATCTGTGATGGGCAGAATGTGCAGCTAATGGACTGCAGCTGTGTCTCTGGGTGTGTCTTTGGTTGTTATAGCCGTGACCATAGTTACATTTGCATCTCCATGATGTGATGCTTGATGACCTGAAGAAAATCCTCCAGGAGCCAGAAGTTGCCCCCTCACGGTCCATTTGAGTTGACACTTGGTGCGGTTGGCTTAAATATAGGGCTCCCTCTGCCCTTCAGTCCATCTTGTTCTTTATTCTTTACTCCTTCCATTACAGCAGTTTTTCAGGATTAAGACAAAGAAGAATAAATCTGTTATTGTTTTTAAAAGAACAAGGTATAGAAATATTGTGCATCATAAATGAAAGTGGTCTCATTGCGTAAATGTGGACAAAGATGTTCACTTGATCCTCCTGCTGAAATTTTAATTAATTTTTATGCACTTTGTTATTCCACAATATGCCACAGCAGTCATGTAGCAGATAGTTTAGCATCTCTTTTCACTGCACAACATGAATCTCTATGACTCATAGTGCACTGCTGCTGTCACACTTGATGAACTTGCTGGTTTGCATGGCCACAGGTGTTGAGTGCTGTGCTAAAATTGAGTTTGAGAATGAGGCTGATGAAATGGGACAAGTTTGTCATGATCTCATGAACGTAAATGAAGACCTATGAGGCTGTTAGATATTACCCAGCGTGCAATTGACTCTGGAGGAAAATATTGTGAACCTTCCTTTTTTACATAATTGAGTGTCCTTTCTGTCTGCATGCAGCATGTGTGATTGACCAGCTAAACATTTGAAATCCTCTTTAAGGTGACTTTTGCAGAACAAACAAAGGACCCTGGACCATCAGTGATCAGAGAGGACATGCCATATCACACAAACTCACAGACCATGATCAATGTTGTATTTAACATGTCTGGTTTCAGGCCAAATCAATACAGGACAGGTGATCCCTGACCCAGACACAGCAGTTTGTTATCGCTCTGCTGAATGAATTTAACCCCCCTTTGCAATTATATCTCATCATGATCCTGAAGTCTGCACGGGGAGCAGTTAGAGCGCCTTGAAATGCTTTGTGCCTCCATGTTGACTATTGATTTAGTCTGTTTCAGGCTCAGGTTAATGAGAGCTCTTAAATAATGCAGACACAGCAGCGCCTTACACACCGCGCATCTCATGCCTGCCCACTTCAATGGATGCCCCCGTCTCACTTGCTTTCTCTCTTCCCCACTCTTCCCCTCTCTCCCCCACCCCGTTCTCATTATCATTCCCTCCTTTCCCCTCCATCATTTTCTCTTGTAGAAAACATCTGAGCATCGAGGAAGGTTCAGGAGGGGTAGGATACCCCCACTGCAATCCCCTTGCTTCCAATCACACCACCTCAGAGTCATTGTCTTCCTGCCTGGTGTGAGATTCAAAGGCAACCCTCACTCCCAGAGATGAGATACCCATGCTGCAATAACAGCTCCATAAGAGCCTCCCAATTTAGTTGTTCCCCCCGACCCCCCCTCGCAATATCAGATTGGATCTGTTTCTACAGGTTTATTGGCTCTTTTGTCTTTGGGTTTCTCTCAGGCTCTTCTCACTGGTGTGGTTTCATGAATGGTAAGCAATATCCCCTCAGACAAAAAGCAAAGGCACTCAGTATTGTGTGATTACTGTGGCATAATGAGCCTCCGGATGAATAAGCATTCAGTTGAACAGGATTTCATAAACCACAGTTCTGCAAAGCATAAGCAAAAAAAAAAAAAGAGATGCAGTTGAATAAGTTTCAGCAAATTAAAAATAACGACAAGTGCTCCATTTCTATCGCTTACCTTGCACTTTTTTTTTTTACTGCAAGAGATGTGCCTACTTGGAAAGCAGCAATAAATATTCCACATATTCAAATGTTTAAAATATTATTCAAATAAATGTATGACAAAGTCTAAAAAGTAGAGTAGAAATATACTGTTTTTGCTTAAAACGGTTAGAGGCATTATAAGTTATTTGCTATTCAGGAACTCTGCATATTGTTCACATTGGAGGTTCAGCAAATGCATCTGACGGATGCTTTGCAATGCAAATCACATCATTATGACAAAATGTGAGATTATTCTTGGATGTTTGTTGGCACCAGGGAGCTGTGTTAAATGGCGTCTAATGTCATTTTATTCTGGCGGGACACACAAACTACACAAACACACAAAAAATCTAATGAAGGTAATCACCACTGTGCAGGTTTTAAAAAGCTGAAAACATGGTCCAAAATATAGAATTTACTCATGAACACATGGCCTTAGTGTACCTCTTTTCTGATAGTGGCTTCCAATAGTAATTAAAAAATGTTAATTGACATTTGGCTTTAAATTGTTTTTGACAGGCAACACAAAGAAAGCAGGTAGGGGGAAGAGAGAGAGGCTGTGCAGAGAAGCAAATTGTGAGTCTGCTCTTTACATTCATGTGTTTGATCGTGAAACGTGCATCGGAGGCAGGATGCACCACTTTTGCATCTGCCCTCGCTGCTTCCTTCAGCTTGAAAAGTATAGGATTTGCTCGTCTCTGACTGTCTGTGACAGCTGGGGTGAACGTATGGAGAACAGTCGCTGGGGGTACATTATAGATGCTCTCACGCTTCACTGTTTCTTCCATTAAATCTACTCATGAATCAAATTAGCTTTCTTTCCTCATCTGTCACGTTTTCTTTTTTTCTATTTTTTCAAAGCCCACCAAAGGCGCTTGCCCACCACTGTGGTCCTGATGCTATGACCGAATGAATAAACAGAGCTTTACACAAATGGAATAAATAATGATAATAGAAGTATTTGGGAAAAGGCATTGCCTAATCAGCATCTACTGTGGCTGCTGGAAAACTCATTAGCATAGAGAAATATGCTTTTCCACTTTATTGGGTCCTAATTGTCGATTTCTCCGACTGGATGACTGGCTTTCTCCGGGATAATGACGCCATACAGTCCTCCATATTTGAAGAGTCAATAAGAGATAGAGATATAGAGAGAAAAAGAAAGAAAGAGTGTGGGAGGGCATGGAGAGGAAATATATAGATTGATAGATAGAATTTAAGGAAAAGCATGCGTACAATAATGAAAAAGTAACAGAAATAAATAAAATAGATGCCAAAGATAGATCCACTTTGTCTTGAATGTACACTGAAGTGTGGTAATAATACACATTGGTGGATATACTGCTTATTGGGCCAAACCTTGAAGGATAAGAATAATCTGATAACAGACGAAGATATAATATATAATTGAACATGTCTCCTACACTTCAAACTCCAAGGTCTCGAGAGACGTCCCCAGCACTGAGCCTTCCTGAGCAGTTGTGGAAGTGGAAGTTTATACATGTTTCATGTCTGCATAGTGAATCTAGGGAGTACAGTAAGTTTTGTTGCCTCTGCTTGGCTCTGTTAGAGTGTCAGAAGAGCTACTTTTGAGTTTCTAATCCAGTGGTCACAGTCTAGCCAGTAGGGTGTAAATAGCAATGATGATGTCACTCATGAACTCCCTGGTAGAAAACATGGAAGCAGACTCACGCTTAATAGCTCAGTGTCCAGGCTTCAGTGTCCGTAAATGACATCATCTGTTGTTCACAGACGCTGCACTGCAAAGACACCGAGGAGATGAAAATGATAAGATGCTCCTTTACATCTCCTCCAAACCACCTTTCATTTGACAGTTGGAAAACAAAGTGTATCCTGCTCCACTGTGTGAGCAGGAGAGGGAGAGAAGAAATGGAATAAATATGATGTAATACCGAGAGGATCGGACATCACAGTTCTTTACTTTGAAGACAGCTACAGAGGGGACTCATCTAGAATTCCTCCAACTTCAAAAGAAATAGTAATAATAGGTGTCAGCTGAAGCAAAACAACACAGTATGCTCTTGGACTAGCTATATAAAAAAAGAAACGAAGGCTTTAATGTATCTTTCATACATTTCAATTCTTTTTTTTCCGGTCAACAATGCAGTTGTCTGCCGGTTTTCTTCCCCTCTCTCTGTTACGTTGCCTTGGCACTGCATGCACCCACCCATTAACATAATTTATCTGGCAATAAGCAACTCTGCATTAACAGGAAGTAGCCTAGTGTTCACACTGCAGTGAAAACAGAATGTTTGGGAAGTTGGTGGAGTTCGGCTTTTCTAGCATCTTTCCACTGATACATCTGTTATTTGAAGGTATGACCTATAGCTCTGAGTCTAGGCCTAATAGTTTAGTTAACTAAATAGGCCTTTGTAGTTCATTTTTCACTGACAGCCACAAACTCCTCAGAAATAAAGAGTTAGAAAAATCAGATTTAAGTCTTTATCTGAAAACAGTAACACATTTCTGTACTATAGCCTACAGAGCAGTTTGCAGCTCATTCCTCTCGCTCATTCAGCAGTCACTCAGGCTGTAAGAGCTGCCAAAACAATTGGCCTGAAGTGCCCACCCCCCTTAGCTTGCTCTCATTGGTCAGGGGGAAAGGTCTATACAAGTAAAAACCAAACCAACTAATCTCAGTCAAAAATGGCTAGAAATTTGGTCTCTCGTCAAATTTTTAAATATACAGACAAGGGTGCAGATCCGATGTCAGGACTGGGGGGGGACACAAAAGTGATTTTTTTTTATTTGCTCATACCATGCCACCATAAATTACAACTTCGTAGAGTCTTGCCATATCATTCAAAAAGTACTGAACAGGGAATCATTTATTGTGCTTACCTTTCTTATTTATTCGTCCTAAACAGCCAACAGCGCCTATCACTGCTCACCTAGTAGCCTAAATCATATTTTTAAGGGTCTCGGGCATGTAATGTCTTCTCGCGTTCTTGCCCCCCTAGCGTTCTTGCCCAGATCCCCCAATTCTTCGTTCTCACCATCTTCCTTTTCTCCCATTGGAGCTACATTATTCATGATTGGTTGGCTGAGTGTCAATTTTGAAGCCCTAACCAATTGTGTAAACTAATTGATCATGTTTTTACAATGCCAGTTATGCTGTCTGAAAATACTTTTGTTCAATTTTAAATAATTTAGGGTATTTTGATTGGGGGGGACAATTCCTGTTTTTCAGAAACATGAATAAACCCGGCCCCCCTGGGATCTGATCTGCATATGAAAATAGGTAGACTACATGACCTCTCTAGCCTATTTAAAAATGTAAACAAATAGGAGAAAAACTAGGCTACTTTTTACTTTAATACATGTATATTCATATTTAGGTCCTTTTGTTTAGCAGACCTTTAAATTGTTGTGCCTTGCCTTTTTATTGTTGTTGTTTATACTGTAATGTTCAACACTTTTTTTTGGTATTCTTTGTACAAGTTGGCTACTGAAAAAAAAACCCCAACAACCTTACGTTAGCCTACGTAATGACGCATTATCAGACCCCGCTGTAAACGCCGTTGCCAGTTGGTGGCGGTGCCGCACCGGAGAGGAAGCTAGCGAGGATAAACAATATTTAGTTACCGCGGATTTTATTCGTGTTGCCAACCGCCGTTAAACACAACAAAAGAAGAAGAAGATTTTTATTCGTGACTTGGAATACTTCTAGAAGAAACCTGTGATTGTTTTTTTGTCTCTAACGGACTGGAGGAGTGCAGATCATGGAGCAGTGACGAGAAAATCCGTCTTCTATAAGGTAAGGGGGACCCGGTGGTCCAAAACCGCCATGTTGGTTCTGCTGTTATTTCATGCTGCACATGTCAGTTAATCACACGTGTTTATAAGTAGTGCAAAATGAACGGGATATTTGAATTCTGCAGACTCTGACCCGGTCTATCGAGGTAGCCATTACCTTGTCTACAAAAGTTTTGAGCATTTGGCCTAGCTGTCAAAACACGTCAACAACCTAATGGTGGGCTTATGCACGGGGCCGCCGAGCGCAAACTGTAAAGATAGGGAAACTGTAATAGAAAAATAAAATAACTGATGAAAGGATAATGGAGCACTGAGCCTCTGCTTATACTCCCGTCACCTCTGCACTACTCCTCTGGTCACAGCCTACCTGTACCCTCCTGCCCGCCTGGCTGTAAAATCCTGGGGTGTTTGGCCTGGTTTATACACCTGTGTATCCACTGCATGGCAGGCTGCAGCTGGAGCCCTTTTGATGGATGCTGGTTTAAAGACCTCAAAATCTCTTGCTAAGTGCCAGGATAATGCTCAATGATCCAGTTTCTGGCCGGTGAAGAAGAAAAAATAAATAAAAATTGCATCATCATTTCGTGATGTTTGATGTACCTGAGGAGCTGAGCTTTATCAATCTGTCAAGACTCTTATGCTGCCTTACAAGTGGATATTTCAGTCATAAGTCAGGATCAAACACCGTTTCTCATTGGTTTTTGATGCTGGATTTATATGCTAAACATGTTCAAAGACTAATTCATCCACATCATCACAAATCACAAAGGTTCACATCTGTGTTTTCCCACCAGTTATGGCAACCTGCAGGGACAGCTCCACCACTCTTCAATTAATTTGTGATTTATTTACAATGGAGTCCAATTTAGCAAAAACCTTGGGTCACATTTTTAGATAATGATTAAGTTGACATTTTGCTGATGATTAAGTATTAATGGAAATAACAGACTTGAATACAGGCTTCTGCTAACTAGTAGAGATACTAAAGTCCTGCAAATTATGTTACTGAGCCTGACCTCTGGCTCTGACCACGACCAGGATCGGTTAAATGAAATGCTTCCACCAGCCGTAATAGATCACCACGCAACAAAACTAAAGTCATTTTATTCAAATGAAGTCACACACAGCTGAGCCGCCATTGCAGAGCGCTTCCTTTCTGAGTGAAATATCCCCGCTGCGAGCTGAGTCAAACAGTAGAGAATATATTGCACCTGTATGTCTGCTATTCTGTCAAACAGACATTAGCATTTAAATAAAGTTTTACAGCTCTGTTGAGAGAGATATTATAGTTGATAGATGTGGCTTATTTTATCAGACACGCAGCAGGAAGAGTAGGCCACTCCTCATGATGGCCTGTTATTAGTGACGGGAGTTAGTTTGTGTGAATATGTGTGTATGTGTGTGTGTCTGCAAGATTGTTATTTGTTATGTTGCATAGTAATTCTGACTAATGTTTTCAACCAAAACAAGCAAACAGTGCAAGTGGACAAAGGGGCTGTAGAGAGGATGCTAATTAGGAGTTTTTAAAAAGTGCTTTAAACACACTGTGCATTTGTAAATAGACAAGTAGGCATTTATATATTAATTAAATGTAAAATAAAGACATAAGAAATTATAATTCAGTAAATATTAATTAACAGCAGATACAGATATTTTCCAGGATGCAGTTACTGCTGTTGTTGACCTATTCATAAATAATTGAAGGCTTTAATATCTGGTAACATATTCCTTGTCCTAGAAACAACTTAAAATGCTTAAAGGTCCAGTATGCAAGTTATTTGGCTTTTTATTAGCAAAAATCAAATAGGCCAGCCTTTTGCTTTCACCATGACAACATACTGTCACGCCTGTATTGTTTTGCCTCGTGCTGGCGGACCTCTTGTTTACATAGAGGCTTGTTTACATGCAGCGTCTGTTGTCTGTCTGACTTCTGCCTGATTTCACGTGAACGCAACATCAAGAATACGTTCAGATATGCAACCGCACTGCTAGATGGGGGTAATTCCCACATATTATACCTTTTTAAAGTGAGGTCTTCTGGATGATGAAACTGTAGGCATTGTGTACGTGCGTCATATTGTTAAATGGCCGTGTGTGAAACTACATTTACAAGCTAACAGAACGCTGTGCGAGTGTTGCTTCAGCAATGAGACTGGATCAACTGATGTTGAAGTCCTGATCCCACCACAGGCTTTATATTTAATGTCTAAAAAAAAAATACAAAAGAACAAAAAGCAATGAAAATAAGGGAAGAGCTATAATATTGAGAGAGAAGCAGAGTATGGGTAAATCCACGGGGGAAAGAGAAAATGATAAGAAAGGAGAGTTGAAGAGGTTTGAGGCTTAGGCTGGTGGTTGAACTGCTCATGGAGGAGGCTGTAATGGCCTGCTAATAACTTGGACAAGTTGGCACTGCTGAAATATGGATAAGACAAGAACAGCCCCACTCTAAATCCCATTAGAGCGGCTCGGGAAGGAAGGAACAACAGGATAGGGATGGGATGAGGAATGGTGAAGGATAGAGGGAGGTGTAATTAGAGTGAATTGATGGTGCGAGGACGGAAAGAAGAAAGCAAAACAGATGCGTGGAGTGGAAATATTAGGAGTCGGGGAATGTGGGAGAAAAGATGGATTAAAGGAGCAGTAGATTAGGGTAAAACTATGGTTATGCAGCAGCTGCTGGTGTGAATAATGTAACAAGTGGAGAAAAGTCGGTATATAGTACATATATCCCTCAGAATTAAATTTATATACAGAATTAAATTTAGATAATTCTATCAATATAACCAATACAGAAAATTCAACTAGTTGTGCGAGTTTACTAATCATGAAGAGTACCACTCAGCCTGTGAAAACAATGGTTCAAATATCTAATGACTTCTATTACTCACCAAAGAAAGGCGCCACATTGTCGTCACTGAGGTTTTCCGGTGTCTGGTGCCAAGACAATACAGTTTGGATCCTGAAAAGCTTTTCCCTGGGGACATGGACCTTTACCACACAGGGATAAAGAGATGCTATCGAACTGCATTAGAGGAAGTGGAGGTTTCCATGTCTGGAGATTGACCCATAGTACAGAATAAAAGTCACTGCATCTTATCCTCTGCTTTGGAGAACTGTTTCTCTTGCTAGCTCCGACCTGAAGTCATGCACATGCTGGTAAAAGACTGGAAACATTAGAATATATTTTAATCTATTGATGGAATTATATTAATGAAGCATAGAGCATAAAATTTACTATTTAGACTAATTTATTTACCACATCATGACAACATGACATTATCCTCTATTTTCTAAAGCTGAAATTTTAAATTCAGAGGTCTCTTTTGAGAGAATATTTCATTATGGGCTCATAGTGAGCACAGGATAGAGGGAGAGGTTGTCAGAAGGCAGAAATATGGGGAAAGGAAAATTGTGTTTATGTTTGTGTCTGTGTTTGCGTCTGTTTGGAAAAAGAGGGAAGGAGAAACCAGTGCATGGAAGAGTAAATCATGCCAGTTATACAGGGACATCCCTGACTCTGGGTACCGGACTGCATGTTTGTACAAGGTGACTCATTTTCCACTTCAGTGGCAGGCCATGTTCAACACAGCATCCCTACAGGCATAGGATAACACACACACACACACACACACTACTGTCACACAAACAAGGTCCAAACACACACCGAACACACTACTAAAAGTCTCTGGCAGTTGAACAAGTTTCGCAGACAAATGGGGGAAAATGCTGAGTTACTGAGGAAGAGAAGAAAAATGTGTCGTTTTCAAGAAAGCTATTATTTCAGCGCTGAGTGTGACGTCGCCTCCGACTGTGATCTATGAGAAGAAATCCCGACTCTCTTACTTTTGAGATGTGATATCCCCCGGGACATTTATTACCAGCGTGCTGTCATTCGTATATTACAGCAGTTGTTGCCTTGTAATGGCTGTAGTTCAAACAGAAGCCTTCAGTGCTGTCATATTTTTATCTACATTTTTTTTATCCAGTGGCGAACACTTATGTCTTTCCCTCTCTGGCTCTTGTGTTAACATTTTGGCTAAAGACACAGCGCGTGATTATTTATTATGTTTGGATGATGGTGATGGCGATGGAGATAGGTCAGCCTGACACACGTCCAATCACACTGGCAAATGGAGGGACAGCTAGTAGGCCGACTTGGCAGGCAAAGACAAATCAATAACCTGCAACAATGCTGAGTGATAGACCATTAGAGGCCACAGTGGATGTATTTTAATGGTAATGTAGCTTTGCAAGTACATATAAATACTATTTGAGCAGTCCGTGTCTCTATGATTAGTCTATATAAAACATGCTAGAAACACAGAAATGTCCTCTGCTCAATTCTTCTTCAGTAACCTGGCTCACAGACAGAAATATAAATTCAGCTCCAGTTCCAGAAACTTGCTTTTCATGGCAACAGTGATATCAACAGACACATAGTGTCATAGAAAACCTGTCATGAAGCCACAGCCTGGTTAGGAATCGAGTTCCTCGGCCCGGCACTTGTGTCAGCAGCACTGGCTTTTCTGTGGGTGCTCAGGCTGTGCAAACAGTGGTGAGCTTAACTGTGAGATTCGAGGTGATGCAAGTGGCCACAGCAGACGAGGCGGAGCGCACACAGAATTACAGGAGCAGAAACTGAGCAAAACACAAATAAACCAAGAATATCTGAAAGACACTGTCATCTGAAGCAAAGAACAGAAGCGAGTGCAGGGGACATTTGTTAGGTTGTAAAATGTTGATGCTGGGTACTGTCGGTAAAATGCACACTGTTCCTGCATTATCTGCTCCTATAGCGACCAAGGCATTGTTATGTTTTTTTATAAGACACCAACAGCAGCTTGTAGTCATTGATAAATAGCAAAACATCATATTGACTCCAAGGATGTGTTAATATTTAATTGTCTTCTAAACTTTTGTTGCGTAAGCCATTCAAACACAACTAGACTGTTTGAAGACATTGTGGGATGTTTCTCTTCCAAACCAAACCACAGTCTGTCCTCAGCCTCATAGAAAATCATAGTTATGCAGTCATGAGGGAGCAGATGTGTTGTCTGCCTTTGAATATATTGACAGATTTAAAATTGACCAAAAATATAGTTAGATTTGTGTGCTTGGTGTTATGTCATCTTGTGTGAATTTTGTAATGCTGTTGTTCTGGTTAGGTTGAGGCTAAATTCAAGAAATAGGGAGAAGGGGCGTCGCGTGGTGTAGTGGTTAGAGCGGACATCCCATGTATAGAGGCACAGTCCTCGCTGCAGTCGGCCCTGGTTCGAGTCCCGCGTCGGGCGCCATTTACTGCATGTCATTCCCACTCTCTGCCTCCCCCTTTCCTGTCTGTCTCAACTGAACTATCTATTAAGGCATAAATGCCCAAAAAATATACAAAAAAAAAAAAAATAGGGAGAAAGAAACATAATCTGCTTACAACACTGTGACATTTGAAATATATCTTCTACCTCATATTGTGTAATTGATGAATGATGAATGATATTTCTAGGAGACACGGTTGCAGTAAGTTAAACCTGATTTCTTGTATTTATGTTGAGCACTACATCACCCCTCCACCCCTGGGTGGTGCCCTCTAGGTGCAAGAAAAGATAAATTACATTTCACAACAAAACATAAACAGGAAAACAGACCAGTGGGATGTATATAAATGTCATTTCTAGGTATGTTATGGATTTTTTTTTTCTCTTTTTGCTGACGTGTGTGCATTCCTGCAGCTGCTCTCTTCCATTTTCCATAGTGAGTGCTTCTGAATCTGCCTCCACCACATTTTATGCTGCCGTGTTGGGCCAGCATAATAGGCATCATCATCACTTTTCTACTGAGAAATTCCCACTCTGGTTTCTTCACACATCAGTCCAGTTGTGACACTGCAGGACAGTTGTCACGTTAGGGGTAAAAAAAAAAAAAAGGAGAAAATAACAAATACGCTGTGTGTGTGTGTTCATAACGCAATGAGGCCTGCACACACATGTAGAAACCAGCTGACTAGTTAACTGTGAATGCACTTATGCCCTCCCTCACTCCAAGTCAATTTAGATTGAGATTGATTGGTTCATTCTGCTTTATGTTGGGGGTGGGTGTTGGATGTCCAACTAAACATTTGTTATGGGTATGAGAGGGGGGTTGACAGTAATTTTACAACTTGGTGGTCACAAGGGAGGAGCAAGGTGACATTATTTGATAGGCTGACAGAGAGCTATGGGGACAGATGCTTTTGTTGTCAAATTAAAGACATGGCATAGGGCACATTTGCATTTGTTGGCGACACACTCCGACGACAGCAGACTCATAATTCAAAAACATATGCAAGTGCGTAAAAACATCTCTGAGCCAATTTGCTGTTCACTTTGTTCACTTCCTCCATTGTAATGCTTTCACCCTTCCCTCGCTATCTTATACCACAACAACAACAAAACAGAATGGGATGTGTATAAGTCTGTGTGGGTTTTGTCCAGCATTTAGCCAGTGTTACAAGCCACTCAGGCCTGTCTGACACCATTGTTATTAGCCCCCTCCTCTCAATTACCAGCCACTATACTGGGGTGTACACACTTACACACACATGCATTCACTCATGCATGCACAAATGCAAACAAGGCACATCGCACACACAAGAAGATGAGAATATTTCACACAGGGAAATTGGGATGGGAGAGTAATCGCTGTCCAACAAAGTCAAATGTGACAAGAAAAACTCAACCTCTTCTTTGGCCATTGAGTGTTATCCAGTGCTGCCTGGCAGGATATATGAGAAATTATGCAAATGAGCTTCAGACGGCATTTCCAGATGACTGACAGGCTCCCTAACCGGCAATTAGCGTGTGTTGGTTTCTCATTGGCCAGAACCGTGTGACTGTCTGGTGACAAGTGAAATGGATATACCCTCCTGGCTCTCAGGCACTTAATCACATCTCTCTATTTGTCTCCATCCCTTTCTCCCTGTGTGTGTGTGTGTGTGTGTGTGTGTGTGTGTGTGTGTGTGTGTGTGTGTGTCTCCTCCCTACTCTCCCTCTCTCAGTCTTTCTTCAGTCATCTGTTTCTGTCGTTCTCTCCCTCTCTATCTCTATCTCTGTGTACACCGACCTCCTCTTCTCACTGCTTCACAAAACAGCTAAAAGGGGTTCAAATTAAGTTTACCTTCAGGAAACAGGCAGTAACTGTGATGTAGTGGTAAATAAAAAGAGAGTGAGCAACAACTCAAAGTAGCACCACAGTGATTTAGTATTGCACTTTCATAAAGTTGGGACATTCACTTTTTGTCACTACTATTAAAGCCTTTGGAAACATGACTTTAAATAGTAAAAATGCTTATATTATATCAAAGTCAAGTGCCTCATTAAGCATCTACAAAAGTCTGAGTGACAATAACTTATTATAACTGTTAGAAAACCTGGTTTTAAAACAGCTCATTTTGCATTGAGGCATGTACTGAGGTCTCTGGTCAGGACAGTGTGGGCGTGGCAGATAATGCTTATGATTGACAGCTCCCTCGTTTTGATTGACAGCTGGCTCCGCTCACTTCAAACAGCAACACGGCAATGGCGACCGTTAAAAAAAAAAAAAAAAGTCCTCACCGGACTGTGCATCGATCGATGCTAGCTATCTAGCTAACTAGACTATGACCAGCTATCGTTTGGGAGCGATATAACCGTCTTTTGCTTCTAACCGTCACTCGCGCGCGTGTCTGTGTGAACAGACAGGTCGCGCTAGAATGCTAATTAATGCTAATCGCTAATGTACTGTACACCCCATGCTTGACACATGCACGCCACCACCCCCCCCCCCCCCCCCCCAAAAAAAAAAAACGGCTGGGTGTAGAGAGGAGTTGTGAAGAGTTGTGATGAGTTGTGGGCACACAACACAACACAACACAACAGGCAGACAGAGACAGACACGGCAGGTCGAGCTAGAACGCTAATAAATGCTAAAAGCTAATCGCCGATTTACCTCCCCCCCTCCTCTCAAAAAAAAAAAAAAAAAACGGCTGTAGAGAGGAGCAGTGAGGAGCTGGAAGGAGCAATGAGGAGCTGTCATAGAGTTGTGAGGTTGTGAGCAGAGTGACTGACAGGGCTCTGGTTGTGAGGACTTCAGAGGAGTGGAGGAGCAGCGACCGGGAGCAGAACGGTTTTGTTTGCCACCACTGGGGGGCTGGATCAGACGACTGACGTAGTGATTTATGAGTGGTTAGGATTTATCACGTCATAAATCAGAGAGATAACTCCGCCCAATTTAAACCCATTTTTCAACGGTTAAAAAGACAAATATTTCGAATTTGGATGATAACTGATTTCTCATATTTTTACATGTTAAATATTATCTACATAAGACCCAGAACTGCTTTAAGCTCTAAATGCTGCACTCTGCTGTCTGCAATGTGGGCCAGTGGAGCTGGAGACTGAATGTACGAAGCAAATGTCCCATTATAGCCTAGCGAGACAACAGCTGAACAGGGATTTCTGCATTTTACGTGACTCAGCCTTGACTGTACAATGGTGGGGGGTATTTGGGATGCAAAGTCGGCAGAACTCACAAACCTTTCTTTTATTCTTTCTTTTTTTATTCTATTCAGACTGCTTTTTTTAATTCATAGTTTAGTAAGTTTCCAGTAAAATATCCCTAATACGGCTGCAGCACCAACAATGATTTAAGAGATTATAGTTCAGTTGTTCCCAACCTTTTTTGGCTCATGACCCCATTTTGACATCACAAATTTCTGGCGACCCGCCGATCACGTGCAGTCACGTTATCGCAGCCGCCATTCAAGATGCGCCAGCTCAGGTATTTCTATATGCTGCATTTTATTAGAACTCAGTTTATTTGAAAAAGTGAAAGTATAGAAAACAGTTGTTTAAGATTGTGTGTGTGGCGTTTTTAATCATAATTTTAAAAATAATAGTATTCATTTAAATATATATAGAGCCTATCAGTCTTTTTTTTTTCTCAGACGACCCCATTTGAATTCCAGGCGACCTCTCGTGAGGTGCCGACCCCAAGGTTGAAAAACACTCTTATAGTTGAAGAAATAAACAATCTATTTCTCACTTTATTATCTTGCTTTATTCAGCATTATGTATACACATTGTCTGCAGAAAAATGTAGTTTTTTTGCCTTTTACTCTTATTCTGAAATCAGAGATTGACCTGCAGTCAAGGGTCACGGCCGCTGCTGTTAGGACTAAGCCTTTATACATGCTCTACCCAGTAATCCACCAGTGTGCCCCCAAAAAGGACAGAGCAATATTGACACAGTTTCTCCTGCAGTTAAAAGAATCCTTCTCACTCAGGACAGAGTAAGGTAGCATTTTGTGATACGAAAATATAAGGATACGTGTTCTCACTGTAACCATACGACTCATTTGGATCACAATGTGAACTGGAGTCTGGACACTGGTCACACTAACTGTGCACCCAGTCCATCACACCAGCACAGAAAGAGGCATCACCCTGTGGTGTAATTGCACAGCTTGAATACACATAAAGTTCTCCCAGCTGAATCATTACTACAACAGATTTACAATTGTGATCTGATTCTCCGATAAGAAGTCAAACAGCCAATTACGAATCCCAAGGTGCATTTCCATACCAAGTAACCAAATCCAATTACCAGGCTTAAAATTCTGGTGGGTGCGTCTGATACTGCAGAGAGCGCAGGTTTTAAAATCTACAGTGTCACAGTTGAGTGACAGTGGACAATGTTCACTCTCAAGTGCATACTGCAGTGGTTGCTCCTTTGAGGTCAGTGATAAGAAAGGAGGCACTTTTGGATGACACATATCCTTTACTGCATGTGACCACAAACTGAAATCAAAACTCTCTTCAAGACTATAGCCTGAATGACCAGTTTACATTGAAATACAGATAACACAAGAGCATCATGTAACAAAGGGGAAATTAATTTCTCATGCTCAGTTTTTATTTCGACTGTTTTATACCGTATTCATTTCAAAAGGAAGAAGAAGTTCATGACAAAAAAAAAGAAAAAGTGTGTGTGTGTGTGTGTGTGTGTGTGTGTGTGCATGTATTTATATAAAGGCTTAAACATATTCTCTGCACTAGAGTGTTAACCATCATGAATAAATCATCCCATGGTTTAATATCATACATGAATAAATAATTAATCACAACACGAGCAAGCACACAGCTGACTTATCTGCTCCTACAGATGGTCAAGGGAGGATGAGGCGAGAATAAGGGGGAAAGGACATAAGGGGAGAAAGAGGAAGTGAGTCCCCTCGATATGTTGTCTTCTCACCAATGAACACATCATGAAGGATTAAACTGCCTGTGGAACAGTGGATTTTATCAATGCAATCTAACAAGTCCAAATCCTGTTTTTAGCAAGAAAGCCTATTAGTTCACTTAGCATGAGTAATCATTGATTGTTATAGCTGTGCTTGCAGTAGTTTGTTGGGAGCACATCGCTGTGAGCAAACATCTTAATCAGAGGAATAACATGATGTGCACTGTGGCCACCGTAGTCCTCATCTGTCTTTATGACAGTGGAGCAGATTTCCAAGTAGCTATTGCCCCCTGGGGTGGGTGTGATGCAACACACTGAATCTGCACTGGTGACTGTTTTCAAATTGAAAAACAGGATTAGCATAATTGGTAATAATCTGGATGAAAGTCATGTGCAGTGAAAGTGAAGTGAAGCACCTCTTATATGTGAGTATAAGTAGCCACAGAGACGAGCCCGTGCATGGTCATTAGGACGCTAACTAGCGTATTTGACATGTAAATTGTCTCATAATCTCACCAAGAACACAGTTTATCTTCATGATGAAGCTTACTTAACACACCAGCATCATGACGAGTGGAATATTACCAAGCAAACATGTTTCACGGATAATTTGATATGCATCTTTATGAAAACTCTCACAGTGCAAGAAGATGAAAATAAGATGTTGCAAAGCCCATCTCTCTTTGATCCTCTTTCATTCTTCAAATCATCTCCATCTCAGCCTCCCTCTCTCCTTCTTAACCCCCTGTTTCTCTCTGTTGCACAACCACACTGCATATCACGTCTGCGGTGGAAACTGTTTTAATTTTTGGTTTTCCATCTGCCTTCTGGGGGGTAAGCAGCATGAATTTCACACCAAAGTCTGTGTGCTTAAACTCCCTCTTTTATCAAATCTGTTGAATCTCCTCAGGCGTTTCAGTCAAATCCCCCCACAGCAAGAGCAAACATTTGGGTTGATATGTGGTTCCAGGCTCACTACCCTATGTCTAAGCTTGCAGCCTGCCGTATCATTTCAGTGTCACACTCACTTGGAGGAAAAGCCTGACACTATCTCGCCCTGGAAATGAACGTGTCATGACTCATGGCGGTAAGTTGTCGGTTTAGTTTTATTATGGAGTGATCAATCTAAAATCAAAGGAGGTTAGAAAGTTAAACACAACCAAACAAAGGATATCTGTTTGCAGAAGTTTCTACAGAAGTCCTCCTCTCAGAAATATGACCATTGACAAAACTGACAAAACTGACCAGCTGATCATTAGCTATACATACACTTGTGGGTGCAGACAATTCATTTCAAACTATGCCATTCTTGAGGCTCCACTCGCCTCCCTCATCCATGGAAAAAGTCTGCAACCCCAAAATAAGATCACATGGACCCCTGAAGCTGAGCAATCTTTCATTGAACTAAAACTTGCCTTACAGACGACTCTATCAGCCCTTTCATTCCACGCCACATTTACATACACCTTTGGGTTACTGATGATAGAAAATAACAGAAACTGCATGTGGGTGCCTTCTTCAGCTACCTTAGTAGCTTAGTAGTAGTAGCTGTAGCCTTTGGCCAGGAGCAGATGTCATCAGGTGGTGCACAACCTTCACTGAGTGTTTCGGCCCTCAACCACAACACTCTCCAGTTGGTGGCAGTGAGTGGCCAGTGCACTGCCCACCTGCCCCTGGCCTCCAGCCTTCCTCCTCACGCTTACTCCAGATCCAATACGAGGCGCGTTCCGCCTCCTCCCCCATCTTTTGGGCCGCTTGCTTTTTGCTCTGCTCCTCCACACCCAAGGCTGACATCAAGCGCCAGGCTGACTTAGCTGGGAAGCCCCTGCACCCAACCTCCACAGAGGTCTAAGCTCCCTGGGAACCTTGTTCCACTGCCCTAGCTGTCCGCTTCTCCTCTTCTCTGCTCCGGACCTCCGCCTGCACCATGTCTCGTCTGGTCTTTGCACTTGTGCCTCCCCATGATTGAAAGTGAACTGAGCCAAGACCTTGGACGCATTGGTTGCCGATGATGTCTTGCAGCTTTAGTGAGCTCACTGCCTGCTCCACAGCTTTGTCAGCCACCCATTTGTGCCCGGACCTGGTTGAAACTCCTGCATGTTTTACCAGGGCATCGTTGGAATCTCTCAGCCTAAGTACGACCCTGCACTTCGCAACCTTATACTCTTCCACAACTGATGACAGGGGGAGTTGCAGCTGCCCAGACCGGATGTAGAGGCCCACTGAAGAGAAACTTGGAGGAACACCCAGCCATCTTCTTACAGTCATAGGGAACTCATAGACGATGAAGAGCCAAAGGAGCCTGGGCAAGAGCCCATGTTGGTACAGCCAGGTCTTGAACTTGCCCGGAAGTAAAGATTTTTCAATCTTTTTCAGGCACTCCTCAGTCTGCTTCACAGCCTCAGCAACGTTGGTGCCATCTGTCAGACCTTCCACCTCAATATCCATCTTTTGGGCGCTTGATTGCTCAGTCTGTCACGTTGGTGCCATCTGTCAGCGATGCACTGAACCACTTCCGCAGGTACTTTATTGGCCTTTCCTCAATGGATGGAATGACCTCACCCTGGACTTGGAGACAGAACTTGCTGGTAACTTTGCCTTTCTTTATAATCAAGCGTCTGGACTTCCTGGCCTTGAACTGCATCCCTGCCCATGAGGCAACACTGCCCAAAGTTTCCAGTACCCATCTTGCGTGGATGTGGGTAACGGTTGTTATTGTGATGTCATCCATGAACGCTCGCAATACTGGCTGGACAATGCCTGACTCCAATTTAGGGCCCTGGGTTATGTCCTCTGCTGCTGATATCAAAAGGTTCATCCCCATGCTGAATAAAATGGGGGAGATGGTACACCCTGTGGGGATCCCTTTTTGGAGGTCCAGCCAGTTGGTGGTAAAAAGGGCTGATGTAAACCTGAATTTGAACCCAGCGAGATAGCTGATGATCATGTCTTGGATTGCCACTGGGATGCAATAGTGGTCGAGTCCTTCTTGGATGAGGTCATGTGGGATTGACCTGTAAGCATTAGCAAGATCTAACCAGACACCTGTTAGGTCACCTCTCTTTTGCTTTGCTTCTCAAATCAATTGGCTGATCATTGCAGTGTGTTCCAGACAGCCAGAAAAGCCTTGTATGCCGCCTTTTTGGATGGATGTATTGATGTAGTGGTTTTGCATCATGTACGAGGTGATCCTTCTTGCCAACACTGAGAAGAAGATTTTGCACTCTACATTCAGGAGGGAGATTGTCCTGAACTGGGAAATTGTGGAGGACCCCTCCTCTTTTGGGACAAAACATCCCTTTGCCAATTTCCAGCTTGGTGGGATTGTACCCTTGGCCCAGGTCTTCCTCATGACCTTCCACATCCTCTGAAGAAGTTTTGGACATTTATACCTTATAAGGCATACCGCAAGGGCCAGGGGCAGTTGATGATTTGGCTTTGTGGACGATGTCCTGGATTTCTTGTCATGTGGGTTCCTTTGCATTCAACTCCACTGTTGGTTTCCCAGGCCTTGAGATGTTACGACTGGCTCCCAGACCCTGACTCTTGTTGACGTCGCTGTGGGCTTCTGAAAGAAACTCTTCTACCTCCACCCTTGAGCTGGAGAGTGTGCCGGATTTTTGTTGGCCAAGAAGAGTCTTTGTGAATCTTTATGGGTCTTTAACAAACTGTGCTCGCTCTAGTGATACTAATGATCTAAACATGGCGATAATCCAAACTAATGTTCAACTGATATTATCAAGAAACAATATATCAGATACAGTAATGGCCGTAACCTCTAGATGGAAAGAGATTTTAAAGTGGCTATATTTCTTGCTTTCTTTCCTTCCTCCTCCCTTGTACAAGCCGATTAACTCTGGTTTAGGGCCTGGCATCTTCTATACTCAACAGTTTTCCCATGTTGTAGTAATGTCAGCCATGAGGGGATAAAACCTTGTAAAATAGTTTTATATTTTTTAAATATAGTTTGATTTCTGGCAATGTTAGTGGACATTTTGTGATATACTGCTCAGAGGTTACAGTTGACCACAATGGGTTACAGGCTTACCCCTCGGTTGCACTGCACACGGAAGTTCAGCGCGCACACTGCGCGCACCTTCTGGGGCGCTTGGGTGGTCGCACTGGGAGCGTACTTCTCCTCCTCTCTCCTCGCCCGTCAGACATCGACTGCAGTCGCCCATACTCGTATTCACTCGGTTTTCCACACACGTGTCATTTTAAACGTACGTGTGTGTGTGTCTCGTGTGCAGATGCAACTGACAAATATTTAGGCTATAGACGGACAAGCAACAACTTAATTTATTATCATTTCATTTATTTTAGTTTGAAAATCGTCCGGATTCTCTCGCCTTTTCTGTGCCCGACTTCCTGTCTGGTACAATCTGGTCTATCCAGCTTGACAAACAGCGCTCTCAGCGCGCGTGAAAAATAGAAATGAACCAATCTGAAGCGCTCCAGGCGCGCGCACTGCGCTCCACAGCGCTCCACAGCGCTCCAAAACGCGAGATGTGTGACCAGGCAGACCGGTTAACATGTGCGCCCATCTGTTCGATTCAAACAACAATGGCGGCTCGCAGCGGGGAGTCATGCGTTGGCATTGATTCTGCTATTTCAACTGTTTTGTCGAATCTATCGAATATTAATTCTTTGAAAAATGAACAGAGAAGGGTTTTGAAGGCATTTATTGGTGGCAAGTAGTGCTGCACGATTTGATGAAAATATGCGATTGCGATTAGTGTGGACTATATTGCGATTTGCGATTGCGATTGCGATATTATAAATGAACGGTGTCATGAGTCTATACTTGCTTGAATATCAAAGACAACACAGAGAATTACAATAGTTTGTATATTTTTTTTACTCAAAACATACAAATGACACAAACTGACACTGTTTTTCCCAAAATAACTTAATATCAAAAAATAAATAAAAGTTTGAAAATAAAAGATATTTCTGCATATTGCACAATGTCATTATTGTAAACCTGTTCAGTACAACTTGAAAAAAGTTCTTACAGTACTCAGCACACTTAACATAACAAGGGCATTCCTTCAAAGTGCAAAGGCTGTGTTACTTTATATTATAACTTGAGGCCTTTCTGTGGAGGCCTTTCTCTAAATACGAAATACAACTACAATAAAAGAATACAAAATACATTTTGAATCCTCAAAAAAAGGACATTAAAGAGTGTAACAAAAATCAGTGGTTAAATTTCAGACTATAGCCTAATTTGCGTCCCACTACAACTTTCTCTAAAAGTAAATCAGTCAATCAAACCAAAAGCAATAGAAATGTTACCACTGCACATTCTTTCTAAAATAATCAAGTTGTTCTTCCACTTTCTAAAAGGGTACAACTACCACCATTTCAGAGGTTCTTCGATAAAAAAAACCAACATATCCACCATTTCTGGTTTCAGACAGGAGCGATGGGCTGTTACAACATTACCGCTCGCACTGAAAGCTCTTTCTGACTGTATGCAGAGATATTTCTGAGCTAGTTTGGACAGTAAAGGAAAATTTATTTTGTGGTCCTTCCACCATTTCAGTGGATCTTCTTCATGATCTACAGCAGGCATGTAACTGTATGTGTTGAGTTCAGTAGTCACTGCATCCCTACACTGTGCCAAAAGGGTAGTTGGTGTTGATGTTGTTAATGGCATGCATGTGCTGTTCTGGAAGAAACTGGCTAAAGTTCTCTTCTTAGCTTTAGCTGCAGGTGGTGAATCCGAACTCTCCGGATGATCCTCCATCACCATGGTGCGCTGGGGTTCAGGCTGCTGCTGATGAATTTCCACCACCTAGAAGAGGAAGATATTTTAAATTTATATAGCACACTTTCGAATACATAAGAATCATATCATGGCGGCAAAAGAGAAAATTATTATTTATCACCTCAGAGATCACTTGTTCCTTTATGGTCCTCGTCTCCTCTGTGCTCATGTATTTTGCTTTGAACCTTGGATCAAGGAACATGGTGATGTTCAGCAGGTCCTGTGTAACTTCATATTTTTCATTGAGGTATCTTAGGATTTTAGCTTTCAGTGACTTGGTGAGGTCGGTGTCCTGTGGGTCTTCGGCCAGTACTGAGGTGTTCAGAATATGGAGAATGGGTTTCAGGTATGATATGCTTACATATTGCTCGGCTGACAACGCATCCGTGAAGTCCTGGAGTGGGCTGAGAGCCCTGTTGATGGATTCCAGGACATCCAGGTCTTGCCATGAAGGCAGCAGGTGTCGTGCTTTGCGGTCAGTAGAGAGAACCTTGGTCAAGGCATGTTGTTGTTCCAGGATTCTTGATATCATTTTCTGTGTGGACCCCCATCGTGTTTGGCAGTCTGTCACCATGGCATGTTCTGGAAGGTTGAGTTCCCTCTGTGCCTCCCTTAAAGCTTCTCTTTTCTTCCAGCTATGGGAAAAGTGGCCCACAAGCTTCCTGCATGTTCCAATAGCCTTGTTGGTGCGGTGAGCTTCACTTTTTACAGCATTTTCTGTGAAAGAGAAGAGTGAAAGACACAAAGTCACATGCATCTGAAACAACTGGGTCTTATAAAGTGTGTGTGTGTGTGTGTGTGTGTGTGTGTGTGTGTGTGTGTGTGTGTGTGTGTGTGTGTGTGTGTGTGTGTGTGTGTGTGTGTGTGTGTGTTTCTTTTTCCTTGTAGCATATTTGTAGCATGATTTTTGTCAAAATTGAAATTTAAATAATTTGGTTTTCAGTCAGTGCATGGATCATTTTTACATGTACACTACAGAAGGACACAAAGAGCAACAAGGAGTGTAGAAAATATTAACTTACCAATGGCAAGATGGAGTCTATGGCCAAAACAGTGGAATCGTTGCCAGTCATTAAGCTCCACAGCCTTCACGACGTTACTAGCGTTATCTGTAGTTATGGTAACCTGGCGTTCCTCACACAGCTCCCACGCTGCCAAAGCCTCCCTTAAACCCAAGGCGATGTTCTCTCCCGTGTGGTCCTGGGGAAAATATGATGTTTGCAGGCACCGGCTTTTTAGCGCAAAGTCATCGTCAATAAAGTGGACGGTCAAGCTTAGATAGGGTTCCATGGTCCTGCTTGACCACAAGTCTGTTGTTGTTGAAAAAAACTTGACTGTAGCCATTTCCATTTCAACCTCACTTCGGCGTTTGTTGTACAGCTCGGGGATGGCGGTGTGGGAAAAAAAGTTCCGCGAGGGTAGTTGATATCTCCTGTCCAGCGTGCGGATCATTTTTTGAAATCCCTCCTTACCAACTGTGTAAATCGGCACCATCTCCCGTGCCAAATAGTGTGTGTGGAGTCAGTGATTTCCTTGTGTCTTTTCGAGGTTTTTTCGTAAGATGTGGTACATGCAAATGTATCCGTAATTGTGCATTGTTGTGGTCGTTTCAGGCGTTTTTCAGTATTTCTCACGTTACTTTGTTGTGCTTTCATTTGAATGCATTCTTCGTATTTTTCTTTGTGGTGTTTCAAATGTTGATATAGATTGGTCGCATTGCCGCGGGACGTAGCGACTTTAGCTTTGCACGTTTTACACAACACATCTTGTTGTTCAATGTCGTCGTACCTGAATCCAAAAAAATCCCATATAATAGAAGTTGCTTTTTTTTTCGCCACCAACTGAGCTTCTCCCTCCTCGAGTTCCTCCTCGACGTCCATGGCGGCTGCGGTGCTCTGCTCTGCTGAAGGCAGGGAGTCACGTGACTATACCTGCAGCTGCAGCTTCACACAGTGTGGATGGAGCGTCAACGTGCTCCACCGCACAGGAGATAGTCCCGTTCATTGTAATAGTTCTGATATCACTCGATTTTCATGTAGGCTACATGTCGACATGAGAGAGAGAGTTCTGTTCACAGACAAGCACATTTGTTTACATTAAATCGCAAATCGCAGTCTTTTATGCAATTACATAATTGCACAGCATGAAATCGCGATTGCGATTAGATTAATCGTGCAGCACTAGTGGCAAGGATGTTTTCGCTCTTCTTCCAACCGGGTTTGGCAAGTGGTTTATCCAATCACATACAAGGATTTTTTTTACAAGGCCCCGCCTTCTGAAATACATTGCCTATGGAGCAATCCCAGACCCTTGTGTGGAGCTCAGCGTAGCTTTGCGAAACTACAAGGATCTGGTGAGAGTCAGGCTAGGGTTAGGGTGTACTCGAACCAAAAACAATTGTTGCATTTTTCTTTTGGGTTGTTTGTTTTTACGAATGTGGCAAGGTGAAGAGAGACCCGGGCGGGCTTCGAACCCCAGACTCCCGGGTCGGAGTCATGCGCGCTAACCAGTCGGCCAAAGGGACATCCCCTTGGCCAAGTAGCCAGGGCCCATGATCAACTGGAGGCATAGTGACAGGAACCTCAACTGTCACACAAGGAATGTTGCTTTGCATTAACCAGCTCTCAGAAAGAATTTACTTGGGTAAAAACTAAATTAGCAGTGTGGTTGGCTGGCTATATGTTTTTTTGAGTCCGTTGTCTCGGCTGCGGAGTCGTTCTCACTGCAAACGAACCACTCCGGGGCTCGAATGGAAGCAAGCTGAGATGACATGAAACGCTCCTTGTTTCAGAACAACTGCTCCAATTGAGCCAGGTCTCAGTACACCCAAAATCCACCTGGGTACTGCGGTGGCGGTCGTTAATTAATGGTAAATGCTGCATGCGCTGGCTGATAAGTTTTGTTTTTACTGTAATGAGGAGAAAATATGAAGAACTCAGCTGTGATTGAAAAGCACCTAAACTGAGTCGAAAGTTGTAACTGTGTAGTGAGGGGTGCAAAGTACCTAATGGTAACTGGTTGTCGAAACCCTGCTTTATATTGTTTTAACATTAAAAAAAAAAACAATTCTGAAGGTGTGGCGGCTTTTATTTTGCCGTGGCAGGGCGCCACGATCAATTACATGTAGAGGAAACCCTGCAAGAACACACGTCAACATCATCACTCATTACTCTACACCCTCAAAAAGTAGATTAGAAAGTTAAGATATGTTGGTTTCTGCCACAATCTCTAAAGTATTTTGGCAAGAAAAGGTCATTTTGAAATTGGTCACTAAATTTTAATATCCATATATGATCTAATAGACTTGTATAGAAGTGGAGCTGGTGAAGAGTATCTTGGGCTTTGTTCCACATTTTAGCCATTTACAATTCGCAGTCGGCTGTGCTTCAGGTGGGACTGACGTGTTTTCAGTTAGAGGCAGGACTGGCAGGTCGAGGTTTGAAGCACACCTGGAACTGGGTCACTCTGACTCACCTCCTGTTATTTAGTTCCCTCGACGAGCTGAGACAGGTGTTGTAAACATCCGAGGGCAAGGCTGATGACACTGAGCCCTACAGACTTACTGCAGCAGCAGGATGGTGGTGGTTTACAGAAAAGTTTGCATCTGATCATGTTGTTCGTTACTGTTCTGTTGCTGCTGATATTAAAGGGATAGTTCAACATTTTGTCAAATTGGCCCATTGCCATAATCCCAATAGTTTTAGGAGTAGGTTTGTTACCTTTAATTGTTGGTTCAAGCTATTTTTAGAATGGCGGAGCAGAGCTGTGAGCTGCTCAGAGCTACGGAGGCTAATGGGATTTCTTGGTTTCCCTCATCAACTCATAAATTACACAATCCAACAACTCCAAAACACTCTCGTGGACAAGTTGTGACCTGCACATTCACCACACTACGGAACATTACGAGACAGAGTTGTTTTCGAGGCAAATGCAGAGACTGTTTGCTGAAAAACTGCTCCAGACGGGAACATGCATCAGCGTTTTTGCATGAATTTACCTAGAAAACAATCATCATAATTTACCAACTAAAGGAAAATGATTTTCAGTTAGGCTTTATTTTTGCATTAAGTGTGACTTGATAATATTACAGCTATCATTACAGTTCAAATAATTTGAACCATTTGTCAGCACATACAGTAGCCTATGGTATATTCTTTTGGCAACATATATTGTTTTTAAGACTGCCAGTAAACAGTGTTCAAATTTTAATATGCAATACCAAGAATGGAAATGAGTGCAAATACAACCGAGTGCCTGACACGGACAGTGAAATGCAGGATTGTGTGTGAGCCACGGTGCAGAGTGATCGGCCGGCACGTAAGCCGATTTAGGACTTGTTGAGGTCGGGGATGGACCCGTAGTACTGGCACCCACATATCTGAGAGAGCGCTGCCAGAGCAGATGGAGAAATAAAATGAGATAGAGAAAATCAATCCCATCAGACAGTGGTGGTGGTCATGTCATTTCAAATGATGATCATACAGTGTGCTCTGCAGCTCTGCCCTCAGCCTCCTCCTTCCTGTTAGTTGTGGGTCTCCCTGTCTCTTTTGAATTCATATGTGGAAAAAACACTTGTTCAAAGAGAGTTGATGAAGAATGATTTCTTGGCGTTTTTGTTGCTTAAAGGTTGTAGATAAACTAATCCTTTATTACTTTTCATAAAGCTTGCATCATCATCACTTTATTTTATTTCATTATTTTATTTTATTTTTGCTGTTTTTGTCCCTCCATTTTATTTTAGTATGTTCAAAAGGATCTACACTTAAGCTCCTCAGGAGAAACTCGTTTTATTCATCTTAAAAGTTTGGCAATAGGTATTTTTGTGGCTCCACAGGATAAACTAAATCCTGCATCTCTGAAATATTTTGTGTCTGACTACATGTTTTGTGACTATCGCTGCCAGGTCTTCCTCAAAAAACTGAGCTTTGATGTCAGTAGAGCTACCAAAAACGAAGATCAGCTACAAAAGGAAACCTCATACATATGTGAGACTTTTAACACAGCTGGGTGTGTCTCCCTTGATGAGCCCACCTTCCCTGCTGTGTACAGATTTAAATAAAGCAACAGCTATTACCCACAACATCTTCTATAGCTGAATGCTCTAAGTTTACTCACAAATTTTAAGTTTGTTGCATCTTTCTTGATGCTTAAAAAATAAACGGTCCTAACACTGGATTTATCATGAGGATTACAAGGTTCTTCTCTATCCATTATTTACGTATCTTGAATCTCTCCATCGCAGCATAGCACATGACACAAATTGAGTTATTTTCCTAGGAAAGCAGCAACAGAAAAGGGGAAACAAAAATCTCTGATACCACAGTGCTCATCACAAATTGATTATAAATGTCTGCTTTGAGCCATATCCCATTGTGGTATAAAGCTTTTTTTGCTGTGCTCAGCAACAGTCAAAAACAAAATAACACTCAGAGTAAGTCATCTGACCCAAGATTTTTGACATGAGTGATGAATCGCTGTCAGTTTTCATAAAATCTGTCAGTAGAGCCGTTCAAAGCAAATCAGATCTTCTAGCAGCACAAATGGCACGAGATCTCTTATCCACTGAGTGTAGGAGGGTGGTGTTTCATCTCTCCGCTTTAGTGCAGTCAGCCTTTTGGCAATCAGGGGAGCAATAGAAATAGTGTATCATTTCTAATGTGGAAGATTATCTGCTTCAAATATTGCTGGATTCAGTGGAGTCCTCCCAAAATATTTTTGATAACTTAATTCAGAGAAGGCCCAACGAATGGGAATGAAGGTCCCTTTTTGGTTTATCGGGCTTAGGTCTATAGCAGCATGATCTTCACTGAAGGAGTGAAGGCAATGATAAGTGAGCATTTACTATGAATTCCATGTTTCATAAGAAAACGTGACAGTCACTCTAACCAGCCATAGATGCAAAGAGGGACAACAAAGACATCTAGTTTTTCTGAGTCACTGCACCCTTTTCGTTTGGGTCTGGGGTAATAACATCTGTGAGGAGTGAGGGATCTGGTTAGGTTCATTTGAGCTGAGGAGGCCAGAATTACAGAAAAATAAGTATTTGATCCCCTGTTGATTTTGTAAGTTTACTCTCCCACAAAGAAATGGTACTCTAGGTCTATTGTTGTTATGGTAAGTTTATTTGAACAGAATATAACAAAACATCCTGAAGTAATATCATCATAAAAGTTATAGATTAATTTACTTTTGATAATGGCAAAAACCAGCAGGAGATCAAATACTTATTTCCCCCTGCTGTAGCCTATATTACTGTGGTGAAAAGTGCAACATCTGTAAAATGAATGCTACAAGTTTTCAGTTCTTTATAAATCTCTATGAGCAGGAAGTGCAAAACTTTTAAAGACAAGTCTGTCTGTGGTTCTCAGCCATCCATGTCGTGGTAATCAACATGGATGTTTAACCCATTGAATTCAAAAGGCTTCTTCTGTTCTAGAAACTTGTCCTGAGGGTAATTAACACAGCCATCATGTGAGTCGTTTAGGTCACATCGGCCAAGGTGTGACCCATCAGAGAGTCATTGTACTCAAAAGACATTAACGCATTAACACAGGTCTTAAAAAACATTTGCATTAACCTTGACATTTCTATAGTTTCATGGCAACACAGAGCAAAATGAGGAAGATGCAGCTACACTTGATTTGTTCCACTGTGGAGACGGAAAAAAGATATAAAGGCTGATCATTAGTGTAAGTTATAGTACCAATACTTCAATAATTGATATAAAAAGACAGGGTTATAATGATTGCAAGATAATGTGAGGCAAAAACATTCCTGCAAATGAAAGAGTATAATTACTCTTTCATGGATACAAAGATGTTTTGTGCATATTCAGAGTTGAAGATAAGAGGCAGCCCTGCTGTTTCTCCACCTTACATTAACAGATTGAGACTGCGAATGGAGGTGAATCTATCTGCTTCTGTTTCAGTGTTCTGAGTATTTTTAGATGAAAAATGTTTTTCATCCTGCTCTACAGTGGAGTACAAATGAGTTAACAATGGAAGAGGTCTCTCTGAGAGAGCATGGAAGTTGGCCCAGCTACTTCTGGCATACAGTAAATCAGTTCCACTAAGGATGATATGATATGATATGATATGATATGATATGATATGATATGATATGATATGATAGACAAAAAGCAAGAAAAAGGAAAGAAAGGGACAAGGGTGGAAGAGAGATGAGATGAGAATGAGGAAGTGTATGGAGAGAGTAGAGGTTGCATTAGCATAGTGAATGTCTTTGTATGTGTATGTCGATGGTGTGGCATACATGCATGTGAAGTAAGGGGTCACCCCTTTCTGTCTGCAATTGTTAAACAGTGACATTTAACTGAGCTGCAGACACAGGAGAAGTGTCCTTTGTGGCTGTCACTCCGATGTGACACAGAACGATCGCAATCTTGTTTACTCACCGACCTATACTTTCCCACCAGTGTGTGTACGTGTGAGCTCAAGTTTAAATGTTGACGTGGTTAGAGCAGAGTCATTTCGCAACTGTCCTTCCATTGTTGTGAAATCAAGAGAAAAAAAATGAATGGAAAAAGCCAAATTATATATTTATCCTGTGTTCAATATGCTACCTGCTGTCACAGAATGCCGGCAAAGTCCAAACACATTGCACAGCTTCTCCGAGGCGAACCGAGGCACAGTCATATCCCCAGCTGCACACAGAGCGACACTGAGGCGTTTTTCACATTTGCAAACACACACAGAAAGCAAAGCTGCAGGAGACAACAAAGATGTGATGATGGACAAGGTCATCATGCCAACCTCAGGGCC
Organism: Decapterus maruadsi; assembly: GCA_030347415.2. Classification (NCBI taxonomy): domain Eukaryota; kingdom Metazoa; phylum Chordata; class Actinopteri; order Carangiformes; family Carangidae; genus Decapterus; species Decapterus maruadsi. The sequence continues at coordinate 28,684,621 of CM064886.1, forward strand.
TAACCACATATGTCAGTCACATCCCTTAGCTGTCAACATCAACCCCATCATTTATGACGGAAAAGGGGGTCACACAGCCAAAAGATGCAAGTGGTGATGAATGCTTGTCAGGCCGTTCACCAGTGTGACTTTCACTGCGTTTCCTTTCCCCTCCTGAATGGACCGTTGAATTGCAGCCACTATAAAGAGTGGTTGTTGCATATAAATGTAAATCTGAGTGGATTCAGTTGCATGCATATATGTCTAACATCTGTGTCCATGTTAATGCATTTCTTTGTGTGGGGAGAACACTGCCATGCTTTTAGTGGTCTTCCCACTCAGCACTGTCAGGCGAAATAGACACAGCCGCAGAGGTTGTCATCGTCTTCCCTATGGGTCATCAGTATATATTTATGTTTGGGAGTGTATAAACAGCCTGCAGTGTTCTTGTGTGCACGCATGTGTGTGGAGGATTTGTGCGCCGGGTCCCCATGTCTTTGTGTGTTTGTGTGCTGTCTGTTCTGCCAGCAAATACTGCACCCAACAGACATCCCTCTGTAAGACAAGAGCCCAGTTACAAAGGCTTTATTGCAGCCAGGATGATACTGATGTCAGAGCTTAAACACTGGTTCCAAAACATTTACGTGCCAAGACACACTCTGGCAGAACAGCAGCATGCCAAACATTAGCTTGTTAGATCTTAAATGAAGGCCAGAAACTATAAAGTACACCAAGCGTTAGCTTAAGGGAGATCTCTTTTACTCTACTAAATCAATGTATTCTGTTTAAATCTATTCAGACAGAGTGGGTTTTTCTTACTGATTAATGACTGTTTGTCCTTATGGCATTTTTTTAATGCTTCTTTCATTTCCCTTTTTGACACATTCAGTGACCTCAGTGTATAATCATGTGCTTTATAAATAGATGTGCTTTGTCTTGCCTCGTAATACATCTGCGACCAAACCTTAACAACAGAGAAAACTTCTCTCTATGTCTAAGGTACAATCATTGATCAAATACAGTCATAGGTAGCATTCAGACTTTCATTGTTTATTGGCAGCTGCCTTATAGGATAAAAATTGTATATTTCATCGCCATCGATGCCTATGAGTAGTTGTTGTTTTTTGCATTGACTCAGCTTGCAGCAATGCAACTTTTCATAATATTGTTGTTATTCAGTATAAAAACCCATCCAGGGTTTTCACTAAAGGCGACTCAGCAAATCTCCACAAGTGAATTTAGTATTCAATCTCTCAGGTTAAAGATGTACAGCAGAAGTTGTAACGAGGCTAGCTGGGCATTTTATCTGCTGCTGAGCATGATTTCTATCTTAGGGCGGGCGGTGGTGACAACAGGCTCCAGCCATCGTTGCATTCAGTCATTATAATACAAGAGGTCATAATATGTCATCTGAGCAGCAGTACGTCTTCAGGGCAAACTGGAGGCTGCAGTAAGTTGGTGTCAGAAAGTGATGAGGCTGGCTGGAACTGGCTGAGGGTAGCTAGTTAGCGTGCTTACTCCAGGAGGGGAAAATAAGTGACAGAAACAAGAGCTGGCATTGGCGAGTTGGTGAGTCAAGGGATGGGGGGGACTACCAATGGAAATTAGCTTGGTAGCTAGATTTGGGTACAATTACATGTTACTTTTGTTTGATGCTGAATTTGCAGTTATGCATTTGCCTCAAAAACAACTCCATGAACGTGAATGTGCAGGTCACAACTTCAGCAGGTCCACAAGAGTGTTTTGGAGTTGTTGGACTGTATATTTGATGTTTTTGATGAGGAACAGGGCACCTGTACCGTTCACCTCCATTGTGTTCACTAAACAGCTTGCGTCTCTGCCCCGTGGATCTCAAAACAACATACACTGATGATTAAAGGTAATGAACCTACCGCTGTGACTATAGGGATTATGGTAATAGGCGAACAATGGCCACAATGTTGAACTGTCCCTTTACATTTTGTGATGCTGAGACTAGCTAATATTCAGGGCTCCAGCGTGCGACCTAATAGGTCGCATATGCGACCTAATAGGTCGCATATGCGACTTAATTTCTTAAGGTGCGAGTTAAAATTTAATTAGGTCGCTCCAGTGCTACTTGCAGGAGGACGAGTGAAAAAGTTTTTTTTCCCATTTTAAATAGCTTCGGTTTCAAAGTAAAACAAATAAATAGATGAACTTGCACTGTGTCCACCCACACAGCAGCAGCAGGCAGGTAGCCTCCACCCCCCGCCCCCCACCGCTACATGCACAGCGCCAGACGCTACAATGTTGTCTTATTATTAGCCATTAGCCGCAGCTGGTTAATGTTAACCTTATCAGGCATGCTAATCTATTGATTAGGCTACGGTGACCAAACGTCCTCTTTCGCACGGACACGTCCACTTTTCACGTCGTGTCCGGGGCCCGGTCCGGTTTTTTTATTTTTAATGAACTCATAAACATGTCTGCGGTGTTGTTTTTAACGGGACAGCGAACCGTGACGGATCAAATGACTAGACACCGGCGGAAGTCCGGAAGACCCGACTTCATTCTCGGTCTACTCCTACTCCTACCGGCCCGCTGAGTTAACTTAATGTAGGAGCCTATACAGAAGCATGGTGATGTAGGAGCTCAGAGGAACAGACAGCAGTTACAGTAAAGACGCAACTCTAGAGTGAGTGAGTGAGTGAGTGAGTGAGTGAGTGAGAACCTACCCCCCCCCCCCCCCCCTTGAGAGCAGACAGTAAAGAAGCAGTTGTGTGTGAGTGAAGGAGAGAGACAGTGATTTTTTTTATCCATTTGGTATCGAAAATGGTATTGAGTATTGAATATTTTCCTGATCCATATTGAGTTGAACATTTTAGTATGGTGACCATGATAGTGACAACCTTAGTGCCAGGAACTGTCCATCTGATTGGCTCTGGACAACTGCAGTGTCAGAAGGTGTCAGAAGGTCAGAATAGAGAAGTTGGTGCCATGAGGGGCTGAAAGATGATGGAGACCAGTGTATCGATGGAGAAGGGACGAGTTTGGAACACATATGCACGGAGAATGTAAAGCCAGTCTCTGGCCATCATAGCCCTTCACCCAAAAGAAGTAACTAAAGCCGTTTTCCCACTGAAATTAGCGGGTCGACGCGGGTTTTTTAAACGCGGGTCGACCCGCTAACAATCGGCATTTGGCCCCTTTCCCATTGACCAAAATAAGCCGAGTCTGACCCCCCGCGGGGGGATCAGGCAGAGCAGCCATGTTTTTGCTCCGCTCTCATCCGCGGTGCAGTCATGCCACAGCCGCCTGCAGCGGAGCTCTGCAGGCCGGGCGGACGAGACGTCAGCCCGGCCTGCAGAGCACCTGGACCGCGGAGGAGAGCGAGTCTGGCGCTGCGGTCATATGACGGTTCGTCCGCGGCACAGCACGTCAGTTAAACACATTGTAGTTTATTTTCTTTTGTTTCAATCGTTTTAGGTCAGTGTTGTTTGATCTTTTGATCCCAGTCTCGGATGTTATTGCCTCGCTCTCATCCGCGGTGCAAGAAGCACTGTCATGCCCCTGGCTCATGCCACAGCCGCCCGCAGCGGAGCTCTGTCGGCCGAGGCAGACGTCTCGTCTGGCCGGCCTGTAGAGCACCGGGACCGCGGAGGAGAGCGAGTCCGCCGCTGCGGCCAGTTCGTCCACGGCACAACACGTCAGTTAAACACACTGTAGTTTCATTTCTTTTGTTTCAATTGTTTTCAGTCAGTGTTGTTATTTAATCCCAGTCTCGGATGCGAGCAGAGCATGTATCAGCAGAGCTTTGTTTTGGTACGTGCTATGAGACGTGACCAGGGCGATGACGTGGCGTCATGTAACATTCAATGTCGTCACGTAAATTAGCGGGTTGACCCGGGTCTGGCTTTCCCACTGCAAGCCGAGCCGAGCCGAGGCGATTTTAACCCGCGTCGCTTGCCGAGTCGTTTGACCCGCGTCGACGCGGGTCGACGCGGCTCAGTGCGCCTTTCCCACTGCCACCAAAAGCCGATTGTTAGCGGGTTTAAACGGGTTTTTTGGCCAGTGGGAAAGGGGTATAAGTAACTTTTACTCTGAATACACTTTAAATGAGCTACTTTTTACTTGTACTTAAGTAGATTTTTACACCGGTACTTTTACTTTTACTTGAGTACAATTTCAACAAGGTAACAGTACTTTTACCTGAGTAGATTTTTTTTGGTACTCTTTCCATCCCTCTGGTCATTGGTTGATTATTTTAGCATTCTTACCTCATCAACAGCCCACTCTACTGCAGCCTATTTAAACATGCCGCTCTGTGTTTTAGGTCATGTATTAATAACACGCTACACAAAGAAAAATATGGCGCTACCTAATTTGTTTTGGTGCTACTAAATGAAAAACTAGGTGGCACCAGTGCTACCTGTGAAAAAGTTAGTCTGGAGCCCTGCTAATATTTGTCTTTATTGCCTCAGTATTGTTTTGTGTTTTTATGAACATACTGTAATAGAAAAGATTTCAGACGAAGGATCGGTTCAGTATTGTTTACCAAGATTTATACAGAACACATTATCTGCACTATCTTCTGCTATAAAAGCACATTGGAAATAAGAGAAATGCCACCAGCATAACCAAAGAGTTGATTCACTGTTGTTCTCGATGCAGAGCATTTGATATTTTACCACCACCTTCATATGGTGCTCCAAGCTGGCCTGTCTGTGTTACAGATGTGTCCCTTCTTGTTGCATCTTTCATGAACTAGCCGGCCCCTTGTTGACTGTGCATGGGGAACCTGATTTGAAGTCCTCATGTTGCAGTATATTTCAAGGAATAACAGCCACTATACCTCTTTGAAATGATAATTGGGTCACGTGGAAAGCGAGATGCAGGTGAGGAGGAGGGAGGATGGGTAGAGTCAGGGTGGGGTGGGGACAGAAGAGGCACATTGATGGATGTACTGGCTGAAAGGAGATAGACACATGGGAGTTTGGAAAGAATACAGTGGGATGGACTGAATTAAAAGATGGAAAACTGGATGGATGAAGGAAAGGAAAGGAAGAAGAAGTCACTGATGATGGCTGAACACAACGACAAGTAAAAGATGAATGGGTGAAGGAATGAAAAGAGAAGTGCTGAGGCAGAGGGGCCTGGAGTTGTTTGGGCTGGGTGGTCTGTGGGTTTATTTACATCTAACAACTCCTCTCTCTTTCTTTTGGAGATAGTGACCATCCACGCTCCAAAACCTTGAGGGAGGAATAACAATTTTGTAGAATTAGCATATGTTATCAGTTAATGCATGTCAGTGCACCCAGTACTTATGAATAAAAACAATTTCTACCAACATGCAGTGCTTTCATCTATTAGACTGGAACTGTGCCACTTACAAACAAGGAACCAACTTTATGCTAACTTTATTTAGGCAGTTTTTCTTGTGTGTGATTATTTTAATCTTTCAAAAATGAAAAATAAACTTTTATTTAGATTAAATTAACTACCATTGTAAACCTGGTTTCTGAAATTGGGATATGTTTACATGCACATCTCAAAAATGGGATACTCAAATATCTGATCATAACTGATACTCAAGTCCATGTACTGTAAACACACTGCATGTCTTAAGATCAGCAAAGTCAGTGGCAGTTGTAAGGTATTTCTGAAACTGAAATGCAGTTTTTGGAGATTCAGAAACATTTGCCCTACACAGCGGAAGAAGCGGAGAGTAGGAATAAAGCGTTACCCATCCAAAGCACTGATGCATATGTTCTGAAATGAACACTTCACTGTTGAACCGAGATGAACTCCCCTATGCTATTTTCTGAAAGCTCCCATGTTACACAGTCTGATCTGAATAATGATGAAGGTCATGAGTACCTTGATGGGATCTTCACTATGTTACAAACAAAATCCTGCGCACTGTCGCACTTGCAATGATAATTTTATTTCAAGTCTGTTGACATCTCAGATGAGAGGTTCAGTTATGGAGTGTGAAGGAGTGATGACAGCTACACAGGTTTATATATATATCTCTATTTGGGCACTTACGTGTTCATATCTCTTTCTGTGCAGCACTGCAGCCTGTTCTTTATGGATTTTAAAATTAGAGTTGTACCGCCAGCAAACTAAGGTTAAAGCCACTAAGTGGGTATACATGTATTCAGCTGATGTAAATGAATATTAACATTATATCAGTTTGCAGCCAAAACCTATTATCCATACTGTCACTTTTATTGCCATACTTTAATCTAAAGCTGAAAACACTGCCAAGATGAATTAAGCATCAGAAATACACACTAAAAATTAAAGCTGTATCTCATAAGAAAATGATCTATTCATATGTAATCATGGTTGTGTGTCCTCCAATCTGAAGATCCAGGTTTTTTTTTTCTGACCTTCTGATATGACCAATGGGAGTGTCTCTTGAAATAGTGCCCCTATGTTGTTATGGTGACAATGATAAACAAGCAGACTGTATCAACAACAGTGTACCGGACCTTCATGATTACAATGGCGAACGGTCATGGCTTGATCAGAGCACAAAGAACCACTTGATTAAGCCTAGAGAGAGGGTTGAAATTAGTTTCATCTTTGCCATACTGTCCATACAATTACATAAACATATAATCCCTCAAATGAGAGAGAAAATAGTACAGGCAATTAATGTGTTAGATACGTTGGTTTGAATGGTGATGAAGCACACAGCTGTAACTGATGAGTTTGAATGTTTACTACACAGTAACTGAAGAGTTGAGATTAATTAACGTTAAGATATATTGTTTTATATTACCAGTACAATCAATCATTGCATCTTGTGTTTTGTGGTTGACCAGGCAGCACCAGTCAACCCATTGTGAGCGTTTTCCTGAACATGATTGTCTGGGAGGGGCTTCGATACTCCGAGTGGGGGTCCAAACAGACTGACACAAACATTCTCAGTTTTTTTTGCTTCTTCAGTGTTGTGTTTTTTCCTTAAAACAAATCTCCAGTCATTTTTTTTATTTTGTCTATGATGTCTTTATTTTGATAGGACATATATTGAGTTTTTTTTCTCTCCAGGTTTTTATGTCTATGATGTCTTTATTTTGATAGGACAACTCGAGAGACAGGAAATGTGGAAAGAGATGGAAAAGTTTGAATAGTGTGTCAAAAATGTAGTCATGCTTTAAGGCTGACTGCTGCAGGGATGTGTATGTTGTAAAACGATGTAACGTGCCCGACTCATTAACATTAAAGGGATACTTCACCCAAAATCGATAATTCACCAATTGTCATTGCCTACTGGACCCCCTCCAAAAGCATTTTGATTCAAAAAGTTCTCCAAACCCTTCCTTGGCATGACAATGCGTGGAAAATTGTTGAATTATCGATTTTGGGTGAAGTATCCCTTTAATTCTCACCCAAAATTATATAAAAAAAGAAACAAGAAAAAGTGGCCCGACCCAAGTCATTTGTAAATATTTTCATCCTGAACCAGTGTGACTGACTCAGTTGGATGTGATGATGAGGTGTGTACTGTACAAATCAAGTGAGCTGAATAGTGTGGTCAGCTCACTTTTTACTTTATCTTGGTGAAACAGGCACTCAGGCTCCCATACATCACGATTCCCCTCCACACACACACATACACCTCCGCTGCTGATTTGCATCAGCAACATATTCCTAGCTGCTCTGCATCCACTTTTACCTCAATCCCCTCTGCCTCACGCCGCATTCGGCATAAAGGGACTTTTTTGCCCTCTAGTTGTGTGTCAGCACTCAAAATGTGTCTGTGCAGTGCAGTCTTAATTATATCGCATTAGCCGCCATATCACGCGGAAAGGCGTCTGAGTAAAAGGAGTCACTAAACACATTTGGCCCGTAGCTCTCGTCCTGTGGGTGTTCAGAGTCTAGCTCCGGTGCGTGAGTGTGTCAGTGAGTCAGTGTGCGACTACATGGAGTCGCTAGTGAGAGACTGTCTGTGTACGTGTGTGTAGGTGTATGTGTATGCATATGCGTGTGTGTCTTTTATTATGATGTGGCATTTGAACTCTACATCCAAGTGCATTGCAGACACTCGTATAAATGCATATTACTTGGCTGGAGGGTCTATTTATGTGTATATGAGTGTGTGTGTGTGTGGTATGTCTGTCTCCTTGCAAGAGCATGCATATTCTCAGTCTGCTGGCCCATGATGATGTTCACCATTTGATCCACATTTCTCTGTCAAACCCGTGCAGGCAGTGTCACACAGATGTGTATTTCCCAGGGGCTTCTATCCGTCTCTACCGATCCTGTGCTTCTAAGCAGCTCTGCGGTCTATGCACAGATGTAAACTAAACAGGTCATCTGAAATTTATTTTCTCTCTGTCCTCTGAGGTTTAGCCAGCTTTCCACAATGCCAACTGATACGGTTTGTTTCGACATGTAATCCCTCTCCTGTTAAAATTATCTTTCAAACTGCTGTGTAATCTTCTGGGGGATTATTGTTTCAAAAAAAAAAAAAGAGCCTTCATTGCCTCCCCTTCACTGTCCCACCACCACATTCTCACGAAGATGCACAGAGATGATGAAAGGCATAAATCTTTTGTAAAGCTGTGGTTTGTCAGTCCGTATTTTGATGCAATTCTGCACTGTGTAGTTCTTGGGGATACTGAATACACATGTGGCCAATACACACTTGACCTACCTTCACTTGTATGATGATACAATACCTGCCAAGTTATCCCTGAAGAATAATGTCCAATGTCAAAAGGACATGGCAGTGTGTCATGCTCCTGCTCCATCAAGACTGCCAATTCACCCGGTGTGCCGATGTCCACCAAGTACGTGAGCAGAGCCTTTAACACGCTGCTCCTTTCTTTGCACTGATGCATTCACATTCACAGTCTATATTTGTAGGAGCAGTTTCCAACTCAAATTTGAATGTATATAAATAGCATGTTGTTTGATTGACAGTTCTCTTGAAATTAATATTTAATGATGCACCTCATTGCCAGTGTAGCAAAACTATTTTCTTGTTTTCCTAGAGAGAGGAACAAAGAGACAGAAAGATGACAGCAGAAATAAAAAGACTCCACGTCTTATAATTGAATTAACCCTCAAATTATCTGTCATCACATCTAAATATACCTCAAATATATTGTTCAAAATGCTCATAAAAGACTAAAGGAAATGGGCGAGTACCCCTCAAATATATAGAAAATATCTGTATGTTTTCTCTGGTAACAAACCATCCTGCAGCAACCACAGTTATTGCAGCATGTAAGAAAATGTGCACGTACTACGTATATTCAAAATTTGAATATTCAAATTACAGGGTTGCTCGAGATGTGCCGGTGTGTGCACGGAGCAGCGATAATTTGTAAAATGACTGTGTAATCTCATTGAACATGAAGGGAAATGATGCTTTAACAAGACGGCCACTGGAGTCGCAGGGTCAGTCGTCTCCCCTGCAGGCACAGTAAATGAGCCTAGTCTGGAAATCGGCGAGGGCTCTAGTTTCATTTTGGCATCTCTTCTGTCCTGCATTAATGATTCACTGGACAGAATGTGCAAAAAGAAAAAGCACAAAACATCTGAAGTGTCTAATTAATAGCTAATACTTGTGTTTGTGGTGGAAAGCAGGTCTGAAAAATGTATTGAGTAAATGGAGTTTGCTATTCTTGGTTGTGCACAACACACTAATGGCCCCTTTCCTCTCCACAGCTACAGCTCTACTCGGCTTGGTTTAGATCATTTTCCATTTCAACTGAGTACTTCATGGTACCTCCTCAACGTGAGCGGGGTTGTCATAACACGGCTGCTACAGTTGCTCCGTCTAATCCTCTCCTCAGCCACCAAACACACTCGTCTGCACCTTGTCGATGGAACACGGTAAGATTTTCCACACAGCTGCCATTCAACTTTAATTTCATGTCTTTATTTTGCACAAATATATCATTTAAAATAGTATGAACATGTGTGAATGGGAGGTATGAAACCCAAAAGGACTATGAAAACCTCAGCCATGAAGAACATAATCAAAAACCAAATTTGTAACAAATAAAGACAAAAAAAAGGAATAATTAAATGATAACACACGTAAAAGAATAACAACAGTCACCGTACAGATCAGTGGTCGCTGGTCGCTGTTGCCAGTGTGTTTAAGTGAGTTTGATTCTTGGGTCAGACGTTGCACTCACGACTCTTCAGGTGAAAACACTCTGGTCGGTTGACGTCACGTTGTAGTATGGGCTCCGCTCGCTTGGCTGAGTTGTTACCAAAAAAAGTACCAGGTACCAGGTACTATTCCTAGTGAAAAAACAAAAAACAAGTAGAGTAAAGTTGAGTTGAGCCGAGTAGCGCTAGTGGAAAAGGGCCATAACATAATTCAAGTATTGAAGTAATTCCTTCCAGGCTACATGTAGGCAAGTAGTGATTTGATTGAAATAGGCAGCTATGAGTTTGGTAACATGCGAGGGAGAAGTAAGCCGGAGAAGGCAAAAGTTTTTGTCTGTGTCAGACTCAAAAAAATACGAGGAGAAAAGATTAGTTTGTACATTTTGGCCAGACACGAACAATAACACCACAACACATTAAGGATAATACCACAAACGAGACAGGTCAAATTAGTGTTAAAAAGCCTGCAGTAGAGAGAACATCTGAATACCTCCTCAGCAAGCGCTGAAATCTTTTCAATTTAGACCAAGTGAGTTGAACTTAGGCTGGCAAGTGATGACACAATAAATATATGTAGGAATAACCAACTGTAAAAGACCTGTGACCCATTTTTTGAAAACCTCCATTCTGGTCTATAAATAATGTTTTAGTCTGTAGGAGCTGCAGCTTCAGCACAAACTGACCCAGTCACAGTGTCGCAGCCTTTTCTCCACCAGCTCAACTCTCCTTTAGGGCCGAGGCGGAGATTTGTTAAAAATCAGAATGGATGGCTATTCGGAGGGTTTTCTGCTGACAGTCACCTATTGTGACTCGGTGGACGTATTAACACCACAGAGAGGAATGAATCACTGGTATATTGCAGTGAAATAAACTCTATTCTTTCACATTCTGGCTGTCTGTCTCTGTCTCTCTGCTGCCTTCTCTCAGGCGACTAACACGGCTCTTTCTCTTGCTTCGCTCCCCATCCAATACACTCAAATTAGTCTTAGGACTTTGTGTTTGCACACGCAGCCCACTCACCATTTCAAAGTTGAGATTTGTACACATTTTCATTCATGAATGTTCCCTCATTAGTAGAAAACCATGTACAGTTGTGAATGAACTGTCGTAATATTCTGGCAGCTGTTTACTTGTTTTTTTCTGCAGTTTAGGTTGATTAGTCTCTACTGAGAGACAGACAAACACTCTGGAGGATGTCAATTAATGTTTTTTTCCCCCTCCAACACAGACTCCTTAATTAAGCACAGTCAGCCTCTTCAACGCTGATTTACCATAATAAGAATTAAGATCTTTATTCCACAAATCCACAAATGCCAGTGAGTACTCCTCAGAAATCACTCGGGTTGCCACCTGCTTTTTCTTCTAGTCAGGATAGGGTATGATTAAAGCCTCATTTGCAACTGTCAAGTACATTGATGGAGGGGTACGGCTCCCGATAGATTCAATTAGACAACTTTCACAGAGGAATCAAAATATACTCTTTTTTAGTTTAGTGAGACAACAGATTGGCTCACATCTTCATATTCAGATGCAACATGTGGGGGAGTGTCAATTCCTTCCTTTTGGTACAGACCAGAATAAGTGAGGTGTCTATCTGGGACCAAATTTTTCATCAGTCATAATCATCTTAAAGGGGAACTATACAAGAATGATCTCTTTTCCTCTGTTTTGCTAACCCTCCTCCCGGCCATGTGCATTTGTTTTCAATATAGAGAATGTGAAGTTACGTCACGCTGTTGGACGTTGGGCGCCATCTTTGGAGGATCGCGGATGTAAACACTTGCTCGTCCCCCTGAAAAAAGTTCCCAAAGTCGCTTAAAAGTAATCATGGTGGAACAGTACTGCTGCATAAAAATGCCACAGTAGTATATGCACTAATACGAAAAACAAGATAGTTCACGATGTCTGGATAAGTCAGTGGAGGGAGTAAATCTGGGTCTTAATAAGTTGTAGTTTTTCTGTCTACCTTTGTTTCTCGTTAAATTTGAGTTTATCACGATACGTTCCTCCTTCGTTTCCCTTCCCCTTCTCCATTTCTTTTTTCTTTTCTTCTTTTTGTCCGTCTTCCTCATCTCTTTCTTCTTGCTCATTTTCCTCGTTTTCCCCACTCTGTTTACTTCTTGCGTCGCTTCACATTCTTTCGAGAAAACAATCCAGTGGATACATTTTTAAAATTTACCCCTTATCTGTCATGATTACAGGTTACAGGGCAAGTTTGTGTCGCGGTGCTGCAGAGATTCGGACACCAAGTCGGTGGTTCTGATCTTACAAGGTTGGTTTTCAGCCACGATACACTAGGTGGAAGACTCAGAGCCTCTATTCTCCCTGTAACAAGTTACAAGTCATTCATTTAACCATCATGATTACTCTGAACTAAGATCTATCTATCTATCTATCTATCTATCTATCTATCTATCTATCTATCTATCTATCTATCTATCTATCTATCTATCTATCTATCTATCTATCTATCTATCTATCTATCTATCTATCTCTATCTATCACTTCCTGCCTCTGTCATTCTTTTATCATTCATCTCTGAGAGGCGTCAGCATCTCCACATTATCGCAGGGCTGTCTGTGCATCAGCTGAGTGATGGATGAAGGGAGTGTTTGTCCTGGTAGATGAGTAGAGGATGAAGGTCTTCTTCTTTATCTATCCACTACCTGTCATTCCTTCACATCAGGCCTTTCTCATGTGGTATCGTTCGTCCCCTCCATCTCCCTCTCTCTCTCTCTCTCTCTCTTCTCCCCTCTTCCTCCTGACTTGTACGCTTTCATTATATTGTAGCGGGGTTAAAAGGTGAGGTTGCTCGGCCCCCTCCATATTGGCTGGCACCTACAGTGTGACTAGTCATCGATCTGGCTTTCATACGGACTACGCAGCCCACCCCTGTGGCTCTGTAACACTGACACTGAGGAGTCACATGGGGACTGAGAGATATGGTCAGTGTCCACAAACTGATGGACTGTCTGAGTGCTGCAGCGGCGGCTGTCTGCAGGGAGTTTAGCAAGTGTAGCAAAGCCATGTCAATTCTGCAGACATGCTCCTTGACAGATGTCAGTGGAGAAAATGTGAAATCTTTTGGTTTTTTATTTTATTTTGTTCATTGAGAATTTCTTTTTCAAGTGAGAATAAAGTCATAGTTTTACGAGAATAAAGTTATCTTTTCAAAGTCCTGATACTGACGACAATGTGGTGCTCAGGTGCCAAAAGATTGAGTATCGTCTTGTTTGTGAAATGCTCCATGGCCCTCATTTTACTGTAACAATTTTCCTCCTCTAAAACAACAGGTTAAAATATTATGACTTTATTCTTGTAACGAGACGGAGCTGTTTAGAGGTAAATTCATGCAAAACCACTGATGCATGTTGCAGGAACAGTTTTTCAGCAAACAGACATTTACCTCAAAAACGACTCCGTCTCGTAACGTTCCATTATTACCTCATAGCGTGGTGATTGTGCAGGTCACAACTTGTCCATGACAGCGTTTTTGAGTTGTTGAGTTGTGTATTTGATGAGTTTGATGAGGGAAACCAAGAAATTCCCGTAGCCTCCATAGCATAGCCCTGAGTTCCGCTCCGCTCCACCGTGCTAAAAATAGCTTACACCGACAATTAAAGGTAACGAACCTACTGCTATGACTATAGCGATTATGGCAATGGGCCAATTTGCCAAAATGTTGAACTATCCCTTTAAGCATATTGGCTGTAAGAATATTCCCTGTATAGTAGCTTTTGATTTCATCTACTGTATTTGGCCACTAGACAAAGTTAAAAGTTAATAATGAGTTAAATGTCATGTGAAAAACGAGCCCCATCAAGACCGTTCTGAATCCACTCGCATCTGAATGACTTTGTGAATCGCAATGCATTGTAAACAAGTGTGTTACTGTAACATGTGGATCCTAGTTGTGAGTACAAGTACCCTAGTTACGTGTTGCTCATGTAAACATGTCCCCCAAGGGGCCTATCCCAGTTTGAGGAACCTTGATATATAACCTGGAGTGCTCTCAGCAGCATATAAATATCTTATCCAGGTTTCTGAGCATTCTTCATCTACATCAGGCCAGACAAGTTGATACTGACATTGGTAATGTCAAAACAGACCTGCTGTGTTTCTATTTCTCCCTCTTTGAGTTTGGATTCAACTCATTATTCATTATGCCACTTTGTCCTACTTGTGTGTGTGTGTATGACAGAGAGAGAGAGAAAGAAAGCTGGTTAATTGTATTTCATATTATGCTGCATTTTATGCAAGTCAATACAAACTCAAGGATTCGCTGTATTGTTTATGATAAAAGTGAAAATGGTTTCTGCTGAACAGGTTTTTCCATTATTACTTTTTATACAGTAAAGTTTCTATCAGATAATTACAATATTTGCATAAAAGTCTGATTTTCCTTTTGATGTTTCCACAACGTGCCTGCATCCCACATTAGTGAAATTGCGGGCTTTATGGGCTTCTGAGCCATAAATGTGTGGAACCTCGGTGTTCACAACATGGAAAAAAAGAGGTTACACTGATTTCTGCTTTGAAATTAAGCTCAAATGAACACACTTTTAGGGTTCTGGGCATCATAGGTATAGCTTATTTATAGAAGAGTCAAAGTAGCTGGTTGCACCATGACTCTTCTGCAAATGAGGCCTCTGGTGTGTGTGTGTGTGTGTGTGTGTGTGTGTAGGACTGTAATAGGCTATGTGATTAGGTGCGCTACAGTCGTACCCCCCAAGTGGGTTACTTGTGTACGTGCATGTGAGTGAAAATCATGTCAAAGGAAATTTCAGAGGACAGTAAAGGTGGAACATTTCTCCCATCTCTCTCTTAAAACAAATTGTAAGATGACATAATGGTTGGAAATGGAGAAAATGGAAGGAAATGCATCAGAGGAGGTCAGTGTGATTCCTGTGTGCGTCCGTCTAGTTGCAGTTGCTGGCGCCATGTGTGTCAACATCAGAAGCCACGATGAGTCATTAAAGCTCTTTACGCCACGGCTTTTAGGACGTTTTTGGTCACACACACACACAAAAAAGAGATAGTGGACGCTCGTTCAGTCAAAACACACATCAAAGCTTTGCAGAAGTTTGAAAGTTTGAAATGAAAATGTAAAATGATGAACGGGAGTGCGGGAGACAGGAAAAATTAGCTCTGTGTGAAATTCTGAAACCACAGTGATTATATGCAGATGACGGTGCAGTCTAAGTGCAAATTGAAAGCTGTGACTGGGGCGCAGAATTTGTTTCCTGCAAGGTGAAAGCAGGACTCAGACCTGGCACATGATGTTCCTGAGCCTCCATTTAGGGACAGGGCCACATGTCAGAGTCCTGCATCCTCTGTACCCTCTGTAATATCTTTGTCAGTGCACTGTGCCACCTGTCTCTCTTTCTGTGTGTATGTATGTGTGTGTGTGTGTGTGTGTGTGAGCTCACCTGTGCTTTCACGTGCCCGTCAGTAACCCCCCGTCCCTGCCTGTCATTGTGTCAGCGAGGTTCTCTCTGTTCCTCTCTCTGACCAGCACCTTGTCCAATTACAGCGTCTCCCAGGCTTGTCTCCGCTAAGCTTCCCATTCAATTCCCCTCTGGTGTGTCATTTTTATTTCTGTCCTCGATCCACCTTTGTTCTCCACTCTCCTTTAATCGCCTCTAGGTCACGCTCAATGTTCTCTTCTTTTTTTTTTCTCTCAATCACAGAGACTTTAAAGAGGGAGGAAATAGCTAGTACGGCTCTGTCCAAAAACGCTGGCAGATTTTTCAATAGACAGAGCCAGACTAGCTGCTTCCCCCTGCTTCCTGCCTGGAGGGATAATCTAATGGGTAGTTACCTGCAGCGTATTTTTTTTTTTTTTTTTTACCATTGTACAGATACTTTTGAGCCGAAGATCCCTGAGCTCAGCCTGAGAGAAAGGCAAGATCTACCTATTGTAAAGTCATGAGAAAAACACAACTCAGACTCTATCTCCAACTTATTCTGTTGTTCTATTCTTCTTATTTCAGGCTACAGTACGTAAGTGTATTTAAATGATACATGCTTTGCTTTCAAATGAATCTCACCATGAATGCACTATAACTACAGTTTTAAAGCCACAGCTGTCTCGTTACACATCACATTTCAATAGGCTATATGCCGTACTGGCTGAAATCCAGGAAGTAGTGGTACTTCCTGGTTGGTACTTTCTGAATTTCAGCCAGCCAGGTGTGTGGATTTTTTTTTTTTCTTTTAGTCAGACACACCTGGATTAATCAGTTTACCAATCATGTAAGACAGGAAATAAAGGAGCTGGCTGTACCAACCAGGAAGTACCACTACTTCCTGGATTTCAGCCAGCACGGCATATAGCCTATTCAAACTAAATATTTAATTTTATTGCAAATGAAGGCATGTGGTCTATTTTTTATTTTTATGAGGAAACTAGTTCATATCAGAGACTAAATATTCACTTCTGAGCAAATCATATCAAGTATTGTTGCCTGCTGTAACATTGCAACAGATTTCTGCTTTTAGGCAGAACTTTGGTGATACACACTTGTCTCTAACCAAGATAAAAATTCCTCCTTCCACTCTGGGTGAAAATTGTATGTTTTTGCCTCTGCTGTTATGGTTGGGTCAAAACTATTAGGCCTTATCTATTTATTTATTAGAGGTAAGGATGAAGGATAACTCTTTTTTTATACAGATAACCGATAACTTACAGGCTTCTCATAGCTGGTGTCAACACTGACAATCAATAACATTTTTAATAATTTATATGGTTAAGAAAGGCTAAGATGCATTTAACATTTTATCTCTGCTTCTGAGTTCACTTTACCAAATAAATTAACCAGCATCACTACTATAATCATAAAAAAAACCAAGAACAGTTTCAAAAATCAACATTTATTATTGTCGTGTTGTTGCTTCTACACAATGAGGTGCAAACAGTCTGCATGTTAGTGGGGGTGTACATATCCCTGGGTATGGACTAGTGTTTCAGTTGTTCTTGAGATCTACCAGGAAAGTCTTTAAGATAGCAGTAGATCATGACTGAAAAGTTGGCGATCCGTCTGAAAAGTACATTTTCAGCATGTGACATTACATTGCTGCTATCTTCTGTCTCTTCCAGTTCATTTGCTTGTAAAAGGTTTTATTTCTTGGTATCGTGATGACGTAGCAGACGGTCGACATGCAGCTCCAGTCCAAGAAAAACAGAAGTACTGAGAGTGAACTCAGCAGACATTTCCACGTAGGTTTGTCGTCTTAATCTTGTGAGTTTCATTCTCCCAAGAGTTTAAATCACACGGATTATATCTGAGTCTCAGCCTGCACTCAAACACAAGGGAAAGGAAGGATAAGACATGGACAGATGGTTGGTGTGGGAAGGTGTGTGTGCAACACTGTGTTTGCTGCATGTGACATAATGCTTGTGAATACTTTAATCATGATTTCCGTTTGTGAGATTTGGACTGTTGAAATGAGAACATATCCGCTTCCAAACACTTTTTTTTAGGATAGTGGCAAAGCAGCAATTCTGACAAAAAGGAGGTTGTGAATTAAATTTGTGCTCACATTTAGAAACAGTTGGAAAATCAAATTTCTTCCTTTTCTGACACTGTTGTGTGCCAGCCAAGAAATTGGTGTTTTTGACATTGTATTTAACATCCCTGACAACAAACTACATCTACATCCTCCTAAATGCAATATCAAATGTCAAGACATCACTGATCACCATCTTCATCAATGAAATTATACACCAATTTCCTAAAAAAGTCTTGAAAGTTGACATTTTTTTTGGCAGAGGCCATGTGTGATTTGGCAGTGGTTGTGGTTCCATTTCCTCTGAGCCCTTATTTTTTCACATGGAGATTGGATATCATAAAAATTCATTCCCTTTGAGAAACTTCCTCCTGGCAATTTCTCAGTCCATCTCTTTTCATCTCGCTATCAAATAGGATGGACAGAGATGGAGTGAAAAGCGAGGGGGGGAAAGGAGCTAATTTGCCGTCCTCTGTCTCGATTGTGGTCGGCAGGAGGAAAGAAAGGAATTCAGTCATTATAAGACGATAACCTTTAGGCTGAGGCTGTTTGCTTGCAGAGTAATTGTTTCCTTGAAAACATGTTTCTCTGTTGAAGCTTCTCCCCTTTGGGTTTCCTAGAATACTTATCAGTTTTATCTCTCCCTCCTTCAATCCAGCTGTTGTCTCGTTTTATTTCATTTGCCTCGCGTCTTTTTTCTTCTCTCCAAATATTCTCACATCCTCTCACATGTTCTTCCCTCTCTGCTGTTCAGGCATAATTGGTGGTTTTACAGCGTTTCGGTCACGGTATTGACAGCACATATCTTCTCATCGTTTTCTCCTCCTCTGCTCACTTTTCACCGTTTGTTCTCTCTTTATTTTCTCTCACAACTCTCTCTAAACACTACCCCCCCCCTCTCCATTTCAACCTCACCCTCTCTCTTTCACTCAGCCGCCCTCTGCTCTCTCTCCTCACCCGCTGTTCTCCTTCTTGTTTGATGATGCTGGAAGAGGAGTTGGAGGAATAGCTGATGGCTTCCTCTTCCCTATAAATGCAAATAGTTTTTATCTGTTCTGATGAAAGTGAGCGTAGTGATACTCTACCATCCACGAGGCATTACTATTTTTTACACTGATTTGAATTCAATCACTGTAATTTGAACATAAGCCTGTAAGCAGTTTCCCACACGGTGAGGTTTGAGAGCTGTCAGTCATGGGGAAGCAAATATATGCAGCCCTGAATGATAGTAGATCTGTGTTTTAGCTGAAGTGTTGTCTTTGTGATGTTGAAATCTGATCATTTTAGGCATTTACATTTACACCGAGTGAAGATGGAGGAAAGTTATATTTTTTGTTTTGCTTTTAGTCGTCAAATCACAACCATAAAATGTCCTTTACGCATCATTATTTACTTTGGAGGCTGTTTTCACAATCATCCACTGACAGTTTGCCCAGTTTGCTCACCTTGAATATCAGTTTTAAGACATGATTGTTGTGATATTACAACTAGTTTGGAAACTGATTGTGAATCCTGCAGCAAACGTTTGGTGGGAATGGATACATCTTGCGTCCATGGCATCGGAAAAGGATGCTATTTTGCATCGATATTCAGATCTACTGTAACAAACATGATATTTTAGCTGACCATTAATTGCCATGCAAATAATTGTGATAAATGATTTTATTGTATTTTTCTGATCATTTCATGCCATTTTGCAACTAAATCCATGATGCTAATGGATGCTCATGTCAATAGATGCTCATTGAAATGCAGTCGTTGAATATTAGACGTTAAGCTCCACGAGAAAAAACAGTAGAAAAGGGGGGCGCAACTTGATGATGTCATTACAGTAAGCACCATTTAAACCTCAAACTGTGTAAAAGAAGGAGGGAATAGTGACAGAAATGTGACATTTCTATTAGTGTCATCCAGCTGTGTGGTAACGAGTTTGCACAATGATTGCAGTCTGCTCAAATAATTGCGATCAGGCGATTATGTAATAATTGTGACAAGTCTACTGACAACACTTTTTAATTTTTTTGTGGGAAGCCTACAATTCAGATTAGTTCTGAATATAAATTGTTGTTCTCTCACAACATATTTATTTTTGCGTTGCATAGAAGCGTCATTTATAAGACCGAGTTGGAAAAGCACAACAACAGAAGGCATGCCTTTGATGTGCTTTTTTTTGACAGACCAACGTAATTTCACTGTTGTTACACTTTCCCACATACTGTATTTCATCATCCACTCTGACATTCATAATGTGACTTACAGAGGTCATTTTAAACCAATATGGACATCAAGCTTTCGTAGACACTTTTAACAGCGAATTATTTTATGAATACGGCAGCTCAAATTTTTTACTGCAGCTCAACACCAGGAGAATTCAAAGGGAGATTGTCTGAGCACAGCGAGATTAGTTTCCAGTCAATTTGTCACAAAAAAAGAAGAAGAAGGAAAAAAAAAACATTCTGAAAACAATCAGCCAAACCAGAAGAACTGCACTGCGGGCAATTAATCACTGTTATTTCCTTTCCACACTTGTGGTTATGTGGTTATTATCGCCCTCCAGCCTAAATCCCCCACCAGCAATATTACTGTATCACTGGATCCATGGTGCATTTATCAACGTTTCACAAGTGCAAAAAACCCCCCAGCAATGCAACTACCTGTGGCAAGTGGTACACGAGGACTTAATCAGCAGCACTCTGGTGTTCATTCATCTCCATTAACAGTGTTGATTTAGATGACATCTCATTTGAAAAACAAGCAGTAGGTACGGTAGGTCGATAAAACAAAATATCACCACTCCTTCACCAACTCCCAAAATGATGCATCATAATTTGAAAACGTGCGAGTCAGGAGGATGTATCACTTACCCCAGACGAGACCCACGACGGAGCACACCGAGGCCAAATATGAGTAAAAATAGATCGAATCCGATGTCACATTATTAAGCTCCAATTCTGGGGCTGATGTTACGGTGCTGTAGTGTTGGGATTGGGGCTAGGAGAGGCCATGAGGGTGGATGCCTGGATCAGTGCCCTGGCTCAGTGCTAAATCCCAACGCTTATCCCTATCAGTATGGAAGAGATGAGAGCTGGTCTTTAGGCCCCCACCCCTAGAGAAAGACTAAAGTGGGGGGACTGAGAATTAAATGTTTAAACTGGAAATGAACTATTAGTGAACCACAGCAGTACAAATGGTTTAAGATGCATGCAGATGGAGGGTGTGTTTGACAGAAGGGGGAATGGTTGCATAGCAATGGCACATGCTATAGGGGTGAAGCTAAAGCACCCGCTTGATCTCTGACTCCAATCCACACTTCACAGTTTCCCTTTCCCACCATTGGAGGGCTATGATGGCTTAGCGCGGAGTCGGTGGAGCCAAGCCCCAAAATGCAGCCCGGGTTTTAAATAGATGGCTGAAGCAGCAGCAGCAGTGTGTCTACCTCTTTGTGTCTGGCTCACTCTTCCCTCCTCTGTTTCTCTCTCTTTCTTTTGCCTGCCCTTCCCTTTTCTCTCCCTCCTTCTCGTACGTGTCTCATTAGCAGATGTGCCCTGGTTACCCAAGGCAACTTGATGCCATCCTGTAACCCTGTATCGCAGCAGGACTCCAATCAACGCGCCGCAGGTGGCTCAGGTAGCAAAATGGAGGGACCATCCCTTTCTCGCACCGCACCCTCCCCTCCCGATCTCCCCCATGCCTTTGCACTCTACATGTTTTTTTTCTCTTTTCATTTCCTCCTTGCTCTACCCATCCCTTCCTTCTCCACTTCCACTCCTCCTCTCCCCATCAATTTGCACAATTAGGGGCTGACATTGCCTCTCCTCTGGTGTGCCACTTTTTAATCATCAGGATTTTTAGGATAACAGTCGCTGGCCTCACCTGTTATCAGATTCATAATAGTGAGATATTGCCACATTATCAAACCAATATGCAGCAAAGGTAAAGAATCTGTAGCTCCATCCTGAGAGATGATAACGGTTTAAATTTAATAAACTCCTCCGATTCCGCAGCCAGATGCTGGAGCATGTGGCACGTCAGCAGAAAAGTATCATGCAACTTCAGTTCAGTAAAGCAAGTGAGTATACAGTACTGTATACTTAACAACATACTGGGGGGAAAAAGAAAAATATGTGCAGTTTTCCTGCAGCAGCAGCAGCAGCAGCAGCAGCACTGTAATGAAAACACCAAAGCAGGACAAGCAGTAATATGGAGCTGGAGCTATATCTGGGCCATATATCAGTAAAAGCAGCTTTATTTGGCTCGGTTCAGGCAAGTTGAGGCCAAAACAAAGTGTGACAGAGACAGATTAAATGCCGCTTTATCATCCACGTGGAGCTGAGGATATGGTATTATTTTCAGTGACTTCTCACCTGATCCCATTTGATTCTGATTCCTGTTTTCTGTTTTTGCTTGAGGTCTCATTACAGAGTGCAGATACAGTGGAATAAAGCAGAAAGTAGGCGCTGATGGAGGCAGATTATGTCGCTCACATTGTGCTATAGCTTCCATGCTGCTCCCACAGAACAGAATAACAGGTCTTGCTGTAACAAGAGTGTAGAGTAGAGCCTCCTTCTAAGGTTTTGGAAAAATACACGAGCTCTCAAATGAATCAGTTTTGTCAACATATACTCAAGCACTTGTGCTTACAAGCATGCTGCTTCTTCTTATGCATGTTAATGTTAAGTAATTAATTTAGCCCACGTGCTAGCTGTCTGTTAGTACTGCATGCTATTACCTTCTCTACTTAGCTTCAGTCAGAATGGTTGTTTCCTTCTCTTGTTAGTTTTTGGTTTGGTTGGTTGAGGTTTGTGACATTTTCTTCTTCAAAAAACTTGGGCAAAATATCAGATATTTTTTACTGAAATGCTGTCTAATATAATACAGCCACAAGAAAGGCTCAAATGCATGATGAAATTAGTCAACACAAAAAATGCACATTTGCGAGGATTGGTAGGAATTATTTCAAAGCTGTAGCACTGCATTACATCATCACGCAAAACTCTATAATGTCTAATGTTTCTGGCCACTCTGTGCACTCTGTTTGCGTGCACACATACACCTGCACAGTTGTATGAACCAGTGGAAATGTTGACCCAGTTCAGTCATTTGCGTCATGCAAACCACAGATAGACATGTAGGCGCATTTTTATTTACAAATACCTACAATGTAACATTGTCAGTGTGTTTAGTTGTGCGGGCCTGTAGATTCATGCTCCATGATTTGCGCTCACTGCTTTCAGGAATGTTACAGGTCCAAATGCCTTTGTTTGTTCTTCAAAATATTTCTTCTTTTTTGTTATTGTTGTTGTTGTTGCATGTTCTCATACTTTAGATGTTCTTTCTCATACTTTAGATAAAAAACTCTAGACTGCATTCTTGCCAGGAGGAGAGACCTACTTGTTGCCCCTATCGTCCTTCAGTTAGGTTCTGCTCCACTGTGATAAACCAACATTATGCATGATTAAATTTACTTGTAAAATGAAGTAGGTTGTTGTTGTCCACTGAGTTAGAGCAGCAGTCAACAATTACACTTGTGAAGCTTGTTGAAGATGATTCAATGAGGGTAAGTGCACTCCACTCATGGTTCCAAGAGCTGTAATACAAAGCTGTGATATGAATTCAGACACTTGTTGTGTTGGCAACTCTGTTTTACATTTGAGGAAGAAAAAAAAAACCTGAAGCAAAAAACAAGTACCGGTAGTCAGGAACATTTTCTGGAAATTTTTGTGCACCCATTAAACTCTCTCTCCTCTCTCTTTCTCTCTCCCTCTTTTTCTCTCAAACATGCACTGCTGCCTATTTACTTGGAGGCTCTAAACCAAAGACAAAGCCTCTGTCAAGTGGGATTTAGCAGCGACATGGGCAGAGTTGGCCTGAACCGTGAGTGACATCATTTGGAAACAGAGTCTCCTCTGCATGAACAGGAGGGTTATAAAAGGAGCTGGGGGAGGACCGGGAGCAGTGTGTTATGTTAGACACTGTCAATGCAGTGCAGTGTAGTGTGTGTGTGTTTGTGTTTGTGTTTGTGTGTGTGTTTATATGCCCCGCTGTGTATGATTCTTGTCTGTCTGCGCCTGTGAGACTTTCAGCATGAGATAAGCCTGACGGATGCCGTTACAGTTGTCTGGCAGGTTTGTAATCATAATCATTAGCGAGAGTGAGAGATACAGAAAGACAGAGGAAGAGAGAGGGGGGGGGGGCAAAGACAGCAAGCACATTGCAGGTTGCGGGCCACATAAGCAGTGAAGCAATGTCATCCTTGGCAGTGATCTCACCATGCGCTGTGTACCTATTATATCCTCTATTCATGTTCATACCAGGGTCGTGTTTGATCTGTCATTCAGCTGCAACATTATTCTATTCGCGTTCGGGGTGGCAACAAATGGTACACCAGCGCAATTCATGTAACATAAACCACAGTAATTCTTCCCCTTTGAATTCTGCATTAGCATCTTTTGATTTGAGATGAATTCATCGCATCAAGTACGATTCGCATTTCTCAAGTGTTAGGGAACAAATCATCGTGCATGTGCCAGTCTCAACACTCTCAGTCTTTCTTTCTTTGCCTCGTCTCTTTTGGCCCCGTCTTGTCTGTCACTTGCAATTCCACAGAGCCCTAAAATTGTCACAGTCTTTCTATTAATCTCAGTAAACACTTCCTGGATGCGCGCTGAGCCTTTCCATTACGATGACAAAATCAACAGAGCCCAGCCCCAGCTCTGCAGTCTATCAGTCAATATGAATAAGGGCAAATATGATGGAAATGTAAACAGCTGCAGCGTGATAACAAGTTATTGGTTTTCTCCAAAGAACAATGCGTCTAAAACTGTATAAAAACTGTCAGGTCTGGTGAACGCTTTGGTGAACTTCTTTTTACATTTGGAGGATAATGATATGCAACTGTTTCCACGCTTATGTTAGTTTGTGGTATTGGTCGTCACAAGCTTAACAAAAGGTATGAACTCGCCTGCATTGGCTTATTGATTCATTGATCGTGAGAGTGAATAAAGGACAGACAGATGAGAGGAATGACCGTGACGTCCTCAAGGACAACAGGTAGCGGCCTGTGTTTGTCAACCGCTCAATGTGACACACTCTTTTGTTTTGGGTGTGAGGAGGGGTGTGTTGAGGCTTGTACACATCTTGACCCACATAAAATAAAATAAAAAAGTGCAAGGCAGCCCAACCAAGTATTGACTGCCCAGAATGGAGCTCACAAAAATATTGATTGGCTGGAAATATTCCAGAATAAAAGCACAGCATAATCACGCAGGGCAGGGAGTACATATGCACTGAGCTGGTTGGACTTAACCAAAGTTTTATTTGAGGGGAAAGCCGAGTGAATAAGCTTCTTCAAATGGAAGTTTTGATTTATTAATATTGATCTTCCTTGTATTAAAGTAAAAAAGGGGAAAACCTCAAGCTGCTCTCGAGGCTCAGTGTGCTGCAGACTCACCTGCCCAACAGCACCTGGTGAGAAGGTAAGAGGATAATGGAGGTTGGGAGGGCAAAGCCTCTCCCATGGAGGGGAACTACCAATTCCAACAGTGTCAAGATCCTCAGATTAAATGGCTAAACATCAGTACAAAGTCGAGGTCGAGGATCACAAGGTTAGGTTGTTAGGTTGTTTGTCTTTACACTATTTTAACAAGAATCTGTTTTGGGATTCCCTCTGTGTTATTTCTCACCCAGCACTTTCCTGCTCATTACTTTTGTTGCTATTAGATTTGGATTAACGCATCTCCCCTGCTGTTATGATTAATGTCGAAATGAAGTTCCGCTACAAGGAACAAGTCTCATATTGTTTCTGTAAATGCAATTAATATTACAGTATGACTTGTTTATTATGATAAACACGAGCAGGTAGCAGCTTTCCCCGATGCCTTGCCATATTTTGTGTGTTTTTTGGGAGTCTGTGTGCTGTGCAAACACCATATGGTCGGGGGGGTTTTCCAAACCAAAAAGAAATTTTAGTCAATCATCCAGGGAACCAGTCTAATGAAACAAATGGTCCTGCTGTCATGTTGGTAACCCAGGAGGAACACGCCTCTGACCTATTTCTTTATGCTACAGACTATTAGTTTAAGAAACTGGGGCATATGGTGTTGGCTGTGGGGCGCAAAAGGGAGCTTGAGGTAAATAGTTTTGTTTAGAGGCAGCTGTGTCTTGTGGTTTTATGTAGCCTGGAGTCACAGCACCCTGAGTGAAGTCTGCCAAACACAAGTCTTTCCTCCATTTCCTCTCCCAGTCGCTGTTAACGAGGACAATCCAGTTGTGATTGCTGCCATTATAACGAGCTGTTTTCCAACCCTGTGATATGGATATGACCCATTGGGGTGCCTCCTGAAAAAGTGGCCACGTGTAGATATATACACGTGTATATATCTATGAGCCATTCCCATTACCTGACCTCTGTTGTCATGGTTACTATAATGAACACACCACTAGTAGCTTGATTGTGTTCAGAAGCAACACTGTTTGGTTATGTCTAGAAAAAGGTTCTTGATTTCTGTTCAAACATACTTCCTCAACATTTAGGGGAACTTCATTGTCATGGTTACCACAGTAATTATGTGGTTGAAGCCCCTCCTGGGTAAAACAAGCAGTTCAAGTGCAAGTTTCATGTAGGACTAACTACATCATCGCATTTCTCCCATGCTCATGTCATAATCACTAAAGCCACTAGTTCAGTGGTTCCCAACATTTTTTGACCCCTGACCCCATTTTGACATCACAAATTTCAGACGACCCCGCGATCACATGCAGTCAATCAAGATGCACCAGCTCAGATGTTTTTATATGCTTTATATGTTTTAATCATAATTTAAAAAAGAATAATTGGTTCAAAAATATATTTATATCAGTATTCATTTTATTATCAATTACTAGACATTTCAGGCGACCCCATTTGAATTCCAAGCGACCCCACATGGGGTCTCAACCCCAGTGTTGAAAAACAGCAACAATACCTAGCAATGGGTCAGTAGTAACCTGTAGCACAATTGACTTAGGAGGACGATCTCTGCGATCAGCATAACAGAATGGTTTGGTAACTAAAAGGATTTCAGATATTTTTTAGTATCTGATATCCTCTCATGTTTACACATACCAGTCATGATAATGATAACATTTAAGTCAAGAATAAACCCTTTAGACCTGTAGCAAACAAGCGGATGTTTTGTTGCTGTGTTCCTTTCCCACCAATCTTCTTTCTTTAAGGTATTCAGACCGGGTTTAAGGGTTGACAAAGGCCATCTTGCCAAAGCTTCACTTGACCTATTTTAATCGCCTCTTGTTGGGCTTAGGCACCACAGTGCCAGCACGTGGTGGTCTAAGCTGACCCCTATCGTAGCGCAGAGGAGGGATTCAGCAGAGGAACAGACCAGAGCCCCATTCTCGCTGTTTAAGTCCTTAAACTTAATCCCCCAGAGAGGTTGTTTGTGAGCGATATCACTACAAGAGTATTGCAAAACCCCCTGTGGAGAAAACCAACTGCAGTGTGTTGCCAGCGCCTCGTTTGCACCCCCTCTTCTTTCAGTGTGTCCCTCTCTGACATCAACTTAATCTCCAGTCTAATCTTCCTCCTTTTTAAATGCCCCTCACTTTCTGTATCCTTACTTCACGTCTTGCACGTACACACACATTCACTAAAACCTCCATCAGTCTAAATACATGTCCATCCACATACCCTTCATGTCTGGCTCATTGCCTCTCTGGATCAAAAGCACACAAACATAAGGATGCACATGCTTGCACACACACCTGCCAAACCCCGGTAAGTGACATCACTCACTTTTTTATGGGAGCTGAGTCAGCAGCTCTCTCTTTCTCTCTGGCATGTGTTCGGCCATAGACCGTCTGTGATTTCCTTTCTCGGTCCAGCTCTGCATTAATCATCCCTGTCTCTCATTCTTTTCTGCTTGACCATCCAGGACTGATTCAAAGTACCCATTTAAAAAATCAGCCAAAACACTCAGGAAAACTATATCAGGTCTAAAAAGGGCAACTTTTACACATGTATCCCATTACTGATTGCATGTAATCCGCAATAAAAACACAAGACTGCACAGATGTTGTTGTAGATTAGAGGACAGGTCTAAATGGAGAAAAAAAACCTTCCAGGAGTTCAGTGTTTTCTTTAAGGACACTTAAGGAGGTCAGATGAGTATCAAAACAGTCCTCATATACAGTACCAGTGTAAACAATTAAGCAGCTGAGGAGTCCAGGGCTCGCATAAGAAACTAAAGCGAGCAATAGAAAACATCAGGACTGCAATAACACAACATTAAAACTGAGTAAGGATTAGTTTCTACTACTATTAATTTTTTCTCGCTTTGTTTAGCGTACCACAGAGAGAGAAGAGACTATTACTTCTTGTTTATTGCTCTTCTTCTAATAGTGTTTACTTCGTGGACAGAGGGATTAAGCCTGATCTCAGTTTTCTCTCTTCATCCCCTTGTTCTTAATTCCATCTAAATGCTTGTCTGAACAGAAGCCAGGTCGTCCTATAGCCTACTTTACATCTCCCTTCATTAACATTGCTGCTTCATTCCAGTTAAATCCGTGCCGAAGAGCAAATAATTGGATGTCCCTGGTGTTTCAGTTGAGAGAGAGATGTTGCACACTCACAGTGTCATGACATATGACCCCTGCTGCATGCTCATCTCCTTTGCATTCTTGTGTCAAAAACACAAAGACAAAAGGATGTGCAATGCAAGATAGTTTTGTCCATGATATTTTGAGTCGATGTGCAGAAAGTGAGAGATACAGAGAAACTCTGTATTTTTAACCATAATGAGCTCTGTTTCTGCATTAACATGTTTATTGGCTTTAAAATACTCAGTGTGATTTACTGGAGCATATTCTCCATTTGGGATTTTTCAAAAATTTAAAATTGCTAAAGTTAATATCAACAGAAACTGT
Source organism: Decapterus maruadsi (assembly GCA_030347415.2). Lineage (NCBI taxonomy): Eukaryota > Metazoa > Chordata > Actinopteri > Carangiformes > Carangidae > Decapterus > Decapterus maruadsi. The sequence continues at coordinate 28,713,127 of CM064886.1, forward strand.
TTTCCAGCAATATCAGAGACGCCTGGGGTAGAAAACTAAACTTATGGTGGGAAATAACACATCAGTGTATCTGTTTGGATAGAAAACAACAAAGTTTCATATGAATGAATGGAAATTAGACACAGTACATTAGGAAAATAATTGGAAATGCCATTTATGATTTGCATTTAGATGAGCAGATTTTCAATTTGCGCTGATATTATTATGATCAGCCCGGTGGGAAATAATAGTGAAGGTGAGAGAGAGTCAGCAGTGCTGACTGAGCAAGGTTCAATGCCACACAAATAAGAACTTATTCATTTGCTGCAGTCACACTTACAGTATAGAGACTTCAAACTAATAATGGCTCTTTTTTTTTTTGCCAGTGTGAGTTAAAATGGTTGGGAGTGAACAGAGTTTCATAAATCAACTCAAAGCTTGTGGTAAATTCTCAAATTAAAGTAAATTATTGTGATTATTATTTTTTTTTTTGATAGTTAAATGTTGTGTAATCTGCCACCAGATGTTGCACCATATGACCAGCATCTCAGACCCCAAACACATACTCAGCTGTCATGTTCTTGATATGCAAGCCAAGGTGTTACGAAACTGACAACAGCCTGTAATTACACAAGAAACTCGACTGAATGAAGTTACCTTGTGAAGACAAGTGCCAACAAAAACAATCCATTAGGCTGTGCTACTGTAGCATTGCCTTGACATGTTTTACGAGAGCACTGGCAGTCAGTCAGCTAGCGGTACCCGCATTTGCCAAACACATTTAGAGAAGGTAAGTTAGCCAACATTACCATAACCGCTGTGGCTGGAATTGTCTCCTCCAAATATGTATATACATACTGTATATTTACATACATTTAGTATACTGTATATCAGTGGAACAGTATCTAACAGCAGTGTTCCCAGCTGTCAGGCTGCTTTGCCACTTTTTATGTTGGGAAATTTGGGATTAGCAGGTTTAAAATCACAGGATTTAGCTGTTATGAGTGGACAAATCATCAGCAGTGTGAATTATGATTTAATATGTTATGCTTGCAGCACGGTGGTGCAGTGGTTAGCACTGTCGCCTCACAGCAAGAGGGATCTGGGTTCGAACCCGCCGGCCGGGAAGGGGCCCTTCTGTGTGGAGTTTGCATGTTCTCCCCGTGCATGCGTGGGTTCTCTCCAGGTACTCCGGCTTCCTCCCACAGACCAAAGACATGCAGGTTAGGTTAATTGGTGACTCTAAAATTGCCCATAGGTGTAAATGAGAATGTGAATGAATGAATGTTATGCTTGCTAATATAGAAATGTGCGTTTTTAATATATTTCTTGATAAGATTCTGTAAAAAAAATCATTAGCTGGAGGAGATTGTAGTTACTAAAGCAGCCATCACATAAATACATGAGCCCATCTTAAATAAGATTAAATCATTTGAATTTCTCATTTCATCACCACTGTTCAATAGCATGAATCTATATTGCATGAAGCATCAACATCCACAACATGACGTCAGAATATTAGAAAAAGACTTTGGTAGCCTATATATATTCTCATCAAGTCAACATCAAAGTCACATGAAGGAGCTCGACTGAGCAACCAACAAAATCCACTCTGCTGCTCCTCTCACCAGGCAAACATGGGTGATTTAAGAGATTAGTGTGGGGGAAATGCCTGTGGGTTGTTTACTTGACTAAAACTTGAGTCATCCTAGGAGTCAGCTGAATTTAACCGCGGACTACTTCTTGTGAACATGTCTCTTAATCATGCCGCTGTACCTCTAAGATTACGAGTTTTAAAGTCCTGTTAGACATGACTTGAGATTGAGCAAATCAATATTTGGTAAGCCTGCTCAGGGTGTGAGAACATTTAACCTGTCACTGACTCCTCTCCTCTTCCATTCCTCCTCCTTTCCCTCTCCCCTCCTCTCTTCTCCTCTCCTCTCCTCTCCTCTCCTCTCCTCTCCTCTCCTCTCCTCTCCTCTCCTCTCCTCTCCTCTCCTCTCCTCTCCTCTCCTCTCCTCTCCTCTCCTCTCTGACCTTTCACCTCTGCCAGCCTAATGATCTGACCTCTCCTTTTACATCCCTCTGCACCACCTCTCTGCCCCTCTCTCTTGTCTCCCTGGGGATGGCAGGAGTGTAGACACAGAGGGAAAAGGGCAGACTGGGTCTACCCTTTCTGGCTGCTTTGTCTCCTTTCACCTTAACCTCTGTCTATACCTTCTCTTACAACTCCTCCTTTTTCTCTCTCCCTCTTCTCCTTTGTATATCCCACTGTCTCTTGGATTCATCTCTCTCTTTTTTTTGCCTCCCCCTATCTCCCTCCACCAGAGAGCCCAATCTGAATAAGCAATGCTGCTCAGTCTTTACTCTAATGTGTACTGTAGGTTGGGACCCGATGGAGCATGGTATGTTGGAGGAATACTGATGGCAGCACAGGGAGAGAACTGAAGCAGTCACACAGAGGCATCTGGCAGATGGACAATAAGGGAGGGAAAAAAGGAAGCGCACACATATTTGACTCCAACAGCCAAGTACCTGAGTGTGAAATTGGCTCAGATGCTCCAAAGATAGAGAAGAATAAGGTTTATTGTTTCTTATTCTAACAACAATTTGCCCATTTATGAGACTTGTTTAATACGTCTCATAAATAAGCATCATAATGTGAAATCCCCCCTGTCTTTACTCTGCTCTTTTTTGGCGTGATTTTTAAAGCCACAAATTAAAAGACAAAGAATTTACAGGCCTTTAACGGCCAGCCTACGTACGCTATGTGATTGCTCCTGATTAAATTGTCTGCATCAAAGTCACAGCTCGGCCAGGGGGGTGGAGTAAACAGCCCTATTAGCAGTTAACAAAGCCACCCAGATATGAAACCATGCCTGCGTTCGGTGCTAAAGCCAGTGGGAGATTATCCAGACTGCAAATACATGGGCGACTGAGATGCCCTTTGTACCACACAACAGAGGGCATTTCATGGGCAGAGCGCTGATCCCCTTACTGGTGTGCAGCTGAGGCAATGTAATCCCAAATTATTTAACCAGATTACTAGAGCATGAGAAAAAAAATGCTGCCTTTGAATTATGTATGGAGAGTTGGGGGGTTATGTGTAAAGATATGAGTTCCAGTGTCAGTGTGATTATATCCCTCTAAAGCTATACAGTCATTCCCCAATGGGAGTAGATCTGTCTGTGTTATCAGGATACAGGTGAAGGGCAGGAAAACACACCAACAGGTTTTCATCTCCGTCTGCATGAGCTCTTGCAGCCCTCATGTGCAGCTCTTTGAAACAGCATGTCAACTCCTCTTAAACCTCTAACCAAAGCCCTAACCACCTTATCTGAGATGTAATGTGACTAAGCCAGAAAAAGAGGGTGGAAAAACAGTTTGGAATCATCATCACTGACTTGGCAGATACCAAACCATGAAAACAAAGTATAATCTTGTATTTTTATTTAAGAAAAAAGAAAAAGAAAAAAGCATGAGATCATGCTGCCAGAGATTTTTGGCGGTGAGGTTAATTCAACTCTGCATATGCATGAGCAATTCGAAGGCTGGTTTGGCAAGACGTGGCACAGCTGGGTTGGATCCAGATGATGCCAAATTAGTGCTTCCACATCCAGAAGAATACCAGTGGAAAAACAGTGTTTTATTTCCTCAAATAACAAAAACAAAGCACCAGTCCACAGAAAACACACAATACATCATGTTAGAATGGGCTTAAACTGACCTGACAGCAAAATTCAACCTGATTCTGTAGTTGCCATTTTGAAATTCCATATATTGTATCAAGGTTTGTTTATCACATAGTTCAGAGTCTCTTTGTCTCTCCCCGGTGACAAGATACAGCTGCTGACCCTTCAGCATTTGATTGAAATATAACTTTTGACAGCTCCAGCTGCGGCCTGGTTCCTCTCACTGACTGGTTGTACTCGTCCTGGCAGTCGACCCTCGCTTTTTCACTGCCTCTCCTTCTCTAAAATCCAGTGTGAAGAAGAACCAGATCACAAGCTGAGAGACCACGGTGATGTAATTCGAAACAAATCAAAGGGCAAAGAACCATGGAAAACGTGACCTTTGGATATCAGCGCATGCACAGTCACATTGGTGTCTTCTAAGAAAGGCCTTGTCAGGTGATGAAATCTGCAAAACAGACAATGAATAGATGAGATTTTCAAGGTCACAAATGTAGTTTCACCTTTCCTGGCGCTTGTGCTATTTGTCTGAAAGCATAGAACGGTCATTTTAAGAATAAACTGAAAGAGTCAGGAATTATTCTAGTGTCCATCGGTACAGTGCACAAATACAGTGCAATGTACTGACACTGACCCACAATGATAATGACTTTTTCCTGTGTGGCCATGTACATAGAATCTTGACTTAATAAAGATTATCCTGGAATCTGGTTAGGATATCAGGATTTAAAGTCTAGTACATACCGTATTAAATCTAATTTAAGGCATTTATACCCTTTTAATCTCTTTTCACATTAAAATGATAGAAATCAAAAACTAACTTCCTAACTTCACTTTAAGTCAGAAGATTTACATTAACATTGAAGTTGTTCGGTAATTAATCATCGTTAATGGAGTATAGGTTTTACAGTGAGCCTCCCAGGTCTGCTCAGGCCTCTGCTGCCATATTGTCTGATGATGCAGTGACGTCCAGATCTCATCCATCGCCTCTCTCCCTGCAGCAGGCACCTGGCCAGCTATCGACCGGACCTCACTCATGGTTTTTGGGTCACAAGCTGCAACAGGAAAGCGGATGACTCCCCTGTCCTGCATCCAGCGCTGTGTTGCATGCACACACACAGCAGTGCTCTGCAGGAAAGTTAGAAGATTTGCTGACCACCAGCTCTGCTTCTCATGCCAGAGAGAGGGAGCGGGAAAGATAGAGGCAGAGAGAAAGGAGGAGGAGGAGAACGAGGATGGAAGAGGGGAAAGAGAGAGAGAGGGATAATGAGTGGGGATGAACAAAGAAAAGGAGGAAATAAAGATTACTGACAGAGAAGGCAAAAACAAATGGGGTTAGAGCTGGCACAGACCAAGAGTGGTGGACAGAGAGATAAAGAGACAGAAGAGGAAAGCAATCATCTTAAAGGGCTGAAGGTCTCAGTCAGACTCACTCACTGTTCTGTACCAAAGATGAATGAAAGAGTTAGCCCCAACTCTGTGTGCAGGAGTGAGAGATGGACAAAATCTCTGCAATGACCTCAAGGGGCAAAAATGAAAAAGAAGAAGAAAAGTTGAATGTGAGTGGAGAAACCTGGTGATAGCATGGTACTGCAGCGTGACGGCCCTGCTGCTCAGCCTCATGTGGCAGTCTGCACACATGTCTTCCCCGTTGCACTTTGCGGATCTGCTGTTTTTTTTTCCCCCAGAGTGATTAATTTAGAATCAATTCACATAGCAAAGCAGGAATTTATTATATTCAAATCAAAGTACTATAGGAGACAATGTTTTCATTTATGTGGAAGGGAGCTGGTTGGTCCCCTAAGTGTTTTTTTCTAACCACTACATATTCATGTTTAAAAATCTCAGTATTCCTCAAGAGTCGCTCTTTAGTTTAACAATACTATACTTTTATATTACCATGTTTAATTACTGGAGAATAACCGAGTTGGACCTGAGCAAATTAAGAACATATTGTTATTAACTTATTTAAATAAACATGGGAACTTTTTTTTGGCCATCTGGAGTCAACACCAATATTAGTATGCGATTGGAGTTGTGTTTCTGGCCCATGTAATAAAAGTAAGTTTTAATAAGGCTGAGAAATGTAAGTTGGACTTTGGGCGCTAAAGGCACCACTCTGTTGACCAATTAGTCTATAACTGTGTCTTTCTGCTACTTGGTGCTGGCAAGTGGCGTATTTATACACTAATTTGGGTTTGGGTCATAGGGTTGGTGTAAAATGTTGTTTAGTGCAGGTTTAAGCTTCATAATGTATATGTACGCCAAATATCCTGGTAGCCTTGGGTGTGGTCATCCTACAAAAACCTTTCTGTCTGCAGTTAATTAATGCATTGTTAATTTATATTCAGGAAGCTTTTAATTTCATGAATGTGGTCTTTTCATCCACTGATACATATAGGGAATTTTTTTTCATCATTTTTCCAGCACGTTGCTGCTGGCAGCTGTCTACCAAGTCTGGACAGAAAACTTGCTCTTGCTCTTCTGCTCTAATTCATGTCCACCCCTGAGCTCATTCCTATTGCAGGACTGCGCTGTAGGTACACACACACACACACACACACACACACACACACACACACACACACACACACATGGCGTACTCCCCCGGGGCTTGATAGATAAAAGACAGAATAACATACACGTATTGTAGCTTTGTATACATGAAACAGATCACGCACAACTCAAAGGTATACAAAAACACTCGGGAGATGAAACACCAGGGGCCATTTGTATAAACCATGCGTATGCCTACGCCACTTTCCACGTACATGTACTTTTCCAAATGTATAAAAATCCACGGGCGGTGAGAATGTGCGTACTGGTACTGGTACGTATGCTTCAGACCATGCCTAGCCTCCCATCTTCATGTCGTTTCAGATTATTGTGGTGTTGCGAGTTGGCAAAAAGGATAATAAATGTGTGAATTTGAGAGATGTTTCATTTAGATATTTTTTTCGTAACATTGTGTTAATAATCAACCAGCTGCAGCAGCTGTCCAAATACGTCTTGATGTGATGCAGCGACAGTAAGCGTAGTAAGTGAACAGTGTTTGTGTGATGAAACAAGAGGAAATTTAAAAGAAAAATAGTTTATTTCTTATGATGATTCCAGCAGTATCACTTTAAGTTCCCTCACTTCCATCAATACAGTTTATAATAATCTCATTGTGTGACAGGACACAGTCAATAAGGACACAGTCAATAAGGACACGTGTGTGCGTCCGGCTGTGCGCACTGGCACCAGACGTACCAGGGTCTTGAATGTTGTAACTAAGAACACACTAGTTAGTTTTCATTGCATGTCCGACTGCAATTTAAACTGAAACTTCATCTGGCACATTGCCACTGATGGCAGTTTGGATCAAGACAGACGCAGCGCGCACAATAAGGACAGAGAGCGCTGGGGTTCCTGGTCCCCCATTTTTAGTCAGACCGCTTTTTTTCTTCTTTTTAAATCTCCAGTGTCCGTGGCTCAGAACTCACCGAATTTACTGCACCCAGGAATTCACCTTGGTTTTATTTGGCATGCCAGAGCTTAAGCTTCCAAATAATATATATTTTCTTTGATAATTTTCTTCAACCACTACTTCTACAGTATTTCACAATCAATGGTGCTTCTTGTTCAACTGTTTCTTTCTTGCTTCCCCTATTTCTCCTCAAATTAAATCCCGGCCTTTTGTATGCAAAACAGGCAACTGGGGGTGTGTCGGAAGCCATCTATGGTGAATCGTGGGCATGGTCAAAGGAGTCGTGCCCGTGCGCACAATTTCAGCATGATTGAGATGTCTGAGAAAAAAACACGTGGGAATATACGTACGTGGGGTAATACATCTGTCGGGAAGACTGCGTATGCATGTTTCCTGTTTTGTGCGCACACAGATTTCTACACCTAAATATACACAGAGTTTTAATACATTTGGCCCCAGCTGTGTACATATTATTTTTTCTTGTCCGTGTCACAGACCATGTGAAAATACACTGACTATGGAGGTGGGAATGCCTGCTGTTATTGAAAATATGTTGTGTGTAAAAAAATATATATAGTGACATAATATGTATCTGCATTCACTCTAGTCATTTTCACAAACATGTTGACGCCTCATGCTAGTAACTTTCTTTGTAACTTAATGAGCAAAGGCTGTGTTTTCTTTTTGTGTTGTATTTTTCCCTTGAGGGGAGACTTAGCAACAACAAACAGGTGTAGCAGTTTAATTGAAAGTGATGCAAAGCCTAATTTTGACCAATTTCTGCACCTGGGCTGGCCTTTAAATGTTTCATTCACACTCTTTTCATTGAATAATGTATAAAAGGCCCAAATGGTGTTTTGGCCCCCTGGATTTATACAGTAGTTTTATTCATTATTCATGTGTTGATTCATGTGTTAAAGTCATTTCATGCACATGAGCCATGCTGAACTATAGCAAATCAAAATCAAACTCTGCATAGCACGGTGAGAACAGACCTGTCTGTTCCCTTTCATTGCACACACTTTTCCTTCAATCATCACTGAACGTTCAATATTTGGTTACCTCACTGCCTTTTAGGTATCTGTGCAGATATGACTGTAAATGCCCCCCAAAGCTGTTCCATTAAATGATGGTCAGTGGCTCTCTCCAAAGTTATTATTCTAGCCAACTGAAAAACTGCCAGCCTCATATCACCAGGAAAAGAACAACCCATGTAAGTGCTTATGGTGTTTTGTCACATAAAAAAAATCTATTATATTTACTCAACTGTTTAATAAGCCTCCTTGAAAAGACGTGAACTGAAAACAACCCCAGGAAACAGGTTCAGCTCGAGGCAGTGAAAAGTAAAAAAAAAAAAGGAAAAAAAAGTGGATAAAACATTTTACAGCCACCGGTGTCCCTGTTTCTCTGATAGTTTATGCTGTTTCCCATAGCAACAGATGCTGGAGCTGAAAGCTGAAGCTTGAGAGCAGCAGTGCTGGTGTTATTGTTTACACATGATTGGATTATGGGTGGAATTTCTGATGTGACTGCCATTAAATGAAATTTGTGTAATGTATGACATGATGAGTCTAAAAAAAGACATGGAAGAAACTGCAAAGACAGCAAGAGGAAAACAAAAGAAAGTTTGTAAGTGGAAGATAATGCAGTTTAGATGCTTCGTCAAGCCAGTGATTGATATCGTCATATCTGAATTTGCATAAGAATGACAGGCAGTGGTTTTATGGGGTTGTATTTTGGCCTTGTGCAGTGATTTTCAAATGTCCGTTCAATGAGGTAAGGCAAAGCAGCAAAGCACTTGAGGCTGACTCACAAAAGCAAATCAGTCCCTCTACTTCCATGTTAAATTGCTCAACTTTACTCAGGGCTGGTATAAAATGGCTATTTGATGGCTATTGTTTTGTCTCTAGTAGTACAGCTTCTCTTTTAGCAGTTAGCAGTCAATTTATTGGATTGACAGTATTGTGCAATTTTATATTTAACAAAAACAATAGCTCGGCTAACTGATACTGGAAAGTAGTCGACTCGTCGTAATTGCGGCTTAAAGAGGAACTATGCAGGATTTTTACCTGTATAAACCAGCTTCAGAGTAATTGTGATGGTTAAATAAATGACTTGTTGGGAGAATGGAGGCTCTCTGCCTTCCACATAGCGTCTCTTGGCCAAAAAAAACAAACCTCGCAGGATCGGTGCCACCGGTCGGCCAGCTCTCTTCTTGGCAGCACAGTGACAGAAATGCACACTGTAACACGTAATCTCTTACATCGTAAGGCGTAGCCTATATCATAAATAATGTTTGATTTTGCTTTCTCACCGGCTTCATTGAAAACAAACGCCCATGGCCGGGAGGAGTTTTTGCAGAACAGCGAGGAAGAGACCAGACTTGCAAATGAAGCTAACTTCTTAGGCTGTCATGCTCACCAGGAAATCCTTACAGTTTTACAGTCACAATGATGGCCACCATTTTTTACCACCACCTGCTGCTCACAGCAAAAAAAACATGTTCAGTGGCAGTAGGCAACTTTATAGTGCCTTTAAGCAAAATGTGACATGTTAATAAGTGAGTTTTAGAAATATTTATGAACTTTACAAAGAGCCAGCTAGCTGCTCCCCTTATTTACAACCCTTAAAGCTAAGCTGCTTCCTGGCTGTAACAGGGGCTGGCATTAATCATCTAACACTTGGTAAACCTAAAATGTTGAAGTACTCCTTTAGCAAAGCTGAATTCTGGGTTGTGCGTTTTTTTTAAACAATAATTGAAGGTAGTCTACTTGCCAGGCTATAATTTAATGGAAGTGAAAGTGACCCTGCCTTGTAGCGACGTGACTCAGCTGATTTCTGTGACTGTTAGTATGACTTCCTCCAACCAGCAGCCCTCCTGATGTACCTACTACATTAACCGCAGTCACCATCCCTCGCTAACCCGCCCATAAGCGTCACTCATTCAAATTGCAGCCGAGGCAGAGAGGGGGGTGAAAGAGGCGAGCCTGGCTGAGCAAACACACTCTCACACACTGAGAGCCGAGGCAGAGAGAGGAACAGAGCGAGCGAGCGAGCGGCTGGGGATCCTTCACTGCTTTTTCACTTGCATGAACACAACGGTGTAGCCCTCCTCCTTTCTTTTTTACCCCAGGATCTAAAGATGTGGACAGAAGTCGGAAAGCTCGTGCTATTACATTTGTTACTCATGGAGCTCCATTGCGCTAAAGGTAAGAAGACACTTGTCTCCTTTGCATGGGATCGCGGACGGTCGGCACCGCTTCAGGAGGAGAGGAGAAAGAGGAGGAGGAGGAGGGTGATCGTAACCTACTGAGAGAAAAACGGCTTGTCTCTCAAGTGTGGTCCACGTCCTCACAAGTGCTGCGCTAATGTGCCTCCTGTCTGGATCACCACTTTGTTCCCGGCTACCACTGGTGACACTATAGGTGACAATACGCGGAAGAAAAAAAATAGAAAGATCGCACAACCCAACACGTGTCTAAATGCAGCGCGCTGAATGTCACAGTTAGTGGTGGTTGTGGTTGTGTTGGTAGACACAAAAGTGCAGGCTGCAATTAGTCTGCTGCGTTTGGTTATTTGCTAAATTGCAGCTGCAGCTTGTAGGAACGGTTTAAAGAGATTTGCCTGAGCAGATCTTATTGTGTTTGAGTGGCAGCAGGACAGCGGTGACAGGCAGCCACGGTCGCGTTAAAGGTAGACTATTGATACACAAACAGCAGATAGAGGCTGTCATGAGAACCATGCGAAAGTATACGTCATGTTTTAACACGGTGGGATCCGAAACACACACACACGTGAATTAAGCAGAGATTACAGCAGGAGGAAGCTATACTGTACATCTATTGGATGATCTGCACCAGCTCTACCATAGATGTCACATAGAGAATATGCATCATTACAACTGTGTCCTGGGTTGTACGTTATCTATTTCAGCTTTGTTTGACACCAGGAGGTTGATGCAATATGTCACTTAACCTCCAGAAATGAAGAAACTCAGCAGTGTAAACAGTTTGTGGTTAAGTCCTGTTTTGCCAGAGTCTTGTGTTGATGAAGTATACATCCTCTTTTCTGTGTATGCCTTTATTTAATTTACCCACTGTGTCTATGATTGTAAAGAGGAAGATACTTTACTGCACTTAATGATGTCCTTAACTGTCATAACACGTCACTCTGATATCTACATCTGTCTCTCCACGCTCCCTCTGATGGCTTCTCTTTTGTTTATTTCCTGACAACATTAGGAACCCATACGGAGTCAGAGTGTGAAACTGGGCAGTTTCAGTGCAAGAACGGACGGTGCATCCCGACCCTGTGGAGATGCGATGATGATGATGACTGCTCGGACAGCAGTGATGAGGAGAATTGTCGTAAGTAGCCCCAAAGACTCACTTCCGCCACTGGCAGATGAGCGTAACGATGCCCTTGCTCCCTTCCCAGCGGACCTTGAATATAACTACCGTTGTATATGTTACAAAGTGGAGCCTTAATCTTTACACGCATTTGGTGCCAGACCATTATTTGATGAGATGATGCACTCTGCTATTTGATATGAGCTGGCACACATCCGGTTCGCAGTGTGTGCATAGATAACTGATTATACCCGTGTTGCAACTTTTGAATGGGTGAAGTTATACAAACTGAGACTAAGCTCCTTATCATTTGGCTCGGGGGAGAGGGGGGGTCGTGGAAACTCACCTCCTGTTAGTTTTACGGACGACAGTGCAGGAGCCGCTGATCCTGGACCACTGGTCAGGTCACATGGCCGCAGGAATTTAACTTATTTCTTACTCATTTTCACTTTGACATGAGCACAGCTGCAGCTCCGCACATGGGTCAAAGCAGGGCCATTTCATATTATTCTTATTACTGTTGCTGCTGTTGTTATCTCTGTCTTGCTGGAGTCTGTGTCATCTTGTCAGCGCTGTTATCAGTAAGACAGTTCACCCTGCTATAATGTCTCATAATGCTGTGGATGTATTATGGCTTCACAGATTGTGTCGTAGCTGGAAATTGCAGTGCCGTGTGTGTCATGACATCTCACTGCTCTGTGTGTCTAATGCAAATACTGTGGCTCTTAGATATGACTGATCCTGAATTGGCTGCTCCTCTGTTCTCGAGGGACTCTCGCTCTGCTTCCGTTGGATTTTGTAACCAACCAACAAGAGTTTAAAATACAGAAGTGCATATACAATCCCGCGCATATATGCTTGAGAAATGTGTGAAAAAGACCAGTAACGTGCGAGTCCGAACAGCCGCTTCACTGTGCTCAGTTAGGAAATTGTGCAGACAACCAGCTGAGTAATCATCACTTATAAATTTGTCACGGTACTAATTGCTCGTGTGGCTATATTAGTGGCCAAATTGATTCATTGCGTATCTCGGGGACTAACGCAGCAAAACCCCATGATCCTCTCATCACATGTGCCCTCTGGCCGCCCTGCTGGTGGTGGTAGTGGTGGCCGCCGCTGTTGCCGCTGATATCTTGGGAGTGTCCTGCGTGAATGTCGTGACATTTACAGGCGCACAGTCTCATTGACTGCGGAGACTGATTGGGATTAGTGGACATGTAGTGGGCAGAGCTTGATGGAAGTGGAATTAGATTTTAATGAGCTTCCCTTCTCTCTGTTAACAGGTGTGCCTAATACTTGTGTTGTTTTCGGCGGAGGCATTCATTGTGCTTGTACCTGAGCCACTTTGTCAGAGATGTGCTCCGGCTCTTTCTTCTTTCTTCTCTCCTTTTTGCTACATATCCTGTAAGCTTTAGATGTGGTTATGCTGTCCTCTTGGGCTCCTCTGTCACTCTCCTAATCCCCCCCTACATACACACTCAAGTCTCTATATCTTTATGTGCCTTTTCCCTCATGCTGTGCTTTATACTCTCTTCCGATCCCTGCTCCCTCTCTCCCTTCATTGTACCTGCCGTGCACTCTCTATTCTTTAAGTGCTCCAGTTCTCAGCCTGTGCTGGAAGTTGGTTGCTTCCTCCTAAAAAGCTGTCTCACTCCCCCCGTGTTGTAGCACCCGCTAAGGGGGTCCCCCTGCTTCCCTCCCTCCCCCCCCCATTTTTAAATCTCCTGTGGGTACCTTGGCAGTGCGAATGCCAAAGAGGCTATGCCCACTCGTCTTACACCCACAGAGAGCATCAGCTGACAGGTTGGTTGGAGATAAATCCAACAGCGTGACTCTGGTTGCCGGAGTGATGCTCAATGGCTGGCAGCGAGCCAGCCCCTTGGAGCAGATGCCAGCACTACCACTGTGCCCCCCCCCTACCCAGAACCCAATATCATCAGCAGAGCTCAGTGGAGAGAGGAGGAGGTTGAGGAGGAAAAGGAGGAGGAGGAGAAAAGATGGTAGAGATTTGATTGGGAGCAATAGGACGGTGTAGAGCAGATGATGATCAAAACAGGAGCGGAGTCATTTGGTAGAAGTGGAATAGCTGTGGGAGGGCAAACGGAGAGAGGAGGAGCTCTTGTATAATTAGAAGGGCAAGGGGAAGGTTAACCTGGCAACAAGTTTTGCCGCTTTGTGTGGATGTGGCACAGCTCAGCGCCATTACGATTAGGCAGAACATCAGGTGATTGACGGAGCTTTATTTACACAAAGGACTGTGACACTCCCTCAACTGTCACCGCTTTTCCCGTCTGACTTTCAAAATATAACGACATAATCAAAAACCTGAAAAATCGGGTTAGGGTTGAGTCTATCATGATATGGGGTCAGATTTACCTCATAAAGGTATGATGTTGCCTGTTAAATCTATAAGTGCGCTTATTTTCTCTCTTGCAACTTGTGATGTTTGTGCACTGGATTTGCTGGTTGTAACTTCTCTCTCATTTACTACATGAGCTGTTGAACATTTGAGTTTACAATTTTGATATGAGAGTACATGTAAGTGTTTCAGAGTGAGCACTCCCTGAATCATCGTTTGGTATCTGGACCAAAAGCCCAAGACCTACACCATCGTCTTGTTGTCACTTTGACGCCGTGTCACCCCTCTGCAGTCTGTGTATAGGCAACAATGTGCCTGGAAACCCACCTGGCATGCTGCTATCACACAGTAGGTTGTTAGACATGTTTGTGTGTGAGTATGTGCTACAGTGTTTGTGCGTGTGCCATCAGTCAGTAGTCACATCTCCCGTCTCTTTGTATACATATAGCACACGTGCAGGTCTCTGTCTCGCAGCAGGGATTAATCTGCAGCATCCTCCGTCTAGTATCTGTATTAGAAAACGTCCAGTTAGATCGGCTTGTCTTTTGTGTCTTGACTGTGTCTTTTCTTTCATTTTCTCATCTTCCTCTTCTTCCTCCTCCCCTCTCTCCTTCATTTTCAACGTGGCTCTTGGTAGATTTCGCTCTTGTTGCCCTGGGAGACGGTAAAGTGGTGGTGGTGGTGGTGGTGGGGTTTTTGTGCATGTGTGCGCCGTCTTTGTAGTGATCAGAAACGCTCATGCACGTGCGTATGTGTACACACGGCAACTCTCCACCTCTGCACGGCTGCGTATGATGACCTATATTTCGGCAGCGAAACATACAGAAAAAAAGCCTTATCATATTTTACAGCGGATTTAAGTGGATTTAAACACGCCTAATCCAAAGTGCCACTGTAAAATCATCTCGTATCTGAACCCCGTGTTAGCTCCCGACAATTCTCTCTCTGTCACATTCCTCTGTATAGTCTCCTCCAAATGGCCTTGGTCACGTTGTGCAGTAAAACCACATAATCAGTTACTGTAGTGGCGCAACAATTACTCAACTAATCAGCGATAAGATCAATTGAAAATGAACTGCAATAGCTGTTTGTTTTCGTCATTTATCTTGTGGAAAATGTCAGATTTGCAGGTTGGTCCTTCTTGCATGTGAGAATTTTCAGCTTTTCCTTTTTAATATAAATATATATTTAATATAATTTTCTATTGAATATGATCCTTGAAATTCTGCATCACAGGTTGTATTAAACAGACATTATGAAGATGTGCTGTAAGATATGCTGTGAATAAGTCAAAGGTCTGGGACAAATTCTGAACCCCTCACCCCAAATAAACACCAGCTATTTCACAATAGACAAGGGAATGGAAAAAGAATACATAAGGGTGGGAAAAAGTTCCTGTTGTTCTGTGTGTGTGTGCGCGTGTGTGTGTGTGTGTGTGTGTCACAGCAGGACAATGAGTCGGAGCAGGTCTGAGAAGGGTAGCGTCTCCAGTGCAGTCTGAGACCAGCTTCCCATAGAGGAGACATCACAACACATTTCACGCCACTGCTGTGTCTGTGTGTGTGCATGTGTGCGTACATGTGCATGTAAGTTTGTGTGTCTCTCTCTCTATCAAACACACGCACGCACACAACACTGTAATAAGAGACTGCAGAGAAGCGCCTCAGGCATAAAAGGCATTGTGCTGATATGGTCACAGAAACATATTTTGGTCACCTGCTGACATCCACACACACGCGCACACACACACAGCTCTCACAGCTGGGGTCAGACTTTTAATGGGAGCATGAGGTCAAGGGGACTAGAGGCTTAATCAATTACACACAGATACACACATACAAACGCACACAATGAGTAGGTAGGAGCAGGACAGTGTAGCACCACTCGTATAGATAAAAACAAGAGACACACACTGCTCTTGAGAGAACAAAATACACACACACACACAAAGATTTGAACTGCAAGTCAATGCACACATTCATCATATTGATACTCAGTGTTTCTGAACTGGTATATTTTCTGTTTCCCATTATCCAATATATAAGCACAAACACAAGTTTTGTTCAAAAGACGCACACACGCAGCAACACACAACTCCATATTGGTCCAAGTACATTGTGTGTGTGTTTGTATGTGCATGTCTATGTGTACATGTGAAGTGTAAGCAGCTGCAGTGCTCTAGTCTCCAGAGAAGGAGAGCCACTGCTGTGCTCTGTGACGCTGTGGGACTCTGTGCTTGTGTGTGTGTGTGGGTGTGTGTGCGCACTAAATGTGGTTGGCTTGTGAAACAGCATTTCATAAACAGATGGCAACATATAAGACACGCATTTTGCTGGAAAATGAAGCAGTTGTTTGAAACTAACTAGTTGGTAGTCAAGGTTCCATCATATACTGTGTATATATATAGTATTTTCAATATTATTCAAGTTTTATTATCATTAGACATGATAAGATTTTCTATGTGCGCACACTTAGTCATTTTCTGCCTCTAATGGCAGCATAAAGAATAAAAGTTTGAGAGCTGCTAGTTGAAGTAATGAGAGCACAGGCACAACCTCCAAGCATAAATCCCTGATCATTTCCCCCCGTGCCCCTGTGGTAACACTAACTTACGCTACAGTCAGGTGGATGACAGTGGGAGATGAACGTCTCCAAAGTCAGGAGGTGAAAACTTGAGGCAGCCCTGAAGCTAAACGCTGAGTGTGAACGCTTCTCTGCAGAAAGTTTTTACACAAAATATAAGAAATTGTTTTCAAGGATTAACGTTTTTTTTCTTCTTCTCTTGCTAAGAAACGAAATATGAGGAGTAAAATTTTGTGAAAGTCGCAGATTTTTAGGGCTTCGTCCCCCAAAAAAGAGCTCATGCTGTTTAATTCTTCACATTATGTCAGTGTTGTGAAACAAACAGCTTTGTATTGCCAAAAAAAAATCAAGCTTCTTAGTTGAGATGATCCTCTCTCTCCCTCTGTTGCTCTGACACATTAAATGGTAAAACTATACCAGCTGGTCATCCATCAGCCGTAACCTGCTGCTTATCTTTGAAGGGTTGTGGGGTGAGGGTGTGGTGAGGGGGTCTGGAGCCAATCCCAGCTGACATACGGCGAGAGCGGAGTCCACCCTGGACAGGTCACCAGTCTATATTGCAGGGTGGTACAATATTTTATTCCGTTGTTCTTTTTAAAGGTTGCCTTATTAGGGATGCAAATTATCGAGTAATTCATTAATCGATAGTTGTTTCATCTTATCGATCGATGATCGATTAATTGATAAGCGGCAATTTTTCTAAGAACCTGAATTTCCCTCTGAATAGGTTCTATCCAGTGCTTTAAGTGGGAAAAAATAAGTGCTGGTACTCCCCTTTCCAGCTGTTGTTGGCTGGTAAATTAGGCGGTGGGCGGTCGATACCAGCACATCAAGTGACAGGTTACTGTACATTCAAATATGATGCTGATTTAAATAAAAAACAAACAAACAAACAAACAAAACGTCCAATTGAACTTTCCAGATTAGAAGTATTTTCTTGAAAAAATCCATCTGTGAATAATGTATGATGACAAATGAATCAGTGTTTGTTATTTGAAGTTAACCCACTTCATAAAGTGTCTCCATCCTGTCTTAATTGCTGTCCTAAATTATTGCCAACATGAGTTCACCACTGTAACTGTTTCTACAGTAGGAACAGCAAGGTTTACAACAGTAAAGTCAATAAACTCAATATCAGGAAACAAATTACAATTTTCACTAAAATCAAGCTGAATGAGTAATTCCTCCAGATTGACTACATACATGCAGGAAGCCTAATGTTAGACAGGGGTTTGGAGCTGGCTGGTCTCAGCTAGAAGTTTTTGTGATTTGTAGCCAGATAAACAGCCTCCACAGACAGCTGTCATTGTTCTAACAAGCGGACAACGACAGCAACAGTTTCACAGAGCTTTCATCTTTAATCAAACATTTTGGGAAATATGACTACCATTTAAGCATGTTGAATACAGTAAGTGGAAGGCTACTTGTTAGTAGGCTACCACTGGGAAGTCTGGCTTCACACTGTAACTCACGAAGGTTTTAGTCGCTCCACATTCACGTCTCGTCTGCAGCACATGGAGTTATGATGCTATGAATGTGAAGAGTCATGGGTAAGCGGCAGCCCCTCCCAAGAGGCAGAGGAGCAGCGGAGAACAGAGCAGGACAACAGAACCGTGGCGCTCAGGGTGAAATCGGTTAGAAAGAATGAGAACAGGCCAGAGTACGTCCAGACTCCCGGTACTGCCCGGTACGCTGTGAAAAGTCCCGGTACGCAGGGGGTTAAAATCTAGAAGTGCCGGTATGTTAAAAAAAAAAAGCAAATCATATTCCTTCATCAAAGATTTATTCTGGGCTCACTTGAGGGCAGGGAATAACACTTTGGTAGAATATCAAACATATTCTGAATAGAAAATATCAAAATATTACACTCATCTCTCATGTGCGACATTGGAAACATTAATAGCAGCAGCATAAAAAAAAAATACTGTTGTTGTTGTCGTCAGAGCCCTGCTTCGCTTGTGTTCCCGCGTTTGCGTCAAGTACGTCTGGCGTCAAGCGCGCCCTCACGCGGACTGGCGGGGAATTACGGGTTCAAAACGCAATTAATTGCAAGTAATTTATTTTAATCGAGTAATTTCTTATCGACAATTAATCGATAATCGATTAATTGTTTGCATCCCTATGCCTTATACAATTATCTGGCAGAGGGACAGTCAATGAAAACTAGCTTTTTAAGCTAATTGGAGTGCATTTATGTATATTTTATGCAATGTTTATTAATGTGCATTGTCCCTTTTCAAATAAACTAAACTGAAACTGTGGGAGGAAGCTGGAGAACCCAGACGGGGAGAAAGCTCCAGGCCTGAGTTTCAAATTCAGGACCTGGTTGCTAACCGTCCCACCGCCGTGCCACTGATCATACCTCCCTTAAATATGATCTTGTTCATCAAGGCTGAATATTAAACCTATAATCAAACAGACGCCGTCCCAGGGTGTGCTCGGGCGCCACCTCGGTCAGAAACCGTATCCCTCTCTATAAGCTAACAATACCTGCTGTGCTGCTGAATAGGTGTTGGGCTCAGCGATGCAAAACAGCACCGAGGTAATTTTAGCCGAGGTCAGTGGCGGCCTGAGGCATTTGCTCTCGCTCATTTTCTTTCCCTTGCACCCTCTCCCCTCTGTGTCCATTTATTGGCCTGACTGTGTGCCCCCCCCACCTCCCCTTCTCTGTGCAACCCTTACCCTGCCCTCTCCCTCTCTCAGTCTGCTTTTCCCTTTTTCTGAAATAATGCCTTTATATTGACATGAAGGCCAGGGGTAGGAAACACACCAAACCTACACAGTGGAGGGAAAACATTGTGTGTGTATATATGTGTGTGTGTGTGTGTGTGTGTGTGTGTGTGTGTGTATGGGAGAAGGAGTGAGACCGTGCTGTCCATCTACATGCTTCTAATCCAATTAGTGAGTGTCTCAGCGGGTGAAGCTGCGCTGTGTGTGTCAGAGAGAGAAAAGATAGGAAGAAGTGTTCAGTTTGCCTCAGCCTGAGGTCTCATTATGCTTTTTCTTTGTGTGTGTTGACACAACAACAACAATGATGATAATAATCATAATAATAAAAAAACAAAAACATATTGCCCTGTTGTTCTTTGTCCCTCTCCTCTCATTGTTACTTCTGGATCTCCTTTCACTTCAGATTCACTCCCTAGCCTAACTATATTATTCATAGCTGGCAAATTAGGAATTATTAAATCATATGGGCTTAATGGAACTTGATTTCTTAAATATGGAGCTCTTTTTTTGGGGTTCGTTACATTTGATCTCATTGCACAAGAGTTCAAAAGCGCCTTTGAAACCGTGTTTATACCGTTGGTGATGAGTCATTAGTTGGTAAACTGGAATGATTTATTCATTCATGCGTTAACCACACTGCTTATTAGGGCTGTCCCGATTATCATATTTTCATAATCGAAGCTTCGCTGACATAAATGTGGCGGCGACGGCGACTGTAACGGGGGCAATCGTAGTGGAAATAATGAAAGTTATGGCAAACAAACATCTGCAAAATCTGGCAGGTTTCCAGGACGCCAAATAGCCGACTCATTTTTAATGTAACAATTGCTGATGACAACCGGTGTCAAAAAGGAAAAGAAAAAAAAATCCATCACAGACTTTGATGATCGATTACCATGGCAACGAACAAAGCTTTAAATTTTTTGTGTCAGCCCTACTGCTTATCCCTTTAGGGTCATGGGGGGGGCGGGGCCCATCCCAGCCGACATTGGGCGAGGCCTGGTTGCACCTCGAAGCGGACACCAATCTATCACAAGGCTGAGACAAAGAGACCAAATCTCACAATACTAATGAATTAAGACTATTAAAGCTGCTCAAATCAATATTTTTTATGTTCAATATTGGAATTGGAAATTGCAAAAGACAATTAGTAATAAGAGCTGAATCACCCACAGTGATGAAACCCACAGAGAATCATAACTCGGCTTCTCAGGAGCAGGCTCATTGTTTTGGTAATAGGCCCCATACATCTGCAGTGTTTTGGTTCACAGTTCTCATCAGCGTCATTTCCAGACACAGCAGATGATTTGTTTTCAGTAAATGTTCTGATAAAGCCACTGTGTGATACCTTGAGGCAGGCAGACGAAGAGGAGCAGCTTGCTGCTGGAGAGTAGGTAGAGACCAAACACAGAGAGAAGAGGCTGATGGACAGTTTTTTTCACACCAAGTTGACAGAAACAAATCCACAAATGAATGCTATGCACTGTAAATGTAAGCAACTGCTTGGGAGTTTGGTTGCACATCAGTTTTATACGGAGATAACGTCAGCGTTGTGTTTACAGCTTGTTTTGCTGCCATAAAATCAATTTGTTTGTGATATTTGTTGCGCGATAGTCGGTGACACTCAGGCAGTCTGCTTATTTTGTTCTGCCCAAATTACTTCTGACTGATCCTCCGCACTATAACTGTCGGGAAGGAGGGGAGGGAGGGGGGCACAAACACAAAAGCTACCATCAAGTGGTTGCAGTCTGAAAGAAACAGCTCTTTGTCGGTCTTTGCGGGCACCATGCGTTGTGAGAAATAACTTCCAAACTACTGGAGAAGCTGCTCGTCGTGCCGCTGACAGATGGTCGTGGCTCCCGGAGCATTTGCTCTGGTGTCGCAGACGGTCAATGTGCTTTTTAAAAAGATGGATAAATAAATAAATACATAACCAATCTGTGTTCACGGCCTGTGCTTTGACCTGGGGAGGTGCACGGCTGACCCTGAACACACCATCACCGCCTCTGGCCTGATGAACGCTGCAGAAAGAAGTAATAAGGGGGTTATAATTATTCAAGGTGAAGCAGAAACGGGGAAGGGAGGAGGTGAGTCGGATGGAGGAAGTTTGTGAAAGGTGTTGGAGGGTGTTGTTATTCCTCTTAAAGTGTTACTTTTTGATTGATCTTTGTTTCAGTAGTTAGCTAATTCTCTACAGCGCCCACGCTTCAGTCAGAATTAGCTGTTTTTCCGACACATTTCCTGCCGCCGTTGGCCCGCCCTGCTCCTCTCTGCTCTGCTGCAAAGTCACTTATTGTTCAAAGTCATACTCTGATAACACTACAATCCTATTTCCCCACCGTGCATGTATGTGTGCGTTGCGTGTGTTTAGGTGTGTCTCCTTCTCCTGTGCGCCTCTTTGTGCCCGTGATGTTGTGTTGTTGTGCTGTTGTTACCCGCCCCCCCTTTTCCTCCCCAACCCGGCCGTGTCTGACAGGGTATCATGGCATTAATCCCTGGCTCAGATTAACCGAATGTCTTCATGTGCCTCCATTTTATTATTTACATTCGCTGTAATCCTGTTTTTCACCTTGCGCTCTGTCGCCTGGTATACGCGGTCGGGGGAGCAGCGTATGAAATGACAAATAAGAATGCTGATGAATAAAACATGGCGGCTAATACCAGTCTGCTGCATGCGGGCTGACACCGAGATAGGGCCCTTGAGTGCTGCATGTCAAAAGTTTTCATGCAAGTTACAAAGTGGAGGAGCGGGAGTTTAGTCTGACTCTCTGTTCAGACAATATTGCCTCAGATTCACTCTCAATCACTCTCCGTTCTGTCTCATTTCTCACTTTATAAGTTTCCTTCATTTGTTCTTTTTTCTCTGTTGCTCTAAATTCTGCTCTTCTTGTATCGTCGACCGGCTTTCTTCCCTCTGCTCTCAGTCCCAGTTTGCGAGTGCGAGAACTAACTGTTGGTTTGTTCAGTTTGATTCATTACATCCCAGCCTGTCTCTGCGTCTCTTGTCAAATAAAATAGTGGAAATTTTCCATGCTCTGTAGCAGCGAAGCAGGAAATCAGTATGGTAAAAAAAAAGAAGAAATGAATAAATAGCAGTGAGGACTGTGGTGAAAACAGATTTTTATTTTTTTATGGTCTAACACCTGCTGAGAGAAAGTAGATTGAAAGAGTCTTTGAAGGTGTCATGGTCTCACAAGATAAGCCAACAGGAAACATTCACTGATGCTAAAATATATATCCCCGATAATAAAGACGGACCTGTTCTGTTTGAGGTTATGGAAATCAGCTGCTCTGAATTGCCTTTGTTCATCTAAATCAAAAAATTACACCCACTTAAGTGGTGAATTAAAGGCATCGTATAGTGATAATAGAGGATCTACAGAGTCACAGCAAACCAGGGCTGCCCTCAATGAAATTAAATAACAAATCAGTCATAACAGCTTATAGTCACGCATTATTTGTGATATGAGGAGGTTTTATTCAGGTCACTTTTGTTTCTGTTCCTGTTATATAGTTATAGAGAGCAAATCCACATACAGCAAAGGAGTCTCTTGAGAGGTGTTATTATGTCGGCTATTAGTGCTAGTGCAAACCTGTTTACCATCCAGTGTGGCTGCGTCATCACTATTAAACCATTCACTTGAGGTTTTGAAAAGCTGAGCCAGTTGAAGCAGAGAGAGAGCACATGGTGGTTAGTTCAAGTTCCTGGGAGTTTGAAACATTATCCAACAAATGTGTTCTCTGGAGAAGTCCCATCGCTGCCTGTTTGGAAAGGTCAGACTGTTGGAGATGCTGCTGAAGCACTCTGTCATTTCATAGAGTAAATGTGTGGCAGTTGATGAAGTAATCAATCAGTACTTTTGAATCCCCATTTATTATACAGCTCTTTTTGCCATAAATGTCATTTTACAGACTTAGCAGTGATCAGTGGAGTTTAACAAATATCCAAACACCTTGAGGATCTCCAGCATGTTGTTTTTCTCTCCTCCATGTTTCTCCACAGTCCTTTATTTGATAGATCAGTAGAGATAGACCGAGGGGAATCTGCAGGAAAGTCTGCCCGATGCGGGACGCGCTCCAGACGCCCTCTGCCCGGAAATGCACCGCCCCGCAATTCATTTCATTTCTGAGGGGAAGTCTGGCCTCATCCCCGCTGTGAGCGTTTGGCCTAAAACCCTCAGAAGGACCAGCCAATCAGCGTCGCCCCTCAGATTTCTGTGATTCACAGCACGTTGGCCAATCAGGGACTGACTGGTGCAAAGCCCCGTCTCTACACTGCGCAACTCTTACCGTGGCGGATCTAGCAGCAAAGATATTCAATGTAGCAGTAGCAGCCTAAAAACAGCAACAAGGGAAGTTCTTACTACGTCCATTACAGCAATTAAACAAGAGCAAGAGTCGGCGCTTGTTGAGTTTCTTGAAGGAAAAGATGTTTTCGCTGTTCTTCCAACTGGATTCGGCAAAAGTTTGATATACCAACTTGCTGATTGGCTGAATTGGTTGTCTGTCAATGCTACTACTCCCGCCCACCCCAAGCGCTCACAGTGGGGATGAGGCCAGGCGCCCCCTCAGAAATGAAATGAAATGAATTGCATTTCTAGGAGAGGCTGGTTTACGAGGCTACCCGACATCCTACTTTCTTTCTTTCCTGTTTCACACTTTCTCCCCCTCTCTTTTCTCTCCTTCGCCCCCTTCGCTCCATCTGGCTTTGTCAAGGAAGCTGTTTACGTAGATTACACACACGCACACACACAACATATCTCCTACACACACACACACACACACTCCTCTTCAGCTTCTAAGCCTCAGTCTTTTTTACCTTGAGGGGATTGAGCTTGTCATTCACAAGATGTTGGGGTGAAGTGGTGGTTTATCACGCACACACATGCACACACATGCAGAGGCTGCGTTTTGGGGATATACGTGATGCTAATGCAACACTTAACTACAGCGTCCTTTATTATCACAGTGCACTGATATTTTGTCAACACGCTGGGGATGAGGAAACTGCTTGCAACATTTTCAGCTGCTGATTGAGAAGAAAGAAGAAAAAAAAAGAAGAAGGAGAAGAAAAAAAAACCTCCTCTTGTTCAGATTATCCCCTGAAACTCTCGATAAAGAGTTCTCCCTCCTGGACTCCTGATGTGTGGATTATTGGAGGTGTATTAGCAGACGTGAGCTGAGGTTGCTGCAGCAACTCTCTCTCTTACCCTCCCTCCCTCTCTCTCTCTCTCGGAGGAAGTATTGACGTGCAAACTGCTATGAAGTGAAAGTAAGATCTCCTTTCATCCTCTCCATCCATCCTTTGCCTTCTCCAAGGTCTCTGCCTGTTGTCTGCTGTTCTTCTTCTCCTCCCATGAGCTCGCACCGTGTTTAACCAATGGTGGCTCTCCGTGCCCTTCATTCTCCACCCCCACACCTTATTATGCCTCGTTGGAAGCGGCGGCTGAATGTTTGGAAACAGGGTGACACCTTCTGAATGGGCCTTGGGAGGCCCTCTGTCTCTCTCACACACAGACACACACACACACATGCAAAATCCAACTCCTAAAAAAAAAGTGACAATAGGTTTTGTGTGTGAGAGCATAATGAATAGCGCTGTGACCTTGCATGCAACATCTGCATTATCTAGTCAGGTTGAACTCTCTGTTCTGAATTGTCACACGCGTTTCTTAGCTGAGCTCCTCATGCTTTCTAAATCACACTCAGCATTTACATAAACAAGTCTTTACATACTATTTCCATGAGGAAAAGTGTGTATGTGTGTGTGTCCTGGAGCCTTGTTTGGGTTTCTCTGATCCTGCTGTTGGATGTTTGTTTGCATTGGACAGGTCTAGGAGCTTTGTCGTAATTAAATGAAGCAGCGAGATGATCGGCTTAAACGTTTTAGAAAGGAGGCCCGGGGAGGAAAAGAGGTGTCTAACACTGCACACACACACTCACACAACCATTATGCAAGGAGAGGAGAGCATGTATGCAAAAGCACAGGAACAGTTAAATCAAAGTCAGGACTTGCAGGCCTGAGGTCATAAATACTGTGTCAGTCAGTGAAGCAAAACGGCACAGGTGAAGGACAGAAGAAACAAAAAAACATGAGCCGGCAAAAGGTCAAACATGAGAAACTATTATCGTGAACGTCCGGAAACGGGCGAAGACAACTGGAGGCAGGAGGAGCCGGAGACGACCCTGGCACAGGCACACACATGCAAACATGTGCGTGCACTCTGGCATCAGCTTCTTAGGACGAAGAATGAATTATTTGACCTTTTTCCTTGACATGTTCGTAAGAGAACAAACGGCTTTGTGCAGAAATAATTTTCCTTTCGTCTGGCTTCAAAGAATCTCCCAGTGTTGTTCGGCTGCTGCAAATATCGATTCATACCTGACCTCTGTGCTCCTGCTCCTTTTTAAATATGAGCTTTCTCGTCATGTGTTGGGTTACTTTTCAAACTGATTTCATAGTGGAGGTTAATCGCTTTTTCTTCCTCTCGACCATGCCCCGCACAGCACCGATTGGTCATATTTTTTATCATCATCGCAATATCAGCATGCTTGGATACTGCGTCTGAAACGCATCCACATGGCATCGATTGGCATATTTATTCTGGCACAACTTCTCGTGTTTAGTCAACTTATAATGTTTGGTTGCCAGCGTATTGAGTCCTTTTCAGAAAGACACAGGGACTGTATGGTTAATAAGCACACTTGTATATTTGCTTATCGCAAGTCAAATCATCGGACATTTCGCTGATATCGTGCAGACCTGATGCTGTGTTATATCCTGTCCTCCTCTTTATTTTGCCTGGAAACATGTGCTCCTCTCAGTGAGTCCTCTTGCCAACCCTAGAGACACGAGACACAGGGACAACCCTGAAAAGATTCATTTAAGGGAATTTTGAGTCGTCATTTGAGGCAGAGGACACCGTGACCAGCTCCGTTTGGTCAGGATGGGGAGTGAAACATTGACGGTCGTGCCACGAACACAACCAGAATAGTAAGATGATGAATCTGTCGGAGCAGAGCTGCAGCCAGTGAGGGGGTGAATCCCTGGCTGCCATGGCTCATCTGCAAGTTTTCATGCCTAGTTGCTCATGAATTTCCACTTTGCAATGCCTGCTGTGCTCAGGTACAGCCACCACTATAAATCCCACACTGATTTTTAAAAAATGGACAACATTTAATCCCCACAAGTAAACAATCTCAAGAAACTCCTATAGTTAAAAGAGACGGTTGTGTGTTGATATGACCTCCAGGGTGACCTCTGAGTTCTGACACTGTGATTTCAGACGACGCTTCAGTTTCAACAAACAACTTAACTTCTGCTTTTAGCTCCAAAGACAAACAGATGCACGGTTTCTCAAAGATGAGAAGCAGAACATTAACATTTTGTGCTTCAGTTTTTGTCGTTCTGCCGCTGTCCCAGCTGTGGAGGCGGTTCCATCCATCGCATATTTATAACTATTGAAGTTTCTCAAAAAATGAAATGAAAAATAACTTCAAATGTGATTCTTTAAAAAAAGAAAAAAAAAGAAAGAAAGCAACTTGTAATCTGATGCCAAGCTCACAAAATATGCGTGTGTCCAAACTGGAAACACACAGATGGCTGCTCCTTGAATTATTTTTCCAAAAAAATTATCACACATGTGCAAACCAGACCCCGTGCAACACACACACACACGCACACACTTATGCACTTAACGTGTCTCTGCACAGAGCGAAGACCCAGTGACCCAGTTGTGACAGAGAGCGGTAGTTAAACATAATTGACCCATGCTGTTGTTACTGTGATGTTTCTCCTGTCTTTATTGGATTTATTCCACCTCTTTGGCTCAGACGCTGACGCTGCTGCTGCTGCTGCTGCTGCTGCTGCTGCTGCTGCTGCTTTGGTCCCGTTTTCTGTGTTTGTGTATGTCTGATAACGCTTTCACAAATGATCAGACAACTTTCATTAAACTCTGGAACTGAATCTCCCTTTAATTTTTTTTGCCTACTTTTCCACTATGGGAGCATCCCAGCACTCGACAACGTCCTCAAAGTCCATGAAGAGACTTTCTTTAGTTTACGGCTTTGAACTCCAAAAATGTTTTTTTTTTCGTCAGGGCTCACCACCACCTTCTAGCCTCCTAACAGCAGAAGTGAAAGGCTATTTTGTGGGCAAAGACAATGTCCTTTCTCTTTGAGTAAAAATATTGATCGTCCTGACTGTGAGGGAAAGAAGTGTGTGAAGGTGAATAGCAATCAAAGCAGGCGCTCCATTGTTTTCTAAGACAAGTCTTGCTTACTTTTTGCCCACACACATCACACATCTCTTCTTCCAAACTGCTCCGGGGCCTTTTTCTTTTCTTTCAGGCTACCTAAGCAGGTGGCTGCGTGACTCTGAACAGCACAGACAGAAACAGGAGGCCAACAGAAGAGAGGAGGGGTTGATGCGCCCTGCTTTAAATAGTGTAAAGGATCAGACTACACAAATTCAGGCTGATTTTTACACAAGTCTGTCTGTAGTGTAACATGACATGACCGACGAGAACTTCCTTCACCTACTTCGATTTCTCCTACGACGTGAACCTTGATGTTGACCAATAGGATGACAGAGCGCTCTGTTGCATTGTTTACACAGTGAAGCCACGTTATCTTGCTTCATGTACGCAATTTAAGATGATGGTTTTGAGGTGTACATATTTGTCAATATACTTCAACTGCTCTGTGAAGAACAGACGGCTCGACCCAGAAACAGCGTCACAATTCTTCCTTTTCTTTTCCATGTGTGAGCAAAGATCGCTAGCATCACAGACAGCGCTACAGTAGCCGTGATTGACAGTTTGTTGGCCTACGAACTCGCGCAGGATCGTGATCGGTCGGTGATCGATGATTGGTCAGGGTCGTACTGCACTTGAAGTGTTGCCAGTCTCCTGACCAAGAATTTATGTCCCTGTGATCGTTTAATCTGACATGGTGACCATCGTGATGACAAGAAAATCGGCCTTAATGAACAGCACAAGCAGAAGTTTTCCTCTCTGGTTCAGTGTAATGAATGTCTATTTAAAATCCTCTCTCCAAAGTGATTTGTCGCCACTTAATTTCTCTCCGTCACGTGTCCATCCCTGTCCCTTCGACACAACTCTGCCCAGGTCCAGCTCTCGCTGTAAGTTCAGGGTAATTGTCATTTAATGCCATTTTCCTTTTTGGTTCGTCTGAGTAGCAGTCTGAGGGAGGCAGAGATGGTCTCAGGACACCTTCTGTAATTAAGACACCTCACACAGTCTGATTAATTCTGTTCACTTTTAACTTCCTCCGAACTAATGAATATTGAAATAGCATAACACCCTCCTGCCAAAAGGACCTCATTTACCTATAATCCAATTTGTTAGGTGCCAGAAAACTATGTTTTTTACTCTTCAGGATTTTCTATATTTTGTTGTGAGCCTGAGAGCATGTGTGTTTTCCCTCAAAGAGCCCCAAACTGTTTTCATATGAGACACAGGGATTCATTTCTAATAGAGACACTCTTGCTCCTGTTAAAGAATCCAGAAGGGAGACAAACATTTTTTTTTTCTTCCGTGCAGCAACCTTGAAAGGTGTGGGGTTGAGGAAAAATAAAGTAGATATAACAGAGGTTGAAGTGGAGGGTGCGTCGGGAACGCGAGTGGGTGGATAAAATAAATTCTGTCTCCTTTCATATGTGCTATTGGGGATTGATGGAGAGTTGAAAAATGAGGATGGGAGGAGGAGCCGTCCATAGGGAGATCAGCGTTAAGAGATGATGGATCTGGACCTCTAAACGCATCTGTCTGATGCTCACAGATACATTGATTTGGAAGAAGAAGAAATATCTGTTTTACTGGGATCATTAGATTAAAAGTTTGAATGTAAAACTCCAATTTTGGTCAAGGGACTCTGTAAAGAACCACCATGTTTCAGCACCAGTTGTGCGTGTGCTCTGTATACCACTAGAGATAAACACTCGTACATAGGCTACTGAAGTTTATGTTGGACATGTGAGGGTTTTTCTCCCCACCACTTTGGCAGAGCCGTGTTAGCGATTGGCAGTATTCTATAATGTTAATTGGATGAAGCTGATGGCAGTAGTACAGAAAGCTGATCTCAGGTCACTTGGCAAAATCCTGCCACATTGCTATGCTAACAGCCACTTCTGTTTGTCATCTGTCCGTTTCAAGTGTGTGTGTGTTTTTTTCTCTTTGGCTCTGGGTGAGAGACGCTGTGTGTAGATATATGTAAATAGTGCAAAAAAAAAAAAAGATCTATAAGTTGCTAGTGTAGAAAGCAATACTGGCAGGCTCCATGGCGTGTGTGGATATGTATATGTGTGTGTGTGTGTGTGTGTGTGCAGAAATGTCTGTGATGTTGACCTTAATTCATCATATTAGCACCGAGTCTCCAGAGGCTCTGAGGAGATGTGTTCAAAGTTAGCAACCCCCGGCTAATTGATTTCAATGAATAGCACATTTATACTTCACTTATTAAATTACACCAACATGGGAGTGTTTGGTGTGTCTGTGTGTGTGTGTGTGTGTGTGTTTGTTTATCACTGTGCCTGTGTGTTTGTGTGTCCGGAGGGGGGCTGAGGCGTGCAGGGGTGAGTGGAGGCGGTCAGCGTCAGACTGTACAGTCTGGAGTTTTTTTTTTAATGAGATCAATGCTTTCCTTCCTGCATCCTCACATGGCAACGGTAGTTGAAGGTGTGTGCGCGTTTGTGTACATCATGCGTTTCTGTGTGTGTGCATGTGTGTGCTGGGACTGCCGGGACCCTGGGCAGATCAATCTTTAATCATGTGCATGCTCTCATGTTTCATTTAATTGCCCCCCTAAATCCATAAAAGGATGACGGCATTGTAGTTTAGAAACGAGTAGTGTGTGTGTTTGTGTGTGTTTTCCTTCCATTTCTATCTCCATGCAATGGAGATGTGATTATATTTATTTTACAGTAGATGTAGGTCAGTTAGTGTGTGTTCTTGTGTGCGGCAGCAGACATCACATCTCTTTAAACCATGCTGTGTCTATGGTTCAGGCTTCACCTTCTTTGCTTTCATTTGCATGTTTGTATCATGACATATATTATACATACACATACATTATGTTATGTATGGCAGTGATTTTGCATCATTGTTTTGCATTTTAATGCATAACCCTATCCTCTTTGTGTTTCCATGACCTGCTCCGTTTCCCATCCCATTGTTTGTTTATATTTATGTGTACATCATCTTATCTTTTATATATACATAGAAAAAGTATGTCTCACACATAATTTGCCGATTTCTACAGAAATAATCCTTTGTTTTCACGATGTACATGTACGTATATGTGGGAGGGAGGCTCGGTTCTTGGCTGCAGGTTTTCTTTGGGTTTTTATTTTTTCCCCCTATCTTAAATGTGTTCTCTTCCTCTGTCTCTTTCCCTTCCCTTCCTTTTAAATCCCTCTCTGTCTCATCCCTTTCTCCCTGGCGCATGCTTTTTTTAATCAACATCAAGAAGTGTGCAGAGGAGGTAAAGCTGTTCATGTGTGGAAGCGTCATGATTGTCCTGTTTCTTTTGGTAGAGAGAGAGGGAGAGACACAGATGTTTACATCTGTCGGTGTAGGTTTGACTGAACATACAGCACAAACACACAGCGCTGTTTGTTAGTGTGTGTTGTGTGCATGTGTTTGTGTGTGCGGCTTGTTATCAGCACGTCCAGCCCTTACACACAGTTGCCTAAAATCAATCAAACATTTGTGCAGCGATAGAAATGGATCCATTGATTGATTAAACTGATGAATGGGAGCATTTGCTGCTGCATGCAGTAATGACACAAACTGTAGGTGTGTGTGTGTCAATGAGACTTTATTTCTACGTCTGTGTTGTTTTTCCTTTGTCCGTCTCTTGCTGTCATAAAAACCATTTGTTACAGCGGGATCTGTGAATTCTGGCCAAGCTTTGCCGCTATAAGATTTAATTTTGTGGCACAGATGTTCACGTTAACCACGGAGGAGTCTGTTCCGGGGAAGCTGTGCAGAGGCATTGCAAAGCGGCGTTTAATGGCATTTTAGAGAGCGACATGCTTCTGTTCTCTGACGTTTATCTGTTTTAAAAAAGTAGAAAAGTTTGTTTTTTTTTTACTTTGAAAAGGACTTTCTTTCTATTCACATCTATGAGTGGAGGCAACAGTAGAGGACATCTTCTATGTGTAATAAGCACAGGAATACGTGTGGTTTCCTCGTGTTGCTTTGTGTTGCCCTAAATGTGAATGGAGGAAGAAATGGGTGAACAGGAAATTTGGCAGTTTTATCTCTCTGCCAGTTTGCTTTGGTAGTTCTGCATGTTGTTGTTGTTCTGTCCTGCCTTTGTCCTGATGTTCCTTCGTTGAGTCATTGACATTGATTACAGCCATCAGGTATGGCAGGTTGCACCAGGATGTGCAGACTGTTGTTAAGTAGCGTAGTGTGTCACTTCCTGACGTGAAATGCACATAAAAATTCATCAGGATATTGACTTTTATCACTGAGTCAACATTGTAGGGTCGAATTTACTTTGATAAAAAGCTTAAGCTGAAAAATGCTGTGTTAAAGTGATGTGTATAAAAGCCAAGGGCAAAGTCTATATTTGCATTTTCTTGCGAATCTTTTCATTCTGTGAATCTTGCATCATTTATAAATGTGCGTTATTCTGTGTGTGAGTCAGGTATGACTGTGTGTGTGTGTGCGCACAAGTGCACAACTGTTAGTGTCACCATGATGAAGAGACTATAGATTGGTGTGTTGGTTAATGAGTCTCTCTATGTGTATGTGCCCACATATGCTTCAGAGGTGCTCAGATGATGAAGAGTTTCCTGCCTTCTCTATGTTAGTGTGTGTGTGCGTGTGTGTGTGTGTGTGTGTGAGCACATTACAGTGTGTTCCCAGAGATGGTCATTAGCTGTGAGGGACTGTGAAGCCAGTGACCCCACAGTCAGAAATGGAAGAGCCTGGCCATTCCCTGTTCACCCTGCAGACCCCAGACTTCTGTACTAATGGACTAAAGCAGCCATTGATGAGGGAGGGAGCGACACATGGGGCAAGAATACACACACACACATGCACACACACCTCCCTGTTATCTCCTACCTCAGCCAGGAAGCTTTATTGAACTTTAGACAATAAGAGATCCTTTGTGTGCGTCTCTAAATCTTATACATAAAGAAAGATACATAACAAAGAATACATAAAGAAACCACGTGTAATTACACATAGATGGATCTGTTTTGCTACACAACATGCCTTCACATGGATTTTTTTTCCTGCGTCTGTGCTAAAATATTCATATTGACAAACTGTCGTAATTTTCCCCAGACTGCGTAGTAGCCCAATCTGTAATCAACTTCCTCTGTGAGCAATGCTTTTATTTTGACAGTCGTGAGAACAATGGATTTTTTTTCCCCCCTTCCACGACTACTAAATTAAGTCACGTCCGTTGGCTTTGTAATCAGCAGGCCATACATCTGCAGGTGTACACACACACCGAGGGTAATTTCGAACAATGCAGAACGTTTCAGACGGTGTGCGCCTCGCTGAAAGTTGACCAGGACTCGTGGGGAATGATCGAAGAACATAATCCGTTTTCTCCAAATCAGCCCAACTAACCGAGGAAGCATGGTAATGAGAAGATGATTAGATTTTCTTTTCTGGTGCTCTGCTCCTCTCTCCCCTCCTCCCTCCCTCCCTCCCTCCCTCTCATGCCCATGGCCACTGTGGATTTGTTAAACAGTTTGTTTACCTCTTGCTTGGGTTTCTTGAATTCTGATTCTTATTGTTGCTCCATCCCCGATTCAGTATTCTGCTCATATCCTCCATCTTTTTTTTTTGTCCAATTTTTTTCCACTTCTCTCACTTTATTGGCTCTTTTCTGTTAAATCTGAAGATGCTTTCAAGATAATTATTATTTTAAGTAATTTCACGTAAATCATGCTACAACTTCAGCTTCCAGCTTTTCAGCTGTGAGGCTTTTCAGCTTTTTCTGGTTCATATCATAAATATGAAATGTCTTTTCTGCTGTTTTATTTTGTTGATCCAGGAGAAGATGTGTTTGTGTGTAAATTTGAGCACCAAAAAAATCATCTTCAACTTCTTCTTCAAATCATCCATCAACATCATCTTTATCTGCATCTCCTCTCTCCGGCTTTTCTCTGGAGCTTCGGAAACAACAGATCAGTCGACCAATCAGCAGAGAGGAGGCTCTGGTCCTCTCTTCTGATTCGCTGCTTGTTTTCTAAATGATCTGTCACAAATCTAAAACACTCAGAAGTCAAAATCCTTGTCTTGTTTGATGGTCAGTCCAGGTGGACTGGGCCTGGGGCCATGATGACGGCTTAGTTGTGACATCACAAAGTGACAGAAGTCCTGACGGCTGGTTTAAAGGTTCGGTTTCCATATACAGTACTTTTGTATTTTCCTGTTGTGTCTGTATTAGGGTTGTATATCTCCACCACTGAGGCCGATTAGCAGAGATACTAATCCAACTGCTAGCTGTCCCAGATGCTAGTGCTTCAGACCGCTATCAAAGGCCCTCCTACTAGTTACAGCCGCTGACGGCCAAGTATTGACCCGGCTCTACTGCTGCTGCTTCCTGTCAGGGGCTAACTTCCGTGGTGGTGCATTCAGGTTGTCGGAAAATGAAAACGATGTAACCATGGAATTTACCGATGTAGACAGCTAGAAGAGGACAAATTCAACTGATACCCTGAATCGGTGCAGTCGCATCGCACACGTTTGTATCGGACTACTGATATGAATCGGTGAATCTCCACATCCCTAGTCTGTATGGTTGTGTGTTAGGGTGCTCTGAGTCTGGGTGCACCTGCTGCTTAGGAAAAGGGGTGATAGATCCAAGAGGTGGAGGCACTGTTTCAATGGACTGACTCAGCTATGTGTGTGCGTGTTAGTGTGTGGGTGAATGTGTGCGTCTCTGTCTGTCGGTCTGTCTGTGCTTGAGGCTACAGGGAATGGGAGAGCCAAAAAGCCACAGATCAATTTCCTTTTTATTGTGGCGGAGTGGAGACTTGAGATGCATGGCCTCCTGTGACCCAGATTCATTGCTCCTTTCTCCTCCTGCTACTTCTCATTGACACAGTGGCATGACATCAGAAGAAAGAGGAAGGGATGAAAGAAAGAGAGGGAGAATGTGTGAGGGAGGAAGTCAAGGGACAGTGCTTTGAATCGCAGCTGATAATGAAAAAGAAAGAAAGAATGGAAAGTTCAGACAGTACTGAAAGAACAGTGGGCGTATGGTACCTGAAAGCATCACCTTCCTGCATATAAAGAAAGTTGGAACTGAGCGAGGTATGCAGTACACAAACGCAAAGGTATAGACAGACGACAAAAGGAGAGAAAAAATAATGATTTCCAGAGCGAGTGACAGAGAAGGGGCAGACGAGCGTAAGAGAAGGAAGATGAACCGAGGTGGTGAGGGAAGTGATGGAGACAGAGCTACAACACCCAGGAGAGAGGGTCTTTAGCGAGCATACAGCTATTATGTAATGCTAATTATCACTATAAACAGCCTCTATCTACTGCTGCCGCCTCCTCCTCGGCTGTTTCAAAGAGCAGCTCCCTGCCTCACATGTTGCAGGTGGCGAACCGGCATAAGGCTCTTGTGCGCTGCTCTGAGGAGCTGCTGCAGTTTTCATTGTTGTTTAATACTATTTGGACCTTACCTTTGATGCTGTGAGTGTCCTCGGGTCTTGGGGTGTAATTTCAAGGCACAGTCTGTTGAAGCCGCCGTGTGAGGGCTGCGAGCGCTGCAGCGTGGATGTGAATAATAAACATTGTGTGGATACAGTTTTGTGTAAAACCTCGTATTGTAATGGTCTGTCCGTACAGCAGAGTGGGACAACACCGGCCGGAGATCCTACAAATCCTAAAAAGGAATGCGGTGACGCAGCTCAATGACAAAATGTTCAAAACTAAACACAGAACAGATTTTTTCAGTTTGTCTATTCGGATTATTTTCAAATAGTCGCTATTATCCTAACGGACTGGGCCGATAGTTCCTACTGTGTGTTGTCCGTGCATCGGGGGGAGGAGGGTGCTGGTTAAGTGACGACTTCTAATTCAAACAGCGTATCTCACTGTTGCAGACATCGTGGTGGGTAGGTAATGCCAGAATTTTATTAGTCAATACCAATACCAGTGATTCTTGATACCTATTCGATACCTTGATAGAAAACAGAACCCATCTGCTTCTAAATTCACTTTTAACTGTTTCACATACAGTAAAACTTTCTGTATTTAAGCTCCACTGTGATTCAGCAACTTCTCAAACTGCACAGAGTTTAAAGAGCTGCAACATAAAGCTAAGTACAAGAACTTTTTTTTCACTCTGGTCCATGCTTCCATGAAGACTATCCACTCAAACTTGTGTGTGGAGGTCCAGCCGCGATTACGTAACAAACGCACCGCGAGCTCGACGGTAGCTGTGCAGACACCACAATGCCCATGCTAAGACTCACGCACGTATACTGCCCGCATCATTCCCACATCATTCCCAGGATAAAACAGTAAAAATTCAAAAAGCTTCAGCGCACACGAGCACAGTAGGGTGACCCATTATTGAACAACACATTTCAGATGGATATGAAAGGGTAAATAGACAAATTCCATCATCTGACAAGTGTCAATTCTCATAATAGGAGACAATATAGATGAAATGTATATTCAGTACTCACGGTATCGAAAAACAGCAGGTACTGACGTATCTTTTGCGTGTTGGCATCGACTTGGTACTTGGCTTGGCTCGTGACAACCCTAGTGGTGGGGCACTGGTGCAGCACAGCAGACGGGGTTTGAGGCAGCAACAGCTACAGCACCAACACATCCTGACTCTCCCCCCCAAAAATCTGACTAAAGCGACTGACTGGTGGCAGAAACAGCACAGACAAGTGTGTCTGTCTGTACTCGCCCTGTCCTTATACCTTCTGTGGCCGCCATCTGCCTCCCCCTGTCTTTCTCTCTTTACAATTTATAATTAGGTTGATAATTTACATTTATTGTTAATTCTGACATTTGCGTTGTTAGGTCTGGCGGCTTCATTCGAACTCGTTATTCGCCGAAGTGATTTCCATCACATTACCAATTCTTTGCACATGCCGGCTTTTCTCTTCTTCTGGTTTGGAGTTTGGTTGCTTTGGCCTGTGGCTGATTTGGCTCCGTTCTTTGCTCTAACACCCGCGCGCATCCTGCCAATGCACTTGCACAGATCTTAAGTCTGGAACCCCCTCCTCCCTCAAACAACACCCCCTGCCCCACCCCTTACCCAAATCCCACCCCACCACCCCCCCCACCCAAAAAAAAAATCTTGGGAGGTGTGAAGGTTATCGCATCCAAAAGTGACTTTCTGCCACCGCCATGCGAACTGCTGCTATGGGAGCCCATCTGTCACAAGGAGGAGCGCCATTCTCACACACAAACACACACACACAGTGTCGTGCTGAGGTAGGGGAAATGGCTGATTATCCCCTATGAGAGCGTGAGTGTGTATTCAGTGAAGCAATGCAAGGGCATAGCATGCAGCTGAGTCTCTGGCTTTGTCTGAATGGAGAGTAGCAACTGTCATCAGGTACACATTCATACCCACACATATGCACACACAGACCCACACATGCACAGACTGTATAGATTTAGACCTTATATAGACAACACCCACCAATCTGCAGACCTTGGCAGTATTTTTCTCAAAGAGAATGGACAGTAAAGATGTACACACTGGCAGATTTTGCCCACACAGTGACACACAACACAACACACATACACACAACATGGTCTTTCTCTCTCTCTGTGTAAATCCGGCGGGTTGGCTGTGACCTAGTGTTTGGGGTTCAGCTGGAGTTTCTCCTCTTGTGTCAGATGGGGTGAGGTTTAACCGAGCACAAGGGTTTTTTCTCCTAATAAGTCTCACATATAACCTATACATCTTCATATGTGTGTGTTTGTGTGTGTGTGTGTGTGTGTGGTTGTGTGCACATGTCAGTGAGAGCAGCAAATGCAGTTTGTCAAACAGAGTCCTCACAACTACAACACTACTGCGCTGTGTGGCTCTGGTATACCACTAAATATATTAATCAGTTTAGACATCAAGATGAACTATGTTCCAAACACCCTCTTTACCCTCTGTTACACACATGTTCATGTTCACACACACACAGACACACACAATATGCACGGCTCTGCCTCCTCAACACACACACATACACACATGAAAGCCAGCAAACCATGTAGCCCATTATTAAAAGCCTGCTGACCTCCATCTAAAGAGGCCTAAATCTGAATTATATTGCTGATGAGAAAACACTCATCCTTCACCGTGTGGTTGTCACCTCATTAAACATCCTCTCTGAGGCTCCACGCACCTCCTGCTTGAATACTGTGGAGTGAAATGTCCAAAGAAATGGATACGGATGAAGATTGATTCTGATGTGATGATACCGAGCACAAATCAGACTCACGCTTTTAATCTCAGCACCTCTGTAGTCTTTAGATAATTATTTTATGTTTATAGTATAATGGAGTTATAATATAATGTTCTATTCAAAACTATATTAACACCCAATGCAGGCTTCACCCTTAAACTAACTGGTTAATGAAAAGACATTCTCCTGCATCTTTAATGTCATCTTTGGTTCATGTCAACAGCTGCCTCCATGGTTACAGGTTGTTTAATTCTTTTATATGATATAGGCTATTCTTTTAAGGTTAGGTTGGGTTACACTTTATTCATTCTTGAGAGGAAATTCATTCAATTCACTCATTCAATAGCAATATAAAAGAGAAACACTTTATGAATAATGAATCATGAACTATATACAATGTACAAAATATATAATACATAAAAATACAGAATAGTGAAGTAATTATCTATAAGTAACGGCAGAAAAGGTGGTTTGTTTTGTGCCACAGCACAGGTATAGTAGGACTGTACGGGCCAGTAAAGTTGTTGTCAGGTCTGGTGCCTTTAATCAGCGCTGCGTCTTATGGCTGTAGCAGCTCCTAACAGGCACTATGCTAAACTGAATGCTAAATAGGTGGGTTCAGTCAGCTCTCCACTGCTTCCCTGTAGTGTCACACACAGACACATTCAACTGCGAGGTCGGGCCATCCTGTCAGCAAAACACTCGCTGACAGAAACCAAGTTAAAAAATAAATATATAGTCGAGCGTGAGGGTTATCGCCCGTAGCCTGCACTGAAAAGAGTGTCAGTGAAACGAGTATCACTCTCTGCAGCACCTCTCTCATCCACACCTGCATCCCTCTCAGGCATTAAGTGCTCTCGGGTGCTCACGTCTCTTGTTGTTAAAGTCACCGGCTTTATTTACCCAACCGTCCACCGCCCTGACCCTGACCCTTCAAGCTTCTGGCACAGTGTATCACCATCACATGTTATTTGCACATTTTTAAACAAATGACCAGTTTTTGTTCTGCACACAATTAAATAAAAAACAGCCCCACACACATGCACCTGTCCACATATATTGGTGTCTGGCTCGCCACTGAGTCACCTTCCTCCTCCATATATACCTCCGTGTTCTTGCTCCCCGTGCTCATCCGCCATCTATCACCACCTATCTGTCCTCCTCTCAGCTTGTTATGCTCCAGCCTGGCAGTTAGTATGCACACATCCGGCTTGTGTTGGTGATGCATATGGCCGCGGTCCGGCCCTGCAGGTCATTAAACGGTGGCAGTTTCCATTGTGCTCAGCGAAGGAGGAAACATTATACCACAGCCAGAGAAAAACACATATTAAAATATGTGCTTATTTACAGTATGTTGTTATGATTCCATGTGGACTGCACTGCACTGTACATGTTGGTGAAATTTATAATGTCTGAATGTCCTTTTTCTGATGCCTTTAAAGGAATAGATCGGTATTCTTGGGAAAAAAAAGAAGCTTCTTCAACATCAATCACAAACTTTACTTTACTTTTCATATTTAGTGGCTGAGCAAAACTTTGACTTAATATCAGTCTAATCAGGTCTTATTGATGAAAAAAAAGTGAAATTAACTGAAATGTCTAATTGCTCCTTTAAAGCTCAACACTCTCAAGGATTCTCCGTCCTCTTTGTTAAACTTTCCCAGCCTGTTTCTTTGACTTCTTTTTGACACCTAATGATTTTGTTCTCTCCTCCTCCTTCGTTTAACCCGCTTCCCTTTTGCACACACACACATGTAACACACAAAAAACTCCCAAGACCCCAAGCTTCTGCTTATCCCGTCTAACTTTGTCTCTCCTTCAGATGGAGGCTCCCTGTATGCCTGCCCTTCCCATCCCTCCCCTTGTTATCTTTGTCTCTCTCTCTCTCACTCTCTGTCTCTCCCTCTCTCCCTCTTCCTTGTCTGATTTGGTTTTCATTAAGTCTTATTCTGCATTTGGGGCTCCAGCGTGTCACCCGCTGCTCATTGTGTAGGATCGATGTGTCGGCCGTCTCCTCCCAAGGCTTGGCCCTTATCAGTCCAGACAAACCACAGGCCCCCTAATGAAGGCTGCCCTTCCCTCCATGTTAATTCAGCACATGGCTCCGGCCTATTGGCATTCAACTCATTGCCTTCCATCCAATTCAATGAGGCTCGCGGACCTTGAGAGGAATAGGTGTGTAAGGTTGTAGCGTGGCTTCATTCACGCCGTTAACAAGACATTACTTCAGATAACTCAGGAAAAACTCATTTTCTCCCAGCGCGGTGAGATCCAGCCGTCACATAGGCAAACACTGAAAACAGCAAGGTGCACTCTGATGGCGTCTACCTGTGTCCTTGAGGTGCTCTGTGTGGTATTTAATAGCTCATGACTGTCTTGTATTAATGCTTAAGAGCAGATAACTACAGTGGGTGTGAGCTAAAGACACATTTGGATCCACATACATATTCTTAGTTGTACACCCTCTGGTAGGCCTAATCATTGACGAATCAGTGATATCGATCAATCCGTTTGTTATTCAGGCGTACACACAGTTGGCGTATGTTTACTCAGGGATTTGAAAAAAGATGTTGCCTTTAATTGCCATTGGAAATGTTGTATTCATGAACTAGTCCAATAGAGAAACAGAGAGCAACTGAGGCTTCGTTAGCAAAGTCTCCAGAGGTTGCAGGAGCAGACAGTGTAGGTGCTGCTTCCCTGAACCGTCTCCATAAACATTAAATCAATTAAATCAATTCATGTGTTTTGCAGACACTTTTCCTTTTCTCTCTCTGTGCTGCTGTTGCACAAAGAAACACCACAAATAAGTCATATTTCATGACTATAGTCTTTATCATCATATTGAGGCTACGTCTCAGAGGCCCTGGAAGTCTTTTCTTTCAATCAGCTTTCTAAATTTTACATCAGCACATTTTCTACCATCGTTTTCTGTATTTTTTTTATTGTCTGTGGTCTTCTGACTGGTTTGAAGCAGGCAGGACTTTTTCTTTTATTTCTTTTTTTTCAAAAAAAGGTGATTTGACTTATCTCTGATGTGGATCAAAGTCAAATGGCAGTTATGAGGCTGTCAGTCACGTGTGATTAAAGTGCTCTCACACAGTCCTCTTAAGGCTGATTAGCTGAGTTTTTATAGTAGCCTGTAAAACTCTGAATAAATAACAATTACTGATGTTTTAACCCAGAGTTTGATTATTGCACTCTTCCTTGATGAATATTTGATAGAGAAAGACTTGAATCCAGGATTTCAGGGGCTTCAAGAACTTGAAAGTTGAAAAATGAGCAGTGCTTGAAAGCAAGTCTGTATCCTCTGCATCAGCAGGCAGAAAGCTATCACTGTGTTTAACTCCAGTTGCCGCACAAATGCTTTGAAAGGGTGCTGGAGTTATGTGAAGATGAATGAGAGACGGGGGATGTGAGGACAA
This sequence comes from Decapterus maruadsi, assembly GCA_030347415.2. Classification (NCBI taxonomy): domain Eukaryota; kingdom Metazoa; phylum Chordata; class Actinopteri; order Carangiformes; family Carangidae; genus Decapterus; species Decapterus maruadsi. The sequence continues at coordinate 28,754,143 of CM064886.1, forward strand.
TGGGAAAATGTGAAAGTAGACGAGAATGTGTGAGAGAGAGAGAGAGGGAGAAGAGGACGAGAGAAAAAGAGGTAGAGCTGCATATTGGACAGGAAGATGCTGGAAGTGTGTAGCAGTGGTGTTACTGGGACAAAAGTGACTCTGCACAGACATGCCTATATTCACCACTGGACGGTTTGTGAAGAATCATTAGAAATCTGTGGAGTCTGGATTTCCAGCTGCTTGTATGCTTCATTTTTCATGGTGATAAGTTGAATCTTCAAATCTTGTGTGTGTGCACAGTTTTATATCACTACATCGAATTATATAATGGATCCAGCAAAGTTAGAGGGATGTGCTCTAAATCAAACATTTGGCTCTCTTATGCACACAGCTTGATCGTGTATTTGCGATGCTTTAGCTAAGATTTGTAAGATAAGTCGTTCCAAGGATTCGTCACTTTCTCATTCGTCCTGGCTTTGATGAGTGAGTTTGCTTTATAGGAAATTAAAGAAGTAAACAAAAGGTTGATTTAATGTGACAAAGGTCTGGCATACAGTATCTGGATTACCACACTGGTTGTTGTTATTAATGAGCATATTTTTGTTGGCATGAGGCTTTGAATCTGTACTTATAAACATCTCTGTATTATTAATGGCCCATATTACTAAGTGTAGAAGGAAGGAGGTTGATGTTGATAGTGTCAAACCCACAGAGAGTTATCACCTGACTCTGCGCTTCCCCATAGCTCATTGTTTTGTGGGCCCACTACTACAATATTTTATCTCACTCTTTGGAGTCTCATTGATTTATTTGTTTTCCCCCACAGATGATCAGATGAAGTTAGCGATTAGCAGAGAAACATTCAGCAAGAATTGCTGGAGTCCCAAACAGAGCTGACCTGACTCAAATGAGAGCTAATGCTTCAAACAGACAACATGTTAATCACATCTACAAAAAAAGAAAATATGGCGACCACCAGGGTTTCCTAGTTTCTTTCCTCCTCCAAGTAACAACCCAAAACAAAGGTATTGAATTTAGACTGATATAAATCCAGCACATTGAAGAGTCTGGAATCAGACAGAGTGTTTATGACATTTATGTTTTTATAAGTGGCTAAAATGAAAAATGAATTCTCTTCTTTACATTGACTAATTGCCTAATTGACTAATACATATTTGTAATACATATGTACACATATACATTGCCCCAGCTGAGTACAGCCCAATGAGGGGAAACAAGCCAATTCCATCATTAATCACTGATAATTCACAGAGCTCTCTCTTTCCGATCGATCATGTGTAACCCGGCAGTGTGGCGGCGGCGGCGGTGGCGGCGAGAAATGAACATTACATATTAGTTTCCAGAGTCTGTGCAATTTAAGTGAAGTTACCAAATGACTCAACAGTGCAGGGTGCAAAGTCTCAGCTCACGTCTTACAGTATGCAGCCACTTAAATGACGGCAAATTGAATGAGACTCAAAAGACTATGTGAGTCATTTTGCTTTGGACTCGTATCAAATATGCATCAATCTGTCTGTTAGGATTTATACGCACAACCCGGTGTGTTTCCCTCCTGTAGCGTGCGTGTGTGTGTGGTGGCGGCAGCAGCATGACACGGCAGCTCAGGCACACACGAACAGCTGAACTGAACTTTCCAGTGCAATAATAGGAGGCTTTATGATGAGGATTAATGGACATGTGTTGTGTTAATGATGATTGTTAATCTTCACCCTGCTGCCCCATCCCCAACACACACACACACGCACACACATGCAGACTCACACATACTTTACATCCCCCCCGTGTCTAATCATGGGGTATCAGTCTGTAGAGATTAGGATGCAAACACACACACACACACACACACACACACAGACACTAATCATGGGGTGTCAGATGGTCTACATGGGGTCTCTCTCTCTCTCCTCCTCACTAATCCTGGGGTGTCAGTCAGTGGATGAGTCGCTGTAGGTTCGGGGGGGGATCAGGCGCATTCAAACATCCAGGAAACTGTTGATTATACAGAGATGATCTGCACGTGACGGAGGGGAAGAGCAGATCTGGAGGCAGATAATCATCATAATGAGAAAGACGTCTTTGTCGGAGGAAAAATTACTCTGTTTTTTTTGTTTCCTTCTTTCCCCTCGTCTTGAGGGAAGCAGTGTAAGGTTGTTGGAGGTGAGATTGTTCGGGGTGGTTCGTTGCACTCTGCAGCCCCTCCCCACCCCCGTTCCTGCCCCGTACCTTTTGATGATCCGCTCATCCAGTTAATACATTCTGACCTCTATTATAACGTCTGACACGCTGCTCAGCAACTTTTTTATCCTTTAACCTCAAGGTGGGGGGGGGGGTATCTTCGTCTCTGTGTCTCTACTCCTCTGTGCACCCCTCTCTCCTCCTCACCCACTCAATTGTAGCACAATTGTTGTCGATTTACAGTATGATGCTGCTTATTATAGACACTCCCTTCGGGGCTGGGGGAGAAAGGTTACACATGCGTGCTTGCCTGGTCTCTTCCATCTGCAATCCCAGGACTCTCTTGCGTATAATGATGATGGATTCAGAGGCTGAAATCAGCATACAGTAGGAAATCTGACATTTTCTTTGACGCAGACTGATGGGTTGAGTAAGCTAAAAGCGATTACCCCTTATCGGTTCCCCCTTATTAAATCTGTTCCAATTTATTAGACGATTAAGATGCGAATAGGGCAAAACAAGGGCTACAACTCAACATCAGAGATTCTGCTGATGTGGCCTATACCTAAATGCCATCATAGATGCTGGTGAATCCCATCCCATGTATTTTTGTTTTCGTGGAACAAAATCATTCAATCTCAGTTTGCCTCATAAGATCAACCTTGGAGTTGTTCCTCTGTCTTCCTTACAGAACCGGTTTGTCGTCTGCTGACTCTTCTGAATCGGACCGCAGGATGTGATCTGTCAAGAGCAGACTGTGCTGAGCATTGCTACAAATAAGATAGAATAAAATAGAATAAAAAGTTTCACTAATAAGCAGCTAACACAGATTTTAAAACAATATTTACTCCTATGATGTTCTTTAGAAAGTCTCCTGGCTCCTGCAGGGTCTGCAGTGCTGACTCCTGCAGAACCAGTCCCAGGTTCCTCCTCTGGTCCTGAGAGGAGGTGATCAGTCAAGGTCAAAGTGAGAGCTCCTGTACCTCTCCTGCATGGCTAAACACCCAGCACCTCCCTGGTTGGCTTATATTTGTCCTCTGCATCACCGAAATCCAATTATTCTTGTCCTTGATGAATAGCGGGACAGCTTTGGGCAGAGGGATCCGCCCCAAATTCATATTCAGTGATTTAATAAATGTATATCCATGCACAACTGACAAAAATCTTTGAAAGAGAAAACACAAGAAGCGTACATATATTTGAGTAATTTGTCACAGCATCTCAATGAACAGGCATTTTTAGGAAGGCAAACACAGTGATTACTCATTGCAGTAAGAGAAATTACATAAAAACACATTAGTAGCCTATATGCCTTTTGTTTTGTACTCCCACTTCTTTTCACATTTCTCTCTTAATGTGAGTTACATACTATTTCCTTTCTAGTTTACATACTGTTTCTTTTTGATTTTCTCTCTGTACAGTAAGTGGGTGTTTTCATTTATTCTGCTCCCTTCAAAAAGAGGTCCTTGATCTCAAGGGGACTTTTCTCTGTTAAATGAAGGGTAAATAAATGAATAAACTGAAGAAAATTACCTTGACTTGAAATTCACTTGAGAAAAAACTCAAAAAGTAAGACTTCCTCCATGATGCCAAAGTGGCCGATTGACTTTGGTTCAGTTCAACTGGCATCTGTTTTCACTCAGAGATAACCTGAGAAAAACAGTGAACAGTGATTAAATGAGGATTTCTCCTTTTTGCGAATGGCAAAACAGACTGAAATGTCAGCTGGAGAAGCCAGGAGAGCGCCCACAGACAGACACACACACAGGTGGTGATACAGACACAGGCGCTCATGGGTGAGCCTGGTCCTTGTGGATCCTCAGAGGCAGCTAATGCCGCTCCTCGGGGACGTGTTGATGGAGAAAGAGAGTCCATGTCTTTAAATGTTGTGTGTGTGGCAGAGGCGGAGAGAGACGGAGCCTTTAGTGTGTCAAGTGAAAATGTCAGCATCCCTGTGTGTTGCTCTCCTATTGAACCACCATTGTACAACTTGGTGAGAAAGAGAGAGTGAAAGAGGAAATGTCTCTCCCTCTCTCTCCATCTTAAGCTCTTTATTTTTCCACTTCCTTCCTATCTGTCTAGGGTCAAAGCTGTTATGACTTGGCCCTGAAGCTTTAAAGTGCTTCAAATATCTACAGTGAGGAAAAGAAAAAACAAAATTGAAAAAAAAAAAACCTTCAGAGAAAGATGAAATCTTGATTTTATAACATGGAAAGTTTTCCTGAAAAAAGTCAAAAAAAAGTAGACGGCTGCTGACATGAAGTTAATTTTTTCCTCAAACTTTGCTGAGATGCGGGAGTTATTTTTAAGACTGTTTTGGCCTAGAAAGCAGCGTCATGGAAAAAATGCAGTTTATTCCTGAGGATGGAAATCAGTGTTTAAATGCTGAATCACCTTTCCAATGAGAAACCACTCAGCTCATCAGCTCCATGAATCAGTGCTTTAACCCTTTTAACTGTGTCATTTAAATTTCACTTGAGGCTTTATTAGGAAATCAGTTCATTCATCCAGTGCTGTGAACTACGTAGTGATGTTTGTCTTGGACCTGTTCTGTGTCGTCGACTTGGTTATCATGAAGCTTTGATCTCTGGGTGGATGTATGGGGTGCAAACAGAAGAAAACAATCTCTTATTGTGTACAAGATATTTATGCACGCAATGATCCTGTCTCATATGTCATACTGTATCACCTGCTGGGGGCAGGCTGGAGACTCTACCTTGAAACCTTTGGAGTCTTTATATAAACAAATCAGACAAAAAGAATGTTACCATCATTGTAGGTGAAAAACACAACCTATTGAGCTTTGAGAATTTTAGGTCATTTGCCAATCTGTGCATGGTTTATAAAATTTTAAATGGTTTGGCCCCACAGCCATTGTGTGACTTTGTTCATTTAACTCCATCAGGTCCACTCGGATATCCTCCATACTAGATTGGTCCGCACTGTAACTGGGCAATCAGCTTTTTCTGTAAGAGCCACAAACCAGTGGAATACCTTACCTGATGCTGTAAGGAGCAGTAGCTCTCTCAGAGTCTTTAAATTCAACCTAAAAAATCTGTTAAAAGCTGCTCAGCTCTGCAATCATTAATTTGGGCTCTCCTCTGTGTGTGTGTGTGTGTGTGTGTATGTGGGATGGGATGGGATGGGTGGGTGGGGGGCGTGTCGGGGTGGGGGGATTGCACGCAGATGTGTGCAGCTCAGTTGTTTTAAATTGTGGTTTAAATATCCCTGTATTTCTCTTGTTAATGTATTACTTGTTATACTTTTTATTGTGACCTGCCAAGGGACTGCAGATGCAAATTAGCTCAAAGCTATAATCTGGTACAGTGCATCAGATGGCAACATTTATGTTTTAACTGTACACTGTCCCTTTTTAAATAAAAAAAAAAAAAAAAAATTGAAATTGTTATTAAAGCAGAGGTCAGCAGAATATTTGTGTTAATATAAGTCCTAAATAGTCCTATTTTCCGTCAGCTCGGTCCGCTGTAAACCGAGGAGAAAACTTTCCTTGTGGGATACAAGTGTTATCCAATGAGGAGAGAGAACGGCATGAAGGGCTGTGTGTGCAGCCAAGGGATGCGTGTGAATGTGGTGATGTAGGGACGAGGACCAATAGATCCATGACGAGGGCGGGGGCTGCTTACTCATGGTGCGTTCAAGGCAACCCGTAATGTGTTTTTCCAACCTGTGAAGTCGTACCAGTTCGATCTGGTACGAGTTCACGGGCCGGAAGTTATGAGTGGCCGTTATAGTGAACTTTCACAGGCAACGGGTCGGAAAAGCAAAGTCGTAAGTCGTGACTTGAAGCTGTAACTTACGGTTTCAAAAGCCTGACTGGAACGCAGCATTAGCCGAAACAACCGGATCGCTTACTTCTGCTTTAAACTTTCAGTACAGTTGGAAAAAAGCAATGAGACATAAAACTCCAGGAACATGCTCCAACTTCTGAGATAAAGACAGTTGAAAGAACGAAGTGTGCAGATGAAAACCTACTGACAGGCCGTAAGTTGCAGTTACAGACGGGAACAAAGGCAGAGACTTTAACACTAAATTAAAGACAACTCGGAACGGGGGAGGAATACGCCTGTGATTTCTGACTTCTTATCAAAACACAGGCAGCACAATAGGAAAACATCTCCTCTGTTCTGAAGAAGCTTTTTTTTTTTTTTGACTTTTCATCTTCGAGCACCTTCAGGTTCTTCTTCTGCTCTGCAGTGATCGCTTGACTTTCATGTCTTGTCGAACACCACGCAAATGTTGTTGCAATATCTCAGCGTCTAGCACAGGTAGACAACTGCTGCTCTGTCTGCCGAGTCCTGTTCGAGGTAAGCTATTATCCTATTACAACCGTGGTTTCTCTTGGACAATTAAACGTCCCCTGAGGACCATTTACAGAAATTACACTTGCCTGGAGAGCGAATTATCAACACTCGATAGGTAGGAGTAAAGTGATTATTTTCTTTGAATGAAATCATAAAGTTTTGGGGTTCAAAGAGAATAATTACCTCATTGATCTTTTCTTTTTTTCCCCCACTCCTTCATTCACAACAGCAGGGAGAAACCATGAAACTCTAGCTACAGACTTCAAACAAAAAAGCTCACAGATGCAAAAGAGACTTCTGTGAACAGACCTGAAACCATTAATCGAGTATTTTATAAAGAAGAGACTTGATCACTGACTGTTTGGATGATGGCTTTACATCACAGGTGAAGTACAATAGCTTTATAATGTGAAGCCGTTTTCCTCCTTCGTACAGTATATAGAGTCATTATGTCCAACATCAATTTTCAGATGGAGGCCAATCAAAAAAAAGGACCACTGATTTTGTTTTGATGATCACAGAAATTACTTTACAGATGTGATTATCACAGAACGAATGGATGCAGAGGTCACAAGCATGATGCACATCGATCATGTCTGCATCTGCTCAGCCACTGAGCTGCTGATATGATACATTGTCATGGACTAAGCCTGATGTTTGTGTTATTGACTCTACTTGACAACAGGGATCCATCTGCACAGAGACACAGAGGCAGAGCCAGATGCCTGTGTCCTGGCCCTCATCCTCTCTGGCAGCAGTTTTATTTTATGCGACGCAGAATATGAATATATATGCGAATATGTTACCACGAGCTTGCATCAGACCGAGGCTGGATGAAATGGCTTTGTGAGCCTGTGATGTGGCCCAGGTGCAGCCAAACACACACACGATGTCACCGCGGTGAGGACAGTGGGATGCTAAATCGCAGGGCTCTCATCCATGGTAACAGCACCACAGGAGCCTGCGTGTGCCATCATTATGCAGCTAGAATCGGTAGAAATGCCTCTCCCCGGTGGGGTGTGCCAATGCTGTATGGGACATTTGAAGTCAGTGTTGTAGAACATAAGCTTGCGAGGTGTTATAGTATTGCTTTTCAAAGTATTACTGGAAATGGGGCTGTTTATTTGGCAGACATGTAAACTGTAAAATAAGGCTTGAATGTCTTAGCTGCCCCAGGGAGGGCACTGGCGAAAATTAAATGAGGTGAAATGAAACTTTTCCTCAGTAAACCCATTCAACATAAGTCTGAAACACTTTGCTGATGCTCTGTTTTATAACATATTGATAATCCCTTCGTTCCCTCCATCTCATTCTGAGTGTGCCGGCCAAATGACCTCTGTGGAGAGTATTGATTTGAATGGGAATGCCTGCTCGAGCCTCTCTAAATCTGCGCGCTCGCCATCCATGGAAGAAAATAACATGCTGTTCTATCGCTCGCTGTGAAAATGTCATTACACCAGCTGTCTCGAGCCCGATGCCCACCACAGCCACTCAGCTGGCTGCTGGGACTCGCAGTAACACAACCCCAGCACTCACACAGAGCCGTGTCGTGGGAGGATTTCTAATAAGATGTTATGCTGATACTCCCACCGTCTCCACTAACGAGAGTCATAATGATAAATAATTTGTAGTAATATAAAAAAGATATGTTCTGTATTTAGGTTTCAGGTTTAGTGGAGAGGAACTCGGCATCTGCTGCCGGTAGATAGAGATGTCTGGTCCATATAAACTACCGCATCTGCTTAATGGATTAGATTAGGCTGGGATGATATGCATGTACTGTCTCTATGTGTGTAGTTATGGGATGGGGGGAGATTTTGTTTGTAAGCATTTTTATTCCCTAAACAGTGTGTGTGCGTGTGTGTGTGAGAGAGAGAGAGAGTCCCTGCATGCAAGTGCAATAAATCTGCATTAATTAAATGTGAGAAAAACAATCCCAGAGCCCAAATTTTGGCAGAGAAAGTGTGATCTGTGCATTATGAAGGTGGAGGAAATTCAGGGCATGTTTTACTTTATTTATCTATTTATTTATTTATTTTACTTCCAACAACTGCACAAGTGAATTTATAACATAGGCTAATGCTCTTTTTTTTCATTGCAAGTCATTAAAATCATAGAAGTGAGTCACTGTTTAAGCTCCTGCTCAGAGGGGATTTTTACCTGAGTAACAAAGTTTAAAATATGAATATCAGCACTGTGGTTCTCACAAATGAGGTGGCAATGTTTTGGTGGTGAGCACGTTAATAATTAATGTGGTTGTTTGTAAGTTTTCTCTGCTGCGGAGTGTGATGATTGTCTGACATGATGGAGCAGCGTGACTGGAGCTAGCTGGTTAGCATGCTAACTTCAGTTAGAAGAGAAGATGTGACAGAGACCAGAGGTAACATTGGGGTTGCTTTCCACCATTAGAGTCAGGTCTGAGCGAGAACAGGAATCATGTTTGATGCAGACTTTGCAACATCTCTTCTAGTCGGCTGGGAAAGAGCTGCTAATGCTAATGTTTGCTACGTAGCAAAAGCAAAACAAACAATTATGTAGCTCCTATGATTCTGCTGCAAAGACAACAACTAGGCTATTGTTTCACAAACTAATGTGCAGTTCAACCTAATATGTCAGAAAACAGTCTACCATAATGAAAAGGAAGTTAACTTCACGGTGTTAAGCCTATAAACAGATAAAAATACAACTCTGCAGTTATCTTTAAAGACAGCAAACAACCACATTTTGTCCAAACGTCATCGTTTATCCTGTGAAATTGTGTTGCTTTAAAATTAAACCGGATCGGAGAAACACAGTTTCCATCCCCTGCCCCCTCAGGGCCGTTCTGACCTGATGGGTTGTGATGTTCAAAGAGCAGAGTAAATTTTGGATCAGTTTTCACTTAACTTCAGTCGTATCATGGGCTGCCGTCTTACAGCGGAGAATCACCGAAAATACAGAATGAGAGAAATGTTTCAGATGAGAGCATAATGAACCGTGAACCAGACTTTACACTCACAACATCATGAGCAGATGTAGAGTAAATCCATCTGGACCGCTGAACCTCAGGCTTCCCTTTATGTCTTTTTCTTTTTTTTCTTGAGGCAACGATTCCTCGGGCGATTTAGAGATGACAGCATCTACAATCCTCAGAAGCTGTGGGCCAGAGCAGTGAGCGAGGCTTTATGCACGATTGCCTTTGTTAGCCACTGTTACAGTAGGTGTGTGTGTGTGTGTTAAAGGGGGACCCTGGGGATGTCACATGCTGTGGGCTTATCTGCTCTCAGCTCGTCTCTCTTTCATCCTGCTTCTCCTTATCATCGCACGGTCCATTTTTCACTTTGATGGGTGCGATCGATATTGTGCGATGTGTGAAATGTCAGAAAGTTACGTTACATTTCCAAGGATAATTCTGGTTTTATTTACGACTTGACCCTTTTTCAGAGATAGTTATAGGCTGTGTTTTCTTTGGCAGCAGTGACGGCATCAGACTCGGCATGTGTGCACCAAGCTCCCAGCTCCTCCAGGACGCATGGAGAAGCTTCAGAAACCCCCCTCCTGCTCACACACCGCTCTGATGAGAGTTGTTCTGTGTCCCAACTTTTTCTCTTTAGTTTCAAACACCCGACAATTGCCTTCACGCCGGCATGCTGCGGCTGGAAGCTGTGCAGAGGAGGAAGGAACCGGGGGGTTGAACTCATTTCAGGCCATTCTGTCACTTTTCATGTGAATAACTTTGGCGCAAAGCCTCCAGGAGAAAACTGCTCCAGAAGAGAGACCGTCTGGAAATGAAACCTCCACTGTCTCTGTAACAACTGAGTTTTCACTGCACCTACTGTACAGGTGTTACCGCTCAGAACAGGTAGAGGGATGAACTGCAGTGTTACAGTACAGCAGTCACAACGAGGTGGGTGGAAAACACATACAACTTAATTAAACTAAATCAAATAATTACTAAATACATTAGAAATAAGGAGACTGAAGAACTAGACCTGAGGATGTTAGTCAGACTCTTTGTTGGGAACAGATTTAATACTTTCTTGTCTTTATTCTTTATTCTTTATTTGTACCTCAATTCAGAAGATCTGCTAATGATCCAATGTCTTTTTTTCCCCCCAATTTGAAATCAGTGCACCTACATGAGTCAGTGACACACTGTGACTGAAAAAATGTAACCGAAAGCAGAAAGGTTTTTTTTTAGTTGTTTTTTTTTTTTAAATCAATAATATTGACGCGTCTCTCTAATTGCTATGGTTTAATCATGTGCACTGATACCAACCCCTGCTGTATTACATCAGTGGGTTCCCACTGATTCAGAGATGAAAACAACAGCGAATCAGGCAAATGAACAACCCAAAACTGACTCTGACTCTGACTGACTTCCTGGTTCAAACCTGACCTGCTGCTCCCGTCATGAATTCTTACAAATTCTCAATCTGGCTAATCTGTTTCCGTGTTGACAATCCAGACTCATTAATGTCGGGCTGATTCAGTGAGCATGAATGGAATGACAAAACATTTGAGACGATGTTGCAACGGACCAGAATGAAGTAAGACAACAGATGCTAATTGCAGCAGAAGTCTTTGGGACTGGATGAATGCATGCATTTTTTACTTCTGTAGCACTTTGTATCAGATGGTTAGAAAGTAGGCCTCGTACTGCTGTATGAATATGCATCTGGAATGCAATACGTTAATGGGGACCCACACGCCATTTGTATGCTGTCTGTTCACATAGTTTACAAAGTGAAGAATCCAATCTCCCCTACCGCCCCCAGAGGATGCCTCACTGGCAGAATCACTGTGATTATGTTATAAAATATCTGCATTTATGAAATCTAAATATAAGTGCAGCAAATACAGCGGGCAGATAAAAGCTCTCTGTAGCTAATGGGTTCCAAGAGATGGAAAGAAATGCAGGTCACAGTGCCACTCCTCCTTTCCTCTCCTTCTCCTTCTCCTTGCCCCAATTACCCAAGTGTGGTCTGCCATAATGACTTATCACCAAGCCTGTGGAGAGGGAGGGTGCATGGTGAAGAGGGGGAGTGACAGGGAGAGAGAGAGAGAAAAAGGGGGGGAGGATGGGAGGGCGATGAGGTGTAAATGATCTCTATCTCAGTGCCACAGAGCTTGTTACCATCCTACTGTACCTCTCACCCACTTTCCTCGTCCTACACTTCGCCTGTGGAGTCAGCAGGAGGGGGTTGGGGGTTGGGGGGGGTTTCCATTCGCCGCTTCAGGCCCTGTATTTGCTCCCCGAGATGTAACCCATCCGTAGTTTCGGTATTACTTGAATTGGAGGAGCTGCCATCGCTGCCTCCACAGATCCAATGTGAAAGCTCACCTCTTGCCCCGGCCTTGCCCTTTGCCTGATCCCGTCTTCCCTTTCCATCCTCTAGGCATCAGACCTCGTTTATTGTCCTCAACTTTCTTCTTCTATTGCCTCTGATTTGTCTCCTTCCCACCTCTTCTTCTCTTAATCATTTCAAAGTCTATTCCACGTTTCAAAATGCTGTCTGTGACACTATTCAACATATTTCTTTCTAATGGAGGGAACAGAAGTTATTGTCTCTGTGTTTAATTGGCAGAAGCTGGTCATCAGTCTTGTGAATGAAGTCATCGGTGTGTAAATAACATCTCCCCACTACATTAAAGACATAGGCCTGAAGCCTGCATGCTGTTCCAGTTGCACACACTTGCTCACACACATATCTTTAGGCCACATTTAACTCCTTGTCTCCTGTGGATTACTGCCATTTGTTGGCTAAGTGCTCCTTTGTTCAGCGGCAATTAATTATGAAAAAGGATCAATCGAATTGTTTGGCTCCTCCACTGCAGGCAAAGTGAAGCCATACCTCTAATTGTGAGGACTGTCCAAAAGCCCTGCAGGGAAATTCAACCTCCATTGTTGCAGGGTCCGGTCGTTACTGAATGTTAGACCTATTGGATTTTGTCCTGTGTGTATTCAAACAGTAGGTGGAAAAAAGTTTCAACATAATTATTGTCATGCATCCTTAGTTGCAAAGTTGCAAGTATAGATGTCACTGTTATTTAAGCTTCATACCACACTTTTTCTCACGGTACAATCCAACTTGACAGCGTCTCATCCTTAGACTCCCTCCACCAATATATCAAGAGGTTATTTATATGTTCTTTTAAAAGTCCCCAGAACTATATTTAAAGGTCATGTTTTCCCAGACTGACTAAATTGGTGGTGTGTATCTATGTAAGATGAAGGTGCACTTTAAGCTAAAAGACTCACAGACACACATCTCTCTGTAGTTTGTGTTCCTACTTGCGTTTCCATCAGTAAACAACCACAGACATAAATCTAAGGTCACACCACTGTGAGGTAAATTTTATACGGTGCTTTACAGCTCTTATTTAAGCACCTTGGGTCCATTAAAACACGGAAACATGAAACATTCACCTGTCTAAAATGTACACAAAGTGAATGGCTTGAGAATACAGTACGTTTAATTTTAAGGACAGCACGAGGGATCCAATTAAAGACCCACTATGTTAAGACTTTATGTATTAATGATCTCACGCACATTACGGTTACAGTCGCAGAGGTAAGTTTAACGGCTGCACAGTAGAGTCGTTTGTGTGAGGTTGTTATATTAAAAGCATTATATTACAGATTCTGGCTATATAGTGGCATCGTCTGCCAAAGCTGGCGTCCACCTTCCCGCCGCAGGTCTGTGAGCGTTTTGACGAGTAACATCGGTGTGTTTATAGATGTGACAGCAGTGCTCCCGGTCGCTTAACAGCAGCACTTATGGTGTGTCTGCACATTACCTCCGTGGAAGAATAGCTCTTTAGACATCTGTTAAAGAGAGCTGTCACTCCGGCGATGGCGCTGGACAGGCGATCGCTGTAATAATGATGAACCATGCACCTGGACCGGCCTCTCAGTCTGTATTACTCGACACAGCCCAACAGTGTCTGGATTTTCTCGACATGAGGACACCACTTAGCCTGTGCCATCTGATGTGATGATATTCAGGGTGTCAGTCTGCACTCATCCATGCATGGATTCATTTATTCGCCGAGTGGCTGCATTAAGATATTAGCATATTCTTCACCCCGCTGTGTGGCCATGAAGAGGAGGCTTTAGTCATAGTCCAGACACGGAGACGGTCTGCGCCTGGAAGTGTTTGTCGGGTGGTGGGGGGGGGGCTGAGCTGGAAATCTCTTGCCTTTGGTGGCTGCCTCTCATGCATGAACCTCTTGAGAGCTGGGCGTCTCGCCTGCTTTGGATGATTTGAAGGTTTGTTCCGTCTCCGAAAACCGAAGATGTAACAACATCAACGGCCACATCTAGATTGGGACCGCATCTCTATAATATCAATTACACAATATCCTTTGTACATCATATGGACGATGCACCATCTGTTTACCCATAATGGATATACACTCCCCCCCCTTTTCTCCTTTAATATCTGATTAATAAGAGTGGCTTGCTCAGCGCTGATGCAGAGCTCCTACATCCCCTGACATGCTGTCTCTATAATCCCACCCTTGATTACCATAACCACCGCTATCATCCCAGTAGCTCCTCAGTCAGAAGGTCCTGGGTTCAAACCTGACCACTTTCTATTCTCGGTCGCCATGTTCTCCCATAGTCGCGTGGTTTTCTTTCACTTCACGCATGGATGTTGGTGTGTTTATGTGTGTCAGCCCTGTGGTTTACCGGCTCTACCTCTCCAGAAGGTACCATGTCTGTCGCTCCATGTACGCCGGGATAAGCTCCAGCTGGATGCAGCCCATGAAGAGGATAAGTAGGTGTAGAAAATGGATGGAATGTACAATTTCCATGACGTCAGAGTTTCTGATCCCTTCAGACCATGTGTCATGTGTTCCAGTAGAGAGAAATGACAGACGTGTGTTGAGCCTACTGGTTCCCAGTCTTCGGATTATGACTGGAAAGGATTATTTCTATTAAAGATTAATCTGCGGATTTCTAATAGGTTTATAAAACATTGGACGATCATCAAAAAATGGTCAAGTTTCCTGGAGCTCAAGGTGATGTTATGTAATCAACACAATAGGGATCGACCGATATGGTTTTTTTCAGGGCCGATACTGATTATTAGTAATCAAGGAAACCAATAAGTAATATTTAGATCTGATATTCATTTGCAGTGAAAATTAAAATTTTGGTGTCAAAATTTTGAATAAGAAACCTGGAATTAGACTGAATGTTTCTTTTTTTACACTGTGAAAATCTGTGATAAAAAGACAGAAAAAGAGACACAAATCTTGATTCAGTTTAGCCAAGAATGGTGACTTCAGGCAGAGAGACGGCTGCATCAGAGCCAAAGGAGTGTGTTTTAAAATATTTTAATGGATATCGATGAAAAAAAAAAAGGCAGATTCCAGTTATCTATAAAATGCAGAATATCAGATGATATTATCGGCCATGCTGATAACTGGTCTATCCCTGCAACATGATATTCAGTTTGCTATGATGTTAAGACAAGAACATGCAGCATATTCAGCTGGAACTGAGGTGTCATTCGATCCAGTCCGAGGTTGTGCTCAGACCTCCTCGGTGTATAAATTGTTGTTGTTTTCCCATCCCAGGAACAGTTACTGTATGTGCTCATGTGACCTTTTGATAGCCAAGTGCATCATACCATGCACGATTTGAAGATTAACCCCGCAAAGTAGCCATTGCGGCTCCTATAATTTACAGCTGACATCTCAACCTCGCACAGTTGTGACTGTCGTGGTCTTTTCTGCTTCAGTGGGAGTTGATGAAGAAAAAAAATCCTCCTTCCGCCCACACACACCTCAACCTGATCCCCTTTTCTGGTGACAGTGTTGACTCATGGCTTTCCTGCTTCATTACTCTTGGTGATGGCAGCTTTTTTTGGGTGCACCATTTCCAAGCTTTTGAAACCTCATCCCACCACTGTTCATTTGCTACTTTTCCATCACTAAAGATGCTCTGACTTTTTTCCCTCCTCCTTCAACATCCAAGACGTTGCATAATCCTGTCACCTGTGAAACCCTCGGCACTTGATGGGTGAAAAATTGGATTTTATTTCAGTGTGTTATTTCTGAGGTCGACTTTTGCAGGGAGCAGGACTTTCATCTTCTTCTACAAGAAATCTGTCCTAGCTGGTGGCTTTTCCCAGGCCTTACAAGACAAGGATCTGTAAACAGCGCAAGAGCAGCTGAAGTGGTGGGCAGTCCCGCTTGTCAATGGGCAGACCACAATGACTCTGGCACACAGGACGGTGGAGGGTTTCTTTCTTTCTTTCTCTCTTCCCTGAATGTCGTTGTTGCTTTCTCATTATATTCTGACTCTCTCCTCTTTCCTCCACCTCCTCCTTCCCCCCTTTTTAACTGGGAATGAAGGCTTATGAAGCCAATGACCCCAATACCAGTTCACCAGGGATGAAGAGACGAATGGCAGCAAATCAAACACAAAGACCTCTGTGCCCTGCAGGAACCCCACACTGTAGCACACAGGATGGGCCTGACACACAATGTGTGCTTACATCTCCCAGCACACCTGTGGTCCTCTTTAGAAAACACAGCATTAATTTAAGGTTTTTGCATGTGGGTGTGTTTGTGTGCAGAAACACACACACACTTCTTTCTCTGTGTGTTTGGGGCGACTTTCCCTCTCACATCGAGGCACTGCCTACACAGCGTTTTCTGCTTTCAAAGCCCAGTGGGAGTTTTTAAAAAGGTGAGCAGATCAACACAAGACACAATGTTCAAAAACCAGACTCGATGTTCTTCTCTCCTGGAGTAAAGAATCGTTCTGTGTTGAACACGAGGCCACCAACACTCAGCAGAACAAAGGTAATTTGCACTGATTTATCTCAAACTGTTCCATGTGCTCACTTCCATATGAACAGCCACACAGTCGAGTCCTCAGTCCCACACTGCCGCTTTAACTTCACACCCACTCGCACGCTCGGAGAAAGAGCGTGGGTGGTGTGTGTGCGTGTGTGTGATTCCTGAGGAGATCAAAGTACGCTAAGCAACTTCTGAGAGATACAGGGAAAATGTGTAATTCTCAATTTAGCTACAAAAGGCCGGGGAATAGCTGCAGCGAGCTCTCGTGTCGACCTTCGACTTTGT
The DNA here is from genome assembly GCA_030347415.2 of Decapterus maruadsi. Taxonomy (NCBI): domain Eukaryota; kingdom Metazoa; phylum Chordata; class Actinopteri; order Carangiformes; family Carangidae; genus Decapterus; species Decapterus maruadsi. The sequence continues at coordinate 28,770,726 of CM064886.1, forward strand.
ACTTGGCAGAGCAGTCGGAAACAGCCTCTTATTTGTAGCGATGGAGAAAAAGTCAAATAAAAAAAGAACCTGGAAACAAGACATATCGTATTTGGGAGGATGGGGGAGTTCAGCTGATTAAAATGACATTTTTTGCCACATTAAAAGCAACTTGAAGTGTGAATGATTGCTCCACCTCTCTCACACGTACACATGAACACACACACATACACCGAGAGCTTGCAGTAATGAAATCCTTTTCTGTCAGAGGGGCTTAGACCTGTTTCAGACGGTTTCCTTTTATATTCCTCTTTAATAAAAACAGGATTACTGCGTCCCAGCCACAGTTCACAGCAATGATATAAGGCACGGTACTGACAGACAGTTACATATGGGGCTGACTTCTTACCTCTGTGGTACCAGCCTCCAGAACAAGAGAAAATCTCCCCAGTATTGATTTGTCTATTAGGAACCCGTCTTCAAAGGAGATGCTTTTTTATTCCCAACCTCTATTTTCTGTAAGTAAGAGTTTTTAGATTTGGGATAAACCAGGGAGCTTTAAATGAGAATTTTATGATCACCTTCAATCCAAACATCACCTAGGACAGTGAATGCCACACAGGTTTAACATATTAAAAAGGTAAAATACTCTCTCTGTCAATCTTTATCTTTCATCAGCGTCTGTGAGAACAGTTCCTGTTTCATGTTGCCTTTACAGTACGTCTTGTTGGAACAGCAACCACACTTGATAAATCACAGACAAGGAGCCAAAACAATCAGTGTATGAAGCAATTAGTCAATCACCAGAAGAAAAATCTGCAACTGTTTTGATAATTAATCAATGAAATGAAAGTTACAGTAGAGCGTTTGTCTGACAAATCCATGATGATGACACTCCATACTGTAGACGACTCAGTGAAACAGGTGTTTATCAGTCCCAGATGTCTTTCATGTTTTGTCATACAAGACAAAATTTAGTGAGCCAGTCGTGATAGCAGCCGAGATTGTGACAGGATGATTGAAGACCTCACTGTAAATCTGTTATTGTTGGTGCAGGGGCTACTGTATGTCAACAGCCACATTTGAAACATACTCATAGAAACCAATAGTTTAATGACGCCATTGTCATTGAATTAGACACACTTCACCTGAAAGTGGTTAAATAGACATACAGCACCCTCGTACACATCCAGACACATGTAGAAAAAAAAGAGGTTCAAAATTGAATGAGTAAACATGATTTCACACGTGGTGGACTTATATGGCTGCAGGATGAATCATGAGAAAGAAACTGCATACATGTCTTTGTAATGAAATGTCTTACACATAAGAAGCCAATTTACATATGTAGCTCTTCTTGTATCATCACCATGGTGAATTAACGAATTGTCAGCGGAGATTTGTGCCATTCATTACACATACATGAGCGTCACGCTGCGAAAAAAACATTTTAGGGAACAAATGTGGAACAAAACAAAAACAACCAGTGAGTGATTTGTTTTGTTTTGTGAAAAACAACTTTTAAGTTCTGTGTCGTTCTACGTCCCCAACCAAAAAAAAAAAAAAAGACCACGGCAGCCTATGCAATATTCATCCCCACTATACACAGCAGTTATGAAATTCATTGTAATACCAACTCCAGGTATATGCATTATTGATGATATTTAATGATGTTGAATTAGCATACGGGAAAGACTTGTGCTGCGCCTTGAGCGCTCTCACTTGCATAACATTGGGATTTTTTTTTTTTTTCCAGACGCCCCTTGTGTTGTAATGAGGAATGTGTTTATGCACTTTCATTTCCACTAGAGTAAAGTAAAGTGCCCTCGGGCAGGGGGGAAGCACAGAGAGAAGGCTCACTTGGCTATGCAGGGACTGTCATTGTGTGTGTGTGTGGATTGTGTGAGTTCATGACTTTAGTAATTGCACATCTGTGTTAATGTGAACTAATGTAGATTTTTAGGATCGATGTCAACACACTTAAAGCAGTCTAGACCCACATTTTCCTTCACTGTACACTGGTTGTACGCGGTTGTTTGCATGTGTTTCCACTGTACCAGTCACATATCAGCCCAATTTATTGTGATGTTTTATTGTATTTTCCCATATTGTATCCTATTAATAGCGTCTGTGCCAGTGACCTAATTTACAAATGGCGGCCATGAAAGTTTGATGTCATACTTATCTTGTTTGAACAATGTTCCTTGACAAGATACCATGTGCAAGTCATCCTGCTTTTTATTCTATGTGTGAGCGTGCAAGCTTGTGTTCTGCGCGCCTGACTTTGTTCTCGCACGTTTTACAGTTTTCCTGATTTATTTTTGGCACGGTGGTTTTCATGTCAGACCTTGGTGAAGCTATTCTTGCATCCCGGAGTCTGGCATGTTTTTCTCATTTTTTAAGCTGTAATCGTGCCAGAGGAATCGAGAAGGAAAGGAGATCAGAGCCATCTCCTTGTTTGCCTCTCCTCCTTTTGTTCTACCGTTCATTCAGGGCTGTGTGGAGGAGGACGGCAGACAGTAGGTGTACAGTAGAAATCTGGCAGAGGAGGAAACGAGGAGACGTTATCGCCTCCTGATCTTGATGCAACACAAATTGGTTTTTCTAGGATACAGTACCTGCGACACACCACCTTTCTCTCTCCCCGTCAGCCCTCCTCCCCTCGTGATCTCCTCCCTTTTGTATTGTATCTCTAATCATCTCTCCTCCCCCGCCCCCTCTCTTCTCCTCCCTTTCCCCCCCCTCTCCTCTCCTCCGAGACACCCATAAACAGAGAGCATATATCGCTGTCACTGCTCATTTCTTCACCCACCCATAAAGCACGCTGATGGCTCATCCGTTTCCCTGCCAGATAATGTTGTCTTTGTTCATTTCTACCTGCGCGTGAGATGTGTATATTACTGGCTGCCATCTTTTTTCTTTTTTCTTTTTTTCCTGCACACTTGATTACTGAAACGATGGAGCATTAACATTATAAATGAGGTTCGGGGAGACGGGCAGCCCAGAGGAATTAAGATAGATGGATATCCAGAACCTGAGAAAAGAAAGAGTAGAAAGACAAATGCTTTGTGTGTTTACTGTACGTGCAGCTGACCGTACCTCACAAACATTTTAAGCAGAGTAAATCAGTGGGTGACAGCCAACTTCAAGGCAGCGAAGTGAAAAGCACTTTATCGACTTCAAGAGTTGTTTCAGTCAAATTTCTGTCAATGAAACATCTGAGATAACAAAGACCTTGTCTTGGATTTGGACATGACTGATTGTCTGGGAAAATGCAAGTTAAGCGGACAATGAGGAGTTTTTCTTTTGGTTATAAAAAAGCCTCATATTAATGTGGATGAATCCACGTTACCCTCACTTGTTAATGGGTCTATTCGATAAATATATCGTTTTGTCTTTATAGTTATTTTGATATTATTATTTTGTGGTCGACTTGCCCAGTACTTCCTAGTTTCGGTTTCGCGGATGCTGCCCCACGGGTCATGGGAATAACGCCGCCGGATCGCTAGTTGGCATCGTTTATGGTCAGAACTACGATGGTATCTGATCGTCTTCGAACCTCCGACTTTCATTCTTGATTTGAAAACATTCTTGGCAAATGTTTTCGTCCGTTTTGCACTGGTCCAAGAATTTCACCGTCTGTGCGGAGCCTCATGGGAAATGTAGTGTGAAAACACTTCGCTTTCCAAAACTCCTCGTAGTCCCTTTAAGTTTTCAAAATGTATGATGTGATTAGAGTTATAAAACAAAAAAACACAAATGATTTTGTCTTACTTTTGTATAATATCTACTTTTACATATTTCTATATACATATAAGAGTTGCTTTAATTAATTCACAATCTAAAAAAGTAACTGCAGTTAATGATGTCTGTCCTCAGCAAACTTGGTTGTAGTGATACGTGGCCCAGTTTCAACTAAACAGAGAAAGACCCCTAAATATACTGTAAAGCTGGATGTGATTAATTGTTCATTTTAAAAAAAAATGCAGTTTTTAATGTACGTTTAGTAGTGAAGATGCATGTTTTCCACTCTCACTCTACAGCAGGTGGTGGTGCATGTTGTGTGTGTGTGTGTGTTTTTTTTGTAACCATGTGTCAGAGGTGCTCTGTTTGCTGCTGGGTTTCTCTCTGCATGGAACGTAACTGAGAGGGGTTTTGTGGTGACTGTAGGTAGACACACACACACACACATAAACTGACACTGATCTCTGCTGACGGGCACCACAATGCCAAGGCAAGGTCACGGCAGTTCTCTCTCCTGCCATCAGCCTCCTGGGCGTGCTGAGTTCAAAGGCTTACGCGCCTGTCGGTCGCTCTGATGCTGGCTCTCTTTCCGCTGCATCTATTCCTCCTTTTGTCACTTTCTGGTTACAAATATGAGACAACCTTGATGTTACATCAGGACTACTGTAGTTTCCAGATGAGCTGGTGGTGATTAAATGCTGACTAGCTCTGTTAGGACCTGTAGCTGAATCCAGGCTAATGACTAAGCTCTTAACGCTCTTGATTTAGCAGCGCAGTGGAAATCGGTCTATTGTAAGTTCCTCTGTCTGAATCTATTCCAGGTTTGTGTTTTTTTTATTAAAAGAGGGATGACGATAACGATGACTCCAACTAGTCCTCAGGGACCTAGTGGCCTACTAACGGCTGCCTACGCACACACACACACACGCTTATGTGTATCCAAACACACTGAAAAAAAAATTCTCTTACACTAATATACCACAGAGCTGTTCTGACCTTAATCTGGGTTTCTGCTGGCTTCAGTGTGTCACAACACCCTTTATGTCTATACAGCTGTGACATGTGTTTGGATTTGTTTATGCTAATGAGTTCGCTTACATCACTTTTTTATATAAGCATGTGAAACAGTATATATTTCCAATGTGTGCAGCTACAATCCCCTCAATCCAAACCAAACCGAACCAAACCTCCAGTCACTCCCGGAGCTCCATCAGCCTCAAGAACCATCTAAATATCACATTAAGGGAAATAATAGAGGAATTATCCTGTAATGTAGCTTGTCACAGGGATGGAAAGGGGATTTGTAATACACATCTAATCTTTTCACCTCTGAAATAATTGGACTTCCACCTTCACATCATCCCATCAGAGATGCAGGGAGATTACCATTCACTGTAGACATGGATGGGAAGTGAATGAGGGATTGGGAGGGAGGGGTAAACTGAGAATCCTCTCAAAGGCACAAAGATGGACAGAGATTAATTTTCAACTGCAGAGATCTTTGAAGACATGAGCGCTGTGCTATAAGTCAAGTTCAGGGATGAAGATGCAGACATTAATGTTTAAAATGGTGATTTTTAAAACATTTTGTAGTAAATGAAATGCGATTTCAAAACGGTCGGTCAAGGCTTTACTGTTCACTTGAGCTGCACAGAAATGATCTGCAAAGTTTGAACAGTGTTTAAAATTTTTAACTTTTTTACTGAACTTTTAGTGAATAGTCATTATATTGTAAAAGAAAAAAAACACTCATGTATTGTAGAAAGAGAAGTTTCTCAAAGGCGCCTGACTTAGATCAAATTTGAGTGCAGGTATAAAAGAGTGATGTGTCTCACTTCTGAGTGATTTGAAATTGCCTCTTGATTCCCTCAGTGCCTGTCTGAAAAGCAGGTAGAGGCACCTATATGGACATCTTTTCTTTCTTTTTTTCTCAAAAGAGTGCTTTAAAATTTTATTTACACCTTCACATGCGGTGTCGCTTATAGGCGGTTGAGAAAGGCAATTTTCTAAAAGGCACTTTGGTGGATTTAACCCTGGTAAAGTGCAATATAGATGAAAAGTGTTTTCTATCTGCACCTGAATGTTAAGACTCTGGTTACAACAAGGTCTGTGTCATTTTGGGGAAAAAAATACCACCATTTTTCTCACAGTTCCCGCTCAGGTCTGCATTGCTGAATCTGCCAGTATCAAACCCAAGTCTCATCAATTTATTAATTAGATATTAGATAATAGTTTAGGGGAAGAAGAAGAAGCACACATCTGTGTACATCTGATTGTACCTTGTACCTCGGAACGCACCTTTAAGGTTTGTGTCATTTCATTCCTGCCTGAAAAGAGATCAAATATCTTTGATGTGCACTCGGATTGTCGTGCCAGTAGTAAATTGGGTTGAAATGGCCTTTTCAGATCAGCCGTGATCTCTGCAGCCTAGATGGAGATAGTCATTAGACGGCAGAATGTAGCATATTAAATGATGAAAGATGAGAGAGGAACACAGCCTTGGCTCGGGGAACGGGAAAGAGAAGGTGGCAGCTTATACATACCCCCCACCACACCACCCCACCCGAACACACACACACATACACACACACTTGTATATACAGTACAGAGGGAGGAGAGGCTGTTATGGTGGACCTCCATCCATCCCCCTGCCCAGTACTGGCAAGAACAGAAGGCACCACACACTTAGATGTGCACACACACACATACACACACATACACACATGCACCCACACAGTCATGCCCCCTAATAACCTCTCCGCTCTGTAAATCTGCTCGCACACAGATTGGACTCCTGAGTCTGGTTCCTGGCTTCAGTCTCTGTGCAAATTGAAGCCTTCAGGAATCCCATTGTAAGTGGCCAAAATGAATTAGACACAAAGTGTGTGTGTGTGCATGTGCATGACTGTGTGTGTATGTGTGCGATGCTACTTCATGTGCAATATGTGGTTTGTGTGGGATGAAGGGATGGGATGCTAACTTTCTGCTGCCCCAGCGGATTTCCATACTCGCTGCATATGGAGGTTTTTGCACCCTTGCCCCTCATTCCTGCACCGGCTCACTGTGCACATTACACAGAGCCGTGAGTCTGAGCAAATACAGTTTGCTGATTGAGTATAAGAACAAAGGGTGGAAGCTCTTCTGTTGTTCTGGATCAGGTAGAAAATTAATGTATTTCATATATATATGAAACTGTGATGGCTCACTGTGAGATAGCAGCTTCAGCCTCATTCGCTCGTGAATATCTATACAGTTTAGTCCACCGCCACGGCTTCTTCTCCAAGAAACTAATCTCACTCCGCGGGTGAACAAAGCACACAGAACAACCAAGAATGGGACACTTAACAGTAGCTATTAAAATCGCCGCAGAGAAAAGGGTATTACCGCCGAGTATAACTGCTGCCGGTAGTGTCCCGGTGTCTGAGCAGGTGAAGGCGCACGCTGTGTGCTCATTACCACACGGATTTAAATGATAATGAGATTTAACTCAAGGGTTTGACCAGCGGTGCTTTTAACAGGAAGCTGAAATAGTCCGCAGAGTCTCTGTGTCTTTAAAAATGAAATAATTATATTTAGCCCGACTCCATATTGAAACCACCTATAAGAATATACTGTACTGTATGCATTTCCCTGAGTTGAACCCATATCAATTTGAATTCTTGTAGACGGTTTTGCAGCTCTTCAGGGAAAGGTAGCACAGGTAAGTTCAGGGATATGCTTCCTATAAATGTAGAAAACATTCCTATAAACAGTTAGATGTTTGAAAACTATATTTTATTGGGCAGTTTACAGTGTTTTTTTTTTTTTTATGTGGCCATCTTAGGAGTCAAAGGTGGTGTATCAGAGCCGGAGCACGAAGGCTGCTCCTGTATAATAGCCTCTCTCAGTCTGGTTTGCTGCACTTATGTTGATGTATGTGCTCAGTTATGGAGCGACTCAATGATGACACCATTGTTGAGGATCTTTTTATTGTGACGTTCCGCTGTAATGCTGACAGAGGAGGAATAAATCCAGGTTTTGTGGCTTTGAGAATGTCCTCATTTTTTTAATTGGCTTGATGGGAGCCATTACATGCACTCAGTGGAGCTTAAGAACAGTAAAAAGCATCTTCAGTTGCTTGGTCGCACATTGAAAAAGGATCTGAAATATAGAAAAAGCATTCATCTCTTATTCTCAGCGTAAAAAAAGCCACCTAAACCAGGACCGTGGTTTGTTTGGTTTCGGTCACGTTCACAAAGAAAGAAAAAGACTAGAGAGAGTGGTTAACAGGTCCGTGATTGGTCCGTCGTCTGGAAAGAACAACTGCTTCTCAGGTTGAGTGATCTGATCCACATTGCTTCACCGATGTGGATGGGAATAATTTTCTAGAAGGCTAGACCAGGCTGTATCGCCACTTCAATCAATAAGCCATTAGCAACCAAAGAAGATGGTGTCAACGTTTGTCCTGGAGCCCCTCACCCTCAACCCCGCGTCCTTTTTAGCTTTTTTCATTTTGTTAACTCTCCTCCTCACCTCTTGTGTCGATGTGTCCTGGACCCAGACAGGTTGAACTTAGCGCCACAGCCTCCTCGGAGCTTTGTTCGGGGATGTGCCTTCACCGATGCGGTTTTGCAAACATGGCAGTCAGTCGTGAAATGAGATTTCTCTGCTATCATTACTGGGCTGAGGAAGGAGGAAAAAAAAGCCACATCTCACTCTGAGTGAATGCCTCGCTGCTCTTCCCCCTCTCCACGGCACAGGCATGTCTAACCATCACTAAGACGGATCGATAGAGCTGAGCTCCGTAAGCTGCCTGCCGCCAATACAGGAAATACTGTATCTTGTAATGAGATGGGGATATTAAGCAGTTAAAGAGGATGGTTTTAGCTAAGCAGCTGTAGTGTGCGATTAGCGTAATAAAAGAAAAAAAGAGGAAAGCTTTGTTTGCATAAGTTTTACAAGAAGAGAGGCTTTGATTTTGCTAAGGAGCTGCTGGGCTGGATAAAGGCATGAGAGACCGTATCTCTCCCTCCTCTGAAAATCCTCTCTGTGAGCTCAGGATTCAGGAGATTTCTGCTGATGTGACACTGTAGCCGGAAAAGCTATTGAGCTCCATTGTTTCCACACATGTGTGATTGATTCTTCGTCTGCGTTTCAAAAAAAGAAAGCAACTTACATAAAATCACAGGATTGCTTTGTATGAAGAAATCTGTTCACAGCGTCCATTGTTTTCTCAGTCTGGCTCTCAAAGGACGCCGCGTTAAATTTTCAACGATCGCATTGATTTTTTAAATTTATTTATTTATTTTTATCTCATTGTTAAAGAGCCCGCAAGCGCATAGAAACTTTTAAGGGAGTGTTTGGTTGACATTCTGTATTGAACTGTTATAAATGATTCTGTTGGATCCCATATGAAACCATAAAACCCACTGTTTTTTTTTTCTTTTGCTATGGGAAGAAGTTCTTTTGAAGCTAGATCTCAATCAATTGAACATCACGCCAGTGCATCAGTAACCATCTTTGAATGCATCATCCTCACCTTGCCTGTCTTTTTTTTTTTTTTTTTTTTTTTGAGAAGGATGAAAGTGTTTGAAATTTTTTTTTTTTTGGATAATTTAGCAGTGTTCCCCATGTACCCGTATATTTGCCAGAGGGCATGTTTTAACATCAAAGGGCCAGCTGTCAGCCTTGAAGGGTTTATAGTGATGGCAGATGACTCTGAATTGAGTGACTTCCAAGACCTGATCAAAGAGCGACTCACATTTGGAGACAGTTTGGCACTTTTTTTGACTTCCCAAGGTCTACAAAGGCCATGCAATCTGCTTGTTAGAGTGTAGAATTGTTGTTTTTTTTTGTTTTTTTAAAACACATTATTTTCTCTCTCCATGAAAACAAGCATCTGCAAAAAATCTGTACCGGCTCCATTTTTTGATATCGGCTTTTGTCAAAGGCCATGTTTTGGTGAAAAATGTGTCCCAGTTCTAACCCTTCCAACCCCTGAAGGTGTTTGCATCATGACAGCATTGATACCATCCTGGCTGCCGTAGAGGTCAGTGTCGCCATTGCCCGTGTGGTGCCAGGGACTTCCTGTTGCTCTTGCAGAATAACAGGCTGTGGTGCCATGCCAAGCTACACCATGGTGTTTCCTGTGACCTGGTAAACTCCTCTGGGCTTCCAGTCCTTTCTGCCTGATCATCCATGGTGGATCAGTCTTTGTGTAATTAACAGCAGCTTTGGAGAGCTTTTTAGAGAGGCTGATTCATTTAGGTCTCACATGGGGTTTTATATGAATTTGGCTTTCAAAGGGTTAGCAGTGGGGAGAAAAAAAACAGCTTTTCACTGAGCTAAATGTCGGCATCATTTGTCATAAGCTGTGTCACTTGACTCCAGCGAGCTTTAAATTTAGATGCTGGACACAACCTGTTTACAAGATTAGGAGAGATTCCACTGGGGTTTCAAAAGAAAGTCACGTTTTAAATGACTGATGCACTCAGAATCAATTTCACCTGTTTGTTTTCAGGAAGCGAATGTGATGATAATACATTACCTCACTTCACATTCATTTGGCAGACGCCTATGCCCTCAGCAACTTCCAATAAGTAATTTTCAAACTTCATACAAACAAGAGCAAGATATCAGAAATTCAAAATGCATCCCCCCTGCAAATAAACACTGAAAGCGTGTTCGGTGCTGCGGCACGAGTGCTTAGAGTTGATATAAAACTGTTTACATGGTAATATCATCTTTATTACCAGTAAAGTAGCACATTAGTGGCTAAACAGATCCAAACTGAATTGTTATTCCTACCCTGTCCTGCATTTTGTCTGGCCAGATGATTTCTCTGAAATCACCTCAGACAGCTGTGCAAAGCCTCTATCAAAGTAATACTCAGTAATAGGTTAACTTACATTGAGGGAACAATACAGGAATTTACCATGAGAGGTAATATATGCCCTTCTTTTCAAAGAAAAGCTCCTTTTTTTTATGCTAAGTAGAATCACACCGCAATTAACCTCAGCTTCTTTGTTGTGATTCTTTGATAGTAAATCACTCAAATGTTAAACTCACAAAGAAAACGATTCTTTCATCTCTTTGTTCTTGAGCTGCAGAAGTGGACTAGTGGTTGACACACAAGGTGCAATATGAAAGATTAATGATGAACATCAAAAACATTCGTCTGTTGTGTAGAATCTTTCATCTTGCCATCTGAAACGTGGCTGATAAGAAAGGGTGTGTGCTGCTAAAACAAAGTCTAGTAAATCAAGACTTATTTCAGTTTTTGTCTCTTACTTTTTACTTTTCTTAAACATCAAATATTAAAAGATACTAATTGGGAATATCACATAATTAAGCCACAGCATCCTGCAAGAACATAACTAGTTGATAATAACAACACAGTCTGTTGATCTAATATGAGATAGTATAACTTTAGCCATACTGTGGCCTCATAGAAAATAAAGTTTAAATATGTCTATATAATGCCTGTCTTTTAACAATTAGCCGATATTACATATATTGTTGACAGTTTGAAGAGCTTATGTGGCCTCTATTGTTTTGGACAGACCCAAAACTTAAACGAAAGCTAATCTACCCTTTAAAATGCTACCAAACATGCCTTCATTAAAGATGAGTAAAGGTCTGAAGAATGAGCATAAAGTTGCACCTTCACCTGGAGCCTATTTGTTGTCGGTAGTGGTTAACTTCATGTGCTGATAACTGACAAAACAAAGCGAGGATGGGTTATTATACCAAATTATCATCTATGGACGTGTACCCTTTCAAAAAAGGTTACTGGTCTGGCCTATGGACCATGTCTCCAGTGGTGGAAAACATCACCATTGTTGAAATTTGCACGCAACAAACTAAAATTAGCAAGTATCGTCTCTTTCAAATAGCCTGCTCCAGGGTGCTTGTTATCGCCTCTCATAACAATGACTTCACTGAAGCTCTTGTCAAATCACCACCAACCCACCCCTGGCAATAAAACAATGATCATCAGGGAAAGAAAACTTATATATAGAAATATTTGGTGCAGCCCATCAGAGAGCAGAATCCTTCTACTGCAGCACCTTCCCAAAAAAACAACAGTCCGTCCGCCTCCCTCTACTCTCCTCCCGTCTTTCTCTTTAACTTACCGTGCTCTGTGCGTCACTGTCGTCCACCTTCCTCATTAACTCTGAGGGAATATTACAGCCTCGCTGACAGGCGTGTGACAGGAGTTTAATGTAGTAATTTTAAGGGCAGCTTGAATCGAAACAATCCTGATTTCATTAGCACACTGATATTTAAACCATCATCTTTATTTTTAAAAAAAAGAAAAGTCTTTGTAATTTTGTCTTTATTGCAATGTGTCACAGTTTTGTGCAATATGTCCACCTCTTGGAGTAGTGGTGGCAGCATGGAGATGACATCTTGTACTAAATTAAATGTATATGTTGAGATGTCTCATAACATCCCAGCTCTCAAATCAATGCTCCTCATGATTATCTTTATATCCATAGCCCTTAGTATGTGTTTATCTCTTTAGTGTTTGCAGTGGGGTTAGCATGTTTGCTCTCCTGCTCAGTTTGTGTACTGTGTCTTCTGTTTGCACGACGTATATGTGCACATGTCTCTGCTGCGCCACCCTGCACTCACACTCCACTCTTTTCAACAGACTTTTTTTCTGCCTCTCAGTGTGCTCCTGGATCGATTTAATTGCGGCGGAATATTTGCAAAGCAGAAACAAGCAATCTGGGCAGTTATACGAAAAAACCATATAAAACACTTACAGTACTGTAGCTACCAGCCAGCAGTCCCTCCAGAAGTGCTAGTGTTAACATTACACATGCACACAAACGCCTGTGAGTATATTTGTAGAGCAACGCAGGGAAACACAATAACAGGGCGTCTTAAATTGTTGTAATCCGGAAAGGACTGAAACAACAAACTGTGTGCCTGCAGTGAATTAGAGATGTATCGGGATGCTGTTGTGTTGTGTTGCTCTCAATGGGACGTGATTTAAAGTCTCATTTCTACACTGTTCCCTCCCCTGTAGTTGAATCTTCTCGTCTCATACAGCCTCTTCATTTCCTCCCCTGTTTGATTGAAGAGGTGAACAGAGGGATTTTTTCTTTTTTTTTGTACAGTGCTCAACAGGAGAGTTCTTGCCGGCTTCTCTGGATAAACTACTCTCTTCATAGTTTCAATCAGGTGTAATGAGCCCATTTTTCTCACAGCGCTGCATAAGAACAGGGCTTATCTCTGTTTGCCATTAAGAGGCGCTTATTGCACCCAGAACGGCCCACAGTCGTTAATACCTGTCGCACAACTTTTACCAACCGCCCCCTCACTTCTCCGCCTCTCTTTCAACACTTTTCTTTTCATGTTGTGGTCCAGGATAAATTGATAGACAGGTCGGCCACTTTGCCTGCACCTTGATCATGTTATTATTTCTTAAATTCAATAGGAGAAGCCTTTCAATATTTTATATCACCAGGGACTTCAGAGGGATATATATCTGCAGCTCCCACCAGCGCCGTCTGGAATTGATGTGCCTGTCTGATCTACTTCATTTGCTCTCACTTGGACTTATTCAACGTGCTCTTCCTCTTTCCCTTTCTCTTTCACCATCTCTTTCTTATCACCCCCCCACCAAATCCACCTCTACTCCAGAGGTTGAGATCAGCAGAAATAAGAGAAAAGCCCCTGCATGGATGGAGAGATTCATTATCTTGTCCTCCTGCCATGCAAATTGCCCTGTCGCTGTTCACATCTGATCAGTAGATAATTGGATAGTTCCTTATCTAAGAGACCTCTTAACCTTTTCACAAAGAACTTTTGATTTTTCTTTTTTGCTGTGCTCCTCACTATCGCAAAGTCCCACCTTTTTCTCTCTAAACTCTCTCTTGTGCTTCCGTTTAAGCCGCTTCTCTAATTGCTAAATAGCTTTCATATTGCTCTTGTTGAGCAAAATATGAATTTTTGAATACAGGGAAATACTGTATGTTCTTATTTCATTTTGGTTTCAGGCCTCAGGTTTTCTAGCCAGTGATCTCATCAGAAACCCTCCTCAGAACCAGAGACTACAGATGCCTTCAGGCGGCGCCTTCAGGGCTTTTTACACTTGTAACTTCTGCTGCCTGCTTTTGTTCAGCGGCCGCCATTACTGCCCAGACGTGACTTGTCCAGCATTCGAAAGCTACATCCCGTACACCTTGTTTGTGCTCGCCTGCCAAATAGTTGTTGGGTTTGTGTGTATGTGTGTGGGAGTGTGTGTGTGTGTGTGTGTGTGGGAGTCTAGCCTAAATGATGGGGAGGAGGCCTTTGTAAAGTCCAAGGCCCATGTTAGGGACAGAGAGGGGGGGACAGCATTAATCTTAAGAGTTCAAGCCTATAGTTGTCACCCTGTGTGGGGCGGGAGGGCTGAGGAGGGCTGAGACACTGACTTAAAGGCCTTTAGTCTGAACAATGGCTGCCCTGTGTTGTGGACAAAAAGCGAGTTCACAGTTCACAGTTGTTTTTTTTTTACTCTTGTCTCACCGCACCCATCCTTTCTCACCAAGTGTCCACGTTTGACTCTTTACCCTCCTCACCCTGCTTTCCCGCCTCACATATCTCCACAAGCATCTTCCCTTTTATACAGCTCATTTTAATACAAACCCGTCTCCTCTGAGGATGAGCAGAGTGATTCAGTGTTTTTTGTTTTTTTTGTCTGAGGCGTCAACAGATAAAAGCTACTTCCCCACATGCTGCCTCTTCTGTGTTTGAATAAAATGCCTCTACATGCAGGCAAAAATCAGCTCAGGCAATTTGACAGCTCAAGATGTCACATTACAGAAAAAAGTGACACATAACACATTAATGTGACATTAGTGTTTTAGAGCATCCAACCAGCCTTTTTATATAAATAAATAAATAAATAAATAAATAAATAAAGCTTTGTTTAATGAGCATCATTTGTTAAAGTGACTAAAAACCAGATAAAGATGTCCACAAATGTTAGCATGAGGAAGAAACATGAAAATATAAAGGAGAAGGAATTATGTGAAGTAAAAATAGTCACTGCTTAATCTTTAATTTAGAACATCTCTGCAAAACACAACATCTCAATGCACAACTTTCTTCAGAGAACAGAAATCCTGTGGAATTTTATTTATAGATGTCTAACAGGTGCAGTCGATATCACATAAAGAGGAGAGAACCAGTTAGGTCTACTTCTTGTTGGCTTAGCAACAGTTAAGCAGCAATTAAAGCAAATTACACACTTGCTATATGAAATATGTCTCGTTGGTTGGTTTGTTTTTCAGTCTGTGGGGCCTTTGAAAGATCCTGAAGGAAGGAAAATGGCAAGAAAAGAGAGACAAGGCAGTGAAATAGTGCAAAAATATCCTGTATCAGATTTGTCAGTTTGGTTTGAAGCTCAGTAAATGAGCTTCTACATCTGCATGAATACGACTTTTCAGCTTTTATTAAAAATGTACAGTTTATTGGTTTTATTAGCAGGTTTGTGTAGTTGAATGTTTTAAGAAACCATGTCAAAAGAATGATTATACTGCAAATCTAAATGACCCCAACAATGGATTTGTTAAGTGCAGGGCTGCCTCTTTGTGACGGACAGATGCAAATAACATTTAATAATGAAACAAAAAAAAAAGCCTCTTTTTCAAATTTTCCTCCAAATGAAATTAAACCATTGTCGGGCTGCTCATGTCAAGCCACCCTTTAATAATCCTACGAGCGCATTTCCACTTTCATTCATTGCATAATTTCTCCATTGATTGAAAGATTTTCCACTTCAAGAGAGCATAAACATGTCAGTGTGGGGCCAGTTTGATCAGATTTGCTGTTTACATCGAACCCCTCTAATTTGGTACGATTTTACACGGTGCTACTGTGATGGAAATGCAGCTTTTGGAAAAGAAAAAAGACGAAAAGACGACTGCACTGAATGAGCAAGAGTCGTAATGGGAGGGAGGAAAGGGCTGGGGGGGGTCTTCTCCAGGTCTGTCAGCGAGGGATTATTCACCCTTCTGTTAAATCTAAATTCCATTTCTGTTCCACGTTCTCCAGGTTCGGATGCTCCCTCTGGCCCCTGATGCCTCCCAGTAATGCAATTAAGATCCATAAGCTTTTCCCAGGAATAAAAGAGGCTGAAAGAGGGATTGTTCCACGCTTGACTGAAGTTGGGAAAATCTGTGTGTGTTCTCGTGTGTGTGTGTGTGTGTAAGAGAGAGAGAGGAGATGGATTGATAGAGGGGCGGAGCAAAAGAAATGAAAATGAGAGTCGTCACCTTGTTCGCCCCTCAAACAGACATGAAGAAAGGGGTTTGAGTTGTATTCTATAGCTCTAACGCACACATGCACACACACACACACACTAGCAGTGACTTCTCTCTCGCTCCCACATCCACCCTCATTGTAAATCTATTGTGTTGTTTCGAACAAAACTTCAACCATTCAATCTCTTTTCTCTCTCAATTCAATTCAAATTCCATCATGGCTGCAGATTTCTGGTTATTCCACTAAACAACCCAGGGCACGTCGCAGCGTCACTTCATTTGTTGCACATCACTTGTGAGCTGTTTGCGTGTGTTTTCTGTCTGCTAAGCTGATCGTTCCACGTTCCACAATCGTTTTTTTGGATTAGTGATGCTTTGGTAATTGAAAGTGAATGAGGAGGAAACGGGGCCTAATGAGCCACATTCCCTCAGGTCAAGAAGAAGAGATTTTGGCGCGATATGCCAGGATACCCACACTTGTTTTAAGGTCACCTCCCCCGACACACGCACCTCATAATGCACATGTGTGAACCCGGAGACTGAGTTCACTTTCACTTGCAAGCACTTTTAAAACGAGGTGTTACCTGGTTTCAGCGTTTTCTGTGCATTCATTCTTTTATATTCCTTAAAAGTGTTTTGGAGGAAGTGGCAGTGAAAGAAGACGTTCGTGTTTCCTCATAGGCAGCATCCTTCACCCACAGTAAACTCGACTCCTTCATTTCCCTCTCA
This sequence comes from Decapterus maruadsi, assembly GCA_030347415.2. NCBI lineage: Eukaryota > Metazoa > Chordata > Actinopteri > Carangiformes > Carangidae > Decapterus > Decapterus maruadsi. The sequence goes on from CM064886.1 coordinate 28,787,417, forward strand.
TCTTTGTTGCCATTTTCAGCTTGAGAAAGTGGAGAAAAAAAATAATCCAAGGAAATAAAGTCAGCTTTTCCCTCATAGGTCACAATTTAATGCAGTTAGGGCCTTGTTAAAACTGCGCTGTAAACATGGTCACAAAGGCTGTGGTGGAACCGGGTTTTGATCGGGGATGCAATTGGATTTTCCTCCAATCTGTTGTCTCTGCACGCTTCTGCCCCGGGATTCGTCACATCGCCGGCGCTGTTAGTCGCGTTGTACGTTCAGCGATGGCGTGGGCAGTGCCTATGAGCAGCGCTGTGGTGCGACTGAGAAGATAATTGGCTTTTCACTGAAGCAGTTTTATGCTGATGCAATTGAACCAGTGCGCGTCGTAAAGGTTAGGGCGATATTAGGCTCCATACAAATGAGAACAGGACGATACACTGAGGCAGATGTCAAAGTCAATCTCTTCTTTTAGTCTAACCAGAGAGTGTATGTGTGTGTATCGGTGCGGGGCAGAGACTTGTGTACTCTGCTGAGAGAGTTAGTGGAGCAACTACAAAAAAAGTCAGTGGGGTGTTAAGTGCAGAAACAAATAAGCAACTTGAATGTGCATGTGCAAATAGGTGCAGAAGTTGATGTCCACACATGCATGTGCTGTGCATGTGCACATTGATGCAACGTTTTTAATCTTTGACTTGGCTTAGTGCAGATTTTCTTTAAATAAATCTTAGCTTTGACGTTCTGGAAATCCTCAGGACTTTCCAGTGGAATAATTTGGGAAATAAATAAGGAATTTCTTATTTAATGAGTGGACTTTCATAGCAGCGAGACGAGGATCAAAGCAGATTTTTTTTTTTGTCAAAAAGCCGATGAGAATTTGTGATTGTGAACAATTTTCACCAATTTTCACTGAATAATTAATCAAACAATTAACACAATTCTGAACAGTTAATTAAAAGTAATGATATTGACACTGGTCATTTGAAAAACGTCAGAAATACACACACACACATACACACTGACACTGGCATTTGGTTCACACCCTCAGAGACCACGACACCCGTCTCCCATTAGTGCTTTTTTTCCCCCCCTTCTTATGATGCGTTCAATAATTCAAAGCGTCGCCTTCCCTCTCAGCTGCTTTATGTGCGATTGTGTGTTGCTATGCTCAGCTCTGTGCCAGCGAGCTACGACGCCGTGGCCTTTGGTTGTAGTGAAGGAAATCAACTGTGGCAGAGCTGTAAATTATTCCTCTGGAGGGCTCAAAGGGGCCGGAGCCAGCGCTCGGCGCTCCCGTCCTCCCGTACACCTCTATCAGGACCCCGGTGGTTCCTGTGGGCCCCTTATCCGTCAGGTCTGAAAGGCCCCCACCAAGCAATATCAGTGACATGCACCACAAAAAGAGGTTGTTTAGTGTGCAGAGAGAGAGAAAAAGAAGATGGACAGAAGGAAGGAGAGAGACAAAGGGAGGGGAGGGGAAGAGGGGGTTGGGGGGAGATCCTGTTGGGAATACTACAGAGAGCTGTTACGTATTTAATAAAATTAAGGATGGAGGAGTGTCTAGTGATGCTTGCCATTTTGTAGTTTTTCAAGATTTGTGATTCATAATTCATGTTGGAGTTAAGCGTGAAATATCTGTCGTTGTTTCTTTGTGTCTTGTTTCTATTTAAAGACGTCATCAATCATATTTGATCCGAGTCTAACTGGAGTGAACAGGGTCAGAGTGTATCCTACTATAAAAATGATTGATGCATGGTATTTGGATGTATTGGTTAAACTCTAATGTTATCTTTAGAGTGTCTTGTTTTTTTCAAATATAAATGTAGTTTTAAAAGAGAGAATATAACAGAGGTGCATCAGAACTGAAACAAGACACAATTCTTTGAGGTATTTATCATGCTTAATCTTTAGATCTCTCCTGTAAACAGCCAGCGTGTTGGACTTAAAGTGGCTGCTTTTCTCTGGAAAAGCTCAGTTTCTTGTGGCCTCACGTGCTTTGTTGCTGCTGTCACAACACTTTGCTCCCGTCTGTTTCTGAACATCTCAGACGCAACCGTTTTGTCTTCCTGTGAAAAACCGGCTCCGCGGGCACACATTGACTTCAGACAAGATGGAAGTCCATAAAAGTATTTTTTTACTCAAGCAGGATCTGAAGCGCACCTTAAAGAGTCTGAAAGGGAGGCCTTTCTCTGTGGTCCGCCGCCCCGTACTTTAAGACTGTGCAGCATTGTAAATGCGATCTTTTAAGCTTTGTTTACATGGTAGACAGGCCTCTGCTGTCTCGTCCCCCGCACCCTCACTCCTTCAGCGCCTGAAAGAGGACTTCCTTGCATTCTGATCGTGGGCCTGTCTGTTAGTACGGACTCTAAAGAATACTAATCAGCAAGGCTGCCTCCGTATGCAGACTCCATTCAGTCAGGGCATGGTAAGAAAAAAACAAAAACAAAACTGCAGGCTTATGATATATTGGTCATCCCATGTTACTCAAACACATGTTTCCATAATGCACCTCCAGCAGCAAGTAACACAGCAGTGGGAGGTTTTGTTTATACCGAAAGTCGGAGCAGTTTGAGTGAATATGGAACAGAAGAGAAGAGGGAAAGATAGAAAAGAGGAAGTTGTTGGTGAAAAATACAGGCTGGCAAAGAAGAATAGAAAGCAGAGAGTCACTTAGACATGAAACGAAGCAGAGCAAAAACCATCTGCTTTTTCTTAGGTTTCACATTTGCTTTCCAGCATCTACTGCAACATCAGAGTTGAACAGAGGTAAAGAGAACACATGTCAACATCAGCCTGCCTCCTGTTATAACTCTGATGTTGCTTCATCATGTGCAAAACCCAAGCTGTTGCTATCTGTCTCATTTGCCTAATCTTTAGCGTTTGCCTTTTTTTCCCCCCAGCAACTGGGACCCAGTTGAGAAACTTCCTGCAACTCTTCTACATGTGGTTAATAATGTTTATTAGTTCCACTCTGTGGCATCTTTGCATTTGTCCACTTTTTATTTCTAAACCCACACCTCGGTGAGAGCGTGTATCACAGTCCTGCTGATGCAACTGAGAGAGGGAGTCTTGCTGATTGCCGATGCACCGGTTGACCTTTACGTTGTGGGTCGGTGAACTTGCGGCTTTTCTTTTTAAGATTTAACCAAACTGTGAAAGCTGAAATAAAGGTAGAGGCGGCCATTTGTAGACATTATTCCACTGGCTTGCGCCTCCTTCACCCCCAGAAAGAATCCATGTGTAAAGCTTAGATCAGCTTTACCAGCTATAGCCATGGCTTTGGGTGGTCAAACGGGTTCAACAAAACCCCCCTAGAGCCTGGCACAAGCTGTACAGAACACACAGACACACACTTGCACAGGGGTATTAGAAAAAAAGCATCATTGCCATCCAGGGGTAGTTTCCAGAAATGCTAATGTGGTGTATTTGAATTGTTTTCTTTCCCTGCATTTTTAAAAAGCACACAGATTGCATTTAGAATATTGAAAGGAGTCCTGCATGAGGTTAAAGCCCCTCTGTTGTTAGACCGAGCCAGGGAGCGCAGGCCATCTTCCTCCTCTCTGTGTAGCTGGCGGCGAAAAACAAAAAACCACAGAGAACGAGAGGAGGAAAAGAGGAGAAAATAAAGGGAAGCGCCTGAAATATTAAAGGCCTCACGTTTACACATAAACACACACCGCAGGCACGCGACCGTGTGATTTTTTTTCTTTGTCCATCTTTTCCCCGACACGAACCTTCCCGCTCCCTTCTGCCCTACCTGTAGGGGCGTTTGGGATGAGGCTGATCAGGTCTAAATACCCCTCTGGCAGGGATGTCTTTGATGGCTGATGCCCAGCCTAATTTGAAGCTGGGCTCATTGCAGCCTCCCCCTGTGGGATATTGGATCAAAAAAAAAAAAACAGCCGGTAGAAAGAAATCTGGGCCTGAAGGTGTCTCTCTCTCTCTCTCTCTGTGTGGATGCACATGCCCTGTATGTGTGCAAATGTCACTGTGTTTGTGTGCGTGTGTGCGCTCACCTTGCTGTTCGTCTAAGAAGTGCCAGTTGCAAACAGTGAAAGGGGACCGAGGACGGGGGTGTTACCGACAGTCCGAGCCAAGGAGCCAGCATTTCCATTTTGTTCGCTGGAAGCCAAGTGTGAAACTTTCATGAAGAGCAATTTGCATCTCTGGATGGCTATGAAGAGCTTGGCTTTGTTTCGCTACCACCGAAAAGCCGTGCCCGCACACTGCTGGCTCCCAAACCCCCTGCCCACCCCGCCGCCGCCAATCGGCACCCACCCTCTGCCCTTCACCCTCCGCCCTCCTGGCACCGCTCTTTTTTTTTTCCTTTTCTTTTTTTTGTGGCTGCTTCGGCCAGCGGCTATTCCACCATTGTGTTGTGTGGCCAAGAGCACCTGCTGGGGGCCCTTTCATCAAGCCCCCCTGGGGTTTTTCAAAGTAGTCAAAGGGCACCCACCAACCACACAGCCTCGGTGCACACACACACACTGAAAATCAGACAGAAAATGGACATATAGATCCATAAAATGTTTTGTTCCTCCTCACCTCTGCGTCCAGAGATAGGACGAGTGAGCAAAGGGAAATAAGAACTGTCTTCAGCGATACATTTAATGTACTACGGATGGAAAGTATAGCTAGTAAGCTAAATCCGGTACAAAGCATCTTTTCTCATCTCGAGACTAATGATATTTTGTACATTGTCCCTGATACAAATAAACGTATTAAACTAAACTAAATTTCACATAGTTAATTTAGCAAACTGCCCCTTTGATTTAAACTGAGCCACTCGTCCCTTGTGTAACAGGGAAACAGTTAATGAAGGGGGATGTTGTGAGAGACAGTGGAACAGGCTAGAAGACATGGTGCTTTGGGATTTGTATGTGTGTGTGTGTGTGTGTATCTGAGAGGCGAGTGTCTTGGTTGTATTTGTATCCCAGCGGCCCCCGGGGGTATCCGTGGATACACCAAGGTGACTGGGAAGCATGCGGAGAGGAGGAAGTGGGGAGAGCGGTTACTTCACAAACCTGCCCCCTGATACCCACGATGATTAAAAAGAGCCACACAGTGAGAGGTAACTTTGGGTCACTTCTGACCAAAACATGCTCATCTGTGGCCACATCCCCATTGATATGTTTTGTGGAGGATGAGGACTGGGATGGCAGCCGTTAGCAGAGGCCTGTTTAGTCCTACACACACCTCCTGAATTACTGCATTGTGAGCATTGTTGAAAGCAAGACAGGAAATTGAAAAGAGTAAAGGTCTTTTATTTTCTTAGATGTTGAATCGGCAGACGCACAGTTAGTGATATTTTGTTAGCTCCAATAAAGTGTGTTTACAAGTGCTGCTGATCAGTCACACACTCTGAAATTTCAAGCATTGTACAAAGTAAATAAAAAAAAATGATAATTGATATAAAATCACATACAGTACATAAAAACACTTACATTTCTCCCCTTATTTATAGTCTTTGGATAGTGTGGCATTTACAGTTTGAGACACTCAAAGTTTAGCTTTTAGTAGCTGTAGCAGCTTGTGCAGTGCTTTAGTCACTATAATATAGTGTCTTTCTTTATTATATACTGTAATATATTGTCTTTACATGATCATTTTGTTCCAGAAAGGCACCATTAAAGGGAAACTATGCAATTAAATTAAAATTAAACAATTTTGGAGTAATTGTGATGGTTAAATGACTTGTTAGAAATGGAGGCTCTCTGCTTTCCACTTAGTCTCGTCTCTTGGCCAAAAACCAACCTTGCAAGATCGGTGCCTCTGACCCGGTGTCTCAGCTCTTGTCTCAGCAGCACCACGACACGAACACACCCTGTAATCCATAATTGTAAAACATAAGTGATAGAGAAAAATAGAAGTATGGAAATGTGCTCAAAAGGGTACAAACCCTTGTCGCTCCAGGCGTACCTTTTTAGAGACAATTTTGTACTATTCTGGAACATTTATGTGCCTTTTTTTTACCCCCAAAAGGGACACATAGGTACTCTAGAGTACAATAATTAGCCCTATAGGGTACAGTAGGACGGAACTGTACCTTAAAGTACAGAAATGTCCCCCTTCTGGACCCCTATTTTTCTCCGTGTAACATTATCCACTTCTCGAAGACGTTGATGAAAATGCACATGGCCGGGAGGGAGGAGGAGGGTTAGCAAAATGTTGAAAAAATGACTGGTCTTGCATAGTTCCCCTTTAAAGTGAAAAGTGCATTTCTTTAAAGTTGGCACTTCTTGCCAAATTTAAAATCTGGTGACACTTATTGGCATAGTTGAAACATTTGATAATCTTTGCATTTGAGATTGAAATCCTAATGCGTCGTAATGTGAAATAAGTTACCCCAATGCCACTTCCAGCAGCCGCCCTATTCAAAGTTGAGACATCATGAGATTATACCAACCAGACGAGCTCATTTGGCCAGCTTACAGAGTTTGATGATTCATAAGCCGCAACAAAGGCTGTGTCAAACGATTCCCCCCCACATCCCTTTCTTTCTTCCCGCCTAATGTTCCCGAATCAAGCAGCTTTGTGGCCCAATGAAAAGAGCTTAGTCATTGTGTAATTTCATTCATGCAGTCGATGATGATGGGACATGTAGGCCTTAAAGGGATTAGCTGAAAAAAAAACATGATTACTTTGACAGTGCAAACCTGCTCCAGACATTAGGGGCGGAGCTCTAAAGAGGAAGCCCCCGTTGTCGGTGAGTCAGGCCCTCGTCGGCTCCCGGGCTTTAAAAGTTGTTTAAAGTTTGTTTGTCATATGTGAGAGTCAACAGTCCACACTTCATATTTCTGTATAATTTCTTCTGCTTTCTGTTCCCCATAATCATTTTGCAATGAGTTTCATTCGTAATCAGATTGATGCCTTTCTATTTTAAAGTATTTTTTTGGCTTGTCATGCCTTTAGATAGGACAGTTCAGAGTGTGACAGGAAATGGGAGGCAGAGAGGGGGGATGACACGCAGGAAAGGGCCGTCCGACGTGGGACTCGCCTGCAGCGAGGACTATACACTCTACACATGCATGGGCAGGTGCTCTACCAACTGAGCTAAACACCACCCCAATACCTTCCTATTTTAAAGTTAGACTTTTAGTGAGGGTATTTCCACTCTGTCTCCCCTTTATTTCCTGTCAATGTGCACTGTCAGAAAAGGAGCTCAAAAACGGCTCAGTTTCCAGTCGGAGGTGTTCATTTATTAAAGCTGATTGAGCGTGAGCGGAGGATGAAACAGAGACAGAGACCTGTGGCCTCGTTGACTTTGGGTTTAAAATGTCCAAGAACAAAGGATGGGAAATTACAACCGTCATTATCACTTCAACACTAGACGTTTTCAAAAACCTTTTATTGTCCATGAAGTCAGGCGGGGCTGCACTCAACAACCATGTTTTAATTATTTAAAGTGGCAAACAAAATACTTACAGTTTAGAGTAGAGAATACTAAAAAAAACTTTAATTGCTCTTGTCGTGTTGAAGAGCTGCGGTCGGAGAAATGATGAAGCTGTGTTACTATCGCAGAAATGTCTTGGATCTAAACCTGGAAGTTGCTACCTCTATTACTATTTCTGACGCATCCTCAGATAAACACAATGTCTATCAGTCCATCACTTTTCTATTCCAGCCCCCCAAATGTGATGTGTCTATCACATCGAGGCTTCTCCCAACGGGGGGGTTTGCCATTCACTCCGAGCTCAGGCCACGGTCCTTTCATCCAGGTCCATCCAGTAGGTGTTTTTGTATTTATTTTTCTAATCAGTGATCACAAACAAAGCAGACAAAGGAAGGGTCGACTGGCTGTTTGCCAATGGGAGAAGGAGGCGAGAGGAAGGGAGAGAGGGCGGGAGAGAGGGCGGGAGGGAGGGAGGGAGAGAGCGAGGGAGGGATGGATGGAGCGACAGTGGCTGACGGGGAAAGGGTGGAGAGGGGGAGTGGATAAGGAGCGTAGAACGAATGAGCGTGGCAGCAGAGACAAAAGGCGCGAGGATGTGTACAGTGTTTTGTTTTGCTGCGAGCGCAGCCGAACACAGAGAGAGGCGGGGTCATCAGTGTGTCACCAAAAATAATCGCATTCCACCATCGCCTCTGGAAGCTCTAAGCGATGCAAAACAGCACGCTGGGACTTTTTTTTTTTTTTTCTGCCTCTCTCTCTCTTTGTCACCTCGGCAAATATTAGCTCCCCTCTCGTCCTTTTCTGGGGCTGGTTCTCGCTTCAAAGCCGCACAGATTTGTGATTGAAATGAATTCTTTTTGCTTGTCAGCAGCAGGAGAAATCTGTCCCTCTCTTTTGTCTGGGGCGATGCTCAGGCGGTGCTTTGTTGGGAGTCCCCCCGCCCACCCACCCCCTCTGCCGCCGCCGCCGCACCCCTCTTCTTCTCCTCACCCCTCCCCGGCCACTCCCTCTGGCGAGTGCTGATTTTTTGATAATAAGCCCAGAAGTAATTTGTCATGTGGACCCAGACCAGTGTGCGCGCGGCATGTGTGCAGTTTGGGACTTGAATGGCGATGGTGGAAGTGCAAGGCCGCGAGAGGGGAATTACGAGGCTCACGGCGAGCGTCGATTCATACAGCCAGCGGGAACGTTGTTTTGCTTGTAAAAAGGCTTTTTTTCCCCCCGTTTTGTTTGGTGAGGAGGACGGGGGTGGCCGTCTGAAATCTCAGCGCTTTCCTCTTGTTAGTCAGTCAGTCACTCAGCAGAAGAGTAGTCGCAGAGCAGAGTTTATGAATTTTTATTTTGCCTCTGGAGTGCAGCTGCCTCACACGGCCGTGGCAATTTGGGAGTTAAATTGCTACAATCATCAATAGGTTATTAATCATTTTTGTTGATTTTAAAAATAGAGTTTATAAAATGATTATAAAGCCACTTGCAGGCATCAGCACACATAAAGCTGGACTCAATAGCGACCTCTCCTCAAGCTGTGCTTCACAAAGGATGTTGAGCATAAAGGTGCACACACAGGGCACATACAGTATTATTGTGCATTTTGTGTGTGTGTGTGTGTGTGTCTGCTGGCCACAAAGAGGTTGGCCTAACTGTGGTTTCATATACTGTACATCCCCTCCCCCCCAGTGCATCGCACAGGTTTTATGGCCCCAGTGGGACATTTATGCTACAGTGGGAGCGAAAGTGTGTGTCTGTGTGTGTGTGTGTACAGTGTGAGGAGTCCCATCTTCAAGCATCTTTACATTACTGCAGGAAAGCAAAGGAAATCTGTTGATGTATTTTTTTTGTGTGTTTTGGAGTCACTGAATGATTAACATGGTCCGGCCGGATCTGTTGCTGCTGAGCTCGGTCTCCAAAAAAAGTGAAAAAGATATTTATATGCATTCAGTGGACTGACTTGTCCCCCTTACACTCTTGAGTTGTACGATTTGCTGCTTCCTGATCTTCCGTTGCCAATGGTGACATCAGTCAAACAGCACTGACAGCTCTGGCGGTGTTCACACACAGAGCCATATAGTCTTTACATGTGTGGTGGTGGAGGTGGTGGGGGGGATAAAGGATTGATGGCTGATATCATTAAAACGATGACCCCATCCAGGAAAGTGAGTGTCTGATAGTCTGATGAGATTGGAGAGTGTCGGGGTTGGGGCATGAGGGAGAGGTGGGGGGGGGCGTGTGTGGGTGTGTGTGTGCAAGTGTGGGTGTGGAAGTAACAGGGCTGGTGTTACTGTTAGAGTGTTTAATAAATCAATGCAGGTCAAGTCTGAGAGCCGGATGTCACCCAGATGGCCTATTGTTAGGGGGATTTGTAGAGTGTGTGTGTGTGTGTGTGCAGCACTGAGGTTTCTCTGTGCATATGTCACATCTAATGAGAAGTATTGAAGCACAGGGATGTGACCTCATAGTCTCCACACCTTTTGTAAAATGATACCATCACACACACGCCCATGCCCATACAGTGTTATCACAGACCTATTAAAATGCTCCATATGCCCTTTACATCCTCACATGTGCCTTTTGTTGCCCATTGTATAGTCTGAGTCAGTTGGTGCTGTTTATAATGACTGTATTGATCTTGTTTTGGTAAATGCTAATGATTAGATTATTTAGCATCATTACATGCAGTTTGGTCATTATAAATGTAATGTTATGAATCTGAAAACAACACAATATCCAAAATGTCTTCAGTCTGAGGCATCTGCTTTAAATGATTCATCCAATTGTTGCTGTGGCTTGTGCTCTGTATTTGAACATTTGATGAAACCATCATAAGAACATAGTTTGGTTTGGTGAATCCTGTAGTTTTATCAATGAGTGCCTGGAATAACACAAACTGATGGCTATTTATATGGAAATGTTTTCTATCACAGGTGCAGGACAGCAGCGGATAAGATTAATTTATGAGGAACAGTGTTTACAACCCAGACTGAATTGCCACTTGGATCGTTTAAAAGTCTGATACTTTCATTTGTACGGTAGGACTGCAAAAAGCAAAAAAACAAACAGCGGGGGGAAAAAAACAGCCTGTCCTGCTTGTTTGTTCTCCTTCTCCATGTCCACAATGGGCCTTTTTTATGAGCTTCTCCTTAATTAGCAGTCTCTGAAGCTAACACAGCACGGCGCACAAGGCGTGTGCTCTCTGATCTCTGTGACGAGATATCCACTCATCCTCAGCACAACAACGGATGCACTCACGTTTGTCTGAGCAGTCAGATGAAAGATCCTTCAGACGACACCCAGAAAGAAAAGGCCAGTCAGAGAGAGGAAGGAAAGAAAAGACAGGAACTCTGAAGGGGAAAAGAGGACGAGGGAGGATTGTGTTGAAAGGTGACAATCAATTTGGATTTTAAGTCTGTGTGTTGATGGTGAACTCTCTGGTCATCACCTACTGGACCTATGTCTTTACTTATTCTTTCTTCTCCTCCTTTTTCTATTGTCGGGACTTGTTCTAAGCTGCTTTGCACAGCTGTAATACCTTGCGTATGTAAGGCGGAGTGAGGGTCAGAGACCCAGGATGTGACAGGATTTGGGAGGTCTTAGGCTCCGGCATGTGGCCGCAGCAGACGGCGTCACTCTGGGAGTTAAAATCCAGGGATCTGCGAACAAGACAGAGCCTGGACGACGGTAGCATAACAAGGCTTTTGTGTGATTTCTCTTCTGCAGCCATCCAAATTAATAGAAGGAGAAGATAAAGATACACTGTCCGACTTCATTGTTAATGTGAACTTCACAGACACATAAAGTCCAGTCTCCAGAACCCTTACAGAAATATAGACTGACTAAGTGTCAGAGAGGAGGAAAGTTAATTTCAGACTTAATATCCAGAAAAAGTACAAAAAAAAAAAGCTGAGACATCATCACTCCAATGGTTTCTTGCAAATTTAGCACGGCTCAAGAATGGCACGCAGCCAGTAGGGAGTCATTTAACGTGCACCATTTGATAGGTCACACAGACAGTTGATATAGTCGGGGCAAAGAGGCTGAAAATCGGCTAAAATTACTGCTTCTCCAAAAGTGACACGCACTGATCTTTGGAAAAACTAAATTTTTCTTTTAAATGCTGCCGTCTAAAAAGTCAGTCACCTCACATCATGACCGCCAAGTGACATGAGGTTGGTTTCATCAGTGATGCACCTGCAGTAGTCAACCCGGTTGCAGAAGATGGAAACGTCCACCAGGACAAACAGGAATTAAGCAATCATTTTAGAGCACTAATATTTGGTCGTGGAGTCTGGCAAACATGGCCGACTCCAGGGGCATGTGTTTAATTACACTTACCAGTGTGAGCAAAGAGAGCGCAGGCTGCAGGGTGAACAGGGTGTTTGATATGTGTGTGTGTTTCCCTGCACCGACTCTATGCGCGTGTGCATTTAAGTTTGTGCAATTAGGTAATGTTCTTATGCCAGCGACAAGAAAGTTAATGGTGAAATAATTTAGAATGCGTATCATTATTCTGCACCACGACCTCTTAATGTTAATCCCCATCACAGCAAAGTGATTCACACAAAAGCTCCTCACTTTCCTCTGAAAGCTGAGGAGACAGAGAAAGTGGTGCAATCTGTGTCGAAGAGATGAAGACCGGAGGAGAGGAGGGATGAACCTCTGTGAAGTAGTTTCATATAAGTTATATAAGAGCATCTTGTTATTGATATTATTTTGTCCTGTCATCTGCGTCTTGTTTGTTTTTGCACAATTCTTCATTTGTCAAATTTAAGGAAGGCTTTAATCTTTTTTTTTCCAAACTCCACGTGGGTGGAAAGGGAATTGGCCTCCGAGAGCGTCATTACAACAGATGAGAAGTATAATAAAAATGAAGAATATGAAACCAATCCCATTTCACACAAGCTGTTTATACAGTAGGACAGAAACAAAATAAATATGGAATAATCGAACCCAGTGATCTATGTAGTGAGGCGTACAGCTATAATAAAGTGGTAAACAGACATAATTTATTATGATATAGTTATTCATACTGTAATGTTAAGGAATAGTGTACATAAGGGTATGAATCAAAGCTGCGGTGTGTACAGTATGTAGTACAGTATATAACATTATGCTCATAGTGAAGTTTTCATTCAGATTCAGTCAGATCTCTGGATCAATTTATTCTCTGAATATAGTATGTCGGTTGTCAGAATTCCAGTTTTCATAAAGTTTTCCACCGTGTCTTTCATCTTCAGTGCACTGAGCCTCGGGTGAATCCTCCTCTTCCACATGATGCAACCATCAACCAGGTCTCAGACTCCTGCTCCTCTCTCTCCACCTCTAGCGCTCCTCATTTATGATTCACTCGTGGTTTTTGTCTCAGAAATCTTGAATCTACATCCTTCCTCATAGACCCCGACTCGACTCGACTCGGCCGTCCAGAGAGGAGATCATGAAATGCTAACATGCTCCTTTGAACCTGTAGGAGGTATTTGATGTGCTGCGAGGAGCAATAATATATGTGTATTTGATCTGGCCAGCTGTCTGGACTGTCGGCTCCACGAGTTCCCCTTCACATCTCCAGCCTTTGTAGTGTGTGTGCACACGCACCTGTGAGCTGGCGCGCATTCAAATGCAGGAGCAAATAAAGTTTCGTAGAGTTTTGGCCTTCACTTTTAAACTCAAATGAGTGTTTCTAATCAAGCATGTAGTGATTCAGCTCTGCTGATCAATCTCAGCCACAGATTACTTCAGATGGTCTGACTTTGAAGAGTTTGGGAAACTTTATATTTGGCAATCGTAAAAAAAAAAAAAAAAAAGTTTAGTTGCCCTTTCTATTTCCGATCAATCAGTGGGTGGATCATGTGTTCATTATTTCTTTGTTTTGCTGCTTTGTGGGTGGACCGCGCACACACAGACACACAAATACAGCAGCCTGTTGGTATTCAAGTTACAGTAGCTGAATCAAAAAGTCAGAAAGTTCAAGCTTATTACTGGAAAACCAAATGCTACATCACACTCCTCCTCCTCTTCCTCGCCACTGTCTGTTACCTACACTTCCTGTTTTTCCAGCTGCTCTCTGCTCTCGTATTCCAGGCCTCTCTCCACAATATCTCTCTGTCTCCAACTAATTATTGGGAAACTGGACAGGCCTTTAATCTCCTCAAAAGACCAATATTATACTTGTCGACTTCTCCACGTCCCTTGTCCTGTGTCTTCTTCACACACACACACGCGCGCACTATCCTGGAGCGTTTGCCCCGCTCCCCCGTAGCCGTGTTTAAACCTCTGCTCACTGATTAACGGCCTCTTTCCCTCCACTGACATGCTTCGTTCTTTAGCTCTTTAGCCGATCACAACAATGTGGAAGACCATCTATCTCCTCTCTTCTTTCTCCCACACCCCCCCAACCCCATTCCCACTTGCTCTCTGTTCTCTCGCTCATTTTTCTCCCTTTTCTCCCTTTTACTTGTTTCCTCTTCCCTGTGTGCTCTCTACACTCTGCCAGAGACACGGTGTGCGATTTTTCTCTTCTCTCTTTTCTGCACTGTTTGTTTTTAATGTATGGTGTTCCAACACCTGAATGTGCAGGGCAGTCAGTTTCCAGATTAATGCCTTCAACTTTACAAACAAAAACAAAAATACAGAAAATGAAAAGCCCTGTAGACTTCAGTTGAGTTACATGAACTTCCCAGAGTTGCAAACAAAACCCAGATATTAAATCTGCTCCTCACAGTTAATTTTCATCAGCATAAACACACATTCTTTGTTCGGTGTTAACTGAGCGTTTCATCTTGCATCGTGCAGAAATCATTTCAAATAGCAAAATTCATTGTCTCTCCTGTCATCTGTTAGGAATTTGGACTTTTCTGTTAAATGCAAATGGCTAAAATGTATCATATCAATATAACAGGGTGTAGTGTAGTGTACTGGGAGGTAATGAAACTACCTGAGCGGTGTAATAACGCTGGCACAACAGAAAACTCTGAGCCAGTTTGGGCGTCTCTCCAGTTTCTCCATGGTAGCGTGGCGACTTGTAACCGGGATATTTTTAGCCACATTTCTCTGACTTGCTGTAATTACATGCCATGCTCAGGATGAATCTTATTGTTCAGCTCGGATAGAAGTTTGGACAGAGTCAATTTTGGATGGATTTTGGTCGTAATAACAGAAAAAAGGACATTTTGCTGAACTTTTTTGTAGTTGAGACCAATATTCTGGCTCATAGAAAATACAGTACTGGCAGCACAAATTCACACAAAGTCAAAGATATGGCAGTAAAGAGATATGCTTTATAAAGGATACTGTACAATTTTGCACAGAAAACAACATACAAACAGCCGGCGTCTGTTGTTACAGCAAACATGTCTGCTGTTAGTCATCACACATCCACTTGCTTCTGGTGGCCAATACACACTCCAGTAGGCGATAATGTTCTTGAACAGAGCAAGATGGAAATTCTTCTTCATCTGAACTCACACTATCAAAATGAAGATTAAACAAAAATCTATAAAAAAGAAAAAGAAAAATCAGTCTGAGATCAAAAGCATGGAGGCTTATTAGTGTTTTTTTTGTGTACTTTGAACTTGAGCGGATTCAAAGGTGTCACTTTCTCTGATTGTGAGCTGGTAAATAATCCCTCTCCTGCACCGTTGTCTGTTTGTGGCCTTTGTTATTGGAGCAAATCAACACTTCAGGCGCTGCAGTCAACAGATCCTAATTACAGGTGACACAGTTCCCTCGGTGATTATTGTGCTCCTGGATGTTTTATTTCCATTTCCCTTTCATTCTGTGCGTGTATATGCATGTGTGTAATGGAGTGTGTAAATTGAATGAATTGAAAGAAGGCGCTGACCTTCACCTGGTCCCAGGTCAAACAATAGCGTCCCAAATCATGTTGTCAGGAGTGTGTGGGAAGGAATCCTAAGAGGTGTCCAGTATATATGTATATGTGTGTGTGTGTGTGGGTGGAGGTCATATGAGCATCAGTAGGTCATCTCAGTCACTTATTGATCACGCTGGCCCTGGAGCGTGACATTAGTTGAATGTCAGGGGAAGATTAACACAGTATGTCTATAGACAGCAGCAGCAGCAGCAGCAGCACATTTAATCCTGGACGTGTGTCATGGCACCGCCCACATGGTCATTCCCATGCATTACTGTAATGATTTGACCCCGCTTGACCCCGTAAAGGTCTGATATTCATGTCGAGACTCACAGGAGCGATCGCACAAATCTTACAGCTTTGGTTCAGTTTCTCCAATCCGGCGCATCGGTAATGTTAATTAACAAGTATTTTTCTCCCTGAGGAATAAACCCGTAAAGCAGCAGCAGCAGCAGTTCCCAAATATTTTCCCACTTCATTGCCCTCTTGAGAAGAAATGCTAAAATGTTGGCGGCCCACATCTGCCCCGGTAACAATACGGAGGCCAAATAATAACGATTGGATATTCAAGGCTGAGCTGAAAGCACCGAGGCTCCATTTCTCTTAATTGTCCGACAGGGGAGAGATCACCTGTCGATTTCACCATCTGTCTCTTGACTCTTTCCTTTTCATTTTCCTGTTGCTAATTGTAACGTTGCTAATTTGATTCTCCAGTTTTTGCCATGTAGTACACAGTGTGGTTCAATGATCGACATGAATATGATTAAAAACTCCTTTTGATTTTCTACAGTTTTTCTTTAGTTTTTTTTTGTTTTGTTTTGTTTGTTTTTTTAATGAAAAACATAATTTTAGCTTTTTGGCAGTTGTACTGTTTTGAAAATGACTTGTCGGCCCACTTGCTATACCTTCACGGCTCACGGGTTGGAAATCACTGGGGTAAAGAGATTAAATGAGAAGATCATATTAGCGAAGATAAACATACCAATGTGCCAACATGCCTTGTGTTGCTCTACGAACAGTCCTGAACTCTGTGAAACATAAAAATAAGAGAAAAAAAAAAGTTGAATCAGGTTCACGAGGAGGCGCGAGCTCGCCATGTCTTTCTGCTGTTTCACATGAATATTAATCGCTTTCTGGGGATGGAGGACAAAAATAAAATGAGGTGCTTCAACTCCAGGAGGACGGGGGGTTGGGGACTGTAGGTAAAGGCATGTGTGTGTATGTGTGTGTCTGGTTGTCTAGTGTTTGTCTCCTCCACAATCACTCTCACACCTCATAAGGCAGATTTAGCCTGTTCCATATGGATGACACCCGTATATGACGGCTCCGGCTGCATCACAATGTAAATGGAAACCGGCTGTTTGTGTGCGTGCATCAGCAACTCTTCAGAGAGACAATTTGAAAATCTTTATTTTTTGCGTGTGCAGACTTTTGAATGTCCACATAGTATTTCACCATGTGTGATCTCTTCATACAGTATATCCGTCCATCGTTTAGAGAAGAGAGATTTGCATGTGAAACCTACCTGTGATGTTTCTCCTCTCTTATATTGCTCTTTTCAATCCTGGTGTCGTTTACTGTGCAGAAAAAAGATCCTTCATTGCAAAGCTTATTTCATTACTGAGATGTGGTGTATTATATCTATCTGAGGGACGGTTCCCGTGCCTAAAACCAGTCTCTATTCGTTTAGTATTCAAAACGTCAAATGACTGCACTCTCATGAATGCAATGCTCAGTTCTAGAGATGGATGATAACAGCTTTTCATAATACGCTTTATTGAAATGCTAACACTCTTACTTATAGTGGGGGAGGTGTCATTTGTAACCGAAAGTCATCATAATCATACCGAGCTCATGGGATTTCTTTTGTCTCCAGATGAATAAAATGCCCTTATTATCATCTTGTATGTGACTAAAGTAGGAAATTGTCGTGCATGTGTGCATTTCGCTGTTTTTATAGTCACAGAAGAAAAGCTACCTGATGCATGCCCCCCCTAGAATAAAGGGAGGCTGAGATGGATTTTTATTATTTTAATTAATTCTTTTGAGTGAAGATGGTGATTGAAGATTTGATATAAATGTGCAGGAAGCCTGTGGTGCTCTACAGCTGTATTGTGAATTTTTACCGCCCGTAGTGGTGGATACACCACTCTGTTGTTATCAGGCTGGAGGCGGAGATGGAGGGAGAGATGGAGGAAAGGAACAGGGAGGTTGGACAGGAAGAGATGGGATTTATGCTAACATGGTGCTGGGAGGAAAGGGGATTTATTTGGCCCTTTGTGAAGACTGATGTCATTACACCAGACCCCACCTCGACAGCCTCTTTCCCTCTTGACTTTGGTCTCTGTACCCCTATTCTCTGCTCCATCCCCGTCTTTCTATTTACCTTTGTCTCTGCCTCTGACTACTTTCTAATCCCGGGGGACACGCTTTTCATTTATTCTAGGCCTACACCTCCTTCAATACCACCTCACTCATGTCTTTAAGTCTCCCTTTTTCTTTTTTTCCTCTCTCAGCTCCGAATCAATACTCTGCAGCAGTGAGTGCGTAAATGTGTGCTTGTCTCTATCTTTTCTACACTCTGCCTTTACATTATCATCCATACAGATGGATTTAGATATACATTAAGAGGGCATTGCTGCCCACAGCTGAGACGCTGTCACTTCCTCTAGTGTGTAGCCTAGCTACTTCATTATTACGGCTCCCACCAGTGCCATCAGTCATCACGCTGCCTTGTCCCACACGCCATAGGACGTCCAAGGCTACACACATACAGTAAACAACGAGCTAATGCGATGGCTAGCTTTTCCCTTGCTAAGTAGCATAGAACTCTGTGGTGCTCAGGCTGGGCCAGGTCATTGTGGAGCTCACTACTTCTGCTGCTTCTGCTAGATCATAATGGTTTGATTTCATGTTGAATAACACTTGGAGACTTTTCATTATCACAAATGTATTAATGCCCACCAAACTGCATTCAAATCGGAGCAACAGCTCAACGTAGTGGCAACAGGTGCTTCCTTGTTCATTAACATGTCGTATGCGCAACTACAGATGTAGATACAGAAGTCCAGTACATAATCCTCTAAAAAAACCACAACTTGTCATTTCTGCCTGTTTTTGTGTGGTTTAAACAAATAAGATATAATATAGAAGGCAGTTAGCAAAGGTACTGTAGGTAGGTGGATATTTTACGAATGGATGAGACAGAGCAGTTTGCTACGCTACGCTAACCTAATGCTGTTCTCCAGACTCATACTTGCATAATTACATCCAAAAGACTGAACTATTCGTTCACTTGTCAGATTTGCTTAGTGTCATTATTGGTTTCATTAATATGTGAATGAACTCCGTGCCTGTACAGGAGCAGACAGAGCAGCCAGGATGTTTTATATAACCTGACAGAAACTGCCCGGACTTGCCTCTCCCTCCTTGGTTTCATATTTGTTTATTATTCTTTTGTGTTAGAAATCCATCTCATTCTGTCATTAAAGTGTCAATAAGTAGCAGTAAAGGAGGATAGTGAGTCACCTGTCCACTGCTGTAGTGCTGCACTCTGCCCACCTATATGTTTTCAGCTGGTTTTAACTACGGGCCGGTTGAGGCGCTTTAAACAAGTCTCACGTGAAGGAAATGTAACAGCAGCAGTCACAGTTACTCTCACTGCTCATCAGAAGAAAATTATCCCGACACCACACACACACACACACACACACACACACACACAGTGGTTCATATACACACATGCACACTTTCTTGCCATTTCTCAGCTGCCCTCTCTGTATATTTCATCATGGCAAAGCAGGGCACCGCTAACACGCCAGGCGAGTGCTTTCTCTTGTTCAGTGGCTCTCACTGTCAAGGAGAGGGATTTTTTTTGCCTCGCTCCGTGACAGACTCAAGTGCTTCAATTTTCCCCTTGCTTGGAGAAAGTGACTGCATAAAACCTTTGGAGTCCGTAGGCTATCAGGGAAACAGCTCCACGCAGAGCCGGAGCTAGTCCTGCAAAGAAGCGGGGGCCGGACTCCGAAGGTGGATGACGGGGTTAGTTAAAGTGGAGCAAACCCTCTGTGCAAGTTCAGGAAGGCAACTTGGAAGAGTGCTGCTCTGTTCACATATGTCATAGCCAATACACGCCGACATGTATTTTCACTACTGTTCCTACAGTGCTGCTTCCAGTTTCCACCTGGAAGTAGCACTGTAAATCCTAATGAGTCACTTTTCACTTTTCTGAAATTATGCAATTGAGACATTTTCTTCAGTGCTGGATCTTTGTCAAGTGAAAAAACACACACATACAGGTGGTGAAACTCTCCCTCCTATGATCTCACCTACTTTACAGCCCCGAATTACTCAGTTAAACTCAAAGAGCGGGCGCCAACAAAGGCCGTCCTGATCAAACGGCCTCCTTGTTCCGTCTTTTACAAGTTGCACTTGAACTCACCCCCAAGACTTCAGCCCACAACCAGCCGCATCAAAACATCGCGTGCTGAAGGTTAAATTAAAATTGGACTGGAAAATTGGCTTGAAGTTGGTGCTTGGGAATTACTCTTGACTTAAGTTAAATTTTAATTGCCTGGGCGTGTTGCTTTTGTTAAGTGGATTACTACATTTCTGACGTGTCTCCCTGGTGCTTACCGCAGTAATGTTTTTGCACTCTGCACCCAGAGATCACTTGTCACTCATTTTTATTTATTTATTTTCTTTATTCAGCCATCACTTCATCTGATGATTTTTTCCCCCCTTTTAAATACCAATGTAATATTCACTGTTAACGCCCTGTCACTGCTCTGACTTTCTGAGACGTAACGCTGGATGTCTCCTCTGTCTCCACAGCAAAGAAGACGTGTGCCACCACAGACTTCGCCTGCAAGAATGGACAGTGTGTTCCTGCTAGGTGGCGCTGTGACGGAGAGCCAGAGTGCGCAGACGGTTCAGATGAGGCTGATGCAATCTGCAGTAAGTGTCCGTCCAGACTCACATACTTAAAACCACACATGTAAACAAACAGGAACAGGACAAGCAGGAAAGTCAAAAATACAGACAGACTCTCAGATAAACCAAAACATACAACCAAACACAATATTTCCCAATGCATTAACAGCTACATGTGTTTTCAGTAGTTTGCATGTGTCTGTGTATTTACTAAAATGAAAATCTATGAAAATCAACATGTCTGCACACCAGGATGACATCATTGTTTTTACAGTGGTTTGTTCTGTGTTGTTTGACCTCCACACACACACACACACACACACTTTTCCTTAGGCATAAAGCAGTCCCAAGGTTGCTCAGTCTCAGTGTTTCACATATTGTTGTGTTCCAGCTGCTCTGCCAGTCTTCTTTCTTGCACGCCGCCGCCTCAGAAAATGGCTTTCAGTCGCGTTTTGTGGCATCAGATGCAGAACATCTATACGTAGCATGATCAAGGTCACAGAGGATGGAAGAGTGGATAAGATGTCTACCTCTCTCACACCGTGAACACATAGTGAGAATTAGAAATTAGAATAACCTTTATGTGTTCTTGCATACTTATTTATAGATACCTTTGGGGATTAATAAAGTAACTTGTATTTGTATTCGTAATCATAATAACATTGCTGTTGTCCATTCTATAGAGTAGGAAATGTTTTCTGCACACTTTAACTGTGGGACCATGCAGCTATTATAGCAAAAACTACAATGCCCAGTTTCTATTTGTGTGTTTTGTATTTCTCAGATATTGTTATTTGTTTTTGGATATTTTTTTAATCATATAAATCGACTTCTGAATGATGTATTTGAGATACCGTACATGGAACAAACTAAAGCACGGAAGTCGCCACCCAGGAGACCTCTCACCATTAAATTAACATCAGCTTACTTATGTTGTCAGCATGTGCAGGTGTAATGATGAAAAATGGAACAATGCCATTGAACACACCTTAACTGTTGCTCTCTTGTTTACAAGGTTGGCAGGAGGTGAGAGTCACTCGCTGCGGCAATCATTAAAAGTGGAGCGCTGCCCACTTTGATCGGCGGCTTTTTCCCTTTTAATAATAAGCAGCAAGTGGGATGCAACCCAGTATTTACGGGTCAGGGATTGGTCAGTGGGTGTGAGTGTGAGGCGGGGGCGGAGGTTTACACAGCGTGTCTGTGTTTGCATGGTAGTGATAGAGGATCAGGAACGCAAAGAGATAAATCACGGCTGGTAAAATTGGGAGAGGAGTCTTGCTGTGATGAGCTGCTCTGCTTTGACAGTTTGTGTCTTTAGATGAATGAGTTTGATCAGATGGAAGGAAATAAGCTCAGAATCAGAGCAGCTTCAACTCCCCACAGTGTTTGGGAAAGTTAGTACAAAAAAAGAGAGATCTACAGTAATTAGATTATCAGTAAGGCGCACTAAACACATGAGTAATTACTAAGGTGTAATACTGTATCCATAAAAATTTAATGACACAAGGCTTTTCTGCAGCTACAACCTCATTTGCAAGTTTCTGAACTTTTTCATTTAGTCTCTCTTCGAATAAAACTTTTAGGTTCTTATTAAGGAGCATTTACATGAGATATCAGAGCAGCTCGAACAGAACAGGGTCTGAAGGCTTTGAAGAGGTCAAGTCAATGACTGTACAAAGGAAGACTTAAGATATAGAATTTAATGCAGTGTCTAAATCTATGGTTGAGAGAGTAGAAGAGTCGAAGAGGTTTGGATCCTGATGGATTTGGGTTTTGGTGAGTTGCTACTGTATATGAAAGATGATGTTCTCACTTGAATATCAGTGAAACTGCTGAGGGTAACATACTGTTTGGTAATCCATGCCCAAGCTGCCAGAAGAACCGTCTCTAAGGGGGATCTTTTGTCAAGGTGGTGTTCGCACTGCAGCACAGAACACATGCAGCCTCTTCAGTCGGACCACTGCAGGTTTTCTGGGTCATTGTTGCCTCTGATGAGCTTCAAACTTTTTATATGCAGTATACTGTATATATTTATATTTCATTTTATAACCACCACCTGCCCCTGAGATGGTGTTTGTCAGTGATGAGTTGGGTTTGAACACGGTTTTAGCTGTAATTGGGATATCACACTGACCAGTGCTGGCAGAGATCTAAGGGGCTCTCATTAGGAATCAGCACAGTCACTGTATACACCGCTTTGTAAACACCATGAGCTCCTAAGGCAGCACAACACACACGTACTCACACAGACACACTCTCTCTGGCATTTCACATGAATTCACATTTTAATCTCGCACATAATCAGTGTTTCCTCCAAAGATCAGTCACAGAACAGAGCAGAACTCCTGGAGGTCAGTCTCCCCACTTCTGTCTAATCAAACAACTTTCCATATGGCTGCGACTACAGGCCAGCTCCTATTTGCAATTTGTATTAAGATGATTTTTGAAGAGGTGATCAAAGCGCCCTTTGAAGTTTCTTCAAGTAATAAGTCTGATTGGGATGGGCCAAGGACATGTGTGTACGTGTGCATGCCTGTAAACGCTCTAGAGTGCGTGTGCACCAGTAGAAGTGTTTGTATGAAGCCGAGGAGTCAATGCTTGTGTTTAGTATTCATCACAAGGTGAATCTGTAAGTCATTTCATCAGATTAGAGGACTTGTGGTTAAGTCTCATTATGTCTAATCAAGGTCAGACGCTGTGAGAGCTTCCCTAACTTTCTCAGCCACATTGATCCTCGCAGGCGCGTGTGTGCATGTAGCATGCGCACGTTCGTGAGCACATGTTTTTATCAGAACGCAGTAAATTAAAAGAATCATTTGAGTCAATAAATATGGAAGAAAGAAACCTCTTTCTATGCAGTTTTAATGCACAACATTGATATTTATTGTGAAAAATTGTTTATAGATAATCCAGTGTATTAAGATTCCTGAAAATTTTAAATCCACAGAATTTACAAAAGTCTTAAAATAAACTCAATATTGTGATACTGAGATATTAAAACACTAGGTGCCTTGGTATAGATCAGAAAAAATCACTTTCTATTATCTCACAGTACACAGAGTTGTATTGATAATGATGAGAATGATGTGTAGCACATCATTTTCTCATCTTCATCTTCATAATCTCTCACAGACTCCTATTATGAAAGTTTCTGCATTTGTATTATATCTCCCCTCCTCTACAGACATTTATCGACACGTCTTCATCACCTAACTTTTGAGATTACGACCGCCTCGCCACTCTTGGTTTGATGTGATCAGGCCTGTCACACTTCCCTGCTACATGTCCTCCACTTTCTGATCTGAGTTCAGTTCAAGTAATGCCTTTGATTTCATTGATTTTCCTGGGAGGAAATCGATAGGCTGATCCTTGAGACCTCTGGTCGACTGCTGATTAACTATGGACCTCCGATGACGCCCCTGAAATAACACACACACACACACATACACACACACACACACACTCATGCAGGAGCTGTCTGTAATTACACATCTGAAAATGAATCTGGGCCTTGAGGGGATTGTGGAGAAAATGGTCAATCAGAGGAATGATAGTTGATGCATGAAGGAGCGTGCGTGTCTGCAGACGATGTTGGGCACAGATGCCGTAGTTGTAGAGGGTAAATTAGTCAAAATGGCATTATGATAATCGAGTCAACAACAAACTACAGTTCATTTTCTTCATCATGTTCAAACCCTGGCTCCTCAAGTCTTTGGGTGAGACACTGAACCCCAGACTGCCTCTGGTGGCCCTTTTATCGGCGTATACTGTAGGTGGAGGTGGCAGGTGTTGTAAAGCACTTTGAGTGGTTGCTGTGACTAGAAAAGAGCTACGTAAGTGCACTTCCTTCGCAATTTACACACACAGACATCAAAATATTTTTTATTGCAACTATTCTTATTATATTTGTTGTTGAATATTGATTTCCCTATCTTCAGTTTTGCTCTCTTGAACCACAAACATCCTGATTCACATCACGATGAATCAGTTTCAACTTCCACTCACTGGTTCGTTTGAAGTGTGCCCATTACTGATGCAGGGAACTGATAAGTAAATGCCAAAGAGTTGCACAGAATTATCCATTAAATAAAACAAAATTACTCATCATTGACCGCCTCTTGGTCGTCTGTATATTTTCACATAACTATTGAATTCGCATAATGTGCCACGCTGTGGGGAGCCCGTGTTTCATAATCCATGTACCAGACATCAAAGCTGTGATTTCCTGGGGTCTAGACATTACAAAGTCAGCGTCCATCAGCAAGATCTTGCAGTTTGACAGTCACCGCTGATTAGACTCTTCTGAAGCACTATTTAAACTCCTTTCTGTGGGCACACACTTTCAGCTCCGTGGCTGCATATCTCACTCCGGGGATTAAAGTGAGCCCCTTCTCGCCACCCAAGTGTCCCTGTATAGATAAAGGCTATTGAACTGCATCATCAGACACTCAACCGACCTCACTCAGCCGCATATTGGACCAACACATACCACTCTCTTCACACTCCCCCGCCCGGCCCAAGTGATACTTCACAACTTTGAATACCCAGGGAAAAATGTTGGAGTGTTTAAGCTTTGTATCATTTTTAGGATATAGAAGATATTTTATATTCATACCAAAGTAACTGTTCAGGCATATTTCACATGCTGATAAAGGCTGCAGAGAAAGAGCCTCCAAATTCACCGTGAAACATAAAGAGGGGGGGGGAAAGGACAAACACAAATGAGAAGTTTGATAACGTTAGAAGTCAAGTCACACAACAGCATAGTGAGATCAAACAGAGGAGCCAACGATTCTAATGCAGTCATATCAAAGCATTTTTTTATTTACAAAAAAGGCCAAATTGGTTCTTTATTATGAACTCTAGCTCTTTATTTGATTGATATTAAGACTTGTGCTGGGCTCTGAACCCAGCACCTTTACACTCTTTATAAAAACAATGTATGACATATGTTTAATTACATTTTATGAAAAGAGTGTTGCATCTTAATATTTAGTGAGGACTTTTTCCTAGTCATTAAAAAAAACTTACCACACGCTGTAGGGTATAAAAACTACACATTTTCAAACTGAATCCACTCCATCTGATGAAACTCATTCATCTAAAGACACAAACTGTCAAAACAGAGCAGCTCATCACAGCAGGATTCCTCTCCCACTTCCACCAGCTGTGATTTATGGAGCTCATATCGAGTCACCAGCGACTTTCCCTTGTTTCTTTTTCATATGCTAATTCTATTGCAACAGAGGAGGAAAGATAGTGGAAGCGGACAGCCGAGTCTAACAGGTATTGAAACTTCTTCTTTATTGTGCCTTGTAAATATTTATAGAAGGAGGTTTTTTGGTGTTTTTCAATCATGATTGTAGGATGCTTGCTCATCTTATATAACAGAAACCAGGCGGTAATATTTTTAGCCATGCTAGCAGTGTGGCTGCATTGGATTGCCATCATAGTCTGTAGCATGTACGACATTTGACTTAATTACCTTTTAGCTCAAAGCATCACGGCAGCTTCACAGAGCCATTGAAGCGTCTGAACCCCTATATATTGTTGGTTTATTGGTGGCGAGCAGGTCTTTACTGTACAGTACTGTGACCCACTTGTGTTTATATAACATGCTAAGTTATGAATATGGGAGTATGACATAATTTAATTTAGTTGCACACACCACTGTGAGCCAGCTGCCCTTTGGTTACTTTTGAACTTTTACCTCCCTCCCTCCCTCCCTCCCCCTCCATCTCTGTCTCTCCATGTCCTGCTGTCATCAGTTCCACCTGCTCCCCTTCACTGACGTGGGTTTTCCCTCGGCCACGTGCGCAGAGACAATAGGCAGGTCAGCGTATTATAGCACAGAGCCAGGAGGTTGTGCTAGTTAATTATTTTGGAATATGAACGGGAAGGATCCAGTCAGATGAATTGTCGGACGGCTTCAATTTCATGCTTGAGGCAGCGGCAGCGCCAGGCGTAATTTCCCAGGTGGCTTCTCTACCTCTCTCCCTCTCTCCTTCCTCACCTGTGTCTCTCCCTCGCTCTCATAGGCTTGTAGAACTCCAGTAACCCCTCCCCCCACCAAAAGACACGCACATGATAAATAAATACACACTCACTCAAACACAAAGCCATTCACAGAAATGTAAAAACAGGAAGGGACATGTGAATCAAAGCGTGAGCGAGTTCACCCTGACCTTCAACTCCAGTGTCAGTGTGATCTCATTTGTCTGAATTTTCCCACTACATGTTCCTCAGGTCAGTTTCACTCACCATGACGTTTACTCATAAGCACAACTCTACACATACGTAATTCAGTTTGTTTCCCTTTGGCCCATTAGATAGTTTTCTGAGATTTAAACTGCCAAAATGATCAGATCAAATCTTTCCATCTCACTGTCACTACAATCACAGTTAACACAGTTAGTTTTTCCAGCTGAGAAAGTTGTTGTGAGTTATTGGTTTTAACCAACAACATCCAGTGGGATCAATGCTACAAGTCTACAAGTCACCACTTCTCTTATTGATCGACTTGTGCTTCAGCCTTTCTCTCTTGCAGTATATAAAAAGTAATGACAACCGGTCCTACATGAATTTGAAAAGGGATCCTGTATTCAGGTTCTCAGTCTGTACACAAAAAAACAAGGATGTGCAGAATGTAGAGCTGTTTCATGTCTGTGCACTGGGTTCACAGATCTCACAAGCCTGTGCTCAGAGGTGTAGGTATACACAGTATGTAATATTATAACATGGCAGCACAGTGATGCATGGAGTTTCTGGATTCAGTGGATTGTTCTCTCTGTGCTTGTCTGGGTTCTCCAACTTCCTCCCACAGTCCAAAAACATGCACACTAGTAGGTTCATTGGAGACTCTTACCCATAGGTGTTATATAAGTTGCACCTTCCCTACACAAACTTACCTGAATAGGTAATATATACTGTAACAGTCTGTTGTCATGGTTTGGTTCTTACTAGGCATAAAAACTGCTTGGTTCAGTGTGATATAATTATCTAAACTCATGTTGCCCTTTTATAATCTTTTGATTTTTTTTAGACATCATTCAAATAACAGCATTTGGCTATAAAAAATAAAATAAAAAAAATAAACCCATACTGCACCAGCAATAATACAGTATAGTCTACGACAACCCACCACGGCCTCCTGTTGTAAAATTGTCCCTGACAGTATAACAGTGTCACATCTCCTGCCAAGAGAGGACGTATGAGAGAGGACAGTCATTATTCACACAAATACAACAGGCTACTGGTGAGGAAAATGTAAACATTGTGAAGTATTGAACAAACAGTGCGCTGCTGTTTGTTTGGTGGAGGCCATTTACTTTGGCGATGTTCACCATCGCAGCTCCTCGTCGCCGCCTCCAGACGCACGGTCTCATCATCACAGAGTGACAGAATCGTGTGTGCGTGTGCATGTGTGTTTTTTTCATATAAAATCTGACTCATAAATAATTGAAGATACAGCACTAACAGTCAGTTTAATGTCACCTTAGAGGTTACTGGGAAAAAACAAACACTAAAAGGTCATCTCTCTCTCTCTCTCTCTCCTCTCATACTGTAAGCCCCTTGTGTGCATTGTTTTGCTTATCTTGCTGTATCTTTTGGCATCTCATTAACCACAACTGTCTTTACCTTGATTTATATCAGTAATAACTTAAAGTCTATTGATCCCTCAAGGAGGAAACGGAGTAGCCACCTATACAGTAACGACGACAACAACAAGAAGCACTGTACAGTAGCTATAAGGAACACACTGCGTTGTATAGCTGCCATATGGTTGCATCGTTCCGCAGTAACGACTTCCACAAGGCTAAGTTTAAGAGGTCCTGTGAGAAATTCCCAATTAATTAGAAAGCGTTAAAAAATAAAAATTTATCAGTGCCTATAAATGATCATTAGCGATGTGACTCCCATAAGTTACACAGCGACATCTCATCATTTCAATGGTGCAGTACAGTGAATGACCCAGCTCCAGCTGCTGCAAGTAGACTTTTGTACATTTTATAATTAGTCCTTTTTGAGTTCAACAGTCTCTGATCACTTTATTTTTATTGATCAGGTTCTGCTTTCATTAAATATGGATTTCAGAATTGTGCTGTTAAAGTAATTAACAACATGGAAACCTCTCTGTGTTTTCAGATCTGTTTAATTAATTGAAGCAGAATTTCCCTGACATTACCAGAACAGTGGGACTCCAGTGTTGCGACTGTGTGAAACAGAAACAGATGTGTGCAGGAAACTTGCTTCCTGTTTACACGATACAGGGCACGGCAGTCAACGAGAGAAAAGTACCTATGCAGCAATCACCACCATGTGATTTTTTTTTTTTTTTGTCAATTCCAGTCGTCCGTTCAATTAGTGACCCCAGCTCTTGGCTGGTTGCGATTGATTGGTGGTCAATAAGTTTTTGCTCTCAGAGGGCGTCTGGTGGAGCTGGAGCTGCCTGATGGAATTGCTTTTGCTTGTGTTTGGCCCATCTTTGTGAAGACCCATGCATAATAACAATTATGTTTACATTTTATTTTTCCTCTTCTTTTTTTGGCAATGTAAGCTTAAATATACACATTTAGTTTTGTTTCTCTTCATACTCCTTATCTATGGAGAAAAAAACCCTGAGGACTGGATAACAGATGTGGTATCCAAAAGCAGATGCAGAACAGGTGTGCTATTAACAGGTTTTATTAGGTCAAGAGGCAAACAGATCCACCACTGTAGGCTAAGGCAGGAGAGCAATAGTACAAAAAAATGAATTAAAAAAAAGCAGCAGATGGTTCATGAGAAGAGTCGGGGAGGAAATCTGACTTGTCATAGCAGGAACATCACACGTGCGTCTTAAAACCTGCATGATACATTTCCTGGCTCCATATATTTGACCCAGTGTGTACTCATATGGTCCGACTTCTAGCACTGCGACGACTAAAGGGAAAGCAGACATTTTTATTATTAAGAATGACACATAACATGACCGTTACATGGTTCACCATAAGGTTTGTAGTTGGGTCAGTGTGCACAGTGCAGAGATCAAACCAGAGGCAGAGGAGCAAAGAGATGGAGAAGAGGCAATTATCTCCAGGACAAAAGCACATGTATAACCAGCAGGGCTGTCAAAGTTAACACATTAATAATGCTTTAATTCTAATTCCTTTTAACACCACTATTATTTTTGACATATGATTAACACACATTCTGTTATATTGACCTTTAACCTGTTTGAATCAGTGGCTGAAAATGAATCAGATTGCAGTTTCTTCTGAATGGCAAGTTCAGCTACAAAATCCTGTCAGATTAATTTGTCGGAAGTACATTTATTCAGTATTGTATTAACACCCCTTTAAGGTACAGTCTGAACAAATAATGTGTGATTAATGTGCAATTAATTGTTTAATTGTGATTAACTATGATTACTTGTGCAATTAATTGCAAATAAATATTTCAGTCGATTTATAGCTCTAATGACCAGTAAATCTAACGCTGGTCCAATGTGAATGAAGGTGTTGTTATAGACAAATAGCTCCTGAGCCGAATAATTTGTGTCCTACGACATTAGCCAAACTGGACAAAGCAGTCATTAGTGTAACGCATCCTCTCTTTTTTTGTAGTAGATAAATATACTACATCATAACTAAAGAGAGCTGTTGTTCTCAGGCTTTTTTGTGTGTTTCCATGTTTTTATATCAGAGTTACTTGTTGAAGTGTATTTAACTGACCACTTTACATCAAAGTGACTTTGGAAAGCAACTTACGCAGTAGTCTGTCTGGTATCATTTGGAAAGTCCACTCAGACTCCTTCAGAAGTCAACGATGCTCTCCACATAATTTGGCTGCCTGTTTTAATCTCCACATCCCTGCCTTTGTGTCCTGACCCAGCCTTTGAATAAACTGCCACAGAGGAAATAAGCTCAGAGTTCGGGTTGTCAGGTTCAGACCCACACTGTGCGCATCCCAAAATATACGCTCCTCCGACTCACCTCCTGCTTCTCCTTCCTCTTGCCTGCCTCCCTTTCCTGCGCTCTCTCATTAGTTGAGATGTGGCACTTGCCACCGGCAGTATTTTTAATGCCCAATGTGTCGTCTACTAAACAACCATTAAGAGGCACCTGTTGGAAGAAAGTGGCAATTTCCTTTGAGAGCGCTAGTGTCGCGCTGTATTTCTTCCCCCCACGGCACTGACAGCCCCACAGTCTAGACTCTGCTAATGGTTCCACATTTAACAAGCACCTTCTACCTCCTCCCTTCGCCTAGAGAGAAAGATATGGAGAGAATAAAGAACAATAAAGAGAGAGGGGGGATTCTACAGTGTAACTTTGCTGCAGCCTCTACCTCAGACCCCTGGAAAAGACAAACCGTGCCACCTATGAGACACAGGAGACACGTCTGACTCAATATTGTGAGCAGTCAATTGAGCAGTAGAAACTTGCAGAAATTTGTGAGGCAAATAAAATAATAGATGGAAATGTGGGTGTATCAAAAGTGAGTCACATCACTCTGCCATTGTCGCAACACAAGAAAATCTTAAAACGTCTGGTTTGTGCACAGCTGCTTACGGACCACCGTTATTGGTGCTCATCCTGATAGTTTGCCAGATTTCTGAAATTTGCATAAAACTTGGAGAATATTTTTATGTACTGCAAGAATCTTCCTCTCATTTCTGATTCTGTCACTCTTGTTTTTTTTCTAATGTGATTCCCCTGCCTGGCCTCTTTTATTGCTTTTATTTTCTTCTCTCCTTGTTTTGTTTCCATGCCTCTACTTTCTCTGCACCTGCTCTCTCGGATCATTTTTTTCACTCCTCTCCACTGACTTTGATCTTTCATCTCCCCAACACTCCTCCCCCACCTCCTCTCCTCTCCCCACATCAGGGCCACAATAATTGGAGATCAGCGTTCCAATGAAAGCCACTAATCAACACTAACCTTCATTTAAAATGTAATCTGATATTAACCACAAACGCCCTCTCTATAAATTGGATTTCACATCTGAAGGACAAGGAGCCGGGGGTGGAGCTGGCAATCTGGCGACATCGATGTAGCAGGTCGGCCTTGGCCTTGGTCTCCATGTCCCAACGTACGCTCTTACCCAGCGTTCACTGCCAAGGGGTCGCCTAACTGTACCAAACCTCAGAGTCAGAGCACCTCTAGAGACTTCTTTAAATATTCTAAAGTCTGCTGTAGTGAATTAACTTCTGTCTCGTCCCCAAACACTGGGCTTATTCATGCAACAAATATTTCTTTTCATCATAATTTCAAAGTACTACAAACACTAAACCAGTGAAAGTCTCTCTGGTCTTGGGAAACTTCCTATTTTTCCATGGTCATGAAACATCATGCTCCAGTTCTCTCTGTGCGCACTGTGATATGCAGATATGCAGAAGTTCAAACGCTCACGCATTCACACATACATTATGTTTCCTGACACAAACCACAAACACACACACACACTCATTCATGCATACACAAATATATGTAGCCGTCCATACATTTGTAGTATGTGCACATCCAAACACAGACCCACTTTAACTCATGCATGCAATAATAATGCTTACTGTACATTCACATACTGTACACACAAACCCACTCATACAAATGCACACACACACTCATGTAAGTTATTTGCACTCTTGAACTGAGGGTTCATGTCAGATGACACATTCTCTTTTATCTGCACATTGTGAGTGATGTGTTGCTTTGTTGACTGATTTAACATCAAAAACAAAAAGGATTGCCACTGACCTGTGAAGTTACATTTTCATGTCATGTGGTTCCATCAACTTTTCTTGCTTCGCCAGCTCACACCATCCCTCTCGGGACGCCTCTTGTCAGGTAAAGCTTCAGGCTCTTAGAGGAAAATCAAACAGAAAACTTTGATGATATGACTGGCTCAAACTGGTACAGCTATAGATATAGAGGTATAGGGAAGATGGATGTTGCTTAGGGGGCCTC
Source organism: Decapterus maruadsi (assembly GCA_030347415.2). Classification (NCBI taxonomy): domain Eukaryota; kingdom Metazoa; phylum Chordata; class Actinopteri; order Carangiformes; family Carangidae; genus Decapterus; species Decapterus maruadsi. The sequence continues at coordinate 28,819,527 of CM064886.1, forward strand.
TTTTATACATTTTTGCAAACTATTAATAAGATATTCATGTGAGGTGAATATTCTCAATCAAAAAACAAGCTGGAAATTTAGTAATAAAGTCCTGATGGTGTCATGGTTTTTCGGTACATTAGCTTTTCACTTCTGGTGATTCTGTTTAGGTTTCAAAAATTCAAAAGTGTGAAGATTATCTTGCCGAACAAAACAAGCACCATGGAAACATTTTTCATGTTTGTTGTTCTGCAGAGATCCTTTTTTGTTGCAATAATCCTAAAGCCAGTGTGAAAGAAACTCCCGAAGGGTTTTTGTTGAGGAAACCAAAATGATGCTCACTTGAAAAATATGTCTTCCCTGTGGCTCTGTTGCAACTTTCCAGAACTCCAAGTGAATCTTCAAATGTATTTTGTTCAACCAAAACCTAAAGGTATTCAGGTGACAAAAAAAACCCTCAACAACCCAGAAAATGGTTTGAGAGTGAGTAGAGCTAAGTAGAGCACACACAGTTGTTCCCTGCGTTGCTCTTTAAAGTCCGAGGGGCCTGGACTGGAGGCGAGCTAAAAGCAGCTGTTAATGATCAGAGGAAGTGAAATACACAGAGGGTTCGGCCAGCGCATTTCAAAATGCCACACACTCTCAACCCTGAGACCGGTGCTCACTCCTAATGGGCACACACACTCATCCAAAACAAAGCGTGACCCTAAACTTACCTTAACAGCCCTTTTGAAAATAAGACCACCGCTCGGAACAAGGTTAATGAGCGTCACCATGACAATATGACCCATTACAACTGATCAGATCATTAGACTTGCAAAGCCCCTTAAAAGCTGAATAATTGGCTGATCCATACATTGCTCGTCTTGTATGAATCATTGATGCATATGAGTGCTCTGTGAGCTCCCCTGCCTCCTGTCCTTTGTCTACTACAGCCTTTTCTTCTCTTTCATAAAGGTTACTGCTCTAAGAGAAAAGCATTTAATTCACATGGCATGCACTGCAATTCCCTGAAAGAGATTAACTATGCAGCCGCTACAAGCCTTCCACTTATTTGAATGAAATTGCAGACTCTTAAATTAGAACAATGTATTCAATGCGGAATACTTCATCCAAATCTCTGTTACGTTAAGATCCAATCCAGCCTACAAGTCTAAATGGGATCAGAGCGTAACCCGGGGGAGATTTGCGGTATGCAATTTTTATCCGCGTTTATGCATCAGTTCGTGTCTGTGATGCGTTTGTTTCAGGTCTGAATGACTGAGTGACCAAATGAGAATCTCACGTCTATTATGTGTATTTCCATGCCCTCGGGTCACGAGAAGCTCCGGTTTGATCTGATTCCAACCCACTGCCTCTCTTAGCCTTTGTTTTCGAGTCTCTGAGTCACACTCAAAGATTACTGATGACCAATATCTGACCCCACGTCTCTCTCTTACATCTCCTTTTTTTTCTGCTCATCTATAATTCCCTTGCAGTCACCCATCCTCTATATCTTTTCCACTGTTTCATTCATTGTCCGTGAAACCCAGTTAACCTGGACAACTGAGGCTAAAAATAAAGATGCAGGCTCGAGACATGTCATCGTTAGCCGCCTGGCCTTTAATAAATACTTAGAAATAAAATGGCTGAAATTGTGTACGGTGTTTATAGAAGCAGGCGGCGCAACCGAGATGGCACGGTACATGGTTGTGTATTGATTCCGAATCCTTGGCTCCATTTTTACTACACAGACTATCCAAGCGATAAAAGTTTACTGTTCTCAAGCAGGCACTCGCCCAATTTATGGTGCAACCTCATGGCTGAAACTTGAGTTTAATTATCCCATTTCACAGGCGATCAGCTGTTATGGACCCCCTGTTAGTTTGGACTTAATTGATGGCCTGTCAAATGCATGCAAGTAATGAGTTCTCATTCACTCTAACCCCATACATTATTATGCTATGTCACATTGTCGCACTCCTTACTCTGTCCTTGCGTCGTTGCTAAAGTTTGTGGAGATTTCTCAAAAGTTGATAGTGATGCAAACTCAAAAAAGAAAGTGTCTGTTTGTTTATGTTCATGAAACTATAAATGCCTTAAGCATTGCATGCAATTGCTTCGGAGTTACGCGTGGAGCGAATTGATATTCACAGCAGAGCAGAGTATTTTAGGCATTCACCACATTCCACCGATGTGATGAGAAGCTCCTCGTGTGTTTGCATAAAGAGATGTTAAAGCGTATAGTACTTCATCAATCAGTGCTCTGCTGTCTGGAGTGCAGGGTGGAGTCCGTATACCTTTAAGCATGCTAAATCCATGCACCTCTAATCCGTAGTGCTAGAAGGTAACTCATCTATAAGCCTCGGTTCCTCCACATTCATCAAGTGCCATATTATCACATACGCTCCGCCCACGTGCCTTTGTTTTGACTTTGTGTCTCACTGTGACAGACAGTGACTTGAGGATGACTTATATTACCTCCGGGCCTCATATGCACATGCTCGTGATAAATAAATTATCTTAGCATTAGCCTGCAGGGCTACAAGCCTTCTGAATCAATCACCTGGGAGGTTAGCTTTGATGCAAGGCAGGCAGCTGGAGAGTGGACATGGTGCCGCACCGCAATCCTCCAATCCCCTCCCTCCTTGTGAAGGGAAATTAAGAAGGTAGTTAATCAAAAGTTCATTAGCATACAGCGCCTTGCTCAGTCCACCCCTATACACTGCTCATAATAGACACTTAGACAGGCCATGTGAGGAGAATAGCAAGTCTGTACCACTTCTGCTTGTGGGCTTGTGTGAAGTAGCTACAAGACTGCATAGGGCTCTTATGTGCCAAGTGAGACCAGAAAGAGCGAGTGAAAGTCTTGTTGAACAATTTCCAAATTACCAAAACTTTCCTTCAGAACATGCTGGGTAACACAACAGATTTTTTTTACTCGTAAGACTCACTGAATTTTTTGCATAACAGCTCCATCTATACCACTAAACTGTCAAAATACCCACATTTTCCCTCAAGCCAATGCAAGTTGGGTGTGTGCCAGTTTCACTTTCACTTTGCAACACAAACTTTCTGTTGATGCAGTGTGCATAAGACCTCCAGGATGTGGTTTGCAGCATTTAGCTACTGTCAAATATTGTGTCAAATGTTTTAGGCAAATTGTAAGCAAATTGCTGCTAACCCAGTGTGATTGGAATAAATACAAATGAGGCTTGGTCTGTTTAGGTTTGTACACCACGATATGTTTTGTTTTGGGTGTTTCCAGAGAAATGGAGGTTTATTTATGCTATTTCCCTTACTTTAACGTGGTGGATACACTCACTGAACACATGCTGATTTCTTCAACCCTGTTTTACATTAACCTGATACACAAACCCACCTGAGAGCTGCCTCGCTCCACCACCAAGCAGCTCCACTGGACGACGGCTAGCATCAGCTCCTCAGCTATTATTCGCTGTAGGCCTTGGCAGTAAGCAAGCTAGCTGGCTGCTAACAGCCCAGTGTTTGTCTCTGTGCCCTGGGAGTTTTATAGCACATGAAATATTCATTCAGTACAAAGTCTGTAGAATTGTGAATTCACTTTAATACCCTTGGCTTGCAGCTCAGAAAAAGGTTTATAGCTAGAAGTAGTTCCGTACGTATATGTGTGTATGTATTTCACTTTTATACAGCTATATTTACAGTATATATGTGCACCATAATTATTTTATGCTTTCTCTAAATATTTTCAGGATGATACAGCCTGCGGTGACAATGGCAAGTCAGATATTGCTCTTGGCTTGGAGGGTGATAACAGTCTGCAGTATCTCTGCAGTCACGGATGTGTCCCCAGTTAGCCGTCAATAAGTCCATCAATGCTGCTCAGTGCCCGCTCTGCCACTGGATACACCTGTCAGCATTTAGTGAGAGGGGAACAAAGAGAGAGGGCAAATCTGTCCATACACTGACTTTCAAAAGTCTGGGCGAAGTGTGTTGACTATGAACACAAGCACCATCTGGAACGGCAAAGTCAAACAACAAGATGAATAACAACACTATATATATTGCCTCCTTTATTTTTTTGTTTTTGTCTAGACATGGTGGCTGTGTTTGATCATCCTTAAACGCCTTCATGTACTTCACTTCTGCTTGTTCCAAACAAACTGCCCTCGCCTCTGCCGACGGTGTTAAACACACATTTTTAATCAGCACCCACCAGTTATCTCTCACAAAACCCTGCATGAATGTGTGGACATAAGTACTATTGTGCTGCATCAAAGGCCCATTGAGAGCAGCTGAACAGCCATAGATTATTACTTAAACATACAATTACAGGAAATTGGAATTATCATTTTCATTTAGTGAGTTATTACCCTCGGGGTGAAAATCATCTAATTTATTTTGTCATAATCAATGGCAGTGGTGGGTCTCTTTGTCTTCTCGCTCGTCTGGATTCAGTCTTTTGATTGGCAGCGGATCCATCATGACTCCGCCCCTCTTGACTCCCAGGGCCCAAATGGTCAGTCAGATGAATTACATCCTTTTAACCCAGCTGTCAATCAGACACTTAGTGGACTCGGTCCCTGGAGGAGGCGGGAGTACAGTGTTTCAGTGTGTGGGTTCGTATTGAGAGTTAGAAATTTTCCGACAGTAGCCCCTTGGACTCTGCTGACCCACACAAATGCGCACACACACAGGCGCACACACGCTTGGAATAGGTAGATAATGTGAAACATGAAACCACTATTATCTGTTCATTGCAGTATCTCCAGGGCACACATTTAAATTGATTGAACAGTAAGCCAGATGTCAGACAATTCATTGGCTGCCTCACTCACACCAACACTCCCACACACACACTCATATTTACATCATCACATTGACCAGTAGAGCTGCATTTTGAGCATCGAAAGACACAACCGCACAGACACACACAGTTGCACACTCTTGTACACTCTGTCCATTCAGTCCCCTTGGCAGTAATAACCAGACTGTGCTGATATGGTGCTTGCTCATTCACTCTCCTAAAGGGGATTTTGCAGGAGGCTTTTATTCTTTAAAGGCCAAGGGAAACCTCATTTAGAGGAGACACATTGAAAAGATGCTCACACAAGAGCCTGATATTCAGTAAGAGGAAGACTGACATGTGGGAAGGAGGGGTGGGTGTTGGGTGGTGGTGGCGAGGTTATCCAAAAGATCAACACCAGCAAAAGACAGGAGAAGAGAGGAATCCAAATCTTAACCCTGCCCAGTTCCACTGAAAAATAAAGTGCAAGTAGCCACGTTTTTCAGGAGAGTAGAACCAGGCAGCTCTAAAGTGCACTGTTTGAAGAAAAAAAAAAAAGCCTGGCAATCACCACTGGCAAGGTTGAAACTCCCAGAACCCCCTCACGACCACGAGGGGCTGCATTTGAGCGGCAGTAACTTCTGCAGTACAGTTAAAAAGAACGATGAGAAGAAAGAAATACGAGACGAATAAAAGAGAATGAGACTGAAATGGGAAAATCCCATAGGTACTATTGATCTGTGGCTGCAACACACACACACACACATGCACGTGCACGTAAACACACACAAACAGGCAGGCTGGTTGCCAAGGAGCATGTTGGTGGTCAAATATGTATAATTGATGGAGTTGAGTTTGACACAGCTCTGTAATGTAATCTGGGGCTAGAGTCCCTATGGTGTTGGAGTGTGTGTGTGACAGAGAGAGAGAGAGGGAGATTGAAGGGGGAGGCAGGGGAGGAAGGTGGGGGGGTTGCAGTAGGAAGGGACAAGGATTTGCTGTGGGGACTGTGTAAATTTGATGTATTGAGCGGCTGTATTTTTCCTCCCTGTACCAACCCCACAGGCTACACATGTAGGAACAATGGCCTTCTCCACTGTAATGGGCTTTTACCTATAGGGACCACTTTCCCTCTCAAACACAGTGGATTTGTGTGTTTGTGTGTTTAATGCACTGTAACATGTGCTTTTCATTTTCATTTTTTCTTTCAATAACATTTTTAACTGAAAATAAAAAATCTCATCAAACAAGGTCCAATATGAAGTAAAAAAAAAGGTAATTGTTTCATCTAAGATATGAAGAAAGTCATGAACAGAGCCCATGGTGACATCTTGAAACTGCTTCTTCTTTAAACAAAGATAAAAATAAAAAAAGCAAAAAAAACAATATATAGGCACATAAAGGGGCCAAAGAGAGTATTTTGTCCTTTGTGTTCGAAAAACTACTTTAAAGAATAAATGATAATGGAAGTAGTTGCTGAATAATTTCCCACTGATTAACTAATCAGTTAAGCTACAAATCATCATAATGTATTCTAGGTCTTTGTTTTCATTCTTTTTTTTTTGTGCTTAGTGCCGAAACAATTAGTTGATTAGTTAATTATAACAGTTGTATTGATTGCCTTTGTCATTTATCATTTTAATTTGTCATTTCAATCAAGTGAAAATGCAAAAAAAAAATCTTGTTCCAGCTTGTTGAATTTGTTTGAATTTGAAAGGAATTGCTGGTTTTCCCCATTAACGTTGTTTTAATCTTGATGCTGTTGGGATTTATGACTGTTAGTCAATGAAGTGTTGTTGTGGTTGTGTGGCTCATGATGGCGGAGCCTGTTGTCCACTACCCACAGTGCTAGTTCAATCCATTGTGTCTGAATGTCCTTGAGCAAGACACCAGTGAACAAAAGTTCCCTCCAATGGACAGGCTGACCTTTGGTGATAGGCATTTTTATTAGTTAAAGGGACAGTTCACCCAAAATTCAAATTTCAAATTATGTCCTTTGAGAATATGTTCCTTCTCCATATGATGGTTGTCAATGAACACCAACTTTCTTCATCCAAAAAGACACACTAAACATTATTAAATTTTTTTTTGGAACAATTTCTCACGTCGGGGCTTCAATACAAGAGGGACATTACAGACGAGCAGTATGGAGGTATTTGGATGTTTTTTGGTGTCTTTTTGGACGAGGAAAAATTGTGTCCATTCACAACCATTATATGGACAAATACTGCTGCGCGGACCCCCCCCGTAACTCAGAGAAGGAACGGAGGACTCTAAAAATTCTCACAGCTCTTAGTCGACATGAGGGTGAGTAGATAATGAGAGTGAAATTTGAATTTTGGGTGAACTATCCCTTTAATAAGAAGAAAGAATCAGCGCATCATTGATAATCAAAATAACCACTCTGATATGCACATGCACACAAACACACACCAAACAGTGCTTATCTCTCTTGTTCTGTGTGTATTTTAGTGTGTTGTGTGTCTTTTTTCTGTTTGTTTGTGTGTGTTTTCCTGGCTTGGGGTCTGCCTCACAGTGTTCCTGCCTCTTTGTTCCTCTGTCGCTCTGAGTCTAGTTTAATTGCAGACCTTTGAGAGGGAATCGATGTGAGCAACAAGATAACTAAGTTATCAAACTGTTTCATTGACTGGCTGTCCCTTCTCTCTCTATCTTTTGCCTCCTCCCCGTCTCTTTCCTCATTTTCCTCCCCCTGCTTTCATTCTTCATCCCTCTTCGATCCTCTTTCCCTCCATCTGTTCCACCAAACTTTCTCATCGGCTCTCCGTTTTCCTTTCCCTTCCCTGCATCCTCCACCACCACCCCACACTGCTCATTCTCCCTCATCCTTCACCTACTCCCCCTCTTCCTCCTCACAACAGGCCGACAGACCTGTCCACCAGAGAAGTTTGATTGCGGCGGGGTTACCAGCAAATGTGTTTCGTTGTCATGGCGATGCGACGGCGAGAGGGACTGCGAGAATGGGGCAGATGAGGAGCAGTGCGCTGCAGGTAAGTTCGTGGTGGCTGCTGTTGTTGAAATATGGGATGGAGTAAGAGGAGAAATGAAAATACTGAATTGAAAAGGAGAACAGTTTCCACTCTGAGCTTCGTCTGAACTCACCTTTCATTTAAAGAATTAAAGAAGCTGTGATTTTACGGGTTACCACCCACTCATAAATGTTCCTTTTCTGCTGTTTTAATGACAAAATTTATAACCCAGAAATAATTGGAAGTGAGTAAACAGGTCTTATGTAAGATCTTGTCCTCACTGGGTGATGGCAGCGAAGGTGGTTAGTAATATTATGTTGGAGTAGGTTGAATAATCATTAATTAATCCAGTTGCATCTGCACGCAGTGCCCTTACTGCTGTTTGTTTATTGCATGTCCTCTGATTAATACAGAATATTTATTTTCTTACCTATTCAATTACAAGTGACTGGACTTGTGCTATTTTTATTACAGTCTTCAATAGCTAAATCTTCAATAATAATAATAAATGGAAGAATAAAATTATGATGTTAGAGGTGAGAAGAGGGTTGAAGATGTGATAATATTCATGCACATGTAGTATTACGACACCTCTGGTAATAACTGTTGCAGGATGTGGTTTGACACATCTAAAAGACAAATGAATCTGGGGATATGTAGCTTTTAACCAGGATCAGATATGCACACCAAGTGTAAAAGCTTTCTGTGTACTCTCACCTAGAGTAATGCATAATTTAAGATTCACTTAAAGCAGAAGTAAGTGGTCCGGTCGTTTTCGCTAATGCTGCGTTCCAGGCAGGCTTTTGAAATCGTAAATTACAGCTTCAAGTCTTGTTTCTCCGACCTGTTTTACCGGTGAAAGTCACTATAACATCGGTGAACTCGTACCAGATCGAACTGGTACCACTTCACGGTCGGAAAAATACGAGTTTCCTTGAACGCACCATAACAGTCCTCGTTCCTACGTCGCCACATTCACGGCGTTCCTTGGCTGCACACAGCCCTGCATGCCGTTCTCTCTCCTCATTGGATAAAAACTGTAGGATACGATAAATGTTTTCTCCTCAGCTCAGAGCAGAGCAGAGTGACTGACAGACCCGTGTTTTGGTCCAAACACTCTATGTAAGTGATTGCTGTCGGAAGATATAACTATTTAAGACTTATATTAACACAAATATATCACTTACTTCTGCTTTAATATCTTCTCTTAATTGCAATCAGGAGCATTTCTTAGTCAAAGTCATTAGCTGCTTCAGAAAAAGAGAAAAGTTTCATCTGTTTATTAATTTATATATATTTTCTGTGCTATGTGTCTAGAGATGTCAAACAGGATCTGTGTTTCCTCTTCACAATCTTGTCCTTGTTCTTCTAATGAGCTGGATATGGGGGAAAGCAGGTCACTGCAGACTGGGAGAGTCGGCCAATGGGGTTTTACAACAGGGGGAACCACTTATTTATCTCGCATTTGTCCATGTGAAGGTGTGTGTCCTGTACTCTAGTTTGCCACACAGTCTGTTTACACAGACTGATGTTCAAAACCGTGCTCACACTGAGGCAAACACAGTGTCACAGAAACAGTGGGGCTTTGTTTTTGTGAATGAAGGCAGGGAGTATACTGTACAGTACAGTGCCTCGTCAAGTGGGTCATGCACAGTGTGCAGAGGGTGTGGTGGCACACTTTCAGTGTTTTCTTAGTCAGGCACATGGTGCACAGGATCATGAATGACATTACCTATTTACAGGGTTGCCCATAACGTTGGGATAATTTCATTTTCAGACACATTCCTGTTTACATTATTCATTCACATCTTGCAGGTGCAGTGATTACATGCTTAGTCCCATATACCAGTTTTTAGAAAATAATATACACTTTATCTATCAAGAATAAATCACGTTGTTTCATGAAAAGATGCTAAAAATATTCTATTCAACTTTATGGGCAATAGTGTATAATCATGTGTGGGTGTGTCAGGAGTTGCTTCAGAGCAGTCGAATTGTTCCATGTTTGTTCCTGCATCTCTCGCTAAAAGAAAAAGTGGAGCCCATTGTCTCTAACACACTGTTTTGTGCTTCAACAATAACTCTGTGGTCTTGGAGTGTCTTTGTTCTGTTGTCAGAAAAAAAATGAATGAAAAATACTCTAAACTTTCTATATAATTTGCAGGAGATTTGATCGTATTGTAGCATTGCATTGACAAAAATTGCACATAGACAGGACTATTGCTTCATAGCTACAGAGCAGTTCTGTGAACAAAACACACACACACACCCATCACTTCATCTGCAACGCCCTCACACTTTAGTATAATTATACACATCCATACTTTTGTCACATGTCCTGTCCCACGTCCTCACAGCTGGTATCAAAGCTGTAAAAAGGCCATTGATTTCCATCAGCATAAACATCTGGCCTACAGCATTATTGATTTTTAGTCCATGGCAAACACACATACACAAATGTGCACACGTAGCATTTTTCTTGAAGCATATAGATTGCATGTCATGTATGCCCTTTAAACCTGCGTTACCTTAGGTAGAAAGAGAAACCACTAGAAAGTGTATATGTACAGAGACCTTTCTGTATAAACATCTATTCGAGCGTCGCAGTGAGTCTCAGACCTTCAGAGTGATTACATTTTTTTGGACTCAAAATGAGGTTAATCTGATCGGACCTCATCACATCTACAAAGGGCCACTGTAAAGCAGGGCTGCTGTGTCTCTCCGTGTGTGTACGATGCATCACTTACCATAAGGTTGCCATCAACCCTTAGGCACTGTGACATTCATATATTCTCATGCTGAAAGTGATGCATAAAATGTATGCACAAAGCATGTGCATGTATAATGAGGCACACACAACATGCAGACTCTCACGTTGCTCCTGGAGGCCTTTTCTCAATTCTCTCAAATAAGATAATAAGTGAAACTGCCATTTTTAATCAATTTTACAATTGCAGAGGCAATTTAGATAAATACTAGATAATGAACAAATTTTAATTGATTTTATTTCTGAGATTGCATCTCATCCTATTGAATAAGGGTAGTATACTGTAATAGGGTAGTCTAACAACACAAAAGCAGACACATCACAGTTATTTTTCTACACAATGATAAACATGTTAATGTTTTGCTTTCAAACAATAACAGGCAGGAGTCACAGAGTTGTATTGTGTGCACAATGGCACCATCCCCAACAAATCAAAACTTGCAAAGTCTTATTCTCCACAGTATTTTCCGTGAAATTCACAAAATGTGATCAACATTATAACACCAGCCGCCTGCCCTATAATAAATTGCCCTTGACAGATTCCAGTTTTGCTAATGTAAATGTTTTTGACACCCAAATCTTATTTACACTATTAGCTTCTGCCCGGCTGATGCAAACACAGGAAATTTGTCTCCATTTTGCTGCATTTCAGTGATTGAGTTAAACTTTTCTCGACAGATGATAGAAGCATTTCCTCACTTCTCTTCGTAATATCTTCATGTTCCCTCTTTGTTCTCGCTCTCTCCAATTGTTTCTCTATGTGTCTCCAACCCATCATGCATCTCCTCTCTGTCATCGGTTGTACACAGAGTGATCACATTGAGGAGTTTGTGGCTGTGCCCTGATGAAAACAACAGCCACTGTTGATTTAGTCATATAACCTGAGCTGCTACGGAGCTGTTCACATACTATCTGTGATTCTCTGGTGTACACAATATAAACTACCTTTAAAGGAATCACACTTCTCTCCCTTCACCCATTATAGGCGGCTGCACTTTTTATTCTCTTTCAATTCCTGCGTATTGACGCGGAGGACATTAGCGGTCATGTGCTCTTTTCCATTGCCTTTCATCTGTCTGACCGGTGCGAGCACATGTCTCTTATTGCAGTGAAAAATAAAGTGATTAATACAGCTGTGAAATATTTCATAGGGGTCTTGATGATAATTGATTTCCCGCTGAAGGCTTTGAGTGCATGTGTGTGTGTGTGTCATGCCAGTGCTGCTGTTATAATAACCTGCAGAGATCCACCTTTGATCAATCATTTAGATATGAAGGTGGCAGTGATGAATATAAAGGAGTTTGTCAGATGCATGGACGAGGATCTATGTTATCTTAGTTCACACACCATAAAGTCCACTTCAGCAGACATACACTGGATATATTTCCTTCATATAAAACTTTTAAGAATTGTAACTGTAATGGCCACAAAATAGTGAATCAGGTGTGCAAAAATAACAACTCTTCACTCTGTTATTGTCTCACAAAGCAGGTGAAATAATGTTCGGTCACATTCAGTATAGTCATTAACAGCTTCAACTGAAAAGTCTATTTAAAATCGAATTGTCCACAGCTTTATGTGTGATGTGGATATTCACTGTTGCCCCATAAAGTTGAAATAATTTTGTTTTCAGACACATTTCACTTTTTATTCCTATTATAAAGGTTTATCATGGTTTAATTATCACAGTGATATGTTTGGAGGAGATTGATCAAAAAAGTTTGATAGATATACACTTCATCTATCAACAATAAATCACAATTGACAGAGTTGTGCATTCTGTAACTTCTTATTGTTTTTTATGATCTGTATATATGTTTCACAATGGATGACTTCAAACTGCAAAACTAAATAATAAAAGTTTTAAATTAGATTTACTTTAGGGAGAATTGTTATTGAAATTACTAAATTCAACAGAGGGTGACTGAACAACAGCAGATCAGCATCGGAACATTTATTTAAAAAATTCTCACACTATATTTTGTCACTTTGTTTGATTTTTTTTTTTTTTGGTATTGTACCGTATTGATTTTCCTTCATCAATCCATCAAATTAATTTGTTTTGCCTTAATATTTAACGATGACAAGAATCTTTCTAAAAAAAATCCTCATTGGTTTGAGACTGATATGGCACCATGGTGAAGCTCCCACAAAGGAGAGGAATAAAATAAAATATTTGCAAATGAGAAACACAAAATTTCATCACCAGCATCACACAAGCATAAAACAAAAAGATGATGCATCAGACATATCAATCAATCTAAGTTATTCACTCGCTGTCCCGCGGGTCTCTGTGTGTTTATTAAAACAAAGGACCTGTAAAGATAAAACAGACCAACACAAACCTAATCATGCTGCTGCTGTAACACTTATTATTCTCAGAAAATTGATTTACTCTCGACGTTACAGTCGCACATATAACAAAAAAACAAATGAGTGTTGCACGCGGAGATAACACAGCGTGGCTATGTAACAAAGCCATCTGATAGCAGTTGATAGTGGGAAACTGTATGTATGAACACACACACCCAGACTGGCTTTCTGGTAATGCTAACATCTCTGCAACACAAGCCACCGCTCAGGGTTATCAGTCATGGGCAGACACAGTCGTCCAGGTCTTTGGTAAAACAACCGAAATATCAGCTAATAAAACAGATATGCTGGTTTTACTGGGGGGAGGCTGTGTGCTTCCAGGCTAAATCACTTTGGCATGTTGATGAATTTTTCCATGAAGAATATTAAAAACTAAAATATTATGCCACTCCCAAACGCTCGTTCATTTCATCATCTTACCCCCAGGAAATATACTTCGCTTTTGAAGTCTGCTGTTTTCACCCTTTGCCCTGCCCTCACCCTCCTCCTCCTCATCCAACTCCACCCCTGATCTCCTCTCTTTTCCCTCCAATATCTCAGTTCTGCGGCAGCTACAATTGGAGTACCGCTAACATTAATTAGGGATGCTAATTGAGCATATCCAAACGCTGAATAAAACATGGATCCAGGAAGAGGGGTTCTTTATTACATTTAAAGGAGGCCTCTGAAGAAAGTTTATGAGTCCTTAATTTATGTTAATGGGAAATTGTGTTTATGCAGGCAACAGCCGAAGCTAGCTATGTGTTTACATGCTTCAGTGTGTGAGCGTGTGTAGGCTATATGTAATTTTTCATGTTTGGGTATGTTGAATGAATACTAAGTTACCTTTTTTTCTAATGAGGAGAGATTGAAAACGCAGAATAATTAAAACATAATACACCTTTACCTGCGCACCAATCAACCTTTGAAATTGGACTGTGTAAATTGATGTCTCAATATGTGTGAATTAGTGTGTCACTGCAGAAAAGTTTTATATCTCTACACACAAACCCAGTGAGATCACGCACACTTGAATAAGAACAGACACCTGTATGATTGATTTTTTCACCTCAGCTCTAACAGGCATCACTAATCCCTATTAATAGAAACAAAACTATGAGTGTCAGGGTTGGAATTAAGAAATAAATTGAGTGAGTGAAACTGTATACAGTACATGCAGGGGAACTGAGTTCACTTTCAATTAGAGTGTTGCATTTGTGTCATTTGCACTTGTGGAGGAAAAAAAGGTATTTTTCGCTATGGAAACCATACTGTAGGTCTTTCCAACCTGCTCACTGTGTTCTTTCCCTCTTTGTAGCATTTCCATCTGTGTGCACTAACCCGGTGCTCACAGCAGCTCAGCTGTATCACAGTCAGACAGGCTACTCCTTATCCTCCGAGAGCGATGAAAATACTGTAATCGTGTCAGTGTGGCTATCATGCTTACACACAAGCCATAATGGAGTTGTCTTTATTACATCAACCTGCACCTACGTACATAGCTCCCACTTCAACCACTGTCTCATATGTAAGCCCTCAGACATGCACTCAGTATTACACCTTAATAGAGCTGCTAGATGGGGATGCATGAGACATATACATCTATTCCACTGGGTTTGTGGACAATCTTGCTGTGTATTACTTGATATCCCTACAACCATGTAAAATCCCCAGCAAACTATTTTATGTTGCTCTGGCTGCAGCATGGTTTAAAGGTTAACCCTGTCATCTCACAGCAGTAAAGACTTACATTTGATCTTCGGTGTTTATCTTTTGGTTATTCATTTCACAGACATGCAGGTCAACTGGAAAATCTTTTTTTGGGTGCCTTTCTCTTTCGGTCCTCACTTTACTTTATTTGTATCCGATCCGTTTTGTTTCTTCTCTTCGTGCGATGTCAGTACTCGTTCTGCAGACTCTTTCAATGCATTTTAAGCAAGGGACAGAAAAGGGCAAAAACACAAACAGACAGACAGGCAGATAGATAGAAAACAGTCGGAGAGACTCCCGGGGACCCTGAGAGACCCCTTGCTCTTTTCACATCACCCTGTGCTGCTATGTTACATTACAGTGAGCTGCTGCTGGATCGATGATCCCACCAGGGCTGTGTTAGTTGGTGTTTTATGGCAGGGCGGAGAAGGGTGGATGAGAGGGAGACGGTGTGTGTACGAATGTTAATCTGTTGGGAAGCAGGAGGGGAGCAAATATGGAGGCACATGTTAAAAGTGTTTGCATGTGGACATTCACATTTTGTGCATTCACATTATGGTTTCCAATGAATTCTATACGGAGTAAACATCGTAAGTGAAAGTAATATAACACAAACTTACCACACACAAAGACAAATCGGCCACACATGAACTTAAAACGCTGCACATCCCCTACCTCGGGCATCTAAACATATTTGGTACATAAGTCCTTTAGTCCTTGCTGTGGGCTATGGTAAATGTAACCTATATCCCATTATTTGATAACGGATCAAAGAGGACCAGAAGAGTCCACCCACATAACAAATGGAGTAGGTATGTGAGTGGATGTGTGTGAACATTTTTGTACATATGAGTGTATATAGTCATCCAAACCATGTGGTTGTGGTGCTGCTTTTATCTGGCTTCACCCACATTTCCACAAGAGGAGGTGACTACACAGACATGGATTGGTAGCCTCTTGTCTCAGAGTTTCTTCCCATTACTTCCCCCTTCATTTATAATCCTTTGACTGCTCTCACTTTGTGCGTAGGTGTAATGTAATGGAGCGCCAGCACACAAACAGGCTCACTGTGCACCCAGAGGCATTTTGCAGTTGCTTCCGACTCCTGCCGAGCGTTTTCTTCAATAGCTTTAAGGACAGTGCTCATTTCTCTTTCACCCCCAACCTCATCCTTACCCCTGCCTGCACACTATAGCTACGCTGAACCACACACATTCACACGCGTTCAGTATCGCATGCAGATGACAGGGAAGCATATTTGTGGGAAAAAAAAAAAACTTTGCTCCTGAAATAGAGCAGTCAGAGAGAGAGGATCTCTTGCTGCTTTCCTGGCTGGTAGTATTAACCCACACTGAGCCTGGGAATACACTGCATGACATTTAGAAATATTGTTATTTAGCTTAAAACCCACTACATTACAGGCAAGTGAGTTTTCTTAAGCCTTGTTCAATGTACACATTTTCTCTTTAGTCTTATTTAGAAGGTAAAAAATCCTGCCTGTCTTTTTCATTTGGGTACGGATGCCATAATTTGCTAGCTGCTAAAGTTATAAATTACCATGAAATGATTAGCACCTATCCTCTTCTGAACCTAATACATTTATCAAGTTATTGCACTTGCCATTGAAAGAGACATATTATTCTCCTTTTCCACAAATTAAAAATAGATCCCAGGTGTCTTAAAGACATGTCTGTGACATGCATCAGTCAAAATACCCCAAGTATCAATCATCGCAGCTCTTTTCATCCTCTCAAAACAGCCCTGATCAGAACGGCTGGTTTCAGTGCCTGTGCCTTTAAATGCAAATGAGCGACTGTTCACCCTGTCCCGCCCCCTGTATCGGTGCCGTACTCACAGGTAGTAT
This sequence comes from Decapterus maruadsi, assembly GCA_030347415.2. Lineage (NCBI taxonomy): Eukaryota > Metazoa > Chordata > Actinopteri > Carangiformes > Carangidae > Decapterus > Decapterus maruadsi. Next base: position 28,835,933 of record CM064886.1, read on the forward strand.
TATGTAAATTCGAAAACTAATGACATTATTGTATGACAACAGGAACAACTTGTAAAACAACATGGATTTCAACCCAGGGAGCCTGCAAATTGCAGATATATTTATTTTTGTAAATTCCCACATTTTGCGGACTGTAATTATGTTATTAAATGATATTTCCATAATATGTCCCCTTTAAAATGAGACCACTTTGTCATTTGAAAAGTTACAATTACTTTGTCAACAACACCTCCCTCTTCTCTTAGTGTGCGTTCACACCAAAAGTGCTGGGAGCGTTTCGGCGGCCGGAAGTAATTCATTTTCAATGAGACTGGCGTTGAGGGGCGTCGGGAGCATCGACGTGCAAATTTGCGTCGAGAGCGTATAAGAAGTTGAGAGAAGTTCAACTTTATGCAAATTAGGAGCGTCGCGGCAGCAGCGGCCAGTTGCAGACCGGCGGGAAAAATTGAGAGTGCCTGAGTGGACACATCTTCCGCGCTGCTTGAAAGTCGCGCCACTTTGGCCGCCGCCGCTGGAGCTGAACAGAGCGTTGAAAGCGTCTGCTGCCCATGCTGCTGACACCTCGGACGCTTTTGATGTGAACGCACCATTAGAGTTTGATAGCTTGTCTTATTCGCTTTTATAAAGCCTTTTCTAACACATTAGTAGACGTTAACCACTAACTGGCTACTAAAGTTAGCAGTTACTAGCTGGTAAAGCTAATCTACTGCAATAGCACTTGACAGTAACAAAAACACAACAACGGATATTAGCTTCGCTTTAATTGTATAGATTTGACAGTCTGTTAGAGCACTTGTACTGATTCAGCTGAATTTTCCACTTAACATGTTACTGTAGCTGCAGCTAGCTCACTTTGTGTGTATGTGGGAACAGCACACGCAATCTGACTGATCTCGAGGTAAAAGATTTTTGGTGTTTTTATCCAGACCCTCTCCTTTTTCTCAAAGTTGCAATTAATGTGTGTTTTTTGTTGAAGCAAGTAGTAGTTATATATAGGCCTAACACATATAATTTTTTTTTAGCTGAGAAAAACTTTGCATCATTTTCTCAAGATGGACCAATTAAATAGACATCAAACTCTCAGCAGCAGCAGCCAGCCTGGCTGTAGGGTTTAACTATGGATTTCTGGTGAAGACACAATATAGCAGGTTAAATTGTTCTATTTCTAGATGGAGAAGGAAACGGAATCAAGATCATACATGAAAAAAAAACAAAAACAAATGGTAATTATGTTATTGTCACGCAACACCATGGTAAAATGAAAGATTGCATATTTATTGTCAAGATGTAATCATCACACTTAATGACAATGTCCTATTTTCTAATGTATTCATGGATTTAAAACTTGACAATTATCTGAGGCAATGCAATTATTTTCCAGACAGGCACAGTGCGTGTATGTGTGTGTGTTTGTCGGGGACACGGGTTACTGATAAGATTTAAGGCTTCGTGGAGCCATGTGGATGGAGTGATGACCTCGTCACATTTTACATTTAATGGTTTAAATCCTTGTGAATTATGAAATTTTGTGACTAATGGCATCCACAATGCACATTCTGTCAATACACACGCCCACATGTACATAGAGGCACACAAGGACATCTATCATACACCACCTACACACACACACACACACATATTCAATCCAGTGTGATTGCTTGTGCAGCAGTTAATATTCGGGTCTTAACTGCTGTCAGATGGCATTGTGATTGAGCTATTGAAAGACCATGCTCTATTCAGTATACCGTCCCTGTTGGGCCCTGTGTCTGTGTGTGTATGTATGTTCAGTATGCCTGTGTGAGTGTGTGTGTGTGTGTGTGTGTGTGTGCAATCCCCCACAGTCCCCACTCGTCATCATGAAGGTGGTTAAGAGAAAGTCTCTCCCTGGTGTATACCAATCAGGCAACATAGAGAATGTCAGTCTCTTTGTGAATTTTGTGCAATTTTTCCCTTCATCTAAGCTGCCATTTCACTTGGATTCCCCAGGCTCCACTGCCACACTACATCAAGGTTTTTTTGTCAGTGGCATTTCACAGTTAGTTTGACATGTTTTTACTCTGAGCAAAGACGAGTCTAACCAGCACAGGTGAGTGGAAAGTCTCTATACTGTGAAGATTGCAGTGGATGTCAAGTTAAAGTTTATATATAGGGTGGTGTTTAGCTCAGTTGGTAGAGCACCCGCCCCATCTGTTGAGGCTATAGTCCTCTGCAGGCGACCCCGATTCGAGTCCAGTGCCGGACGGCCCTGTCCTGCGTGTCATCCCCCCACCCCCTGCCTCCCATTTCCTGTCTCTCTCAACTGTCCTGTACATTAATGGCAGAAAAGCCCCTAAAAATATATTTTAAAAAAAAGCCTATATATAAATCCAAACCTCTAACACACATGTTTGGGATTTGACCAATTCTATGATGCAAATACAATTTAAACATGGTAAGGTTTTAATATGTAAAATTATAGCCTATAGTAGTACAAATAGGGTTATAGAGTTTTCAGGGAAATATTTAACACAGAAATCGAGATATCTGTTTGTTTTGTTTTTAGCTGGATTTTTCTCTGAATGAATGTGATTGAAGATTAATATTTAGCTAATTGCAAAACCAAAACCACATCATAGCTCTTTTTCCATCTCTATAAGCTGCATTTACTGTGGCATCGCCCTCTCTCTTACTCCATCGAGCGTTTTCTGCACCGCTGCCTAAAGTGAACTTTATTGAAAACCAAGTTCAAACTAATCACAACATCTGAGACAAAGAAAGAAAATTAGTTGTTTGCTGCCTCAGCAGCAGGCGATGGTTTGAATCCCTGAGGACAAGCCTCTGTTCCATTAAGAGGAGTTAGCAGATTTCACTGAGGAATGCATAATGTTATTGAAGTGAAATGAGTCTGCTAGTACAACACATTTGTGAATAAAAGTAAGTTCACTTACATCTTATATTGTCGGCCTATATCTTTTTTTTTCCCCATGTTTTCCAACCAAATGGGATGACTGACATGTTAGATTCCCACTTATGCACCAAACGTGTACTGTCGGCTCTGTGCCTGGTAAACCCCATTTGGACAGGCTGTTGGAAAGTGAATTTTTTTTCTGAAGCTGCCTTCTGTTTGTCAGTCAGTGATAAATCTATTTTGAATTTCATCCTTCCTCACTGTGTATATCTGTCTATTCCATTAGGAAAAGAGGATCACTTTTATGTTACTGCAAGTGAAAGAACTGGGGGCTCGGGGCCTGTCTGTCTGGTGGTCACATGTGTGTGTATCTGTGTGTGCACGCTTCCATCCTCTCGCGTCAATGCTTCAAAGGTCTAATGTAGCCAAAGCACTGATAAACACTTTGTGAGAGCCCTGGAGAGGGACTGTATGTCAACTTGTCTGCGTCTGTCTGCACACTCACACTCACACTGAGGGCCCCCTGGTCCTCCTGCAGAATGTGTTGCATCAAAAGCATAATCTAAAAACTACCCCCCCTCGTTCTCCCACAGAAACCCTCAGTGTTACGACCTTAACTACAGGGCGCCTTAACATTTCAAGACCCGTACAACACACAACCAGATTGGTACAGATGCGGGGATGCCAGCGCCTCTGGCTCTCTTCCTGTTTTGACGGTTTGCTGCTTTAATGGTATCAAGGGTAATGGTGCCTGATACATAGCAAATGCTACATTAGGTAACTGTACTAAAAACATTGACTCAATACATGCAGATGTGTCTGAGCGCTGTGGAGATGTGGAGTGAAATTTCTGAATTCACTGAATCTTTTTCATTTGATTCAGCAGTGCTTTAATGCAATTTAGAAATTGAAAACCTGTAATTTTGTGCATAAAAAGAGGCATTTTCAAGTAATTGCACTCTGATTTTACCTTGAATACCTTACTTCCTCTCAAAAGCTGGCGAGGGCGAATGTGGGTCGTTGGTGCAACCTGGAGGGAGAGCTAACTGGCAGTTTAGGAAAAAAAAGTGTTGCATTGCACTATTACTTTCAATTCATCAGTTGTCACTGTGCATGAAGAGAGGATCATTTTCCACTGAGCAAACTGACAAAAAGTAACAATAATCTGCACAAATAGGGTGTGCATGTACATGTCCTCCGCTGCAGTCCCTCTTTGTGTTTGATACTACAGGAGCATTTTTGTTGAAAGTGACATTTAGCTCTTACACGTACAACAGCAGATTCTTCTTTGCCTTTGTTTTGGTGTATGGGAACCCTGTTTTATTAGGTTATAGGTTTTCAGTGGGAAATGGAGTGGGCAAAGTGACAGGGCAGAAGAACTACACCAGTCTTGCCCCCGACCCAGCATAACTAGAAAAACCAGAAACTCCTCAGTCCATGTGAAAAACATATTTTTGAAGCAATGGGCCCTTATACTGTATGGCCCTGATGAAAACACGCACTGGAGTGGACATTGTGCTTGAAGTTTGGATATTATGATGACCATTGAATCATTGAACTGAATTTTTTTCCTGCCTGTTTTTTTCCCCTCTCATCAATTCTAATGAATATACAGTATGATGGTGATTTGTATGTGATTATCCTTGTGTATATGACAGTACAAGGCAGGCTATACTCGACGCAAGATTTGGTTTTTATTGATGCTCTCGTGTGAGAGTTAAGGCATGCACATTGATATTCCATCGAGTAGATGAACATATTGCTTGTCTACTGCACGGCCCATTAGGCCCAGTTTCCACCAAAATGCCTTGAGGTGTTGCTGTCTGTTTTTCAGCTCATTGTAGAAAATGTTGTGTTTCCGCTCTCTCTCGTCTGAATGCGGCACTTTACACTGTGCACTGTGGAGTTAATGTTTTATTTCCATCTCTGGTGGTTGGAGTTGATCTGTGATCCTCAGCTTGCTTTGTGCTGAGAGAACACCTGGTGAACTGAGGTTTGTAGGCAGGCGAACGTATGTGGGCGAGTGTGTGTGTGTGTGTGTGTATGTGTGTGCGTGTGCACACGTGTTTGTGCCCCCACATCATGGCTCAGCGGCTGACATGTGGGACTGCAGTCTGATTGGATTCCACGCTCCAGAAACATTAAATTCAGTGACTCAGAGACAAAGGTTGAAGGCAGGTGTGTGTGTCTGTGTGTGTGTGCTCAGTGTTTTCCATCACATGTGTTTGGGTGCATGTCCACCTGCACCTGTGTGCTTGTTTAAGTGTGTTCAAGTAGAGATTGCATATCTTTTCTGGGCATGTACCTACCTATACATAGATGTTTGCTATATAGACTGCTAGTGCTAGTGCATGCTGGGAGAGGGTTCAATTCTCCTTCAGATCAAGGTCAATGAGCTGTGCCCTATCTCCTAGCTCCATCTATTAGCTGTCTAGCGAAGGGTCTGGGGATGGATGGATAGAAAGCTTTGACCCCGAGTTAAACACATTCACCTGCGGGTGGAGAAGGTTACTGTCAAGATGTAATCAGTTACAGATTACTGATTACCTATTTAAAATTGTAATTGGTAGAATAATCTATCGGACAGATGTGGTTAATTAACTGTCAAGAGTCTCCCACAACACAATCTGATTCCTTTCAAGTCTTTTTTTTTTTAACTTTCTTTAACTAATTCCCCCAGAGTGTAGATCTCTGTTATTTATTGAATCAGGCAGGGTTTTCTGACCATCCATTATAAAGTTATATATAGCCAGCATTTATTGTTTTGTTTGGAATTTTATTGTAACAAATTGTTTATTGTTGCCAGGTCTGGTGACTCCCACTGAATGTAATCTGTTTCCCCTCACATCTGGCCATCTATCCTCTCTGCCTTTATCTGCTACGATATCTGCCTGACTGCTGTTATGGGGATGGGTCCCTCTGGATGGGAAAGGACATCTCACATCTATCAATGAATTCCACCCGTGCTCCTCTGAGCACCTGTCGCCCCCCCGCCCCCTCCGACCCCACCTCCCTACCCTTTTCCTCTGTTTCTGAGGATTGGTTCTAGTCTGTGTTAACTGAAAGGCCACCTCCACCACCGAGTCGTGGTGTGTGTCAGCTTTGACGTAGCCAGGTGACAAGATGAAAGGAACCAAACTGACACACAGACGACAACCCCCGGGCTCTGGGAGCTCTATACCAGGAAAGTGGCAATGTATTATATGTGATGATGTTTCAGTGCTGACAGGTGCTCAGACCAAAGGGGAAACTCTTTTATTTTATTTTTTTATTTATAAGAAATCTGGACATTACTACCAACAATCCCAGTGACCTGAAATACAGTTTAACTTTTTATTTGTGATGAATTTCTTATTTTTAAATGCCATTTTAAATGAAGACATTGATGTTCCTATAGAATCAGGTGCTGATTCTGATCCTGCTTTGATAAATCTAATAGTTAGATGCCAATGATAAAATAATAACTAAATATAAAAGCAGTTTCCTGTGTATACTGTATACTGTGTGCATAATGCCCTTCCTAATCTTCCATACAGTATATTAATCAGTTGTACTGTAGCTGAGGTTTGGAAAAACCGTGATGCCCTTGACGACCTTGTGTTACTATTAGAGGAAGTTGTGGGAGGATGAGTTTAATGCAGCTTGTGCTCCTGTGAATTTCAAACTCAAACCAAAGTTGTTGTTTTTTTTTTATCAATAAGACAAAATTTGATGAACTACAAGCCACCTGCCTTGTTTCCTGTGGTGGGTATAGCTACGTCTATAGCTCAGTATCCCGGTGGGAGCCAGACTAACAAGCTGCTTATCCTGGCCTTGCTGCTGATAGCGAACTGACTAAGCTCTCTGCATTAATGAAAAACTCCTTGGTGTTTAGTCTGACTAGCAACACATTATCACCCTCTGGGATGATGGGAAATATGTTTAGAATTTCCATTAGCAAAAAAAAACCTCTCGCTATTAGCAGGGAAAGTTTTTAGTTTTTGTTTTTTTTGTAAATAATCTCTTTATTTGCCCAAGTGTTTGTTTGCACCAACACCTTATGTGACCCTCAAACCACCTGAGCTGCTGATGTTGTTTATGTGCTTGTGTTAATTAAATTACTTAGATCTGAGTGGGGATGATTAGCATGCTAGCAGTAATAGCTAGCAGGGAATCCAATAGCCTATTATCATAATGAGTCCCTTTGGCGTTCTGTGTGGGAAGGTAAGAGAGAGAGAGAGAGGAAGAGGGAGCGGTTACGTCTGTCACCAACAGAGGAGAGTCACATCAAAGGACGACTGTTTTTTTTTTTTCCTAAACAGGAAACATGATTTAAATTGATTTGTCCAACCTGTCTAGAATTAGATAATGTCACTTATGGGATGTGGCAAAGAGCAAACATGATGTTTGGCATTAACACATGCATATTGCACACGCACACTCGAAATATTATTTATCAGACTTTTTTAGGATAATTTTCTTGCTGACAGAAGCCTTGAGCAATTTCGGAAGATGAAGTAAACACTCCAGCAGACAAATATACAGTCTCCACAGGTTTTCCTGTACAAATATTCACAGGTACAGTACACAAACACACACAAACACTCCTGCGAGGTGGGGGGGGTTCTGCACTGCGGCAGGCACCTGCAGCTGTGCCCCAGCTCTACTCATTATACACCTGTTTCCACACTCTGGACTTCTGCTGCACATATGCTCCCGACCTTGTGCTAAATCTGGTCAGCATGATGTTGATCTGGTTGTGTTTTTAAGTTTAATCGCAGTCACATTCATTGTTTGAAGGGCTGAGATTTTGTGGTTGCATTTTGAAATGATGTTTATTTTTCCTTGAATAATTCATAACATACGCTTCCCCCCATGAGGCACTGGTGGTACCTGTGTTTTTTTTTCTTTTTTTGTTTCCTTTCTTTGGCTCTTTAACAGCCCATGTGAATCCTCGTTTGTTTCCTCCACCTTGTACACTTTGCTCCGCCATACTTCCAAGGAACGTGTGCTTTAAAACTAAGCTCCCTCACTCCATGCACAGTATCCAGTTTGACTTTAGATGAAAAACTTTTTCCTGTTTCTCTCTCCTGACACTAAAACCCAAGAGCAAAGGAGTAATATCTGGAATTGCCCTTTGCTCATTAACTCTAAATTTTGGCACCAGCCCTGTCTTTCATTCCCTCTCCGGAGAGGAAGAGGAAGCTATATCGCTCCATATATTCCCGGTTCCCCAAGGATCTTCAATATGCGTTGATAACTATATCTGTTCTCAGCTCACATTCTCTCTCATCTACTCCCACTTGCACTAATGTCAACTTTAGGTGGATGCGTACTTTATTTGACAGTTGACTTTGACAGTTTCACTCTGTTAGCAAGAACAAGAACAATCTGATTTATATACTGTAACTTATTATATGTCATGTATAGAACGTAAAGAAACGTTTAACTTTCCTCTGTTTCCTTTTTCCCACCTCCTGCAGATGCCAAGGCCTGCCCCTCCAAAGAGTTCCAGTGCCGTAACGGGAAATGCTTGGCTCCGATCTTCGTGTGCGACGGCGACGACGACTGCGGGGACGCCAGTGACGAGGAGAAGTGCTCTGCTCCCACTTGCGGTCAGCACGAGTTTCGTTGTAACGACTCCGAGTGCATTCCCGCCCTGTGGAGCTGTGACGGCGACCCGGACTGCAAGGACAAGTCAGACGAGTCCATGGAGCGCTGCAGCCGCAGGACAGAGCCCCAGAAACCTCGCTGCCCAGTGGGCGAGTTCCAGTGTGGGAGCGGGGAGTGCGTCCACATGAACTGGAAGTGTGACGGGGATGCGGACTGCAAGGATAAATCTGATGAAGCAAACTGTCGTAAGTCGAGTAGTTGAATCAGTTTGGAAATTAAAGAACTTGTTTCAAAATCCCCCAAAACATCCTAGTTTTGTACTACTAAGTAATCACAGCACAGCACAATACACCATTTCCCCAGTGCTTTAAAACTCCAGTGTTATTTAAAATGACTGGAAAAATCTATGAAAGAGACGTATTATTGACATATTCTTTAATTAAAACGAGCCTGTGCAGTCCTGCTGAAACTACTTGATCATTTTCAGTGTGAGTTTCATGTCTTGCTACACGATGCAGCTTCACAGGTTTGATTTACTGAGAAAAAATAAACCACAAATTACACTGGTAATACACAATAAATTACAGTTGTAGTTGTTTTTATTGTAATGAAGGAATATGTCATACAATTGCAGTATTATGGTTATTTTCCCTAATTTATCTGTTCTATAGCACAAAGGCCACGAGCAGCACCTATTAGTTCATTGCTGGCTGGTGTTGTAGCGGTAAAAAGTTAATACCATCCTCAGCCGTTAATGAAGGTGATTAATAGATAGCAACAGTAGCGTATCCTTTGTTGTGGAACAATGTGTGTGGCTGCCCACCACTAAAAGACTACACTTCAAACGCTGACATGCTGTGTATTGTCAACAAAAGACTCTATGACAAATCTTGTTGTGCCACCAAAAGACTGAAGGAAGATCAATGCAAACTTTATCACGATGATCCATGGTGTGTGTTGCCATGCAACCATGTGATGTGCAGAAACAGACAGCGAGTGAGCGTGCGTATGTATGTGTGCGTGTGTGTGAATGTGGATGCGTGTGCGTGTGGGAGGTGAAGGTCCTTCATCAAGCGAGACCCCCATCTGGTCTCCTCTTCACACTCCCACACACCACTCAGGGAGATGACAGCAGCCTCACATGTATGACATGATACAAGCCGCACTGTGCTGCCACATAGTTGAACACACGCGCACATGCACACTTACAGGCTTTGAGAAGGTTTTTTAACAGACACGAATAAAGAAAACATCTGTTGTGACACGAACATTCACAAATATGCAGAATTTCACGCGCATGAAGCTGAAATAATCACAGTCATGGTGGGTTGGTGGAAATACTCAAAAACCCCTCAGTCTGCTGTAATCACTCTAAATGTGAAGAACCATATGTACCAACACACAAGCACCTATTTCCATATATTGATCAGTGCACATGCTGCATAATAATACGCTCTAAAACCCTCCCACCTCTCCATCGCACTGATTTTTGTCCTCCAGACGGCCAGTAGTATTTATTGCCTTTCAGATCCAAACAAGTATGTACTGTAGGTATGCACTCTTTGATCGGATAGGCTTTGAATTGGCTCAAAGTGACATACAAATAAACATCACAGTCATCTAAAGAGGAGGCGTTCAGGAACCCAGTCCACCCCATTCTTTTAATATAGTATATTCCTACTTCATTTCTGAACAATTAAAGACTCAATGTTTGACATTGGTTTCATAGGCTATTCCCATTCTTCTACAGTACTCATATCACATGTTTTTTTTTCCACCATGTGATTTATTTTTGTCCTAACAAGCTAAAGTTAGTTTGCAAATTAAATCTGTTCACAAAAGCTTCACTTTGTTTGCTAGTTTGCGTGCGAAATAATTTGTGATGTGATGATGTGTTATGTGGTGTTTTAATAATAGCATAAATAATGCACTCAGTTCAGTAGCATAATTGCATAGTGACAGTGACATCAAGTCAAGTGGTCTTCCCTGGTCTCCATGTGTCTGTGGAACCATCTGTCTCGATGACCTTGTGTATTATTTTGCAAATAGGATGAGACAGGAGCTGCATGTTCTATATGTATTTGATTGGGTCCGTGTGCTTGCTCATGAGAGTGTGAACGCAAGTGGGCGTGTGCTGGTTTGTGTCAGATGAGATGTATTAGTTTGAGATGTCTGTGTTATGCAAATGTTGAGAGCAGAGCTCAGCTGAGGGAGGTGCAACATTTTAATGTAAATGAGAAATGTGAGAATCATGGCATAGCTGCAGTTTGTTCTCTCCTCCTCCTCCTCTGTTCGGCTCATTCCCACAGACCTCGTCCCCCTGGGTATCATCGCCCATCTTATTTGAAACATCTGTCTCAATAATCTCTCAATGTTATTTCATAGACAAGCTGAGACAAGTGACTGTGAGCAGGGTGGCAGGAGGTTAATGTAAATGAGAAATGGTCAAATCGTATCTCTCGCCGCTTCTCTTCCCTCCACCCTGCCACCGTTGCTGCAGATGGCAATCCATTATTATTACTATTCATCCTGGGGATTTATCATAATTAGCTGAGCTCAGATCCCAATCATTTGGCTGAAAGAATCAGCACATTTTGTGATGGCACAGGATTATGTCTTCCACACTTTGCTGATTTTAGCATTAACATGTGTTTGTCTCCATTTATTTATTTATTTATCTTCTCTCTTATGAGCTCCAGAAGTCTTGAGTCAGCTCCCCTTCTACCTTCATGTAAATGTGCACGCCTCCTGCTGCACGCATGCTTTTCAGCTTGGCCATTTTCATGTGTCCATTCACCTACATACACCCCATGTGCACATTTGTAGAAGTGCGCTCTGCTGGTGTGAAAAACAGTGTGTGTGGCTGTGTGTTTCATGCCATATTTCCTGATACGGTGATTGTGTGCCACGAATTTTTGTGGCCTCCGCAGCAATTGATCACGGCTGCCTTCAGTCCCTCGGCAGAGCGAGTCCAAAACACAAAACATGAATAATTAAACAGCCAGTTAAAAAGACGGATGAGTTAAATAAACCTGCCCTCTGCTGTTAGAGCAAGCAGGACAAAAAATACCTACTGTATATGCACTCGCACATACACACATGCTCAATAGGTCACTAGATGTGCATTTTCCTCAGACAGTGAATGAATACCCGCCTGGTTTTCATTTCCATTGGGGCTTTTTCTGCAGTTGTAGGGGTTGTGTATGACCGATTACTCCTGGATTGAAAGGCACTGAAGAAAATACACACTGTGCTCATATGTGAACAGAAGAAGACAATAAATGATGAGCTGAATGTGACTGTGGGAACATTTTCGAAATTTGTGTTTTTTCCATAATCCCTATAGTCATAGCAGTAGGTTTGTTACCTTCAATTGTCGGTGCAAGCTATTTTTAGAACGGCGGAGCAGAGCCGTGAGATGTTCAGAGCTACGCTACAGAGGCTAATGGGATTCCTTGATTTCCCTCATCAAACTCATCAAATGCACAATCCAACAACTCCAAAACATCTCTTATCTCATAGCATGGTGAATGTGCAGGTCGGAACTTGTCCACCAGAGCATTTTGGAGTTGTTGGATTGTGTATTTGATGAGTTTGATGAGGGAAACCAAGAAATCCCTGAATGAACTATTCCTTCAAGACCAAGGTATATGAGACCGATAGATGATGTTTTTATTTTTATTATGGTAAATAATCTTGTGTGTGTGATTTGTGTCTCTCAGCCTTGCTCACATGTCGGCCGGATGAGTTCCAGTGTGGTGATGGCTCCTGCATCCATGGCACCAAACAGTGTAATAAAGTCCACGACTGTCCGGACTACAGCGACGAAGCTGGTTGTGTCAACGGTGAGTGCTGGAGGGGGGAACTGATTTATCAGCAGTGCAACATCATTACTGGCATGATGCAGCAGATAGTCCAGCGTCCACTTCTCCTCTAAACACTGGGATAAAATGCAAATTCTTTTGCTAAGAAAACTGGTGATGTAACCCCTGACAAGTTCAGTCTCTGTGCAAATCATCAGCTTCAGGCAGAGTTTTCAGGCTTTTGTTATACTTGATTTACCCTAAAAAATTGTCAACTCCAGTACTTTCTGTGAGGTTCACAGGGGACATAGCAGAGCGGAGCACAGATGGCTGCAGTTGGCTGCACCAGTTCATTCTTTCCCATGAGAAAGTGTTGAAAAAGACATGTTTTAACTGAGTAAGAGAGGAGTGGATGTGTAGGAAACTACAATGTCAAAGTATATAAAAACTCTCATTATGTAAGATTTTACATCCCATATGATACATACTGTACAAGGGGTGTCCACAGTTTTGTTTGTCTTTTACTTTACCTCACACCACATACAGTATGACATTGCACACAACTGACAACTACACAGTTAGCGTGCTATATCCATTAGTAGACACTGAATATCACCTCTGTTCTGTTGTGCTCCCCCTGTTCTGTTATAATCACATTTTTATTGCTCCCTCAAAAGAGCCAGCTCAGTTTCCACTTGCTTGTCATAACAAAATCCTGTTGTACTTGACTTGAGCTTAGAACCTGCAGCCTTACAGTATTACCACCTGTATAGTGTCTTTATAGCTCATGGTCGTAATCAGATGCTGTGACAGGCAATGTCTTGTAGCCATGGCCAGGCAGTAATCTGTTTTATTTTGTTTTGTTTGTGAGTGAAAAAACAGGCACATTTTTCTGGATCTGGATTCTGCACAAATTAGTGAAATGTATTTTTGATCTGGTGAAAAATCCATCATAACTGCACATTTATTGCAATTAAAACATAGCAGTAATAAAAATGCAGAGGGGGGGTTAACTAACAGTAAATACAAGTACTCCAACATGAAGTGCTGTCTTGAAGTGGATCTCTTACTAATCTCTCTTGCTAACCAGGCTGGGCATTGTGTCTCTTGGCCTATTTTCTGTCCAGCAGCCCTGATAATAATAATAATCTTTATTGATGGAGCGCTTTTCATAAAGTGCTTCACAAGGCAACAAAATAAAACTCAGACAGGTCAAACCATCATGAATCATCGACACTTTTTCATTTCACTTATGACAAAAGAGAGTTCAAATCAAAAGACCTACATCCCCTGCCCCTCACCACGGCATGAAAGGATTCCAGTTCAGAAACACTGTTGCCAGAAAACCAACCTTATGTTTAATAAACCAACATCTGATTAAACGTGAAAGTCTCAGGCACTCTCTTTCCTTTGGGCTTCACAGGCTCCTCTGTTTATTGTCCTCAATAAATTCTGCCAATTAAAATCTCAACATCTTGAACATTACATTTCACTGCTCTACCTATAACCTGCCTATATTTATAGGTAGCTGTAGCTAATTAATTTATGTATCAAGCACTGCCTGAGAGCTCTTAGTGAAAGAAACATCCCAAATCTGCTTCCTGCATGACTCTCTGTATAAACTACAATCAGCTTTCACACTATGACTTGCTAAGGAGTCATATTTCTTGAACCCACTCGCCTTTTATTCCCTAAAATAATGAGAATTTTTCTCTCACTGGAACTGACTGTACTACAAACTATGTTTAAAAATCAACATCTTGGTACTGTAGCACTGAAGTTCATCTTGCAGAATACTAATTTGGCTCAGCAGGGCATGGTTGTTGGTTTTTTTCTTTTTCCGAAATGCCCTCTAAAGCTGCTGGAGTCAGTATATGTTTAGTTGGAGAGTGATGCAGTATACGGTGAGTGAAAGCCTCTTCTTTAACTTTGCTGTATGTCATGTCCTCCTCGCCACAGTTACGAAGTGTGACGGGCCCAGGAAGTTCCGCTGTAAGAACGGCGAGTGTATCGACAGCAGCAAAGTGTGTGACAATGTGAAAGACTGCAAGGACTGGTCCGATGAACCCATGAAGGAGTGTGGTAAGATTCACTCTCCTCACAAAACACACACAAACACACACACACCCATTACCCCTTCAGGCTCAAAGCACCTGGCTGTACATATGTAACAGCACTGATGCACACATTAATTCCAGGGCAGCATCAACTACTTCTGATGTGGGTGGTCACTCCTCTACAAGTAAAAGGAGCTTCATTTGATCAAGGCAGAGTAAATCAGGACGTTTCTGAGCTGCCTTGATATGATCAAAGGCACGAGCAACTCTGCCCTGAAGTGTGATCTTAGCCGAGGAAATCGTGACTGGACTACGTTAACCCATGAGGAGCCACACTGATTACCCCACACACCGTAGATAATTACCACTTAGCGAGGTTCAGTCACGGACTTCACAGCAATCCAGCTGCAAAGCAGACTGAGGCAGTTGAGAGCAACATACCTGTTTTTGAAAAAAAAAAAAATCCATCAAGTAAATGTAGATCATGTAATTGCAATTGAAGCAACTTGTGATGTATCCGTGAAATATCACTCAAGTTGCATGTATGAGCAGAAGTCCCTGAGATTACTCAAGGAGACATCAGAATGTGAGTGTGCTGCCCTTTCAGCTCGCTCTGATCTCGAGGCAGATGGATACAAACACCATAATGAGATTGCCCTGGAACCATATCAGTAATGTTATACATGATTTTTTTGTGCGTCTAAAGGCAAACCTGCGCCTCCTCTGTGTTTCAGTTGTTAACTGACAACTGCTATTATCCACCACCATCAGAAAGCGGCAGTTCCCAGCCAAAGCCACAGGGAAATGGCTGAAAGGGAATTTATGAATGAGTCAACACAACAGGAGGAGGGAAAATACTGTAAATCCTTCAGACGTAAATTACACTTTAAGGCCAAAACTATAGGGACAGCTATTTATTACATCCATATGATAGCTGAATATGTTATTATACATGAGAAAAAATCTAAAAACTCCCAGCACACACTAGAGCAGATTGACAAATTTGTTTATTAACAAAGGTCGCCTGTTGCTTCGTCAGGTTCATACAAATGTATTCAAAGGCATATACAGTACTGTAAATACCATAAATAGGAATCCATCTCTCAATAGTATCTCCTCCTGAACATAATAAGCTCACTTATTATTTTTGATATACACACCTATTATTTTATAGGAGAAGAGACACTTGCTGTGCACAGGACTTACAAACTTTTTTATGTTATTATACATACCAACATTTTGGGAGAATTGTCCCTACAAATATTTGACTGAACTCGTTTGTGTAAATGTGTAGACTGAAAACATAGCAGGTATGTCTTATGTGACCTCTACAACATTAAGAAGTCCTCTTTATTTTGGAGTGGTGGTGAAACTTAACCTACGCCCTTGTGTTATTCCAAAGTCATGGGCATTAATATCCTGCCGCAACATCCTTCTTTCTTTTGGCAAATCTGTTTACATCCTTTTGGGACCTGGCTGCAGGGGTCTGCTCCTATTCAGCCTCAAGAGCATTAAGGAGGGCTGTGAGCCGCAATGTCAGGCGATAAAGCTTGGCTTGTCGTCAGCGTCCCACTTCATCTTAAAGGTCCCAGTCTGCCAAGGTTTCCACTCCAAACTCTGAATACAGTTTCTTTGTGTCTGTCCTTCGTGGGTTTTTGGAAAAGCGCGTGATCTTCGCCAAACTGCTGACACAAAGTTGGAATCATCCGAAATGTCATTTATGGTGTAACGCTAGAATTTCCCGTTCACATAGCGAGATTAGTCACCAGTCAGGGGTGGTATTACTCAGCCTGTGGTGTCATAAGGTTTCTTTCTCATCCATGAGGGTCAACTTGAAATAGGTCATAAAGTTTGAAAGACTTTGTAACAGGACAGGACGCTGCAGTGCGATGATCTATTCTGAGATGTGTTGTATCCATCATTTGCAGAGGTCGACCCACTTTAACATCCACGCTCACCATCAAAACAGAAATGACCCAAACCTCTACATACTTCTGTCCTTCAGTTTATTCTGCAGTCACTCTGCTGGATGAAAACAAATCAGTTCAAATAGGTTTTCATGCTTTGACTTACTTTTCCTTTCATATTATGATACTGAGCTGATGTGTTGTTATCTCATGGGATACATGCATCTTTAATTTTAGTTCAACGTCATCCTAATTTCTCGCAGTCATTACTCTCACATCCTCTCCTGTCACTCTCTTTTGGTTTCTATTCTTACTCTCTTTCTCCCTCTCATCAAGTTTCCCGTTTTCCCTCAGTTTCGCAGCGCTACCTGTAGCCTTGAAGCTTAAATCTTTAATGTTAAACCGGTAATGAAGTACCAGCTTTAGCTTCCGGCAGCGATCCCTCTCCACTCCCAGGAGGGTCGCTGGAAGACAAAGGGATAAATGGAGGTGCAGAAACAGATACAAAAGGGAAGGGGGACTTGCATGAGGGAGGATGACTGAGAGATATAGCGCCAATCTGTTCTGTTAAAAACAAAACACGGAGGAAACGGGGAGGGAACAGGATGAGAGGATGAAGGAGAGCGTGTGCTCATGGTGGAGTGGCACCTGGTGCACATGGCCAAGCTCCCTGTTGGAGAATGGATTGGTTCCAGGTGTGTTTGGCTAAGACTGTGCCTGTGGGCCATGAATACACACACACGTGCAGTAAATACACCGAACACACACATTCATACGCCTGTCTGTCTTTTTCTACCACCTTAAAGCTTGCCGTCTTCCCTTTTCATACAGTCATTTCATGTGTACAGACAGAGCTGACAGGACAACATTGTCATAACATGCACACTTATGACCATGTTTTGTGTTTTTGTTTTTTTTACCCATGTCTATTTGTGTCTACACATTCTCTATTGTTCTGTCTACTGGAGTTATTTCATCAATATTCAACTCCTCTTTCCTTCCATCCTTCCTTCCTTCCTTCCCTCCCCTCCTCCTGCCCCTGACCCTTCTCCTTCCTCCCACTGCCTCTCTCTCTCTCTGCAGGCCTGAATGAATGTGCTGACAACAATGGCGGCTGCTCCCACATCTGCAGGGACCGTAGAATTGGTTATGAGTGTGACTGTCCCTCTGGCTACAAACTCTTGGACAAAAAGACTTGTGGAGGTAAATGGGGAAAAAAAAAGTTATGCGACAGAAGTGCTGCCAAACCTGCTTGAGCCTTTTTTCGGCTTTGCTTTGAAGTTCTCTTTGAGAGATCTGGATTTCACACGGCTATCAACTTTATTTTTGACCCTATTCTGGTCAAAAATACAGTTTGACATGACCTGGGCTGAGGTGAGCTCAGACTCAGCTTAAAGAGTGGAAGTAGAAGTGAACTGCTGTGAAAACTTGCCATCCATTATATTATTACATTATTGTAATATGAACTTGTTTACACATTGTTGCTTCATTATTTTACACCAACAAAAACATACTGTAAATGTGTGCAATATTTCCAGGATTTAAAAGCAGAAGTTGGAGTTACTAATTGATTACAAGCTCTCTCGCAAATCCTGTCTTCACAATTTGTTTGTCAGGTCCAGAAAGCTGGATGGATCTATAAAAGATTAGAGGAGATGCTCTCCTAAGCTCATTCATTACCGCTGTATATTACATCAAGACACCGTCAGTTATAGTCATAAGTGTTATGATTCATCTATTTTAATGTTTGCCATAATTCACTGTAACGTTTGTGCTGATTTACGTACAGTGTTGTAAAGCTGTTCACCTGTTCTCACTGTTTTCGTAGCTCTATTTTTATTTCTTACTTTAAAAAAAAAAAATCTTTATTTTGTGTGTACAAATAGTTACATATACAGTATTTGTTTTATACATGTTCAAAAATAAAAATACATTCATTCAGTATATGAGTCCCTAAAACCACAATAACATGCATCAACATTTCTACCTAAATCAGAACAAAGCATAAATAAATGAAATAAATGACAGTTGTTTTACTTTGGACAGAGTCTGTAAATCCAGTTCATATTAGTAACACGGGTTCATTGGCTGGGCAGATGATTTTTTTCTTAACACAATTACTTTACATAACATAGCAAGCATTTTTTTTTTAATGAAATGCTGTGTGGGTCTTGACAAGATCAATTGAGATCAATGGGTTTGTGTAAATTTGGTGCAGATCCAGATAATAATCAGAAATTCAAGGAACCTGCCTTTCTACTTATTATCAATAGTTACTGTACATACATTTTGAATATGCTGCCAGCAGCATTTAGCAACACTTTTTTTTGTCATCAGTTTTTCATTCAAAACGCAACTTATTCTTAAATTCTACAAGAACAAAAGCAATTTCAACAGAGCAATGTGATAATTCATACAGCATGTGAGTTGTGTAATTCTGATGGCTCTGACTGTTTCCCCTTTTTTCTTCGGTGTCTCTATTACAGTTAATAAAATAAAAATTAAATAAAATAAGAGCAAGACAGATGTGTGTTTGGCCTTGGTCGGGGATGAGCTCCACTGAGTGCAATTCTAGTTGTGAATGAAGTAGCCAGGAGAAAGTTTTCTGTCTGCAGACACACTATTCATTCGTATAAAAAAAGAAGAAAAAAAACCAGTCCAGCCTGTCAAAACTCACACTATAAAGCGAACCAACAAGTACTTACATCTAACACACAGAAAAGAAAAGATTGTCTAATTTAAAGAATTGTTTCTAAAGTTACAGCGTCCATGTTCCTTTAAGCAAGAATTCCTTGCTTTCTCTTGAAGCTCTTTACCCGACGGACTTAAATCCCTGAATCTCAATTTTAGGAATCAGACTCTGAAGTTCAGATTCTTTCTTGATGGATCATTAATGTCTTAGATACTGAACATGCTCTTATCTCATTCTTCATTCTCTTTAGACTGAAATAACTGCCTGTCTCCATTGTTTAGTTTGGATCTTGATTTCTCGGTGCTATGTTTCTCTCCACAGACATTGATGAATGTGAGAACCCAGACGCCTGCAGTCAGATCTGCATCAACTACAAAGGAGATTATAAGTGTGAGTGCTACGAAGGCTATGAGATGGACCCTGCCTCGAAGACCTGCAAGGCCGTGGGTGAGCCATTTATCACACACAAGCACACACACACACACATACCCTCACATCCATTCACACAGGTAAAGACACACACTGTCGTAGATGGATGTTCTCACCAAAATAATCGAGAGCTACTCCTCTATACACACTGCTTACTCTCCCATTCCAGCAGCCCTAACTACCGAGTCACATCCCACACTCTTCTTCTCACACTGTGGGTGAAAGGAGAGACTTGCTTTGTATGCAGGCCCTGCACAGCAATCTGTGCAAAGATAAATATTTGCCATCTTTTTCTGTAGTCCTCACTAATGAAAAGTTTGCAGCCAGCTGCCTCTGCTCTCCCCGGAGTGTTAAGGGAAGGATGTGTGAGGAGTAGGTAGTGGTGGGGAGGGGGGGGCTGCCCACTCGCCATAGGACACACAGGTCTGTACCCCTCGTTGGCCTGGGTAAACACACCACAACAGTTACTATGAATGGAAATAAAAGCTTGTCCTCAAAGCTGCACCAGGCTAGATTGTTAAAGCCTTTGGAAACATGACTTTAAATAGTAAAAATGCTTATATTATATCAAAGTCAAGTGCCTCATTAAGCATCTACAAAAGTCTGAGTGACAATAACTTATTATAACTGTTAGAAAACCTGGTTTTAAAACAGCTCATTTTGCATTGAGGCATGTACTGAGGTCTCTGGTCAGGACAGTGTGGGCGTGGCAGATAATGCTTATGATTGACAGCTCCCTCGTTTTGATTGACAGCTGGCTCCGCTCACTTCAAACAGCAACACGGCAATGGCGACCGTTAAAAAAAAAAAAAAAAAAAAAGTCCTCACCGGACTGTGCATCGATCGATGCTAGCTATCTAGCTAACTAGACTATGACCAGCTTTCGTTTGGGAGCGATATAACCGTCTTTTGCCCTTGTCGCACAGAAAAAAATGCTTCTAACCGTCACTCGCGCGCGTGTGTCTGTGTGTGAGCGCGTCGAGGGGCTGATTGACACAGACAGACAGGTCGCGCTAGAATGCTAATTAATGCTAATCGCTAATGTACTGTACACCCCATGCTCGACACACATGCACGCCACCACCGCCACCCCCCCGCTCCCAAAAAAACGGCTGGGTGTAGAGAGGAGTTGTGAAGAGTTGTGATGAGTTGTGGGCACACAACACAACACAACAGGCAGACAGAGACAGACACGGCAGGTCGAGCTAGAACGCTAATAAATGCTAAAAGCTAATCGCCGATTTATCCCCCCTCCCCCACTCCTCTCAAAAAAAAAACCGGCTGTAGAGATGGAGCTGGAAGGAGCAATGAGGAGCTGTCATAGAGTTGTGAGCAGAGTGACTGACAGGGCTCTGGTTGTGAGGACTTAAGAGGAGTGGAGGAGCAGCGACCGGGAGCAGAACGGTTTTGTTTGCCACCACTGGGGGGCTGGATCAGACGACTGACGTAGTGATTTATGAGTGGTTAGGATTTATCACGTCATAAATCAGAGAGATAACTCCGCCCAATTTAAACCCATTTTTCAACGGTTAAAAAGACAAATATTTCGAATTTGGATGATAACTGATTTCTCATATTTTTACATGTTAAATATTATCTACATAAGACCCTAAATTACATAGTTAGAAGACTTTTGTGGATTTGGGTTTCCAAAGGCTTTAAAGAAAAATGGTCCGCCTAAATTCTAAAGGCGAAAACGCAACCATGACTTGTTAGCTGCACCTACGGCTGCCTTTTTTTTTTCTTTCCTTTTTTTTTTTTTTTTTTGAAAAGCTCAATGTGAATTCTGTTGGTTTTTAATCAGTCTCCCCCGTTTTCAGTCTGTTACAGCTGGCTTTAGCGATAACGATGCTGTCTGTCAACAACCATTCAAACATGTGCAGATAACGTTTCCTGCCACTACTGACAAATTAGAGCTTGTGATGTGCAGTGATGTTTTGATAAAAGTGGATATACTGTACATTTTACATCTGACAGTGCTGAAAAGAGACAGAGCAGTCCTGCAAAGCAGCAATCACTTGTACTCAAATCATTAATAAAAAAAAGCAAGGCAGACACTCGGCACTGTTTAACATGCACAACAATATATCCTCTCTGTTTAAAAGAATTGAGGTCTACTTGCTGTACCTGCAGACCTAAAACGGATTAGAAACTATAATCGCTGCATTATCAAATGTTTTATCTGCAATATAAACTTCTGCTAGAGATATAACCTCTCACTAAGGCAGCGTTAATGCCTTGCATCTACACCTCGACTTGCAACGTGAATGAAATCCTCAACAGATTGAGTTACACAGCAAATTAACTTTTCTGCAGGAAAAAGAGAGGGGAGAGAGAGAAGAGCGTTATTAGTGATTACAGCCATCGGTCTTAGGTTGAGTCATTATAGGATGAACTGGTCTGGTAATGAGAGAGCTTAAAGCAGAAAACAGGCCCTCACTCTTCAGCTAAGTGGCATAAAAAACACCAATGATTGCTTCATGTGTCTCAGTGCGAATCTTTATTAGTGTGAGGTGGAGCAAACAGTCCTTGTCAGGGGCCGAGGCTTTTATTAGAGAGGAGGATAAGCAAGCAGAGGAGAAATGAGACAGATGGATGGACGCATTGTATGAATATATCTGCTCATTGAATTAATGCAGAGTTGCATCCGCACCGTTGGCTGCGGTGCATCACGTGCCGAAGGAGACGGAAAGAGGAACGGACAGAAATTGTGACAGGATTATTGTTTATGTTGAGCTTTATTTATTCAGAGCCGCAAATAGAGATGAGACCATAAATACAGAGACGCCTTCTGTGTGAAGCTGAGGTTCTGTGGAGGCAATGAAGCTGCGTTTGCCTTGCGAACTCATTCGACACGTGTGTGTGCGCTGTTTACCCAATCACACGCATGCACGCCCAAAAACATCAGGATGCATATACACTTATTTATTTAGAGAGGAGTCTTGTCAACATTCATACAGAGATGCAGTTCTCCTCCTTTGGCTGTCTGGCCATGAGGGATGCTGCGTCTTGTGATGAGATGTGACATGTGCCAAGTGACAGTATCATTCGCACATATTGAAGTTCAGGCTGTCGAACGCCAGGCTGTTTATTTGTGCTTGTATCTCGGAGGCACATGGCAAAAACACAATGTCATCATCATCATCAAGTTACCCAAACCCACACGGCCAGATATAGATATACTTTCCAGCATCTCTTACTTATGTTTGCTGTGGTTCGTGCAGATGATTGTGAGTCATTCAAAGCTGTGCAAAAGTCTCCGCTCTGTGTGTTTCCCAATGTACAGCTCGCGCATGTCACGCTAATCCCAGCATGTGGTTCCTGGCTCGGTTGATTCATTTCAGAGTCATATGAAACTGTTATTGTAGCCATGCTAATTAAAAGTAAAGTCCCAGGTTGGAGTATTAATGCGTTTCCCTTTCTAAGCTGGAGTGTGTGGGTGTTCGTGTTAATATGCTGCAGCGTCCATTAAGTCCCCCGAAGAAAGCCTTGCTCTACACTAATTGCATTCATTGTTTTTGTGTTTACACCTTTATGGGTGTGATGCCACTCACTGAGTCATCAGCTTGAGTTGTTATTGCGTGAGAAAGAGAGACGGAGTGTGGGAGTTGTGTGAGCTGCGTGTAAGAGACGGATGAAGAAACTGAATTTTTGGAAGCATTTTTTAACCAGTTCAGCCATCAGTGGATGACATGAGGAGAAATAAGGATGTACTTTTGTGTTTTTCTGTTTGTGTGTCATTTTATGGCACATCCTGTGAGTCATGCAACAGAAAGACTGTTAAATGTAAATGGCCTGCACATTATAGCACTTCTCTAGTCTTATTGACCACTCTAAGTGCTTTACACTACCAGCAACATTCACCCATTCACACACCAATGCTTGTTTTTTCTTGTTTTTTTTTAACCTTAGACACACGTGAGTGATGCATGAGGAGCTATGCTGGGTTGCTGAAGTCAAACCGCTGATCCTCCGATTATTTGCCCAGTTACAACATTGACCACATAGTTTTCATTTAACATTGTAAAAGATAATATAGTACAATTTTGATGCTGTTTTATTAAAAAAATATGGGTGTCCTTACAACCCAATGGTGGCTAGGGCCTGACCAATATGGATTTTTGTGGCTGATGTTATTATTAAGGAATTAGAAATTCTGATAATGGATATATCGGCTGATTACATTTTTTTTAAAATAGAAAATTAAAAGCAAATACCCACTTTTGATTCCTTAGATATAGTTCAAACACTTATTATGAAGATATAAATTGAAAGGAGGACATTTCACTCTTTTACTTACTTTACTTTTGTTGTCAAACATTGTTATGTGGGGCAAGCAGCATATGAACAATAACGTCATTTGAAATGTGCCTGTTACATTATTCATTTACTCTAGACCAGCAATGCATTTCACCTCTACAGGATAAATAGCACCAGGACATCATCAAGTAAAAACCAAGTCATATTCCCTGCAAAATGTAAGTGTTAATGTGAACGTCTGTTGACGATTACTCTCAAAAGGCTTTTTATTCATTAAAGGACAGTGAACAGCGGCGATAGTTCACACACTCACAAACTAGTTGGTAAAAGTCAGAAAGTTCACGACACTGAGGCAATTTACAAACTGCCTTTGGACCCAAAGTCTTAAGTCTTTTCTTTCCGCTCTTGTTGCATTCTCCTGTCTCTTGTTCCCTCCCTCTTGTCTACAGTAGACTGCGGGCTTAACCACTGTGCCAAGAGTAGTTTGTGCCACACTTGACAGTTTGAGCACACACTTTTCAAAATGGGTTTAAAGCAGTGGTCAGATTTTCCCCATTGTCAAAAGATTTTGCCATGGGACCCGAGATGCAGTGGAACACTGTCAGACCACATCTCGGAAGTTTTTCCTGTGGTTTTAGGCTTTTAATGGATCAGCCAGTAACATTTTATTCTGCCTGCCTGAAGGAATAATATTAATACACCACAAACACTTTGTATCTATATATGTATCATCTGTATCAAGATCAAACTGTCACAACTAAAATGCAGGTGTATTGAAAACAGATACAAAATTCTGTCAGAAGCAGAAAATTCAACAGTTTCTCATAGAGACTTGACTTGACTGCACCGATTCAGGCGTTGCAGCCCTCAGAAAACTGAACTGAAATGAGATCGTCTGGCCTACAGAGGATTTTCACCTCGCCCCTGTCACCTCGCACCCACGACAACATATGACTTTTTTTTCTCACAAAAGCGTGATATTTCAAGGCTGTTGGTTTTTTTAACAGTTGTACTACAGTTAGCTGTTGAACTGAGCCAAAACCCAATACTTGAACATGTAATCCTCAGGCTCTCTGTTTGAGTCGTTTCTTCCATTTTATTTGTAGCTTGAGTGCACAATGAAGCTGCTTGAGGGAATCAACCCTATGGATCCCAGCCGATAATTGCATGTAGGTGTAGCTGGACTGCTGAAACGTCAATGCTTTCCAATGATGCAGGACAGACCCTCTGGCCCTTCACTTCAGAAATAATAAAGCCATATATTTAAATTACTTGTCATGAAAAATGGAGACTTTATGGCTTTTGTTGACAAGATATTGTGTTCCCTTCACTTCATTATCATCTAGCAGAGTCTGTATGTCTTAACGAGCATGGCTGACGAAGACATGTGTGTCCACTCTCTCACATAACATTATTATAATTACCTAATTTAGTGTGGATCTATTCATATAAAGACGTCCCATTGGCTGCAGAGTTTTTTATTTCCGACCTTTCTTGCTGTCTTAATGTTGATTTTTTTTTCCCTCTACCTTGCATATCTCCACAACATACACATTTACATTGGTGCAAATCAAACCAAAGCCCCCAAAGAGCCTGATGGCAATTCCCCTGCCTGTATTTATCTTTTCACCACATTATCTTAATTGGCTAATGGAGGAGAGCAGCCCTGAACTGGCAGCACAGATTAAAATATATCTAGGGGACCATGTTCTAGTTAAGGAAGCAGACTGTTGCTCTGCTGGGATCTAGTGAGGAGAGATAATACTGCACTTTTTGATGACATATCTAATACCATAGCTGGAAGAAAACAGTGACTCAGCTTCTTTTTTTTTGCCCCTTGGAGGACATATTGCTGCAACATCAGTGATGAGGGATAAGAGATGTCTCGGAAAAAGTGAGTTAGGGGGATTGATGAAAGAGAAGCTGGATCTATCTCTGTCCTTATTATACATACTTCAAAATGTTCTTACTTTCTTTTATCATCCTGTCATACTCGCTCTCCTCTCCTTCCCCTCCGCCCACCTTACCCCTCCCTCCTGCTGTCATTTGATCTGTTGATGCCTTTTTCCTCTTTCTTCCTCTCTTAATTACGTCCTTTTTGCTCCTCATCTCTCTACAGCTCTACCTGTAACCGTCACATTTACTTTAGCCTGTTATTCCTCAGCTTCCCCTCTCTCTCTCTCTGTCTGTCTCTCAGCAGGTGAAATTGATGGTTACAAACCCAGTAGTCAGAGGAAAATTATTAGATCCAAACAGTAGTAGAAATGTAATATTTTCTCCCTGTGCAGTAGCCCATATTAGAGCGGGGCTGAGGAAGACTATTGAGGCATGGTCGACTCTGTGTGTGTATGTGTGTGCAGCCCAACTTTGGCTCTTCTTTAAATGCTTTACGTGGCACATTTCTGCTTTACTGGACAGTGGGGAGTGAAGAGTGACATGACAGATAAGAGAGAGAAGTGAAGATGAAGTAGAGGAGCTGGAAAATTTGATGTGTGGGTGTTGGTGGGAATACAAGATAGACAGGCAGGCCGACAGACAGACAGACAAATCAAAGTAAAATTATTGGAGTCCAGATTGATGAATGATGGAGATATTTTGGAGTATGTCTGCAGGCATGCACACAAATGAAGCGAATGTTTGTGTGCGTGCACCAAAAAGGAAAGTCGACCTTGTAGAATGCACGAGAATTATTCAAATGCTTGAGTCATGCTTCACCTTCAGCTTCCTGAAAAATGTGCCGCAGGTAACTAATGTGCCAGCCAGCATCATGCACCGTACATACCTGAGAACGAGAACCCACACTCTGGCACTAAAAATAGAACGATGTGTCATTTCTAGTTGTTGGCTACCTTATTCACAACACTTGCGTGCTTTGTTATATTTGAAACAGCAGGACAGATGCTCTCACACACATTGAAAGACAACACTCTTAAATGGATGTTTCCCCCTTTTCCGCCCGTCTGTGCTTTTAGTTTGTACCAACTCGCGTAGTCTATGTGCCACTTTCCTGCAGTCAGTGTATAATGGTATGAATAATTGAGTGAATAACATTATGTTGTGCCAAAAACGTGTGCGCCTTTGTGTGTGCGGAGAATATATTATGATGCTAACATCATCAAAAATACATGCTCTTAGGACTTAAATAGTACAAATGCAAAAACAAGACCTCGGTTAACTGACGTTATGTTCTCTCCTGAGAATAAGAATCAACAATCAACTTGTCTTAGTAGACAACAATATGTGTAGGCTGTTAACAGTGCTGCAGAAGTCACAGGGGAAGGGATTTGACGGAGATTGAATTGCAGCCTTTTAATAGTGCAGGTAACAGATGAGGTTTCTGCATCTTCATCAGTGTCCAAACAGACAAAGACATGAGGTAAATACACATACAGCAAACCTGGAATAGGTATACAATTGTCATTAATATGTACAGCTACAGTAGTTGAATTTAATTTACTGGGTAATGGTGATTAGGGTCGGTGTGACCTCTAATGTCATCATCAGGAAACTGTATTGTACATGTTGTAAGAAAGACGGCAAACTTTTATATATCATATATCATACAAACTTTTGTAATATTGATATTGTTGTGTAGTGCTGCGTTGGTAACACATACTGTACAGTAAGAGCACATACAGATACAGGCATGACAGGTATGTACTGTAGGTTGACCTTCCAGATACCGGTTTGTGGGATGTGGTACAATTTGTATGTCATTATCAAGATCACCAAATGGTTCCTTGTCACATATACACCACACTGTTGCATTTATGATTGACAGCACCATAAATTACCCATGTGCACTAGGGAACGGGTTGAGAATGATATAGTAGGTTAATGGCTGTCAAGTGTCTCCAGTCCTCCCACTCCCCTCCTGAGCTTTGTGGCCTCCCTCTCCCATCTTACCAATGTCAGGTAGTAAATAAACAGCAGAAAGTGTTCTTCAAGAGACGTCCTTATACATTATTGTGACATTGATGTCTGTCCCGCTCTATCAGGAAAGAGTCCGTACCTGATGTTCACCAACCGCCATGAGATCCGTCGCATTGACCTGCTGAAGAGCGAATACACGCAAGTGGTTCCCACACTGAAGAACGCCGTGGCCCTGGATGTAGACGTCTCAACCAACAAGATGTTCTGGTGTGACTTGTATCATCAGAAAATATACAGGTAAACGCATGCACACGGACACACAACGTATTATTTTCAGTGATGTGTCGAAGGCCAATGAAAACCACGAATGGACTTTAGGAGTTTAAATAACCTCCTCGTAGTTCTTCCGCCATTCTGTCATCCTCTGTCTCCTCTATCCATCCGTCTTCTCTGCTTCAACCTGGCACACCTTCTGGTAGCGAGACAGACACACCTGGAGGCTGTATGCGTGTGTGCGTACATGCGTGTGAGAGAAAGTGTGTGTCAGTCACACCTGGAGGGCTGTGTCATCAGTCTGACAGTAAAAGGTGGAACTGTTTGTCCTTCACAGACACATCTGCACGCACATACACATTCATACTCCATTAAACAAACTGTAGATGTGTGTGTTTGTCTGTGTGTGTGTGTGTGTCTGTGTGTGTGTCACCCTGGTGGCTGGCAGGTACTGGGAGGGACCTTCTATCATCTCAGCTGAGCCATATGCTCCCTCTAATTTCACTGCGTCAATAATCACCACCATTACTCATCTTCACGCACGCACATCTACACACTGGTGTGTGCACACACTCCTACACAAACTCAGAAACAGAGTCAAGGGCTTTTGATAGAGATAGAACATGCAGACTAATTTGTCATGATAGACTCTACTTTTGAAGCAGCAGATGAACAAACACACAGTCTCATTAAATTGCTAGCAACAAGCAAATGTATACAATTTAATCGTCTTTGGCTGTTTTGTTTGATGTGTTTGCCTCCTTTTTCATCTCAAAAATATTCTTATACATAAAAAACATTAATGTTTACCATCATCAACCCAGTGTAAATATGTTCCTAATTGCATGTTGCTCTTTCTGACGTTTGTTTACCCCAATTAGAGAGATGATGATCAACATAGCACAGCCTGATTGGCAGGATTAAGGAGAGTGCAATCCTTTTACTACACATTTAACTAACGATCAAGGTCACAACAGTAAAAAATGCCCACAACCAGGGGTGACTGTCACACATCTTTGCAGTTGTTGGGAGGCATTTTACAGAAATAACAGCTCTTAATCTCTTCAGTTCGTTGACCTCTAAGTGCTTCAGCAAATTGCTTCACCATCCTCTGTGTTTACTGAAAAATTGTCCGTCACTACTGATTGGTCAGGGCAATCTGTAGTGTCATGAGCTACCAGGAGTGCAATGTCAAGCCGTATCATCTCATAAGAAACAAAACAGCAGCAATAAAGTGAGACTTCTGTCTTTTTTCGTCAAAAAGTATATCCAGTTTCTATACTAACACTGTACAAGTATCAACAGAGAAGTGCACACAGTCTGTATTCAGGAGTTAAGTCTTTAAACAAGCTACCAGGATTTCTCTGTCTTTATGATGTCACAATGAAACAGTCACTGTTCTTCATCAAACTAACCTGTCCCACCATCCGATCTTGGTGGATTAGGCATCTGAGAGTTTACCAGAAATCTCCCACACATTTTTTTTTCTTTTTCTTAGATCACATCAGAAAACATTCAGCCAACCAGAAGAGATGCTCTGAGCTTCCTCTCTCCTAATTGGCTCATCAATCTGTTGTTTCTGAGGCTCCAGAGAGAAGCCTAAAAAATATTTTGGTACTTAAAACCACTAATATTCCTAATCTTTTTCATGGATGATGAAATAAAATACTGGAAAAATGCAAAATATAGGAGTTTAATTTTCAGGTGAACATTGTGTCATCATTTCCAGCACAGGATTTTCTTTTCCTTTTACCTCACTATTTCTTGATTTCATGAATGCTTGATTGCTTCCAGAGATTTAGCTTTAAGAAGCTAGAGACTCTGAATTTAATGCTGATGACATGATTGATCACAGCTCCTAGCCAAACGTCTCATTTCTAGGTGAAGTAGTTTTCCCTCTCTGATACAGGTGCATGTTATCAGAGAGAAATAGTGGAGTGGATTTAAAGGTAATTCCTCCTCATTGTCCATCACTGTGACAGTGTGGGTTTTTTCCAGGCTAATTCATAGTGATTAGCATGTTACGGGTCGATGACTTGTTAACTTCGCCTCATGATGGAGATGTCTGTTGCAAACAATGATACAGCCAATTAAAGATGCAATCTGCTCAGTGTTCTTGGACTCATCAGTCTTTGTCTTATTCCTCGGTGCAGCCTGCTGCCCCTTAGACATCCCTTCAACCTGTTCATCCCAGCATATGTACACATTTCTAACTAAAAATAACTTTTTATTGAATAATACCAAGAGTTAAGTCAAATATTGGAGTAATTATTACGGTAGAAAGAGGATGCTCAAATCTAGACTCTAGGGTGTGTCAAAGTAAAAAACAAGCTGTTACAGTGTGTTGTTTGTTTGTGGTTGCCCAGTGATGAGAGATTTCATCCATGTTCGTTCACTGTGCGCCCTCATTTTCATTTGCTCCCCCCCGGGTGAGAGACAGGTGTTAAATCCGTGTTATAAACCCTGGGACACGAGAAAGCAGCCTTGGATTATCTATCACAACAAGGCACCAGCAGGCTAACTTTTCCCCCATTGATGAAGACGTCTGGCGTGGCAAACAGTAATTAACAACGCAATCTGTTTCCAAGTCTCTGACTCATCCTCTTCTACCTCATCCCTCAATCCAATGACTTCACCATCCTCCACTTTTTAGTTAAACTGCTTCTCCCATCCATACATCTCATCTTTATCCTTGTACGCTTTGCTGACATGTGATGACGGGGTGTAAAATGGGGATGTTGTGTTTCTCAGCCTTTTAACAAGGTTGTCTTGTATTGTCTCGCTTTTATGTAAAGAGAACAATAATGTGCTATGTCTGCAAATGTGTCACACTAGTAAAGGAGTTGAGGGAGTAAGGGAGAAGGGAAAAGCAAAAAAATGGGGATGGAGGAATGGGCAGAGAGCAAGTAGGAAAGTGGAGGAAAATGAAAGAAATTGAAAAGCACAAGAAAGGGACAGACACAGATGGGGAGAGTGACAAGAGCAGAGGAAGCGACAGGTTGTTTTGTAAGCTGCTGATGGATAAAGACAGACTCATTCTCTCTGGGAGGTGGTGTTTGGTGGGAGAACTGAGGTTGTTATAGAAGTGTCAGGTTTGGGTGCCCCTGACACAGCATTATCTCGAGTAAAGAATACCTGTTAACCACCATGTCCAACTATCTGAGGCGTGAAGTGAACTGAAATCTTTCCTCACAAGAAAAAGGAAATCAGAGTGGACAACAACAAATCTAGCAAGCGTGTCTTTCTCTCTTTCTTTCCTGCCTGTTTCTAAATGATCGGGTTGCTGCTGCTGCTGATGATTTCTGCATCGCTAACCGACACACCTCCTCTCCTCTCCTCCACCACCATCCGCCAGCGCTTACATCAACAAGGCCAGTGACTCATCGCAGCAGGTGGCGCTCATCGACTCGCTCCACTCCCCCGAGGGCCTGGCAGTCGACTGGGTCCATAAGAACATCTACTGGACCGACTCGGGCAACAAGAGCATCTCCGTCGCCACGGGTGACGGCCGGAAGAGGAAAGTGTTGATAGACAGCGAGCTGAGCGAGCCGCGGGCCATCGCTGTGGATCCACACCAGGGGTGAGTGGGAGAAGTTAAAGGGCGGAGGGATCATTTTTTGTAAAGAAGACAAAAATAGTTGAAAAGGATGGAGGCTCGGAGGGCAGACAGGAGGAAGTAGCAGGGTAGTTGAACAAGCCTGTGGCTGTGTTTGTCATTCCCTAAATTTGGTAAATGTTTTTAAGTAGAAAAGAAACTTTTGTCTAAAAGTAAACCTAAAATATTTTTACCTTTTATTTTATCTGTAGTGCTGCAGCCATCTGTTAGATTTAGCAGCTTAACGATTATTTGCAGATACAATGTGACTCTGTGGCTCTATCTACTTCCCTCTCTTTGTCTTTGATGATTTGAGTTCCCCAAAGGACTCTTTTCACAACTCTACAAACCTAGACTAGCATGAAATACATGCAAATGAAGCCAAGCTTTCACAGGTTTCTCATGGACACACACACACACACTCATTTGAAAATGGTCCAAGTTTACAGTACCTGCCGTACTGCAGGGCTTGTTTCAGAAGTAAAACTATTTGATTTTGGAGAGAGAAATGAGATAGAGACGGAGTCAAACAGCCTGTTCCTATTCCAGTGTGTGAAGGAATTAAGTGGATTCAGTCACACACAGTGAATTTGTTCATATTTTACTTATCTGCTCATCTTCCCTCAGGTTTATGTACTGGTCGGACTGGGGAGGTCAAGCCAAGATTGAGAAAGCAGGGATGAATGGAGTGGACCGACAAGTGTTGGTGTCTGAACACATCGAGTGGCCCAATGGAATCACTCTGGGTAAGAAATATGAAGAGCTCATTGAGCAGGGAAGACAAAACCAGTATAGAAACATCAGTCAATACTGAAAGGAGTTTTAAAAGCAACTTTTTTTAATGCTTAAATTGCTTTTAGAGAGAAGGGGGAGAAGAAAAAAAAAGACCAAATTCAAGACGGGGAAAGAGACAACACCGACAGAAACAAAGAGAGACAAACAGCAAGAGTTCAGAGAAGAAAACAGTCTGGGCGTGTTGCTACCCCTGAGTAGCTCTCATTGTTATAGCTCAGTTTGTGTCTGGCTCTCATCAATCAAGCCAGCGAACACGGCCTCTGAATTAATAAGCCAGACGCTATGTGCCGTCGATACCTCCCATCATCCCTTTCAACTCCCTGCGCGGCACCAGCCAATTTCTCTCAGCTGCCCTTGCCTGCGGAGAAAGAGAGGCACACACTCGCCACACTCTGTGGAATTGAGGTGTCGCCGCATCTGTATGAAAACAAATTATTTTTTAGAGTAAGGCGAAGGAGAGAGTTGCACTATAATGCTGCGGGAGAAGGGGGGGTGGATTATTTTTTGCTCCGGACATTGATTTCATACGGAGCAGAAAACAGAGCAGGTGATTGTCTGAGTCAGGGGAAGAGAAGTTGTGAAAGAAAATTGTGCTGTGGTTTTTCAGTTGCTCTTGAATCACTCACTCAGCTGACTCGCCAGCAGCACGTCATCCAACGTCTGCTGTTTGAACACCACATTAGGAAAATATATTAACTAATGCCAGTGTTGTTATTGCCTGTGGTGTTGACAATGCTGATGATCACTTGAGCTCTCTTGATGGATAAAATGGCTGAAATGGTGAGCAGAAGAAAAAAAAAGTCACATATTACATTATTATTGATTTTGGAAACCACCAATGACAGCATGATTAATTTCTAGCTTTAAAGATGTTCCATATTCATGTTGTTTCATCTAATGTATGTTAAGACATTTCATTTTTCAAATCCCTGAACAGAGGCTTCACGTTGTACTGTGCAGAGATACATTTTTAATTAAAAATATGGTAATTTGAGAAAGAGAGGATATTTGGAGGGAAAATCTGTAATACATATATATGCAGGTGTTTATGAGACTTTATAAAAACAGAGATATACTGGGACTTTGTCCTCTGTTGTCAGGTACAATGCAGTCTACATTTTCTAACTAACCACGGCACTACTCTATAGCCCGTAGCAAAGGCACAGAAATGGTGCAGTCCCAATATAACAGTAACTGGGCACTGATACAAGGAGAGTGAATTGTAAAACATTGACTTTACCCTTTAAAATAACTCCAGCAAGACTAATCAATTTGCTCAAGGGCACATATATTTTTCCCAGCAAGGAAGTCAACCGACAATATTACAATCACATCTGTGTTTTCTCAGCGCTGGGTCTCAGCCGTCATGTCAGGGAAGATTGATGGTGTAGCTACTGGGCCATTACATCCATACACCTCTCACCCCAGGCCTTTTCTCTCTGAATGACCTCTCTCTCTCCATTTGTCTCTCTCTTTCCTTCTTTCGTTTTTTTCCTTCTCCCTTCTAAATTTCTTCACAGACTTGTCCAACAGGCGTCTGTACTGGGTCGACTCCAAGCTGCACCTGCTGTCCAGTGTGGATCTGAACGGAGACAACCGCAAAGTGCTGCTGTCCTCCCATCACCACCTGGGACACCCGTTTGCCCTCACTGTGTTCGAGGTATGTTCGGGTTGAGATTAAAATGCAGCCACAGTTACAGTTATCAGTAGTGGATGCTGCTGAGCTGGGCTTTGGTCTCTCGGTGTGCTGTTAATTTGTTTATACAGGCAGAAACTAACCTTAAAGCACCACACCATGTTTTTACACCACCACGTCGGCCGGAAGGCATCTTCTTTTCAGGGCATCTCTCCGTATGTCCATCTGTCCCGTTCTCATGAACATGATACATCAGTAAAAACCTTGAGGGAATTTCATCATATTTGGCATAAAACATTCAAAGATGAACTAATTAGATTTTGTTGGTCAAAGGTAAAGGTCTCACAAAGCAGGCACTTTGCTTTGTCAACACAGAAACCTTTCAAGAGAATCCCTTCAGTTTCATCCATTTGGACTCGAGTTTGAACTAATTACATTTTGGTGACCAGAGGTTAAAGTTCAAGGTCACTGTGACCTCACAAAACATGTTTTTCTGGCCGTCACTCCAACATCAATAAAACAGGCATGTCAAAACTGTAACACACTGGACCGCATGGCTGCAGGTTTTTGTTCCAAACCAACAAGAGCACACAGTTGACCAATCAGCTGTCCGAAGACTGAGATCAGTTGATTACATGAGTCAAGTCTGGTGTGCTGCTGCTTGGTTGGAATAAAAACCTGCAGCCACACAGTGGTTACGTGTGGACATGCCTAGTCTAATAGAATATAAAATGAGGTGAAGACATTTTACATCCAAATTGTCAAAGCACTTTGTTGGATAATGTCATCGTTCAACACTGTGACACAGAAAACACACTGTGACTGTATTTCCTGAGTCATACAACCACAGGGTGTTATTTCTAGTTTTTGTATTAGTCCATTAAATACTAATCACTGACATTATTTGGTAACACTTTACTTGAATGCGTATTCATAAGCATGTCATAAGCTTGTCATAACAGTGTCATAACTCCGTCATGAATGTGTCATAAACGTTATGTCAAATGTCATAATGGTTTATGACTGTTGTCATTAGTGTCGTTCATTTTTTGTAATGACAACTTGACATTGTTTGGGTTGTCTTGATTATGACAACTTGACATTAATCAAAGTGACATTACCGGAAGTTGTCTTTGTCATGACAACTTGACATTAAATTTGTTTGAGATGTCCTTCTTATGACAACCTGACATTAATCAAAGTGACATTACCAGAAAATGTCTTTGTCATGACAACTTGACATTAACGGAATATGCACCTATTTTTTGTTTTTTATGGCAACTTGACATAATGATACTAGATAGGTTACAGACCATGATGTTTGACAGGATACCCAAAACTGATTGTCATGACACCATTATGACAGTGTAATGAAGATATTCTGCAACCTCAAGAGGTAGCATTTTGAGTTGCCATTAACATGTCATGAAGATTAACTAACTGTCATGACATAATTATGACTATGTAATGAAGATATTCTAATTCAAGTAAAGTGGCACATTTTGAGTTGCCATTAACATGTCATGAAGATTAACTAACTGTCATGACATAATTATGACTATGTAATGAAGATATTCTGCGAATTCAAGTAAAGTGGCAGCATTTTGAGTTGTCATTAACATGTCATGAAGATTAACTAACTGTCATGACATAATTATGACTATGTAATGAAGATAAAAATTCAAGTAAAGTGGCAGCATTTTGAGTTGTCATTAACATGTCATGAAGATTAACTAACTGTCATGACATAATTATGACTATGTAATGAAGATATTCTGCGAATTCAAGTAAAGTGGCAGAATTTTTAGTTGTCATTAACATATCATGAATATTGACAAAGTGTCATGACACGATAATAAAGTGGTAGCATTTCTGAGCTGTCACTAACATATCCTGAACTGACTAGTAGGCCTGTGACTAGAACAACTTTTGCTGGGTGATATTGTCCCACAAATTATTGCAGATAAACAATAACATTGTCAACAATTTTGAAACCAAATTAACCATTAATGTAATAATATTTCATAATAATTCAAGTACACCCTTTCAAATGCAACACACTTTTATTTTTCATGAGTATTTCTTAACCATTTTTAAATACTCTAACTGTTACAAACAAAACACAATGTGAAGCTCTCCTTTCCAATACACACCTGAGACTCCACTTTACATTCAAACAAACTAATGTGACTGCCAGTGGTTAGATTTAATCAAATGTATTTCCTAAACAGAATTAAACCAGAGGGTGGTAAACCTCGATAAACCTGCCGATAAATTACTCCGCTGGTTTTCTTTCCCGGCCCAGGATGATGAAGAGGTTGACTGGAGGTCAGCAGACGGCTGCTGCTAACGTTAGTGGGTTAGCACATTAGCTCTGCACTTCTCCACCTCGGAGGAAATCTTTTAACAGGCGGATCTGGATAAACTGACCACAGACTGTGGGTCTTCACTGTGACTTTCTCACATGAAAAAAATATAAAAACTCCAAAAAGTAACGTAATAACAGCGTTGCAGTGAGAATTAAAATAGCATTTAGCTGCCTAGCTTTACCTATGGATGTGGCTTTACTGCTACCGCTGCCGGTTGCCGCGAAATGCATTGTGGGAAACAAAGATCCTGGATGACTGACGAGAGGTGTTTCCACACGCACCATCCAGCCTGTTTGGAGGCCAGCGTGTTTCCCCCCCCCCGCACACACAGAGAAGCGCATGCATGACAGCAGTGCGTGTATGGTAAAAGTGAAACTAAACTAATATAATAGCGCCGCCCCGCAGATCGTTACGTAGCCGTTGCCCCCCTCCCTCCCCCCTCGTCGGACAATTCCCCCCCCCCCCCCCCCCCCCCCCCATATTGCTATGTGACTGTCTGTGTGTCATTCCCCTATATATATATATATGTGTGTGTGTGTGTGTGTGTGTGTGTACTGTGTGTATATATATATACATACACAGTACACACACATACATATATACATATAAAATATGTGTATATTATGTTAATGTAAAGTTGTCATGACAAAGACATTTTCTGGTAATGTCACTTTGATTAATGTCAGGTTGTCATAAGAAGGACATCCCAAACAAATTTAATGTCAAGTTGTCATGACAAAGACAACTTCTGGTAATGTCACTTTGATTAATGTCAAGTTGTCATAATCAAGACAACCCAAACAATGTCAAGTTGTCATTACAAAAACCGAACGACACTTAATGACAACAGTCATAAACCATTATGACATTTGACATAATGCTTATGACACATTCATGACGGAGTTATGACACTGTTATGACAAGCTTATGACACGCTAATGAATACGCATTCAAGTAAAGTGTTACCCATTATTTCATGAGTGTTGTCTGTTAATTCTACCTTGTACCTTCTGGGCAGCAGTTTGCTGCTTACAAGATGTTGTAGTAGACAAATCAATGTAATAGACACTGTGATTCATCAGATAGGTGAAACATAATTTGTATTTTTTGTCAGCTACATAATCATCATGTGGTGACAAAGTTTAGATAAGAAACTGTTTTTGAACACTCATTTTTGTTGAGGGTGTTTTTTTCTGTTGGGAATGAAGACCGGACTAAAACAATTAAATGCTACAGCACCACAAGTGTTTTTGCTTTATAAAAGCAGCACAATAGAAATGACCTTAGATCAAGTAAATATCAAAAGTAAAAAAAATAAATAATGCAAGTTGTTTTCAGGATAAGAGGGTAAAATTAATTTCAATAGGCTTGCATTAACAACTTTAATGAAGCTGTACTTAGACGAAAAAGAAAACAAGGGAATAATAACCTTGTAATATTATTATTATTGTGCTCTTATATTATTATTTTAAACTTGGCATGGATTTCTCTATCTGAAAGGCAAATAAGATGCAAATGTCCTTATTTGAGCTCCAAAAGATACTCTAGATTCACAGAAGAACATTTCTGTACTCAAGTGGGACACATATCCCGTTCCCATCCTGGTTGTCTATTTATAGATTCTCAGCGAGCCAAGTTTAAGCAGCAGATGCGAGGTGTTGGTTTTATTGTCCTATTTCTTTTAGCCGTAGTTGTTCATGCACCAGGGATTAATATGTGTATTTGGCGTTGCTTTTTTTCTATATGAAACATTTCGTGGTATTTTCAGGGTAAACTTAGGACTGAGCAAAGTCTGGGAAAGCTGAGAAGAGAGATAAGTCAGATCAGGAACACTGACTGACAGAGAGACAGCCTGAGAAGAAATAGATGGAGATGTTTTAAACGTATAGCAGCAGCAGGATAAACCCAGAGAGGCAATGATCTCTTCAAGGGCTACCGAGTGTCGAGTCACAGTAGAGTACAACAATCAATGAAACTAATTCCAGTGTATTTATTGAGTCTGATAGAGCCTGTGAAGTATAGATGGTGTTGAAAGTGGAGGAGAAGAAGAAG
Organism: Decapterus maruadsi; assembly: GCA_030347415.2. Taxonomy (NCBI): domain Eukaryota; kingdom Metazoa; phylum Chordata; class Actinopteri; order Carangiformes; family Carangidae; genus Decapterus; species Decapterus maruadsi. Next base: position 28,874,153 of record CM064886.1, read on the forward strand.
AAGAAGAAGGAGAAGAGCTGGAGAACCAGAGTGAACGTGAGGATGTGGGGGAGATAGAGGGAGGTGAAATGTGATCAGCTGCACACAGTGCGATGATGAGAAGCAAAGGGAAAAGGGGACATCCATCATGTCCAGCTGAGTGTGCCTGCATGTGTATGTGAGAGTGTGTGTGTGTGTGTGTGTATGTGTAGAAGAGATGAATAAAACCAACGTTCCAGGCAGCAGTGAAAGTTCATCCCTGGAGATTAATAGCCCTCAGCTCTTCTGCTCTTTGTTCTGTTCTGGTTATGATACAGAACAAATTAAAAATCCCTTTCCCATGGTCCCAACACACTGATAAAGTTTGTTTCCTCAGAGTTGCCTGGTTCCAAACACCGAACATTTATTTGTTCATTTAATTTAATTCATGAATAATCTGGGACATTAGCTTCCAGGGAACTTTTTTTTTTTTTTTATGGTCCTGGTCTCTGTTTGCCTGGTTGTAGACGATGCCACGCCATGCTTGACAACAGATAATGATTTAAGGTTTATTGGCATGGCGATGTTGATAGGAATGATTTTGAGAACTTTTACCACATTGGTGGTGATTACAAAATTGTCAGAGCTACTGCTGCAATTAAGTGTGATGCACTGAGGAGGAAATGTATTTTTTATGAGGCTTTGGCTCCAAGCCGCAAGCAGGGTAAAGAGTTATATGTTTTAATTCACAGTAAATTGAGGCTTTCAACCGTCTTTGTGCTGCAGCAGCGGAGACTTGAAGCAAAGATGTCAAACCAATTCACATTCAGTCATTTTTCATTATACATTTCATTAAAGGCATAGTCCGCGTTCCCTATCTACACATACATTCCCATACTGTCATATTAGAATTTGACAGGTATGCGGTATAACAATATACATGTGTAGTTTATAGCTAATGCAGCATCTCTTGTTCCTGAGTGATATCCAGTCAATGTTGAAGTCATTTCTCTTCAACATATCATCTGCAAACCACACATCGGCACTGGTGTGATAATGTTTCCCAATACTGCAGAGGAAAGATGCAGGGTTCCTGTATCAAAGCCTAACATGTTGCCACCAAACACACACACACACACATATACACATAAACCCTTCCAGTCAGTGTCCGCCCCCCACCGAGACGCCGAGCCCGCAGGAAATGTGGATCGCTGAGACACGCAGAGAGTGATGTTTTCTCTTTCTCCAGCTTTAGTATCATTGTATTACTTTTTATCTCCTCTTTGCTTGACTAGAGGGGATAGAGGAGAAGATGAGATGTGCTTGGGAGGTAGAAGCAGAGAGGGGGATGGTGATTTGAGGGAAATGAAAGAAAGAAAGTCAAGAAGAAAGACAATAAAAGGTTCTGGGGCCTAGAGGTTTGTCTCTTTTGCCTCCATTCACACTAGTCCAAAAAAATGGGGTCATAATGCGCAGTTAACCAGGAACATAGAAACACAGTAAACACATTGATCAGCTGCACAGGGGTCGGTTAAATCAGAGCTGAGGTGATGGACAGTCCGTCTACTGAACAGGAAGCACCGTGTGGGTGTAGCATGTATGTGGACAGGATTTAATTCCCTTCTTCAGAGATGAGCAGAAAATCTCTCCCAACATCATCTGATTCGTACACAGATTTAACACCAAGTCACCACATTAATATTTTATAACTAGAACTTACACAACAAATAATGCAAATCAAACCCTACAAAAAAATAATAAAAAATAAAAAATCAAAGGCTTCAAACGACTGGGTTTTGCTCTGTTTGAGCTTTCATTTGTAGTTTTCTGGCAGGAGGCACCAGAAGCTCATCAGGCAGATGTGTCAGTCAGAGAGGTCCTAGCATTTGTTCTTTTGGGGCAGATTCATGACAAAATCATCAAGGGCTGTTCCTCCCCTGACACTAAAAACACTTCACATCCATTTAGTTGTTCTCTCGTGCCCTTGACAAGCACAGACAGTTCTGACTGAGGTGATGTAACGCCATGTGTTCAGGAGAGCTTGTGTGCATGTGTGTGTCCTCCAGCACCTGAAAGATTCACCTTGATCCTGCAATGAACAGCGCTGACCTGTTCAGGTCTGTGTCGGCTTTTGAGGTTTTCAAGGTGAGAAGAAGTGACAGACTGACAGAGCAGAGAAAACAGAGGTAGAGAACTGACGAGAGAGAGACATCTGCAGAGGAAGAAGGGCAAAAGGGAGAGATGGGATGATAGATTTGTTTTATCAACATGGCTGATATTTGTCTTTCATTGTTTCAGCACCACAGTCATATGAGTAAAGGTTATCTGAATCTGAGCGAGAGAGGAGGAGATGGGGTGATAGGCAGCGAGAGATGGAATAGGAGACGGCGAGAGAAAGGTTAAGTCCTCTGATAACCCAGCACAAAGGCTGAGCATGGATTCACCACCATGGCTGAATCGCACACAGAGAGATGCACACAGAGTTCCCGTTTGGGCTGCTAGACAAATCTGCAGCCAGACCCCTAGAGGTCCCTGACCTTTAAAGGCATAAAACTGTAAATGAAACCTCAGGTGAATAAAACAAAATAGATCCATGAGCCTCCGTCACTGACTGACTGAAGTCTTCCTGTCTGATCCACTTCCACACCTTTACATGATCTCTGCATCTCTGTGCTTTCTCTGGCTATCATTTTCTGTGTTTTTCTTAATCCCCACTGCTTCAAGTCTTATCTCGCCACATACCGGCTGCCATTTCCCTCTCTGGACGTCATGTCCTGCTGTAATTTCATCTCTCACGCTCACTCCGTTCAGGGAATGAAATCTTCCACCATCCAAACATACTTGGCCGGAATCAACTTCTTCCTTAAACTAGTCACTGGACACCATTGTTCCTCCACTTCTCATTCCCATGTCACCATGCTGATTAAAGGATTAAGGAAGCGGGCGCCTCCACGCGCGACAAGACGCTTGCCTCTCACCGCCGACCTTCTTGCTCTCTGCATCCGTACTCTCCGCTAGGGTTACTTACCGCTCCATCCTGTGAAATCACAAGACTATGTCCTCGCAGGTCTGGGTTAACATTAAGAGTGAATATAAGCAGCTAATGGAGGAACATGTGATTCTGATTATGTTTTTACTTAATAAAAGGGTCTTTTAAAACAGGGGGGAAGCAGAAAGGTACGGTGGCCCTGAAGTGCAAAACACAACGGCAAATCAGACAACAACAGCAAAACAGAAAACACAACACAAAAAGAGAAAACACAACACAGAAAGAGAAAACACAACGACATTAACCAAACCGGAAAAGGTATAGGTACCCTCGGGCGACATGAATTGTCGCTGATTGGACAAAAGAACTGGTCCGTGCTTTGAACCGGAAAAGACGGGGTTTGTTTTCATTTTTCAAAATCACGAGTGCCATACATAGCGGCCTCTTTGCTGGTCCAGCTTGTCTGGCGCACTGGCGGTGTTGTCTGTCCGGTTCAGAGCACGGACCAGTTCTTTTGTCCAATCACCAACAATTCATGTCGCCCGCGGGTACCTACCTTTTCCGGTTTGGTTAATGTCGTTGTGTTTTCTCTTTCTGTGTTGTTTTCTCTTTTTGTGTTGTTTTCTCTTTTTGTGTTGTGTTTTCTGTTTTGCTGTTGTTGTCTGATTGTCCGTTGTGTTTTGCACTTCTGGGCCACCGTAGAAGGGTCTGTGTGCATCTCTACCAGGCAAGTGTTTTTCACTGCAAACACACTCAGTGCACAGCCAAATATCTCACTCTCTCCTGATTTGGCACTGAGCAGAAACAAAAATCTGTTTGTAGCTTTTAAAGCAAACTACTGAGGCTGGTCCATTTCTCCGGAGGACAATGTCTTTGCAGAGTTAAAAATGCCTTTTTGTTGTTTTGTTTTGTTTTCTTTTACTGAAGAAGCCAACTATTGTCTTTCTTTTTTTTACCTATTTATCCAGAGCCAAACCTCATCAGTACAGTCTTAGTACTAATTATTGCTTCTGTTGGGGGTGTGGGCTTCATAATGCAAGTTTTTTTTTTCCAGAGGCATTATTTGTTCAGCATTAATTGATTGTCAGGACTGAGTGCCGGATGCTGAGAGTGTCAGAGGATACAGTTAAAATGGCACACTTGTCATAACAGTACAGCTTGTTCAGTCTTTGATTAAAAAGCCATGCTTTTAGCATTATTTCAATAAATAATGCATTAAAAGGAGCCTTCAAACCAAGGCCAAAGTAATTTCTCACATGCCCTTGATTAAAAAGTAAATTAAAGTTACCTCAGGCATAAAACATCTCTGAAAAATGAGTTTCCACCACAAACCTAAGTATTATCAAAATGTGTCACTGAAGAAACTGATGAGAAGAGATTCAGGCTTCCACTTTGACTTAATGCCCCAGGGCAGCGTCTCCACACAGGCAGTAATAAGACCCCCCATTACAAACAAGAGTGGTACATTTAACAGCATGCAACTTTAATTAAACATTCATTGTTAGTTTTTGCATCAACTGCAACTCTGCAGCAAACAAACGAAAGTGATTTTAACGTTGCCTCATCACAAAAACTCCTGCAGAATCCCACCGTGCAGTTTCACCATGTTTGACAAATAAAAGCTGTTAAACAAATAACAGTTGTATGTTTGTTCAAGGTGGCATTTTTGTGTTGTGTTGTGTTTAATTTTTTAAATTGCGTGGTTTTTGCAGCAGTCTTCTGTTTTCTTGTTCTGAGTTGGTTCAGAAACCAGTGTTTACTTATGTTATTGTTTAACCGTGACATCTCCTTAATTGCAGGACCGTATTTATTGGACGGACTTAGAGGACGAGGCCATCTACAGCGCCAACCGGCTGACGGGACATGACGTGGCGAAGGTGGCAGAGCATCTCAACAACCCCCTGGACCTAGTGGTGTTCCATGAACAGAGGCAGCCGAAAGGTGAGACTTGCAGGAGAAAAGGCTGAAAACACAGAAACGATGGCATTTTCTGTCAGTGGTTCTGATCAGATGAGGAACGATAGGTGACAGGATTGAATTGCAGATTAAGCGCCAAGGTTTTTTTCATCATGGTCTGTCTCTCCACCGCTCGTTGTGATTGGATTCATGGGTGTGATGATGTGTTTATTATTTTCCCCAGGATGGACGCTTTCCCAGGTGTGTGTGTGTGCTTCAGTATGTTTAACAGTGCGTTCTAGCAATTTGTTTGTGCGAGTCTGTTTTCATGCTTTGTTTTCTCTCCTCACTCGGAGCGCAGAGCAGTCTTGTCTGAGTGCCAGTAGGGAGCTAATTGCATTCTCTCATTAATAAATCAAGAGTTCTGTTCAAAGAGATATCACAGAATTAAGCATGTTTTCTCCAAAATGCCAACAAAGAGCAAGACATAAAACAACCCCGGCCTAACCAGGCTAAGTGAATGAAATAAAGATACCAATGTGTCAGTGAGAAGTGAAATATTTCATTAAATGTGACCTTGACTGCAGCAGTTTGCAAGGTCAACCTCTTCTCATCCATTTTATTTTTTCCTCCCTTGCTTTCATATTTTTTTAACCTCTCATTGAATACAGTACTTATAACTAAGCAGACCCCAAAAAGGAAAGAGCACTGCTAATGGTTGGCTTCCACAAAACACCTCCACACACTAAATATCTTCCAATATGCCAACAGGGCTCCAGACTAACTTCTAGAAACACAGTGGCCACATTTCATTTCATTTCATTCTTGATCCTTGGTCACATAGATCGCCACCTGTAATGACAGATTCACCGATTTTTGAGTTGCCTCTTCCACATTTCACCAGTGTAAAAAAAAAGACGGCAAATTAAAAACACATTAGATGAAAAAGTACATCCTCTCTCAAATTTTTATTTCAATCTGGATCCCTGCATTTAGCTTATCTCTGTTTTTGATACACTGCCTCTTTGTTGTTCCTGTTTTAATATTGTTACTCTTATTATCAGGTTTTCTGTCTGTTCCATTCATTCGATTGCTCACCCGCAGTGATTTTTAATACACGGCGAACAAATCTTCACCTCGATACAGGGACGAATTCATTAGAAATTGCCGGTCAAAGGTCAAGGTCACAAATCACGTTTTTGGACATAACTCAATGATTCAGTGCCAATTTTGACACAATTCCCACACAAATGTCCAGTGATAAGATATAACGATAAAGTGATGACATTTCATATCCGAAAGGTCAGCTTCACTGTGATATCATAATGTTCTGCAAAAATACTATTCTAGCCATTATTCAACGCCGTAACTGGAGACTAGAAGGAGAGATTGTCACTATATTTCATTTCAGTCTGATACTGAATCAGTGACACTAATCGTGGGTGTCAACCTTGAAACTGTGCTTATATTATACATTTGCGCTGCTCAAGGCTTCTGGGTTTATGATGTGTGTGAAACGTCTACGTTTCAGCTGCAGCGTCTTTATTCGAAGAATTGTCGGCCGTCATTACCACAACTTCACATTCAATGAGACTTACAGATCAAAACATACACTTACATAATACCCTTTATCAAATTGCTTCACTGTGTACAGTATGAGACTAGATACACATAGATGTGAAGTGTAAAAAAAGAAGCTGGTTGGCGTAGGCATACAACCCCGAGGCAGCAATTCTAGTTATTTATCATCTTTTTTTTATCCGCCCAGCTGTGCTTTGAAGCCTTGGCTCCCTGGTTTAGCTCTTTTTTCTAGTAAAGGAAGCAGAGGGACAGGAGCTGTTTGAAACTTCACAACAACACTACTTTCCATCGTTCCTATTTTCAGCTTTCTTTACCTTTATTTTCTGTCCTAACATCCTTCCCTCTCATCATGATCATCCAACATTTTTTGGTGTTGCCTCCTTTCCGCTTCCCACTCTGCCCCTTTTTTAACCCAGCCTCGAATTTAAATTTATCATCACAGTGTGTCATACCATTCCCAAAGAGCTTCATTTCTTCTCATATATGGAAAGCAGGTATAGAGAGTTACTCAGAGCTTCTGAGAATTTCATTTAGACTGCTATTCATATTACTGTATGTCGCTTGTTATGCTGAGATACTGTATTGAAGCACGCATGCATTTCCTGCTTATTAAAATCTCACTGTGTGCAGTGAGTGATGTTGCTTCTGCCCCTGATGGCTGATGATTCCTCTGATGTGCAGCTTTCTCTAACCACGTACCAAGTCAGGAGGCAGAATCGACCGCGACCTGACCTAATTCTGGTGCTTCCCCACATGACATGTGTAGCAATCTTTTTTCATTAGAGGCTAGGGTTGGGGAAACAAAATGTAAATTTTTCATTTGTGTGTTGGGATTTGAAAAAAAAAAGAAAGTTTAGACACCCTTGTTTTAACCTAAGCATGGCTTCACTGGACCGGAAAATCAGTTGTGGGATCATTATAAATCTCTAAATATAACACTGTCATTTTTTTATGTTGCTTTGCTGTGCAGTACCCAACAAGGTTTAATGGATAATAAGCAGTACTACTTACTACTGTGTTTCTAACTTTTATCTGTGGCTGCAAATGGTCTGACTCTGTGTTTTTGAATTTACAGTAGGGTCAAGATTTATCCATTCACGGACTATTAGACTATTAGACCATATAGACTTAACAGGTGCAACAAACCCAAGAACACAATTAAGAAAAACAAGAAAACTTCTACTCTACTAAATCTGAGCTTTGCCAGCCAGTCTAGGTGGACCTCATTTCAGTTCATACTTTTTTTTGTTTTTGATGCAGACCGGGACCCAAAAGTGGAGCTCTGTCATGTATTCTTAATATTCTTTTGTTTTTGACTACTCTGGGCTACAGTACATGTAAACTCCTGTGCACATCACGTTGGCACCAACATAAGATTTCAATTTGCTGCACACATTTGGGAAAAAGCACCAAATGTTTAGAAATGTCAGTACTGAAGTTTTATATAATTGTGGAAGTTGTTGTTGTTGTTTTTTTACTGGAGAAGATACAAGGCTGTAGAAAGTGTGAAGATAAGAGGATTGATTTATTGTATTTCTTTAAGCAATCACAAGATAACATTCCCACAAACTTGTGTAAACCTCCTCTGTATCTGCTTGTGTCCCTTCAGCCCCAGACACCTGTAACATGGGAAGTCTTCCTAACGGTGGCTGTGAGTACCTCTGTCTGAAGGCGCCCCAGATCACAGACCACTCCCCCAAATACACCTGTGCCTGTCCCGATGGCATGGAACTGGGTCCGGACATGAGGCGCTGTGCTGTAGGTAAGTCGGTCACACTGCGAGCCAATCAATCACAGAGATTAGGAGAATTACCTAATTAAAGGAATCTATTGAGAAATGTCACGAGATGTCTACATCACCGAAATACCACTGACATGATGAAGTGCCAGGCCGTAAGGATATTAAAGTGGAGTGACGCTTCACTCGCTCAGCACTGCTTAAAGGAGTCCATCTCAAAATTAAGTATTCATACAGACCTATAAATAAATGTTCCACTTTAAACTATTCGGTATATTGAGGTTTTCTAATATTATACATGGAAGGCTATGGGAAACATTTCTCTTGCTAATATCTGCTAAAGAAAAGACTAATAGTTCATAAGTTAAAGTTGCCATCAAATCATCTCAGATCCAGTGTTCTTTTTTTTTTAAATGTACCTTTTTATTGACATTCTGCAACAAATGTGACATGTACACCCATTTCAATTACTAATCATAGAGTATCAGCATGAATTTCCTTTTTCTAGTAATAAAATAAATAAAAGTATAACAAAAACATGACGTAAGATCGGTACAGTATGGTTATTGCTACACACACAGCATATTATCTAGAGTTAAAAGTGTAAAAGTGGTGTTATATACAGTAGTCCATCCATTTCTTCCAACGTGAAACAAACAAGTCCTTCTTGTAATTTACTTCCGCAGTTAATCTCGCCATCCTACATACATCCATTATGATGTCCATCCACATGGTCAACGTTGGGCTCTCCTGTGAAAGCCATTTTCTCCTGATGGCCTTTTCCCCTGTAGATCCAATATTCATCAGTGTTTCTTGCTGTTATTATATTGATAAAATTCCCTCAGTGAATTCAGTGCCTGTGCTTAACATTGTGTTGGGAAGTAGGTCAGGGATTCTCCCAGTCAGACCTGTGTTCCCGTGTTCCCGTGTTCCCCGGCCTGCCTCCATTATTTCTCTGACCTTATTCTAACTGCTCAGCCTGCCACCAGTCTCCGTGTAGTCACCACATTTGTAAAGTTGTTACCCTGCCTTGATACACACCGCTCTGTGTTTTGCTGGCCGTGCTTGAACAGGTGAGCAAAATGAAGCTGACACAGAGGGAAGAGAGTAACGGGGGAGAGAGATGATGTATGTAGGCCACCGTTCAGAGAAAATCCCACCGAGGAAAGACAGACCATGGTCACCGACACACACACACACACACACACACAGAGGGAAAGAGAGAGAGATGCAGAACAATTCCTGCTGAGAACTTTATTATTTTTGATGAAATGGCCTCTTACACTACACCGTTCGTCGGGCTCTCATCTGCTTTATGTCTCTGTCTACTCCGGAGCAACCATAAAACCTTGACGAAAATGTGTTTGGGGGGCCCTCAATCAAATCAAATCACCTTTTTTATACTGTTGTTTAGTCGTCTCGTAATGCAAACAGAGAGGTCTGTCAATGGTGGCCGGTGCACATTATGTGATATTGATGCACATAAAAGTGATCAGAGGCAGACAAAGATGGATTCAGGGAAAGTGATGGCTGCGCTGCTGCTGCTGCTGTGGCAGAGCAGAGTCTCCATTACCATGCGTCGCTATAAAGTCAAACTTAATAGAGGAAGATAATTTGCTATTATCTTTTATTGACTTTCAATGTGAATGCATGATGGTTAGATCTCATTATGGCTGTAAAATGTTATATATCCAAATTAATGATTTAATCCGTAACAAAATCATTCGCTGAAGTTGAGGAGCTTCATGTACAGTATGTTCTACATCCGGGTTCCCAAACATTGCAGCCCGCGTCCACCAAAATTGCATAGATTGCATTGCCATAGACTGGCGACCCCCACTTTGGGAACTCCTGTTCTACTTTAATTTGTTGTTTTCACTTTGCTGTGTTGATTTTTTTTAACAAACTTTATTAACAAATATATACATAACAAAACTGTTTAGCCAGGGGTAAATAATACTAGAAATATATCTATATCCATATAAAGAGTATTAAAAACATACAAATATATATACAGTACATACATACACACATACTATAAGACAGACAATCAATATAAAAATAAAAATAATAATACAAATATGAAATTGCATATAAAATTTGTTTTTAATGCCTTTGAGTTTTGAAGACCATTTATAATGGTGCTGTATCTATAAAGTTCCTGTAAAAACAAAACAAAAAACTTTGCTGTATTGATACAACTGATACAAACGACAGAATCATTACAGGAAGTGAAAACGTTGTTTTTGTGGGTAACATCTGAGCTCTTAATGATTTTTACTCTGTCCCTCTTGTGCAGTTCGACCCAGAACAACCACGACATCTGCTCCAACCACCACCACCACCTCGCCCACCCCCACAACCAGTACAACAAGCACTACAACAACCAGCACAACTGTCGCTACAAGCACAACTCCTCCTACCACCACCACCGCCTCATCCTCCACCACTACCAGCGCCACCAGCACCTCCGCTGCTACCACACTCAGGCCGACAACCAGACGCCCGGTCTCTACGACAACGGCCTCCCCTCAGACCCCCAGGAGAACTTCCACGGAGCACCCTCGGACCCCCGCCGCCACCAGCACAGAGACGACCACTCTGAGCCGGAGTCAGACATCGACGTCCACGCACACGCCTCTGTTAGGCCCAGCAGCTCCCAACAGCATCCAGAGAGAGAGCAACGGCAACCTCTCCCACAGAGGTAAAGATGGCGGTGGGGCGGTGCACAGGAATGTGTGTGCGTGCGAGTGTTTGTGTGTGTCTGTGTGTGTGTAATCCTCCACTGTCATCACTACAGCTACCACCTGCCATTACAGCAGCAGGAAGCTGAAAACCTCTACTTACATCAGTTCCCCTCCTTTCTTTGGCTTTTCCCTCTTGCACACACACACACACACACGCACACACATAGACTCACTAGTGTTATATCCCGGTCTGCTTGTTGTTGGTCCCTCATGAGCAGCGTGTAACAGAGCTGTCAAAGCTAACAAACGACAGTCCCCTCCATTCTCGCCTTCCACCTCTCATCACTCATCCTCACTTTCTGACAGCCTCTTTCTTCTCTTTGTCTTCCTCTCCCTCCCTTTCTCTCTCTTTCTCTCTCCCCCCAAAACTGGCAGCAGTTTTTGGTCCTCTCACCAATCAAGCTTTTTACTGGTGCGACTGAGAAACACCACTTCACGGCTTGTTTCCCCAGACAAACAATGACAGCAGCGTACACCAGCAGCAACAATGGTTTACAAAGCCACGCTAAGACTTTGAGAGATTGTATTTGGAAGAATCCTTGATAGCTCCACAAAGCAAAATTGATAAATCGCTGCGCCACACATGCACCACATTCTTAGTTATGATTTTCTTGTAGAAATCAGTATTTCCAGCTTTTGTGGATTTTTTTCCCTAGCTTTCCCTACATTGAGACATTAACATAAGATGGGATGTGACTGCCAAATTGCTAGAGCAGACAAGAAGGATCCTCTCAATGAGTTGCTTTTTCAGCACTCGGCTCTTGAGGATGATATTTACAGTTTGTGTATTGAAAGAAATGTGGATCTGAGCATTTGTTTTCACATATTTTCTGGCCTTTTCAGACTAAAAGCAGGAGAAACTGTGTAAAAAAATATGGCAAAAATGTATTTTGTGAAAAAGTTCTGTGAAAAATTTGTGGAGTTATTTATACACACTGGAGGAATTTTCTGATATTAGAATGACACAGTCTGCTGCTCAAAGAGAATAAGAGATGGAAAAGAAGATGGTGGTGGTGGTTGGCTGGTGGGAAAGATTGTGAGCTGCTGTACTGTGTTTGAACTTTACAATATTGCATTTACATCAGAGACATTTCTCATTATACTGAGAAAACCAGGAGCGCAAGGCTAGGGGATGAAAAAGGTATACAGAGGGAAAAGTATCAGGGAGGGATGATGAAAGTTTAAAATGGGTGTAAGAGTTGGAGGAAAAGGAAGAAGAGGAGACAAGAGGAGGACAGGGAAATGAATGTGGAGGAAGAAGTAAAACTAAGGACTGTTAAATAAAAAGGGAGCAGTGAGAGACAATAAAGAGATCATAGAGGAACAAGGAGCAAAAAGAAAAAGAGCATGACAGTCCAGCGTTTGAACGGGGAGGATGGGGACATGAAACATGACACACTGTTGGGAGGAAGAGCAGCATTTACAAGGATGAGAAAAGACGGGATGGAAAAGAGGCAGGAGAGAAAGTGATTTTCTGGGAATTAAAGAGAATGGCTGCTCCAGCAAGTCTCATCACTTTGGGGGGACCGGGGTTTCTCGGAGTTACAAAGGAAAGCAAGAACATGTTTCCTCTAGTCTCTGAAGTTGTCAGCCTCCTCACCACACCACAAGCGCTCCAGATGAGAGGTGGAGCAGACACAGTTGAGAAAATGGGGGCATGAAGAAGACGTGTCTCCCACGGGCCATGTGTTATCATTTTTAACTCAGTGCACACTGTCAAGTTCGTCGACATCAGCTGTTACACGTGCGCTGCGGCTGCTGCTCCTGCTCCTGCTGCGGCGGCGGCGGCTGGCATGGTGCAGCGAAGAGGAACTAAAGTTGTCACAAAAAAAAACAGATAAACAACAGCTGGTACACAAAGCTCATGCACATCTGTTGTCATACAAATGTGAACCTTCACGTTTGATGCCAGGAATTATTCATAAATCTTGGATACGGCAGGAAAATGCTGTTCTTCCCAAAGGCACTTCCTGTATGATGGAGGCAGAATCCACATTGTGGTGCAATCCAGAGTTTAACCCACGTTAATAAGGCTTCAGCAGTTTGACTCAACCAACCTGAGTCACTATGTACAGTATCACTCACTGAATATGACTCTGAAGCCTCTTATTACACATTAGAAATAGAAGATTACAGCTGATAATTTTAGGAAGTTTTGCGCTATTTTTACACATAAGAATGGCTGTGGATTTGGTCCTGCAGGCTGCAGTAGCCTATGTTACGAAAGGATATTTCAGTGACCAGTCTAACAAGCAGGATAATTACACTAAAGCAAAAAAAAGCCTTTTCAATCCACATATTGGCTTGTGAGTATTGCTTTAGGACAGAAAAAAAAGAAACTGTGACCCTGTCCTTCAACTGCCTGTCCATTCTGCTTTTAAATTGACCCTCTTTGGTGACTGTTAATTAGAAAAGCAGCAGGCAAGCTCTGTATGCCTTCAATGTCAGGACTCTGAAATGGTGAGTTTAATATTATGCATATTTTCTGTATGCTGTATGCTGTGGGTAACTTACACTTGCTGATTGTTGCATTTAAATATAGGCATACAAATAGGGACATTTCACAGAGACCGACAACAGAAAAAGTCTTTTTGAACTTTAAATCCCCTCAGCAATAATAGCTGTAATGAAATTGAAACTTCCTCTCTTTCTCTCTTTCTGCCTTCACTTTCCTGGACTCCCTTTTTTTCATAATTGCTGCTTTAATAAGATTCTATTAATCCACCTTTTAGAGTCTTAGGGCCTATTGGATGTCACTCATACTTAAAGGAAAGCTGAATGCACTTGTGCTGACTCAGGACTCTGACGCTTCACTGCCGCAGACATAAAGAGGTAGAGCAGGTGATAGTGCAGCCGTGTCACCTGCTGTTTCTCTTTATGTCTTTGTCTCTGCCCATGTTTCTATCTATGTGCGTGCGTGAAAGCCAGTTAATGCTCTATATGAGATAAAAATGTACATCTCTTAATTGTATGACCCATCAGTTACATCCCATCTGTGCCTTTTACCCCCCTCCCATGCATACAACTAATACAGAGTCTCTCTCTCTGGAATGAGCCAATCAGTATGCAGAGCCAGCGCTGTGATCTCTTCTGTTAATCTTCCTCACTAGACTTCATTATAGCCATCTGATCACACTTTGGCTAATGGCTAGCCTGCTGCTAATAGGAGTGTTGGGAGCAGGATTAATGTCGAAGCTCCTCACCGACCTGTTGGGGTGAGAGTTGAAGGGGAGCGAGGATACAGAGCATGTCTGGAATAAATGTATACTGAGTTGCACTGGGACAGGAAAACGAAAAAACATGCTGGGTAAAGAGAGGACGAGGTCATAAGTTTAAATTCACCCTCAAGGTCACCTGGTGTCTCGCTGCAGGGTTTAAATCTCAGTAGTCTATAATGTATTACCTCCTGAATCCAGATTTGCGTGTTTGAATTGTAATGGAACAAAATCTGATGCATTGCTTGCAGAAATGTCATTTGTCTCCTCTTATATGAAAAAGCATCTCATTGCATTTATATGGCACCATACGATTCATCCACATTTTATTAACACATGCTGTTGTTTGCAAAGTGTAATCGGATGGATTCCCTGTCTGTATATTATGTAAATGTGTATTTTTTCCGTCTTCTGCTCTGCTGCAGCAAACTTCTTTTTCTCTCTAGCACATCCTCTGGGGGAAGGTGTTTTGAAACACAACTTTTTGCTAAGTTTTATTTTTTCTTCTCTCTCTCTCTGTCTGTCTCTCCTCCTCTGTTCATCTCAGCTGCGAGTGATCACTACCTCATAGGTAACAACATCACAGTCGCTGTTCTGGGGATAGTCATTCCTATTGGTGAGTACTCTTGATTTAGTCTTTGTTGTTTTTGCTTTCTGCCTGCCTGCTTCTCCCTCCTTGCTTCTCCCTCTCTGCTTGACGCTCAAGTCCTGCATGTTATGTATGGACACAGTTATTTTAATGCGCCTGACTGAACGTGTGTGTGTGTGCGTGTGTTTTTGCATGTGCATGTGTGTGTTTGGATTAGACTGGGCATTATTACTGTACTAGACTCCCACTTAACGATTTAAGTGAGTATATTTTAGATTTAATAACAACAATTTGCATCAGAAGCCACAGCAGTGATGCTGTATGAAACAATAGTTAAGTAATTGCCAAAATGTGCTGTTGCCCAACAGCAGCCTCCCGGCCAAGAGCTAGAAACAGCCATGGTCAAGCCTTTGTTATGTGCACGTTACGCCATTATTAACGAAACCTGAACAATTGTAGAATCCAATTCATGTTTCCCCATCACATTTGAGCAGCTGTTATGACATTAAGCTCATGTTCCCACTCATGATCTCACAGTTTGTTCAAACTGCAATCAATCCAGCGCTCTGACCCATTTCTGTGACCCAGTGGGCTAAGAACAGGTTAGACAGTCGCTGGAATCAGTTTTAGAGGAGGAAATTTCAAAGGGCTGAACGGCAATTTAATGAGGTGAAATCGTGTTTTTGGCCCTGGAGCAGGGGAAATTTCTGACCTGAGAAATAACATTATTATCAGTTCAGGGTGAAAACATAAAAGCTACTATTAGGCCGCCTGCCACACTATACCATACTAATAGAGATTAGGTATGAGGAGAATGCAAGTTCTAACAATCAAAGCAGCTTAGTTAAGTTAATCTATTATATTAGCTCTGATTAAAATGATAATTTTATGTGAATATTTAATATGTTCATGCCTAACCTAACAGAAAAATCAGCTGAATGTGCAAATGACCTTACAGTAGCAGCATATGTCGTTAATTGAGATTTCTTTCATCCCTAATATTGAATACTTTGATAAGTTATGGGAGCACTTAAACATTTTTTTTCTCTCTCTCATTCTTGACAATTGAGATATCAGCTCATTAAAAACCCCCCGGAGACTGTTAACTCTTTACACTCCATCCCCCATTCTCCATTCTGCCATTCACTGCAGCCACAAATCCCCTCATTCTGCATTTTTTTTGGCAGCTTTTGAAACATTAATTATTGCAGAGGTCCACCAGGGCCGGATTTTTCTGCACCCGTCCTCTCTGCTCGGATCTGCTAATGTGCCACGCCCACCCACAGCTCCACTAAGGGGAAACAGCCCAACAATCATTATCAGTCTTTAGCCGCTGTCAGGCTGTTTCGGCGCTTTCTAATTGGAGTGAAAATTTCTAAATGATACAAAAGCTGATGTTTTTTCAAACCAGTGAGGTTTTTTTTTTGAGAGGAACAAAGGAGGATCTGGGGTTTCCAGCCCAGTCACACAGGGATCTCAAGTGCCTATCCAACAAAAGGGCAATTAGATGAGGCTTACACAGCGGATGCAGACACATGTATGGATGTGGGCACGCGCACGTACACACGCCTGTTTCATCCTCATCCACATACCTTCAGTTAGGCTCCACACACATATACACTCATACATACACTAGACACACTCAGGTCCTACAGGGCGGCTTGGCAGTCATGCTGATATGGTAATGAGAGGAGAGAGACAGAGCTTATCTCAAATCCTCCACCCTCCACCCCCCCTCCACACTCTGGTCCCCCCCGCCCCCCCCTCACCGTCCATTTTCCCTACATAACCCCATCCAAAAACACCCGAGTCAGGCCGTCTGCAGATAGTGTTTAATTTTTTAACCCAGGCAAGTGCAGAATTATAAATCATTGCCCAAATGTAGCACGAGGCTAATATGCTGATGACAGTTAAGCAACCTTGCTGGGCTTTGATTCAGAAAACCTAAAAAGCCTAATCACTGGCTCCAGGACTTGAATGCTTCAAGATTTAATCAGAAACGCTGTGTGGTTCAGTCTGTGTGTGTGCATGTATTTGTGTTTGAGTGTCTTGGATGTGGGATTGTGAGTAGTATGTGCGTGATAGTGCATGCAGGTGTTCATTTTTGTAAGTTGTGTACGTGTTTGTGTTGGTTTGGATCATTTTGTGAGATTGAGACTGAGAGGGAATGTATTAGAATATATTCACAATACGAAGGCTCATTGTTTTTTTTACGATTTTTACACAAATAAAAACACATTTTTCTTTGAAATATCTGATGGGTATCCAGGGTTTCCCATAGGGAGCAGAATAGCTAAGCTGGTTACCCTGTGCATACATCTAGTTTAGCTTGTACTGTATATGAATGATAAAACAAAAGCTACACTGACTAAATATGATGATATGCCACTCCCACAAGGTAAATGCTTTACTTCAAGTCTTGTTGATGGAGGTGCTTGTTGATTTGTGCAAAGTGGCCAATCTCTACTCTAAAACTCTGCAGGAAACTAATTTTTCTAATTCCATGTTCCCACCAAACATCAAGAAACGTGTTGCTCTCTGCTTCAAAAACATGCTGATGAATAAATAAAGTCCTTTTGTGGCCAAGCACCATTCAGTCAACTCCTCGCGTAGCAAGAAGTGATTATTATTGAAACAGGGCTTGCACTTAAAATGTCATCTTGATAGTCGCCAAATTTTGAAATCACATTTTCACATTTTAAAAGAAATGAAAGAACATGACAGATTGAGTGTTTTGCTTTCCTCATAAAAACAAATAGATAAAAGTGATGAACTTGAACCAAATTTTGTGCAGCCCAAACTTCTTCTTCTCCACATGGAGAGTCCACATGGATTTTATTCCCCAACAAACCTTACAGGTCTTTGATTGTGTATGATGCTGATAGTTAAAGTCAGTAAATAATGAGCCTTCAGTGCATGAAGGAAAGTGCGTGAGGTGTGTTTGTGTGCGTGAGAGTGCTTAAAGCGCCGCTCTGTGTCCCCTGGGCTGTGTTAACGCTCCCGCCGTGTGTTGTTGTTGTGTGTGTGTTAAACACATGCAGTCCCTATCCTTGCCACAGTGGTCATCGGATTGCTTTGCACCGGCGGATACCTGGTTTGGCGCAACTGGAGACGCAAGAACACCAAGAGCATGAATTTCGACAACCCCGTTTACCGCAAGACCACGGAGGACGACGACGACGAGATCCACATCGGCCGACACAGCGAGTCCATCGGTCACGTCTACCCAGCTGTGAGTGGCAGCCACAGTCAGCCATTCATAGCGCTTCCTCTAGGGGGCGGCATCACAGACAGCAACTCTCACTGGTACTCAGGGGCGCCGATGCTCTCCAGCGCGAAATGAAGAGAGGATGCAAAAGGAGAAAAAAAAAGGAGGGAATACAGTATGTTTGAGATGTGGGAGGAAGCGCTGGGGTTTGGAGAAAAAAAAAACCCTGTGGTTGTACATGTAGGCCTGATGCAAAGAAAGAACAGGCTTGCACACGCACACTTCTACACACTCACACATCGTTTCTTGGAGTAATCACTGAAGCCACCAATCATATACACACTTCACAGCTCCATCACCAGTACACCATGTCCACCTCATCCACCTCCATAGACCATAGTCATACAGTACATACCTTCATGCATCGGTGCCGGACCCCTGTCACCACCACATTTACTCCTACATTGTGTTAGTTCTTATTGTTGTTATGTGTTTTGTATTAGGCCCCTCACTCTCCACACAGGTACATATCATCTGATGCAGAATATCACATTTTTTCTACAGTACATGGTCGCTATACAACAGAAAATATGTACCAGAAGGTAGCAGCATACTGTACTTTTGTAGATATTTTTTTCTTCACTTTTTGCTGCTAAGATGCAGTACGGACTTAAATATTTACTGTTGTCTTAATGCTGTGCAGTTTATACAGTATGACAACAGAGAGATGCATGCAGCGGTGTCTCTGTGTGTTAACAGAATAAGTCATTTCAGTATTTTAGTTGAGATGCCTTTGCGGAGAAAGAGGACTAGCATTACAGTCACCTCGGAGAAGCTGACTGACAGGACGGCAGAGCGCAGGATTAGACCATTCTGCAAATAAATTGGATTTTTAGAGTGCACGGTAACATCATGATATAGCCACAATGTGAATTTTATTTTTTCATAACAGTCTAAGTAAGACATGAAAGATAAAAAAAAGGGAGCATAAATCAGAACCAAGGACAGTTCAAGTCTGTTTTTTTTTCATTTTCCCCTCATTTTCTATCTTGTGTGCAAGTTGCAGAAACCGAGAGTCTCCACATGATGAGTCACAGGCGACCCTGTTGATTTCCCATTGCTGCAGATGCATTTTTGATAATCCTTTATAGGGCACAACGCTGCGTTTTCCACAAACTCGGGGAGGTTTGATTTGCAATCAAACGCACTTGGATATAGAGGGCATGTGTCATCAGGACTCGTCTGACATTTATTGAATACACTTGTTGTTTTAGATATCGGAGAGCAAGCGAGGGGAAGGGCAGCCAAAAAGGATTATTGGGGGTGGGGGGGTTGGAGTGGGGTGGGGGAAGAAGCGCTTTGATCGGTTGGCATGGTAACACAGATTTCTTTGTGTTGCTCCGGAGAGGAAAAAAAAAAAAAGGCAAGGAATTCTGGGTATCACTGGCATGATGACAAGCTAAGACACACACACACAAAACAGGTGCACGACTGAGTCATATTAAGATTCAAGGTCAAAGTAACAAACACCCTCAGTGAAAGGCTGGAGAGAGAGAATCACGCTCTCTCTCTTTCTCTGTCATCTCCATGTTTTATTATTTACCTTTGTACAAATCTCCCTTTTATTGTCCTTTCATCTTTTTACTTGTTTTCTTCACTCTCCTCTCCTCTCCTCTCCTCTCCTCTCCTCTCCTCTCCTCTCCTCTCCTCTCCTCTCCTCTCCTCTCCTCTCCTCTCCTCTCCTCTCCTCTATTCTCTCCTCTTCTCCTCTTCTCCTCTCCTCTCCATGGCAATGTGGCAGCGTAGACAGCCAGAGAAATCAGGTTGGCATTATGTGGAGCAGACATTCAGCTGTGGGCATGCATCCTGCATTCCTCACATAGAAAGAGCCACAGAAATGAACAAGGAATGAACAAGGGGGGCGGTTGGAGGAGGAGGAGGAGGAGGAGGAGGAGGAGGAGGCTGATCACAAAGAGGTGAAAGATGAAGGTCAGGGGATGGAGGAGGAAGTGGAGACTGTACGGACAAGAAAGAGAAGAACAGAGGGAATAGAAATATGAATATATGAACCTGCCATTTCTTTTCCTGACTTCCACCTAGACTTTCATCTGTCTCTTTTTTCTCCTCTGTTCTCCATGCCAGTCTGTCTTCTATCTCACCTCTCCCTCTCTCTCTCTCTCCTTCTTTTTCCTCCAGCCTACTGTAACCGTGTTTTTATCTGCTGTTTGCAGCGCGTGGCACTCAGTCTGGAGGATGATGGCTATCCCTGAGGGGTGGGATGCAGCCTGCCCTCCCCCAGTCCCCATCCCGGCCCCTCTTCTCACCACCACAGCCTCTACTACACCACTACAATGAGGCCAGTACAACGCAGAGGAGAAAGAGAAAGAGAAGAGAGTCCTCTTTTTTTGCCTCCCTGGTTTTTAAGGAGCAGGGATGACATGTACATCTCATAAACCCCCCTCCCCTCCTCCTCCGCTTCTTCTCCTGCTCTGTCCGCTGGAGTAACACTACTAGCACTACTAGCATCTATACTACTTCCTTTAGTTTAGTGCTAGTGATCAGTAGCCTCTGCTCCGCTCCTCTCTTCTCTCTGCCTCGCCTCTCGTTAGTTGTAGTGGTGTACATACATGCTGCTTGATAATTTTGTCTGGACTAACCTCATCCCATTGTCTCAGTGCACATTGTAAATAGAAGGCTGCCATTGGCCAGTGTTACAAGGGAAGAAAAGCCAGCATGCGTTATTTTTAATTCCTCATATTTTGACTCTTTTATTTATTTGGATGTGTTTTTCTGTTGTAATCAGCACCTCTCGCTGCACCATACTGAAAGCAGATTTGTTCAAGTTTGTGCAAGGATAAACAGTAGCAGGCAAGGACATTTGTTTTTCCTCCATTGTTCCCTTTTTAGATCTCGCGTTGACAACACAGATTGTCATCCTTTCTCACACCCAACCCCTCTGATTCGCCCCTTGACATATTGTATGTAGGGAAAGACAGCTAAATATAGCCAAGGGGAAAGGAGACATAAAAAAATGATGGGGTGGTCTCCATGTGTGGAGGTGATTTTGGGGTGAAAGAGTTTTTTTTCTTTTTTTTCTGGAAAGGAATGGGAGGATTTGTGCCACCAGAGGGTAGTGCCTCAAGGCAAAAAAGCAGCAGGGCAGAAAAGGCAAAGGATTATGGGTAATCCTCTCTCCTGGTATCAGTGGTATGCATGCAGTCTATAATGAACTTGGGATTGTTTGCTCATTTGTGGCATGTGCTAGGATTCATGCTTTTTGTTTACCATATGCTTGTGTTAGGGTGTCAACCTTCATGTGACAGTTTTAGGACATGAAAATGATGCTTTGAATCTGTTCTTACTACTATTACTCATAAATTCATAGGGAAGGACAGGACTCCCAGTGATTTGATGTGCTTTCTGGTGTTTAGTTAGCACAGGTGCAGCTGTGTGTACATTTAAAAGCACAGTTGCTCATATCGGTGGAGAGGTGCCGCACAGCCTCATCACTTCTTTCTTTTTGACTGCTACTGTTTGAAATGAAGATTCAGTTGCAGCCTCTTGCAAGGTCTGTGAACAAAAGAAGAGAACATCAAATGCACTGTGGGATTCTTATGTACAGTATATCCTGACACGGAACAGGAGCCAGGAAAAGGAAAGGAGAGAGACAATGGGAAGGTGAACAAGTGCATATTGAGGTGAACTAGTGGATGAGTACTCAAAGATTTGCCGTGTCCTCTTGGATGTGTCTCCCCCCCCTGTTGAGTAATACACAACTGAAAGTGTGCTTTTTTTTGCTGTATTTAAGGCTCTAATGGGATTTAACACATATTTTTCCTTGGGGGTGCCTATATCACTTTTTTTCAAAATCTAAATATGCAGTTGTTTTTAAACTACTGCTGAACACAGAGACATCAGTGTTTGAACTAAAGCACACTAAGCATCAGTGGCAGTGTCTCAGCGTCTCAGTGGCTGCACACCACTGGTTTCAGTGATTCAGAGTCTGATAGCTGCTTCATTTTCCTCCACCTTTTTAACCATGTAGCCGTAGCGGTGAGAGATGGTGTTGGGTGGGGGAGGGGGAGGGATGGAGGGGTGGAAGAGCCCACATTGAGAAGAAATGACTTTCTGCTGCGGTTGTGAGCGGTCCTGTTTTGTATGAACAGATGACTAATACGCTGAGGCTGACTGAGCCCAGCACTGATTTGATTTGAAAGCTGGGTAGAGAGGAAATGTGTAAACCAGCGTAAAGAGCTGATCTTCCACTGGCTTGCCACAGACATGGTTCCAGTCCATTGAATCAGATGGAATTTATGCCCAGTGAATATCGCAATAATTGCTCATAATGTGTTGTAACAGCGAATTACCAGAGGTCGCCATGACAGGATAGCATGATAGCTGCTTCACGATGTCATGGGAAATTAGCAAATTTCCTATTCTGAATGACATTTAATCTCAATAAAGGGCATTTTGACTACGTTAAGCACACGTTTAATGCATTGAATATACCATAGAGCTATTTATCATTGGCCTAACTACACACACAACACTTGTCTTCCATTCCTAGAATAAGAAATCTGAACAATTTAGCAGCTGAGCTACAGTAAGATGTGCTTTTGTTTGTCACAGCCTCTGTCTTTTCCTAAACCCTGACATGTGACTGAATAACAAGCAAAAACAATGAAGTTTATAATGCAAACATGAAAGTCTTCCAGTATAGACTCAGCTTACGTATTCATCCAGCTACACAGACAGTGTGTGCACACAAAAATAAAAAGAAAGCTCTTCTTGAAAAGGTTTTCTCAGTGTAGGTGCTTGGGTGAAAACCACTAGGGAGGAAGAGAGAGTGTAAAAAAAACCAAACAAAGACAGAGGTAAGCAGGAAATGACTGCCAGGATTTTGACTACACCATATGCGAACAGGTTTGGAAGACAAATGGAGGGTCATTTATTTTGCCGGATTTCTGCTGATGCCGTGCCACAGTATTCTGACACCAGCAGCCTCCCGTCCTCAGAAGGATGGCGCTCTCCTCCTCCTCCTCTCAGTTTATGATGCGCAGCAGCCGATTTCATATGGACTGTACAGTATGTGACAAGTGGCAAGGCAGACAGGTAAATTGCAGTCCTCCTCCACAGCACTGTGCTCCCCTACGTCTGTCTAATGAGGGAGGATTGAGCACATGGGGAAGGCCATCTCCTTTCATCTTAACCTTGTAGAGATGAATTCAAAATAAAAATGCATTACATGGTGGAGGAGACTGTGACTCAGCCCAGCATGACCCTGGGCTGCACTGGTGCGCTCCTGCTGCGTTTGGTTTTTAGACTGGATTTAGAAGTGACATGCATGAAACAGTTTTAAATGGGCACAGCTCCATTTTGGGTTATAGAGTCTGCTCGTTTTTCAATATTATCAAGAGGCACTGTGGCTGTGGGGACAGTTATGTGTGCTTATAGTTTCACATCTTTTTCATACCTGAAGGAAAGCTGACGATAATTATGTAAGACGCCAAGAAAGATTTACCCAGATCAGATATACGTTTATTTGTGAATTTATAAATGAGATAAATCACAAAAAAAAACCTGCTGGAGCTGGATTGAACCTGAGGCTGAGTCAGCTCTGCACTCCACTTTCCTGCTGCATGTCCGTGTGTTTGCTTCAGGTCTAATTGAGTTCCATACTGAGGGTTTGCAGTCGGCAGAATAAATTGCTTATTTGTTGAGGTGAGTGAGCGTGGCATTGTAGAGAAGTTATTATTGCTACAGTGTGAAGACAGATTGGCTGCTCCACTTTGTGGCCACCTTGAGAGCAGCCGCCTCCACTGAAGGACACTGGAAAAAAATTCAGGAACACTGGCTTTCGTCATTCATGATATAGTAGGTGGACTAATTGTGGCGGCAGAAGAGGATATGCTTTGACCCTTTAGCTTCTGGGCTCCTGCAGCTTTTTACTGCACATAGAGTATTTAGGTCCTAATCTATGCTCGAGTGTCGGTGTCATCGTAGTTTTACTGTGGGTCAACCCCATAAACAACAGGCTGCAGTTATCAGGATCAGTTTGGGTTCAGCCTCACACACTGAATTTATGTGCATAATGTTGAGTTAGTATGTTTCTCACCCCAGGTCAGTTTTTACTCATTGTTTACTATTTATAAGTGTTTCAATGTCGTGCATGATGTGCAACATTAATCATGAGACCTCGTACAAGTTACAAACTGAAGTGTAGTAAATTTAACCGGTAGTAAATCACTGTCTTGGATAGCATTTCAAGCGCACCTATGTTGATTCTCAGAGGTCTTAAATATGTAGGACGCTAAACATCTGAAGCCAGTTCCAGTTCACATGCAGCCAAGTCGTATCCTAAGTGAGGATTTAAGCATCACCGAGTTAAAACTGTGCATCAAGTTTTTAACACGCAGCAACTGCAAGGTGTAGCCAACTGGCAAAGCAGAGGTTGAGTTCCAAATATATCATCCTTTCAGGCAGAGGAAGATGTAATGAGTTGTGGTTGACACCTCTCAACAACACTGTACAAAACCTCCAGTAATAATAAGACTAAAGGGTAAAATAATATCAGTATATTTAGATATTTTAGGCTACATCTGAGTGTATTCACATGAAACAGTCCTCTCTAACAAAAAATATACAGTAGCCTATGTATGTAATGTATTATGTCACTGTAACTTCCTGTTTACATATCTGATAGCTGTTGCGTACTTGGACAACAGTGTTTCCCGTAGCGATCGATTTGCACACTGGCAAAGTCTTTACCAGCTCAGACATAGGTCAAGATTTACTGGTGAAATGGACACAGGAACATTTACATTTACTGTTGTTTCAATCCGTCTGCTCTACTACTAAATACATACCTCTTAATGTAAACTAATACATGAACAAACAGATCTTCCTAACATCTCCTAAATGCATAACAGGCAGCTCATTGTCACAGCAGGTCAAACTCAACAGTTTCATCCATGACAGGGCTGAACCTGGTTTATTTTATAGAAATGATGTCAAATGTGATTAATGATGATGGTCAAAGCAGCTACTAACCATCCTGATAACCCATTAATCTAATGCAATTATATGCTGTGATTACAGTGTTCCTGATTTGTGCTCCCTGATTTTTTTTGGTTTTTTTAACTGACCTGTCGCTTGTCCTTTTCCCGCGCCTGCACTCTTTCCAACCCAGTTCCACACTGAGCAGAGAGTGAGTGTGACCCACGCTGCTTTAACCAGGACGCAGTAAACGCTTCCTAACATCACTCACGTCTCTCCCCCCACTGTACCAACTCTCTTCTTCATGCACTGTATGAATCTAAATCCTGCTGTGAGGCATCAGCTGTTTCTGTGTGGCTGTTTATACTACTGAATTTTAGTTTAGAGAGCAAAGTCAGCATTGCTTTCTCTGTTGCACTCTCATTCTCATCCCTCTCCCATCTCCATCGGAGTCATCAGCATCTTTCCTGTGGCAAGGGCTACTAGTCTTTGGGTAGACAGACAGACAGACAGACAAACGCACACATACACATACACACAGACACTGGACGAATGGAAAGACACTGTAGGAAATAACCTGGAACCCCCGGAATAACAAGGAAACCCCCGGAGCTGACGAAAAAAAAAATGAAACAAAAAAAAAACTTCCCATTTGTGAACCAGTGAACAGGCAAACGAGCAGCCAGGAGATGCTGCCCGCCCCCCCTCCTCCTCCTCTCTCCCTCAACACCCCCTCCTCCAGCTACAGTTTGGACCCTCATTGACTCTACTTGGCTGACATTTAGCTCTCGTTGACCCAGTGACTTTCCTTCTCCAGGTGGTTCCTCTTATTATCATGTGGTTTTTCTTGGCCTGTAAAGTGATTTGTACTCGGTGTTGCTCTCTCTTTCTCCTCACCAGACCATTTTCCTTATAGTTTCACGTTTGATCTACTTGATGTTTGATTTACTTGAAGGGCAGCGTTCAGTCGCCTGCATTTTTCTACCAGTCAGTGTGAACTGAGGGGTTTTGTCGGAGCGGGCGGGGGGAAGAAGGAGGAACAAGGCGATGATGGGGAAATGTTGTGAAACCTGTTTGTGTGAATCTTTACACAGGTTTGGATAACTATGTACATGTTGATGAGTAAGAGTGTTATCACAAATTTTGTCTGATGTTGGAGAAAATCACTTCAAATATACCGTAAGAAACTATTGGTTCCAATTTTTTAACTGTCTACCTGTCTATATTCTCAAACATGTTGCTGATGTGTCATTTGCCTGCAAGGAAATCTAAAAAAAAAACTAAACAAAAAAAAACTAAAAACATTTGGGGGTCTGTCCATTCCACAGCCATACCACGACAGGCATTTTTTCAACGCTGTTTGTTGCACAAAACTTTTCAAGAAGCCTTCTGCACTGTGTAAAGAGATAACGTTCGTAGGAGGGGAGGAAAAACCGGGCGGGAGGGAGGGAGGGTGGGAGGGGATCGGGTTGGTCCAATGGTACAGTCCAATGGTTTTGAATCATGACTTGTAAATACGTTTTCATACAACAAAAAACTTTTTGATAATGTTTTAAATGTATCTGTAAAAAAAAAAAAAAAAAAAAAAAGATGTACATAAACCTCTGGGGTAAAAAGGAGTGTAGACTATATATGAATTTATTTGTACACAAGAGCACTGGATTTCTTTACTACTTGATTGTAACTAAAAATTAATAATCTGCCAAAGTGTTTTTATTTTTCGTTTTCTCCTGTCTGTTCCATTTGTTTGTTTTATTTTTTGCTTTTTAACAGCATTTCAGATTTTTAGTGTTCATACTGTATTTAATTCTGTTGAATAGATTTTGTTGTTGTGTGTTTTTTTTTCTTGTTTTGTTTTTTTTTTTCAAAAGAAGAAGAGGGGTTATTATCATTTTAATTTATTGGTGCCTTGTTTTGTGCTCCTGTATACTTTTACTCTTTCTTTATTTTCTGTGTTACGTGTCTGCGGGAGGGTGGGGTTGGTGGGGGGAGTTAATTGGTGGGTGGATGAGGGAAGGGGTGGGAGGGAGTTTAAAACTTAGCAACTTCTGTACTTACATGGAATATCTGTACTGTATGCCAAAATGGTCTCACTCACGT
This sequence comes from Decapterus maruadsi, assembly GCA_030347415.2. Taxonomy (NCBI): domain Eukaryota; kingdom Metazoa; phylum Chordata; class Actinopteri; order Carangiformes; family Carangidae; genus Decapterus; species Decapterus maruadsi. The sequence continues at coordinate 28,901,170 of CM064886.1, forward strand.
TTCTATGAAATCAAGCTGTTGATAAATATCTCTATATATTGATATATTAAATTTATAAAAACTGTCCAACTTTGGGTTTCGATACTTTATCCTGTGTCTTTGTGTGTTGCACCTGGAAGCTGCCTTCTTATGTCCATGTGTATGTATTTTCAAGAAAGCATGGACTTCAAGTAATTCAACATCCATGGAAGCAGTTGTTCTCTAATTTTTATACAAGGAATTATTTCACGCATCACCATCTGATCAGTTAATGCATGGTTTATCTCTGGTTCTCCAGCTTCCTCCCACAGTCCAAACACATGCACATGAGGCTGATTTGGCGACTATACTGTAAATCACCCTTAGGTGTGAATGTGAGTGTGTGAGTGTTGTTTGATATAAGAGAATCCCGTCTTCACCCTAAGATGGGATTGGTTCCTGTCTGGGTAAGTGGTAAAACCAATGGATAGATCATGCAGGGAATACACAGTATTTAGATTTTTAGAGGGGGGATTGTGTTGTCCCACTGTGTTGAGTAAACTAAAGGGATAGTTCACCCAAAATTCAAATTTCACTCATTATCTACTCACCCTCATGTCGACTAAGAGCTGTGAGAATTTTCAGAGTCCTCCGTTCCTTCTCTGAGTTACGGGGGGGTCCGCGCAGCAGTATTTGTCTATATAATGGTTGTCAATGGACACCAAAAACATCCAAATACCTCCGTACTGCTTGTCTGTAATGTCCCTTTTGTATTGAAGCCCCGACATGAGAAATTGTTCCGCTGGTCAGTGCAAATCACGTGAGATTTGCACTGAGACAGGAAGAGCAGTGAACTGAGACACTGGGAGCTTCCGCTACAAACAAGCTTAAAATATAGACTTATTTAGTTTTTTTTGGTACAATTTCTTATGTCAGGGCTTAAGAGGGACATTAACTCACAGAAGGAACGGAGGACTCTGAAAATTCTCACAGCTCTTAGTCGACATGAGGGTGAGTAGAAAATGAGTGAAATTTGAATTTTAGGTGAACTATCCCTTAAGCCATTTCAGTTAACCCTAATATTTTCAAGAAAGTGTTTTTATAGTGTCTCTATTACGTCATCTAAGCTCTTTATTCATGTAAATAAACTTTCCTGCAGGACTGTAAAACAGAGGTAGTATTTGCTGACTACTAAATTAGCAAAATTCAAGAAACACATGGAGAACGTATGTTTTGATAGGGGACTTCTGGATATACTGGGTTCTGCAGATAAACAAGGCTGAGAGGTAAATCTATGTTGTACGGTTGATCGAATGTCTTTGTGCCATTTGAATATAATGAACTTACAATGTTCAGTCAAAACAAGATTTTCTCTCCTAGGGCTTTACAGTCTGTGGAAATTAAATAGCCACAATCCTTAGACCAGAGACCAAATGATGACACAGTATGATACATTATATTCATTTAACAGTCATTCTTTTAACACACAAAATACCAGACTGTAATTAGTTACTGTAAATTAGGCTCCATTGCTTGTTGCCGAATGTGTCAGCATGACAAACAAAGTAGTAATGAAGATAATGATCTGGGCGCCTCTGTCTCAGCTAATAATTGTGGTGAGTTCATCAGGGCACAGTTCAGTCAGAAAGAACAGCTGTTCTGCATTTAATGCCATCAACAATTACTTCACATGCAGCCTTCATTTTCAAGTTAAAATAAACTGAAAGTTATGTCATTTCACTGATAAAATTAAGTGCTCACTGAAAACACACATTTTTTTCACTTTCAAGATGACACCAGTGGCCACCTTGTTTGTTTCCTTTTAGTCCATAATATCTCCTCAGAGAAATAAGACGAGTTACAGTGAAGTGAAGGAGAACCAGAGCAGAAGTGAAAGTGTGACGCGGACTGACAGTGCAAGCAAAAAAAAAAAAGAAGTTAACACATCATCCGGTCGCTGGAGAGTTGTCAAGTGTGACAGTTCATTGGGGGGTTTGATAGATGAGCCGGCGGGGAGAGCTGGCTCAGGATATGGCCGCTTTTTGTCTAGCCCATTGTTCCAGGGCTGCTGTTGCTCTTCATTGAAGATTCAGGCCTGCCTGCGCCCAGCGCTGTCATCTCCCCAAGATTTACACAAGTCAGGGCGGCTCAATGGCTTCATTGAGGATTCATGATGACTGAAGAAGTCGTGATAGTTCGAGAAGTTTTGATGTTATGGGTGCTTTGTACTTTTTTTTTCTTTTTTTTTTTGCAGAAACAATACATTGCACTCTGTCCTCACAGAGCTACTGACAGTGCAGGGATTTCTATCATGCATGAGAATCTTTGCTGAATAAACATTGGAAAAACCATCTGAAACCTTTGAAATATCACCTCGACCCTAAAAAAAACTGAAAAATATCTGAATCTGCACATTCAGGTTTTAGTTGGACACTTTATAGTCTTAAATTAATAAGAATTTAAGTATAAAAACATGAATCATGAGATCCTTAATTAGTCTTATATTTTAATCTATGATGTTTTCATCTCCTGTAATGATTTGATCTCATTTATCTTTGAAGGTAAAACAAAACATGACGTGTTCCTAAGGACCACTCAATTCAACACTTGAACAGTGCTCAGAAGCTGCCCTCTAGAATTATTATAATTATTATAAAATGTGTTTTTTTAGGAACATGTAATACCTCAAGAACAATCCTGTAAAGACAAAATCTGCAGAGGCAGCTCAAGAATAAGAAACACCCGCAACATCAGCAGGAGCCGGAAAGTACTGGAAGCTGTTAATCGTCTTTCTGTGGCTCCTATTTGTGCTCAAGGTGACTGTTTGGAGAAGTCTGGTTTGAAACACCTGTCCTTGAACGTATATAAACCAGTCTTGGAAGAGGAAGGCAGAGTGTTGAGTCAGACAATGAAATGTAGATCAAATTTCAAATTTGTGATGAGTTTGCAGCTTTCCTCGTCTTTTCCCTAGGTGTTTTCTGTCAGGCTGTCCTTTATTTACATTCAAATGATAAACAACAGATGTTGCAAAAACTGATTTGGCACATCTGCTTTTATAGGGAAAGAACTGTCACAATATTCAACAGAATACACACTATTTCTTTTCTTGTTTTTGTTTGTTTTGTTTTTATTACTGCACCTGATGTTGCAGAGGTCATTGCTCTATCAAGTTTCAGAAATGAGACCAGTTCCAGCAATGGCCAGCAGTGCGGCAACATTCCCGCAACAAACCACCAGTCCATCACAAATCCAGCACAGATACCGACAAGATGTGCCTCTGGGAAATCTAGAGTTTCATATCCATCCACCTGACCATGGATGTGTTATTTGCACTGAGGGAAGAGAACCGAAAACTGTGAGGAAAGCAAACACAGGATATTCAGAATCTTCTTGTCACTGACAACACTCGAACCATAATCTATTTTTCTCTTCGACCTTTTAAAGTCCCTTTATCAGTCCTCTCTCTCAGGTCTGTGGCGGAGAACCATGCATCTCCCTCTGCTCGTCATTTCTCCATATCACCAGCTTTTTTTCCCACCTCCTCCTGCTAAATGGAGCTCACGTCGGACTCTATTAGTCAACATTTGGAGTTAGTGGGGCATCCAGGTGGCTGAGTGCAGAAAATCTCCCCTCTCTACCTGTCACTTAAAATATTTATGAAATATTTAGGGAAACGGGAAACGACAACTTTACTTATGAAAGGTATGACCTCAGAGTGCTCACCTCCTCCTCCGCAGAGAAAACTTCAGAATAAAACTGTCACACAAGTTTGGAACATAATTCAATTTGTACAGTGGAAAACATTGGAGGTTATTGCCATCACCTTTTTATGTTGAACTGCAATTATTATAATCAAATGAACAGTAATAATACTGTACACAAACAATCCTCGTCATGCCTGGGTCCCACCCACATTACAGTAGAGAAAATTAATAATATTGTCTGTTTTTGTTCATGTCACTCAAAATGAAGCTAAAGCGAAAGTTCAGACAGGAAGACCAGACAGGAAGACCATCTCTTAAGCACAAGCCTCTCCCAAGCTCACCCTCTACAGTATTTTCTCGCTCCGCCCTCTTCACTACTTCATCCAAGCACGGGCTGCCCTCTCCTCTCCCTCTACCAATCAGTCTCTAGCGTCAAATTTAAAAGCGTCTCCTTTCCCTGCTGTCATCCCTCTGTCATCCAGCAAAACTCTCGACCCACCTCCACCCCTTCACCACCTTCACCTGACGCCGACCATCTTCATCAGGATCTCCGACCAGAAGTCTACCACCACCAGTGTCTAGGCCCGGGGGGTCATCTCCTTCAGATGCAAGCTCTCACCCATAGATCAGTACAATGATCTATAAAAATCTATTTGTATGCACAATAAATGTAATTCATCACTTTTCAGTCTGTCTCTCTTCCTATTGGTCTCTCCTGATTGAAATGTAATCTAGGAACATCACAGCAAGATTACGTAGTTTCAGTTATAGTCATAGTGATGAAACAACAGAGTTATCACCTGACTCAGCACATTCCCATTGTCTTAAGCATTTTACTGACTTCCAGCTCATCGTTTTGGTTTTGTTTGGTTTTGGTTTGTGTTTGCTTGGTTCTTTTGTTTCTTCACGACAGGACACACACATACAGTACCTTGTAGATATCCAACACCCCTCACCTGACCACAGAACACTGACCTACACAGGGATAGTTCAACATTTTTGCAAATTGGCCCATTGCCATAATTCCTATAGTCATAGCAAAAGGTTCGTTACCTTTAATTGTCGGTGCAAGCTATTTTTAGAATGGCAGAGCAGAGCCGCGAGCTGCTCAGAGCTACACTACGGAGGATAATCAGATTTCTCTGCATTTACATTTACCTTTCCATCTCATAACGTTACGTTATTATCTCATAGCGTGGTAAAAGTACAGGACACAACTTGTCCACGAGAATGCTTTGGAGTTGTTGGATTATGTATTTAATGAGTTTGATGAGGGTAACGAAGAAATCCCATGAGCCTCCGTAGCGTAGCTCTGAGCAGCTCGCGGCTATAGGGTTTATGGCAATGGACCAATTTGCCAAAATGTTGAACTGTCCCTTTAAATTGGATCTTTGCTTTGCCTTTAATAAATTTATGGTTACGGTTACGGTACTTAAAAACTTTCAATTTTGGTTGAGTTTGGCGGCGCCAGTGGCCCAAAGCAGTAGTGTTTTGCCTGAATGAAGACCCATGAGCACCAGCACGGATAGCGCCGTAAACATCCTGATCTCCCGGTGCATGGAAATTAACAGAAGACATCCAAACTAAGTTTCTGTTATCTGGATCATTTCTCTGTAAACACACATACACAATCATTGCCTGCTCCCTGTCTTGACTCGCGAAAGTTTAAGTGAAACTAATGTGAGAGCCGGGTTCCTGCTCCTCAAAGCTGCTTAGTGCCAGTGAAGGCGATACAGACCCCCTCAGGCCATGACAGAGGTGTCATTCAACCTTTTGTAAGTCAATGTACCATCACAAAAGTAATGAAAATATATATGAAGACCGAAAAGTTCCTTAGTGTTGGTTTAACTGGTTGCTGAGTGGTGGCCCTCCCTCCTGTTCTTGAATGTTCTTGAACAAGCTGCATAAGCATAACAATGGTTTGTTCAGCTCTACTTTCACTTACGTTTCAGTTCACTCTCATCAGCATCATTCCCAGCTGCAGCACTTGTAAAACTCCAGCTGTACACCACACACCTTCTGCCAAACAACACTTGGCTACCCAGTGATTTAGAAGTTAAAGAGCTTGTTATTTCCCCACAGGAGCTGGAAGGTGAAATATAATCTAACAGGAGTGAAAGTTGGGCTTTTTATTCATCAGGTGCACACAGGAACATGACGTGATGCTTATGTTGCACTGAATCTGCTGAATATAGCCTACCCCCTCAGACTAAACCATCTCACCTTAGTGTGCTAATGCTTTCACCAATAATGTCCCTTTTTTGAGATTTTTTAAACATGTGTGTTTACTTCTGTACTTATTTTCATTATTGATTTGAAAGGTAGGCTAATCATTTGTGTTGTGTAAAGTGTTGTGTTATGCAGCTTGTAATTTTAAGTTTGCATCTTCCTTCCTTCAACACTCTGACACCTGAACTGTAACAACCATACAGTCTATGGTAACAACAGCCTGGTGATGTGGAACCTCTTTTATATACAGTCTATGTGTGGAACTGAGATAAAACGACCTTGGTTTCATGCTCTGCTGCCCCTGCTGGCTGGAGGCCCACATCACACTGTTATTAAAACTTAGACCGCAGCCACAGGCTGAAACACAAACAGGCTTCTGCTCATCTCTGTGGCTCTTTTCAACCAGGAAAGATTTTTTTTTGTTTTTGTTTTCAGGGCAGAGCATCTCCTGTAAAACACAGTGACATAAATCAGAGTCTCTGCCTTTGTCTGCTGCTGCTGTTGTAATTTCTTTTAATCGTTATCCATTATTGTCCCGTCTTTTCCCCCTCTCCATTATTCCTTCTCTCTCATTACCTTCCTCTTTGTCTCTGCTGCGTCTGAGAGCTTTGTGGTGGAGGTGCAGGTTTATGGCGCTCCTGTGTGTGTGTGTGTGTGTGTGTGTGTGTGTGTGTGTGTGTGTGTGTGTGTGTGTGTGTGTGTGTGTGTGTGTGTGTGTGTGAACAATTTGACAAAATTAACAGCTGAAATGTTTCACAACCTTTGCAATAAACTTGATTGTAAAAACCAAATTAGCATCCAGCCTCCCTTTTTTTTGTTTTTTGTTCTTACCATTTGCATCAGCCATTTCTGTCTGTTTTTATTCCCCTCCAGCAGTTCCTCACCCTCGCTCCTGTCTTTCACTCCCTGTCTCTCTTGGTCCGTTTAATTTAACCACTATCAGCAGTTTTGCTCTTCCCTTTGTAAAACTTCCCCACTGTGGCACCGTTTTGTTGCAGCGATAAGGTGTTTTGACTTTTTGAAAGGAGCGGTTTAATGCGCCGCATCTGGCCTCATAAAGTTATTGCAATAAAGTATCTTTCTGTTTAAAAATGCAGTGAGCACACGGCCACTCCTCTGCCTCTGCCTCCCTCCTTCCTCTGCCTCATGGATGACAGTTCCTATTATCTCCTGGATAATAAGTTGCACAGATTAGCCATGGGGGCAGACAGGGGAGCAGGGATATGGTGCACTGTGGGTGTGTTTATTCCTGTTTGTTTGTGTATGCACGCCTCTCTGTGTTTGTCTGAGCGTACGTTTTTGCATTTGTGTGTATCTGCTTCATATCTTTCTATTTAGTCTTGTGTGTGTGCAGCTATTAATATTTGCCTGTCTGTATTTGTGTGTCTGTTTGTCTGAGTGTTCCTCTCTTTGTCTGCATTCATGGATTTCTTTTTTTTTTCCAGCTGTGTGTGTCTGTGCCTCAGTGCAGTTGTCTGTCTGCATTTGTGCCTGTCTGCACAGATGCATGCCAGCCTGTGTGTGTATGTTTGTGTGTGTATGTGTGTGTGTGCGCGCGTGAGACGGTGCCTGCAGTGGAACACACTAGAGGAGGAGTTGATGGGCTAAGTGCCATTACCAGATAATTACAGCTAAAAGTCTCTATGCTAACGAGGACAGCTCATCATCATGGCGCTGGCAGACAGAGGGGCCAAAAAAAAAAAAATCTGCAATTCTGATTAGGAGCACTTGTGTCTTTACTGTGTGCATGTTGTGTCTATTCTATATTCCTTTTCTATATTCCTTTCCATTCACGCTGTCTTTCTGTGTCCATTTGTGTGTGTGGTCCGTACCTACTGTATATGATGAGAGGATTACTGCTACAGTACAGTAAGCAGAGATTCATGTTTTCAATAAGAATCTAACCTCTCGGGGTGTGTATGTGTGTGTAAGAGAGAGAGGGTGCTCACACACAAATATGAACACTGTATATCAGTGTAATTGGCTGGCACAGGATCCCAGTGTGGGTTGAGTCTGAGGGCATCTATACACTGCACACTGTGATGGGCTAACCTCCATCCTCCCTCCTAAATGGTGTATATATGTCCAAGCACATGGGCAATCACCAGTGGAAAATGGAAGGTGTGTAACATGTAATTAGAGAAAAACATCAGAGCAAATGTTCCCCCTTTTGTGCTGCAGATGTTATCTTTGAGAAATGAATAAATTAAATTAAACGTCTTACCTGCTGAGACAGGTGGGAGACCCTGATGTATCACCAAGCTGATTTGCAACCTAGCCCGATGAGTCTTCATCTTTGCAATCCCCTGGTTTCCAAAGAGGAGGCGATTAGCAGAGAAAATCATTTTTACTCATTACTCATCTCTCAAGCAATCCCACTGTATGGGGATACCACGAAAAGCGAATGGGGAAATTCTGAATTCCCTCACAATATGTGTGTTTGTGCCTCCACACACGTTGTGCGTATTGAAGCAGCATGCAGTGTACTGTGCGTATGTACAGTAATTACTGCAGCTGGAACAACTCAAAAATGGCACCAACACATCACCCACTTCAGTTAAGAGCAAATCACTCTCTTCCTCTCAGTTTGTGATTAACAGCCATCTGTTTCCTGTAGAAATGAATCTGTCTGGTTCAATCAATGCGGCCATTTCAATGGAGACAACAACTGTAATAGGAATCCCTTACAATAGTGGCTCACAGTCTGCTGGTCATGAAGGTTTTGCAAGTGGGCTGAAAAATTTGGACAAAAGCAAAAGATGAAATTATTGAAAAACAGTTTTTCATATTGAGGTTTAGCACAGAAGACAATGGTAGGAACTTTTATGTCATTAGCAGCCAGACTTGTGTGTTATGTCAGTCTGATTGCACAAAGATTACTGTACATTAATTGATTCGCTACAGGTTAGCAACAGGAAGAAATTAACTACTGTTACAGCCTTGGATGTGTTTCACCAACTTTTTGGAGATCTTCAAATTTGGTCCCTTAGTTTGAAAAGATTGGGTACAACTGCCTCATGACAACAAAAGAGGTGGTTTTATTTTTTAATTACCCTGGTCCAGCTCTGGCATTGGCTCGTTCTTGAATTCATACCCATTGTTAGCATTGACATGACATCTGTTAGAAGAAATGTAACTAAATGTAAATGTAACATCAAACTTCCATTTTCCTTTTTATTTCTTCCACTAAAGTTGATATTCTAACCAGATAGCTCCAATAGTGTCATTACCGATACTGATTCACAGTAACATCAAGGTTTCCAAGAAGAAATGCACGTTATGACTTCATGTTGTGTAACCAGCAACAGTGTTAGCTAAGCTGCAGCTTAGTTAAAACTATAAGTGTCTGGTATGTTCACACTTTTCTAAGAAGGAGGAAACATAAGAGTGCAAAGATTTGAAAGAAAAGTCTATATATACACCCATAACAGTCTTTATAGCTGTGTTTTAATGCTTGTTAAAGTCGTGTTAAAGTGCTCCTTGACTGATTTAAGTCTTCCCTGTATTCCCCTGAAGTTGTGATCCTTTCATATCTGCCAAACCAACACTTGAAAGAGCAGAGAACTCCTGTCTTCATTAGTGGAGATGAGACGGGCTTCGGTATTGCAGTGGCCCCAGTGGTAATTTTGAGTGATAGAACAGCTGTATTTTTACATGAATATTTAGTCTTGTGTGACTTTAAAAGCTTGAAAAAAAATTGGAGAGCAAATTGTGGAGCAAATTTTTACAAATCTGCTAATTAATGAAATCAAAAATGAGCCAAACCAAGTCCTCTGTGTTGGCTCAGGCAGCGACATGAACAAAAGGGGAATACTTGAGACAGAAGGACACGGAGTCTATTGATAGCAGGTGCCTCCGTGCAGACATTGTCCCTGAGGAAATCAAGCAGTTAATGTGGCATAATAATCAAAGTTATCTACTGACTGGCACGTCTAATTGTCCATTATGTTGGCTGCTATGTTTAAAGTCAAGAAGTCGGTGCTACAGAGAGGACGTACTGTCTGGTCTCTCAGAGTTAATTCAGAAGTGTTTGTCATTGGTGCCGTCAAGGTTGACAGGTGGTCTGAGTGAGTGAGAGTACTGTCTCCCTTATGTAAAGTACAATGCACTTAATTTAGGTCTCTGTATCTACTGATAGCAAACTTCAATAGGTCGGTGCTGGACTATATGTTTTTTTGATTTTTTACTTTACTGTCTTATTTTTTACATCAATTCATTATAAACGACTTTCAACTTCTGTTTCATTACATTTTAAAGGCAATTATGTACATATATGGATATAATTATTATTACTTTTACAAATAGTCTGACAACAAAGCACAACAGCATCTTCTATAAAACACAATGCACTGTTTTCAGATATACTATTTGAAAGGTAGAGAAAACAGTTCATATCTGCTCCATGTTAAATTTAACATAAATCAAATTTTGAATGCAGGATTTTCACTAGTATTTTCATGATCTGCTATTGCTAAGTACTTTGAGTACACATTAGAGAAACCTCTCCCTCTGCTGATTAAGGGTTGACATTTTCTCATTACTGTCTTGATCACACTTCACTGCTTAGAAAGGTCAGAGAAGATTCTCAATCATCCAGATGATGTATATTGAGGCGGAGGCAACTCAAAGCCTACGTACAGTATATGCTGGCAGCTTCACTCCGATGATCGATGATAACGGTTTTCACCTGTGGCTTTACCTCACATCAGTGTAAATACTTGTGACCTCCAGACTCGGTCAGGACTGAAGATACGGAGCCTTCTGGGTGAGAGATGAAATGACATGAAGAAACCCACAGTGAATCCAGTTGATTCTGACTCTGGATTTCTAGACATTTAAGAGAAGGGGACCTCTGTTCTTTCTGCAAAGTGCTACCACCATCTGCTGGTCACTTCTTCACATTACAACATATGATTACATAAGAACCGGGGCCCATACATTTATATGCACTGTATTCACCAGCTTTCAGGCATTTGAGCTTTGATCCTATATAGTATAGTACTATATAGTATGTGAAATTATCAGCTGACAGTGCATCAGAGGGGCTGTAGAGTCTGGATTTGTGATACTGTAGTAAACCCTAATATATTTTAAAGTGGTTATAGCCATGTCCTTATATGAATTATTCTTTTCTTGGTTCTCTGTTTTTCTTTATGGTTTCTGTTTTCATAAACATTAGATTCATGATAGTCCATTAATATTCCTGAACGCTACCTGTTAAAAGTGAAAGCCTGTGCCTGTACATGTTGTGTTGTACACAGCTTTATCATCACATCACATCACATAACATAACCCTAACCCTAACCCTAACCCACAGCTATAATTGTTATTTTATTATAAGCCACTCACTCACAACATGGTTTTTTACCTTATTTTGCCTAGAAAAAAGTGAAATTTTAACCTTGCCAGTTGCCAATGTCACATGGGGAAACATTCATCAGTCTGTGTAAATAATATTAAGTGAGGTCTAGACCTGCTGTATGCTAAAGGTGCCCTGAGAGAAGTTCTCTTGCTAAAATAGACCTGATTTGGCTGATTAACAACTGCTTCCGTTGGAAACAAGCAAGAATTTACATTCGATAACACTCAAAGCATATACTTTAGCAGGCTATTAAAGTAAGAGAAGGTGTACTCTTGCTGATTTGCATTACTTTGAGAGTGTGAATATGAATATGTAGGAGTCCTTTTTGCTAATTAATCAATAACTAATAACGCTTTGCTGTAGCTGTTGATGTTCTATTAGAAATAGGACAACATGACATGGGCATTAAACATGTTTTTAAATCTTAATATTTATTTATTTAGAAGTAGTTCTCTGGTTTGTAACATACAAGCCCGTTGTACAAGGAATATTACAGAGGTACAGGTTTTTATACATTTGACTCTGTCATGTACACAGTCTTAGATTTTCAGACGGGTATTTAAACGAGGGAGACGTTGCCCTTAGAGCTTTGACCAGTGTCGGATCTGCTTCATAATTTCCCCACAAAATGTCGAAGGTAGCGTTAAAGGGCACACATGACAGTCAACTACCTCATCAGATCACACATTGAACCACTGTACCACCCAGCCATCCAACGTTAAGCCAAATAATCACATCATCAGGGACACTCAGCATAATTTCACCATCCAGAGCCCCCTCCCACAGAATCACTGGAGTATTTGTCCATGCATACATAAGTATACTATATATATGGTAAAAAATATAGCATTTGGAATAAATACTTAATATCATTTTTAGAGCAAACTGTCAGACAATACTTGTTATATACTCTTCACAATACTGTATGTACATGTATTTGGCTGGAATTACAGGAACAGATAAAATATAATATAATATAATATTTTATAATATATATTTATATATTTAACCCCATGTGAAACAGATTTGATTTCAGGTCTTTGGTCATCAGCCAGTTATGAAACCTTATTACATCTGGGTCACACTGGATTAAACATATGGATGTGATTTAAGACTTAATACACAGGCACGGAAGACCAGATACACCAGATACTTGTCGCAGCACAGATCAGACCATCCGATAGCTGTATGTGTTGTGTTGTGGGAGGCTACACACACTCTCATTTGTGGCCCTTGGTAGTGTGTACAGACAGCCAACGGTGATCAGACGTGCTGCACAGAGTTCAGATTCAGATTTGCTGATCCTGTGTAAACGCAGCCTCAGTGTTGAAGGAATCTGTGCTACTTTGTGACTCAACAAATGACAATGGATGACCTGATTACTAAGCCACTGTTGAAAAATTCTCACTGTTGCAGCCACAATTATATAATATAATCTATATAATAATTAATAAGTCTATCTTCATGTCAGTCCACATATAGTCCCATGTAAGCACCCATATTTATAAAGTGTCCTGGAATGAGAGTACTGGTGCAGGGTCAGTGGTCAGGCCACACTGCAGATAACAGATAGCTCACAAGACAGTGCTACAGAAGCAGGGAAAAACAATAAATATAGATTCTTGCTAAATAAAATAAAAGCTTAGATGTCAGGCTTGTTAATTATAAACCAAAAGAGCTCATTGTGATCAAAGCGGAGTGCTGCCTCTGTAGAAAGACTTATTTTCTGACATGCAGACTGGACTGTCACAGACCGCATTTATGGCAGTTGTTATTTTGAGTGGTATCCCCCTTTTTTTTCTTTAAACTCCACTGTCAGTGACCCTAAAAATCTAGTTTTACTCAGTTCGAGGGTCACATATAAACAGTGGTTTTCTCAAAGATGACGACGAGTGCTGCCATAACAGCTAGAGACCACCATCAGTTACAGGTCAAATGTATTGATCCCTTTTGGTGTCTTGTAAACGTTTTAACCTGTGTTTAACACCTGCAGTGGTCACCGGGTGTGTGTGGTGGGGGGGAAATGCTGAGTTGTAAACATTTCATCAGAGCAGTACTCTAGCTTTTAAGATACTTTAGGAATATGGGTGTAGCTCTGCGGTAAACAGGAGAAAAAAAGGCCACTCTCCCTGAAAAACATCTCCTCTGATGTAGGACTGTCATCTGATTAAGGCGAGACCAAAGCCACTCACCCTCCCTCGTGTATTTTTTTTTTTTTTTTTGAGTGAAAGGATTGTATCCCATTTATATTGCTTCATCTTAGACTGATAATAAAAATAACATCCTTTGCTCTGGGGTGATATGAATGCCTGGAGACAGGAAGAGGATGGAAAAGTGAGGAAGTAATTTGAAAACAGGCAAATCTGATTTTTGTGTTCAGGATTTTCTCAGTGATAATTATCATGTGTCACATGTGGCTATTATCTGCTGCAGCCACCGGCAGCCTAATATGTCTCTGTTAGTCCCATGATCCATGCCAGTAGTTAAGACTTGCTACATATATATATATTTTTTTTCTTTTTTTTTCATCTTGGAATGTGTCACAGCCAGCCTGACATTCATTGTGCATTTTGTAGCAGTTGCATACATGATTTGATTTGAAACAGGCAGATGAACAAGACATACGTTATATTTGAACTTGTGGGACGGAGAGAGAGAGAGAAAGAGAGAGAGAGAGAGAGAGAGAGAGAGAGAGAGAGAGAGAGAGAGAGAGAGAGAGAGAGAGAGAGAGAGAGAAAGAGAGAGAGAGAGAGAGATGTCAATCATGAGAACAGACAGTATTACAACATACTGTTGTTTAGTACTACAAGACAACCAGCAGGGGGAGTAAGTGTGTAATTGCATGCAGCACCGTCAGGACAGAACATCTCCTTATCAGAAGACTTATCTTTTGTCTTTTTGTCTGGTTATATTCTGGTTATAAAAAAAATAAAAATAAAATAAATCATAATTTCTTCTTTATCCAACGCAAAACATTTGATCTCTGACCAAACCATTTGTTTTTCAATATTTCACAGATGATCATCACCCATGTCAAATGTGAGAAATATATACCTGTAGGCCTACGTCAAAAACAATACACTGAATGATGCCAAAGATGCACTTGATTGAACGATGGGAGATTAGACCAGAAGTTCTACTCTATTAAGTTAGGTTGTAATTTATACTCTTGGACATATAATTTCTTCTGGACACCGATTATTAGAGGATGATTTACTATACACAAACAATAAAAAAGTGCAGTAGAAAATACAGTTTCTGTGTTTGTATATGATTATAATCTGTTAGAATAACATTCTACATAACATGTTCTCAATAATGGCTTATGTCCAGGTATGAAAAGGATGATGTCAATGACATAAAAGAAAAGAAAAAAAAATAGAAATCATGTCATATTTAATATTATATATATATATTTATATATTGAAAGGTAGATCATGTGCTTAGTATTTTGCTTGACAAGCTAGTTTGATGATAAGAAGCAGCAGTTCGTCAGAGTATCTCTTCTTCCATGTATATTCTCCTTCTGTCCGCTGTGTTAACTTCCTGTTGATCATACAGTACTTGTCACCATGGCAACATTTTTGTCGTCAACCTGACCAGCCCCCCTTTTTTTGTTATGTCTGTCCACTGAGTGGTTGATGCAGCATATCCATAAACACCCACAGGGCATGTTGGCAGAGACATGGAAGGAAAATGTGGGCATTCACAGCAGGACGCTCCACTGTCACAGAGGTTGTTGTTTTTTTGTTGTTTTTTTTAAGTATGTGAGCTTCCATAATTCCTTGGTAAACAGAGTATATCCACTTTTTGCACTGGTCAAACAGATGTTATGTCCTGTATTAGTGTGTCTCTATCTTTTTCACCACCCCTCGGTGTTGGTGCACAGAGGGTCGAGGCTGAGAGTGGTTTGGAAGAGCGAAGGTGGTCGTCTGGCTCAGATGAGGTCTGTAGACGTGGCCTCGGAGGCCGCGGCCTCAGTGTGGCCTTTCAGAAGGTCGACTATATCTTGGTGAGAGGCTCCTTCTGCCACCGACAGCGCGGTCTGATTATTCTGGGGGAGAACAGAGAGTTAGAGGGGTTAAGTTTTTATATTAAAAAACATTGCAGTGACTGTTGTTATCCTGACAGTGGCAGTGTTGCGTTGCTCTTTCTGCCGTGACTGGACATCACGGTTACACAGGTACATGGTGCAGCAGCGAGCCTGATGCTGATCCAGAGCTGGGCTCAGTCAACTGGATAGAGGTGTCAGCATTCAGCCTCTCACAAAACACAGTGGAGCTTCAGATTTGTTGCATTGCTGTAAATCTGATCTAATAAAATCAATTCCAAAATTAAACATCAGAACGTGCCACAAAGACTGTAATAGTATCCTGGTAAGCTCCTTTTGCATCATGCAGAAATTGCCCGTGTAATAAACCAGAGTTGAATCATAAGCCTGGGGAGGTTTTTTTTAGGATGTCATGGAAGGGAAATGGAGGAAATGCTCCAATGCTTACAAAATATAACATTTTATAAGGATATTCTAACTGCTTTATGATCCCATGCATATTTTATTTAATATTTGGACAGTTACATATATTTCTTAGTTCAGGCTCTGTGCCTGAGCACATTCAATTCAAACTGAAATAAGATACACTACATGAAAGTGTCAGGTCTCAGGGGTTTAATTTAAGCAGACTTACTTTCATATAGAAAGAACTGTGAGGGAGATGTGGGCCTTTAACACAGATGAGGTCAAAGGTGAGGGGTTGAAAAGTAATATGATGAACATGAATTCAAAAATGATC
This sequence comes from Decapterus maruadsi, assembly GCA_030347415.2. NCBI lineage: Eukaryota > Metazoa > Chordata > Actinopteri > Carangiformes > Carangidae > Decapterus > Decapterus maruadsi. The sequence goes on from CM064886.1 coordinate 28,917,213, forward strand.
AAAGTGTTTAAGTCTTTGACCCATCAGTGGCTTTGTATCTTTCTCTGGTGAGTCGTTCCCAGTCCTCCACCTCACCCACCCTGAGCTCCAGCTTGTTGAAGGGCCCTTAAATCAGATTAGGATCAGCTGATTGACTGAGCCAGTCCGGGGTATATTCCACATATTCACCCCGAGAAGCTCTTTGGCTGCTCATATTCGGTCGTCCTGCTGAACGATGAAATGTTGTCTAATGTTGTTTTGATCCATTTGGCTGAACCTGAGCACACTGAGTGCCCCTGTGCACCTCTGCATTCATCCTGTTGCTTCCATCAGAAGTGAAATAATCAATAAACGCAAGTGTGGCACTTCAGTTGGCAGCCGCACAGGAGGAAGTCATAACAGAACCGGCACCGTGTTTGACAGATGAGGTGGTGGTTTTAGGTCACGAGCTGTTCCTCTTTTCTTTTTTTGAGACACTTTCCCCCACTCCATCAGGCTGATTCTGGTTTCATCAGTCAGTCACAGAACTTTTCCTTTCTCAAAACTTACCCAACTATTGATTTTGGCAAACCATCCACATTTGGCATCTCTCTGATTGATTTTTATCCTCATTATTATCTTCTTCGTTTGCTTGATCACCTCTTTACTCTTCCTACAGCTCCACCTGAATCTAAACAACAGCTCTCTATCCTATAAATTATTTTCAGCATCGTCTCTCATTTTGTTATTTTGTACATTGTCCCTGATACAAATAAACTTATTGATCTATAAACTAAACTAAACTCTCAGCCTCAGTCAGCTCTGAGCAAAGTGTGAGCTCTTCTTTGCATGAACCAACTTTTGAAATGACACACAGTTGCACCATGAAACATTTAGTAGCCAAGTGTCCAATTAATTCAGCACCTCTGCAATTTGGGGACTATGTGTTAAAAGGCCTTTATCTTGGCACAAAGTTATTTCAAGTTTGACTAAAACCTCTAATCAAAAGTGAGGCAATGGCTTTAATGTCTGCCCCAACATTTTATTTATTCATTAACTGAAGTAATTGTTCAAAGACTGGTTTTTGTTGCATCCCTAGCCAGTAGCCTCGGTTATAAAGCTCTTATCAGTGGCTTGTTCCCAGCATTTAGTTGTATCTGCACTAATAGGCATCTAGAGCATTTCTTGTCTCAAATTTTGTTGTAATATGAAAAATATCTGTCTGCTCTAAGTCACTCACACAAGAGCAGGAACAGTAATAGATCATTTTCTCTGGTGTTTTATGCTGATACTTTTTCATGTCAGAGGATACCATCCAGCTAGTTGGATCCAAAATTAGACGACTGATATCTCAGCAAATGTCAAAATGATAAAGCTTTATTTGTGTCACTGTGAATAGCATTCCACCTGCCAACACACCTCTAAGATCTCTCTCTAGTCTAAGATGGGTTGTGTGCTTGACACTGAGACATCAGTTAAGAGCCACAGCTATAAATGTTCATGGCTGAGTAAACTGGCAATGTTCTACAAGTTGTTTGTAACTTCCTGCATCACTCTCACTGGTTGTCTCTGTGGTTTCCATTTATTCTTTTCATTAAAGACTACAGATTAGAGATTACAGCAAACTAGAGTAGACAGGGGCTGCACACTGAGCGAGACATCTCATGTCTCATGGGGACGCAGATGTCTCAGAACAGTGTGACTAGCTGCTCTGCATTATACTCTGTGTAAATTTCACCAACCTGTTAAAGAAGCTGCTTGAATTGCCAGCATTTAATTCAACATAGCATAATTCAACAGAGCTGATTTTTTTTTCTTTTCTTTTTTTAAATGATGTTTGCTCATCACTGCCCCTAAATATAGAGTGTGTTCATGCGTCATCATGGCGTCACACAGCGAATAACCTACCAGAGGCATCTGGTCATATCCTGTGGTAACTAGAATCAGTGCCCACAGGTGGATACAGGTGAAGGGGGGGCGGGGCTTATCAGATGTTACATGAGCACCAGCAGTGTTGCATCAGTGTTTACAGGATTGTTTGCAATGGAAAAGCCCACTGGTAGACCGTAGTGGGGAATCAACAGTATAGGGAATCGATCAATTGACTGTATGGCTGTACCTTCCTTTACTGGACACCTATTACTGAACGTTAAAGGAATAGTTCACCAAAAAAATGAAATCCAGTCATTATTGATTAACCCTCATGCTGATGAATACTCTGGAGTAGTTTTTTATTCCTCAAAGTGCATCTGGAGAACCAGGAGGGAGGTTCATAGTCCAACCGAATCCTTAGTAAATAGCGCCCGACACAAAAACGTCCATAAATATACACAAAAACCTTATAATATTCCTCCTTACTGCTCATCCGCTGCATCCAACTGCGCTGAGGGGATATAGTCCAGAGTTTACTCGAAACGACGTAATTTAGGATATTTTTACAGCCTAAACAGTCCCGTATTGAATGTATCTCACGTTCACGCAGGACTGTTTAGGCTGGAGGAATATTACAAGGTTTTTGTGTAGTTTTATGGACCTTTTTGTGTCATATGAGGATTTCGTTGGACTACGAACCGGCCTCCCGGGTCTTGAGGAATAAAAAAACCACTCCAGAGTATTTATCAGCATGAGGGTGAGTCAATAATGACTGGTGAATTTCAGTTTTTTTGGTGAACTATTCCTTTAAGGGAAGCCTAGGTTCTACACTGTGAGTCAGGCACTAGGAGCCACTCTGTGACCACTCCTGTGGTACAAGCAGAAAATAAGTAGGTGTTGATATGAAGCAGCCATCCTTGATATCTCTGGAGGACTTAACCTTTTCAAAATTAAACGAAAGTCTTTCTCGCCACTCGCTAAATTAACTTCTGTTGAGGTTAGAGGTGAAGCCATGTATTCATCTGCAGAGAGCCCCTCTTGATTTGACTTTGTTGTTTTATACACGGTGTTTAAACATATGAGCATACTTGATGTGGTTGAGCTATGTTCTGTTATTTATACAACATTATTATAAGCTTGGCAACACACTAAGGAGACAGTTCACCCATGAGGCCGCATGCTCAAACATCAGTGGAGCAGTCAAGCAAAATATAGATGTGCATTGGTGAAAGCCAATAAATATGTTCTTTTTTATGTCCTGTTACATTGTAAGAAACTATTTTGAGGACAGATTTATTGTATGTCACTTGGGGAGGACCAAGTTGAAGGTGTAATTTAAACTTTTACAGTACAACACCACGCCGTACTGTACCTTGTCCTTCAGGGTGATGTCACAGCGACCTGTCTCCAGCAGCAGACGGACGAGGTGCGTGTGTCCGTGTTCAGAGGCGCACATCAGGGCCGTGGATCCCTCGCGGTCCTGGGCATTTACATCTGCGTTGCAGCTCAGGAGCAGCTTCACCATGGCAACACGGCCGTGGCTCACTGCAAGCATAAGTGCCGTCTGGCCTGCCTAGAGAAGGAGAGCGAGAAACACAGTGAATTAGAAGCAGTGACAAGTTTATAATAGTTTTGGATTTTTAATTTTAGTATAGTTTTATTTCATTTTGACTTCTTAATTCTCTAATTCAGTTAGTTTTAATTAGTTTTTAGAGTGGGTGTGCTAGTTTTTGTTAGTTTTTGTTTTTTCCTAAGTGATTAGTTTTAGTTTAGTTTTTATTAGTTTTAGTTTTTTTTATACTTTAAGTTATTTGTCAGGTGCAAAATTAAAAAAGATCAGAGTACGTACTGTGTAATAAAACTCAACACAAGATACCATTTTAAAGGATGTATTCAGTCACTGTTGAACAACCAACCGTCCACAACAACCATAACATGCCACAGGATAGCAGCCTTAATTGCAAAATGTGTCTAATACTGCTTCTGGAGTCAAATACAGTTAGTGTGCCTGCCTGGTACAAATCAGAATACCCAACAGACTGGACACCACAGACATGAGAGCCTGTCTGTCCTCTCAAAGGGTAAGAAACATCTTAAACTCTCTCCTCTCCTTCAGGAAGGGCACGGTGGTCTCCTATCTTTTTTTATTCTTTTTTTTAAAAAATTTCCCTGTAAGGGATTAATAAAGTATATCTCTACTCTCTCTACTCTATCTGCATCTGTTACAGCTGGTGGGCAAGCTGACGGCAGCCGCGGTGGTGGTCCCGCTAGGCCTGCTGAAGCATTGCCCCCTTCAGAGGTGGATGACCGCCTTGCACCTGCACACCAGGCGCCACAGGCTGAGGAAGGTCAGGGTGTCAGGGGGTTGTGTCCGGGCCTTGGCCCCATGGTCCCAAGGGGCTTTCCTGTCCGCAGGTGTGCCAATGGGCTCCATCCCGTCCCGCAGGGAGGTTGTGACGGTGGATGCTTGCCCCAAGGGCTGGGGCGCTGTCTGGCAGAGGAGGACCGTGCAGGGGCGGTGGTCTCCCCGGGACAGCTCCCTCCACATCAACGTGCTGGAACTGCGGGCCATAAGGCACGTTTGCTGCAGGAGGCAACGAAGCTGCTGACATGGGCGGCTCCCCGCCTGACTGGGCTGAGGGCCATGTACCTGCCTGTGCCCGGTGCGAGCTCTGCGGGCCTACATTGACGCCACTGCCAGTCTGCGACGGGGCGAGCAGCTGTTTGTGTGTTATGGCAATCTAGTGTACGCCGGCCGCCTTTGGGGGTGCGGGACCACTCTACGAGGGGTGTCTACATCATAGACTGTAGTTTCATATTCACCCTAAATTGACGAAAACAAAGCGATTTTATCTAATTTTAATATGTTTTAGTTAGTTTTGTAAACGCACAAGACAGTTTCAGTTAGTTATCGTTTTTTATTTTAATTGTCGTTTTTATTTATTTCAGTTAAGGAAAATGTTTTTTCAATTCTAGTTTTCATCATTTCGTTCGTTTTCGTTCGTGTGAAGGGGCGTGGGGGAGATTAGGAGAGATATGAAGGGAGGAAGAAGATAAAACAGTTTCAGGAGATCTGAACCTTTTTTTCTGGAGCAACTAATAACTAGACGTCTGAATGCAGATTGTTTAAAACTATACTGACACAATTTGAGAGCTCCTGTGACCTCAGCACGCCTGTGTAGCCTAAAACTGTTATCCGTTGTTGCTTATCAGTTCAGTTTGCTTCCCGCTAGATGAGAGAAAACAGCTGATGTTGTGTGTGTTCCTGTAAAGTGACCCACTTTATGAAAATGTCCCAGCATCCCCCTGATTTCCCCGGAGGATTTAATAAATTCCCATACTTACTGCGCCTGCAATTCAGCTTCCTTGACAACAACAACAACAACAACTCATACAGTCCCGAGCCCCTTAATATTCGAGTCAGTCCCACAACCGTAGCAGGAGCCCATTTCTAGGTGTGATACCTGTCTGGACCGAGCGTTGACGTCCCCCAGTCTCAGTAGTTGTTGTGCCACCTCCAGGTCGTCGGGGCTCTCGGCAGCTGTTAGAGCAGCAAGCATCACCGGAGTGTAGCCAGCCTTGTTCACATTGTCTGTTTCACATAGACCTGAACAGGAGACATTTCACGCAGAGTCACAGCTCAAGCCAGTATCTCGCCTTTTTTGTCTGCATATATTGCTCCTGTGTAAATCCAGGAGTGTGTGTATTTGCATCTCACCGGTATCCAGCAGCAGTTTGACCACTGGGAAGTTTGAGTGCGACACGCTGTAGTGGAGGGCCATGTTCCCGTTACCGTCCGTCAGGTTGACGACATATGGCAGGAGAGTGGGCGTGGTCAAGCCTACTTGTCGCAGGTACAATGTGACGGTATCGGCCTGCGAGTCTTTCTGACTGGACACCTTGAACCACTCCTGGTAGAGCACCACCAAAACCTGACGCTGCAGAGAGAGAGGAGATAAAAGACATAAATGTAAAAGCCGCCTGTGGCTGCAGTTTTATTGCTCCCAGAACATCAGTTTTTCTGATTGGGTTGTTGAGTAGTTTCCATTTTCAGTCAGAGGAAAAGTGCTGTAAACCACATTACGCCACATTATCCTATTCATTGAAGTCAGAAAACTATCAGAACATCAGAGAGGAACTCAGAGCTTTTTCTCTAAACAAAAATTGTTTTTTAATTCTGTTTCAGTGGAAACATTTAGAAAAACAACAGAGAATAGTTTTTATTTTATTTTGTAATAATGAAAATACGACAAGTTAGAAAAGCCCAGAGGACAGTCTAAATAAACACAAACATAATTTTTGGAGACAAATCAGCACAGATTTACTGCGCACAACTTTGCAGAATCAAAAGGAAACCTTACCATTTCTTTATCGGGGGATGAAACCTCCTCCATCCGGTCCTTCACATAGAGGCAAGCGTCTATAAATCCTTTGTCAACTTTCTCCCTGAGAAGAAAGACCAGACGACACGGTAAGGAGAACTGGTTTGTGGCCGATCCTTGACAAATTTTGATTTTTTTTCCCCTACATCTGTTCTTTCCATTGTTTTCTTTACTGCTTTCTCCATTTTAATATGGAAATACCATCAAGTCTGGATAACATATGGCCAAGAGAGACAGCTACTACTGGTTCGTGTGTAAATTCTACCCAGGATGAAAACAAAAGATAAAAGATGCCTTTGCAGGGCCTCTCTCTCTCTCACACACACTCACGCATCAGTCAACAGTCTGACACATTGATAGCACATGCAAACCTCAGTGGTAACAGTTTACACTGATTCACTGGCCAGCTCATACTGCTCGTCCATCACAATCAGTCATACTGTACATCTCATGCTGCTCTAAGCCAGGCTAGGTCACAGTGTGTACTCTACTACTGTGTGTCCTCCAGCTATAACACACACTCACACATGCACGAGCAACCAGGCACACACACACACACACACACATGATCAGACCATTGCTGAGTGATGGCTTAATATAACTCCTTTCTCCCAGAGGCCTCATCTACTATCCGGCCCCGCGGCCCTCAGTCCTGTCCACACATCTGAGACAGATAAGTGATCATTCACTGACAAGGAGGACAACGCTGCCGGCTATTTGCTTATTGTCCCACATACTCTGGCACTTCGGGGGATGAAGTGTGAATGTGTGTCTGCGTGTCTGTCTGAGACCTCTATTAGAGTAAGAGCAGTTTATACTTAAGTGTGTAGGAGCAAGTTGTGTCTGTGTGTGAAGCTTAGATTGATGTCTACGTGGATCAAAGTGTGTATAAAACTGAGGCTTAAGTGTGTTAAGTGTGGCACTGAGTCTGTGCAAGATATTAAAGGAAATCAAGGATGTATGAGAGTGTAAGTATAAGTGTGTGTTAATTGGATTTTTTTTCTCTGTGTGTGTATGAGGCCCACCATATATAATACAGCGTCATTCAGCACCTGGTCAACACAAAGTATGTAGGCTGCAGCTGAACACTAAACAAAGCACTCACTTGTGCCTTCCTGACACGTCTTTACGCCTGCATGGAGTGGGAGGAGGTCGTACAGTACCGTATCACGCTTTAATTACAGCTGCACACAGTTCATTCTGTCGTTTACTTTATAAAGCGATGACGGTGGGAGGCTCCATCTCGTTTCATTACTGGATATGAGGCTGTTATGAGCAGTCGTCATGATTACGTTCCTCTCATTTACTGCGAGAGAGCAGCGGTTTTAGCTTTTTTTTAATATCCTGTAACATGTGTTGAGATGATGGGACCAAGTATCCACAAGTGCACATTCAGGCGCTGAAATGTGCCTACTGTACATGCAACACGACAGACTAGTTTTAGCACCGACGTTTATCAGTCAATTAGTTGAAGTACTAATATTAGTATTCATGTCCACACGCTACACAATTATGGCAGAACCTCCACAGATACAATATCAACAGTCTGCACTTTTTAATGAGCCTGATAAAAAATGTGACACTACCAACATAATTAACCATCATATTCTTTGATAAATAGTTTTTGTATTTGATCCTATGTATTTGTTTATGTGGATTTGTTTTTATGTGCAAATCAAGTGATCAAGTATTTCCATCTCAGTAATGGGATATTGTCAATTAGTGTTCTCCATTGTGCTCTGGTAAACTGCTTGCAGCCTTAACAAGCGCTTGGAGTTATCTGAAGTACATCACAGATGGCTAGTTACATTTCTGAGGAGGCACATATAAGCTATGATGGTGGTGGCTACATGCATTTACTGCCAGTTCAGCTGTGTGACTCACATTTCAGCCTGCTCCTCCTGCAGCTCCAGGCTGCCCTCTGGATCCAGCAGGCCTCTGTCACCCTCCTTCTCCTCAGCCACAGCACCTCCTCCCTCAGCCGAGACCTCTGCATCCTTTCCCTGGATTCCCTCTGCTGCCTCCTCAGGCTTCTCTGGTGGCTCAGGCTCAGGCTCCTTCTCCTTTTCCTTCTCCACCACCTCTGGCTCTGAGCTGTCCTCCTCCTCCGCCCCCACCTTTGACTTCTCATCACCACTGGACTCTTCGCTGGATGTTGTCTCATAGCTGGAGGAGGACACAAACAAGTGCAAATATGCACTATTTTAAGCCTGGATACCAAAATAAGCCAAATCATTTCTTCCCTGCTGAAGAGTTTTCACAGACAGACCAATCAAAAGTTATTTTTTATATTTAAAAGTTGGCCTTTGGAAGAGTTGACCTATGTTTATTCACTAAACGTAAACATGTATATAAAATTGAGCATGTACATAAGCAGCCACATCAATGAAACACCTAAGCCAAGTCAAGTAAACTTTGGCTGAGGCTGGATAAATACTAGCAGGTCATTTCCTTCTAAACCTCGAATGTGAGATGAAGAGGATGCTTGTCTAACGCAGCCTTGGCCTCAAATAACCAAAATATCCTTCAGACAGTTAAACATATACATAAAAAAGTCCATAGGTGTGTTTGAACACATGAATAGGAACCTTTAAACATAACGCAACCTTGTCCAGCGAGGAAGGTCGATGATATATTTAGCGCGCCAGGTGTGTGTTTGTGTGAGGTGGATGATCATTGGGGTGTATCATGAAGGAACGTCTGTGAGACCAATGATCAGATAAGTATAATGAATGCCACTGATTCATGCTTATTTGTAGACACACACACACACACACACACATGGAGACACCACACCACAAGAGGCGTTCAGGGGCCACAACATTCCCTGGATTCCAGAGGAGCTCAAGGGAGAACAAAGATAGGGTAGAACATCCACAGAGAAGAAACACAAACAGCATCCCACTTCCTGGTGCGGGCAGAAGCCTAAAGATAGTCAGAGAAAATATTGTTCTCTGACACTTGTCTCATTATAAATAACACATGTTCAATTTAGTTTGGAATCGAGCAGCGCGACACAGAAAACGGGGAGATTTTCTTGGGTACAGATGTTCAGAATGCAAAAGAGACTGCAACTCAATGGCGGACGGCTCTTTTGCAATACCACTGATAATTTGCTATTTGTTCTGGGGAATGGATATGTTTGCAGATCCTACTGAAGCAGCGAGGGAGGAACGGACCTCATCACAACGCTTGCTCTGAAAAAACAAAGCAAAGGCGAAGCGGGTCATAAAACAGTGAAGCTCAGGAATGTAAGAACAGAAACGCGAGAATAAAACAAATCTCCTGGTGGCAGCTGTTTCCTTGAAATACAGAAGCTAATAACCACCAAGGCATGTCAGCCACGACTGTCCGTAGAAGCCATGAGGAACATGACATAGAGAAAACAAAGGAGAATGGCTCTGTTTCATTATCTATAGAATAAATAAATTCTTACAGTCTATTGAAGTCACTCTTTTGCTTTTACCCTTATGATCTATTATATTGGCGACTCTTATTACATTGCACCTAACACCCACAGCTCTTAAGCTATTCAGCAGCCTTACCATTAGGACTGATATACAAAAAATATATAAAAGATGAAAAATCCCCTGACTGCTGTAGCTTTGACAGAGATGTAGATCAGTGTCAAGCGACATGAGCAGAAAATGAGAAAATTACTGTATGCAGTGTGTGTGTAGCTGTGTGTGCTTTCTATTTGTCTTCAAATGTGTGTTTGTTATGTTATATGTCTCTGCGCACAGTGATTTTTATGGGGACAGCACTTTCCATCGTCTTCCCCACAAAGTCAATCTTAATTTTGGTTCTACGTTGGTTTCTGGTTGACTTTAGCTTCACACTTAGTTTAGGCAATTGGTTTTAGGGTGAGCCGAGGTTCTGGTGTGAGGTTGGAGGAAAGCATCCAGGGAATTTTAGTCGGTGCAATGAATGTCCTCACAAGTTGCAAAAACACACGTGTGGATACAGGTGCTTCATGTTAAAACTGTAGCACCAGGCAGGCGCATAACTGTATCAGACGAGCCAGAAAGAATAATCTCCCTGCCTAGATGCATACCTTTGTTCTTCCAACCACTACCATCTGCTTTCTTAAAACTCATCAGCTTTTATGAGAACAGTTGCAAACACACACACACGAACCCGCGATGCATCCAGCACCTCCAATTGCTGGCGTAAGCACCTTTGCACAAAGCACTAAGGAATCATGAACATCGATAAAAATATGTGTGCACACCTCACATAATGTACAACACATCTTCACACACGCATACACATTTATGCTTGCAGTAGCAGAAACGAGGTCAGATTCAGGGTAGTGTTCACTTTAGATGTTGCCTAATGATACACTTAACAACATAAAGTACATGGTTGAGACACAGCTGGACTTTGTTCATTGTTGGTTGTGGGCGAACTCATTAACAATGAGAAACTGTAATAACTGAAAGATAATTAAAAAGTGAATCATCATTACCAATTACGGTACATCATTAATATTTTATCCTGAATAGCCTGAGGATCTATGACTATCAGCCTTCATTTTGCTAACAAGTAACTGTAACTAACAAAAAACAATACAAAAAAAAAACGGATATATTACTGCTTGAAAATCCTGCTTGAAAAAGGCAAATACAGTATGCACTTCTGAGTGTCACTAAAATGTTCTGTGCTTTTACTGAATATTTGGATTTATTTGATATGATTTCTTGTACTGTTGCTCTTTACGCAAGAAAAACAAATATCCAGGTATTACTATGTGACAAACTCCACCTCTCCAGATTACCTGGAGTCACAGTGTGTGGCTCACTGGATAATCCCACTGGCGAAGCCACTTTCCACAATTAAATCTGACAACTCAGAAAAGTGGAGATATGTTATCCCTGTAATTTTTGTGGTTAAAAATCTGAAGAAAATAAAATATTACAAGTAGCGGCTCTGTTATTTTGACCACAAAAGATATCATTCCCCTACAGAAAATTAAGAGTCATAAAACATGCGCAGCAACAAATACAAACTCACAAAAACACACTGCAGCCCACAATAAACCTATTAATCACTTTGAGATTAAAAAAGAGAAGATTTTACCCTCCATTCACCCCAACAAACTTCAGGTTTTTCTTGGCTCCTTTATTCCCCTGCTTGTCAGCAACACCATTTTTCTTCATAATAGATTTGAGACCTGGAAGAAAAGAGAAAGAGAGAGAGAAGAGGGAAGGAGGGAGAGAAAGAAAAAGAGAGTGGGAGATTAAAAAGAAAAAGGAGGAAAAGAAAAATTCATTATGTTTTGGAGGAAGATGGGTGTGTACGTGTTTTGTGTGTGTGTGTGTGTGGCTAATATGAAAACTCACAGTATTCAGACCTAAACACAAAATACATCATGATTTCGTCAGCTCTGCCTCCTCTATGATTAAGGTGTGGTTACGTTTAGGAAACTGAAACAACTTGATTTAGATGAGATCAATTTGATATACAAAATAAAACCTGTACTGAATAGTAGAGACATCAGGCCATTAATACAGTTTGACAGCAGTTTCTTCCACATTTGCACCTTCTATAGACGACAACATGCAAAACATACAGACACCTACACATGTACTGCATTCACCCACTGCTGCTACTTTAAACACTAACACCCATAAAGCAGCAGTGCATTTTTCTGACTAGTTTGCAGTGCAGTTAACTTAAAAGTCTACAGGCAATAGGGGCATAAAAGCAGTACATCACACTGGCAATGGTAGTTAATAGTTTGCACATGTTGACTGTAGCCTGTTTGCTCATGTGTTTGCTTTCTTGTGTCCTTGACGTCGGAATATTTTCAGCTTGTATGATATTGTAGAACCTCTGGCTGCAATTACTAGCGAGTATATAGCTCATCAAATCCTGTGGAATCCCTGTCTTGGCCGAGAAAAGGGAAAGCGTGGGCCACATCTGCATACAACACAACAAAACGTGAACAGCCACCCGCTGACAAGAAAAATCCATTTTGTGTCTGTCTGCTAAAAGATGGTTAACACGGTTCTTTAACAGTAAGCATTTATTATTTAAGCATCTATACGGTTCTGAACAACATCTGCAGAGACAAAATTACTTTAATTGTCATTTGATTTGGTCACAATTCATACTAAACAAGGCATTTCCAAGGTGATGTACAAGCAGGTCAAGATTATAGGGTCTATTGACAACGTACAACCTTGACATTGTCGGGCTTACTTATGTACGTAATGACCCAATAATTGATTCTGCATGGGCTCCTTTGCTGACTCCCCCTTGGCTCTGAGCCCAGTACGGCTGTCTTAGTTGTGCCTGACAGCCGACATGGTGCAGAGGCCCTGTAATGTTTTATGCAAGGACATAAGGATGTGGCTTTGAGCCAGAAAAATAGCTGAAAAAAGATCCCAGCGACCACCATCTAAGAAGAATGATGCTTTTAGATCCAGTATCTCTCAGGAGATAGCGGCGGACCGCAGGGAGAGGGGAGGTTTAGAATATATTTGGCATTTTGAATACATCCTCCCGACTAACCTCTAATAAATAAAACAATGGTGGGATTTAACCTTCCCTCACTTTGTCAGAGATACTTTACTCATCCGTACAAATCTCCAAAGCTTAACTCCACTCTCTGATGACTCAGGTGCATGAGGGTTCTCAATGTGATAGCAGTGGTTTCTGTTTCCAATATATGCAGAGGATGAACATTGCAATGTGAGGTCAGAGGAGTCAGCTGAGAATCTCAGATGTCAAAGATGTTGACAGCAACTCTTATGAGAACAGTCATATACTTTTATACACTGATCAGCCATGACGTGGAAACATATGACTGGTTTTTTTATTGTTTTTTATTTATAGGCGGACCCTCACTGAGCACTTAGAAACACTCGTGTATACTATACTCCCTCCACTGAACTTTAAATGAACCCTGAACATAAAATATACGAGTCTGTACTCCAGCTCCTGCTCCTGTACCAGAAACAGAGCAGTGAGATGAGACATCATATGTGTGTGTGGGAGAGTCTGTGCTTAATTTCCATTCAGCTATGTACTGTAGTCAGTGTAGTGCTTGTGCCTTGTGCTTGCATCTATGTATGTACATATGTGCAAAAACGCATTCTTCCCTTAATGAGTGTGTGTTTGTCGACACAGTGGGAAGTCTGACATGTTCTTGGAGGTCATTAAACCATGTAATTAAGCCGTCAGTGCTCGGTAATGTGTTTTTCCACAGGCAGAAGTTTCTTTGAAACAGCACAGATTACATATTGACACCATAGATGAGCAAAAGAATAATATTATGTTGCAGATAAATTGTTTCACATATTTGATGTCATCTCTTAACCATAGCTCTGTTACGCTAATGTCAGAGTGATTCAAAGTAGGTATAAATATAAAAGAGTGTTTTATACTGTATGTGATTAACAACACAACTCGATGTTAGAAATGAGTATTGCATTGATATAAACCGACCAAGATGATATCCTGAATAACAACAACATCACTGTCAACTAGAGGACAAGACAGACATCCCCCCTTCAGGAGGACCACTGAAATATTGGTTAGATTATTATCTTGCAGATGTGAGTCTAAATCATAAGGCCCAATCACTCTGATTCATTAAACTACTGGCAAAGCACCAGATATAGTAAAAGGCTATATTTCAGTCAGGAGGGAGAAAATCTTTTTACTGAAGCTGATCAAACTGATGTAGTCACAGCCAGCATGCAGAGTGTTTTGTGTTGTGTTGTGTTGTGTTGTGTGGCATTCTGTTTCAAAAATCAGTGATACAAATGAAAGCACTTACACTGTATGGCTCTATTCAACATTGGAGCCTATGCAGAAATTCACATTATGTCCAAATAAACATCCCAAAAAGTCAAGCAGTACCTTTTCATTCCCTCCCAAACACCAGGGTTGTACATACTGAGCTGTGCGCACAGTAGTGATTCTGTTCCTGTCCTACTATTGATAGAAGCACCATGAACGTTTAATTTGACAGAATATCTGTGACTAATAGAATATGACCAGTGTGGTTTCAGGTTGCAGTGAAAAAGAAACCACAGTCACTCTGAAGCAGACCAGCTTGCTATAAATACAACACCTTGTTGTCAGTTTGATAGTAACACTCTGTCCTACATCAGCTGAGAGCAGTGCTGATATGCAAAGCTGAGTGCTCTGCCCAAACTACTACAAAGCTGTGTACAAGAGACGCAGACACAGAAATCTGTCAAACCGTCCTGGAAATGTTTGGCTGCTCCTGTAAGTCATCTTATTCAAAGGAGAGAGAGAAGGGGAACTAAATTAAAAGGCTATGGAGTTGTACACGTCCATATTAATCATAGGAAACATAAGAAAGGACATGTTGTAATGAAGTGATGTGCGTAATAGGAACGTAATGAGGATAATTTCAGTGGATATGGAGTAGAATTGATTAATCTTATTGAGAATTACAAGCAGGTAAGCAGGTATGTGGCAGACTGTGTGCAGTATAAACCGTGGGGTCCTAAGTGAACCACAGGCCTACCTTGTTCTTGCTGTTTGCTGGCAGCAGCAGCTTTCTGGGCTGGTGAGTAGAAGGCGGAGAGGACGCTGAGCGAGCTGACCAGTTGACTCTGAATGGAGCTCATTTTGGAAGGGCCGGGTTTCCCTGCTGGTTTCCCCGTCGTTGCTGCAGGGACTGCTTTCCCCGCAGGCTTGGCTGTTGCTGCTCCTTTTCCTGCCTCTGCTTTTTTCCCTGCTGTCTGTTTCTGTGTGCTGGGGCTCTCCTGCTGGCTGGCCATCTGTTGAGCTCCAGAGCCGCTCCCCAGCTGCGCCCACTGCTCCCCCAGAAGCCCTGTTAACCGGGTTACGACTTGACCCAAAGCTGCAGGCGAGGTTGGTGACTCACTGGAGCCCCTGCGTGGAGCCTGGGCCTCGCCGGAGGCCGGGGCTTCTCTCGAACCGCGACGCTGGGCTGCTTCGCCGGAGCCTCTGCGCAGGGACGGTGTCTCGCCTGCGTCTTTGTGAGGAGGTTGAGTCTCACTGGAGCTTCTGCGAGAGCCCTGAGACTGAGGTTGCACATCGGTCGACCCCTGACGAGCCGGACGGGTTTGGACTTCTCCTGAGCCACGACCAGCAGGTTGTGACGCAGTGGATCCTCTCTGTGCTGCTTTGAGCTCCTTTGAGTTACGTCGAGTCGTCGAGGTTTGAGCTTGAATTGATTTGGGACGAGTTTGGACTGCGCTGGATGGGGCCTTAGTCTCAGGCTGAGGTTTTTTTGACTTTTCTTCACCGGCCTCAACAGAAGGCTTCTTTGCTTGGCTCTTCTCCTCAGCCTGAGACACAGACGGGGCTTCATGTTTCACCTGTGGTTCTGAGGGTTGCACTGAAGACTGAGCTTCAGGCGGAGGCGCACTCTGCACTACTTGAGCTTGTGGCTGAGGAGGCTGAGGCGTCATCTGGGGCTGCTGGGCCTCAGTTTCACCGGATCCCCTTCGAGGGCGCTCGGGTTGAGGAAGCAGTGGCTGTACTTGCTCCGCTGAGGACTTGCGGCCTCTCTGAGGTCTAACAGGAACTATCGTCTTCACAGCTGCATCCTCTGCTGCGATTACAACCCTGTCAGTGACCACAGTGTCTTTAATCGTTGCACACACTATCTCGCCCTCTGCTACTTGTCTCGTCTCTACATCCTCCAGGACGATCAGCGTTGTTTCGATGATTTCTGTCTTTACGGTCTTCGGGTGTATCACTTCTTTTAACTCTGAGTCGGTCTCTGCAGGACTTGTTTCAAGCTTAGATTCTTTCGTTTCACCTGTTGCGGACGGCGGAGGCTCCTCACTCTGACTTACTGTGTCAGCAACTTTTATTTGCTCAGATAAACTTTGCAGAACTGCAGCTGAACTCTCTGCGACAACTTTCATGACCACACTTTCACTAACTCTCTGAATCCTTTCGTCCGCTTCCTCGTCTCCATCTCCGTCCACGGCTTCACTGACCACGACCACCACTTCCACCCTTTCGCTGCTCGTGCTCGCCTCTGCGTCTCTGGCTGGATTGTTGTCCTGCCGCCTCTCTCTCTCCATCTCCGTCTCCGTCTGCTGGTCCGTCCTCTGTGCCGCCTCTGTCTCCGTGACCCTGTCCACGGTGTCCACCCTGTCCGTCTCTGTCCCTCTGTCTACGCTGCTGGCTCTGGGTCTCTGCGGATGGTCTGTCACCGTCTCCCCCTCCGTCTCCGTGACTTGGTTTACCCTGGCGGCCACCGGCGTCTCGGTCATTTGATCCTGAGTGGAAATCCTCTCGGTGACTGTCCCCCGCTCCATGCTGTTGGCTCTGCGTCTTGGTGGGCTCGCTGCGGTTACCTCCGCCTCCACCTCCGTCTCCACCATCACCTGCTTCTGTGTATCGACTTTGGTTTCTGTTACTTGATCTACACTTGTGCTTGCTACTGCTGCTTTGGGTACACAAACTTCAATACAGATCCTATCGGTATCTGTACCCTGATCTACCGTCCCTGGTGATTCTGTCGCCGTCTCCCGGCTGGCAAAATTTACTCTCTCTGTCTCTGTCCCTGCATCAATACTCTCCCTTCGTGGCCTGCTGTGTGCTTCTGGACTACAAATCTCTACTCTCACTCCCTCGCTCAGCTGGAGTATCCTCTCCTCTTTTACTTTGTTCTCCTCTATTTGCTCTTTCAAAAGACTATTGGTTCTCTCCAGCTCTGTGCTAGCCTGAGTAAGTTTACCCTCCAGTGTCATCAGCTTCTCCTGCAGCATCTGCAGACTCTCTGGGTCCTCAAGACCCTTTCTTGCCTTTTCTGCATTTCCATTTTGAATACTGCTACTCTCAGCGTTTTTCATGGCCTCCCTAAGTGGTGTTAAATCTTGCCCCGCTATGTCCTGGGATAGCTTTCTCGCAGCATGCTCCAGTGGACTCTCACTTATTTGTTTGTCTGGTTTTTCTGATGGCCGCGTTTGTTTCGCAGATTCTCGTGCTGACAGCTCAGCCATTTTCTCATGTGCTGAGTAACTCTCTCTTTCTTTTTGTAACACTTGGCTTTTCTCTGTCACAGCAGTATGCTGAGTCGTCAAAGCTAAGTTGAGCCCCTCCGAAGGCCTGTGTCCTGGTGGCGGAGCATGTGTACCAGCATCAGAGCTCGGGGCTGCTGCGGAGGCTGATGCGGAAATCTGTTTTTGGGCCTGGGCTTGGAGCTGCAGCAGTAACCGCTCCCTCTCCTCCCTCAGTGAGGAAATCTGCGCTTTGAGTTCGGGGATGGTTTTGACCTGCTCCTCGAGCTCTCTGACCCGTTTCAGCGCCACCGTGATCTGCTGGTGAAGCCCCCCTCGGTCCTGGGGAACGCAACGTCTCTCCGTTACGTCCGGTGAAGCACGGAACATGTTCTCCGTCGAGCCGTTTTCCGGTGTTCCCACCGTACGATCCGGACTGCTCGAATCAGAGCCTTTGCGTTGCTGGAGCGTGATCGGCATGCTCGACGCTCGCAGCAGGTTGGGCCGACTTTGAATCCCCACGGTTTTATCTTCAACGCCTCGAACCACCACCGTGCTCAGGTCTTCTCTAGGTTTGGCAGAAACATAACTGCTCCCCGGACTGGTTGACCCCCTGCTGCTCTGGCTGGAAGTACCCCCTTCATTTGCCCTGAAGTCATAGATCTGCTGGACCTCTGTCAGCCGCGATTTAGGCTTGGGCCCCAAGGTTGATGTCCCGGACCATGTGCTATCACTTTCCCTAGAGGCCGGCCTGGCTCCAGTCCCAGGGAGGCTGAAGTTTCTGGGTAGTGTGCTGAACTTGGGAGGACCCTTGACCCTGCGCTGGATGTGGACCCTTTTGATGGTGTTGCCTTTTTCAATGTCGTCCACATACTTGAGGAAGTCCAGGTCCAAGTGGAAGCCATAGGGAGTCTCCACCGAGTAGGGCAGCTGCTTCCTCTGAACACCGCCCTCACTGGCCTTGGTCTGAAAGCCGTTGGCTGCAAGGCATCAACATACAAAACATTAAATCTATCAATCAATGCTCATTCTCCCACAGTACAACACAGTACAATAACAGCAATGATATTAATAGCTGAAATTATACAGATAAAATTGATTCACATTTGTAATTACTTGACAAATGAACATGAAGCACATTGCACATTATCACCCTGCATTATTATTCCTTTTTATCCACTTGTACTGACAGGCTGCACTATGCTGCACACATGGTGCTTCATTATGTAAAACTATATCACTTACTGGGAAGTAATTATCATGCAGTGATTGCGCCAAAACAAACTGATCAGCATGCAGAAGCTTGCTCCTGCTGTGTCAACTTATGAATGCAGCATGAGACAGGGTGGCAGTTAGTTATCACCTGAAGGAAATAAACCTGTAGCTGTTTTTGGCTACATGCAGGAACAGGAAGTTAAATATGTAACCCTTCACGTCAGATGCATTATGAAAGAAAAAAAAAGATTTGACTTGATTTGTTTCTGTGGTAGAGAAACCGTTTATGACACTCACCACTTTTCTTGTCCATCATGGGAGGCGGAGTCCTCAGTCATGGACTTGTGTTTGCTACAGTTGGAGCTGGCAGCCTGGATAAAACAGAAATGTGAGAAAATGAAATGTTGTCCATCATCTGAACAGAGCTGAATTCTACCTTCTGCTGTGCGTATAATCTTTTACAGGAGGACAACAGAGACCTTTCTTTAAAAGAAGGAAGGAATTGATTCGAAACATCAACTGAGAGAACCACCAGTCCATATAACAGAACAAATATTTACCTCATGAGATAAGATATTCAATATATATTTGACAACTTGTGCGGGCCTGGAACTTAGCCACGGCTTGGCTGTCAGGAAGGAAAATCTCACCTCAGAAGTTTACAACACTGTTCAGGTAAACAGTTTAGAGAGTCGTTTAGAGTTAAAGCTGTAATGTGCATGCAGTAAATGTTAATGGGACAGAGAACATCACATTTAAAGCACATAACATTTGCTCTAGTATCAGTCCAGTGTACAACACAGGAGCAATGATGAGGTGCAGTTTTTGAATTGCTCGGCTCAAGCCTGAAACTATTAACTGCAGTAATTAAACAGTTAATTATTTTGCAGTGTCAGCTACTCTACTGAAGATAAAATTGCTACATGAAGTTATAGCACTAACAAAAAATATTATCCGAACAATGAGGGGAAGGGAAGTGCCAGTTTGTCCATTAACTTGATTTCATTTGCCTTGCAAAGCCAGACCTTTAGAAGCCATTTGAAGCCAACACGACTCTGGACGGACCCACAGAAGGGAACACATTCAATTTGGTGCCACTTTGAATCATTTGTTCCAGATGAAGAAGCCAAGAAACCAGAGCTGTTTGCTTTTTTTTAAGTGCAGAGTAGAGGTAGGTGAGATGGAAAACAATTCAGCAATGGGAGTCAAAACTTTTAAGGGCTCATGTAAAGCTTCCTAATAAAATATCCCACACTCATAATAAAATCCAGGCAAATCTCCCAGCTCTGAGTGAGCTCCACAGTTCAAATGCATACTAAATAAACACATACGCTCTTACAGCCACATGGCAGCTAAGGCTACTTAACAAATAGGCACATATTATTTGTGCAATTTTCATGCAAATTTGTGTCGCTGGAGAAAATAATCTTCTACATAAGTGACAATGCCTGAAGCTCTGGTTTAATAAGTGCTAGAGTTCAAACTTCAACATGTGAGGCTGTTGCAGAAGGTGTAAATTAGCATTTTCATTATTTTTAATAGGTTTTCCACCACAGCTTTCATGCATTTATGCCCCCGGCAGTGGCACAAGTGACTGCAGATATATCTGATGCTATATTATAATGGAAAGAGTAAAAAAAAACAAACAACAGCAACTGTGCTTTAATGGTGTTTCCTCTATTTGATTTCCTGTTTTCATACAAGTTTCTACACTGAAAGAAGATAAAGGCTTTGAAGGAACACAGTAACGTTGTCTCTCACTGAGTCACTTTCCTGTTTGAAATGGCTGCTTTGATATCTGGAGAAAGAATGGGAACATCTCCATGTTGCATTTATCTACAATAAGTCAGATACTGAAAAACCAGTCGGCATTTTCTCTGTAGCAATTCAGACATTTTTATAGATTGTAATAGTCAAATTGCATTAAGACATTGAGGAAAGCATATTCACATATGCTTATTTGTGTTGTGCAGGACTGATGTACAGCTGTTAGGTGCACTCCTGGCCACAGGGTAGGCTGCGTGCTGAGTGGGGATATATTGCAAGGCAAGCAGTACATGAGCTGGCAATGTAATCAATCAAAATGACAGCCAGTCCACCCAGGGACCTAAACAGGAACTGTGACAAGCTCGATTTGGCTCCTGTCCTGTCTTCATAGATTGAGCCTTAATAATGAAAAGAATTCGCGACCTGGAGCAGAATTGTTGTCTATGTCACAGATGAGCACACACACACACACACACACACACACACACACACACACACACACACACACACACACACACACACAAATGCTCGGAGAAACATGCAGATCAACAGACTGACAGCCACTGCACAGAATCTGACACTGTGTGATTGCTACCATGGCAACCATCCTTCAATCCTCCACCGCTGCATGTCCCACGACAAGTGAGAGGAGCGAGCCGAGACATTCCTAACTCCTCCTGATGCTTAATGCGACTACGACTCGGGCTCGCTGTCCTTAAGGCTTAATTAGCTGATTTGGGAGCAAAAGAATGCCGCTCGTAATTGCTGAGTGAAGTTCAGGCAGACCCCTCTGGCAATTATACACAGTGGGCAGGCAACAAAACCCTCCTTAATTAGATCATTACCGCAAATGGAGAGACAGAGGTATACAACGGAAGAAGGACAGAGAAAGGGAAGGGGTATAAGGGAGAGAGGATATAAGAAGGAGACAGAAATAACAGCTTAAATGTGACAGGAAAAGGGATGGGTGGCAGAAAAGACGATAATAAACGACAATAAAAAATAAATAAATGCCACAGTGACAGTACCAAACAGTGACTTGACAGAAGTACAAGGGATTTGCTTAATGAGAGAGAGTCTACATGACCTTCCCTGCAGTGCACTTGCAGGATTTTTTAGAGTCTCCTCTTTTAATTAAAGTCGCTCCTAATGCCTGTGTGGCGAGTGACGTCTTCAGAAACGACACAGGAATCCTGTTGTATTTCATGGGCTCTGGTGGGGTATAATAATAAGAATGATTACCATAACTGATGATGAGCCATAATATTGGTCTATAATAACCATTCTCTGAGAAGGTGTGTGGTTGTGGTGTTAGTGCGACTGATAGATTACCCAGGTCAGGTTAGTGATTAATTATTGGAAGCTCCTGGAACCACAAATGATGCATGATCCACACTGGATTATAGTCATAAAGACAACGTGTTAAAAGCTCACGAAGGCTATGCTAATGCAAATTGATTGTATTTGCTACAGGCTATACATGGCTCAAACAAAGCCATGGGGATGTGTGTGTCCAGACCTGTTTGTTAGCACGGCAGCACCAATTTAATCCCCTTTTTCTCACTGTTTGTTTATGTGCATGTCCGTTGCTTATGTATATCCGTGTCTGGTTGAGTCACATATGTTCAAACGGCACAGACACACACACTCATAACCCCTGAAGGACATGCAGCAATCTGTCAACACCAATCCAATAAGTGTGACAGCTGGTTGAGAGGAAACGACACAGGTAATGTGAAGCCTAAGTAAAGAGAGTACAGTAAATAAGCTCATACTGACAGCCAGGTGTTTCCATAATGTGACCACTGTGGAAAGCACAACCACAACTAATATTGTTTATGTGGGAGAAAGGAATCAACTTAGTTGCACAGACACTGTGCTGGTTGGGGAAAACCCAGATCCAGAGTATCCAAATATATATTTTACAGCATCTGATGATATCAAACAAGGTTACACTGAATGCCATCCTTTTCAAATTAGACACACACACACTCACACACACAGACACCAGACAAATGCACACATAGACATTAAATTACTGCTGACCCAACCTATCGAGAAGAGGGGAATAGCATTAATTGAATGTCATGGGTCATTACATTGGAGTGCCTGTGTACTGCAGATTGAATTAGTCTAATACACTGACACTGAGCAGGCTTAGATAGAAGACAGGCCAACAGGAAATAAGATTGGAGAGTGCGAGCAGGGGACAGGAGGTGGGCGGATGGGAGCGAGACAGTGGGTGAGAAAGTGAAAAAGAGGCAGGGATGGGAGTGGCAGCTGCACAACCTCATATCTGCTACACACAGAGCGCAGGCTTACAGTCAATGTTGCCCTCTCTTCCAGCTCTCAGCCTGTAATCTTCTGTCTCAGACTCTATCTCATTAAGAAAAAAAATTGTGCATGAATGCATAATGATCTCTCACAAACACTGAAGTACTGTGCACCAGCCGCAGCTGCAGCCTCTAAATACGAGTGTTCATCAGCGATGTGAAAGTGGCAGTGAGGAACTGCAAGCAGCAGCAGAGTCGGGGAGGAAAAAGGCCGAGCAGTGACAATAAGGCAGGTCCTTATCACAGGCCTGACACGGGACCAGCTATCTCTGTTTACTCTTGTACTACCCTGAGAATATAAGCAGGACTGTCCAGCTTAACGCGTCAACTCCAAGCCTGAGATAGACACAAACGCATTCAAGAAAGAGCACATGTGCAGACCAGACCAACGCAGGGATACAGCTAAATATGCAAAGTACCAGACGCTTTGGTTATGTGCCTGCAGAAGCACAATCTTGCAGGAGTGCAATTTCAGCACAGATTATTTTTTTGCAACCTAATTTGGGGTGTTAAATGTTCCTCTTTCTAACATGTGAGGCTGAACGCTACCCACTGCACCAACCACAGCCACTCCTGGTCTGTTTTTCTTTCCTCACCACAAAAATATATTGAATCAGAGAAGTTAGCAGAATTTAAAAAGCTTTAGCTATAAGCAGTTTTGACTCATTATTGCTGTCAGCCAATCACAACCACAACTGTGACTGTTGTGACTATGAAAAGTTGGACTTCTGCCTTCACAGTGCTGAGCTTCTGGTGATGTGGATATATTTTTTCTAAGTATTTTGGTATTTATTTTTATGCTCAGAGAGAATCAGCAGTCTAATTTTGAGAATCAGGCTGCGTGAAAATGGGAGGAAAATAAATTTTATACATATATATAAAAATGCTAAGACTGTCTTTCTGTGGATAAGGATATCAGTCCTCTGCTCTTCATGTAAATGAAAAGCTGAATTCATCAACAATAAGATCCATCAGTGCACATCTCAATATATTTGGGGTTTAACCCCTCTTGATCTGGTATTTTAAGGTGGCTAATGTGAGCAAAGTTCAATAGTTTAGCTGAAAATCTGATGTTTGATGGATTTTCTACACATGTGTCCTTTTCACTGAGAGTGTGAGTGAGGAACGCAGCTGATGTTCTACTGTATGAGTTCTATCTGGGGAGTTGCAGGTGTAGATGACAATTTTGCATAATGACTTCCGACGACATGGAGATGCTCTAGAGCAGTGAACTGAGAAAATTGAGAAAATTCACTGACAAGACAACTGGGAACTGGAAAAGCTTGTGATTGCTGAACCAGATCAAATGAAGGACGCTGCAAGCAGCCAGCACTAGGAGACGTTTATCTGATATCTCCGCGCTTATAGTCTGTGTGTGCTCTGCAGGAACAGATCAATCCCTCTGCTCTATAAGAGCTATTTGAGCACAGTCTAGTTCATCTCACTCCAGTCTTAGATTATCTGTGTCTATGTATAGTACATTACAGCAACACTGTGCTATCAGAATGATCTTTTTGGCCAATTTGCCTTAATCATCTTTCAGTTTTGGCGAGTCTACTCCAGTTCATCATCCAGACTTGTTTTTCTTTTAAATCCTAATCCATTATTATCTAGTCCAGTCCAGTGCCACTGCGTCTCTTTTCAGCAGGGGCCAGATTGTTCCCTTTGTGCTAAACAACATCTGGCTCTCAAGCCCAGGGAGAAAAATGGAAGAGGGACCTCCTGTCTAGGGGCTTCATTATACAGTGGTGCAATTATTCCATGGAGGCTGCAGCGAGTATAGGCCACTGTTTCATTGCGGGCCAGTTCAGACTGCTTTTTCTGTGAGGAGCTGTAAAGTAAGGTAATGGGCTGTGCTGGATAGAGAACTCATCTTGCAACTTTACATCTAATGCAATTATAATGAGGAGTTGCTTTCGAAGTACAACAGCAAAATATGTGGAGAAAAATAATCAAAAAAATGGTTATTGGGTATCTGCAGAAGCAAAAGGAGACAAAAATGAGTTTTTGTTATTACTGTTTGATTTTAGTGCACATTAAATTGTATGCCTCTTTTTTTCATTGCGCATTGAATGGAAATTGTTTTCTTTGTACGCTCAGGGAGACAATAGAGACCTGTATGCTTATACAGAAAAAAAGAATAAGGAAATAGTCACATACTGGTAGCTGTTGAGCCTGTCTTTCTATTGTTCAGTTGCAGTTGCTCCTCCAAGCCCAAAGTTTCAGCCTACACTCAGAAAGACGCTGGAGAAAGTACAGGATGCATATGGAGGTTGACCTCCCACGTATTTTTCTAAGCAACACGGAAAAACCTAAAGATGCTTCTGCAAGATATTAGAGTTGTGTTATGTTGGTTGGTTGGACAGTAGGTTCATTTTTCCCTTTTAGATTAAATGGATGAGCTGTGGCTGAGTGAAGTAGACTGTTACATGGTGACAGCTATTTTCTGTCACCTCCTGCTGGCCTTTCATGTAATCATTAATTCGATATTTCAACATACTGTGGTTGAACACACGCTGTATGTGTCCCCATTGCTCTCTCGCTGGATGGGTTATAAATGGTACCTGCAATCTGAAGTGGTAATTAAGACTCTCAATCAGATCGGCATTTTATACTCTGTCGTGCCTGCCTATTTTTAAAAACAAAAATGAAATGTGAAACATGAGCTGGAGGAAACATCATCATTGCATTGGAGAAGAAATTGATTGTGACTACGGGTTGATAGAGACACTTTCAATTCTACACTGCACAACAAGCTGTTTTCCCAAAGGAAAAAAAAAATCCATAGACGACATTGTGATCTCTGTCAAACTGTCATTGTGGAGAGTATCTCAGTGTTATCTGCCAAAGTTGTGGACATGACCTTAGCGTTACCACCCTTGTCCTGCTTCGACCAGCTCTGTCAAAGGACAGATAACCATTCCATCCATGCCCTGCCTGCAACAGTTCCTCTTATCAGTCTCTCACTCGATCTCTTTAACCCTCCACAGAGAATAACAGCATCTTTCTTTCATTCTTTTTTTGTTTAATTTCTTTTCTTTTTTTTTAAGATGGCTCTCCTCATGCCCTATAGTGGAATTTCAGCATGAGGAGCAGCTGCCTGCTTTCACTAGTGATAAAGGAAGTGACACACCATCTATTATTCATTGGCACACACAGCCAAACCCTTCTAGCTGCAGCTATACGCTACGCTAGCATTACGGCTACTTCCGCCCATGGAAGTTAACGAGCATGGTAAAGCAACTGCTACCGCTAATTAGCATGTGGGATATCTGCCTATTCCTGTCAACAGGAGGCTGAAAAGAGATGAAAGCGAGAGAGAGAGAGAGTGGAAAAAAAGGGGAATAAATCTGTTTAATAAGTGGAAGGTTGGTAAAAAGATAAAAAGACAAGCGGGGCAGAGGAGGGAGAAGGTGTGCTGTACGTTGCCATAGAAGACTAGATCACTTACAGTGCTGCCATGTCACATTACATCCACGTTCACTTGCTGTGACAGGTAAAAACAACTCGTGTTCACACACGCACAACGCCAAACATGTATAAAATATTCAAATGCACAGTGTAAGCAATTCTGAGATGATGTGTTAACACATTCTCACAGAAACATTGGTTATAAATAAATCTGGGTCCCCTTGCTCATTAATTACCACTTTTTACTTACACAGCCAAAATAGCAGAGAGCACACACACACACACACACTTACATGAACACAGTTGGGTGAAAATGAAATAAGACATACATGGATGCAAGTATGCAATTTATTTGCCCACACAGTCACACACCTCCTGCCTGACACCAAGTGAGCGTAAAGCCGATGGTGCTGCAGAGCAGGCAGGACAGATCTGGGAAGGAATCAACACTTATAAATTCACACTCTATTGATCTTAGCATGATGACAGCCTTCCAGCTCAGCTTGGCAGAAAAACACACAAACACTTCGGAGAACACACACTGCACATGCCATAGCCTACATACAATTCAAATACAGCCAAAGATATAAAAGGATTTTGCTGATTGCCCATTGATAAGCTCAATGCTCATTTCCCCCATATTGCATGTGTGTGCATTTGTTTGTTTGTGTGTGTCAGTGTGAGCAGCTGAGCGCGTGCATACAGTGTTTTGTGCTTGATTGTCGACCTGCCCACTTAGTCCTTCCACGTCGTGTCAGCTGCCAAAGCGGTGTGAGCGGTGCTAACGTTCTGCGAACACGGATACAAACACGTCCACACTCTCTTTTTTTTCACACTCCTTCTCACACATCCCACGCAAACACATGTGACCTATGTTCTTCTACCGGGCAAAAATAGACCAGGAAAGAAGGAGTGAGGAAAGAGGGAAAGCGAGAAAGAGAGAGAGAGAGAGAGAGAGAGAGAGAGAGAGAGAGAGAGAGCGATGGAGGTGGAGGGATAGCAGATCAAAAGGAGAGAGGATGAGCAATGTGAAGTAAACAAAATTGAATTATGGCAGATGAAAAGGGGGAAATCTAGAGATCAAACTGCTCCTGAGAGAGGAAAATTGTTTGAGAAGAAATAATGAAAGAAATAATACAAAAAAAATGGGAGGAAGTGTAAGGAAAAAAGGGGATAAATCCTCATGGGGGGTGGAGGGCGGGGTTGTCTCTCACCTGTCATGCAGCTCCAGTCACCTCCTGTCCTTCCTGATTCTGTGAGTGCAACTGACCCTGTCTCTGTTTTAACCTCAGCAAAGAAAGAAAGAGACAGAAAAAAAACTGAAAAAAGGAGGGAGGAAGGGTGGGGAAGGGGTGGAGGTGTTGGCAGGCGGTGTTGCTGAGGAGGGGTGGAGGAGAGGAGAGGAGAGGAGAGTGTCTAGCTGGTCAGACTATCTGCTCCTATGATAGATTTTGGAGCCTGCCCACTGCAACCAACTGGCCCAGAAAAAATATAACACCCGAAAAGATAAATGGGCTTAACAGACACACACACACGCACAAGCAAATCCATAAACAGTCACACACTAACGGTAATCAACCACCACTGCTTCTCTGTAATGCACATTAAAGTGTGTGATATTATAGTGTGTGCGTGTAAAGTTTGGGATTTCCTAAAGTACAAATGACCACAAGGGAGACATGCAGCAGTGTAGCGCTTTGTGTACTTGTGTGTCTGAGTCTGTGCTTGTTCATGCATCCACTGGTGTGTGCACCCATGTGTGTTTCCAGGGTGTGTGTGTGTTTAATGTCTGTGTGTCCAGCCTGCGGACACGCTGCCTTGCCTTACAGTGAACTCCCACCATGCACCACTCTAATTATTACTGGAGGACTTTTAAGTCAACCCCTGCTGTGCTGCCACAGGGACACATGAGGCCTGGACTGTCCAGCGTCAGTACCGAATCGACTGCACCTTTCAGACGCATCAGACTCTGTGAAATTTAAAGAATAAACACCCAAGTTATAGCCCCGTCCTGTTCAATATCAGACTAATGAGTCAACCCTGGCTATACCCCGGCTGGCTCTGAAGTGTAAATGAGGTAAATAATTAACTGCTTTTAAATAGGCTAACTGCCCACTCTAATGGTTCCTATCTCTTATCTCACTCCTGCACCAATCCCTCAGACCACCAGCGCTAATTCTTCCTCTTAGTCGGTGTGTGTGTCGTGCGTGGAGCTGGAGCACATTTTAAAAGCAAACTTCCACCCTAAAAAAAAAACAGCTCGGCCCCGCAAAGCATGATGTGGCACGTGTAAAATATAGCCTGCACACTTTGGCTTGACGTGCCATCTAAGTGCAGAGATGTACGGAGCACATGAAATATTTACAGAGATATATGGCGGTAGCTGTAGCCTCTAAATCAACCCAGTGTGTGTGTGTGTGTGGATGTTCTCTGAGGCCGAAGGCTCCATTCTAATTAAGACTGGAGGGAGAACAGTAAGGTTTTGGGTTCATGACACCAACAACAATTGATGCTCACACCGCTGATAGTTTAACTGCTAATTTGCACTTAAACTGTGTCAGAAATCATTTTGCTCACTTAGATGATGCGGTTTGTAATGACTAAGTAAGTTTAGGGGAAACACAACATGTGAGTCACGTTGTGATGCTGAGCTATAAACTAGAAGCTGGACGTACATAAAGGGGCGCAAACTTGGCACACTACAGCAAACAGACCAATGAAGTCTCTTTTTACACATTATTAAATATGATAAATAGAATTTACCAGGCATGAAAGGGAGTTTAATGCTGTTTTGGGGGATATTTAGAAGCTTCCAGTACACTAAATACCCTTGTTTTGGTCCTACACAAGATTTACATTTCGTATTTTCACATTTCACAAAGACGAGAATATTCCTTTCTTGAGAGCGTTGCACAATGAACCTCTTTCAGACATAAACTCAGACAATGTTCACAGCTTCAGTGGCTAAATCCTCCCCTCTCTCTCTATATGTCTTACACGCTGCTTAAAATCAGCTCACATCCTTTCATCTAAAGCAACGGACTGAAAGAGGGTGTGATGCGGCCTAGAGGGTTAAGCTTCCCTCTTGCTGATCACATGAACCATCTCCTGTCAGGAGGGATCAGATCCTACCTCAGACCCCTAGGACTTCTGGGAGTCTCATTCCTCTCTTGTATTTTCTCTGTGTTGAAGTTAGACATTGTCTTCCCATCTTGCTTGTTGCTTTATGCTCAATGGGTTGAGGATGCAATGCCAACATGATGTGCACTGAGACAAACAAGCTTTGGGAGTGGGGTCCTGGGTTGAAGCATCTCTTCATCTTGTTCATGCAGTGAGTAAGATGAAGTATGAAATGGACAGGTGGATCAGTGCAGCAGCCCTATTACTGACCCTGACCCTAGTGTTTCAGATTTGAAGGTGAGCCAAAGGCCCTGAGAGCCTGGAGTTGGGAGAAGCTCAGGGCCT
Source organism: Decapterus maruadsi (assembly GCA_030347415.2). NCBI lineage: Eukaryota > Metazoa > Chordata > Actinopteri > Carangiformes > Carangidae > Decapterus > Decapterus maruadsi. The sequence goes on from CM064886.1 coordinate 28,946,580, forward strand.
GTGAGGAGCAGCTCTGCTGCTGAGAGAGGGCTGCTCCACCACTGCCATCTTGGCAGTGAATAATTCTGCCAAAACCCTCGCCAATGGGCAAAGATTTGAGGCATGTCTGGAGCCGAGACTAAATCTGTGATAAAACTTACATGGATGAGTTATATGACAATTCATCTGCCGTGCTGCTGCCATGGAAGGGAAATGAGCTGTAGAGACCAGAACTGTTTTTTCAGTACCAGACTGTCAACATGTTGGCAAGAAAGTTGGACATTTTAATCAGGGACCATGGACTTATCAGAGGGATATGTCACCCAAAATGGATAATTCACCAATTTTCCACTCACTGTCATACTAAGGATGGGTTTGGAGAACTTTCTGAGTCATCAAAATGCTTTTGGAGTTCCAGGGGGGGGGGTTCGACTGGCACTGGATTTTCATATAATGGCGGCGGATAGAGTTCACTTTTGAATCGTCCAAAACACACACTATGAAACATCCAGATACCTCCATACTGCTCGTCCGTACTGACCTAAGTGTCCTGAAGCCACAGCATGAAAAAGATGTTTGGAAAAAAATAATTTGATCTCTGTTTTTAGCCTTGTTGTAGCAGTAACCCCCAGTGGCATTGTGCACATGTGCGAGATAGCTGCTTCCGTGTTTACATCATACATCCAATGGTTTTCATGTTGCCGCCATATGAAACTCCGTTGCCAGCTGGACTCCCCCTGGAACTCCAAAAGCATTTCAACGACTCTGAAAGTTCTCTAAACCCTTCCTTGGCATGGGTGAAGTATCCCTTTAACTTTAGTAGGCAGTCTCAGGTGGACATTCAAGGAACTGCAGTTTATTGACTTCATTCGCCACTCACTTAAAATCTTTAAAAGCATTTAAAGTGTTGTACTTTTTTTTGTAGATCATGTGGCAGAAATTAAACGTAAGCTGTTTCAGAGTGGTAAAAGACTCCTGGGAAAAAAGCGTCCAGTGTCCATGTTGTTGCTAATGATGTTGTACCTGTCAACTCATCCGGAAGAAACCACATGGTACCACCACCACCACCACCACCACCTTGTGGGCTCTAATCAGGCAGGAGTAGGTGTAGTGGTCGGTCGGGGTTGGGTTGGGGACATCTCCCTCCCGTCAGAAACTTTCACTCCAAAACAGAGCTTTAATTTAGCTATCCAGCATTCCTGCGTGGGTCGTAGTGACACAGTGTATTGTTGTTTATCAGTCGTCTCCCTGCCCCAGCGTGGGCAAAAACACACAGTGAAAATGTTAAAATAACAACAGGCAGCATTATGCAAAGTCTGGCACCTCAGGATTCTGCAGGAGTGTGTGTTTGCATGTGTGCAAGTGAGAGAAACCTAAAAAAAATAAAATGTTTTAACTGTTGCGCTCCACAGCTCATAAACAGATACTTCAGTGTAACAGCTTGGAGTCATATGCAGAGTGTTTTCACAATTGTGGGAGTTACAAAGAAACACTCAGCATAAGAAAGAATTTGTGATATGCAGGATTTAATTATAACTAATGGTTAGGGGCCACTGCCAGGCTCGGCGGTCATCACTCATTATGCTGCATAACTTATTTTTTCTCCTGCTAATTTTCAACTAACCTCAAATCAGATTACGCTCTCAAATATGTTGACTTTGCATGCATGACTTTAAATGTTCTGGGAAAAGCAATTAACCCAAATATTTCATCATAACGTGAGAAATTTACTCCTGCTAATCATTTTTTAAATGCCTGCTGTGTCTCGCAGCATCATTTTGTGTGCTGTTGTTGCAGATTTAGGACTCCTCTCCTTTTTAGATTTATGCCAAGTTTGGTAGCAAATAATTATCAGTGAGAGTGTAGTCTGCAGCATGTGTATGTCTCCGTGTGTGCTTGTGCACGTCTGAGTGGGTGGAAGTGCGAAAAGCCAAACTGTTTTTACTGGCAAAGCTCACAGCTCTGAAACTGCATTACATCCAACAGCTTGAAGGCTTCTGGAAATAAAAGTTTTCCTCTTACAATGAACTAAACAAGCACAAAACACGGCAGAAAATGTAATTAACACACACATTATTATGTTTTAGGATGTATACTGTTTTGTTTTGTCCATGTAATGATACTAGGGCCAAGAAGTTTGCTTCTCAGACCTTGAAGGTGAAGATTATGAAGATGTTATTAGTAGTTGTGATTTGACACATATTCTAAAGCTCAGTCCTGACTGAGCTTTAGAATATGAAAGAGGTGTGAGTAGGATATTCAGGATGATGAAGAAAAACATCCAGTATGATAAACAGAAGAAAAAAAAACATCCAGAATTTGTCAAAGTCAGAGATTTTTCTCTTGGGAGCCATCTCCATCCAGTAACAGTAATACTGTATGTGATCAATCACAATGGAGAACATGTTTTGCTTGGGGGATAAATACATTCATTTATATCCTATTTGGCACAACATCTGTACATCAGTAATATACTGTATATCTTTTATATTTAGCAAATGCATCATGATTCTGACTCACTGTTTTTAAACATATGCTGTGTGCATATATTACTGAGGCCATGGCTTTACTTAGACATGCACACGCACACACACACAGTGTCAAATGTCTGTTCCTATTGCAGTCCCAGACCATATATAGTTTAGACTAACCGTGCATCACCCACTGATGATGTCATTGCCTATCACCTTTTCTTTTTTTTTCAATTGTTCTGTTTTCTCATTCCTTCAAGTAAAATCACATGCACAGGCACAGAGCTAAGAATAACACACAACATGCTCTCTTTGACTGAGTGTTGCAGGAGGCAGATACTATTTTTTTAAGCCTGCATAAGTTCTGCAAAACTTCTTCACTCGGGCGAAATGTTTTTCTGTTCTTTTTTGTGTGTATGTGTGCGACTGTGTGCACTAGGTGAGTGTGTTGCTTTGTGTATCACAACATGGGGGCGGGAGAGGCAGCTCCAACACATGGCATTCACTCTGCAGACTTTTCGAATGTTAAAATCATCTTAAAAAATCAAGTCAGGCATGAAAGAAGCACAGCTCTTGTTGTTTTGTGAGTTGTTGCTGATGAGCAGCTAAAGAAAAGTTTACGCTTTTAAGTTTGGAGTTTTTTTTATTTGTATTTATTTTTACAGGCTGAGGCTGTTACGATTACATTATCGCCATTAAGATGGTTTTTAAGATGGATCAAGTTATGAGCGTGACTTTCCACTGTGTGTGTATGTGTGTGTGTATGTGTGCCAGGGCTGGCAGACATCCTGAGGAAGGCCAGTTGCTGATAAGGCCTTCAGGCAGGGAAAGGACTGTTTATACACTGAAACAGACGTCCACTGAACTGACCACAGGACACACCTCACCGCTCAAGTGGAAATGACCTGAACTGTGGTGAGCATGGTGCATGTGTGTTCATGTGGGAAAAAACTAGGACAAGACAAACAAAATAAAACAAAGCAGTGTTACAGATAGGAAACTACTGACTGAAATCCATAACTACAAGAAAAAAAGGCCTTTCTTATACAGCTGCCTGAAAATTGAACGTAGTGAGAAAATGCATTGTAAGACTGCAAAAGCCAATGTCCTCTACTTTCCCCCGGTGATATCATAGGAACGCTGTGCACCTCGCTTCAGTCACTGCTCATTCTCCATCCCCCTCTCTGCTCTATACACATGTAGGTGTAATCACTGTGTAAAAAGTGTGCGGGCTGACAAGGAGGTGAAACTAATGCAGAGAGAAAAGGCCTCTCTGAAAGAGGCTCGAAAACAGAAGGAGTGGACACAGAAGACACACAGAGACACAATTCTGGTCTCAGCTCCATTCTTCCCCTGCATGTTCATCTTACTGCTTATACAGTCTGACGAGCCCAGATGCTTTGGTTTGTGTTTCGGCGAAGCGCATTTCCCTGGTGCGTCCTGTCATTTCAGACTCTCATCAGAGACATGGAGTAGTCACCATAACCCACAAATACTACTGAAGCTAACACTGTGTCATTCTAACTGCCACAGGCGGCCTTGTTTTGAAAGGGAAGTAGAGAGAGGAAGCAGCTATACCATAGTCAACGGTGTGCATAACAGCTCTGGTGCCCTCAAAATGTAAACAAGAGCTAGAAGCTAGAAATACTGTGACACAGTGACAGGCTGCATCATTTCTGCATTATTTTCTGTAGTGTTTGCAGCCCCTCTTTAAGTGAGCATGATAACTTATGTGCATCTTACAATTATTTTTATCTGAGTCAATAAACTGTAAAATAACAACAAAATCAATGATATTCCTTGTCGGTTCAATACACCAAATGGAGATGAAGATGTGCACTACCAGCTATCATGGATTTAATCCAGGCAATTTCTGTGCTTGCACATTTCCATCAGGTGTGAAACAATGCACCCGAAGCTCGATCGCAATGTGATCAGCTTTTATTGATTTTTTGAGGAGAAGCAGTTTCCAGTGGGCTGATGACAGAGGTGGAACTTGGGCATTAGTTTCTCACTGTATCTCTCTCTCTCTAACCCTAAATGAGATCTGTTTTTATTTCCCACCCATTGTCACTCAATCTTACTGCCTTTCTTTGTCCATGTCTCTTGTTTTTCAAAACCAGATTACCACTAAAGAAAGAAAGAAAAGTTTAGAAAACAGGAAACCCAAATTCCTAAATCAAAAAAAAAAAAAGATTTAAGGAAAGACAGAGATAGAAGAAATAAAACAAGAGGGTTTTTATCGTGAAGTGTGGGTGAAGCATGGCTGAGCAATAACCTGACTGTGGCTTCGGGCTGCTCTCTCCCACAGACAGCCTCTTCCTGCAGGGCTGACCTCTGCTGACCTGTGGGGGCGAGGGACTACACAGACAACAGGCTGGACTCTTAATATCACTAATAATCACTACAGCCAAGAAAACCACAGTCAGAAAACACAGAGGAAGCGAGGCAGAGAGAGTGCGTTCCTGTGCATCTTTTTGCATCTCTGTCTGTGTTGGTGTACTTTACTGTGTTTATTTCTGACCATGAATCAGCCCTGCAGCGACTGAAGCCTAAACAATGACCAGAACTGACAACTAATGTGTCTCCCCTCCTTCAATGTGCACGGGGACAGAGTTGTAAGTTGCCCGTGTAAACAAATGCAATGATATACAGGCAGCAATGGGAGGTAGTGGCCTTGCAATGGAGATCAAAACAGTGCAGTTCCTGTTGTAGTCGGCTACATGACCACATGATGATGGTATCATTCCCAAAACAAACCCCAACGCTGACTGTGATTGATTAACTAACGGAAAAGGATTTCAGCTCTTTGCAATTTTATTTTCATCATGTTATGAGATGGACAGGGACCAACGGCCGCAGGACAACCCAGTCTCCTGGAAGTTTAAACTGCAAACTGCAAACAGCAAATATGTTTTGCAGGAAACATAATCTGGATCGCATTCAGAGGGATCACAGCGGTATAGAGTTGAATGGTGGTCTTACAAAGCATTCGACTGTCAAACCAGAGACTGGAGTCCTGCACACAGAGTCTGATGTGGTATGAAGCACTGAAAAGGCACATAAAAAGTTGAACAATGCTGTAGTCATAAGTGGATATTGTGCTGCAAGATCAGATATTTTGGTGGGAAACTAATCCGCTTACTGATACATATTCAGTTCACACATACTGTACGCACCATTTACAGAAAGAAATTACAGATGACTGAAACCTGCATCCTCTCACAAATCTGTCTAAGATCAAACCTTAAAGGGATAGTTCAACATTTTGGAAAATTGGCCCATTACCATAATCCCTACAGTCATAGCAGTAGGTACCTTTATTTGTCGGTGCAAGCTACTTTTAGAACGGCCAAGCCAAGTGGCGAGCTACTCAGAGCTACGCTACGGAGGCTCATGGGATTTCTTAGTTTCCCTCATCAAACTCATCAAATACACAATCCAACAACTCCAAAACGCTCTTGTGGACAAGTTTTTTACCACGCTATGAGAATAATAACGGAACATTGTGAGACAGTGAGTTGTTTTCGAGGTTAATACAGAGACTGTTTGCTGAAAAGGCACATCAGTAGTTTTGCATGAATTTACGTGTAAAACGACTTTGTCTTGTAACGTTCTGTTATTATCTCATAACGCGGTGAATGTACAGGTCACAACTTGTCCACAAGAATGTTTTAGAGTTGGATTGTGTATTTGATGAGTTTGATGAGGGAAACCATCCGTAGCGTAGCTCTGAGCAGCTTGTGGCTCTGCTCCGCCATTCTAAAAATAACTTGACCCAACAAATAAAGGTTTACGAACCTACTGCTGTGACTATAGCGATTATGGCAATGGGCCAATTTGCCAAAATGTTGAACTATCCCTTTAACCAGAGCATTATTCCATTACAAAACTGTACACATGTACCATATATCAGCCTGCCTTAGCCTGGTGGGAAGAGAAGTTACAAATATTGTGTTGTTTTAACTTGAAATAGTTGTACAGAAATAATGAACAAAGTCCTGGGCAAAAATATAAGAATAACACTCAATAAATCCCCTAAGGAATCATGAAAAAGAAAATAAAAGCTGCTGAATTGAGCCTAAATGGAGGGGTAAGGAACTTTAACAAATTAAATTACACCCAGTAAATACTAGTGTTTGCCATTTGTTCACCCACCTCCAGGCAGATCCGAGCATACTGTGCACCACACTATACAAGTGGAAAACAGCAGCGTTGGCCAGGAGGTTGCCTCAACTCAATTTGTTGAGTCTGAAAGGAAGCTACATGGGGTCGTGACCTTGTCTCAACAATTCCCAGGAATCTCTCCTTACATAAGTGAAAATAAGAGGAGGAAGGGGGTGGGCAGTTGATGCGTTGTGGGTCAGGGGTGTGTTGATGCCAAAGGGGTTAAATCTATTCTGTTTGGTGTTCGTGCTGTACGAGTAATGTGTCACATGTGACAAGATTTGACAGCTTTGACAACAAAACATTAGGATGAGCGAGAAAAGGCCTCACAGGAATCCTACGAGCCTTAATCGCGCTGTAGAGACGTTTAAACGTTATAAAGACAAACATGATTTCATACAACATATACACGTCTCGCAGCCCAAAATACTCCTATTCTAGACCGTTGAGTATTGCTCACACACAAAGCAGCCCCATCCTTATCTGCCCTAAGGGAGTCCTTTTGTGTGAATGTAATATTTTCCTTTGAGTTAATAGGGAAAACTGCACGATAGCATGTACATAAATCTTTATAATTCAAACAAAATGCTTTGAATTTTTAAAAAGTGGGGCCACATGATGGCTTTGGGATTTGCATAATAGCTGATAACAATGGAAATAATTTCTTTTGAGTAAATAAACTGTCTTTTTGCAGGAATTTGTTCCTGGTCTCGTTCCAGCAACATTGCAAACAAACAGAATATGGACTCAGGCTTTTTACTCCCACTCAATGTTTTTTGATCGGTTTGAGGAGATGAGCTGAGGGAACTTCAAAACATGACAGGCAGAAGCTAGACAGAAGAAGCAGATGTAGGAAGGAGGCATCGCTGGTGACTCAGCCGGCTGAGCCTCCTACCATTAGGTGAAATCAAGGGTTCAAGTTTGGCTCGTGGCCATTTTTGCGTGTCACGCTCACTCTCTTATCTTTCTTGACGCTCTCCATGGCTCCATATCTTTTAAAAAGCCAGGATGTCAAACCAATCTGGAAGATGAAGAACAACCAAAGGGAAAAGGTTTGTTTATTGGCATTGTAGAGCAACAGCTGCCTGCGGCTATGAAGAGAAGAGTCAGGACCGAAGCACCGAAGCCTTTCATTTCTCCAACCCCCCTTCCCTTGCCACCTGTATTTATCTGTCTGCTTTTCTCATTCTTCTTCCTTCATCAGCGTTGGAAAGCGCAATAAAAACAGCAGAGTGCCGCAGGCAGAAAGACTAACAGACAGAGATATTGGACATCACGACAGGTGTGAGATGTTGACATGCCATTCAGTACATATGGGGTTATTGTAATGGTGCAATGACAAACAAAAGAGTGGCTGAGACTGAATGAGATAGAGAGGGAAGAGAGTGAATGATAAAGAAAGTCTCAGAGTGATTATGGGGAAATAAGAGCAATTCAGAATAGTCAAAGAGCTTAAACACATGGGGCTGACCTTTGAGAGACCAGAGAGCCACAGATCCTAAAATAGAAGGAGCTTTAATCTTTCTCTGTCTCAGTATAAAGCTTGATTTATAGTTTTACATTACGGGGTCTCTCTGTAGCTACGGAGCCTGCGCATAACAGCTCCCATGGCTGACGAGTGCCAAATCAAAAAGTGTGTGTGTGTGTGTGTGTGTCAGGGGCCAGTAAATCTACAGGGATACGCCACATGAGGATCAAAACAACTGTGATTGGTTGCTTGTGTTTATACTCTTACAGGTCGCAGAGACAAGAGGCGAGACAGAATGACTCGGTATTCTTCTTCTCTTCATTAACACAGACCTAACAAAGACGTCTCCCCCTGGAAACTTCACTCGCTACATAAATATGACACTATACGTATCAAATTAATAGTTATATCCTCATTAACCTAACAGAAAAACATAATGAGGCCACAATTACATTTCTTTTCCCCTTTTGCAAATCAGTTGCATGTCATCTCTAGGCGACAGGGTTGTCATGTCATAGTCAGACAGTTACTGCAAGACATGACTCCATGACTACAATGTATCTATGAATTACAACCTGCTCTATAGATATCTTCATTTGGGACTGTTAATGAAAAATAAATGAATTAACTTCACTTTCAAATTCTCACAACACAAAACAAGTGGTTTTAAGACAGTAATGAGGAGTCAGTTGTCCAGTACTAGTAAATCTTCTAGTCACAGTGCATCTGCAGCCACACTAATGAGCTCAGTGACTCAAATACATCACTATAAGCTTCTAAGCCCCTGGATGGGTGCACACATGAATTTAAGATCATCAGTGGTGACTTGGCAGTCGTGACTTTTTAAATCAGGGGTTTCTATGGGAAATAAGAAGTTAGCAGCGGTTGAGAAAAGAGGGAATTTAAGGGATATCAGAGACGCAGAATGCAGAGAGACAGGGGGAACACAAAGAGCTGGAGGACAGAATGAATTAAAGTGACGAGGGGCGATGCAATCAAATACTAAAGAGGGACAGGAAGGAGAAATGACAGGCAGACAAGATGGAGATGAGGGGGATGTTCATTATTGGACATGCCTGTAGTGCACAGATTGGACTCATTTTGACAACAGCACTTTTAATTTTCCTCCTCTCTCCCGCTGCCAGCCACGATATCCTCAGCCAGAGTGTCAGTGTGGTATATTTTGTATTTTCTGGAGGATTTCATGGGAGCTTTTCACCACGAGACTTGCATTAATTTCCGTGAAAAATGATGCTGCTTCCCTGCACTCGTCTTCCCGAGCACTTCCGTGCAATCGTTTTAATTAACCGAAGTTTTCCTTAAGTGCTTTTGATCTCGTGCTGTAAGCATTTTCGGGCGCCTCCACTGACAAACACTCGCTCACCCTCTGCTGCAAAATGCAGCCACTTGATTTTCATATTGACAACAGTGTAGTTTGTTTGCCCCAAAGGCACTGGGGAGGGATGCTGCGACTGCTGCAGCATCAGCAGCACACAACACATTCACACACAGCCTACATTCACAGCAGCTTGAGAGCTTTCAGTATGTGCACTACATTAGAGGAATACACACACACTCGTGCACACACACAGATGTCGAAGATCTGGGACATGTTAAGTTGAACGGGGACATCATTTCAACCTCCCCACCCCCTCCACACAGCAGCCGAATCCTTAAAATCTCATCAGCCCCCAGATCTATCAAAACACTACATCCTATGGGGGCTACCTGCTTCTGCGGAACTAAACCCCCACTCAACTCACCTCATTCTGTCTCTCACTGTCTAATAGAAGTCATCCATCTCTGCAATAACCACTGTGGGCTGAGCTGACTGAGAATAATAAAGTAACTTAAAATTCCTGCTCGAGAAAAAAGACCAAAGGGCTTTATCTTTTCTTAAAGACCCAGAGAGCGAGAGAAGGAGGTCGGGAGGGAAGGAGGGAGGGAGAGACGGCGTTAAAGCGAAGACCTCAGCATGTTTATGTGGAAACCTCCCAGCACTCCCAGGCCTCTGATGCCAAAGCAAACATTTCACAGCGGAGACAAGGGCCTGAGACAATGGCTTTCTATTTCTGTGTACTTGAACACAGTAGATTATCTCTGACAACCATGTTGGATATGCATGAATATCCTGTGAGATAAAGGTTGAGGGTTTTGAAGTTTTACTGACCAAACGTGTCCAAGCAAGTGTAATACAGCTCATCTGCCATCTTGCTAAACTCTTATCAATATGATGACACTTATCAGGAGTCTGTGACTTTTAATTCGAACATTTTATTTTGGAGAGAAAGGAGCTGGCAATCTAAAAAAATAACGTAGGTTTAATTATTTCAGGCTTGCTTCTGAGATGAAGCCAGATGGAAATAGCAAAACAGAATTTATGTGAAACTGATCACAAATCTCAGAGTGAACTGAACTGAACTGCCAAATCTTTTATCTGTATTCTACAGAGAAGAGTCTTTAGCTTGACGTTAGCAGCGCACATGAAACAGAATTTTATGCTTTGTTATTGTGAGTTTCTTACTGAAATGATGCTGACTTCTCTCCTTGAAGTGTTTACACTGACCTAAAATGTTTTTGATATTTTGTGTAGTAGCTCCGATTTCGCTCTAATTCAATTCCCATTCAAGTCAAGGACGTGCTCAGAAGTTGAGAGTTGCCCAACACTTGTTTTCATTGCTCTATTGGCCACATTTTAATTCAGACATTATGTTGCTATAATTAAGAACATCTGTGTTACCAGATTTACAGTACAGTTTAAAGGCCTCTGTGTTCATGGAAATGTTACAATCAGCAACAATACAGGTCCCATATTTCACACTCTGAGTTGTTTTTCATTAAAACAAAACAGAAAATCATTAATAACAAGTGTTTCCAATCCAACAACAATACACTGACATTTAACCACAAACATTGTTGGTGCAGGAAAAAATTATAATCATTATTATTCACAGCAATGGATCATCATGACAGTTACAGTTCCTCCCGAGGGACGATTTATTGTCTTAATTTAATCTTAAAACATTACATGCAGTTTGTATCGTTTTTTTTTAAACAGAAGTAAACATATTCTTATCGCCACTTATAAGACAAAGTCTATATTCATATCATCTGATAAGCTTGTTTACAGCTGCAGCTGCAGGACTCAGGCATGTATCCACTTGGAGACACTCAGCTGATCTGAGTTCTCAGTTTTGAAGCAATTTTGTTTTTTGTTTTTAGTTGCAGTTTTTTTTTCATTTGTGTCTAATGTTTTGTTTGTAAGCTGTGCTCATCTAACATTGTGTTGTTTGCTAATTCCTTGATTTCAGAATACAATACTTGACAAAGCACAGATGCATTTTTTTTTCTGAGTTCAATCCGAGACATTCTATTGGTTCAATTAATTTGGGAGACTGCTGTGTGTCCACTGTGAGATGATCATTTTACACCTATTTGTGATTGAACTTCCGGGTATAGGAACTAGCTAGGCTCTATGTGTGAAGTTGTACCCCTCTCCCCCCTCCTCATCCTCCTCTAATGAGCAGAAAAGACTGTTTGGGTACAAACTCTTTCCCAACTCTGTGCCACCCCAGCTCCAGCTTTGAAGTTCTAAATTTTCCTCACCTCGTTAACCAGCTCCCCTGTTTTTAATCACCAGTCCGCTTCTGCTTTGCCACTAGCGGAATCGAAAATCTGAAAATAAAACATCTCGGTCTGTGCCATGTAGCATGAAATATGATAATGTATGTAAGAGAAACATTTTCTCTGGGGAAAATTGATTTTCAACTCGGTTGCGGCTGTGGCATAATCCATCACTTTTTGCATCTCGGGTGAAATGAGATGAAGAAAGTGTTGGTCAGATGTTTGTCGCTACATTCACTGAACCTTGTATTTTTTCCATGTGGTTTATTTCTTGTTAATCAGGAACTAAAGACACTTATTTATCCTGTACTTTATATTAATAATGAAAAAACAAAAACCAAGGGAGGGGCATTCAGCATTCATTTGTTGTAGCAAAACCGTCGTACGTGGGTTTCAGACAAAAGCCGATGATGGATGGTTGGCAGATGTAACTAAACTCCTCTGTGCAGAGGCGGGGCAGGTGTTAGTTAGAGACTGGAAAAACAACTATTAAACACTGGGTCAGGGCCAGACAGATTTACATATCACAGGAACGGAAACGGGATTAGACTGCGGATGATTGATGAGGTTATCAAGAGGCAGCGAGATTGAAACCATCAAACAAGGATTTAAAAAATGTGACTCGGTAGTTGAGTGTGTGTACGTTTATTTGTGACCCATTTAATACGAAAGCGCCGCCACTTTCACTTCAATAAAAACTCAGGATGTGAGTGAAACTTTTTTTAAAGCTTTACTTGGCATTAACTGGGTTGTTAACAGTTTAATCACTGTCACCAGGAGCTGTGCAGTGATGCTGCACTCATTTTTCATCTGCCTCATCAAGATAGCAAACTGTACTCACTTTTAATGAGGAATATGTAAACTCTGACAACTGTAACCTGAATTGAAGTCATTTCAATTTACTGCCTTTCCTCAGCTGCAGAAGTTACGTCTGACGTTTTAATGGATTTCATTCCTGATTTCAAAACTCTAATTTGAAACACAGTCACGTTGAGGTCCAACATCAATTAGCCCACGCTGCTTGTCACCCATTCAAGTGCTTCACAAAAATAAAAAGTCCAAGTTAAAGCCCAAACGACTGTTCTACATCTGTATTAAAAGGTGACTATATTTGTTTTCTGTGGGAGCAGATGGATGTGATTGTCACCTGGTGATAAAAGCTTTGGCCTTTGTTGTGTTCACAAGAAAACAGGTTATAATAGGGCCTCCATAAGCAGTGGTATGTTTTCAGGGCAGATTGGAGAGGAGTTGTTATGGAAACATGATGAGACATTTCAAGAGTCAGGACTATCTGGTTATCATGCTCTCAGTAGGAGAAAAGATGTGATACAGATGGCTGTAAACATTGGCCTTGGTCTCCACTGCTGGAGAGAACGTGGTAAGTAAAGGAACAGAGATTGTTGCTGAATCTGTAACATTTTTATCAAGACTACTAACTACTGCTGGTAACATGGGGAATAATGTGATCCTTCACTGGGGCATTACAATGATCGGGATGATATACAGCAGCTACTGTTTTGTAGAAATAAGAAGTTACAATAAACAATGTCTGTCAAAATGGCTGGGGAGTGAGGAGTCTCCTGGGGTCAATTCACACCTGGAAGCAATATCTCGCCTCAGTCTTCACAGACATAAATAAGGATCGAAATCTGGACTGCATCCGTTTGTGATAATTGGCAGATGGGTTATTTGGGGTTATTAATATATAAAATGATCAACTGACTTTTGAGTTCCCTGGATTCTCAAGCGTTACACCACTGACAAAGACTTGCAGGACTTTTTCCTCAATAACTATAGAACTGAAATAAAGCCTGTAAACTTTAGCCCTACGAAGGTCACCTGACAGACTTCTTTGTTCTCTGTTTCATTTTCCCTTTACTGTTTGATGATCCCGTTCTTTCACTTGATGTTCATTTTATTAAGTGCTGGAGTTTGGTATAGAGCCAGCCACATTACCGGGCTTGCTCCTCTTATGCTATTTTCAAGACCACTCCCGAATTGAATCGAATTGAACAGCATCAGATGATGATGTCGGAGGTCAGACATTTTCTAAGTGGAGTTCCGACTTCTCCGTTACTTCTGAGTTGTCTTGAACGCAGCATTAATCACAGCCTGAGCAGAGGTCTAATCAGCCAGAATAAATGAAAACACCTGTGTAGGTCTGCAGGGCCTTTAAATGGGTCACACGCTGCTGTGCACAGGTGCTGCTCGTTCAGCTAATTGCTGCATGAGTGAAGAGAAGGAAACAACAGCAAGATACTGTTTTTTTTTTACTTACGATTTCTGTCAACAGAAACTTAAAATAGAAAACCAGAAACGTTTGATCTGACCCACATCTTACAGACCCTGACTTGCAGAACTGAAAGATATAAGAGATAATTTGTTCCTGCTGCCGTGTTGTATAACACTTCCTAAAATGTTTTTTTTTTTTTTTGTATTCATCTTTCTTTCTTTTTTGTGTCATTGTTGTGTGAGCTACTGGACTATTTTGAATTTCCCTGTTAGGGATGAATAAAGTATTCTCTACTTAACTCTACTCTACTCTACAATACTATTGTTTTCTCTGTGCCTGACAGTCCCTGCCTCCTGCTCTCTCTCCTCTCTCTCTCTGCTTTAACTTTATTTTTTATTTATCCCCTTTCAAACAGTCAAACCACTCACTTAATCTTATAATTATTCTTTAGGTATTTCTGACTTGTTGGATAGTATAGGGGCGCACAGTGTTACAAGTACACAGTGCTGATATTACCACAGAGAGGCCCAATTTAATTGTGTTCAGGTTGGCCTAGCTTCGAGCCAATTTATCTGCTGGTCACAGCAACAAGAGAAAGGAAAATATTGATCAGTGCTTTCTTTACACAGTCAGCGTGTGAGACAGCTGGTGGAGGTTCGGTCGACAGTATAGCATCAAGAAGTTTGGAGGATGTTCAAAGTCTCCTTGAAACCTTTTTTTCTTACTGTCCAACCAAATATCTGATAGTAAGGGAGGAAACAGAAGAATTAAGCCCACATGGACAGATAAAGATAAGATGAAGACCTAAAAAGGATAGAAAGAGCAACAAAAGTTTATGTCAAGATAAATAGCAAACCTTTGTGTTTAACAAGAAGACTTCACAAGTGGAGAGGAAGTGATTAACAGGCTGGACCAGTCATTAGGGTTTGTATGCTATTATATCATAATTTGGTGCACTAATCTCAGCGTCTTATTTAAGATTTTATAGAGGTCAAAGACGACGTAGGAGTCAGGCCCATTAAATCCATCCATGATCCCTGCACAGATCATGGGTGAATTCCATGTAAATGGAGACAAAGCTCCAAGCCATTAATTCCAAGGGCAGCTTTTATTCTTCTGTAAACCAGAGAGAGACGCACAGATAGCCAGACTGAGAGAGGAAGGAGGGAGTATTCCCTGAGCAGGGGAGAGATATCAAATGAAAATCCGTCTCCCACTCCTTTCCTTACCACCTCCTACTCTCCTTCAAGGAGAAAGAAGACACAGGGAAAGAAAGGGTTGCCAAGGTCACTTTCCTTCTCTCTTTCTCGCACTCTGTCTCACACACATACACAATCAAGTACACACACAGCATAAATGTATATTCTCAGGGGTCAGAGAATAGACATCATTTCCGCTGATGATGGGAGCCCTGCTCAATTATTCACTGCAGTGGTCATGTGACATACACATGCACATATACAAGGACTCTAAAGATACCCATGAGGATACTGTTGCTTCATGCACAGCAACATGAATATGAAGCATTTCAAACATCGGTCATATCTCTTAAATTAATAGTGTAATAAAACATCATCCGTGGATTTATACTGAGAGATTCTCAGCCATGCAGTTTACAGTCGCTCTTAGAGCTTCACCAAAGCAACTGCACGTAGACTTTCTAACACTAACAGATGGTCATGCTTTAAAAAATGATATCTTATCTAAAATAGTAATAAATAGTGTGAATCCACTGACTGCTCATTACTGACATTTTTATCCTTATGGCTATTGTGTAGATGGGGGTTGTCCCCCCGTTTTCTTTTAAGCAATACTCTGATTTCCAACCAAATATCTAATAGTAAGGGAGGAAACAGAAGAATTAAGCCCACATGGACAGATAAAGATAAGATGAAGACCTAAAAAGGATAGAAAGAGCAACAAAAGTTGAAAGGGAGGGGTAGAAAGGTCCACAGTGTCTCATTATCTATCTTACTGTCAAGATAAATATAGCTCAAAACTGTTGGAATATAAACACATGAGAACATATGCACAAACCACGGACATTAATCACCTGCACAACACACACAGCAGACAGTACAATCACAGTGCACAGGAAGTTCAAGTACAAAGCACGAGAACAGAGGTCAAAGGTCGAAACAGAGATTATTGCAGGTGACGGACGCAGAATTTATGACTACGCACGCAATCTTGACTCATGCACATATTTTGAAGGTCAGGGTAACATTTTTATGTTGCATTTTTTATCGTGTCCTTTTTTTGGGAACATAACTGTATTAAATGTTGAAAATAAATGACGCCTTCCACTATTCCTGTGGAGCTTAGCAAGTATATAATACACCTCTGAGAGCTCCACGTACTCTAATTCCTTCTCTCTCTGAGGAAAAACGACAGCCTCCAGTCCCTCCTCCTTCACCTCAGTTGCTCAGATATCCATATCAGCCAGTCTGAGCCGTATCGAGAGCAGACAGACAAGAGCGAACACACTCCTGCTTCTCCAGCATCATTTTGTTTACAAAGCTGCCTAAATTACTGGCTTCTTGAAATAGGTTTCAACTGCTCTCTGGTGAGATGAAATGGGTGTATTTAGGTTCACCACGGGACAAAGGGGGAAGATGCAGCTACACATACTCACTCTTACACACATTGTTTTACTTGGCAAGACAAAGGCACCCATGTACGTACATGGACACTCAGGCCAGGGTACAAGCTACTGCATTGTCCCTCTGTGTTTTGTGAGATATTGCGAACAAAATCACTGGTTTTGCTTTTAATTGCAGCTAAAAATGATATATAAGAAAAAGAAAACAATAAACAAGAGGTTGTAAATGAGAGATTTCTTTTTCTTTCTCAGTAAATTTAACTGCGGAGGAAGCACAGCCAACTTCAGACTCTCAGTTGGACGCATATAACTCTCAATCGAGAGCATGGATAGGGCGTCTTCAAAGCCAAAGTTAATTTACTCTGGTCCAAATTAGTGTGCGATGTTGGTTTGTTTTCTTTTCATCCAAGTGAAACAAAATGTCCTATCTGCCCACGCGTTATCATGAAGGCACCCTACTTTGTTGCTAGTCCTGATCAGACCTTAAAGGGATAGATCAACATGTTGGCAAATTGGCCCATTGCATAATCTGTTTGTTACCTTTATTTGTTGGTGCAAGCTATTTTTAGAATGGCGGAGCAGAGCCGTGAGCTGCACAGAATTACGCTACGGAGGCTCATGGGATTTCTTGGTTTCCCTCATCAAATTCACAATCCAACAACTCCAAAACATTCTCATGGACAAGTTGTGACCTGCACATTCACCACGCTGATGAGATAATAATAACCCTAACGTTACGATACAGAGTTGTTTAGAGGTAAATTCAGAGACTGCTTGCTGAAAAACTGCCCCTGAAGGCAACAGCAGTTCTGAGCACCTATGGTGGCCATTTAGCTCAAACTTTTGCAGTGTCTACATATGTGCCTTGGATCTGCTGGGTCAGATTGAGGTCGCATCACAATGTTTGGGACTGGACCAAGGCCACTTCCTCTTCAGTGTCTCGCTTTTGATCAGGAAAAAATAGCTGCACATAAGGTTGCCTTTTATCATCAGCCAGAGGGACTGGCGATGAAAATTAGCTCTTTTAGATAACTCGGGTATTAACGTACATTGTCCCTTGTCAAATAAATAAAACTGAAACTGATATCTGTCAACAGTAATCGTAGCGATGGGGAGCGAGAAACCAGATCCTGATTCAACCAGATTAAACGTGGCAGGTTTGAAAAATGCTTTAGGATTCACCCACTTCACACATGGTTGCCACAGCGCCTGTGGCCACAGATGGTGAATCCCAAGAAGGAATCCTGCAAAAAAAATTACTATATAAAACATTGAGGTAGCCTCTTTGATGTCTTTTGAAGTGATGTTTTGAAGCCCAGGGTTGGATTTGTCACCAACTGTCATCTTGTCGACTGTCCACAGCCCCCCCAAAAAGAAAAAAAATCAACCTGAGCGAATGGGCTGGAGTGTAATAGACTGAGACATCTGTGACTTCAGCAAATAAGCTCCACTTCTCAAAGAAAACATTTGGTTACTTGGTATTTCAAGGAGATGGAAGTTTCCCCTTCACGTCAGCATATAGTGCCTGTTAGGGGAACTACAGCTTGGGGCACTTCTGTTTAATACCTCACTTAAATGGTGTTTTTTTAAGACTGTAAGGCAGCTACAGTCCAGACCAGGACATAGACAAGGACACCGGGTCACTGAACTGCACATGCACATCCACATAATAATGACAGCAGGACAGTCCAAATGGAGGAAGCACAATATGGACCGGCCTGAAGGGTGCCAATCTAAAAAAACGCACTTTGGTCAGGCCGCAGAGAGGAGCCTGAAACAAACAGCTGGATGGTCGACTGCAGGCACAGAGAGAGCTTGGAGGCAGCTCAGATGCCGATAAAGAAATGGGGTGTGAGACTCGTCAAAATGTAACACTGAAGTAAATATAGAGCTAATAAAAATATGTTTCAAATTAAGGTTGCGTTTTGGTGCATAACACATTTCACTGATCCCTGATGTACTTGCCAATGCCAACATTGAGAGGGAAGCAGACAGGGACACATTGTACCTGCTTTGACTGTGATAATCCAAACTGAAATATACTTTTTTAAATTTGTAAAGGAAAGAGCTTTTTTTTCGTATTTTTTTTTACAATTTAAATTATAGAGTCCTGGCAGCCAAGGAGAAAACTGAAGAAGTGGTATTGCTTTCCAAAAGCAGGCAGCAGCAGAAGGTGCTGAAATGGGAAAAGAATAGGCCATGGTCTGTGAAAACTTGGCTGTGTTCAGGCAACCCTCTGTGCTGGCTTGGAGCACAGTTTTGCTCATGCATGTGCCTCCTACTTTGAATTACATTTGTTCTACTTTTTTTTTTTTTTTACACCAACAAAAATACTTTTAATCTTCTGAGATGGATCCACTCATCCTGGCACAAGTTTAATGTGATTTGGATTATCAATAAGAGCAGGTGAAAAATGAGCAAATCATACAGAAAGTCCTTCCACAGATAGCGTTTCTTGAACATGTGTTTTGTTTTCTTCTCTGGAAAGTGTTATATTCACTGTTTCTGCCCAGTACAACCACAACATTTTACTGTTTGCAGGAGACACGGCTCTACTGGTGCTTGTTGGGAGTGAAGTGCTTCACTGAAGGACGACACATTTCTACTTATTTCCTCAACCAGTAGATCTTGCACCCCCGCCTCCTGCTGACGTACAGTAGAACCACAGAAGTGTATTCTGGGTGGTTTTCTGTTGAAGCACACTGATTGATAAGCAGGAAAATCCACAAACAGGACAGTGGGAGAGCGAGGGATTCTGGGAGCTGGTCAGCTCAGTGGGATTCCCATGCTTTTAAAAGGACCAGAACTGCATGTGCAAGCTTACACACACACACACACACACACACACACACACACATACACACCAATAGGGGTAACAGTGGACCTGTCGCTCAAACCTGCTAAGAGGGGTATTTCGTTTACGCTATGTTGAAAAAACAAAAATGGAATATAAAATTCACTTTTGAGGTGTTTTACCATCGGTATTGCTGAAAATGTGACTTTTAATCATTTTTAAAGATACTGCCAAGAGGGGACCTAGAGCTCTGAGCGACATTTACCTATCAAAGAGGGGACCTCCACATACTGCATTGGAGCTGTCTGTACCCATTCATTGACCTAATGACCCATTCATTGACCTAATGAGTCTGTTTACAATGACAACAATGACTTTCTCAGTTTCTTTTAAAAATGCATAATATAACTTTAGAGTTACCATTACTTATTTCAAAGTCTCTGTAATAGAAGTTTTCTATAAAAACATATATATAAATAATAATGGCCACATTTAAGAGTAAATTATTCTTATTGAACTACATGCAAATCAGAAGTAACATGGCTGCATGCACTAATATCAAGTTCTGCAATATAAACAACAACATTTACTTTAAAACAGCTTTAACATAGATTAAGATTGATTAAGATAATTTGCTCGTCTGTCTTTACCCATCCATAAATGTGTTGCCTTTTTCTTTCTTAGCAGTCCAAGAATGGACCTACTATCATCTCAGTTTTATATAGTTAAAATGCTCTAGACATTTGGTTTCAACCAATTATTAGGAAATAGGAATGCATTTTATTTATTGTTTTGCATTGGAGAAAAAAGGTCCACACTTGGTTTATGTGGAATGACAAAGGTCCACCATTGGCTGGTATATAATGACACAAGTTCCCACTGAGATAGCACGGAGCGACATACACACCCACGCATGGGTGAATAAGCAGAAATTAGATAAATTGCTAAATTTTAATTTTGAATCTAATCTAAATTTAACTCAAACATTTGTAACTATTACTATTCATACTGTTAATTACTACTAATCCACACAAAACACACTTACAGTAAAGTAGCACTGGTAAAGTTGTGATTGTGTTTTGTTTTGTTTTTTAAACATGGGGTGTGCTGTGAAAACTCATGGGCAATCTATCATGACACTTAGTTGATTTACATTGTATAAAAAGGTCCACACTTGGTCCATATGGAATGACAGGGGCCCACTGTTGGTTGGTGCACAATGACACAAGTTCCCACTTAGTTAGCATGGAGTGACATATACACTCCATCATGTATGAATAAGAAAGAAATAAGCAAAAGTGATAGTTCTTAAGAGATTTTTTTCATCAAAACTTAACACAAACATTTCTAATAAAGTAGCACCAATAATGTTGTAATTATTTTTAAATGTACGGTGTACTACTGCAACACACATCTCTACAGTCTTTATTTTCCTTGACTGCATTGTTGTTCTAGGAAAAATACTTGAATTAAAAGTAAGGGTTTTACGTCATTTTAATGTACTTGCATCATGAATCTGTATTCATAAGGATGTATTTTATTTACTGTTTTACATTACAGTAAAAGGTCCACACTTGGTCCATATGGAATGACAGGGGTCCACTGTTGGCTGGTACATAATGACACAGGTTCCCACTGAGATAGCACGGAGCGACATACACACTCCAGCATGGGTGGATAAGCAGAAATTAGATAAATGTATACGTTTTAAGATACATTTTAATCAAAATTAACAAACATTTGTAATTATTAATACACAACACAAACTCGCAAACACACATAAAGTAGCACTGGTAAAGTTGTCCTTGTAGTTTTTTGTTAACATGGAGTGCACTGTGAAAACTCAATGGCAACCTATCATGATACTTAAGGGAATATTTCAGTTATTGACATTTATGGATCAACAATAAAACATGTATGGGAAAATAAAGGAGGAGCTGAGGGGTCATCAGCTTGTCTGAGATACAAGGGATAATTCTTCTAGAGGATGGATTAACCTGATTACGTAATATGATAAACTACTGCAGCACATTTTTCTACAGTCTATCAAGTTTTCTGATCTACTGCAGTTTCACTCCTTGACTGCATTCTTGTCATGAGAAAACTACTTTAAATAACTCAACTCAGGATTCAACATGGTGTGATGGCCTAGAGCCACAAAGTGTTATTCTGTGGTCACCTAATATCCCATATAGCCTACTGTAGATGACGCTCTATGAGGGCCACATTGTCAGACTTCTACTTTTTAAAAGCGCATGGTTTCGATCAATTTGAATGTACTTGCATCCTAAATCTATATTAATAGAATGCATTTTACTTATTGTTTTGCCTCACAGAAGAAAATGTCCACTCTTGGTTTGTATGAAATGACAGGGGTCCACCGTTGGCTGGTACAAAATGACACAAGTTCCCACTGAGTTAGCACGGAGTGACATACACACTCCATCATGGGTGAATAAAGAAGAAATAAGATAATTGAATGGCAGAAGAAAATGGTCTAATCTAAATACAATCTAATCTGTAGTGTTATTTCTTTTAGCAAAGTGGAAATGTTGACGTTAACTTTTTGAAATGTGGGAATACAATAAGGAAAGCAATACTGTACTATCATCCTAGAGGATTGATTAACTTCACAAAGAATAAGGAGATAAGTCTGCTAGTTGATAGAATAACCCCAAAAAGACCACTTTTGAACTACACTGTCTGTCCGAAAAAAAGTCACCATTTAATAGGTCAGAGCCTCCAATTACTGCATGTATGATTATGTTTTAGCTATGATTCAACTTATTTAACCCTAACTGATGCAGTCTCATTTCCTAAACAACCATGTCAGAAAACGCATCCTGTGGTAGAGAAGATGTTATTCTGTTTCACAAGGGTCAAATTATTGACGTTCATCAAGCAAATAAAACTATCTAAAGAGATTGCTGAGACTAACATTGCTTTAAGAACTGTCAAACACATAATTTAAAACTGGAAGGATAGTGGGGAACCATCATCTTCAAAGAAGAAATGTGGTCCAATGTGACCACAGATATAAAGTGTGTGACTTTTTTTTTGGACGGGCAGTGTATATTGCAACCCAAATTTCTACTCACCAAAGTATTAGCTCTACTTGAGTTCATGAATACCTGTCTTCGTTTTTGTCGTGGGCAAAAATATGCAAACTAAAGCTTTATTTGTGGGGGGGTTCTGAATATTACACACTGTATCACACAGTCATACATGTTTATTAGGGGTGTAACGATACACAAAAGTCACGGTTCGGTACGTACCTCGGTTTTGAGGTCTCGGTTCGGTTCATTTTCGGTACAGTAAGAGAACCAAATGCAAAACATAATTTTGCTTATTGTTTATTAGGATTTTTTCTAAACCAAATGTATGTTTTAGTCAAATGTAATTCTTTTACTCACCTACTAATGTTATGTGCATTGTCCCTGATACAAATAAACTTAAACTTATTAAACTTAACTGCATGAATAAAATATAAAGCTACTTAAACCATTATACAAAATATGAAAAAAATGTACTGTTGTAAAGTGCTGCCTAATAAGTTCAATGCATTATTCTCAAATTAAAGCAGAAGTAAGTGATATATTTGTGTTAATATAAGTCTTAAATAGTTATATCTTCCGACAGCAATCACTTACATAGAGTGTTTGGACCAAAACACGGGTCTGTCAGTCACTCTGCTCTGCTCTGAGCCGAGGAGAAAACATTTATCGTATCCTACAGTTTTTATCCAATGAGGAGAGAGAACGGCATGCAGGGCTGTGTGTGCAGCCAAGGAACGCCGTGAATGTGGCGACGTAGGGACGAGGACTGTTATGGTGCGTTCAAGGAAACTCGTATTTTTCCGACCGTGAAGTGGTACCAGTTCGATCTGGTACGAGTTCACCGGTCGGAAGTTACGAGTGGCTGTTATAGTGACTTTCACCGGTAAAACAGGTCGGAAAAACACGAGTGGGTTACCTGGAACGCTACAAAGTCGTAAGTTGTGACTTGAAGCTGTAATTTACGATTTCAAAAGCCTGCCT
The DNA here is from genome assembly GCA_030347415.2 of Decapterus maruadsi. Taxonomy (NCBI): domain Eukaryota; kingdom Metazoa; phylum Chordata; class Actinopteri; order Carangiformes; family Carangidae; genus Decapterus; species Decapterus maruadsi. The sequence continues at coordinate 28,969,955 of CM064886.1, forward strand.
GGAACGCAGCATTAGCGAAAACGACCGGACCACTTACTTCTTCTTTAACATAAAATGTGAATTAGAAAAAATTCTCACACACATTTTTTTTTTTTTTTTACATGTGAACGGACTACCATAGGGCAATGTGGGCAAATGCCACAACAGCTGCCTGACGATGCAACCGTTCGGCCGCAAAAAAAATAAATGAATGAATGAATAACGCGGATCATCACAATGGCACAGTGCGTAGTGGCCTGCTGTTACCGCATCTGCAGCAGCAGATCCACAGGTGCCGGGAGCTCATGGACACAGCCAGACAGAGAGAGAGAGACGGGCGGGTGGACGGACGGAGGGACAGGTAGACAGATAGAGGGGAGAGAGGAGCCACAGCCCTCACCTCCACTCTTCCTACAAGCAGGAAGGCTCTTCAAGTCTGTTTACTCGCTAGCGGTAGCATTAACATTAGCAGTAGCATTAGCGATAGCCACCATCGGGCGGCACGTGTAGCTGCAGGCAGACTGTAAACACAGACAACTTCTGTACCGAATCTCAACGCTGTGCCGAACCGAACGCCCTGTACCGAATCGGTTCAATACGAATACATGTACCGTTACACCACTAATGTTTATAGATCAAATTGGTGTGGAAGTATAATTGAAGCTTGTCAAAAGGTATTGTTACAAAGGACTAGCGAGTTTACATTAAGTGGAAAGCACACAATAAATCTACAAATAGTAGAATGTCATTCTGATTCAGTAATTAATTTGTTACACATTTTGGTTGCTTCCTAATGATTTTTTAAATGTTTCAGTACCCAGCTAATATATAAAAGCTATATTCCTTACTATCTATGTATATACCTTGTAGGCACTTGCAAGTGTGTATACACAGTGTTTTATAAATCTGAATGTTTTTTGTCACATCACATCCACCCCGACACTTTAGAGAGCTTCTGTCCTGATGCCGTGTTTGCTTGTTCTGACCCGAAAACAAAATGTGTTGTTTGGGTCAGAAACATGCTCATTTACAAAGGAAAAAAAGCAAAATCGGTTAGCAGAATCATTAAGCAGGCCCGCACACGATCCCAAGGAAATGATCAAGTGGGAACCAGTTCTGAAGAGGAACCGGTTCTCGATTCCCACCCCTAGACTTCAGTCTATGATGTGGACACAAAAACAGTCCTCTCCATTGAAGTAGTGAAGTCATCAACACTTGTATTTCACAGATCCTAACTCTACCTATACTCTCCACTCTAAGGCCCCGTCCAGACGAATACGCGGCACAGAGAAGAAGACGGGAAGTCCCCGCTGTAATTCAATAGAAGAAGTCCCCCGCTGTATTCAAACTCAAACATGGATTAAATGTTGACAGGGAGTCGTGTCAGAGTAAATATGACGATCAGTGATGATTAAACAGGCGCGATTCAGCCGCAGCGTCTGAGCGACCCGACGGCAGTCGGCCGTTGTTGTTACGTCCATATAGGCTGTTGTGCAGCTGCTGCAGCTGTGTGTGTGTGTGTGTCTGTGTCAGGTTACAGGTAGAGCGGCGGGGGGCATGACATCATCGTTTCAGAAAAAAGCCGTATTGGCCGTCCAGACGAAAACGCTGGGGCGGCGTTTTCAAATTTTCCCACTCTGGGACCCGTTTTCAAAAAATACCGTTTTCACCCCCTGAAAACGCCGGATTCGTGTGGACGCGAGGCCGATCCGATAAAGTATTTATCCGGATTCGAAAAAAACGTATTCGTCTGGACGGGGCCTAAATGTGGAACTGGCTTCTGAGAAGTGAGTGAATGGGTTTTAAATCTGTGCCAGACGACTTGTGTCAGTCCTTGACTGTCGGCAGTGTGGGGGATGGTTTCTTGTAGCTGACGATGGTCGTTAGCAACTCTGAGGCGCAACCTGGAAAAGACTAACATCCTTCAGCCAAGATCTTATGTTCCAAATCAGACTAAGAGAGACATTGGAATTCCCTAGTCTTAGGTTGGCCATGTAAAGAATGGGTGACCCAGCAATAATCTACCATGTCAAGTATTTGATGAGTTTTGTAAAGGTGTGTGATGCCTTGTGATAAATGTAATATTTGGATCTACCATTGTGTGCCAGTAGAAATATTGTCTGGGAACAACAACTAAACATGGCAGCAGAAATTAATATTAATCAGATTGGCAGAGATACAGGTGATAAATCAGATGGATGGAATAACCCCAAAATACCCACTGTTGAACTACTGCAAAATTTGTACTCTCCAAACTATAAGCTCTACTGGAGTTCATGTATACCTGTCTGAATGTTTTTGGTCCACAACAAAAATGAAAAGCTAAATTTATGGTTTATGGGGTTTTTTTCCTGTATATTATAGACTGTATCACATAGTCATACACATCTATAGATGGAATTGGTGTACACATTGAAACCTAGTTTAAAGTTCTCAAAAGGTACAGGACTGGCACAGAATCAGAAAGTTTACATTAAGTGGGAAGTACACAATAAAAGTTGTATTCAGTTCACACTGGTACAGAAATAGGTCTGACTGCTTTCAGGATGTGTGGATTGTACATTCAACAACCTTATCCATAGTATATGAAGTGAAATATAAACTAATTCATTGAATTGTGTTCAGAAGATGGCAAAACGTGTTACCTAATTGTTTATTTTTTAAGTGACTCATTTGTTACACATTTTAGTTATTTCCTAATGATTCTTTTTTTGTTTCAGTACCCAGACACAAGTGTGTACGTTCCTTACTATTTATGTATAACCTTGTGCATGTTGTAGGAAGCAAAGCAACTTCATTGCATTTACACACAGTTTTCTAAGTAGTGTTAGATAGATAGATAGATAGATAGATAGTACTTTATTAATCCCTTGGGAGGTGACCCTCAGGAAATTGAGGCTCCAGCAAGCAGCACAGCACCATTAGAAGACACATTAAAAGAAGGATAAAAGGATAAAATAAAATAAAATATAAAGTGCAATCAGTTCAGACAATAAATACATATAATACCAGTACTCAATATTCCCCATCCCCACTCCCTCCGCCCCGCCTTGCCCTCCCCCCCAGTGCAGAGTTGTACAGTTTGATGGCTCGAGGGACAAAGGAGTCCTTCAGTCTGTTTGTTTTGGATCTGGGGAGAAGCAGCCGTCCACTGATCCGGCTTCTCTGTGAACTGATGACAGTGTGGAGGGGGTGACTGGCATCGTCCATGATGTTAAACATATGGGGTTTCGGTCTACAATGTGGACACAAAAAACATTCCTCCACATTGAAATAGTTAAGTCACCAGGACTCATGTATTTCACAGATCCTAACTTTAAGGTAGAGTTGTTGAACAGGGATCTGAGAAGTGAGTGAATGGAGTAAGGGGTTTAAATCTGTGCCAGATGACCTGTGTCAGTCCTTGAGTGTAGGCAGTGTGGGGGATGGTTTGTCGTAGCTGACGATGGTCGTTAGGCATTTTCAGGTTGGGCTCCACAGTTTCTACCTTCTTTCAGCCAACATCTTATACCCAAATCAGACCGACTGAGACACAAGCATTCCCAGGTCCCAGGTTGTCCATGTGCTACCCACGAACCTATGGCCTTTGGTGACTCAACTTCTCTGGCAACTGTTAAGAGTGGGTGTACCAGCAATATTCCATTTTGTGTAAAGAATCGTCAGTTCTTTGATGAGTTTTGTGAAGGTGTGTAATGCCCTGTTATAATATTTTGTGACAGGGCCTTTATATGAGCTACCATTGTCTGCTAGTATGCTGTCTGGAAACAACACCTTAACATGGAATAAGAAATTAGGATTCATCACATTGTCAGAGATACAGGGAATAAGTCAGTGTATGGATGAAATAACCCCCAAAAGATCTACCATTCTCTGCCAGAAAACATTTCTAAGACCTTGGTCATTTCCAGGTTGGGCTTCAGAGTTGCTAATGACCATCATCAGCTACAAGACACCATCCCCCACGCTGCCGCCAAGGACTGACACAAGTCGTCTAGCACAGATTCCCTCACTCCGTTCACTCACTTCTCACAGAAGCCAGTTCTACATACAGTTAGGATCATAAAGAGAAGTGCAAATGCAACTTCATTAGAAATGTTTGTATTAAGTCTTAATGAAAGTTTCCCCATTAGAGCTATCAATTTTTCTTATTTTTTCTCATTCATACATACTGGAGGGTGTATGTCGCTCCATGCTTGATTGAAATCACATGCTTTTCTCAGTGAAAAATTAATAGACTGTAGCAATGTGTGTGGCAATAGTTTAATATAGGGACTTTGTGAGATTAATCCATCCTCTGAATGAAGTATCCCTTGTATCTCTGACTAACTGATGATTCTCCATTCCCTCTGTATTTTCCCATGGATATCAAATTGTCATATATCAGTACCACTTTGATTGCAGTGTTGGGAAGATTACTTTGGAAATATAGTTGGTTACAATTACAAGTTACCCTGTTGAAAATGTAATAGTAGGGTAAGTTAAATATTTCAATTATTTCATCAAAGTAATGTAACTAATTACATTCGATTAAATTTTAATTACTCTTCTTAATTTTGAATGAATGCTCTCAACTTTTAACAATTGTCACACTTTCAGTCCTAACGGTTAAGCTTTCAGCAGTACTTAAGACAACATCAAGACAATATAATGATAGACTCCACAAGATACCTCTTTTTACTGTGAGAACAACTGTATTATACTTAACATTAGGCCTATAGCCACATAAGGTCAGGGTATAGCTGTAACTCTTCAGATTCGACATTGACAGTTTAGATGTCAACAACATCTCCATGGCTGGCAAACACTCTTTGTACCACACCAGTGTTCCCCAATAGTATGATATTCACAACAACAAGCAATTAGCCTAATAACAGTACAGCAAGAGGCAAACAGCTATGCATGGCATCAATACCATTAGTACAGATTTTTAAACCCATCTGCAAAATGTATTAAATTTAACTGGAGTGTGGATGTCGCTCCGTGCTATCTAATGGTGCGTTTCCACTAGCACAGTACAACAATGTGGCCCTCATAGAGCGTCATCTACTGTATATGGGATATTAGGTGACCACGGAATAACACATGGCTCTGGGCCATCACACCATGTTGAATCCATAAATGTCAATAACTGAAATATTCCCTTAAGTATCATGACAGGTTGCCATTGAGTTTTCCCTTTTCCCGAGTTTGTGTTGTGTATTAACAATTACAAATGTTTGTATTAAATTTAGATTAAAATGTATCTTAAAACTTATACATTAATCTAATGTCTGCTTATCCACCCATGCTGGAGTGTGTATGTCACTCTGTGCTAACTCAGTGGGAACTTGTGTCATTTTGTACCAGCCAACGGTGGACCCCTGTCATTTCATACAAACCAAGAGTGGACATTTTCTTCTGTGAGGCAAAACAATAAGTAAAATGCATTCCTATTAATATAGATTTAGGATGCAAGTACATTCAAATTGATTGAAACCATGCGCTTTTAAAAAGTAGAAGTCTGTGGCCCTCATAGAGCGTCATCTTCAGTAGGCTATATGGGATATTAGGTGACCACAGAATAACACTTTGTGGCTCTAGGCCATCACACCATGTTGAATCCTGAGTTGAGTTATTTAAAGTAGTTTTCCCATGACAACAATGCAGTCAAGAAGTATAAAACTGCAGTAGATCAGAAAACTTAATAGATTGTAGAAAAGTGTGCTGCAGTAGTTTATCATATTACTTAGTCAGGTTAATCCATCCTCTAGAAGAATTATCCCTTGTATCTCAGACAAGCTGATGACCCCTCAGCTCCTCCTTTATTTTCCCATACATGTTTTATTATCGATCCATAAATATCAATAACTGAAATATTCCCTTAAGTATCATGACAGGTTGCCGTTGAGTTTTCCCTCCATGTTTAAAAAAAACTATAATGACAACTTTACCAGTGCTACTTTATGTGTGTTTGCGAGTTTGTGTTGTGTATTAATAATTACAAATGCTTGTATTAAATTTAGATTAAAATGTATCTTAAAACTTATACATTAATCTAATGTCTGCTTATCCACCCATGCTGGAGTGTGTATGTCGCTCCGTGCTATCTCAGTGGGAACCTGTGTCATTATGTACCAGCCAACAGTGGACCCCTGTCATTCCATATGGACCAAGTGTGGACCTTCTACTGTAATGTAAAACAGCAAATAAAATACATCCTTATGAATACAGATTCATGATGCAAGTACATTAAAATGACCTAAAACCCTTAGCTTTAATTCAAGTATTTTTCCTAGAACAACAATGCAGTCAAGGAAAATAAAGACTGTAGAGATGTGTGTTGCAGTAGTACACCGTACATTTAAAAATAATTACAACATTATTGGTGCTACTTTATTAGAAATGTTTGTGTTAAGTTTTGATGAAAAAAATCTCTTAAGAACTATCACTTCTGCTTATTTCTGCTTATTTCTTTCTTATTCATACATGATGGAGTGTGTATGTCACTCCATGCTAACTAAGTGGGAACTTGTGTCATTATGCACCAACCAACAGTGGACCCCTGTCATTCCATATGGACCAAGTGTGGACCTTTTTCTGTAATGTAAAACAGCTAATAAAATACATCCTTATGAATACAAATTTATGATGCGAGTACATTAAGATTACCATAAACCCTAAAACCCTCTATTAAAAGAATTGCAGACAGTAGAAATGTGTGTTGCAGTAGTACACCCTACATTTAAAAAATAATTACAACATTATTGGTGCCATTTTATTAGAAATGTTTGTGTTAAGTTTTGATGAAAAAAATCTCTTAAGAACTATCACTTTTATTTTTCTATAAAATTTGTATTTATTTATTTTCTATTTCTTTCTTATTCATACATGATGGAGTGTGTATGTCCTCCATGCTAACTAAGTGGGAACTTGTGTCATTGTGCACCAACCAACAGTGGGCCCCTGTCATTCCATATAAACCAAGTGTGGACCTTTTTCTGCAATGTAAATCAACTAATAATTCCTATCAATACAGATTGAGAACACATTGTAAAATTGAAACCCTGTGCTCAAAAAAACTGAACAAGCAACAATAGCAAGGTCAATTATTGTTAATGTTTGATCAGAATTCAACAGAAATGATCTAAATGACTATCTTAATTCTAACATAGTTATGGATGTTAAATTGTTTCAATATTTTAAAATTTCTATTATACCTAATACAGTAGTGACTTTAAACTTAAGACATCAATGAAAACAGAACCGTTATATTTTGTTACAAAGAATAACAAATAATGTTTCAAGGTAGTGGTTTGTGCACTAAGGAGCCTGTTTGATAGCCTCTCTACAGTCTGAAAGGCTGCTGGGTCTGCAAGTCGTTCACACCTTGGTGGAGTGTAAGAAACGACGTGTGTGAATGGTGTGTGAATGAGCCATTAAAAACCCTGCTCCAGCCTGCCGGGGCACTGCTGAATATGGTATTTTACACACACACACACTCAGGTCCCCTCTTGGCAAAAGTTGAAAAAATTAACCAGAAGGGTTTTCACATGATTTTAACTTGATTTAAAGCATGTCAAACAGGGGACCTAAAAAATGTCCCCTGTTTGCTGCACGGTCCCCTGTTGGTGAATGTGTAACGACGCCGAAGTCCCCTCATAGATAGTAACAACAGTGCACACACACACACACACACACACACACACAAACACACCTTCTTTATCTCTGTCCTCAGTCGATGGAATAAAGCCATGTTTGTTTCCTGCCTCTTATTTTAGCTCCTGAGCTGAGTGCACACTTGGCCTTGATTTCTCTAACCTGTCTCTGCTCTCTGCCTCAGCCCCTTTCTCTCTCTCCTCCTGCTCCTCTCTCTCATACACACACACACAGCGCTGGGGCCACAAACCCTTGACAACCTTGAAATTACAGCAGTGTAACCTAGTAAAATTGACAGCACTTGCTCCAGCTGAGAGGGCTGGACACAGCACAGAGCACTTTATTCTGGACCTTCATACTTGTAATGATGAAGAGATGCAGTGAAGAACACAGAGAAAGTTTGATGTTAAAACAATGTAGACAGCAATAAACAAGGATAAGGATGAAAGGGGAACAAAAAAAAGATGACACTTTAAATAACTCCCTTTCAATTAAAGCTAAAAATAACATACCAGCTCAACGTGAGACTATATCAACCGAATTTTAATCAAGCAGCGCAGCAAGAAATTAATTGATTAATCGTTTAGCTTATAAACTGTCAATGATAAGTGCCCATCACATCCTGTCATAGCTCAGGGTAATGTCTATTAAAAAAACCTAGGTATTTAATTTACAATAAAATAACATGAAGACAATCAAGTCTTTAAAAGTTTGAGAGCAAATGTTGAACTTTAAACAAGGTGAAAGAAACAGTTCAACTTTGGGAGGGATGAGAAGATTTGAAAGTAGAGGAGAACAGTGAACCTGGCTCCATGTACGAGGTTCAAAAGTAAGACAAAACTTACTAATTACCTCTGTGTCTTGTTGCTTCAATTTGCAGATAAAGAGAACGTGTAGAAAGTTAAGTCTGAGGGTTTAGAGGGAGTTAAACCATTTATGCATCCATGAGCTCTTGCACAGCATATCCAACTTCAGTGCTCTTGGAGTATGAGTTTAAAGGACAATTCCGGGCAAATGGGGCTATATAGTTTTCTAATATTTTAGGTCTAAAAGAAGGATTTTATAAGATTTTCGTTTTTATTGCTCCTGTTTGGCAGTAGTTCTGTCAAAACCACTTTTTTTCCCCACAGACAGCGTCAGAAGGGTATTCAAACATACACTGAGGGGCTTGTTTACTTCAAGCAAGTGGACATGTTTGTAAACAGAGCTTAATACAAAGTCTCGCATGAACTCGCGAAGTCTCGTGTGAGAGTCAAGTTGATGTCTAACTATTTCAGGTCTTCTGAAGCTCTCCCGTTTGTTTTATCAACAAAGGAATATCAAGTCAGAGCCACAATGTCTTCGTAGCAGTAAGAGTAAGTCTGGATATTATGTTTATTTTACCTTAAACATACGTGAGACTTTGTAAGACTTTGTATTACAGCTCCGTTTACAAACATGTACGCTTGCCTGAAGTAAACAAACCCCTCGGTGTCAGACAAAACTACTGCATACCTGGAGTAATTAAAACGAAAATCTTCAGAATCATTCTTTTAGACCTAAAATATTAGGAAACTACAACCCCAGAATTGTCCTTTAAGTATTGGTCTCTGTAGATATGTTATTGTGCCAAATGGCAACTTCACAAAGAAGTCACAGACCAAATATGCTTATTTCACATCTATCCAAGTGGCACTGACCACAACATGCTGAATCGTGACGAGATAACAGATGATTGATAAGAGAAAGCTATTAATGTCCATCTGTGACTCATGATGATGTGAAAAAAAAAAACTGGTCACATTGATAGTATCATGGCACAGAGATGTGACACATACATCCATCATTTATCCCTCATGATGTTTAAGGTCACGGGTGCTAAAACCTCCCCCAGCTCACAGTGTGCGAGAGAGCCGGGGGAGACTGGCGACATGGACGGCTTGTCCGTCCATCACAGCCCTGACAAGGTTTCCTAATCAAAATCCCGTCAGCAGTTTCCAGCATGCTGGATGTAGCACAGGATGTAATGGATTAGCATACCATTAAAAAAAACCTGCACTGTATGTTTATTTGAGAATCACCTTGGGGAAAGTGCCCTTCAAATCCAACCACCCCCCCTGTCTATTCTCTTCACAATGTTGATATGAGGAAACCATCTGTTACTTTACAGCCTGTTACTATACACACACTGTGAGTGATGTTGAGGGAGAGAAAAAAAAAACAAAGTCAAAAAGTTTAATCTGCTGGCCGCTCCATCTAAAGCACTGAGTGACATTTAGACCACTGTCATGAGGTTGGAGGGAGCAGATGGCCAGAGACGTACAGTACAGATGGCTTCAGATCAACTGTCTGCCTATGTGTGTGAGGCCAGAGTGTCAGAGAGAGGGACAGCAATTCAACAAACATGAAAGAGGCGACGAGAGGAAGGAAAACCTAAAAAGCAAATGATGAAGAAAGTGTCAAATTGTCCAGAAGGGAAGAACAGTCCAAAGAAAGCCATACTGCCTCACCAGCCGATTTAATATTCCTGTAATCATCTAGATTATCAAATGTGGGTTCAGAATGCCACATGCGGACATGCCTCCATATGTTAACATGCAGAATATGGCCTACGAGGGTTTTTTCTCCCTCTTTGATGACCAGAGAAACGCTGTAGAATCGAGGTCAATCGCATCTCTTGCCTATTCCTCTCACCACACACAAACCAGAGCATGTACGGCCTGCACTGCCTCTCTTAGCATTATTGTCACAAAATTGATTTCCTCTCCCGTCGCCTGCTTTGTCTACCAGGAGGAGAGATGCTGTCACTTGAGTCGCTGCTACGATCATGAAATCCTTGAGCAGAAAAAAACGGTGCAGGTGGGATAAAAAGATGAAGACGCAGCAGAGATATTTAGAGGAAGTGCTCGTACTGTAGTATACATAACATAATTGCCCAGTGTGTTTGTGTGATTTTTGTGCGAGGAGCTGGAGTAAATAGCCTGTGTGTTGTATTACGGCTGCCTGCGAGCTGCCATTAGTTTCCTCTCCTAATTGCCAGTGTGTGTTACCACTCTTTGTTCTTTGTTGTTCTCTCGCTATCCACTTTGTTGGAGTTTCTTCTGTTTGCTGTTTCCTCACACAACCCACAGAATAAAATCCCAGAATGAACAGCGCAGAGAATAAAAGGCTCAATTTTTTTGGTTATAGACTGCTAACTGTGTTCCCATACCCAAAGCTAAACCACAAAGTCACCACAAAACCCCACCGTAATGACATTTTTAAACTCTGTCAGAACATGACAAATACATTACAGCTGGATTTATCCGGGGCCGTGGATGTGTTGTACAAACCTAAAATAAATAGCCCTCTTCCTCTGTTGAGCTGCGGGCGAGTTCCCATACTCCAGGCTATCGCGCAGAGACTCTGCAGAGCTCAGACTGTTTTTTTTCCCATCATGATAATACCCGTGGAAGTACTGATAGTTGCCTTCAATTCTACACAGTCGGTGCCCCTCATGCACAACGTTCCCATGAATCACACATCTGGGAATGAAGCTCGGAAAAAACCTGGACACTGTGTCTGTAGATGCTATATATATACTGTATATGACCATATCAGCATGATGATTTGAGGCAAACTATACGATAAGACTGTTCATCAGATGGTGACATTTTATATATTTATCTGGGTGGTGACTACTCATTTTTTATCATAAGGATGTTTTTAAAATTATGTTTTAGTCCACCTGTCAAGAAAGAATAAAACATTTCCAAGGGACTAAAATATATTTCACGGCACTTGTTTTATGTGACCATACTGTAGTCCAACGCTACCCCAGTATAATCACTTTACAATCATATAAAAAGAGAAAAGCAGCAAATTCTCACATTTGAGAAACTCCATGTTGGCACCATGGAGACAACACTCAGGGACATCTTCTATAAATATCCAGTTTGAAATAACCCAAAACATGGAAACAAATGACATTTTTCCATCCTTTTCATTAGGACCAGCTGTGTAAAATAAACCACAGATGGAAAAAAAAAAAGAAAAAAAAGTGGTGATGAACTCAGACTTGAACCTGTTGCACATGGTCAGAGTCAGAGTTCACGGTAAGATGAGGCTGTAAACATTAAAAGACTCTTTGCTACTAAGTGCACTGTTGTGTATTTACTTCACTGTGCCCTCAAACATTCACAGTATGTACTCCGACCTTCACTGACAATCTTTCAATGTACAAATACAATATTCCATTTGATAAATATGTAACTTTCAGTGATGCAGTGCTGTGTCTGTCAGGGATGGTGTGCAATAAAACAAGTGCAAAATTGTCCATAATTTAAATACATCTCTTACAGTATACTGTTCAGTTCTTTCTGAGAAATAAATAATTGACCAAAGCCAAGATTTCAGACAGTGTTGGTCTGTCAGTCAGACTCAGCTGAAGTTTTACATGCAGCACCATAACACAAAAATGGACTGAGGGATATTTTTCCATTACATGATGTGTAAGCTCAACACATCCCCTCCTAATACATCTTAGATGAGTGACAGATGACATGACAGCTCGCGCTCATTTTCTCCCCTCCCTTCCCTGCCGCCTCGTCCGTCTCTCTTGACCTTTTCTAAAAACCGGAGTTGAACAAAAAAACAAGGCATAGTAAGAAAAACTAAGACAGAGAGCATGAATGTGAATGGAGGCGGTGTTTGTTTGTGTTTACATGTAGAAGGTCCGAGAATAGTGAGGGGGGGTCGCTGCATAAGAGTGCTGGCCACACATGTCACATCAGGAGGCATGATTATCCACAAGGATTACACTTTAATCAATCTAAACCACTAGTCCCTGTCTGCCACTGTGCTAATCCCATCAAAGGAGGGCTCTTTCTGCCTGTCAGCTTATCCTCTCCCCATTCACCACCATGTTAAACACCTCACAAAGCTGTATGTCAGGAGTCAACCGGGCTTCAGTGTGGAGACGTCGGTTCCCCTCCTGAGCGCCGCTACGTTCCAATCACCACGATTCATTCAGTTTCAAGATGCTTTTTTCCATTGATGAGGCAAATTGATTGTGGAAATGCATTGTAATGTCAAGTGTTGCAAACACAGGAGAAAATAGCATTTATGATTCACTATTTACATTACATCATTATTGGTGGCTGTTGTAGCGTCATGTACAGTACTTGAATTTGATACTTCATGGCATGTGTTTCTGTAGCATTCCTCAAACCAGCAGATGACTTATCAATTAGTTGATTAACATTAATTTACAATACTAATCAAGTCATTATATATATCACTAAACATGCAAATATATCAAACATGTGGTTATCGACTGAATAGCTTTTCATTTTGAGCGTCTACTGCATGAAGTTTTTGGGCGATGGGAAGATGTGATGAGACATTTTCCGTGATTTTCTGACAGGCGGTTAGATACGGCAAATGATGAAACTAAGCAACTAATCGTTCAAATAACACAGATGTGCACTTAAACTGTAAACTGCATAGACACACACATAACACATAATGACAGATCTGTTCCGTTAATAAATTCTTCTAATTCGAGCAGCTCCAAAGTACATTAATCCTAATTTTCTGAATTAGTAAATGGAACGTGTCAATTCCTTAAAGCAACATTTTGCAACAGTTTCACCTCTGAAATAAAATGGCTTTAACTACACACTGACTTGAAATAGGGAGAATAGTGCCTCTTGCTTGCCTTTGCTCACTTGCAGTCTGTTCCCCAAACACCTGCTCTTGCCTGGAGCAGGTACAATCAGCACGGGGGATTACGTAACACTTGACGGCACACGATCAACTATAGGGTCTTATTATGTTTGCTATAACGAGAAGCTAGTATTCTTTCTCATTGCAGACACAGGCGCAGTGACTAGCTCCTATAGCATCTACAATTCTGCACACACCAGCTGTGGGTTCAGGGGTGGATAGTGTGATTGCTGGTTTGTACTGAGATGATGATGATGATTTTGTGTTTGTTGCCAGAGCCATTAATAGGCTTTGTTTTCTGTGCTTGAGCTGGTAGCTACATTATTTACCACTACTCTTAACTGTTTGGACTCACCACCTGCGTTGCCACTGTGCAGCAGAAATTACAAAGTCTTGCTTTAGAGAAAAAAAAGCTTCAATCCCTCCTTGAAAGGAGAACAAACAAACAAAAAAAAAAGCCAGAAACGCATATATTCAGTTCGGTACACACGGAAACTACATTAGGAGAACAGTGTGCACATGTGTGTCTATGATGAAAGCCCCACTCTGACATCTTTCATCTCCTCTCTCCCAGCTTCGCTCTCACACAGCTCTGATGAATGGATGGTTGGAAAGAGGGAGGGGGTGGATAAGGGAGAGAGAAAAAAAAGAGAGATGTGAAAGGAAGAGAGAAGTCACTGAGGGACAGAGGTGCGTAAAAAGGAAGACACACAGCTTACAAGCATTCAGGATAAAAATAACCAGAGAGCCAGGAAGAGATGGCAAATCTTGTTTTTCTCTGCAGACCTTTCTCCATCTATCCATGCAGGCTGGTTTCTGTCTTTACATATATATGTCTGTGTGTTGAAGCTTGATGGGAGGATGATAGCTGAGCACAAACACACACCCACTGTACATACACTGACTCCCTTATTCAGAGGACACAAACTAACCATAAATCTACTGGAGGATAAAAGACACATACACACGGGTTGTCAGTCTGCATATTTTCACAGTACACAAACAGATGGCCTCGTACGATGACAAGCCAGATAAGGAGAGGAATACAACAAGGAGCCCAGATAAAGACGTGACAGCACCGGACCGAACAGACACACTAAACACAACCCATCTGCTTGATTTCCGGTGACAAATTGGGTTTTGTTACTCAGGCTAGTTATTTCTCACCACATTAAACCACAGTTGGCATAACTGCCCTAACCGAAATGGCTTAGGACAAATCTGGGGTTCTGGGTTGTGGCCAAATTGCTGCATTGCATAGAGAGATTTGAAGCGGCTTAGTCAACTGCAGACAATGCACAGCAGTGGCATCATGACACAGAAAAACAAAACGTCAGTGGGTCACTATTGGTTTGTGTTTGTGCGACGATGCAGGCTGGCAGGCCATGTGCTGGCTTTAGCTACCTACTGGGAGATGCCATGACCACACAGCAGGAACACACTGTGGTGTACTGAGGCCTGATGGTACAAGCAGCCGTTTTCTTAATGATTTTTTTTCTTGGTTTCCTGTTGACAGGTGCATAAATACAATGCAGTCTGTGGTGTCTTAATATATTTCAGCTTTGTCATATTATTCATAGTCCCATCCAGTTTTTGGATGCTCTAACTTCCCAAACATAAAACACACTCCAATTAAAATGAAAACTGGCTCAGATTTATTATTTTAAAGGGGATATATTATGGAAATATACCTTTTTACAGGCTCCTTAACATATGGGTGTTTGTCTTGCCCTCCGGCCCCCAAAATGTGAGAATTGACCAAAAAATCCGTAATGTGCAGGCTCCCTAGGCCTCGGTTGAAATCCACATGGTTTTACAAGCTGTTTCCTCAGTGGTCTTCCAGTGATGTAACTAAGGAGTGGGGCGGGGCAAGCAGTGGTTCATTAGCATTTAAAGGGACAGGCACTGAAACCAGCCGTTCTGAACAGGGCTGAGTATGAAAAGAGAGCTGTGATGTTTGATCCTTGGGGTATTTTGACCAAATCATGTCACAGACATGTCTTTAAGACACCTGAGAACTATTTTAATTTGTGGAAAGGGGGCTCCTTTAATCCAAATGTGCAGAATGCAGCATAAACACACTAATATCTCTGTCCAAATATTCATAGGCTGCACAATATCAGTGCCTCTGCTAATGACAACAATATAAATATAATTTTTTCCTCACATTTATCAACGAATAACTTGCTAACATGCAAAATCACCTGCTAAATGCCCCTGGGCTTATAGTGCCACTAGTGCCACTTTGTGGTGGTGGTGTTAAGTTATTAGTCTAGCAAGTATTTAGTCAAACTTTTTTTGGAAAAAAAAAAAAGAATTTCAACCTGGTGGTAGCACTGGATAAGAAGTCAATACTGCAGTCTATTCAGCTGATGTTGACATATTTCAGGCTGGACCACAGTGAACCAACAACCTTTGCCATTCCCTTGGTAAATTAAAACGTCGATGCAGGAAATAAAAAGGAATAGAAAGGGATACAACAGAACAAAAACAAATGTAAAGGTGCACACACAGAAACATACATCTAAATCCAGCCCAAGTCACAAAGCTTATGAGTAATAACTCTGAAATGAAATTATCCTGAAATGCTGACAAGGAAATGAGATTCAATACAATTACATGTTTTGAAATATGCATAACTTATTTCACAGTCCTCTGATGCTGCTGATGCTGTATTCAGAGCTGTAGCTATATTGATTAGCCTATTTATGTGTGCCTGCCTGTTAGCCTGACTGCTCCTCTCCGTTGAGCTTCTGTTGTACGCACCTGTTTGTGTAATGAAACTGCAAGTTGTCAGCGTGTCGGCATCTTTGCCACTGAAGTCTGAAGCATTTATTGCACTTGATGGATGAAATAATTCGCAGTGACAGCTGACCAAGTAGGCTAATTTGAGCAGGAAACCCCTCTCTGTCCACGGCGAATCTGCGGTCCAACCAGAGATTGCAGTGGAGAGGAAAGTAATTTACTCTGAGGCTTGGTCTGGGCTCAGACGAGACTTTCATTAGGACACTAATGTTGCTGAAGAAATATGACTGGTGCAGTAAAATGTATTCCACAGTCTGTGTTCTGGTGCAGCCGAAACCCTCATTTAAGATGCCAAATATATCAGATGCAAATTCTGCTCGCTCCCCCTCTCACCCGTCACTGCTGCCTTCTCACATCTCCTTCCCCTCTTGATTTTTTTTTCTCCTCCCCCCCTCTTTCCCCTTCTCAGTCTTTCCCTCCTTCTCTTCCTCTGTTATTCCCTGCATCTTGATTTACTGGATGCAAAAAGAGATGCTTCAGTGTTTCATGGACCCAGCGATGACTGATGAAATATCTGAGAGACATGCAGGCTGAAAGACAGATAGCAGGGAAAACATGGGCCCAGGAATGCTGCCAACAACCCCCCCCCACCTCTCTTTTTCTTACTTTTTCAGCCCTTTAATGTCTCTCTACCAGGCCTCCTTGTAGCTGACATGGGAGAGGTGAGCTGAAAGAGGGTTTCTGTCTCCTTCCTCCCATCATCCCTCCCTCTTTCAGCCCGATTCAAACCTTGCTTTCTATTTGTGTCCAGCCTCCCTGCTTTCACTCTTCCCTATACCCTACTCCTTTCCTCGCTCCCTTCATTCATTCATTCATCTCTCCATCTTTAAGACCATGCACAGGATCATCCCTTTGCCTCATTTTTCCCCTTTTCCGTCTTTCTCATTGTGTCCATTTCTCAGATGCTGCATAAAGTCAACACTCTGCAGGATCCTATCTCTCGAGCAAAATGCTTTCTAGCAGCAGGATGAAAGGCATGCTACGCTGACTCGAAATCAGGGGCTATCTGTTATCTGATTGGCCGACATGGAGAGCTGTCTGTGGATTTTAGTTACCAGGGAGAACGGAGAGATAATGGCACCGTGTCAGCAACTTCTGGAGCTGCAGGGGCCTGAAGACGATAGCAGATAGGATGGCCAGTGGTGCAAGTATATGAAAGGGCTTTGTCACAGTTTCTGTATCTTTGGTCAAGAGAGTCTTGAAATTCTTCTTTTTTTCTTCTTTTCTTCTTTTCACAAGCAAATGTGTGAATAGTGTATCCAGACACTGCACCCCTACACATAATTGTGTACATACACTTTCTTTTAAATAATACTTTGAGGATAATTTAGGAAATTTCAGAAACAACCGCAAAACTATCGACACACCGCCGTTCCCATGTTTTAATTCATTCCATTCTATGAACTTGTTGTGCTGACAAAACGTTGAAGGTATTTTTATTCTATAAAAGAACTGCTTCTTAAAATTGGGAATGGCTTCGAAACACTTGGCCCTGACTGGCAGTCAGAAGAGGCCTTTGCTGATGATACAATCCTGCTGATTGGAGTCATTCATGGTGGGTGTGCCGGTTCAAGTGCTGCAATCTAGTCTGATTGTGTCACAGTGACACCTGCGCCTTCCCTCTCTCTCCCTCCTCTGACTCTCTCTTCACAGTCTCTGTAATAGAGTCCTGAATCAGGGTCCGCCTTGCCTTCAAAGGATGCATCGAGGGCCACATTTCCAATGACGGGGAAGACCTTTGCAACCCTTTTGAATGTTTATTTCTTGAAGTGCACACTTCAGAGGAGAATCTGAATTAGGATGCCAATAGATACTGTTCTTTTTTTCTTTTTTTAATTGCCAGATTGTCTAATTCTCTATGTTCTTATAGCAGCAGGTCCATGTCGATTTTGAGTACACTTGTGTTGCCTCTTACCTATGGCCTGCCAGCTGTTTGCCTGCCAAGTCTGCTGTTTGTTTGGCTGATGGTGCCTGCCTGTCACTGAATAAAGCGTTAGCCTCCACAGACTGCCTTTTTACTAACACTACACTTAGATCCTGTTACCTGTTGCCAGCAAAAAAAAAACCCTGCTGTGATCTACTGAGCCTCTATACATGAAAGCAAACATCCTCATTATTATTTTTTTGGAGGTATCCACACAGAGACATTTCAGCAACAAAATGGATTTAACACACTTTTTCACTGCACCTGCTGTATGGAAATACATTTTGCACATTTTGGCACTAGCCTACCTGTTTTTGTTGCAGGATTATATTTTTTAAGATGCAGGACTGAAATAGAAGAAGTGTCCAGTTGGTCCCTGATGTGACCAAGTGTTTTAACAGCTCCAGTGAGAAGTTGTGAGAAACTGAAATGCGCACACTCGCAGGTGGAGGAACAGACAGAGCTCAGGACTCATTAAATCCCAGTCAGGCAGCAGCTCCTCAGAGGCCAAACACCCCGCAACTCCCCCGAGAACTGCTCTGACGGAGACAAACACACACTCTGAAAGCTCATAACCCGGTCACTTACAAGCAACTCTGTGTGTGTGTGTCAATGCTGCATAAATGTGCAGTGTTATTTCAAACTCTCACACACAGTTATATGCGGCAGGGAAGCATTCATCTGTTGATCTACATTCCTGAGCTTCACGCGAGCCATTAGCACAAGCTATCTCACCACAGTTCATTCGAAAGATGGGAAAGAACATCAAACAACCTTTGTGCGTGCACGTGCACACGCCCACGCACACACTCTCTCAAAAAATCTCTACCATCTACTCACTTTCAGTGATCTCATCCCTATTTTTCTGCTATTCATCTTTGTTTTTAGCTCTGCCTTTCTTTACATCGCTCGACTCAAACGTGGTACTATATGTGCTTTAAGCTCTGGGAAAGCAATAACTGCCTTTGAAAAAACCTATACGTGTGTGTGTGTATGAAAGAGAGACGGAGAGAGAAGGAGAGCGAGTTTGCCAATTTTCTCTTTGGCTTGTAGATGGGAGACATGAAACTTTTATTAGAAAAGAGGAGTCGTCAGACAGCGGCAGCATGTGTTGAGGTCGTCAGGAGAATGAGGTTGGGGGGTTCTGAGCAGAAGACGGACATACAAATCACAGACGCCAAATCATCGTCACACTCAGTCGTCGCAGGTGCACAGAGTCACACACCGACACAAGAACAGAACCAGGGCAAAACAATACTCAAATTCAATTTCAATACATATTGACTTCTGCCATTCGTTACTGTTGCCTTCTCCTGCAGCGAAAGCAACACACAAGAGGAGTTAATGCAGCAAAAAAAACGACACCAGCAGCTCACACAGTCACAGATGACCTTTACATGAATGGCGTCAGCAGCGCCTCGATATATTCTTTCAGGATGAATAAGGAATTATATCTGTGAACTTCCTGCCTGACTCACAAGTTCACAACAGGGCAAAAAGCAAAATATGAAATTTCAGACACACATAATAACAAATCGACACATACATCGACGTGTCCACATCCGCTGCTGCCCCCCCCCCCTCTTGCCAGTAGGCCTCACAGCTCTGCTGGCACTGCAGCTCTGCAGCTGGGTGATATTGGCTCTGCCTGGTTTGGGGCACTTGCACAGATGAATCAGTGTGTCTGGGTTCAGTGTATGTGAGTATATTTTTGTTTTTGTCCACTTTTTTTTTTAGATACACATGAGAAGTATTTCTTTAGACATGTTTGATTCGCTCTAACAACCTCCTAGAGGATGTCACTGCCTCCTCTCATCCATCCTTTGTGGTTTGCATACAACATTTAAGATGCAGAATACAGAAATGGGTCACACAGGTGCCTACCATGCACCTTCATACACTTCAGGGATGGCACAAATAAAGAATTACTGGTAATCTTCATTATCACAAACTGACAACTTCAGTGTGAAAAGGAATCACAAACAGAGCAGAACGGCATCTATAAATGTGCATGAAAGGTGGAAAACCACATCAGCAGAGTGGAGACAGGGGAGTGACAGTAGTAAACTTCCACACAGGGAGATATATAATCAGAGCTCGCAGGAGGAGGATGATGGGCTGGAAGTGGGACTGATGAAATGCTGTGAAGGCCAGCGTATGTTGATATTAAGTAGTTTGTGAGACGTGTTGCCAAGTTACATATAAAAGCAAAGCACTAATTGCTCTTGGAGATACTGTCAAAAGTCTGCAGTTATAGGGTCAGGGGTGATACTGTATGAATAACTGTATCAAGGATAATGGCACACACTCACCCTTTGCACACTGTGTAAAGTGGTCTGAATAAAAAAAAGAAGCTTTAATGATGGAGCGCTGAAGCAGAGCACAGTATTGTAAACTGTGCAATGCAATAAGAGCGAGTCAGAGTATGCGTCAGTGAGTCAAGTGTGTTGTGTGACATCCATCGCTCCATTTCCAAGCATCTTAAATATTCAAAAATGTACACATACACACACCCACCAACAAATACACGCACAAAGACACGTGCATGCACTGAGCCTTTGACTTCTCGCAGGGAGTGGTCACTCTCAACAACACTCCAACAGGAAGTTCCTGCCTCCCGTAGCCATCCAATTACAACGCAGTATTTAACGAGGAAGGTTCCATTAAGGAAGTCCCACGTTACCCTCGGCACTCTCGACTCCTCTCACGACAGACTCTGTTTTTTCCTGCCTGTCAATGCCAGGAACCCATTAAGGAGCAGTGGTGGGGATACAGAGCAAAGAAACAATGTAAGGATGGACCCAGCCATTGTTCCTGAGTGTTGCTGCTTGACAAATGTCCGGTCGCGTTGCTTTATTTCTGGCTGAGCTGCAGTGTGGCGACTAGCTTTAAATTCTACCTGAAAACCTGGCTGTATGAGTGATTACTGCTTCTTACTCAATGGAAACTATATCCCTGCCTCAAACCTACGGTGCATATGAGAAAAATCTGACTTTCTTTAAGATTTTAAACCCTTTGACTGCAAAGACAAAACGACAAACTTTTACCATGTAATACTAATGAAATGTAAAAACTGAGTAATTAAAATAATCTTAGGAGAGAATACGCAATTAAGCAGTTATAAAATAAACAAACCTGCTGGTTGTGTTTTGAAAAGCGAGCACCAGGCTGGTGGCCCCCACCCATCAAGAGGCCAAAGAACAAGGGAAAGCCTCACAGCCTGTATTGTTCCTCTGATCTCCATAGCTTCCCTCAGTGATGAACTGCAGCCCACCTCAGTGACCCTTTTGCAGCCAAACTCACCCACTCACGCAGCCATGGAAACACACACACACACACACGTTGTTGAGCTCAGGAACAATGCTAACAATGCTAATCTATGCACAGCAAAAGCCCACCAGTTTTCAAAGAACAGACTCATTTCCATAGCTGCACGTCACAGAAAGATACCTAATGGAGCAGTGCATGGCACAGTGGTTAAGGCGGCCGCCCCATGTAGAGGCTACAGTCCTCAATGCAGGCGTCCCCGGGTCGAATCCCCCTCTGTCTGCCTCCGCCTTCCCTGTCCATCTCTACTAATCTATCAAATAAAGGCAAAAACGCCAAAAAATATACTTTAAAATAAAAGAAAGATACCTAATGCTATCAGTAGCGCTGAGTTGCACCTGGACATTGTTGTTGTGACCCAGACCTGGCAACTGAAAAACTAAAAGCAGGGACTTCTAAAAAGGCTGATGTCATCCCATAGTTTCTTTTGGCGCCCAATGTTTGATATGATTGGCAGCACATAGAAAGAAAATTAATGAGGTTGGCTTCTTTCAGTAGTGGGCCTTTGTTTTTCCCCCTCATTAATGTCAGCCCATCAAACATGACATTATGTGCAATTAAATCACCTATACTGCTTCACTTTGGTTAACAAGTACAGTACAGCCCATAATCATAGTCATATGTTCTGATTAGAGAGAGGAAACTCTTTTCTAACAGTTAAACAGTCTAGACTTAGCAAAGACTCAACCTCAACCTGGACTACTGAAGTAAACAAACACTGGGACAGATAAAGGTGGAGTCTTGAAGTGTCGTGTCATTTGAACAACGCTGACCTGCCAACGGAACCAAACTGATAGGTTAAATGGGTTCACGGTCTGTAGTCAGACTGTGCAGCGTGCAGATCTAAGCCAGCTGACATTCCTTTAAACACAAAATGTGCTTTCAGGGCAAAGGAAGAAATCTGCCTACCTTGGCAATGACTTCAATGCTGGCTGGCTCCTCTCCACACAAACGGCCACAACAAGTGCTGATATCATAAAATTCTCATTTCATCGGAAAGTAAACAACGATTCATGTTTTTTTTCCTCAGGCTGCAAACATTTGTGTTGTTATATTCCAACAATGGATGTCTTTAATTCATCTTTACAGGTCTGTCCACTCACGTGAAATAAGGAAACATTGTAACAATTTTGTCCCATACCATGAATAAGGTTATTCAGAGAATTTCTTTCCTCTCATATCTCATAGAGCAACTTCATCTGAACTTCTGCCTCACTGGTTTTTTTTTTATAGTCCTGAGGTGTGTGAGAAGCTGTGGTTTGCAGAGCAGATGTGCTCCTGGACAACTTATCCACACACCTTTGGCCTGGTGTGAACTCGCCCTTCTGCTGACACTGATATGAAGGAATACACCTCCAGCCTTCGGATACCAACATGGTGAGAGAGAGAGCTGTGAAAGCATGGCACATCTGAGGAATAGTGTGTCAACAGAGAATGAGATTAGTAGTGCTATCCCTAGGCGTTCGCTCAGCTGGTGTGTGTGTGTGTGTGAGAGAGACAGTGAGTGTGTGTGCCGACTCCTGGCTCTCATGTATCTGTGTGTGTTCTCAGCGAGGGGTTTTTGGCGTCTTTGACTGACACAGACAGAGAGTTTAGGGAGTCCCTCTTCCTCCCACAGAACAGCTAAGAAGCCCTAAAGCTCCTTAACCCAGAATCTGCCACTTGTTCGATGAAAGAACATCTCTTTTTTTTTTCTTAACCAGTAATACGCTGGAGATAACAATAAAAAAAAATCCACCATAGCACCACCCGGTTCGGCTCTATTTCAAGCACATACACACACTCAAACCTCACGTTGGTGTCTTTCCGCTTATCTTTGTTTTGTCTTGGTGACGGATTATTTGATTGGAACACCTTATATGCTTTTAAGGAAGCGACTACACACATTACTCCACAACAGGCTCACACTGTGTGGGCTCTCCAAGGTATTTACAGGTTCAGAAAAGCCTTAAGAGGAGTCAGTGGACGAGAAAGTCTGGAGAATATAAACCACATGGTAGCACTGGGCTCTCGGCCAGTCCAGACGGAGCGCAGACTGGCATCGACTGGCACCAGTCAACTTTACACACACACACACACACACACACATCTCAACTTTCAGTGAGAAAACAACCTGCAGCACATCGTCCAAACAGAACAAAACACACTCGCACACATCACTGCCATGTTTGCGTGAAAGCATTGTGTCATGCACCATATGGTTTGTGCTGAGTTGTTTCTTTGCTTACAGCTATAATAATACATTTGGATAATTATCATCATGACCATCACCCACACTCAAGATGTGATGTGACCAGAGCAGTGTGTGTTTGCTCACTATGTGCATGTGCATGTGTGTGTGTGTGTGTGTGTGTGTGGTGATGATGGAAGAAAAACATAGCAAGTTAAGTCGTTCAGTGTGAAGAAAGTGTTCTGTGTTATTTTCTCTGTATAAGATCAACCAACCCAGGGGTGGCTACATATTTTGGGTGGGCCCTGTGTGTGTGTGTGCTTGAATACACTTTCCATCAGATTAAGCTGTTAACCCTTTCCTATACAGTTCTTACCTAAGGCGGCGTCCCTAATGGTCTCGTCTCCACTGCAGGACCAAACTGGACTACTTTACTATTCATGCCACTTAGTTTAGCCCAGAAAAAAACTGTTTGTTGTCCGTTTCTCCTCCTTCTGTGTGCTATACAGTATTTAGTTCAGAGACATCATGCTAATATTTACAGTGGATCAACTCACTAAACTGTCAACTGTCTTGCAATAAACAAATGTATCATCCAGAGATGAAAGTCCAAAGTACATTTAAACAAATACAAATGTGTTTTGTGCAATTACATCTTTTTTGTTCATTTTAACTATTTGTCCTTTGAGTGTTTTGTTGTGTTTGCTGCTTTGATTTAGCAAGATCACAGCTGCAGACCACAGGCACATAAACACAACTGTCTCCTCATCACAGATTTCTTTGTTTCTTCCTTTGAAGTGGTCTTTTGGTGACTAGAATTAATCATTTTATTGCTGCAGATGCAATGCATTCTGCGTAACGCTTTTTTTCCCCTGTATTAATATTTCAACTTGACTTTTAAAGAATCACAAGCTCCTCTGAGTGTCGAGCAATTTCAGTGAGATTTGGGATTACAAAACGTTGTGAAATCATACTGGATAAAGTTAAAAATTCATGTGTATCAGGGATAAAAAAAAAAAGAAAAAAGAAAAAGCAGAGATTTGCTTGTTTACATTCGCTGAAAACTTGTCATTTCACAGGCAGATGATTTCATCAGACAGTGTCAATTTGCAAATCACACATCGTGACATTGTTACAGTGAATGGCTCCAACAGCCACCAGCATGTGAGCTGGTGTGACTCACCTCTCTGCACCTCAGAGGAAATTACACTGAGACACACACACACATACTCACACAAACACAAACACAACAGCATGGGACAGTACGCTAATGCAGGTCAGCCATATCTCCGAGGACAGTGTGTGTGTGTGTTTGTCTGAATAACAATGTGCCCTTTAACCTGAGCATGGATGGAGAGTTTCTTAATGTCAGTGAATGCATCCTCCAACACACACACACTCATGCACACACACAAAAACAATGTGGCGCCCTGTAAACATGCTCCATGTAACAGGAACGCTTTGCCTTTTTAATGCTGTGTAGGTGCGGTTAGCCAGCCAACCATGGCCGATGCTCTGTGGCAGGCAGAGCAGTGACCAACACTAACTGAGAATACACGCAGAGCGTAAGAGAGCAGAGACAGAGAGAGACGGGAGCTCTTGCATCTGAGAAAAGAGAGAGAGAGAAACATAGAGATGCACGGTGAACACATGCATATCGCTGAGAAGCCATCGTGCCAAAGTTGCATATCTGATCACTCAAAACAACAAATATCCCTCGCTTCTCCTTCCTCTCCACTCCATCCCCTTGCCTGGTTAGCGCAGCACTTTCTACAGTATTTGCGAATTGTAACCATATGCATATGTGCACGTCAGGCTCCAGCTGAAAAACATTAGTCAGTCCAGCAGGGAATTTTACTGAAACCTGGTCTGGCTAATGAAATGCTCTCGATAAGGGATTAGTCGGTGTAGAAAGACTTAAAAGACAAATAGAGCAAGGGGAATAAAGATCAAGCTTGTCTGTACACATATGCACAAATATGTACATACACGTACATGGCTGTGGCATGATCAACACACAGATGCTGAAGATCCTGAAGCTCGGTGCAAAAAAAATAAACATCAGCACAGAGTGAGAAAGATGATAAAAGCCAGAGGCTTCACAGTATGGCTGGAATGTATATAAACTCATTTGAAAAAGTGGGCTAGATTCAGTATTTTACTGGTAGAAAATACAAAGAAAATGAAATTAAAATAGAATGTAGCAAGATAAGAGCAATGGCAATTAAAGAAAGGCAGCATATAGCTGTAAGGACGATGTGAAAGAATTAAAGAAGAGGAAGAAAATAGGATGAAATAATAAGTTCAATCCATCTACAGACAAGAGAGAGAGTGTTGCAAAGGAGGTAGACAAGAAAGAACTAAATAAAAAGCTGAGAAAGTGAAAAAGTGCAGACCATATCGATCCTTCTCTTACCTCTGCAGCTGTGTGTGGTATCCTTTGGGACAAAAAACGTAGAGTGGAAGCAACTTCAGCCTCAACAGCACTGCTATAGATCCCCACTTTCTATTTCTCTGCAATGTATCACACATACATCTCCTCCTCCTCCTCCTCCTCCTACCTATCTGCCAAACTCTTCACAGGCCACTAGGACGGTGCTCTGTCTACCTGCGTGGGTTTGCGTAAATGTATCCTAGATGGTGATGAATAGTGGTGAGTGAAAGGAGAGTACTACGCTAGAGGGCAGACAGACCGGCTGAAACAGGAGAGCGGGGAGAGCACAGAGCAGACTGAGTAGGATGGAAGAGTTACTGTTTCCTAACATCAGAGCGGTCGGGCTGGATACACCCACCTCCTCAGCATGCATCAAATGGAAGTCGCTCTGATGCTTTAAAGTATGCAGAGAGAGAGAGAGAGAGAGAGGGAGAGGGAGAGAGAGGGAGATCATGTGTGCTCCCTGAGATATGATCTGATCTGATATATGCACATATGCATGCGGGGTTACGCTCACATGCATACACTAATAAAGGATCTCATTAACTCACACATACAACTACCCTCCACTGAACAGTGCCTGTGAGAAAAGGCCGCCAAGGTTTTAGTCAAAATAAATAAACCAGCTGCAAAGCAAAGCAAAGACAGTCTTTGTGGCATAAAAACAGCCTCTAATGAGTTGAATTTAGTGCTAGCAGTCGGTTTATTGTGGAGCTGTAGAGCTGGAGAGCCAGTGCTCCCAACAGGTGCCGAGAAAAATCTGGGGATCACATCAAATGATTTAAGCACAACTATGAAATATTTCATCTATTCAGGCCTTTAAATATCCATCACAGCTTCACTCTGGGAGGAAAAGGAGGGAAAAAAACACTGCACACATGAAGAAGTTTGTGGTTGAGAGGTAAACTGTAGTAGACTTCAGGACATGCTTCTCATTCTTGGAGTGCATCATTGCCTGTCGCTCAACATGCTTTCATTTTCCACTCCTGGTTAAGCAGTTGTGTGTGTGTGTGTGTGTGTGTGGGGAGGGGGGCTGTTTTCATGTCATGGGCCAGGACTTTGAGCCGCCACACCACCCACCTCTGCTCCGGGCCGTGAGAGCTTCGTGCCTCCTGGGACAAAGCCTGCCTTGATACAGACCAATGCCAGCACTCAGTGCATGGAGAATGATCCTCATTACTACTTTAGGTTAGGGGGGTTAAATTCCTGCAGGACGTGCCAGTAGGTGGCAACATCTCAGACATGTTTGCATTCACAGTTGGGGCAGTTTGTCCTAATCCAACAATGTGGATGTTTTGTTTTGTTTTGTTTTGTTTTGTTTTCTTCCTTTAAGTGGCACGTTTGTCTCTTCTAAACAATGGACATAGCGTCTTGCAGGTTTAGCAATACATTTCCAGGGAAAGTATAGTTTCATTGCTGTGATGTGACCTTGTTCATTGTCTGACAACCCCTGAAGCATCCAGTGAGTAATGTGATAGCCAATCAAAAACAAGGCCGTGTTTTGATTTCGGTGGTGTACTATATCCTCAGACATCGGTGGCCAGCTCTGCCACGTTCAGATTGCTCGACTTCCCTTGAGAAAATTATGTTATCAGAAGGTGATGAGGGAAGTAATCCCCCCTGTATATTGCATCTCCCGGTTTGATTTGAAACGGGATGTGTGTGTGAGAGAGAGATGCATAACAGCCCCCCCCCCTCCCATTATAAAATCTGGATAAATCACCTGCTGGTGCTAGTATGACATCTGTAATGAAATCTTCCTCATTAACAAATGATTCAAAATTAATCCTACATGAAGTGGAAAGGGTCATGATGTTCTGGTACACTCATTTAGTGAAGAAATGTACAGCTGGAGCCTCCACAGTGCAGGAGATAGAAGAGATAACATATCCAGAGGCTTTACACTGAAGACTGTAATGGTGCCTGGCAGTTGCAGGTCCTGCACATCCAAACTACTATGCCATCAACTACTGTTCATCAGCATCCTCCTGACTGCAACATCACTCCATCACCAAACCAGACAACCTGAGTGGATTGTGGAGGCTGAACCTCTCCCAGCAAACACGGACGGACCCGGACGTGTTCGAGAGAGCCCGATTTGGTCGTGATCACGTCAAATCACAACTAGTCCGATCAGGCCCAGAATATGACCATATCACAACCGCACGAGCAAACCCGGACGTGTTCGAGAGAGCCCGATAGGGTCGTTATCACGTCAAATTACAACTAGTCCGATCAGGCCCAGAATATGACCCTATCACAACTGCGCACGGATGGACTGTCTGAGAGGGGAGTCGTGATCTGGTCGTGATCGAGTCATATCATGACCAGTCAGAGAAATGGGATGTGGCAAAAAAAAATTATACGACATAGTCAAAGATAAACCGTCTTTGATACAGTCTGATGCTGCGACCTCTTTTTCATACAGTCATGATTGCGAGCGAGTTTTATTCAATCAAACTTTATTAACATAGACATGCATAGAAACAACAGGAGGCTAGAGTACGTAATAAAAAATCACACCGAAAGAGCACAAGAGACGTTCTAAGTCTTCTTTATGAAAATCATAGGTGAAAATCATGGTGAAAATACAAAAAAAAAAGTGAAGTGGGCGTCATCTGATGGATCTGACCTACGACCCAGCACGTGATGTCATTCTCCAAGACGCACACACGGTGCTGCAGCTGCACGTTCAACATCAACAGGACACAGTTACTCAGCGCGAGTAAACCAGCCCTGTAAGTAACATTTTCATGATTTCGGAGTTTGAAGTAAAATAATACTGTCGAAAGTGGTAGCCGAATTATCTGTATCTCGTAAACTGGGTCACACACACTCACAAAAAACTAGGCCTGCTAGCAGCCCGCTAGTAGCATTGACCGCACTCAGTCCCAACACAGCGATGCTGAGAAAATGGTCATGTAAGTTCCTTGACTGTACTATAATTTATATTATGCCAAATAGCAGCAAAGAAAATACCACCAGAACAACGAAGTACTTAGTTATTTTCTCGCCGAATTACTAAAACTAGCTCGTTGACCTAGCTGCTGCTAACGCCTGCTGCTAATGCTAATAGCATTAGCGCTTGTTGCAGTTCAAATTGAGCCGCTGCTCCTCTCGGGCTCAACTGTGGCGTCCTGTCCGCAGCAGTTCATGAATCATTTTAATGAAAGAACTGCTGTTCCCATCACTACTTTATATGCTTTTACCATAAACTGCAAAAAGAAGGCTTTTACACACAGCTGTGTAAACATGAAATCTTTCAAACTCTGACATTGTTATTGATTTTGTATTACAGATGCCATCAAACACTGGGACAAGTCTGATGACAACGGCATAGGCTAAATGCTGATTATTTAATCCTCAGAAAGGTCTGGTAGAGGGAAGAACAACAAAAGGAACCCTGCAAACAACATGGCATCTGATGGCGTCATCTTTCTGTTTCTGTTCATTTGTCAAACAATAAATGGCTCTGTTTGAATTAAATGAAAGTTTTGTGTCTGTTTTTCAAAAATATTGTAGGTATTGAAATTAATGAAATGCTACATTTTGTAAAAGACGATTTGTCATCACGTAGCCTTTTGCATATTGCTTTAACAATGATAGTGCAAAAAAAAAAAAATGAGTTGGCACTTTTATCTTGACCTTATACGTGTAGTAATGGGCCAGATCACAGCTGAATTGGGGGACATCAGGACGTAATTTCCAGGACATGGTCACCAGGACGTCCTCTCGACAACATAAAATTGACCGGTATGTGGTCGGTCAGGGTCATTAAAAAGTCGTCGAGGTGACGTCCTGGTAAAGACGTCCTGAAAAAGACGTCTAAAACATCGCCAATTACACCCGAATTTGGCCTAGTCCGGAACGTCACCGAATGACGTCAGCTCGACGTTAACCGGACGTCATTTGGCTTGCTGGGCTGGAGCTCATGCTCATCGATAGTGGGCTACATCTTTGCTGCTGACCAAGCAGGCGCTCCGCAGCAGCAGCGGACCGTCCTGCATACCATCGTATTGACAAATGCTTCCACTACTGGCCCTATATACAAGGAGGAAACGACACACCTGACATTTCTTTTCTGTGTGCTGCATTCAGGTGCAGCAAATTCCTCACCGTATCGTAAAATAAAAACGCACGCCAGCCAGCATCAACACTCTGTAGCCTCATTAAAAACCCACACAGTGCAACTGATACACATAAGCCTAAAAAACAGATTAAATAGGCTCCTATCGCCGCGAGCCATCAAAACAGATTTGGGTTGATCTACTTAGGCAGAAAGCCTGGAAAATGCGAATAGTATCTTACCGTTAAATCCTGGAAGGAACCTCTGCTGACTGTCAGATGAAGGGATGCTCTGGTGAAGGTAGGAATGATACTGCCGGACAGTCCAACCTCCATTTCAATGGATAATGTCGCCCCCTGTCGGTTAAATATGGACAATGCCTCTTAGAACCGTTTTAAACGATGACGAAATACATCCATGGTATATTGGCGATGTTTTTCGTATATATTGATGATTAAATGGCGCACCACGGCTCATGTTACTGCAAAATATCGTAAAAATACATTTTGTTGCGGTCATTAAATTAAAATGGTCAGGTTAGACCTAATATCGCGATACTTCCGTTTAAAAAAATAAAAGCCCTGTCAAGAACGACCCGAGAGGATGGATTACAGACTAAATACAATATTGGTATAGGAAATGAACATTCAGATCTATCACTTAAGTAACAAATAATACTACGTCAGAATTTTAAATGTCCATTAGCAAGACCATTACTGCAAAATGTGGGTACTAAATGGCCCACAGAATATTATAGGCTACTGAAACATGATTATGTTGTTATTGCATTGTCTACATCTGGTAAATGTACAGAGGGTTAAATTAAAGTCACGCTAGATAGTTTGTAAATGTTTCCATGGTGTAAGTAAAATCTTTGCATAATATTATGTCATACTTTAACTGGCAATGATGGAAAGTAACAAGGAACTAATGATATCAAAAATATTGATTATGTTCGTAGGCTACAATGTTTCCCCTGAAATGTGGTGGAGTAGGCTCCAAGTGGAGGAGAAAAAAGGATTTATCCTACAGTGGTTGAATTAATCTACTACTACTTTTGCATGGGGAAAAGAACAAAATAAACAGATCGCTTTCAAACTACAAGTCCACTTTTAATTTGAAAGAATGTATCAATGCATCGAACTTGACGAAAGGACTACAAACATGGCGTCTGAAGGGAGGCAGAGGGGCCCTGAATTAAATAGGCGTCGTAAACTTCGCCTGGAATGGTGATGTGAGTATTTCTGGGGTTTATTATTTTTACACGAGTCTACTTACCTTTACAACTTTTACGAATACGCTTGAAAAACGATTGGTATCCTCGGTGGCCGTTAATCAGCCGTTTTTACCGGATGTTTTGACGTCGTGCCCGGTGTCTGACCGGCGGTTGAGCAGCCAGTGGGTCTTCCAGCAGGAAAAAGCGCCAACTTCTGCTGCACCGTCCTAATTGTCAAATAGTCTGCAAGTGGTTCAAAATAAACTGGATTATTCCGCGATATATACTAAACTTCAATCTGGGATGACTCGTTCAGGTAAGATTAAGAGACGGTGTGGACGTCGTGGGCGTTTTGAGATTACTTTTTTCTCTCTCGAAGTGAACTGTTAGAAACGGCGTGGTGCCTGTTTTCTCCTCACCGCACCGTTTTGACCCAGTTTTTAATGTCGCTGTGTTGCGTTCAAGGCGGTCTACGACATTCGTTTAGAACGGGGCATTTGTAGCTTGGTAACCGCTTCCTGCCGGTAATATGACAACGGTTGCTAGGGTAAAGGCGGTTTTGGTTGTAAGTGTTAAAAGTGGGGACAATGAAAACAAACGAGGCTCCTGTAAGTTAGCGCTAGCCGGCGGAGCTAACATGTTATGTAATGCGTCGTTCAGTCGGTAACTGGGTCAGACTTTGTTTACCGGAAGTGTTTGTGTTAAGTTAATGCAGCTTGTTTCGGTTATTGTGACATTACTGTGTAGTGTTTACTAACTGCGCAGTTAACTTTCGTTCTCGTTTAACTCTGATGGCGCCCTCTGAAATAAAGCTATTTCCTTTTCTTGCCAGTGAGGGGCGCTGTTGCATCTCAGTAGGAAAAAAAAACCCGCCCTCAAGCTACCGGAATAAAAAAAAAAAGAAAAAGATGCCAGGTCTGCAGGGTGAAAGCGTCGTGGCGGCGCTGGGGAGCCCCATCAAGAGCAAGAGCAAACTGTCTCTGAAGTTCTTCCAGAAGAAAGACACCAAGCGGGCTCTGGATTTCTCTGAACCGCAGGCAGATGAAGCCAAAGCGGTTGAACAAGTGGAGCCTGAGGCAAGGTGGGTCAGTGAGTCGCTCTGTGATGCATTGGGGTGGGGGTCACACAGAGTTCACAACACTGCTTTATTACCCCCCCATACCTTATGGAAGAAACATGTGCCTGGTTGGCATGTTTGTGCAACAGAGTAACTGACAACACAATCACTCCCACCCACCCAGTGATATTGTTGTGTTAACTTCACGGCCTTTTGTGAGTTGCACAATGGATGTGTAGACACATGGATGCCTTTCTTTTTTTTAAATACACTTATTTGTTTTGAAATGTACTGGAGCTGAAATGATTAGTTGATCAGAGGAAAATAAATCAGCTGCGCCTGCCACTATTTTAAGACTTAATTGTTTTTGAGTAATTTCCAAAGAATATCACACATTTCATGACATTTCAGGTCATGTTTGGGTTTCATGAGAGAATTTGTAAGGTTAGCTTCCTACTATTCCCACTCCTAAGGGACTTACCAAATATCTGAGTGAGAAATCAAATCAACAAAAATAAATGCCAGATTAAACAACTGTTAGGTGCATCTGTGGCATTTATTCTTACTACACTTTTATCTCCAAGCACTTGAAAACAAATGTACTTCTGATTTATGTGAGAAGTTAACAATTTAACTGGGGAACTGAAAATGCGGTCATTGGCCAGACATGGTTGAGAAACCCACCCAGACTAACCTTTTAACAGCATGCCAGGAATGTCTGAAACCCCTTCAAGGATCCCTGGAATTTCTACAACCCTGTTTCTGACCAAATAGGCCCACTGAGAACAGATGTCTTAATACTTTTTAGAGATTAACAAGTTTGAGATACATTTCTGTTTGTCAATAAAGCTAGGAGTTAACATGGGAGTACCAAGGCAGATTTTTTATGATCAGAAACAAGATAATGTGATACTTTATCTGCTCCAGGCCAATAATCACAACTGTGCTGCACAGTCACTAATGAAATTACAAGAATCAAACAAGTGGTCATTAGCAGATGATGTGAACTGTGTTTTCTTCTCCACCGTGCAGCAGCTGCGATCAGGTGGTCCCCGGCCCTTCTCCATGTCCAGCCTCACCTGGTCTTCTTCTGTCATGCGAGAGGAGGGAGAGCCTGGTGCCTTTTGTGGGGCTCAACAACCTGGGTAACACCTGCTATCTGAACAGTATCCTGCAGGTGGGTCACGCACTACCAGAGACAAGATATTTAATGGCTGTTTATTTACATGCACTGAAGTGTTTTGCTGAGTAGACAGCTCAGTGTTTTGCATGTTTGATAAAGAACAGCCAGAACCTGGAGATAAGTGGCAGCTCCACAGCACTCTATGTACTCACGACTGTGACACTGTGTTCACATTTGTCCCGCCGTACCTTATCTGTTGTAGCAGCGTTTGAATGTGAAGACGAGACAGACAAAGCCGGTTTTTAAATCACGCTTTCAAGAGCTGCTCCTGTTCAAATTAGGTCTCTGTAGCCATAGGGTCATATTTCATCTGTTGTTTGCAACAAGAAAGATGTTTCCTGTGTAGAGGAGGGAACATACAATATGCATAAGAACAACTCTTCCTTGAGGCAACTGGTGATACAATGTGCAGTGTAAAAGCAGGAGAGGAGTTGGACCTCGCAAGGATGATGTGTTCTCACCTGTGTGTTTTGTTGGATTACACAAACAGCACTGAACTATTTTAGGCAGCAATGTTATCGTAACATGTTTTTTTGATTTGAGCCAAAAATAGCTCATGGAAATCCCCAGCACTCGTGTTCAAAACCGCATCAATTGCATCTTGTATGACAGAAGCAGTGACACCTGACCAGAGGATTTGATTTAGAAAGTCTTTTGAGTTGTCAAGTTTAAGAATGTGATGACTAACTCTGAATGTGGTTTGTCCTGCAGGTTTTATACTACTGTCCAGGACTCAGAGGAGGGATCAAGAAACTGTACAACCTGTCTAAAAG
This sequence comes from Decapterus maruadsi, assembly GCA_030347415.2. Taxonomy (NCBI): domain Eukaryota; kingdom Metazoa; phylum Chordata; class Actinopteri; order Carangiformes; family Carangidae; genus Decapterus; species Decapterus maruadsi. Next base: position 29,004,209 of record CM064886.1, read on the forward strand.
AAAAGACAAACCAAAGGAGGAAACTGATAAGAGTGAGGAGGTTGGTGTGCTACACAAGTACTTTTTTTTTCTTCAATAACTACACTGTATCTTCAGGAAGGACGACAAACATGTCAATTAAGAGTTATAACACATGTAACTCTAGAGCTGTTCTACAAAGTAGTGTAATCAAAGTCTCACTGCTGCTGTGTCCAGACATTTAAAGGTGATTTTAATGTAACAGATAAAAAGCCATTTTATTTAATAGTTTGTGTCTCTGTAACCACTTCCTCAGCCGTCAGAGGCCGTAGCAGAGTCAGTGCCCGCTCACATCGAGCTCCTTGGAAGCTTCAACAGTCTAATAACATCAGTGGAGCAGCTGCAGTCCAGCTTCCTGTTCAACCCTGACAGCTTCAGCGAAGGAGAGCTCGCCACACCGCCCCGTAAAATACTTCACACACTCAGGTAACAATCATTTAATAAAGTGTTAAATTGATACTGATAGAATAGAGACACTTCATATTTCATTATAGTTATCTTAATGTTTTCACTGTTATTTTTATTGTTATGATTATTATTTAATATGTATCAAAAAATAAAAAGATAAACTAATTGTTATATATCATGTGTGTTGCAGGCAGCTGAACCCCATGTATGAAGGTTATCTTCAGCATGACGCCCAGGAGGTGCTGCAGTGCATCCTTGGATATATCCAGGAGGCCTGTGACACCATCAGGAAGGAGCAGGAGCTGGAGAAGAAGGATGATGTACCAGAGGTCAAGGTGGAGAATGGCATCCATTCAGGATCCAGTAACTCTGAAACAGAATCCAAAGTTCCCGCAGAAGAAGAAGACGGCCAAGTCAGCGGCAAGAGGAAGAGTGACACCGAGGTGGGAAATGCCAAGAAGAAGCCCAAGTCTGTCAAGGCGAAGAAATCTGATGTGGAGGAAGACGACGCCAGCAGAAACAAACCCCTCACCCGTTCCAAAAGGAAGTCCTCCAGCGACATCACGGTGGACAGCACCCAGGGTAAACAGGAGGAGGAGGAGAAGAAGAAGGTGAACGGGGAAGAGGAGGGAGGGAGCGACGGCGAGGGGAAAGGTGAGAAGACGTCTAAAGAGGCAGATGGGAAGAGGAAGAAAAGAGCCAGGCTGAGCTGGTTGAGGCCGTCTGGGAAACAGCCAAGCATTTTCTCCAAGTTCCGTAGCGTGGGAAAGTTGAGCTCCATGACCGGGAAGAACCAGAACAAACCGGAGCAGGAGAACGGACAGAGCGACGAACCAGGTCAGACCGAGAAGAGCATTGACGAGAGATCGCAGCAGAACCCGGCTGAAGACAAGAAAGAAATTAAACACGAAGGTATGAGATTATATCTGTTATTACAGGAACAGTTCTTCTTTTAGCACAGGATGAAATTACCTCCTTTTTAATATAAATGGATACAAATGATCTGTTTTTTCAGCAGGAGGAAATTGAGATTTCATAGTTAAACCGATAAAACTCAGGATCATAAAGTGACAAGTTAATAATTGATTTAAAAATTAGGTTGTACTTGATCATTTTAGAGCTTTGCCATCTCATTTTCACCCATGAATACATTTATTTTCATAGTCTGTAAATGAAGCCTTAAAGAGCAGTGTGTAAAGGTCAGTAGCAAAATAAAGCTGCTCTGAGATGATATTATCTCTTAGCTTGTACATTGATCTTTTAAATTATTTTGGTGAGTCTCTTTTTTAGTAGCTTACTCAGCTTTAAAACATTACTTTCAACTGAAATGGAAGAGATTTAACCTCATGACTGCAGCCATAATGACACATCACTAAGCCACGGCTCCGTGTTTCAGACGGCCTGGACCTGATGGAGCGCATGTTCCAGGGTCGGCTGGTTCTCAGGACTCGTTGTCTGGAGTGTGAGAGCTTCACAGAGAGGAGGGAGGACTTCCAGGACATCAGTGTCCCAGTGCTCGACGACCAACCCTGCAGTCCTGACGATCTCTCAGAGGGTGAGGAGTCCACCGCCACCATACAATGGATTAAATTGAAAACATTAAAGCAGACATTGCAGCACATGCTTTGGGTTGCGGAGGTGATCATAAAAGACAGATAAACTTACAAAGCCAGCCCAGTGATCTTGTCCAGAACATCCAGGAGGAAATGGGCTTGCCAAAAAAAAAGTCAAACATAAATGTTCACACTTGTCTTGATTGCTGGTTTTTCTCTCTGTCCAGTGTCACCAGACCCCAAACCAGAGCTGAAGACTCTGAAATGGGCCATCGGCCAGTTTGCCTCAGTGGAGCGCATTGTTGGAGAGGACAAGTACTTCTGTGAGACCTGTCATCATTACACAGAGGCCGAGAGAAGCCTGCTGTTTGACAAAACTCCTGAAGTGATCACCATTCATCTGAAACGCTTCTCCGCCAACAGTTTGGAGTGAGTTGATTAACTTTAAACACACGTGGCTTGTTTCTCCGTATTATTTTCCTAACCAAGCTTGGTATCGCACGGTAATAGTTCTCTTAAATACATATACAGGTGCATTTAGAATATCATGGAAAAGTTCATTTATGCCAGTAATTCAATCCAAAAAGTGGAACTAATACACGTAGATCCATTACACATAGAATGAAACATTTCATGTCTTTTTTCTTTTCATTGTAATGAGTACATTTAATGAAGACCTAAAATTCAGTATCTCAAAAAAGTGAATATTACAGAAGAAAATGTTTTGTCTTTGTTTTTTAAAGCATTTTTCAAATGTTGGCCTTCTGAAAAGTATGTCCATCTATATGCACTAAATACTTGGTTGGGGCTATTTGACTTGAACTTCTGGAAATTGCATTTTATAATTTTATAATGTAATTGACTCATCTCCCTGTTTGTTTTCCCTGCAGACTGGACCCCTACGCAGGCCTCTCCAAAGTGAACACTCCTTTGCAGACTCCTCTGACCTTGTCTCTGGAGGAGTGGTGCACCCGTCCCTCGTCTGCTAAAGGCCAACACTATCAGCTGTTCGCTGTGGTCATGCACAGCGGGGTCACCATCAGCAGCGGCCACTACACTGCCTACGTCCGCATGTCTGATCTGAAAGATGTGAAGCTATGGCTGGAGGACACTAAGGAAACAGAAAAGGAGGAGGAGGAGCAGGAGGAGCAGAAGGAAAGCAAAGAGGGAGCGCAGGTGAAAGACGAAGTGCTGGACTACGATGACGGAGAAGTTTCTTTCAGCCTGAACCCAAGAGGACAGAGAGGAGCGGGTTTGGCCGCCGGCAAAACGGGAGGCAAGAAGCTGTCCGAGGGCGGGGTGGGACTCCTGGGGGGCCAAAGGAGTCTGTCGAGTTACGAGCTGGCGAATGGCAGCAGCAAACACACAGATAAAGGAGCAACAGAGGGATCTAAACGGAGAAAAACTATCAACAGTCTGAGCCAAAGCACCGAGGCCAGACTTAAAAAGGAGCCTGAGGTGGGAGGAGAGGAGGAATCAGCGACTCCCTGCAGCGGGGTGGGGGCCACGGAGCAGCAGCAGGCCTTAAACAACCTCCAGGAGTATGAAGGAAAGTGGATGCTGTTTGATGACTCTGAGGTGCGTCTGTTTGAGGAGGAGGACTTCCTGCGAGCCTGCTCCCCTGACACGTGCTCCTCCTCCACACCATACCTGCTCTTCTACAGAAGGATGCCCGGCCCTGGATGCTAACATGAGCCACGAGGACTCAGGGGGGGGTTTGTGTCAGTTCAGGCTTTTTTTTTGGCAGGTGAGTGTTCAGAAAAAGAAAAAAACCCAGACGTACTTTGCAATACTACAAACTGTGCCAAAAATACTGTGGCTGCCATATTTAGAACATGAACTGAAGTTACTTTTCAGCCCAGAAAGCATCTGGGGCAGAGAGTGTTTCCTCTTGTTTGGGTTCAGAGTCATATTTTAGAAACAAATGGGGATGAAATTTTCTACATGCCAGGGATGACTAAGCTTTTTTGAGACTTTTTTTTTTTTGTACAGGTCTTTTTGCTGTCTACTATGATTTTCTTGACACTGGCTTTGATACTGTCATTGTCTCTGTACCATGTCCACTTTTTTTTTTGTTTGTCTTCTCAGTCAATGAGTTTGTATGGTTCCTTTTTACAAAAATTGAAAAGCACTTTTAAACAAACATTTCCAAATATAAAATGCTGGAAAAAATGTCTATTTCTAGCTTAAGGTTTTTTCTATTTTCTATTCAATTGGATTCATATGAGATTGTGTCAGTGCTGTGTATTTGGACTGTAGACTCAAAAGCCAAATAAAACACAGAAATCCTCAGTTGACACATCGCAGAACACGCTGCAGAATAATTCCTCTCAATATTTTCTCAGAAGCCTTTAACCCCTTCTTGCATCAACTTATTTGAAACTGTTTCTCTGCACTGATCTATTGTTAAGAACACAAATATATTTTAGAGTCTATGCTGGTGAGACCCGCAGCGTTTGCCTTTTACAAGTGACTATAACAGCAGATATTTACACAAAACACTAGATTGTATATACATACAAATCTTTTATATATTTTAGTAGTACTGCTACTATTTAAGTAGTTTGTGCAGGGTGAAGTTTTACTGAGCTTTTTCAAGGTGCCAGTTCAGTGTGAATAAACCTTAGAAAATTGCCATTTCTTCAGTAAGCTATCAGGTTTTTATAAGATCTATTTAGCGAGGTTATGATATACTTGTTCCTCTTTCGTGTCTAATTTAGTGTTCAACTAATAATCCACATATTTTAACATGAAAATCAGGTGTGAAATCTGGATGTTATCTAAAAGGTCAAGGTTTCTTCAAATTCAATGCTGTGAGTTGGGAAGGGTGAATTTGTCTACCTGACCATCACAGCAAAAGTTTCTTTTAAATGACTTAAAAGAATATTTGATCTGTTGATCAGCTAAATGCTATACCTCTCATTTGTACCCAGAGTAAATCTGCTCAGTGACACTTAGATGCTTCTCTTGGAAAAAGTAAGAAACTGTTTGCAAAACAAGTTCAAAACAGCTGAGCAGTAATCAAACAGGAGCACAAGCAAATCAATGTGCATTTCACACACAATCTGTGTAAAACCCAGCTGATTAGTATTGCTTCTAATCTGCATATGTGCAGTGTTGACATAATTTGAATAAATCATAAAATTTGTATCCTTTTTTACACATGACAGCCAAAAACATGAGGATCTCACACTTAGAAATCTACTGAAATCAGCAGGAAAAAACTCTGAAAATTTGGTCTCAGCTCATTGTGCTTCAGACTCTGTCCCCATGATCACAATGCAATGGTTTGTTGTTAATAGTGTATAATGTATAGCTTTGCCTGTGGGAGAATGTTATGGTCTTACAGTGTCCTGTCTATATAGTTTGAAATATTCAGTAAAGGTGACGTTGTTGATCTCAGGTTCAGCAAAGTGTCCAGCCTGTTTCAGGGATTGACAAGGTTCTCATTGCTCATCAGTTTAAGCCATATTCACTTTTATCACTATTGATCCTTTAGAAGTAGGGGAGAGGTTTCTGAGGCCAGTGTGGGTATTTAACTGAATGCTTGCAGATGTGGTTTACTATTACATGAAGCCAGCCCTCATAAGTGTGTCCTTTAAACTGTACCTCATTCCAGCTGTAATTCTGTTCATGTTAGCAGGTTGGTACTGTAAGCAATAAAGTTTTTACCTTCAAACATCCTCTCTGGAGATCGTCTCATTCCTGCCAACCACTGCTCTCTTATTCACCTACTTTCTGTTGTTGCAACATAACTTAATTCCTACATAGACAAAAAAAAAAAGTGTTGTATTAAAACGGCAGAAGAAATGATCCACATACAAAATGAACATTAAAATATTTATTTAGTAAAATATTTAAAATAAACAAAACAAAACTACATAAAATTATACAAGGATGTTTAAAGTACCTAACTTTAAAACATTGTCGCTTCAACTAAAAATGATAAAGCATCATGATAAATAATGGTACAATTTTTTGCATGTTTTCGTTTTTTTACCCCATCCCTCCCTCCCTCCCCCTGGTTTGAATTACATAAACTTTCAAGTTGTAAAATGCATTGCTACACCGTAATAAAAAAAGTGCACACATGAAATTGAATACAGATTTTTTTTTTGACACATCGTACATAATTAAAGAGACACCTTGACTTTTAAAATCGTACCTCTTCTGCAGTCACTGGTCAACTTTTGGCAGAAAAAAACATGTTTTTTTTGGCACTTGTCTACCAATAAAGGGATCTCAGAGCATTCTTCGTATTCTGTGGAACGTTAGCGTAGAGTCTTAGTTTTAAGAGTGAAGCCTCACATTATTAGGTTTTTTTTTCTATAAGGTAGCATAGGGACAAATATACACACTTGTTCCCTTACTGTGACAAACGGCTGGCAGAGAAAATTCTAAATGCCAAGGTATCCCTTCAATCTTTAAGATCCACTTGTTCGTCTCTCTGATTGTGTAACAGTTTGTCTGTAAACAAATTAAGACACTGGAATGACGTACCAAGCTGCAACACTTTTAGCCTTTCTGTTAGCTCAGTCCTTCAAACACTGACCAACTTCGAAGAGACACTCCTATTTACACTTGAGAATAAATTAATATTGCAATTTCTGTTTGTGTGTGAGAGTAAATGCATTGTGTGTGTGTGTGTGTTCTCTTCATCTTCAAATGTCAAGCTTGCGAAGACTCATTCTGCTGAAGGAATCTCTGAAGATAGAAAAATAAGACATGACAGGCGTTTTATTTACACAGGCAAAAAGATCTTTGACTGCAGCAAAATGTGATCTTCTGAAAACTGAAAGAAATCTGCAGCATTGACTGGACCCGCATCTTGATGATTTAGCATTTTTAAGGCCAGTTTATCTACTGTTATTTACACAAAATCTAACTCGGAAGGATGATACGGTTTGGAGATTTTGGACGTTTCCAACTGACATTTCAAGAGGGAAAATCAGACATGAGTATCTGTATCATTTTGTGTGTAGTAACATTGATGGGATTTACAAAATGCTTTCTTTTTTTCTTGATTTGTTTGGGTACGTGGCTTCCTCTCTTGCACCGTGGGGCTTGAAGTTATTAATGGATTAAATGGACTGTATTTCTGTAGAGTAAACATTCACTGATTAAGTTTTTCTTTCCGAGAACAAAGCTCTAACAGGCCAGATGTTCGAGAAATTCAACAAAATGTGCAAACTGCACAAACAAAACAAACACACAACACAGGACAAACTGAGAACATGTAGCCTCAGAGACCCAAACTACCTTGTCAAGCTGTCCGTTTGCTGCATGATTTTCCAGGAGCAAAAAAAAAGGCTGGTTTAATTTAACATCCAAAACATTTTTTATAGTCATATACACTGTCTCTGTCTCTCTCTCTCTCATACACACACACACACACACACACACCCTGTTTGGTCCTACCTGTGAGAGTTGACCTGCAGCACAGGTTTGTAAAGCTGAGGGATCTTTCTGTTGATGAGCGGCTGTAGCGCCTCCTTCAGTCGGTGGTAGTTCCTCTCCAGCTCTCTCTGGTACTCTTTCTGGTCCGGACCAATCAGGCTCTTGTTCTTACGCAGGGCGTCTTCACACCTTTGGCACAGAAATCCATCAAATATTGCCAAGCAAGAGTGTGTGCGACACTTTATCTAAATAACAGCAACATTTAGCAAAAACACTTGCTGCTAAATGCTAAAATCTTTGCTTTCCTCATAATTTTATGGCAACGTTTACTGGGTTAACCCATGTTAAGTGTGGTAGCAAGACACAAAGTTCAAAGTCCATTTTTTAACCAGCTGTTGGAAACTGATAGAACAGGCAAACAACAAGGCAACATAAACCCAAAGAACATCCCAATATCAACAGCAGATTTTTTGACTCAAGATAACGGTGAAAATCTAAAATATCCTTTTCTATTTACTACAGGGTAAGTTTATTATTGTTTGCAATATTTCCATCACATCTTTTACTCTTAAAAATGTCTGTCAGATGAAGGAGCAGTGTGTTGGTTTTAGTGGCATCTGGTGGTGAGTTTGCAAATTGCACCTGACTGAGTGTCTGGACGACTGTGGAAACATGATCCCTCAGTAAATAAACACATTGTTTCTTAGTTTGAATTGATTATAAACTGATCGTAATATCGTATTGCTTTTGATTTCCATCGATTGAGCCCCCTGAATCTAACTCACTGCTCCTTTAAATGTTGCTTTCCTGAGACAAATGTCCACGGTGCTGTTGACAGCTATGTAATCCATACCTCTTGGTGAAGTCTTTGAAGCAGAGCCGTAGCTTATTGTGGTGTCTGTACAGTTTTGGGTCACTGGGGATTTCTGAGAGAAACACCTGAGCCACCTCCAAAGGACCCTGAGGAAAAAACACAGAAGTTCATGATCCATCTACTGCTTCTGACACCGACTACCCAACTACAAACACAACTGATATCTTGAAGCTTTACCTGGTTGACTGTTGTACCAACCGATCCCTGTAGGACCATCTGCAGCATCTTGGCATCAGCAGGGTCCTGGTGGGTGGCGAAGGCCAGCTCCTGAGTCTTCTTTTGCATGTCTTCTATTGCCACCTCGATGGGCGTGGAAATGATCTGCAAAGTGACACAACAACACACAAGTGGTGTTAGTGATAAGAAACAAGGGACACATCGAGCTCCAGCCTTGCTTCCAGAAACATTCACTCACCTCTTCTTTATGGATGATGTTGATGCGTGTCTTGATGTAAGGGAAAGCGTGGGATGTGGTGAGGATGGTCTTGCGTTTGAACTGTTCGTGCAGGTCCCCGTGCGCCCGCCCATCCAGGGTGAAAGGGGTGCAGTACACGAAACGTCGCAAGTTGTAGTTCTTGTCAAAGTAGGTGATGCGGTCCTTCATCTCGTACGTGTCAAAGTACGGCTCCACGTACGTGATCTGGATGAAAGCCTGGAGGAAGAGAGAGATGTGCTTTAGTTTTTCTTTTTTTATCAAATATTTTTAGTCAAATTTCTTACCAATTGAAGTAAAAGACAATATACACACACATATATAATTGAAAAAAGTAAGAAAAACTTGACACAGACCAAACGTGTAAAAACAGTACACACAAAGAGGCTTAACATAATATCAGAGTTGAATGTCCACTTGAATGCACCAATTATGTAAAAATAGATACTCTTTAGGGGGGTAACTATAGTTTCAAGTACTCCACTTTCTGGAAGTTACCAGATATCTCATATCTCAGTTTTTCAATGTGGAAGTTTCCTACCAACTCTCTCAGCCAGGCTTTGAATTTGGGTGGTGAGTCAGATTTCCACACTCTCAAAAGAGATGTGCTTTAGCTTCTACTGCTCTGCTGGATATTCAGACCAACAGCTCGACTAAAATCACTATCAGTAGTCATTTATCTAACGATATGAAAGGATGCCTCACACCGACCTTATTTGGGTCCAACTTGCACTTGTCCACTGGGTTGGAGTCTTTGATGACTTCCACCTGGTCCTCTCCAAATCGCTCCCCATAGAAACCCTGAGAAGAATGTAGCACAGGGCCTCATTAAGTGGTGTGACTGAATAAAGATAGTTCCTTTCAAAGTCGGTAGGTTTTATATGTTATTATTTGAGTGACAAAAATATTAAAACATTTACTTGGGTCTTGGGAAAAATCTAACATAACTCACAACTGTTAACCACATAATATGACTTCATAATATCAAATTGCGCTATTTAAGGGATGGTGTTTAGCTCAGTTGGTAGAGCACCCGCCCCATGTGTTGAGGCTATAGTCCTCTGCAGGCGACCCCCGGTTCGAATCCCGTGCTTTCCTTTCTCTCTCAACTGTCCTGTACATTAAAGGCGAAAAAGCCCCTAAAAATATATATTAAAAAAAAATTGCACTATTTACCTCAAGCCTGTGAGAGATTTCTGCCAGCTTGGTGATGGCCGGCTCTTTGTACACAAACTCTTGCTCGTCTAAGTCGCCAAACTTTGAACCATAAAATCCGACTCTGAAGTATGTACCAAACATCCTCTTCCCATCCTGCGTACAGAGAAGAACAAATGTTAGTGATGGAATTAAAGGGATTACATCAATATAAACACAGGTTTACTTTGAGCAATAACTTCAAGGAAGTACCAAGAGACATCATCCAAATTAGATTCTCGCCAGTGAAAACCACTTTGCAACTAAATGATGGTGTTATTTGTTTAGTGTTTTGTTTCATATCCATCCAAAAATAACCCTTTAGCTCACTGTAAGGCACACAGGGGTAAAGAAGGAGAGAGAAGGCTGTGACACAAGAGACTGAGAGCTAAAGTAGCATCAGTTTCAGAATCGCAACACAAACTGTAAACATAGCTACCATAGATAAGACCATTGTAATAGCGCTTTCATTGGATACTGGTGCAGAGGGCAGCCTATCTATGGAAGCCAGTATGAGATGGAGAGCAGCCAAGAGGAGCTCATCCAGACTGCAGTCTCACAGCAAGAACCAGACATGACACAATTTGCACCAACTGTAAAAAGCTCCAATTTTTTTTCCCACAAGCTTGTTCTACAGCTGTTCCACCTGTTCACCCATGGAGAACAGAGGCAGGTGCAGGGTTTCACTTCAGATCATCAGGCAAAGACAACCAGCAATGAACGACACAGAACAACAGCCTGATTAAAATCACTCTTTCACCAGCCTGCAGCATATTTGCATGACACAGATAAAAAAATTATAATACACCTGAACGGGCGTATTGTTCAATAACCTAAACTCTGACATCATGGTTTTGCCCAGCTGTACGTACAGTATATTTACAAAAACATGGCCAAGAGCACAGTTGAATGTCAGAGAGAAGGCTTCTAAAGGCTGTAGGATGGCATCCATACGCCAAAGAAAGATGAAAAAGAAAACACTGAGAGAAGAGTCTTTGCAGAACAAAAATGTCCATAACTTCAAACTGATGCCTTGTCAATCATCCTGTGAGTTTTGTTCTGCACAGACATTGGCTTAGAGAGAAAATCCAGAGAGAGGCACCACAATACAGTAAATACTTATAGTCATGAGGGACAGCAGGTATGACACAGGTGGGTATGTGTAATCAAGTCTGTAGGTATGTGTATACAGCATGAGAAATTGGGAGGCTGTGGACATTTGAAGTGACTGGCATCTGACTCATAAAAAATAATTCGATAAACCTTCATTGTTTAGGCAAATATAAAAAATAAAAAAAAATCACTTATAGTGCTAAAATGAAATTTAAATAGTAAATTAAGAAGCCCTGAAAACTAAGAAACTTACCACAAGACACAATTAAGTAAAGTGGGAAGGAAGGGTCGGCAACCAGGGAAATCAAAAAGGAGAAAACAGAACAAATTTTAATCAGGATTGGGTTCCTCCAGAGAATCTCAAACACAACACTAACACACAACAGCAAAAATATCTCCATTGATTTTGAGAAAGAACATAAATTCATTGTGGAGGATCTGGACCATGCAGAGGCAGACAGTTACCAAGAAACACAAAGACAAAGTGAGAAAGTAAAGACCCACAACCTTCAGAAACACACCATGCACTTGATGCATTTCCAAGAGGAACAACAGAGTGCTCTGTCTGACTCATGCAACAAAACATGAAACTAAGGGGTTAATAAAGAACAGAATGGATGAAAAAAGAAAAAAAAATCAGGGGTCGATTTAGTTTGAACCATTAAAAGAAAGGGCAAGAGTACGAACTAATCAAAATCAAAAGGGATAAATCAAGTAATCCTGCGATTACTGTGAGATCAACCCTCTTGCAAAAAAAACCAAAAAACGACTGCCTTCGGGAATTTGGTTCTAGTTTTCGACCCAATGAAAGTTTACAGCACCTTGTGTTTTTAAAGGCTTGTTCTAATTGCGTGTGTGGAAAGAATGACCCATGGCTAGAGCAGGGAGGCTAACAGATACCCTTCACGTAGCAACAGTGCACTGAAATCGAGCCCTGTGGTGGAGGATGAGATGAGATGGAGATGTGACAGCAGGCGGTGCCGGTGTGTGTCCTGACTGACACACCAGCGGACAGACAGAAGATGAGGATGGCGAAAAAAGTTGCGGATTGTGCAGGTGATGCATTCACTGAGACTGTTGTCATTAGTGTCACACACTGTGGCTCCCATGCACAGCCTGCCAACAACTGTCGCATTAAAAAACACAAGCTCCTCTTGTTCAGGAAGAGGAAGGACAGAGGAAAACAGTGAGGGTGTTGCTGTACACACAGCAAGTGTCCCCAGCAGGGGGGGGAGGGGCAGACAGTTGACATTGTCTGCAGGTGTTAATGGATTGAATGTATGTAACAAAGCAAAGAGAGGATGCCCACGGCTAGCAAATAAAAAGATGAGAGTAAATAAAAGTAAAAATACAAAAAAATAAAAGATAAAACAACGTGAGCAGGGCCAAGCAGGAACCGTTAAGCCACCTACCTCCCAGCCAGTACTCTGTGTGACAAAGAGAATACAGGACATGTGAACGACAACACACACTCTCCCTCACTCACACACACACAATGTGGCACTACACACGCACACACGATGTTACAGCAAGGAGAGTGGACTGTTTAATGAAATACATCCAGGTTACTGTGTGTCGAGCTGGAGAACAGAGCAACTGACGTCAAAACTAATTCTGATGGAAGTCATTTTCACTGGATGAATCAACAACAGCTGTTTGTTTGTTTACTGTTGACAGCTGTTGGTCTGCACACCAGACGACTGTAACCTTGCCCACGTTGTGACTCAACGTTATTCTTTATTTAGTCACACAACTGGCCTTTAAGATAAAATAAATCCAACTGGAGTCTCTTCCCACGTCTCATGCATCCTTAGTTTCGTATTTCAAAACTATAGTAAAGCATGCAAGGTATCAAAATTATAAATTAATATATAAATACATTGGAGTTAAAATGACAAATAATAAAATCATGCAAAGCTGTGTCTGTGTAAACACTGGTGTGAACGGGACGTCAATAGATATCCAGGATATTTCCTGTGTGGTGATGCTACAATTTTACTTCTGTCGAGTACAGTATTGTGAGGCTCTGCAGATGTGCAGCTTTTCTTGACCTTGCTCTGGTCTCATTTGACTTATGTAAATCCCTACTGGAAGGAATTTAACACACTGCGTCATAAATGTGAAGTGGAAGAAGTGATGTGCCTGATAATGGTGCAGCTGTGCAGAGTTTTGTGTAAGTGGGGTTTTGATACAGAATGAAATTCAGTTATCCATGTGTCTTTTTCACTACACTGCTCTAACTGGATTTACACAAGAACAAAAGGCAAAAATAATTTGTGACCTTATGTAACCGAGTGTGATCTTTTTATAGCCGGAGACTGGGAGTGGAAATAAAACATCCAATTTGGGTCACGCTGAGATAAAAAATACTTCTCTCCTTTGCTTCATATTTAACATCCAGCAGCAACTTTGCATCTCAACCTACTATGTGTTTGTGTGTGTGTTTTTACCTGGTGAACTATTTTCCCAAAGGCTTCCTGTAGTTTACCATGAATGGTGGCCAGCTTCTTCGCATCCCTGTTGGCTTCATGGATGGGGATCAGTACCTTGTATACTTCATTTACTGCCTCATACATGCCGGCCTGGAGGAGAGGAGGAGACATGTCGGTACAGTGCAGTAAGTGAGCTGAAATACCTGCCAATTATTTTGACCTAAATAGATAAATTTCAACAGCTGAACATGTTCAATTGAAATCTTTTTGAAAGCTTCTGTATTGATTGTTCTCATTTCTGTCCTAAACTCTGGACAAGAGGACTAAATATTTGTGAAATTATAGTACCAATCTGAATGCTTATTCTTATTTTATAAATCATGAATTTATCTCATTTTATAAAAAAGTTTCTACTAGCTCCAAAATCCCTGACTTCGTTTAAGACATCCAATCATCTATCATCTAATGAATCATTAGATTCCTTCTCTACTTCTTACCATAGAGAAAGAGGCAGCAGCCTGCTCCAAGAGTCCCACGAGACCGATCTCTGTAAAGTATTTGCCAGAGCAGATTCCTTCTTCATCTGGTGACACCACGTCATCAGAGACCGCAGATTCCTCCAGAACATTGGAGGAAATGTTCTGTGTGCAAACAAACACGCACAAATACAAAAATCTATAAACACAGACCATAGAAAGACAGAATATCTTTGACCAAGATGTAGATTATTTCAGAGGACAGGCACACTGTAGGTACAAACATCATCACTGGCACTGTTCTTACCTGGAACGTGACACAGCCCACAGGCAGATACTTGCGATCCTCCAACATGCTCAAGTATTCTGCAACGAGAGCGGCGCTGTGCACCAGACACTGAGCAGCCTCAGCGTGGTTATTCCTCTCCGAGTGTTTTCCGGCCATGTTCTGAAGCCACGTCAGTCGCAGGTCTGGAGACGTCTGGTAACCTTTTGCAATCCTGGATACAGAGACACAGATAGAGCACACAAGTTAGAAAATATTCATGACAAGATACTGATGACTGCAGGAACATGTTAGCAATTTATTGAAGTTCAAAAGTATTCTGTACCTGTACATGAGATCTATCAACATCTCAGGATCTTCCTGGTGCTCCTTCATCTTCACTGTGTCCGAAAGAATCATGTGCAGGTTGAACACAAGATCCTGAACCTAAAGAAGAAGAAAAGATCAAAAACCTCGTGTTACATAGCTGATCCACCAATATTCAATCTTTTACAGAATATTTAATGAATAAAGCCGTACCTGGTCTGGGAATGTGGTCTCCCTCAGCTCCAAGTCCTCCTCTGCATATGTCAGGATGGTCTTCAGGGAGCGACGCAGGAACTCCTCGTTGAAATTCTGGGATGTTCCAACCAGCGAGGACAGAGACATGGTCACCTGCATCTTCACTCTTGCAAAGTTCTGAAAGAGTGACCAGTAAGAGAAGAGGGGCTGAGTAAAGTATATTCTGTGAGGACTGCTGACGTGTCTTCCCTGTAGCCAGCTAACGAAGCACTGTGCACGGCAGCACATATTCCTTCTCCCTTATAACCTATTTTCAAAAGGTCTGTGTGTGAAAAATTTGACGGTAATGGAACAAAGGAAATGATGCATGCGCAAGTAATTGTGTCTAAATTGGATGGCTGATTACAGTGTTTGGTTTTGCGCTAAACTGGATGGAGTAAAGTGAAAGAAAAATAGTAATAAACCAATACAAGACAATAGCTGGGAACAGACCGACCAACAGTAGGTGTTTTTGAACAATCTGTTCTCTGAATAAGAAGTGGCTGCAAAGCACATGGCTCAACAAGGCTTCTTAATATGTGCTGTTGACTTAGAGCTCTAGACTTTTAATCCTCACCAAATGATGCACCGTAACAGCACTTTCAAAACTACTCCATATTTTAGATTGCAAACATTCAGTTTTGCAGTACTCACGTTGCCAATCTCAAAGTTTTGCCTCATGAGGAGGTAGAGGGAAGCGCTGGCGTGAGCCCTGATGGTACTTATGCTGCTGCTGCAGCTCCTCAGTAGCCGCAAACACAGGTCGGCACACTGCTCCGTCTCCTCCTCGAACAGCAGCTCAGGAAACTAGACAAGCACAGAGAAGTTATTACGAAGTCCTGTAAAAAAAATGAGAAAACTGAAATGAGGTGCAGTGGTCTGACCTTAGACACCAGTGCCCTCTGTGTGGCGAAACAGTGCTGAAGGTAGAGGGCGCTCTGGTTGCAGGCCATGCTGTGGAGCAGCACCTTCAGCACACCACCCAAGATACTCTCCTTGGATTCTGTCACTGACACAGTCTGGAGGAGGAGGGACACATAAACAGATGTTACAAGCATAAGTCTTGATTTATGTATGCTGAAGTGTGAGATTACACAACTACAACAATAATATCAATATTTATGACTCTGCTATTGCATGATTGCATTTGTATGGGTAAATATAGAAAGTCTTGTTGGCTTATGTACCTGTACAATGATCTCCAGAGTATCAAGAATAATTAAGTTGGCCTCTGTGGCAAGGTTACCATCAATAAGTGCTTCATGCTCCAACTCAGCTCTGGTCCTACAATAAAAAAGCAGAAGACACTGTCACAAATTGATTAACACTTCCCAAATTGCGATGTCGATGATTTATCCTTGAATGATGGATGAGCTCCAAAACAGTCACCAAATTCAAGCCATTTCTCCAAATCACCAACAATGCAATAGTTTTTGTGTGTGGTAAGAACCTGAGGAGAACTTCAGCCAGTCCTCTAATTTCCTTACAGGTTAATGAATGATATTACACAACAGCACACAATTATTCCAGATGTTTGGCAATGTAAAAATCATCCGTTATCCTGCAACCTTTATGGCACTGACCACAATGTTTTAAAATGATCCACAGCAAAAAATCATGCTGATCCAGATGGATTAAGTCGGCCTAATATAATTAACTTCCCTGACCAGCAGCTTGAGAAATATATATTTCAGGTCAAACAGCTAAATAAGGTCTATAAATAGAAAGAAAGGGTTAGGTGCTGTTTATCTGTTCAGAGGTTCAAAAGTCTAACAAGTGTACATGTTATGAAATATCCACGTTTGGCATATGAAACTATGCCAGGACTGGGTTTTAGTTGTAATGTTTCTCATTTGATATTATTCAAAATGACAAACAAAGTCTATGACAAACAACAGCTATGGCTAAAAACACGTCTTTGCTCAGCAGAAAACCCAGAGGGACACACGCATCAGAACCCAAAACAAGAAGCACACTGGTTAAAAAGCCAAAACAGACCCACTGCAACCACTACCAACCCTGAGACAGACATGGTTACCAGGACAGAGAAACTGACTGGGTGGGGGGGGTTTAAAGGTCAGAACCGGGGTCAGGGGCTCTCTGCTGGAGCATTTATATGCATGGATGAACTTAGATAGTTAAAATGGAGAAAAATGTATTCATAATATGGCTGCATCAGTGGCAAGAGACCATTAATGCGGCTCATCCAAAACATTAACAAGTACCATTTTCAAAACTGAGATCATCAGAAGAAAATTTAATACACTAAAATGTTTTTTTGTTTTTTTTCCCCCACTTCAACTGTCTAATTTCCTACATGAATAAGAATACTCCATAGATGAGGAACTACAGCAAGGGAGGGGTTTGAAGGAGCACACAGCAAATGTGGACCATACAATACCTGACAGATCTGTGACTCCTACATAAACACACAGCAACACGAGAGAACAAATGGAAGTTAACAGAAAACAAAGACTGGAGCTGAATTTACAAAAGAACAGAAAAGAAAAGAAAACACACTAGTAACAGGTCTCATCCTGTCCCTATGTAAATCTAGCCTCGCAAACCAGCCTCTCCCGTAAATTCATTTCATTTCTGAGGGGGAGTCTGGCCTCATCCCCACTGTGAGCGTTTGGCCTGAAACTCTCAGAAGGCCGAGCCAATCAGCGTCGCTGCTCAGATTTCTGTGATTGATACAGCACGTTGGCCAATCAGGGACCGACTGGTGCAAAGCCCCGTCTCTACACTGCGCGACTCTTACCACGACAGCCTAAGAACAGCAACAAGGGAAGTTCTTACTACATCCATTACAGCAATTAAACAAGAAGGAAAAGACGTTTTCGCTGTTCTTCCAACTGGATTCGGCAAAAGCTTGATATACCAACTTACTGATTGGCTGAATCAGTTGTCTGTCAACGCTACTACTTCTGCCCACCCCAAACGCTCACAGTGACGCCCCCTCAGAAATGAAATGAATTGCATTTCCGGGAGAGGCTGGTTTACAAGGTTAATGTAAATCCAGAAAAACATAAAGAACACTGTAATAATGAACAATGAATGGGGTTTAGCACAGTTTGTGATGGCATGCTATGTGTTAAATGATGGACTTACATGGAGATACATTCAGGGGCTTAAAGGAAGGTTATTTTCACACATGAACATAAAACATAATGTGGTTCTGTATCTTCAAAGTGACTTTTTCCAGGTAAACAATGGAAGATGTGACATGTCAATCTGGAGAGTCCATTTATGAACTGATGAATAGTGGACTACACACCTATTACATGCACACTCAAAAACATCTGTGTTTTAAAAAAAACAAACCCGGAAAACACCAACAGGTGAATAATCAGCTCAGGTCTCATTGAGAATCTTCCTCAGTTACATAAAATAAGAATCAGGAAGGTAAATATCTGTGCGTACTTGTCCATCTTTTCACTGTTTTGTCTCCAGTGGGTCATGTCCTTCCTCCACCGAAGGTTCTCCTGACTGCCGAAAGCGCTGCCAGATGGACTCCGCTCTGAGTATTAGAGGAACAATTATTTACTTTTTTAATGGTGGTGAAAGAGGTTACACGTACACATGTGGCAGACTTTATGCACGTGAGTTGTGTGTGCCGAGAGTGAAACGCAGGATAAAGTGAATCATTGCGGCTATTCCTGCACATGCACGTATGTGTGATTGTATGCATGTGTGAGTATATGTCCTCACCTAGCTGTCCGCGGCTACGTCGCACCATCTCCTGCCTGGCACCAATGCTGCCCAGTATGGCCTCTTCCAGCTTGGCCTTCATGTCTTTGGACTTCTTAAAGGTCAGGCTGTTCATGCGTTCGAACGCCTTCTTCCCCTGCATGGTGAAGACAACATGGGCCTTGTATGCAATGAGGCACAGGATGAGTGGACAAACAGAGAAGACACACACACACAAACACAGCAGGGAAGTTATTTGCAGCACAGCATCAGCAAGCAAAAGCAAGTTAGTAGCATAAGAGCAAATGTGCAAGCATGAAAAAGCGAAGAGCAAAAACACACAGCATAGCAGAAAGAGCTAAGACTACCAATTACGTAATGGATTAACAATGATTAAGCAGAGAGAGCAGTATGCTTAGTATATTATTTTATCACACACTCAGTAGCCAAAGCACATTAAGCTCAGAAAAGTTTAAGTTCTATATGCAGGAGGACAGTACACAACAAACCAAAACAACATCACAAAATGTGTTGTATAGATTTTGGTTGATAAGTAGTGGAGCTGATATACACATATGAAAGTCCACTGCAAGTCATTTGGTTATGGCTGAAGTAAGCCACCTTTTGGTTTATCACATATTAACTTTTGCTTCCCCATGTGTTGAAATATATATTGATCTATATGTATTTAAGATGAATGTGTCAGTGTGTAGAAATCCAACATGTTTCTTTCATATGTATTTTATCAGCCCATGGGATCCTCTATTCCAGTGGTTCCCAACCTTTTTTGGCTCGTGACCTCATTTTGACATCACAAATTTCTGGCGAACCCGTGATCACATGACTGCACATCATCGCACCATCAATCAAGATGCGCCAGCTCAGATATTTTTATATGCTGCATTTTATTTGAACTCGGTTTATATTTGAGAAAGTGAAAGTATAGAATACAGTTGCTTAAGATGGTGTGTGGTGTATTTAATCATAATTTTAAAAAGAATAATAATCAGTTGAAAAAATATTTTTATCAATAAAAAATAAATAAATAAAATAAAAATATTTTTATCAATAATCAGTAATTTGTCAAATGACATTTCAGGCGACCCTATTTGAGTGCCACGCGACCCCCTGTGGGGTCTCGACCCAAAGGTTGAAAGACACTGCCCTATTCCTTAGAATACCAAACTATGAAGTGCATTCAAGATGTGGGTATACTATGCACTGAAGATCCCATGCTGTCAGTTACTGAATGTATTCACTGTTGATATTACCTTGTACTCAAAGCAGGAGACACAGAGGTAGAGAAGATCTAGCAGGCGGTTCAGCTGGGACACCGACAGGTCTGTGAACCACTTCTGTAGCACCAGCTCGTCTGCGTTTTTCAGCACCCACAGAAGACAGATGAGCAGACTACGACTCGACTCCGCCGAGAAGCTTCCGTGCTGACGACTCGCCTGAACAGATGGACCGGAGGAGTCGGGAGGGAGGAAATGGAGTTCAGATTTGATAAACAACACCTGACTTTGATTAAAAAAATAGGTGATATGAGGAATGTTGTGATGGACAGGGATTTTACCTGCGAGTTGAGCAAGAAGCTGCTTGGTCGGGACATTGGGGAGGCAGTGGAGGTGCCTGCAATTGCCATGGCAACAGTCTGACTGATCAAGCTATTGCCCTCTCCCTCTGCCTCTTCTCCACTGTTGCCCACCGCTGCCCCCTGTGGACCACCAGGCCGACCCCACTGGTTATGCGACTCTACAGTGAGATAAAGGAGTGAAAAAGAAAATGAATCTTCCTAAATCGATCCAACATATTCACATATCTTCTCCACATGCCCTCTCCCTACCCTATGGAGAATGAGAGAGTACTATATTCAAGCAAGTTAAGCAGGAACTTTCCTTTAAAAGCTGATTTTATTGAGAGCATACTTGATAAAATGGCATTGACTAACTGGATCTAAATGCTAATATCAATTCATAACTGGGACAAATTCACAAGGGTTATGGGGTTAGGAGAGAAAAAGACAAGGATGAACTGAAGTTATTGATCAGCTTGTACATTGTGGTAGGGTGAAACATCCTTTGCAGGTCAAATGATAACCTTTCAGTTTAAAAATTATATAATATTCAAGTACACAATGTTCCTTCACGGCAGCAGTTGTTTGAATAGCTCAGAGCTTCATCACAGTAGAGAAACCTTGGTCTGCTGCTCTCTGCTCACAAAGCTACATGCCTCACTCTCAATGAATGGATAGTAGGAAGAGAATAGTAGTGAAAAATAATGATAACTATTTTTCACTGTAATGTTCAAATTATTGCTGCTAATCTTTACCTGTGAAGTCATGGAGCTGTGGTAGCGTTTCCATGACGATACCAATTAGAGGCAGGTACAGCATGGCGACCCGGGCCTTGACTTCGGGATCTGCATAGCGCGGGTCAGAGTCGTGGCTGGACAGGAGGTTATGAACAACACTCACCACCTTCTTATGGAGGCCGAACATCCTGTGGTGAAAAATAGAAAAATAAATAATGTAATAAAGAAAAATAAAGGGAAAATTGATCAGGGTATTTAATTACAAATATGAAAAGAAAAGCCTAGAAGAGAGGTGAAAGAGACCATAATTCACTCCCTTGCTTGTTTCGCATGTATGCACTTGTTTACATGTAACTATGCATACAGGCTTATCTCTCACCAACAGATACGGAGGCTCTAAAGTGAAAATATCACTTTCCTTTCTCTACAGACAGTTTATACAGAAACAATTAAACCCATTTATTACCATGTGTTCCATTACTGTTCCTTTATCACGGATAGTCAGGAAAGCCATAACTCTGACCATATAACTCAACTTCAACTTCTCTTCCACAGATGTTTGCATGGTGTGCATCCACAAATACTCACCCCTCATTGTCTGGGTCCAGTATTACAGACAGTTCAGACAGTACCAGTCCAGCCAGATAGTGCTGTTCTCTGAAGGGCACGGACAGCTCAAACATGTTGGCGATCTTTTGATCCTGGACATGTGTGGAGAACCCAGAGCTCTGTGGTGAGGAAGAGAGAAACATCCAGACAAGACACCATTGATATTTTAATATCAATTTACATCTCATGTTGAAGACCTTATGACAAGATAATGAACAATCTCCCTCCACTTCTTTTTGTCTAACCTGTGAAGTCGCTGAAGACACAGACGGGGAGGGCGAGGCAGGCGGTGTGAGCAGACTGCAGGGCAGGTTGAGGGTGACGTAGTGTTCATGGCTACAAACGATTCTCAAAAAATCAAGCCTCAGAGACTCCAGGGTTGAGTTCTGCAGAGCGTAAAGTTTTGTGGACACCTGGAGAGAGAGACACCGAGAACGCATCATAATGAGTGAAAACCTTGTACATGCTGTCAAAATAACCAAAAGTTTTGAATTGATACAATTTAGTCCTTCATTTATTTTTGGAAGGAAATCTTAAATTAAAAAGCCATGTTCACACAGCACCAGAACAAAGACAAATGGGCAGCTGCTTTGAGTAAACTAAACGTACATCTACTTTCTCTTCAGTGTATCATTAAAAACAATGTTTAATATCGTACCTGTTTCCAATAAGCCCTGATTAGGGTAAAGACAAAGCCTCGGTCCATGACTGACAGCAAGTCATTGAGAAAGAAGGCCAGACTTGTGTTCAGTCTCTCCACAAGCTCCAGGTCCTGATTTGATGAGAAGAGTGTGTTAAGAAAAACTTCTGCAGTTGGTTAACATGATTTCTGCCTTTTTTACTTTAAAGAAAGTCAAAGAAACAAAATTGACGAATGATCCCCTGTGGTGTTATGAAAGCCAGGCAAGTGCAATCAGATTTATTTGATTCTAGAAAGACTTCTGGGGCATCATCATTTAGCTCAGCTATAGTCCTCGCTGCAGCTGGCCCTGTATTGTATCCCAACTCAGGCAGCCCTTTGCTGCTTGTCATTTCCCCTCTC
This sequence comes from Decapterus maruadsi, assembly GCA_030347415.2. Lineage (NCBI taxonomy): Eukaryota > Metazoa > Chordata > Actinopteri > Carangiformes > Carangidae > Decapterus > Decapterus maruadsi. Next base: position 29,026,587 of record CM064886.1, read on the forward strand.
TCTCTGCCTCCCCATTTCCTATCTCTCTCGACTAAACTATCAATTAAAGGGCAAAAATCCCAAAATATACTTTTTCAGGGCTTGAAGCAGGAAAAAATCCTGTGCCTAAAAAATGGGGTTTCGCCGCGCAAATTTGCAAATTTAGAAAATTTGCAATCTAAATGAATGAATCTGGTGCACTTTGCAGGTATCAATATCAAATTTTAAGGTTTTCAATAAGATTGACAGACCTGCAAACTCCGGAGAGTAAAAAAGGTGACAAGGTCCGAAAAGCCAAACCAATGTAGGGGGGTTCGGGGGCATCCCCCCCCGGGAGAATTTTTTTGTGATTTTAATATGCAAATGATGCTTTTTGGAGTGTTTTGACACTAGAATATCTGTATGAAAGTAGATACATGGCTAATGCTAGGCACATAGTATATCTATCCATCCCAATTACAATCCCAGACATGAAAATCACAGCACATGAAAGGAGTGTGTTTCTCTTCTATAATACTATACACATTCTACATCACGTCTGGCACAGGCAGAACTTTAATTCTGGGTGGGTCAGTAGCTACAAAATCTGATGGGCCATCTTTGATCAGAAGGACAGTGCATTTCATCTAGCAGACATCACTGTTAACCATTTTATTGCACAACTTTTTTTTGTTTTAACTTATTCTTGACCAACACAATATTTGATACACAGATGAAATGATCTTTCCTGCCACTATGATGATAAACTGTATCTACTGTACTTATATAAACAATAACACTCAGTAGGCTGAACCAATCACACAGACAGCTCCATGTTGTCCCTGTGTGATGTTCAGGGACAGGTCAGAGCTGTCTGAGGACAGAGAGCTTTGAGGTTGAAGTCCTATAAGAATGAAATGCACAGGTCTGTGACAGTGACAGGTCTGTAGCTACGCCCTGACCACATGCCAGCTGATCAGCTGCAGTGGGAAACTCCGCTGTTCAGCTCTGATAGCGACCGGCTAAAATCGGGAGGATATGAACCAGCGCGGATCCGATTCAAAGCGTCACTGTGCTGTTTGAGCTGCGTTCATGAGGTTAGAGGCTGCCCACCTCTGCCTTTGCCTTTCAAACGGCAACACAGCACCGGCGGTAGAAGCAGATCCATGCAGCTGTAGACGATGCGGCGAACGAGCATGAAAAAACAAGGACGCAGACAGTGCAGCGCGACGCGTATCTACATTGAAAGTTTGATCTGAGTGCACACACGCGCGCGCTTTATTCAAGGCTTGTCAGGTAAAAGTGGCCGTGTATTCCTGCCTCTCCGGTACAGTTATCCATCACTGCTGTTGAAATACCCGCTAAACTGCTGGACGCAAACACCGAGGGGGCCGTGTTTACAATTTACGAAAGCAACATGAAGATTGCAATGAAATAGCCTCCGCCACACACGGGCAGAAGAGGCAAATGCTGCCTCATTTACGACGAGACGGTGATTAATGGATGCAGCTGTGGTATCTACCTGTCCTGTGACCCGGATCTTAAGCATGACGAGCTAATACTTTCCTCCCGCTGCTGCAATACACTAGTTTTCTATAGCGCAGTACACTATAACAAGCTCGGCTGGTTTAATTTTTTTTTTTTTTAAACCGCCAAAATATTCCTACGCCGGATTTCCGGCACCCTGCCGGAGGTCTTCAAGCCCTGCTTTTTAAAAAAGTAGTGTCTAAAATGTAATGATATTAAACAAAGCATAGGCCCATTAGGAACCCTCTGATACCTGGGATATTTGATTAGACCATCTCTTACCTTCTGGAAGCGAGAGACAATGTCACCAGCGATGGTGCTGACCAGGGCTGTAATGTCATCCATGAAACGTTCTGGGAATCTGTTCTTTCTGGGCGACTCCAAGCGGTCAGCAAAGTACAGGTGGTGAATGATGCTCTTCACCTGTAGTCAAGGTGGGAAATAAGACAAAATATTGTATTTAACAGTAAACAGGCCGTCCTGTGAGGACTAATAATGCACAAAGCTATTTTTTCTGTGTCAAGATTGTTCCCTACCATGAGTTCAAAGAAGAACCAGGCCTGCTGTAGGGCGCCTTCCCTCACGCTCCCACTGCTCACCACCCACTGGAGGGCCAGCTCCTCATGGAAAAGCTGAGTAGGAAAGTTTAAAACATAGAGGCAAAGAGGTGGAGGAGCGGGTGGGAGGGGGGCAGAGAGGGAGAGGGAAACAGAAAGCCAAAGAGCCAGACAGAAAGAATGTGAGGGACCAGAAAAATGACCACTGTCTATCTTCACTTAATTACAGCTGTGTATATATGTTGTACAAACTAAGGCGGGATTCATATGGGGGGGATAAGACACAAAATAAAACCTCACCACTATGTATACTGATAAGTGACATATATAAAGAGCTCTTTTGTCCCCAACTCAAGTTAACCTGGTGGAGTGTATCTGTTTTGAAACCAAAACTGATTAGAAAGACTAACATTCTATATATGACCAAACAAAACAGTCCAGTAAAGCTCCTGCACCCCCAACACTGAAAATTAATAATTAAAGACAAAAGGTTTGGTTAGGTGTTACAATCTCATGGTATAAATATATAAATATAAACAGTTAAAAATATGTACTGTATGTAATTCTTACTTTTGTGTGACAATTTCTACTTTCCAGAAATGAAGAAAAAAATGCACTGCTACTACCATGCAAACAGCCCTATCATTACTGTGAATATTTTGTCTGTATTTTACATGGAAATAAGAAATTCCTTTTATTGCATGGAGAGAAGAATTTCTTCTTCTTCATTTCTTCAGATTATTGTGCATCAGTAACTTGCATTTATTTTGGTGTGCATTTTTAATGCAAAACCAGCATCCAACACAGTCTGGTCAACACACTGACTATATTCCAGTCTGGCAAGTCTTCCTTTAATCCCATCTAAATAATAAAGAAGGAAAAGAACAGGACCAATATTTTAAGTCTGCATGTTTGTGCTGCCTCTTAACAATTGTTAATCTTCTGCATATTTGTGGTATTTACAGATAAAGTAGGCAGCATTGACAGCTGAGTTTTATACAGTACAAACAACTGAGCAAATCACATCTATTAAGGAAGATCATAAGAAACATTTGAAAGCTGTGGGGTTAAAAGTTCAATTTATAATTTGATATTAGGGAAACTCCCTAGCAAATTGTGTCTTGGTAGCTAACTATCTAACATTAGCCACCAATGAATGCTAGTTTTACTAGATGAAAACCCCAAACCTGTGACTGACACACACTGAACGAAGACTTCCCAGACTTTGTGAATACAACTTTCTGTAACACACAGTCAGTGTTAGCCAGACTACAAGTAACATTCAAATCAAAAACTCCTTGACACATTCAGAACAAGAGGCAGATCAGTGACATTCAGCATTCGACAACAAGACTCCACAACCACCAAATACGACATCAATGAATCCAGAGGCACACATCCACAGACAAGACAGGTGAGGAGGCGAGTAAAGAGGTGGGCGGGGTTGGCTCCTCCCCCAGTGCAAGTGGCTCTACCTTTTTAGTGGGCAACCGTCCTGTTAAAGTTTGCAAGAAACTGGCGCTCTCAGTGTGCGAAGACATGCGATTGCCACAGCGCTCCATGGCCTATGGGTGGGATGAATGGAACGGTGACAACAAGGTTAGTGGAGGTGCAACGAGAGCATGGGGTTGCACCTTTTATTTTTCTACTCAGCACACAGAGTAATGTGTCTGCTGGGTCACACACAAGCACACTACACTCTACTGTGATTGCTAGCACATATACTTGTCACACATGAAGACACAAAACAATTAGACACAGGACAGGGCCACAACACTTGAAAAGCGTTGTACCCATAATCAAGAACAGTCAGATAACATCAGAAGAGTTTGGGTTCCTTGAAGAGGGATGCAAAATGGCTTGAGATCAAGTGATGACACAAAACTTATTTGTTTTCCTTGATGTTACAGCCAATGCTTAATGGTGTACCATTCTGCATCCCTCATGGTGAACACATTACTTCAGGAACAAAAAATGGCATAAGAAAAAAAAAACATCCTACAGTATCACAGGAATTGTTATTGGTTGGTAAACTAACATAATGTCCCATTGCAGGTTAAATGCAAATGTATGTGTTCTGTCAATGTAAGCACATTTACTTTAATGTGGCAATCTAGCTGTGGGTTTATGATTGCAATATGCTGGACTAATTGGATCTTGGTTTCCTGACACACAACAATATGTGTAAATTAATAAGTAACAAAAGTTTATGAGTAAGTCATGACAACTTAAAGTGACAGAGGACATGACATCACATGGAGGTGGCGTGTGAAGCTGACACAGGCCTCACACATGTAGACAGACACACATTCACACTCACAGATACACCATGCTCCAGTGACAAAGTGAATGCTATGTATGGTTAGTAGAGAGTCATGCAGGGATACTAGCTGACAGTGAGGACTATGGGATGGAAGCAGTGGAAGTGATTAACTGTTAGCAGAAATGGGAAAAGAAAATGAATGTGAGAAAAAAGTTACTCTGTTGATGAGGATGATTTCTAACACTACCCTTTTTCTCTACCTCTCCAACATCCTCTGTGTCGTTCTCACAGACGGATTTGTGTAGTTTTAGGTTTTAGAAATAACTGCCCGGTGTAAACCCAAAACAGCAGGTAAACTTGAAAAGAAAAGGAGGCCAACAATGTCCAAGAAATTGCAACCAAGAGTAATTCAAATTTGACATTGTAATATCTGGAGTAGGAATATGCATCTTTTCCGATAAGTACTGAGAAAAAGAGAGGTGTTAGGTCTAAGTGGTAAAGACGGATGACACCTGAGACTCTAGCGTGACGGATAGAGGGTCATGGAGGCGGCTGTGACTCCCATGTGTGGGATCATGGGAAGTTTGTGATTGTAAGTTTACCAGAATACTGCAATATTCTGAAGTTTTGGTCTTTGTTGTCCCTGAACTGTATTTGTTTTGTAAATGGTGTGGTTATAGTTAAAGTGATGGTAATCATTCAGTCTTGTGACTGAAAAAGCACTGGAAGCCTCTACATAATAGGTTGATGGCTGAGTAACAGATAAAAAGAAACAACAAGACAACAAAAAGTAAAAATCTTAATTGCATCCGTGCCCCAACAATCTCCTTCCAGTCAATAACTCTGAGGAAATACACAAGAGAACCAAAACTCCAAATATCCCAGTATCCCTTCAAGGTGAATAGGGTGAGTTCTTTTTGTAGTGAGGCAATGTGGAGGACGGGGCATTCATAAAACCACCTGCATGGTTTCTGGAGCAGACCCGGGGCTGGATCCCCAGGGGGCACTCTTACAGCCCATGGTGTGCACCCACGAGTTGGAGCGGTCTAAGCCCTAGGTGTGCCAAGGTCAAAGGACACAAGGCAGGCAGGAGGCAAGGGAATAAGCGAGCAGCACGGGGGAAGGAGGAGGAGGGAAGGAATAATGACAGGTTACAGAGGTTTCAGAGGTCAGGACTGCTGGAAGATGCCAAGGGCCAAAAAAGGTTAGCTGTCAGTAAATTAAACGTCTAAATCATCACCACAGAGGAGCAAAACACATAGATTCTCTCTGTCCCTTTCTCTCTCTGTGTCAGAAATAACTTCCCCTCCCTCAAAGGCAAGAGAAGAGAGGTTTAGTCAAGTATTAGCAGCAAGGGGAACATTCATCAAACAGGGGGCTGCATCCATCATATCATGGTTAACAGTAGAGCAAGGCCATTAGAAAGACACATTACATGGTTCATTCATCGCTAAGTTACATTTTGGGTTCAATTAAAACAAAACACTTGAAGTGGCAAATTGCAAATCAAACCAGACAAAATGCATGACAACAGATAAATAACATCAAATCAAACAGAACAAAGAAATCCGGTGGAAACTGAGAAGACTTCGCTGCTGTTAATGTCTTTAAAAACGATTTATCACCAGTTAAACAACGTGTTGTTGTATCTTCTTACAGCAACTGTTTTACTGATGAGCCCATAAACTACATGTCTCCTGTGCCTTTATCAACCTGCACAGACTGACCATCGTTTATGCATGCATGTGTGTGTGCAAGCTTGTGTGTCAGGTTGCTGTTACAGCGGTTAGACAGATAAGATGTTCAGTCTTATGTTTACTCATTGGCTATACAGTTTACAATGTTGATAAAATAGTCCCCTGGGCCACTCTGCACATGGAAGGCCTCCACCTCGATGTGGGGTAAGAGCTACGGTAGGGATTCGGTACAGTCCCCCAACAGGAACACGACTACGAATACATCACAAATCAATAAGAGCAGCAGGAACAATGTTGCAGTATTTAACATCCACGTGCAGTGTGGACGAGCCAACGAGGGCAACTGGGACAAGTTCCCAAAATACTAAAAGCTATCAGTGTTGTCTCTGCCCACATGTGACGTGTTGAGTTTAAATGTCTCTGTGCTTTGACAGAAAATCTACTGAGCCTTAAAAGTACTGAGATAAAAATGAAAAATCCCAATACACTGTGTGGTGACCTTACCTTGCTGCCGATGATGGAGCGGACCTCATCGTCAGGAGAGGTGGGCGTACCGGAAATGTCAGGGTTGCTGTTGCTAAGGCTACGGGAGCGGTTGAGGTTGAGGCTGGCTGGTCGAACGGCTGAGCGAGCCATGGTGGCATAGTGAACCGAACCTCCCAACCCCCCCGGGCCTGGGGCGACAGATAGTGTAAGGAAAATGGGATGAGATGGAAATTACTACCACTGACAAGCTATTGTTAGTTCACTCACATGATGGTTGCATTTCAACACTGCTGCCAACGCCTGTACTCAAACTATTACAACCCCACGGCTCCATATGTAGAGTTACGTTTTTCAATCATAGAATAATTCATAATGAAAGTTGACAGTTACACGGAGGAACAGATGTCTTGGCAGTAGCTGGTTTCTGAGTTAATACAAAGGGACTGCAGGAAACTGTTTCCTCTAACACACACATCAAAAACGGGAAAAAGGAAAAACACTTGCACATTAAGATGTACAGCAGTGGACAATATCTACCTGTTAAGGATGAGTTGGGATCTGTGTTGGGCAGGCAGAAGACAAAATGGATGTGGGTGGAAAAAAACAAGCAAAAGATAAAAAGAAATGGAAAAAGAAAAATTATGGCAAGTAGGTTTGATCACAGACACCCAGTGAGGTGAGTTGAGGGTTTGATGAGATTAATTTAAAAGGAGAAAATAGAAGTATAGATGTAGAACAAAAAAAAGGAAAAATGTGAGGATCCGTGTAGCTTACCTGGTGATGGTGAGTTGGGGTCGGTGCTGGGCAGACGGAAGACGTAGTGGATGTAGGAGGACAGCAGGCTGTTGCGACCATGCATATCTTGGCTGGTGTCCAGGTACTTGTGAAGCCGGTTCACTATAGACGCCATGACCTCAAAGGATGCCTGGCCCAGATTCACTAAAACACACACAGACACACAAATTTGCAGATAGAAGCAAATTGACACGTGCAACAATGCAAACATGATAAATAGCACTGCAGATTAGGGCTGCTTTCGACAAAGGATTTTCATAGTTGAATCTGATTCATCAGATTTTGCTGTAGTCGACCGATCGTCAAATTTTTTTTTTTTAATTGATTTTTTTTTTTTTTTAGATAGCAACAAGATCTTATTTGCGACTTTTTCCCGTTTCAAACAAAAGAGCTAAAACACTCAAAAAACATGGTAGGTGTGAAAGAAATACCTTTATTTATTTCCCACACTTTGGATGATTTTTTAGTAGACATTATGAGCCATCACGTTGCCCTGGACAACGCTCTGAGTAGCAAATTAAACATCCCTCAACATGGTGAAGGATAGGGGTGGACACAGAGAAACAAACGGAGGTCAGAAGGACTCAACAATCCGTACATTATGTTGTGTGTTTTAATTAATCCTGTAACACACAGTGTGGCCGCGGCGCCAGCAGAGAGACAGACAGGCTCAGTGTTCAAGTGCAGAGGGACGAAGTTACAGCTCGCATCCCGACTCCCGACACTTATGGTGCGTTCACTACAACTCGGAATTCGGAAGAAAAAAAACGAGCTCATCTTCTGGAAAACCCTGACATGTCGAACTTTAGGATGTGTTAGAGACTAATTCATCTGTCTAACCATCAGAACTATTGACACATGAAATGGTTAACACAGATGATCAATCGAAAAAAAATTACAGTTCGACTTAATTTACTTCCCGTTGTTGAAAGCAGGTTCTTGAATGTAACTCGGTCAGACGTATCCTTGTTTTGCAGTTCTGTTATGATGATGCTGATGTAGCCTACATGCTGACAAAGTTAGACTGTCAGACATCCTTCATTTTAAACTTTGGCGGCTCTGCCTCTCGTCTTTTTGCCACTGTGAGCGTTCTGCAGCGACTTCTGAGTACCGTGTGCTGCTCACCTCCGCTCATTTGGATTGTGCAACTGCAGTGGGTGCAGAAGCTAAGACTACTGTTTAGACGCACACATCATTTTGAACGCTTTATTAACAGAAAGTAGGCAGATTTTTTATCAAAACAGGCTTACAATTTATGCTCAGCAGCCGTGGGCACCCCCATATAGTCAGAATGGTACGGTCTTGGTTACATAACATTTTCCAACGATTCGACTACGAGGTTCATAGTCGAATCAGACCTCTCCAAATCGAATCGTTGAATACGGTAGTTGACTATTGGAGGTCAGCCCTACTGCAGATACACATCAAGTCTCAATTTCTATACACATTTTGGAATGGTAATGACTCAGATTACTGTACTAGAGACTGTGTGAGTGATCATAACCTGGATATCTTAACATTTTTGGCGTTAGTGCAAAATAGTGCAGGTGTGACAAAGGTGCAGGTAGCAGACATGGTAGCATGGCCTACCCCAAAGAAACTTTTATAGGTCAAGGGACAAGTAAGAGACAAAATAAAATCTTAAGCTTTAAGTAACACATTGATACCTCACTGTATTTCTCATGTTTAAAATCCCCTCTGAGCTCATTGCTTTTTACTGAAATTTAACACAGTAACTTACCTATCTGCCCGGCAATGACCGGCGGCCGCACAACAAGCAACACCAACTTGTCAAGCAGGAGGTGAAGGAATCGAACCACTGGCTCCAGTTGGGAAGAGTTGAGAGCTGCAATGCTGGACTTGAGCTCGGCCTCTAGGTTGTTCTCCATGATTCGCATGTCTCCTATCCTGACTGGGAACATGTGCTCATCCAGGGCATGTACCAAGGCAAAGAACTTATCCAGGTACTGGTCCTGGGAGGGGAGAAAGAGAGGAATAGGGACAAGAAAGTCAAAATTTGTTTACAAAACAAATGCAATGCAGGAAATGGGACATAGAAAGTGAGGGATAGAAGAAGAATTGTGATGGCAGATAGCAAGAAAAGACAACACAAAGAGAAGTGAAAAACAACATACCAATGTTCAACTTAAAGAAAGGTGAGGAAAAAAGGGGGAAGGGAGCAGACAAACAAAAGTAAGCTTGGATCCAGTCGTCTGTAACTCTGAGGCACGTTGGCTCGCCGCAAAGAAACCGCAAAACGAACATTACTACAAGAACACAGTGGAGTCCGGCGAGTCTAATCTGCGCCAGGAGCTGTGATTTATGAGCACATTAGCTCCAGTTAGGCTCCTGGGGACCACAGTCAGGCTCTCTGCACCATAGCTGACACAGAGATGGAGTAGACCCCAGTAAATAACTGGTGAGGTGAGCCTCACCCACTAATGAACTGGTGTTGGGAAAGAATTTCTGTCAAAGTGTGAAAACTCTGTGTGGTTATTTCTCTTAACTTTAATTGGGATTTAAAACGGCTATGTGTGTGTGATGCTTGTGAAATGGATTTTTTGGCAGCTTTTGCTACAATGAAACTGTTCTACATTATTCTTGAAAAGCAGGTTGTTTTGGAAATTTTCCCCCAGTTCACCTAAAGTTTACTGCTCCCTACCACTCCCCAAAACAGTATTCAGAAAGTAAGTAAAGCTACTGAACACAACACTGTTACCTGTGTGTGGATGGTTGAAACAGTCACCACTTCCACATTGAATACACCTCGATGGTTATCCACCCACTTCATCCCCGGGAGAGGAACCTGAGGAACAATAACACCTGTTTAGATTTGTAGAAAAACTTGATGCAGTGGTTTTCCATGTCCATTGATTCTGTGTTAAGAATTTTTTAATCCTTGACTTTAATGAGTATTGATTATGTTGCTTTTCACCTCACCTGAAATATTACAGAAAGTACTCAGGAATGCCTGATATCATGCTTTACCATATATTCTTCATGCTCACTCTCATACAGTTCTTTATCATACATAGAACATGAATGAAGAAAGGAGGAAACTTGCAGACATAGCATTTTATGTTGAAATCTTATCTATACGAACTTCAGACTTTAAATCATTATTTGTTCATAAATTAAAAACACTTCCATTCTTAATAAACTGTGTCTTACATCCGGGGAGAGAACAGAGTAGGACTGTGGTGGTTTCTCCAGTGACACGGGAAGACAGAAGTGTCCCGTCCGTAGACGCCCATTCTGCAACATGGGGATCCACTAAAGAGAGAGAAAATACAGAGACAGAGGAGTTATTTCTTTCTTTATTCAATAGCTGCTGCTGGCTACAACCCTGTTAAGAGCTTACATGGTTGCAGTAGCTGTGCTGGCGACTGCTACCTACCGTATATCCCACAGGGGTCTCCAGAGGCGTGTTCTGCTTCTGCTGGCAGCTGACATGATAGAATGTGAAGAGGATGTGGTGGTGGTCCGACAGGGAGGCAGGCAACTTGATCTTGATCTCATCATGAAAGTCAGGTGATCTGATGAAAACAATTGGTAGCAATAATGCAAGATTGTACAGTGTTATGTTATATTCAATACATTGATAAATGAGGAAAGACCCCTAAATAGATTATTCAACAAGCTACATAGACAAGACAGGTTATATTCATCAGGCTGCCGTATCAATGCCATTCTACTAAAGCGAGGTGGCTCTAATTACATCCACCTTCACTGTGGATCTGAAAACATTACATAAGCAAGAATACCAGTAATTCAGTTAAGTCAATTTTTCTCGAAGGCTGCAAGGGGGCAACATTATTTTCCTCTGGTCAACACCTTCTCAATACTGGAGTCTATAACACAGTATGTGTTGGAGAAGAAGTTGGTCATGAATATGTATAGGGTCCTCCCTGTGCTTTCCGAGAAAACATTCATACAACTCATGCTGGAAAAGACTAAAAATGGACCCAGCTGGAAAGATTTTCTATTTCCAGCAGGGTCCATTCATTATTTGGGAAACTTTGTCTCAAGGCAGAACAGGGGTTCACAGTGGACGTCAAGTGATCTAAAAAGAAATAAATTATATAACACTTCATAATTCACTTCGGCTGAATGCTTTATATTCCCACAGGAGGAAACTTTGTCGGAATGCCAGTGCCCCGAAACAAACAACCTACAGCAAATCCGTCAACAAACCCACTAAGATTGCCTGGAGAGTGGAAATAACCATAACTGTTTAAAAAGGGGTCAGAGAAAAACTCTAATTTCTCATGGGAACATGGGTTTTGGTTCTCGGCCAGCAGTCATTCTCAAGAATGAACAGCGTTAGTAGCAATGACTCTTAACGACGGAAGAAAGATGATGGGTTACTGGCATCAAAGCCAAGAGCAGATACAGGCACAAAGGTGGAAGCTTTAAAAACACATTTCATAAAAGAAAGGACTGTCCTTCATTTATCTCTGCCTTTAATGATCTGAGAAGAGCAATATTGTGCCATTTCTGGGTGAAACGTAGACTGTAATTGACAATTAACTACAAGCACTTACACAGGCTAGGTATAAGGTCCTGATGCATGATTGCCCTTGTCACCATGGTACATTATTCACAGGTTGATTAATTTTGGCCTTGAATGTTTGACCCCTTGGTGACAAATGACAAACCACTGGGTGTCGTAAAAAAACACCTAATAGTGGTGATAAAATATTAGAGACCCCTCAACTCTTATATACAGATGAAAGAAACTTGCCAAGGACACCACATGACAATATCCAGGAGGTTGACGAAATTCTTTCTTTTAATGAATGCCATCAAAGGTAGAATAGTGGGGGTGTAAGAACACATTATAGGGGAACATCTGTGAGTTTAATTATTAATTTGAACGTCGCCATACGAGTTCAAGGCTGAGCATTTTAGATTCTCATGACTGAGTTAACACAGCGCTGCCAAAATAGGTTGTTAGGTTGTTAAATAAATCATTCTGTGATAACTACATAATGATACATATTAATAAGAGTCAGAAAAGCTAATAGGTTTTGGATATAGATCATTTTTGAATTGGATTAAATTTTAGTTAACCAACTTCTTAAATATTCCATTTTTTAATCCAATTTGGGCTCCCTATAGCACACCGTGGAGACTATTAAAATCAAAGATGCTATGAAACAAGTCACCTACCTGTTATGATACACCACAGCAGTATAGGCCTCTTTTGCGAAATCTGCACAGCTGGACTTCCCAAATATCACCTGGGGAATAATAACAACAGCATTGACATTCAGTGACATTGAATCCACTGCATGTTACATTACGACTCTCTCTTCACATGCTTATTGGCTTGCGTGCACACAGCTGTCGAATAATGTGGTACAGTTTCATTGCACAGCTTTTGTCACTACATAAATCAACATAAAAAATCAAGTGGTAGAAATCCATAGTAGCATGCATAGTACACAGTAACACACTGATCTACTGTAAGACAGAGCCCTAAGGCTATGGCTAACAACACTGAGACCAACTCAAGTGAGAGTGATTTTGTCTCATGGCATTTCATCATGGCGTACCGGCATTGCGTTGTTTGGATCCTCTCCGTTCATGAATTGCACTTTCACGGTGATGTTGCGAGCTGAGCCCTGGCGGTTGGCGAAGTTAAGACTCTGAGGGTTCACATACAGCAGGTTCCTGAAAAAATACAAATGTGCACAGACACAAAGAGAATGAATTATGTTAGACTAGTAACAGCGCAAAGGAACAAAACAATTTATAAAACTCTTGTATGTACTACATACTAAAATTACACTCTCTCTTCATGGTAAAAAAAAACAAAAAAAAAACACCCTAATAACACTGGTCATTTACTATCACTGTCTGTAACCTAAACCTTGACCTCTTACTCCAACAACTAAACTAAAGTATCTGACCTAGATACCTTTCGCAGTTACATCAGATTCCATGAGCTGATATTTTTGAAGGGCAATGCCACGATGGTAGGTAAACCGTGCTCTGATTGGATATACAGGGGGCTTGGCTCGTCAATAACCATGGAAGGCGCAACCTTTCATGCGTGGGAGGGACAGGGGTTGTATGCCTCGAAAGATTTTAAGTTGTTCCCTCTTAAATCACAAAGTAAAATGCCAGTAATATAATATGCAATCGCATAAAAATAAATAACGTAAAAAAAACTAAATAAATGCATATCATTAGACCCTCTCCCTGTACTTATTGCATGATGAGCAAATTCTGTCACCAAATAGGAGCATTAAAAAATAACTTGTTGTATTTTACAATCCTGGTGGCCATTGTTATTGTTGTTGCCGGCAGATGTACGGATGGTACACTACCATCTAAAACTCACTGTTACTACACTGTTGGGAAGGAGGAGGCGGCCCCAGAATAGGAAGTGCAAAGTAACCTGGGATCAGCTGACAAAACCACAATGACGTACTGGAGCCTGTGGGGGATGGCCCCAGAGAGACCACAGCTGGAACCACAACTGACAAGGAAGCGTGGGAATCGCTCTCGTCTGATGATTAGAATTTCTTGTTCTGTTACACTTGGCCAAGCCTGTCCTAACAACTTTTATTGCAGCTTCAAAGTGGGCTGTTGAACTTGAACTGAGAAAGACCCTGATCTGACTTTACTGTGGCAATGCTGGAAGTACAAATGGAAGTATTGATTGATTGGACAGTTTATCTCGTTAGACTTAACTTGATCAGTGCATTACAACAGTTCACTGCATTACAACTCTGAAGCTCTGCCAATACACTCCCAGATGGCAGCTACCCTCTCTTCCCAATTTGGGCTGGGAAGAGGCTGCGTAATGGAACAAAGACACTGTTCAGTGACTCTCAGCACAGATCTGAGAAAGTGTTTTACCTAATGACAAAGTTGTTAATTTAAAACATGGAGAGAAGAAATCATTTATCAAACTCAAATCTGCCTTGTTAATTGGACAACACAATGTTGGAGAAAAGGAGTATTTAAATCTAGGTACTGTATAACCACTTAAAAAGGCACTTTTAACACAGTCATTTACTACATCCCATTGAGAACAAGTCAGATAACATCAAGTATTTCTGTCATATATCATACACTCCTACAAACACTGCTGTGTACAGTGGACATCCCATTAGTTAAAGCCTGCTGAGTTCATTCAATAAAATGTTTGCAATTTGTAAAACTGCAGATTTGAACTTCAAACAGGGGGCCGGTTGCACAGAGAATGTGCCCCAGCAGGCCCAGGTTAGATTCAAACCCTCAACCCTCTGTGACTGTTAAGCCACAGCGCTAACCACTGTTCTGGAACGAAAGACACTGAATAACATTACCAGCTTTATGCTGATCAAGCATTCCTGACACATTCACTCGGTTCATGGCCAAATATTTCTTTTCCACAGGGCCTTTTCTTTCTGCTCTGTTCAAATGAAAAAAAGCATAGCGGTCATTCATTACTGAGAACTGATGTAATCTTTCCCTACAACCACAAATGACTAGAAAGAGCTCATTAAGACGACTGTGTGGTATTTTAAGGTGCATGGCAACAGGCAGAGTGCAAAAATGATTCAGTTTGAAACCAACACCAGCTGGATGCAATGGGGCAAATATTCTAGAGTTTTCTACTACTTTCTTCAACTAGAAGTAAATGGGATAATATTATAGTCTTTTCCTTTGCAATGCAAAGTGGCTGATCAGCTTAGCAATAAAACAAATGGGGCATTTTCAATGTGCACATGCTTGTATGAGCAAGACTCCACATCATAGCAATTCAATTTTATAGAACAGGACGTGTTTCAGCTCAGTCTTATTTTCCGTGGTTGGGAACCATACAGTACAGATACTGCCAAAGGAATAAATATTTATATTCCAATTAAACATTACACCGTCACCAACTCATTTCACTGATTGGTTCCTACCCCTCGCAGGGTGAAGGTGGGAAGATTTCACCGACACTGCAAGTCTGCCTCAAACGACTTACTAAGAATTTCCCATAAAGACAGTTTTTTTGTTGTTGTTTTACGACAGGACTCTGTACACTGAACCATTAAAAGCTGTAAGCTAATCACCGAGCACTTCATCAAGACCACCAGCACGCACATACACTTATTCATGTAGTTATCCAATCAGCCAATCATGTAGCAGCAGCACAATCAATAAAATTACAGGTCAGGAGCTTCAGTTAATATTCACATCAAACATGATAATGGGGAAAATGTGATCTCGGTGAGATTTGGTGCCAGATGGGTTGGTTTGAATGTTTCTAAAACTGTGGTAGAGCAGGAGAGACTCAGCGTGACGTGTGCATGTGGTAAATCTATAGAAATGATCTATCGGCGTCACAATGGACCTGAATCTTAAAGAAATCTTTCTAACATCTTGTGTCACAAAGAACTGAGGCTGTTAGTGCAGAGTCCCAAATACAGAGCTTGGTGAGTGTAGATTCAGTATTTTATGTGTAGTGGCATTAAAAATATAACACGTGGGTCTGACATCCCTGGGTAAAAAAAAAAGCGATGAGGCTGAGCAATAAAACCAAGATGATGAGTACACACTGTACAACCTCTCTAACATCATTCATGCCCAGAAGCTCAACCCTGGCAGCGATGACAGGCCCACTCTCCCCCTCACACACACACAAAGAGAGAAGAAGGGGTGAGAGAAAGAGAGCTCGGTGCTAGGCTGATTCAGCAGGATGCTAAATCAAACCCAAGAGCATTAATTACACACAGCATTATCAATCAGAGCAAAGTGTGCGCAGGGTTATAAGGTTTGAGATTGATCAGGCTGACGATCCATCAAAAAACCTGCGATGGCCATTGTTGGGTTTCTGCTGATCTGCTAAAGCTCTGCACCACAGATGGAGAACAACATAGAGTAGGGTGTGGTATGGAGAGGGGATTGGGCTTAAACGGGTGGTAGAGGAGGGGGGATGTATATGTCATTAGCTTGCTGCTGTGATTTGTTTGTTCAGGAGAGGGAGGGCTCGAGGGGGATTTGGGAGGAGGTGGGGTAAAGAGCTAAAACATAGTAGGGTTTAATGATCAACCAACCCCCCCCTCCTCTACTGAGAGTGCAGTATATAACACAGAGCAGCCTGCTGCTCTCAAATCATTTTAACAGCAAGAAAGTCCAGGTTGGAGGCAGAGCAGCAGAAGGTGGAGGAACTCAGTCAAACAGTGCATTAGAAGAAAACTGCTAGTCCACAATCCAGGACTGGAGAAGGAAATCATGATGAAGCCGTTTTGTCTGTTGCTGCTGCTTGCTTACTCCACTGCTGCTGTCCCTTTGGAAACTTCAGGTGGAGATGTGCCACCCACTCTGCCTTCCCTGGCCTTAACCACAGAACCACACCCTTCTGAAGCAAAGTCTCGCTTCGCCATGCTGGATGATGTTCGCCTACTCGCAAACGGCCTCCTGCAGCTGGGCCAGAGTTTACGGGAGTTCGTCCACAAGACCAAGTCCCAAATCAACGACATCTTTCAAAAGCTGAACATTTTCGACCGCTCTTTCTACCAGCTCTCGGTGGTCACGTCCGAGATCAAGGAGGAAGAGGAGGAACTGAAGAAGACCACCAGTTTCTTAAAGGTCAACAATGAAGAGATCAGGAACTTGTCGCTGGAAATCAACTCAAAGATCAACAACATCCTGCAGGAGCGGACACAGCTTCAGAGCAAGGTGGGAAGCCTGGAGGAAAGGCTGAAGGGACTGGCACAGAGCATGCTCCCTGCTGACCAGCTTAGTGAAATCACAGCACTCAAGGTAAGCACCCACTAACTGCAAACGCAATCCAGCTCCCTATTCAAGTTTGTATCAGTTAGTAAATGTTGTGCACAAATAGAAAACAAGTCATCAACAGTTTCCCTCGGAGTTAACATTGGAAATGTATTTAATGAACTCTGCTAACTTGGATAAGTAGCAACATCTGTCTTCATATGTCCATCTATTCCTGAATTACTGTAACGATTACTGATAGTATCGTCAACTAAGCGGAGCTGATTCAGACAATTTAAAATACCAATGTGTAGGGGTAGAATGGATAAATCTTTCCACTTTGACATTTTCAGGAGGTGATTGAAGCTCAAGAGAGAACAATCACCAACCTGCTGAAAGCTGTGAAAGACCAGCATGATCAACTTGACAACCAGAAAACCAAGATTAAAAACCTGGAGGAGAAGGTAAAAACAAAACAACATCTGTTGTAATGGAAAGTAAACTCTGACTCAGACTAGAAAAACTTTGGGCTTTTGGGCTGGCAACGTAACTTGGAACTGTGGATTAATTTGCTTTCCATTGCAGTTCAGCTATGACAATTTCCAAGATACAATCGATAAGCCAGTGGAGTCAGACTCAGCAGCTTCCAATACGTTTGAATATCTGACAGGAAACTCAACTGGCCTGGACATAAATGGTAAAATAACCTCATTACTTGTGCATTTTCCAATGCTCAAAAATGTTGGCATGAAAAATGAATTAAAAAATGTTTTAAAAGTTGGCTGCATATTTTGGTTTTGTGTTGCAGACCTCCCGACGGACTGCAGCGAGGTGTTTGACAAAGGAGAGGCAAACAGTGGAGTCTATGTTATCAAGCCAAACCGATCGGAGCCATTCAACATTTACTGTGAAATGGGTTCAGGTGGGTGAGAGAACAGCCAATCCAAGTTCTGAGTGAGCACATCAAAATACTGTTTTTGTGGTTAAATGCGTTGACATTTATAAAATGAGGGAGGCACTGACATTTATGCAAGTCTCCAATCCACGGGTAGGGAACAAAAAAACAAAAGGTTATCAAGCTAGATAGCCACAGAAATAGGTTTTCTGAAAGGCCAGAGAAAATATCACTTTTACATTATATGATAAGCATCATTCCTGATCCTTGTGCAGACTTGTGTGTAACTTGTACATGAGTAACTTGACTTGAAATACTATATCTCTTATCCACTCTGTAGATGGGGGTTCAACTGTCATCCAACACAGGATCGATGGGTCAGTGGATTTTGACCTGACATGGGAGAAATATGAAAACGGTTTTGGAGATCTGGAAAGTGAGTACTACTACTTCTTTTTTTAAAGGTCCCATATTATGCTATTTTTCAACTATTTCACATGGTTCTAAGTTGTCCAACCATATTGTATTCATAGTGTATTGTCCTCAAATCAATCTGCAGCTCTACATCTCAGTAATCTAAAAGTGTCTCTCAAGCCATTTCTGTGTCTGCACCTTGAAATGCAAATAAGATGTGTAAACCACCCTGTCACGGGGAGAGGGTGTGGTTTTCACTACAGGTACATGTGCCAATGTTGACATGGGGAAAGCAGGGGTCGGGCATTGATTTCCAAAAAGGCTCGCATCTTGTCTGAAAAAATGTTAATGTTCCTTTTTAAGGAGATAGTCTACATGGAGAGACTCCTACAGTCATCAAACTGTCAAATAAAAAAAACAAGTGAAACTGAGGAGCAGCACAAACTGTAGACACTGTTGTATGGACTGATGAGAAGTTACGGGAGAATATTGACGTGGTTTTGCGCTGGGAGAGGAGACTTCCTCGTTCAGATCAGGTTCAGATGACTCTCATTCCGTGATGAGGACCGCTGCGCTGATGAGAAGCGGTATCATTCCAATATTGTCTGGTCCGCGGTTTCATTTTTAATGACAGGCGGCTGTTTTTCAGTCAGTGGTTGATAAAACTTTCAAGACTCTGGCCGGTTGTTAGTAGCTCTGGTAATTTATTTCTATATTGTCTGTACGTATAACTCTTGGCAAACGATAGTTCCGATCTACTTTTCTAGTTTGGTACTTCTGGCAGGTTTTCTGGTTGCGCACTAACACTGCAGGTGTGAAAGCACCCTTAGACTAGTTTTACCAATTGCTAAATAATATATAACTCCATCTATATTTTTTTCTTATTGCAACAGGTACAAATCTGATAATATCTTTATAATTAAGAATTAAAAATATGACCAAAGGGTACCTAATACACTTTGTTGTATAACCACGGTAACTAAGTATTGAAATTTTATTACACAATAAAAAAACAGTGGCATTTAAAGTGGCACTGGAACATGGACCATTTACAGTGAATGCTCCCTGAACCAGCAGACTTTCTCCAGTGGGTGAGGACATTTGCAAGTACTTCCTGTCGGCCTGCTCATAGGAAACAGTGATTGTTTCATATCAACGCTGGACTGACTAAGCAACTTCCTTTATTGTCTGAGCACACAGCAGACTTGGCAGCTTTCTCTGCAGTACTCACTCCAACAGCTCATAGGTGCAGTCCTGCTGCAATCCAAAGGATTGGCTCCAGAAGCAATGACTTTTTCTGCTCTTTCATAACCTCCGGCCCAATAATGAGACGTTACCACTACAGCATGTTTCTATAAGGCAAAGGGAAGCAAGTGCACAGACACACCTTGTCTATTTTCATCTCATTTATATTGTATTTATCTGTAATGCAGAGGACTTCTGGCTGGGCTTAAAGAAGATCTACAGCCTTGCACAGCAGCGAGCTTACATCCTACGTGTTGACTTGGAGGACTGGAAGGAGGAGAAGCACTGGGCTGAGTACCGTTTCTCAGTGGAAGGTCCTTCCAAAGATTACACCCTTCACGTCAGCCATTTATCTGGTGACCTGCCCGACATGATGGCCAACAACACTGGCATGAGATTCTCAACAAAAGACAGAAATAATGATAGCCACCGAAACACCAATTGTGCTCGCACATATTCAGGTAAAGACTTTTACAATCTGACTAAGCAGACACCAGAGTAACAATCGAAATCATGAGATGCACTGTAGATATCTCTGCCATTTTAATTCCCTCAAGAAATGGTTTGAAGGATTTGCAAGATGATTTTGTTAGGATCAGGTGATGTGTAACTTATATCTCTTGTCCTGACCCTTTGGCAGGTGGTTGGTGGTTCAATGGCTGTGGGGACATCAACCTTAATGGAAGGTATTTGTGGCTGAGGGCAAAGGGGCGCTCGGTAAGGAGGAAGGGCATTTACTGGAGGCCTGGCACAGGTCCCTCATATTCCCTCAAGATGACCAAGATCACCATGCGGCCAGCCTCGACTGCTGAAAACTGAAAACTTCAACTTCAACTGAACCCCAACTGAACTCAAACCTTCTCATACATCACTACTGGCATCTTTCACGAACATTGCAAATATCTAATGCTTGACCAAAACATTTCACAGAGGGGGATAGTGAAGTAAAAGCATTATATATGTCTATGACACAACCACTCTTAGTTTGTCAGCAACATTAAGCCGACTGCTTCCTAACACAGTTTTGACGGACATGAACGTCTGAGGTCAGAAAATGCTGAACTGTCACAGTGATGCAACAAATGCCATGCGGGTCGTTAACCCATTGGGTCTGATCCAGCAAGGACAGTAGAACTGTCGTTATGCAACCTCTGCTATCACTTGCAAAATGGACATATCGATCCATAACCAGCAGCCTGATTCAGTGCTGGTTGCAAAACGTCACAGTACTGCAGAAGCAGAGAGATCTATGAAGGGACATTATGGTTCAATTCTAAAACTGAGATTGCTTGGGTTATCTTCTCAGTGAAAATATATGAACATACTCTGTAAAGAAAAACTGTCTTGCATGTTCTCAGCAGCTACACATACACATACATGTAAACAGTTGTTACATAAAGCATGTAAATGATTCAAGTCAGAGCTTAAGAACAATGTGTCTCCTACATTTCAAAATGTGTTCATATAGCAAATTTTTTTTTGGGGGGGGGGTTCTTTTTTTTTACACTGCTTTGCCCCATGTCTCATGAAATTCATCATAAAGAGAATATATAGAGCTATTTCCACCGTCAAAGTCAGAGATACAAAGCTTTGCCTTCCCTTTGTTTGTTCTATGTTTTTTTACTCTGTAAAGTATTTAAACCACATTCATGCTATTATATGATTTATGCTGGTATTGTCAAAACATCATTTCCATGTATTTCCTATGTTATTGAGTCATATTGACTCTTGTCAATTCTTTCACTACAACTAACCGTACTGTAAATGCACCTCATACTAACACATCACACTGACAAGTAGCTATGTGCTCTAATGAATCATATTTATAACAAAAAATAAAAATCAACATGATATGACAATCTAATGACTGCATTTCTTTAAATTAATGTCTTTATATTATATTAATAAAGATGCCTTGCATTGCCTTGGCTATTGTGTTGATCTGACCTGGGCTAAATTTTATCACTTCAAACTGAGCGGAAAAAAATCTTATTGAGAATATTTTAATTCATAATCTCACGGCCTATAGCTGGCTACTTACAGCCTATTAAACAGGTTGTTAAAAGTATTCAGGTTCAATGTGTCACTGACAATTACATTTACATTATAGAAAAAGAATTAATGGATAATAGAAGAAAATAGAACTTGTAATGATCAGAATAAAAAGGCAGCACTGATTTCCTTTCACCCAGCCCCTCTTGCTTTCTACAGTGGACCAGGTAGGTCAGATATTAGTTAATCTACATTAGGAAAGCACCCGTTATCTCCAGACAAACAAAACCTGCAACTGCAAAGCCATGTCAGCAGCAACGTCTGGTAATATGTACCTCTCTACCAGTGACCTTGACAAAAATAGCACTGAAGTGACCCACAGTGTCAGTCGGCACTCTGACTTTGAGGTTGCTGTCCTTCACCGACTAACGGATCACAAATGTGTGGCAATGTACACCTGCAGTCCACAGATAACAATATAGCCTACTTTAAAAGAGCAGTTACGAAAATTATGATTGAAATGTAATATTCGTACAGATGTAAATTTCCCAATGCATACTATATACTCACAGTGTAGACTAAATTGAGCACCCTGAATGCTAAGAGGAATGCTTTTCAGTGTACACAGATAATGATTTTTTTTTGCATACCTGTATGTGGTGTTTGGCACATAGACATCCCTGGCAGGGAACTCGAGGATCTCCCTGGTGGGACGCACCCTACTGTCTGGGTATGGTTTAACCTGCAGGAGGTCAGGAGTCAAGCAATAGTGGGGGTTCTCCGGAGCTGGGGAGATGTCCAACTTCAACTGGGCTGTTGTGACAGCCACGGAAGAGAGACGGGAGAAAGAGAGAGGGAAATCATCAATGTTAAACACTTAAAACTTAACGGTATGAATGGGATTTTTAAAAATATAAGATACTCAATTGTGTGTTGTTTATACCTGTGATGGGCCTGAGTCTCCTCAGAACTGAAGAAGGTCTTCTCATATCAGCTAAGAACTTATACAAGTCCTCATCACTCAACCTGTCCCCCTCCTAAAACAAACAAGCAGCGTATGAGAAAGAGACATTAAAGACCCTACATCTCCTTTTGTCAGTGCATGTATCACAACAAGGACATACAAGACATATCATTCAGACTTGTTTACGCTTGTGTGCTATAAGTGGTTGTGGAGACCTGTTTGAAGAAGTTGGTGATGGTAAGTGTTGCAGGTCTAAAGCCTGTCAGACTACACGCTTCGTCCCCACTGGTGGTCCTCTCCAGTGAACGCCTTCCCATGATGCTCGAGTTCCTCCGTTCTGACCAGGAGCCTTTTCTCTCTGCAGAGAGTCCAAAAAAAGCTTTTTTAAAAATCTATTCTGTTCTCTGACAGTATACACACTGAACAGATCAGTCACACCATGAAACAACATTATTTTCAATACAGTGTCTGATCAGTGTACATGTATATTTTTGTGAGCAACATAGAGGTCATAACAGTCAGCATCAGAGAGACCTTGGGAAGCCAAAGGTTAGACAAACACAGAGAGGTCAAACCCAAAATAACACCAAGGATCAATATGGCTACATACTTTGTTTGGATGTTTTGCTCTCAGTTTGAATTTGCTGTATGTACTATTTGAAGTTGGAAGTTGTCTTTAGATAAAGGTTTAAAGTGTGGTCATGTATTGACATGTCCATGAGCCTCATGCGTGACAGCCGGCCCTCTGTCGCTGTCTCTGCCTCCTGATAACTGTGACATTCGGACTGTGAGCGCGTCGAAGCATTGAAAATACTGATTAAAGTTCTTCATGCCTCTACCATGCCTGATACTGAGATGCAAATGTTTATAGTTACAATCAAAAGTGTTGTGTACGTCAGACCTGAGAGGCTCATCTCCAGCTCTGTGTCCCTCTCCAGACTACCGGCACTGTTGACAATGTTCATTAGATGAATAGCAGTCCAAGCAAAGGGCATTCGGTATCGGCCAAGACGCTGGCAGAACTGCTCCGACTGGCCGCGAAGCTTCTCCAGCTTCTCTTTATTCTATAGAAGTGATATGTTAAATTTGTTATTTCTGTGATTTAAGAAAAAAAGAAACACAACTTACAAATTAAACTGTACTTTTTCATTCAATCCCTCCAACAATATTATATCAAGGTGTAATATTTTAATATAGCATTATCAGATAACTAAACATGTGGCTGATGCATGGATATTGAATAATGAAATGATACAATTTGTGAAATACACTTGAGACAAGCCAATCAGCAATTTAACATGTATATCACTATGACTATACCTTGGCAGCATCTGACTCCTTGAAGACCATGTAGGGCTCAGCACACTCTCCAATATCACCCTGCTGCAGTACCTTCTCCAGCTGAGGACAGAGCACACAGTTCATGGTGACCACACTCACACACAGCTATGCAGTGATGATACAGGACATAGAGTGGATGTCAAATGGTTTTTCCCTACCGTTAGCCCACATATAAGACAATAAAGGTGGTACCATGGTGGGGTTGTTTTTGCACACAATTCACCATTCATTTTTTATGAGTGAAAATTAATCAAACACTTTTACTTTCAAAAGCAAATGTATGTTATTTGTTTGTAAAAGAAGATAGGGAAAAACCGTACTAAATCTGCCTCACCTTGATGACCAGGAAGACGTCCTGGGAGGGGTATGTAATGGAAAATATAGCAGATCGTGCCAGTGTAGAGATGGCTGCTGTCTGAATGTGTGGACGCAGCATGCCCTTCGTCTGCTCAGAGTTCAGGTCAAAGAAAAAGTTCTCGGATATCTGAGGGACACACACAGCCAGGTGAGCATGACATGTTCATGACATTAATGTAATAGTGTAAACACTACATGACCGCCATTAGTATCCAATAGCATTTTTTTGAATGAATGGCTGTATTACTGCAGCCTGATTTCTTGTTCATAGTGGCTGACAAACATGATAACATTTCAGTGACAAATGACCCACTTGTGAAATAATGGAGCCCCTGTGCAGAGCAAAATATATGAGAGATCCACTTATCAAGGCAACTACTACCCTCTAGTGTCTGTCAGCTAAACGGGAGCAGAAGGAGGAAGATGAACTTCTTCAGATAGATACATAGTTCCAGTGTATGATTTAACTGCATTCCCACAAGCATAACAGGGCTACAACATAAAATTTTATAGTCCACTCATCAAATTCGTTTTGGCCTCCCAACAATTTTAATGGTTTGCAGAAGTGACCCAACAACTCAGGGCTGGGGAGGCACTGAGGAAAGCATAACAGCTTACCTTTTTCTTTTCCTTGACATCGTATAAGGCCAAACTAGCAAATATGGGTTCAATTTCGATCTCGAACCTTCAAGGGGAGAGAAAAAGGGGTGGGTCAGCAGAAAGCGGCAGTTAAATAAAAGAGCTAAAAGGCTTTTTTTTTTCTTGAAAAAGGCCGTCCACCACTTACTTCAAGGACAAGCACTTGACGAGTAGCCTCTGACCAAAGTGTTCTTTAGGTACTTCAGGCACACAGTGGCGCTCAATTGGCTCCTCCTACACATTCACATAGAAGGTCACAGACAAAAAAACATTATAATATAAAATATAAAAACACAATTCATACAAACTCATTCAGCACAAAGAAACATATTGGCATCCTAACTCTTAGAATGATATTAAAGATTGCACAATTTACATTGTAAATTTAAATTTGACAATCAGAAAAATGCTCCTGCATGAGTAAAGGATGGTACATCACCTCATCGAGGGCAGGGTGCAGAGCGAAGAGTTCGCGGTGGCGGTTGGCCTTGCGCTGGTCTTCATTGTGTCTGTCAATCTCCTCGTTAGGAGCGCGATCGAGCAGGTGAGGGAGGAGGGCGTCGGGGAGGGAGTTCTTCAAGTCAAAGATGCTGCAGGCCCAGCTGCCCCGTGGGGTGTCGTCTATAGACATTGACCGCCGCTTCAGGTCATCCTACAGAACAACAAGCACATAAATATGTGTGTGTCAGGCACAGTGGCTCATTCAAACAATGATTATGGGAGGTCTTTTATTGAAATCATTTCCAACACTGAATAATTGATGACCTGATCGTCCTGGTAGCTGCTGCTGTCTGGCATCTCATCAGCCTCAAACACTTGTTTGGGCAGGCCTCTCTGACGCTCCTTCTGCTTGTCTAGAGTGTTGGGGTTGAAGCCTGTACCAAGCTTGTGATATCTGAGAGAGCAAGTGTGAGGATTAGTTGTTATCACTGATCCACATGGTTTTACACATAAAATCCAGTTCTACAGTGAAAAGAGTAGACATGTTTATGATGAGACAGTGAAGTCTTACTTTCTGTTGACGATGGCCCAGTCTTCTGTGTAGGATCTGACACAGTCTCTGACGTGATGATCAGTGTCCCTGCAGCCAAACAGACTCAATCAATCAAAGCCTTACTTAAAAGGCAAAGAGACAGACATGAAAGGCTTGGGTCTAAGAGAATACAGAAACAGGCTGATGTCATAACATCTTTCTGGTGCATCACACTGTCAAGTTCACATTCAGTGGTTTTGCCATCTCTTTTGAAACACCGCCAACCAGCCGGCAGGTCTTTCATCTCCACGCATTTGGTGCAGCTTTTACGATAATTAAAAGTAACAATAATAAAGACTCACAGAACACACAGAATGACAAATTTACACATAGCAGCCAAAGCCAAATATTACTTCAAATGGAACTAAATATGACTCTGCTTTCTCTCCTAAAAAAAAGTGAAATGACTGATCAGCACCACTGATTCCCAAAGTTCCCAAAACTGACTGAAAAAAATCTAGAAAGAATAACAGAGTACTAAAACACAGTCAGGATCTGTGAAGACCTAAAAAAGGTATATTGAAATTATTATTATTTCTACATTTCCTCTAAACCTACCTACCTTTTCCTGATAACTATGTGTTTAAAGACAAAACCAACTTTCCTGTTGGTTTTGTGTCAGTGCAGCAATTTCATACCCCTAATCCTGAGCCATACAGTACTGTATGTTGACTGTAAAAGGTTGTATATCATGGTGTTAATGTTCACATTAAAAGGTGTGTCAAAAAATTATTTGCAGATTGAATACATTAGGTATATACGTTTATATCTATTAATTGCCCAGTAAATGTCAATCTTTTAATTTAGAAATACTTGATAGGTTGTCTAATTTCTATACAATAATCAAAATACTCCTTCACAACAGAGTAAGTATAGTGTGGGTCCATACCTCAACATCACACTTGCTACAACAACTTCCCTCAACCATTCAGTACTCTTACCCTTCCTCTGGGACAGCTTGTACCACTGTGCGACATTCTCTGGGTGTGTAGATGACCTCAATGTCATCTGGGGGAAACTCAATCAGATCCCTCAGGGGACCTGACTCAACGATGGGAGGGTGAGTGATGAGGTACTCCTCAAAATCCACTGGCTCCACGGCCTCTGTGAGGGGAACCTGACACAGAGAGAGAGAGAGAGGAGGAATTCAGACGAATGGGGAAAGTTAATTAGCTGTGAAGATGTGGTCAAGTGTTCAATTCTCCCATCTGCACCTCTTCTACTTTTTTACTGTACATAAATGTCTTGATAAGGTATTAAAGTCTAAGGGATTGATTCTCCAATACAACCTCGGGAGAAAGTAGTGCAGTTGTGAGTTATTCGTCATTCTATGAATCTATACCAAAGGCAGCACCAACAGGTCCAAAATATGAGGTCATTTCAGTTATTTCTGTTGAGAGAGCAGTTCTAGCTTCTGGATAATCTTGAATTCTGAATAGGAAAATCAATTCTTCGTAAGACACATCTGCGATTTGAGGCTAATGCTTTTAAATGCCCTCATGCTGATACAAGTAACCAGATTAGCTAGTGTGCTACTTCAAGCACAGACTAATGGTTTCATGGGTCTTAGTGTGCGTCTGAAATGATGAACCCAGCGGGAATCTTTGGTTCAGCAGGTTCAGTCTGTGTGAGTGTCTGTGAGTGTGTGTTTGCCTCCCTCTGCCTCTCTCCCTCCCCCTCTTGAGGAATTTGAACACAAATACCTTTCACAATTTAATTAAAAGCCTACTGTAGCCTAATTAAGGATCAGAGCGGGGGTATTTGCTGGTGTTTAGGCTCAGGGCTGCTGAGGGTCAATTGGCACTACCCCTTTAATAAACACACACTGTCTGAGCTCAAACACTGGGAACCCTGGAAGCACTGCAGCAGAGACTGGATGAGTGGACGGGCCAATCAACGGTTACGCCCTGTGGTATTTAACAACACACTGATGTCAGGCATGACTACAGGTTTGTTAGTGACTCCTAGTATCTCTAGAAATAGATTAGGAGGTAGAGCTTTTAGCTACCGGGCTCCTTTACTGTGGAACCAGCTCTCTCCTTGGGTCAAAGAGGCAGACACTCTAACTACATTTAAGTCTAGACTTAAGACCTTCCTTTATGACAGGGCTTTTGAGGGCTGGTTCAGGTAGCTCTGCATTTATAGACTGCTATAGGTTTAGACTGCTGGGGGACACATCTGGTTACACAGAGCCCTCTCCTTTCTCCTCCTCCTTCTCCTCCTCCTCTCTTCTATACCCCCCCCCCACTTGGTATATTTTTATATTTTTAAAATAGTATATTTTGGAACCGTCATTTTCTGTTGCACTTTGTAGTTTGGCCTTGGTGTCTCGCACTCCTCTCTCTGTGTTTCCGCAGATCAGCCGCTACCTGTATCCCTCCTGCTACTGGACCCTGGACCAATCTGCCAGCTGTCACCAGAAGCTGCCACCATTAACTCTATGCACATTTCGCATGTTCTGTCATAAACTGTAAAACTGTAAACTGTCTTGTCTGTAACAACATCTACTGCACGTCTGTCCGTCCTGGGTGAGGGATCCCTCCTCTGTTGCTCACCCTGAGGTTTCTCCTATTTTTCCCTGTTAAAATGGAGTTTTTCCTCAAGGGTCTAAGGACAGAGGATGTTGTTACAATGTCATGTGAAGTCCTTTGAGACAAACTGTTTGTGAAAAAGGGCTATACAAATAAAATTGACTTGACTTGACTACAGTTAATACACATGACCTGACTGAACTGTGGTTACAGCTACAGGTGACAAAGAACCAAGCAAATCATGTTGTTAATTTATATTGATGCTACCCATCTCATGTCAAACCTTGAAAACAGTCAGAGGTGAATGACTGATAAAACCCCCAAATCATATCTCTGAACTGAGCACAGCACAGTCTTGTTTTCCAAATAGCTTGTAGTTTCTCCGTCCCCAAAGACACAACAGCATGTGAGAAGACAGTTTTAAACAGCTCGTGTGCTCCTGTTTGTTTTTCAAACATAGCAGACACCAACTTTTTATTGCAGTGAGTGGTAACAATTAACAACACAACTGTTAAGAGCAGAGAAGCCAGGGCTGTCTTATTTTTTAGCAGTTAAGATGTTTTCAGACAGTGCTATGGCAGCTACTACTCACTGTGTTGCTTGTTGTGGTCCCCACGTTGAGGTTTTTGAAAAGTTGTGGGGAGCCTCCATATTGGCCAGCTATCTGCTTCCTGACCTCTGCTGCCACAGTCCTGTTAACAGCAGAAATAAAAAAGGGTAGAGAGAGGAAGAGAGAGGTTAATACAGGCAATATGAAAAGTCCGCATGAGCAATCCACCAGGGAGATACACACTGGCTTATTTGTTGTTAAGAGTGGGGATCTCAGAGGAGAATGTGCAACACAACAATGACACAATATTTCACCCACGTAGTAACAGTATCAGACTACTGGTGATTGTGCAATGAAATGCTGACAGACATCTGTTTAGGACCATGAGTAACACTGCAAGGCAGACATGTATGACACAACCAGAGTGCAGATCGGTTCACTTCCTGAATGTTAACAGTAAAAGTTGGAGAAAGCATCCATACAAATATTTTTTTTTTAAAGAAATATTTGAGATATGGGTGCAAGTTTATAACATATCCCATTGTGTATTATTTATCTGACCCCTTATTGTAATCTGGCAGGGTACAGACAGGAATCAAAACTAAATGAAACTAATTTCACCTAATATTTTTATTAAAGCCTTTAAACCTGGAGCCCAGGTTTGACTTCTCCATTTAGCAGCAATAATGAAAGCAAAAGAGCAACATAATGCAAAATCAATGTCAGTATGAGTCTGTTATCGCAGTAATGTTTTGTGATTCAAATCCAAAATTACACAAGTGCAGCTGAATTAAAGGAGATATTAAAATACAAAGATTCCTTTATGCCAGTGGATTTTGCACATTTCTACTCAAATACCTAAGGCTATAAAAACAGACAAGCCTGTTTAACATTGAGAGTTATCTTTCTGTCCTTTTCTGCTTCTCTCTTTGTGTTTCTGGTCATAATCTTCAAGTCGCCTCGCACAAGATCGTATATAACACCCAGACAGAGAGGAGGGAAACAAATAAAAAGCTCTGTACCCGAGTGGTCAGCACAAAGCTCCTGGTGTTCGGCCTCTGCTGTAGCCACACACATACAAAGCTCCTCTAAATCACAGTAACCACCAAAAAACCACTCAGAGACTTTCGCCTTGAACAAAACAACAACGCAGCAAGTAGCCCAAAGAGTCACAAACAAATAACAAATTAGAGCCAAGGAAAAAGGCTAGACACTAAAGACTCAAGGTTACGTTGCACAAGTAACACAGAGTCTCCCAGGATCGATGGGTATCTCCGGTTTTTTTTGTTACACTTTTCTTCATAACCATCAAGGTGTCTGAACTTCCTGCTTCTCCCGGGGCTCTATCCTCGAAGCAACATCACATTAACTACTTTGTGGGTTACTTTAATCTGCTGGCCATGATTACAGCAATGGAGAGCAAGGATTAGGTGTGATCGAGTCAGTGAGATCATTTCCAAGCCGTCAAACCAACCTGGGGTCTGGTTTCTCCACTGCCACCACCACCACAGTGCTGCTGCTGAGTTCATCTATCTGCTCAATCGTAAATACACTGAAGATCCGGTGGCTTCTGCACTGCGGCGCTGTCACCACTGGAGAAAGGCAGAGGCGCCGAACTGACAAACACATTCCTCAGTCCTCCCCAATGCCTCTAACCAGACCTTTACTTAGCACTGGTCACTGCACAGAGGAATAACTTGATTAAATAAACAGCTCTTGTGGCTCAGCATTTCAAGATGGCGAGACCTCCGAGTCGTCCAAGGAACAGCGTGGTGGCGACTGAAGATCATATCATAAGCGAACCATTCAACTGAAACATGTGATTTAAACCTCGGGATGAAGCCGTTTGTAATTATTGTCACTAAATTAGGCAGATCATGTGACATTAACCTCTTCCATTATAAGGGGCATGTTAAAACAGGTAGAATTGATATGTTTTTTAACCACTCAATGAATAGCCTAACATCTGGAAAGTAAACTGTTCTCATGACCTAATAATAGTGTGTGAGAAACAATGCAATCTGTGTGGCCTACGTGAAGGTTAACATGGGTTATTTATTTATTGAGCCTGTGTTGTAAAAGTTACTGCTTTATCTCTATGTTAACGTCTGAGGCCATAGTTTGTAAAAATGTAATAAAAGGTGGCATTATATCATAAAGCCTGTGTGTATCACTGTGTCCTCTGCAACTTCAGCTTCAATTAAGCATTTGAGAAATCATCCATCCTGAAAGTGATGTGCATAAATCAATATGAAATTCCCAATAATTGCTCGTGGTTGTGATTAATGGGAGCTGGGTTCAGAGCATGATAGTATGCATGTTCCTCCAGTTTAAGGTCAACAAAGAAATCAAAGTGAAGAAACTGGACTCAACTAGATAAAGATATCTTGCAATGGGAGAGTGGATTGAATCCAATCTTTTCACCTTTCATTATTTTGTTTTTGAAAGAACTAAAGGTACACGGCTTGCACAGCAGCCACTTTCCTTAATCAAAAACCTCAAATAGCCTAGTCACAATAATGATGATATAACAAATACAGCCTAATTGTTTCAAGAAAGACTTGGCTGACAGTTAAGTTAATGAAGACATCAACAGGCACAATGACTAAAACATGTTTCTGTTGAGCTGTGAGAGACAGCAGTTCATCTCTATCTATCTATCTATCTATCTATCTATCTATCTATCTATCTATCTATCTATCTATCTATCTATCTATCTATCTATCTACTGACTTGGATGGTGGCATTTGACAGCTAGCACAAAGCCCTTTGTTAAAGAGATTACTTTAATCTGTCTAAAGGGGCGGGGAAGATTATTATATCGCTGTTTGATAGATGCTGTGGGAGGCTTTTGTTTCCAGATCTGTTGTCTTGCAGATGTCTGCACACTCCTGCAGATCTGTATCTCTTTCTTAAAATATAGGCTACCTCAACAAAGTTCAGTCACATCTCCAACAGCAGCAGCAGCAGCAGCAGCAGCAGCAGTAGGACGTAGCTGCCCCATCGCTAGCCTCTGTAGACTAGAGAGCTAACTAACTAGCTGTTCTAAATTAACGTAACGGTTTTCAGTCAGGGAGTAACGGCTTTGTGTTCTGGTGGTTATTTGAAACCTAACTCCGTTCAGAACATTACAATTTCATTACGACGGATTTACACCTCGCCCCTTTGTTGGGCATTCACAGTCGCTTGCCTGCCTGTCTGTCTGTCTCTCTGTCTGTCTCTGTCTGGGTGGGTCTGAGCATCTTCGCCGTTATGGCTAACGAGCGGCTAGCTCGGAGCAGCCAGGCTGTTCTTTGCTGTACTGAGCTGTGCTGTGCTGTGCTGTGCTGGCGGCTGGGCCTTGCTCCTTCATAGGGCTCCCTCAGCGGTCGGTGGTCTGAGGGCGACCTATAAACAGCGGCGGAGTGCTCGTTGTGTCTTTAATAAGCTCGTTTCGAGTCTTTACCTGCTGATTTTTTGGGCGAAGGCGCGGCGTTCAGCCATGGCACTGGCCGCTGATGTGCTTTAACGAAATTCCCAGGCAGGCAGGCAGGAAGCAGGCAGGCTCCGGTTTCCACTCACTCACTACGGCCACAGGGAAAACGGGCAAACGGGAGAATGGAACCAGTACCGTAAAGACGGTAATGACGCGCAACAACGGAACACACCCAGTGAAAAGTTCCTGCGCACTGTACTAGTACTGTGAAGAATAAAAGGTCCATACCATACCATAATATAAAAAAGGCTAACGTTACACCCCAACAGCTGCACAACTTCATGTGACATGTGAAGATTTTTTCACAAGACTCAACAATAATGTAATTTACGTAGGTAAATGAAAATTCATCCTAAAACAGGAATTCAATTGTTTATTACCAATTTTATTTCAAATTTTGTTTGTGTTCGTGACACTTAAGAAGCATTAAATCATTTTAATATTTTGTTTGACTCAACTAATCAATTAATCGCCTAAATAGCATTTTTATTTGTTACAAGTAGGCTTTTTTGTTTGTTTTTACTTTTCAATTTTTTCTTCTCAGGCGTAACTCATCCTTATGCTAAGTCTTTTGTGTTCCGTAATATAGACTGTATTTAACGAAATTCTCAGGAAGGCAGGCAGAGCACTCACGGCCACAGGGAAAAGTGGCAAACGGGAGAATAGCATCAGTACCGTAATGACCGTGTTGGTGCGCAACAATGGAACACACCCAGTGAAAAGATGCTGCGCATAGCTACACCACAACAGCTGGGCAACTTCATGTGAAGATTTTACACAAGATTCAACATCAAGGGACGGTGTTAGTTGGTGAAGCACCCGCCCCATGTGTTGAGGCTGTAGTCCTCGCTGCAGGTGGCCCGGTTCGAGTTCGAGTCCTGGCGGCCCTGTGTCATTCCCCCCCTCTCTGCCTCCCATTTCCTCTCTCTCTCTCAACTGTCCTGTAGGCTACATTAAAGGCCAAAAAGCCCCCTCCCCCAAATAGGCTAGCCTATATTTAAAAAAAAGATTCAACAACAATGTAATTACATCCACTAAATGTTTAATAATAAATAGTTTGATGCAATTCGATTTTATTTCAGTTTTTTCTTTGTGCTCGTCATAGACATAATTTTGCACAATACAAAACAAATGTACAAGTTTAAATATGTTTGTACGATTCTATTAATTTTTCACATTTCCCAGACAATAAAGACATTTTCGAAAATCGCTTAACAGTTTTCTGTCTAAATATCTTTTTTTCTCACGTGTGACTAACCCATATGCCCAGTCTTTTGTATTTTGTAATATAGACTGTTCTTAGATTTCTGCAGTAAATAGGCCTACCATAACAAGAGAATACAAAATCTGTGATGCACATGTATGCACTTTATGCTGTTTTTCCTCAAACAAACAAAACTTTATTTTGTAGATAAAATTGGTAGCTTAGGAAAGGAAATATCCTTATTGCAGTGATATATTATCAATATAATTGGTTAAATTCCTGCACTGGTAAATGTAGTTTATGCTGTAGCCATGGTAGGTTCATCACATTAAAAAGCAGAGTAAGTTATTTTTAATAGACTATTAATATATATCTGTAATAGCAATGCATTTGGGATAAATAATTAAAGGAGATGCAACGGGGGAGGCGGGTTGGTGTATTTTGTTGTGGCCCTGCCTTTGTACAACAGAGAGCGCTTGTTTTATCTAAGGTATAACCCATGTAAAAGGGAACATTCATCTAAGACAGTATTGATACGTAAACACCGCCCGCTCGGGCTACATTGATGAACAAATCGAGGCATCGTAGATCTGCCTCCTCCCCTCTGGTCCCGGCGGAAACACCGCGAGATCAGCTGACTTGACTCTTCCACTTCCTCAAAGTGTAAACACTGGCAAACACAGGGCAGGCCAGAGGTAGAGAGCGACTCATGGGCGGTAGACGGTGCGGTGTTGTTGTTGTTAGGTTGCGTTTGAAACACAGTGTGATGTCGGGAGTTTCACACGGAGCTACGAAGTCCCGGCTGTGAACGGAGGACAGTTTTTGGGTCGGAGGAGCTCCAAGGTAGCGACGATCCCACACTGCGAGCTGTTTGACTTCATGTACCGCTACACTCTGTTAATGCGTGTCTATGTGTGTGTTTCAACTGTACCAGGTTTGTATGCTGAGTGGGCATGGGTTTCATCTTTTGCCGGGTGAAATGGAGAATAAGGGGAGCGACGAGGTGGAAAAAATGAGGACAAAGTTCTTGTCAGTGTGGCACAATGTGAAGTACAGTAAGTAATTTGCTGGAGGCAAGTAGCCTACATACACACTTAATTACACGCATACGCACAGCATTCCCATCCATGCTTAGTCCTTTATGAGCATTTGTTTCTGATGTTTATATCTGTCACTGCAGGGCCTGTCAATACAGTCCTCTTACGGTATATAGCTAGAGGCTATATTACAAGATTATAATTTGTATAATTCAGATTGGAGTTTGTAAGTGTAGTTGTATCAATAATAACACCTACTGTGGATGCAGGAGACAACACAAATAAAAAACATGCATCACAATATGAGACAAGAACCTACTGCTGTTGAGTCAGACCTTAAAATAGTTCCTTGTCATGTTATTCACACCAGTTTGTGTGTGTGACGTGTTTCAGTTCACTAAAAGTTTCTGTTGTCTCTGTCTGTTTACATACTCAACATTAGGACTGCACTTTATGTAACAGAGTACTGATTGTCTTGTGTGACTGTGTGTCTTAGGTTGGGCACTGAAATCAAAGACCTCCTTCAGTAGAAATTCCCCAGTGCTTCTTCTGGGAAAATGTTACCATTTCAAGGCTGAAGGTACGGTACACACACACACACACACACACACACACACACACACACACACACACACACACACACACACACACACACACACACACACACACACACACACACACACACTAACTGCTGGTAACTGTGGTTAAAGCACACTTACATAATTATAGAGTGTACTACAGTGTAATGATCTTCACATGCTTAAATATGTAACAGTTTCACTCTGCAAGTTGTCACAAAGAAGCTGTTTCCACCCTCTACCATTTGGTGTTCTTTATGAGTCTGGTTTACCATACTTCTCTAGATGTATCCTCTTCTTAATCACGTAATAATAACAGCCATCTGATTGAGGAAGTACATAGATGAAAGTGAAACATTTACCAGCACTTTGTACTGTTGAATGGGAGGGTTTTTGTCTGACCAGCACTTTGCACACCGTTTGGAGAATCTTTCACAAGTATTAGGTTAAACAGAGGGATCCATGAATATTAAAACTCATAATGTATATTTAACTTGAGCCATTCAATTGATGATCACTGAGTTGACCCTGTGGTCATTTGTTTGGTATCAGATGACGACAGTCTCACAGAAGACTGCTACGAAGCCTCGGATGAGGACTTCGTCATGGGGAACGTGGAGGCTTTCCGGAAGGATTTTGCGTCTCGGGTGTGGATGACCTACAGGGAGGAGTTTCCTCCCCTACCTGGCTCCACTCTGACCTCAGACTGTGGCTGGGGATGCATGCTGCGGGCTGGACAGATGATGCTGGCTCAGGCACTTACTCTGCACTTCCTGGGCAGAGGTGAGTGAAATGATGGTACTACAGCTTGAGTTATACTGAAACTTGTCACAGTTTTTCTGTCAATATCTTGAGATAATGAAAGTAAAGTGTGGAAAAATCAACACAGTTGAGGTTTGATTTTCAAGTAAAAGTCACATCTGAGTAGAGGACATTGGGCCTCCCCACAGATAAATGTAAAATCTGATAATATGATCAGTGGGATAGGAGAGAATACAAAACATTATAGTAAGGCAGGCCACTGTTGAAGTGCCTTTGACTAAGAGCAAAAGCTGTTAGGACACTTCCTGTACCCTGTGGCTTTCAGGTGGTCGTCTTTAGAACCAGTGTATATGAATGTGGAGACAGACGATGATAATAATCAGCAAAGGGCTTCATTCTGTTTTACAGAACTAAATAGATTAAGTTAATTAAGTCAAATACTATAGGTCATTATGAAATCCACCATGAATGGATCTCATAATAAATCGCCTTTCCATTACAGATTAGTTCAGTTTCTAGGAAAGACTTACAGGCAGTTTGCGAGTTTCCTCATTCTCAACCTCAAACAGAAAGTTTAATTTAGTAGATGCGAGCCATTCAAGATGAGTTAAATTCCTCACATCTCTGTGAGATCTTTTGTCTCTGAAGTGTCCTAGACTTTATGGTTCCTCGTAATGAGATGACAGTGCTGGTTTAATGCAGTCATTTAGAAAACAATATTTAAAACTTGTTCTTCTGTCAAATCTAAAATATGTCACTGATGAAATATTTCTCTATAAAGTGACTAATTGCCACTTAAGGATATTTATTGATCAATTTCACTTTGATTCACTTTGGATCAAGGTCATTTTGTTAATGACTTAGACTCTACTCTGGCCCATTTTATAGTCTGGGCCACTCCCATTCTCTCCGCCTTTGGCTCCCACCCTGTTTGTAAGGCTAAGGCACCGTTAAAGTGAAATACTGGGATACTCAAACCAGTAATTGGACAGAAACACATATCCTGTCATAGAAGCACACAAGCCTCTGTCTGTCTGTCCATTTTTAAGGTTCACTTCATGGTAAAAACCAAATTTGTACAAATGATTTCAAAGTGCCCAGCTGAAAATGACCTTTTGTTCTTAGAACTTGAATTAACAGAAGAATGTTAATGATCCAATCATCAAAATGAATGTATTATGACTGGAATAACTCGATGGTGTCAATTGAATTCCAATGCCACCAATTTTCAAGATTAAATGACTAAAAAGTAGAGTTTCGCGTTTTTTCTTCAGTTTTCTGCAATGATCTTAAGTGAAAATCTGCAGAATTCTGAGGGAGTTTTTTAGTGAATCATTTGTGAAAATGTGTCCAAACTTTTTCACTCACCACGCACACACACACACATAGAGCAACACAAGCGTTCTTTACTGAAATAAAAGTACTAATTTAGCAATATAAATGATAATTCATTAAAATTCTGTGGTCAACATTTATTGTTTAATTTTTTATAAGAGTGATGTCAGCACAACCAGGGCACACTGACATCACTGCTGTGAGACTCATGGGGTTCAGTGTTAATTAGTTGTAGTTTTAACTGTTGTAGTGGTGTACTCACTGTAGTTGTAGTATACTTTTAGTGTCCCAAATGCTATCTAATAAGTTAGACTCAACTAGAAGTTTAGTTAGTTGTAGTATTGTAGTTAGATAGCCGCACCTGAATTGACAGGATGTTATAGCCGAGCCAAGGGTAACGGGGCTTTTTACCTGGATGGTGTACAGATCGGCACTTTTCAGCAGCTCACTGTACAGCTTGCAAATGATGTTTCTGTAACTTTATGGCTGGATATCTTTGAATCACATGGTTTGACCAGCTCATATGTTGGACTGTTTTGGCTTAACAGTGTGAATTTCATACATGAGACACTCTTGCTGCACCTTGCTGTGTTGTCCTATCATCTTTTTGAAGCACTTTGTGACTTCGTGCTGTGAAAAGTGCTATATAAATAAAGAATTATTATTATTATTACTAAAACTGACTGGAGCAAGTGTTGCCTCTGTCAGACAGCCAAACGTTATGAGTGTAGTTCTGGCTATTCCATGATAGCCAAAACCATACCTCTATTTCAGGCAATCAACCTGTTGCCCATCACGTTAGACACATCCAGATTGGATGATGGAGGTGGCATTGAGGATACATTGAGGCGAAACTTCAATGTATCACCAAATTCTGCAAAATGTTTAGCAACTACAAACTCAAGCGTGCCACTAAAAGAGCAGCTGAAACTCAAAATGATCCTGGTGAAGGATCCTGGCAAGTTCTCTGGATCATTGCTCAGACTTGTGAGCAGTTGACAAAATTTGCAAGACTGAAGAGCAAATGCTATCCACCTGAAGTGCACACAGTTGTGTGCCTGTGCATGTGAGGGCTACGAAAATAGAACAACCAAGTTTAAAGCAGATATCAGCTGAATGTTTTTGTTAATATAAGTCCTAAATAGTCCTATTTTCCGTCAGCAATCACTTACATGGAGTGTTTCAGCCGTAACACGAGTCTCTCCGTCACTCTGCTCTGCTGTAACCCGAGGAGAAAATTTTTCTTGTGGGATACAAGTGTTATCCAATGAGGAGAGAGAACGGCATGAAGGGCTGTGTGTGCAGCCAAGGGGTGCGTGTGAATGTGGGGCACGAGGACCAATAGATGCCTGACGAGGCGGGGGCTGCTAACTCATGGTGCGTTCAAGGGTACTTTGTGTTTTTCCTTCCTGTGAAGTCGTACCAGTTCGATCTCAAGTTAGGTCTACGAGAGGCCGTTATAGTGACTTTCACAGACAACAGGACGGTAAAAACACGAGTTACAGGTTACCAAGGTTATTTCACAAATATGTAGTTTTGAAATCTAGTTTCAAAATGCCTTGAACCCATTCATGATATCTCTTTAGTTGAATGTTTGAGTTGGATATTTGTATTATTATTTTTTAAGTTATGTTGATTCAAGTTCTGGATCGTAAAACATGCAGCCTATGCTTTGACACCTTTTCTGTGTTTTTATACCGTTATCTAAAAATTAAAAAATAAATAAATAAATAGCCTACACAAAAAAAAAAAAAAAAATGGGGGAGACAAAGACAGCCTCTACGTGGCCTCCCCTACAAAACTGAAAATTAGTGAAACTAATGTCTTTGTTTGTGAGTGTTTTTTTTCATTTAATTCGCATTGTATCATCATAATATTCAATAATTTTGATTTTCTAAATGCAGAGTTGTATTTCTCATGTGCAAAAACACATATTTCAATGTATAAACCATCAGAATAGGACTATTCAATCAAAATATAGTTCAATATTTCAAATCTGAAGCCATCTTGAAAAATGGTGGCCACTTTGTTTGTTATGAAGATGAGATAGTAGGTCCAAAAGCACTTGTGTACCAAATTTGGCGCTTGTACCACAAAGTGAACGATTTTTCATTAATGTGCTCCACTATAAGGAAAAAACCATTTGATTTTGAAGTTGTGAATGACCTTTTGTTCTTAGTGGATATGATCCTAACGGAACTTTATTGTGTTGATTGATCAGCTACTCGTATACAGCAGGAGAGTTAGTGTCTCATGTTATTTTCCTTCGCTGTCGGGTTTTGGA
Organism: Decapterus maruadsi; assembly: GCA_030347415.2. Lineage (NCBI taxonomy): Eukaryota > Metazoa > Chordata > Actinopteri > Carangiformes > Carangidae > Decapterus > Decapterus maruadsi. The sequence goes on from CM064886.1 coordinate 29,066,208, forward strand.
TAACTACAGGTTGTTCTTGATTCAGTGTTTAATTTGTTTATCAAGCTTTTATGTTGTCATGTTACAGTAGAAATAATAGCACTGTTATCCGAAGGCATTTTTTAACGACTATTTTTGGTCTCCAATGTTGCAAATGATGTTTCATAAATTATTTTATCTCCTTTACAGACTGGACCTGGTCAGAAGCACTGACACTCCAGCCTTTAGACACGGAGACATGGACGGCCACTGCAGCCAAACGTCTGGTTGCATCCCTGGAGTCTTCTCTTCAAGGCTCCCACAGACCTTCTGATCCTGAAATACCACCCACGCCTCAAGCCCAGGCCCAAGGATCTGCAGAGGAGGCAGATGCACATTTGAAAGAGATGTACCACCGCACACTGGTGTCCTGGTTTGGGGACAGTCCCTCTGCTCAGTTGGGTCTCCACAGGTTGATCCGCTTAGGCTTAACGATGGGGAGGCAGGCAGGGGACTGGTATGGACCTGCTGTGGTGGCACACATCCTCAAGTAGGTCTAAAAAGTTTAACCTGATAATTTCACGTGTTGAAATCTAGCATGTGATCCCCATTCATGCTCTTAAATCATAATGTTGCTAAAAGGACAACCACTACTTCAGTTTGGTTATTGATTAATATACAGACCAGGCTTTGTTGGGTCACTCATTCAACCAATCTGTTCTTTTGAGAACAAAATGTAAAATGTAGTATCTTTACATAAATAAATACTTAAATCAATATTTAATCTGAAGTTCTGGGCTATGAAGAGGAAGACTGTGGCAAACATTGGATTAAAATATATTAGAGATATTGCTGCAGGACTACAAGATTTTTATGGTTCCTTGTTGAACTTTGCCTATGTGATGGAGCCGTTTTGGAATTATTAGAGCCTCTAAAATAAAATATAAATAATAAATTAATAAATTATATAAATATAAAAAGCCTGGACGACAAAAGTCCATCCATCCATCCATCATCTTCTACTTATCTGGGGTCGGGTCGCAGAGGCAGCAGGGTTAAGCAGAATTCCAGACATCCCTCTCTCCTACAACTCTTTCTACCTCCTCCTAGGGGATCCAGAAACATTCCCAGGCCAGAAGGGATACGTAATCTCTCCAGTGAGTCCTCTCTTAAGAGGCGTCCTTATCAGATGCCTGAACCACCTCAGTTCACTTGTTTGAACACGAAGGAGCAGAAGCTCAACTCTGAGCTCCCTCCAGATGTCCAGGCTCAGCTCTCTCTTCACCACAACAGTCCAGTGGAACATTTACATTAGTGTTGATGCTGCCCTGACCTATCTGTTGATCTCCTGCTCCATTTTACCTCAGTCAGGAACAAGACCCTTTAGATACTGGAAGTCTTTCACTTGGGGCAACTACCTGCAGGAAGCAGTCCACCACTTTCCATCTGACACAAGTCATTTGTGTTAATTCATTACACTATAAAGTGTTTGCAGAATAATAAATGTACAACGCCATTAAAAAAGTGTATATTAATAATATAAACAGCATGTAGATGAATGAATGCAATGCTGTCGAGTGAGTGACCACAACAGCTGCCACTCAGTCGTATGTACATCCCTGTCTTGGTGATTATTTGCAAAGATGCTCATAAATTTCAAGCCTCTCACATATTCAGGTATTGGTGGTAAAAATAGCTTTAAATAGATGCACTAATCTGACAGCAGTTAACTCATTTTGACATCAGTAATATCAGTGTTTATAAGTTCACGATGACATATGAAACCCTGATCTTTAAGCAGCTTCAGCTCCACATATAAACTTCCTTCCCTCATCCATTTTCTCTCTCTTTACTCTGTCCTCCTCGCTTCCCTCTCCCTCTCCTCTCTCTTAGGAAAGCTGTCGAGGAGTCGATGGACCCTGGCTTGGCGGGTATAACTGCCTATGTCTCCCAGGACTGCACAGGTATGAAAGATGAGCCTGTTGATGATAAAACAGGATGCTGGCCACAACACAACTGACCCGTCTTTTCCCACTCACTCTCTCTGACTGTGGGGCTGCTAAGAGTAGTGGCATGAGTTTAACTGTGTCTGCTCCAAATCTATGACCACCCGCTCAGACCTCAGTGACCTGTGTTTTGATTCATGTTCGTCTTCTCAACAGCAGGAGCAGAGGGGAGCTGGATTGTGTCGCTACATAGTCTTGGTGTATTATTATCAGTTTGCTATTTCTCTATAACTTGCGCACAATATATAATATACATAATGGAATTTAGTAGTGAAATGATTACCTGATTAATTAGATTAAATAAATCGTCAGAAATGTTGACGCTCCATTATGAATCATTAAATTTGTGAATTATTAGTCATTTATTTTGTGTTTTTTCCTATTTTGTATGAATGTGAATTGAATCTTTTTTTAAACAAGCAACAAGCATAGAAATATTGGTAACATTTTATAATTTACACTCCAGCTTTAAATACTGAATCATTTAAACCTGTGAATTATTAGTCATTTATTTTTTATAAACACAGTGTAACCCTGGTTATATGTTTTACTGATCATTGATAAGCACTAATTGTATTTATAAACTACTAATATAACTATAACTAATTATTAATAGTGTGTACTTATTATAAAGTGTTACCGAAACATTTACTTAGCCTCTACCCAATTAGACCTTGTACATACCCTGGTTATGGAAAAGGAACATACATAAAGACACACATGCCAAATGTGAGACAGATGTATATTATGTCATGTAAAGGAAGAGATAGTTTGGTATTCATTTTAAATTATTCTAAATGATCTTACTGGCATATGGACATAATTTGCATAATAATATTTAAATGATTTGCAGACAATTATGAGGAACTTTGTATCATATAGATAAAAAACGACTTGTGACGACACTGCACTCATATAAAAAAGTAAATAGAGAATGCTGCAAAAAAATCTGTACTGATGGAGTGACTGATGAGCAAACAGAGCGGATGATGGGTTGACAGGGCAGACACAGATGCAGACAAAATGACCTCCATCTGACCTTATGTGTTATTGATCCTCCATAGTGTACAGTGCCGATGTCATTGAAAGCCACAGGGCACCGACAACAGGGCAGACCGCTGCTGAGACATCAGACGCTCCTCCCTCGCCGCAAAACAACCAACCAGCTTCGTCCTCCGCCGCGCCAGACAACCGAGCCGTCATCATCCTCATCCCTGTGAGGCTGGGGAAGGAGAAGACGAACCCTGACTATTTTGACTTTGCAAAGGTGAGACATACATATTGGTTATGGCGGGTAGTTTTTTGAACTGCTTCAGTAAAATAGGTTTGCTGCACACTCTAATAATTAAGAGCAAAGCTTGTTCGTGGCATCATAGGAATAAAGAGTTAATGTATTCTTAAATAGTAAATTTTTTTTGTTGTTACTGTTGAATTTAACTGAGTGTAAGTTACTGACATACAGAATAAAACTTTCAGTCAGCATTTCTGTGTCTCTGTCCTTCTCTGTTGATTTTAGAGCGTACTGAGTCTGGAGTACTGCATAGGCATCATCGGAGGGAGGTCCAAACAGGCCTGCTACTTTGTAGGATTTCAAGGTTAGTGTTAGCTTAATGGAAAAAAGAGAAAGACACACAGAGAGGGGTTGGTGTGAATAACAGATTATTTTGCATAATATACCCTTCTTATCTGAAGAGACAAAGTAAGTTAATGTATTCCTGTTTGCATGAGGAAAACGGAGAGGAGTGGAGATGGAAGCGAGTGAAGCAGGGCTTACTTTATTCTCTGTGACCCATCAAAGCCTCACCCATTTATCACAAGTAAACCTCCCAAGTTGTAAGCTGTAATTGATTTCCATAGGAGGCATGCATTAAATTTCATCTGGTTCCAAAGTGAGCCACTCTTCATCACCTTCAGGAGCCAGGAGGAACCTTCAGTTGTACATCTTGGCAGTCAATATTTACGCATTTACATTTTACCAATTTGAAATACAGTGGTGGATGATGTCTAAATGACAAGCAATACATTCTCCCTGCCAAGGCTCAGCTCAGCGCTGCATTTATCATATGCAAATGTTCGAATATAATTGCGTGTTTGTAAAAGTAATTCCCCCACACAAAAATTAAATGACAACCTCTTTTTTGCGGGTGTAAAGAATGTGCTTGTACAAACGCATTTGATTATGCAGAATTTAATCCACCCTGGTGGATATTAAAAAGCAACAACCTTCTGGGAGGCATATTTGACGCACACAAGCCTAACAGTAGACCGAGCGGGTGACTTTGAGCTACTCTGCATAGAAATTGGAGAGAAGCGCGTTTTTGTAATAATCCGATGTTTTTGAATAACTTGTCTTTTGTTTTGTCCTTGCAGATGACAGCTTGATTTACATGGACCCTCATTACTGTCAGTCTTTTGTGGATGTCAGCACCAGCGATTTCCCTCTCCAGGTAATGTGAAATTACACAGACGAGCTGACTGGAGTCCCAGTAATGTGAATTTAATAGTTTCTGTTAGTACTTAAGGGTATGAATCTTAAAGCAGCCCTCGGCCCAATTACAGAGTCTCTATCTGCTGATTTATTTGCTGCTCAGATGTGTGAAGCTGCCACTTAAGAGAAATACGGCAAATACATGATCAGGTACTGCGAGCCTGAATATTTCAGGACCCATACATAAAAATCAGCACACAGCACCGTATGGCAACTTTGTTTTATGCTTTTGCATGCCGTGGTATACAATGTGACACACACCAGAGCTGTAAATTTATGGATGCCGTGACAGCAGATAAATAAGATTTCATTCATCAAATGATGCAGAATACAGCTTATTTTGTGTTGACGCTGCCATGGAGTGTATGTATGCCCGGCAGTTACCCGCCCCTTCTGCTTGATGAATACTTTCAGATGTATCTTGTCTCTTTTTGTCTAGTCATATCATTGCCCCTCACCAAAGAAGATGCCTTTCAGCAAGATGGACCCAAGCTGCACCATAGGTTTCTACTCCAGAAGTATCCAAGACTATGAGAGAATCAGCCAAGAGCTGACCAAGGTGAGGAATGCTGTCCAATGAGAGGATGCCTTAAATATAACTCCAATACACCATTATTTTATTAACCATTTAAAAAAATAGTATTATCATCATTTTAATACTCATGTATATTAATTTGGTTTAGTGTAGTGGAAAACGCCTGTGTCAGTATAATAGACATTCACCAGTAGATGGCACCATTTAGCCATGAATCTGACTCACTTGCTTACGTCCCAGTCAGCAGATTGGTTAGATGTTATAAACCAGCACTGCCTTCCTTAACTTATCATGCTTCTATTCAGAGGACTCTATTTCTACAGCAGCTGCCAGAGAGGTTTTGCGTCTTGTTGTGTTAAGTGTTTAAACATAAGCAACATAAACCACAGTGAAATGTAGAGTGTGCTGTAACCGCAGCACATATCTGAAACTCAGATCTGTCGTCGTTCCAGGTGCTGCAGCCGTCAGCGAAGGAGAAATACCCAGCGTTCACTTTTGTGCAAGGTCACGGCAGAGATTATGACCTGTCGGCAGGCCTGACCCCGGAGAAGAGAGAATGGCCTTTCATCCGTGACCCGAGGAGGACAGTGACCACCGCTGGGGACTTTGTGCTGCTTTGACAGCACTGTTTAAAAGACTACTGACAGGGAACTTCCTCTTTTTTTTAAAGACTCAAACTGCTCAGTGTCCGGAGCCTCGTGTCTGACACTGAAGGTTGTTCAACTCTTTTAAACTACATTAATTCAGTCTGTACGTCTTGGGAACTTTGTTGCCGAGCAATTTTCAGAACAAAACTGCTGTTAACTGGTTGGACTTTGTATTTGTTGCCCAGCAATGTTAGCGTACTGAATAATTTGTCAGGAAGCCTTGGGACAGATTTTGGTGCTCTGCTGAATTTAATAACAGAATAACAGCATTTTTATACACTACAACATTTAGGGCATCACTGCTCATCTCCAGGATTATTTCATATTTCTATGGACACGCTGGATTTTGTGCATTAGTGAAGGATTACTTTGCACATCACACATTATGTTGAAGTCTCGAAGGGATTTGATAACTAGGTCCAGTTCAGCACCTACACACTGATGTGCTTTGTGCAATCAAGGCTAACAGTGTCATAGAGCAGAAGTTAACTATGACTAAACACAGTGCTGTCTGACCTTAACACATTTTAAAGGACTACAGTACCTTCAGTATTTAAACAGGGTTTCTGTGTGGTTAGCAGTGGCCAAACAGAAATGTGGTAAATGCCTTAATTAATACAACAAACAAGATGAATCCTTCTCTGAAACAACACAAGCACAAGTTCTGAGGGAAATGTCTCCCATTATTTCTTTTTTCATTCACATAGAGCTCATTTCTTTCTCTTAGTAATAGTAATATATGATGGTGTTGTGTGACGATATGATTGTTCTGTGGTATTCAGTTGGACCAGAGTGACCAGCTGTATCAGGAGTTTGTCAAGGACATTACGGTGTTTTGTCACACACCGCACTAAAGATCATCTATTATTAATTACCCTTTACAATAGGATGCTTTGGATGTAATACTATGTACTATACATACACCACTGGCCAAGAATTTTAGAACACCCCATTTTTGTACTGTAGTGAAATCCAGTAGGTGGAAGTAAATGAAGCCTCAAAACTTGATGCAAACAATTCCTAAACATGTCCCTCTTTTTGAGGTTTCTAAAAAAGAAAAGCATCTATCCATACAAAGGCAGTGTTGGAACAAACTGTTACAACACTTGCTGAAGTATGTGTTAGAGCAATGCTGCACTGCAGGAAGCAGGATTGTGTACGTCCATCATGATGTTCAGAAAAAGGCAGGTAACAAAGGAGGACAGGTCGGTCAGGGGTTCATCCTATAGCCAGATAATTGTGCCAAAAAGATTGAGTTCAACCCAAACCATGGAGCTGGTTTTGGATGAACCCAGATAAAGAGTGAAACCAAGGCAACCTGCAGGTGCAGCACATTAGCAGCATAGACAACGTTTCTAGATAGATTTTGATTTTCATTGTAAAAAAGAACAACGTGTTTTAGCAGCAAGAAATTTAGATTACATTTAGTTGAAAATTCAATGATTTCTAAAATCTGTAAAATCACAATTGACAATTTGTTCAATGCTTTAATTTCACTGTCACTGAGTTATGGAAATTTGGAAAATGAAACAGCATGTAAAATGAAGGTGTTCTTAAACATTTGAAAAGTGGTGTTCATCTAACACACACACACTTTAAACAGCACCAAAGGTGAAACTATTTTTAAAAAATACACTCCGATTCAGGGAACTGATATTGAATTGCAATATAGAAAAACTACATCTACTGTCTAATTATTATTATTTGTATGTTGTGTACAAATAACAAGTTTGGCCAATTATTTCAAAGGGTGGTTTTTCATAGAGATTTTCTAACATTTCATTGTGTGTTTTTTCATAACATCAGTTTTTCCACATTCTGTTCTCTAGCAGTGGCTTAATGATCGGATGCTGTTCGGATAAACTATACGTTACTAAACTAAAAGTTTTGAAGTGTAATAATACAACTTGGGCTACAAACCTCGAGCACTTTGACTCAACACTTCAAAACCACTGAAGTATTCCAAGTACTGTTGAATATTATTTTTTCCACTTTCCTGCATCCAAATATCTGCATGTCTGTTTTTAAGTTAATTAATCTCCTGTTTTTGTACACTGCTGGGAAGGAAACAATGAATAAAGTTCAAATGTTTGACTTTCTGAGTTGGCATTCTTCTTTTGGGTCCCACTTGGAGAATCTGGACTGATTCTAGTGGAATAAAAAAAAAAAAAAATAGTTTGCTTCATTTTCTGTGCTGGATTCAACCCTCGGTGGCGTGCTGAAATGTATTCAGTTCCTTTCTCTCCCAGTCAAATGTAGTAGATTAAAACTAATCGTACGTGCTAACCATCTCTACAGCCCATTAACCAGGGACCGGAAAAAATGTGACCCAGTGACACTGGCAGCAATTGTGTTGCTCTGTGAGGAAAAGAAAATATCCTTGTGTGCAAAGATCTGTTACCATGGATAATCTGTCTGTTGCCCCTTTAGTTTGAGCTATGCTGGACTGTTTTCCTGTACAATACAAATTCTTGTATTATGATGAGCCATGCTTTTTAAAGGAGGGAACTGTCCCTTCTGTGGGGAGCTGGGGCAAAGGTGAGGATGGATGGATAGAGAGGAAGAAGAATCCCTCATCTGTTCTCTTCTCTACCATGGAAAAGCAATGGCAAAGCGCATAAAGGCATCATTTACATCCCCCGTCTGATCTGTGTGCTCGTCCGTGTTTTTTTCTTTTAGTGGACGGCCGACCGGCTGTGTGGACAAAGTGGGAACATCAAGTATGCAGGAGCAAAGGACCAGTGACATTCTTCGGCTTTGGAAGATGGAAAGGAAGAGAAGGGGTTGAATGGACGGGAGTGAGGGAGGTGTAGGGAGGGAGGGAGGGGATGGGACATTTGGGGATTTTTGTCAGAAACATGAAAGAGCATTTGTGCTGGGGGGCACAGAGCACTCTGAGGGTCGACTGTGTTCTCCATGTATTTACAGGGCATGTATGAATATTTGATTAATGAATCACAGGCTCAGGGGAAATGTAATAAGCGAGTGGCGGCTTTACAAAGCAAGTCGATCTCACACACACACACATAGACACAGACACATAAACCGTGCCCTGCCGTTTAACACAAATGCCTAAAGCTTCATTGACACTGCAGATTCCTGAAAATCTAATCTGCACCCAAGCAAATTCCTCACAAAGACGGAGTCCATGAGAGTCTTTCCTCTGCTGCACAGATGGATGGATGGGAGGGTGAGAGTGTGTGTGTGTGTGTGAGAGAGGGGGGGGGTTGACATGAAGACACCAAGACGCCCAATAAAGATTTTATTTTGGTGTCATCCTAAGGAGGAAATGGCCTGTGGGATGCAGTCTTCAGAAGGACCAACAGTAAAAGGCCTTCTTTTCATACCTGTGTTTGGAATAAAGCCTGAGGTCTAAGTTGGACTCTCCCTCTACTATGGCAACAAGATCCTTGGGATGTTATTTACAAGCCAAAGTTGCGATCTGTGTGTAATTTAGGTTGAGTTGGCACTCAAAAGTGAAATCTTCACATCTAGAATATAATCAGATATTTTCAGTTATTTCATCCACACAGAAACTGTAAAAACACAAACTACTTCAAAACAAAATGCTGAATATAGATGGAAAACAATTCATAATATACAACTCAGATTAATCCATGTAATCATGTAGTTTTACAATATCATTAACAGAAACGACATACACAAAGCAAATGGGGCTTTGTTGTGCATCAGCCTCCTTCCAGGTCTGTGGGAGCTACACGTACTCTCGGTACTGAGTGAAGTGTCATAAGCTTTCTGAGTCTCATGCGCACAATGTCAACACACAAAACAATTCTCTTCTCCATGACAATATTATCAAATTTGTGTCATTTTAGCCGTGCCGAAGAAGATGACTGTGATGCACCACAAAGTGTCGTTTCTATTCCCTCTCACCCCGTGGTTCTCAGGATCTCCTCCAGCCATTACCAGACCATGATGGATGACACTGAGAACATCCAAGGGAATTAGATTTAACAAAAAGGAAAAGACACAGGGGAAAATGCAATATGCAGAGTCTGTGTGTGTGTGTGTGCAAGTGTAAATGTGTGTTTGTGTGTGAGGATCTTAAACAGTTGAAAAGTGATGTGTCTGGCCTTCTCCATTCATAAGTAGTGTGTAAATTCATATGGATGAGTGTGTGGTTTACACATGTACGACTGGTGTGTAAGTCATTCTAAATCTTAGGTGTCACTCTGCCTCCCTGTCTTCACACCAGGTGCAGGGGTGCTAGATTTATACCGAGTAGCCCTTGCCCACCCTTGTGGAATGCCATGCATCTTCAAACAGGTACTTCACTTTGAAATCTCATCTCGCCGTGATATCTCTAGGCGGCTAAATATATCCGGCTCCCGGATCCCGCAGCCGTCGGAGCGTAAATAGCGCCTGCGCTGCATCAGACTGCATTCAGAGTCTCAAGTCTGTCCATGCAACTGTCCACTTGTCTCCACCCATCTCCTTCTAACCCCACCACCGCCCCCCTCCTCCTCCTCACTGGAGCTCCTGGAGAAGTGCTGAGACACTGCATGCCTCACACATCTCTCATGGGCGGAAGCCAGACAGATGTCATAATGCTGTGATTAATCAGCGCCACACGGGACAGGAGCTTTAAGGGTGCTCTACCATGTGAACATGACCTACAGTGCATTTCTAGGTCAAAGGTTCTTCAACTTTTTTCTCCTGAGGACTAACTGCAGACATATTTTTGCCATATTGTAACTTGCACTGGATGTCTCAGGAGTCACCAGTGCAGGAATGCCGATGATGGCTGCATGTTTACAAATACATAATGAGTAAGCTGTGATCCAGAGGGCAAAGGAGTTTTGGAAAGTGAAGGGTTTTCACACTACATTTTCCATGAGCCTCCACGCGTAAGGTGAAATTCTTGGACGATGCAGCGCAAGACGAACGAAAGCAAAAACATTTGCCAAGAATGTTTTCATTAATCAAGAATGAAAGTCAGAGGTTCGAAGACGATCAGATACCGTTGTAGTTCCGGCCATAAACTGCGTTTTGGTGGCGTTATTCCCATGACCCACCCAAAAGGAGGAAATGCTGGGCGGGTCGACCTCTAAATAATAATATCAAAATAACTATAAACACAAAACGATATATTTATCGAAAATGGACCCATTAACAAGTGTGGGTAACGTAGATTCATCCACATTAATACGAGACTCTTTTATACCGAAAAGCAAACTCCTCTAGGTCTCGTTCATAACTTGAAAGTTATGAAAGTTTTGTTGTTTCACACTTTATAACTTGATAATGATTTAAAACTAACAAAAACTACCCACATGTAAAGTTTTGACTACTGTGATGCAAATCAGTGAAAACAAGTCATGGTGACGAATGATTTGATTTTGCATGCAGTTGCCATTTGAACGCTGGAAAAATATTGTTATTGCATTTTAAGATGGATTTCAACCATATTGCCCAAATGTGACAAGATCGTCAGGCACCAATAGCAAAAAGCAGGATAATAACAAAACAAGTGTGAATGTGACATGATCTTGGCTCTTAATAAAAGATGAGCAGCTCTAGTCAAAGAGCAACTTCCCAGCTTGCTGTAAGTAAAGCAGGAGGGTTTAGAAGCATCTCCTGACCCGATCTATCATCATTTATTTTGACATAATTCTTTGAAGTGACTGAACGTTAGTGTCAAGTACCACTAATGGTACTGACATGACTTTTCTTTAGGACAAGGTCAGTGGAGATGTTTTACTACCTTCCATAAAATCTTATTCATCTCATTTGAATCCAGATATTTAGATTTATGGACTGTTTGCATCAAACTATTAACAAATCAAATAGTCATAAACAAAAACATTTAAATGGGCCTTGACTTTGTGGCACGATAAATCAGACGGTTCACTCGCTTCATGTTGCTTTCACAATGTCATCTTTAAAAAAAAAAAGAAAAGAAAAAGACGATCACCTCCTATTCTGATGCGACCAGTTTGCATTGTTCTCTTCCTCTCGCCCTCCTGAGAGGCGTGCGCCGTGGCAGAGGCCCAAAGCAAAGCGCCTCACCTAGTGTTGGCTAACCTCGCCCGGCTGTGACAACAAGAAGGGCACTGGAGTTAACATTTAGATAACGGATGTGTGTGCCGCTTTCGATTTCCATTCCCGGTGACAGGGAATCTTGGGAGCACATCACGGCTTGTGTTTGTGTATATGTGTGTGTGTGTGTGTGTGTTGGGGGGGTAGGGGCACTCCTGTGTGTGTTTCCTGCATCTCAGGGGTGATGTGGAGGAACGCCGAAATTCCTCATTCTGCTGTCCTCTGAGGCATGGCCAGCCCTCTGTCAGCTTTTACTAACCAGATGCATCCGAAACAGGCACCGAGGCTGAAGGCAGGGGATATTGCCTGCTGTGTAGCTGTCGACTTGTTTCTTATTGCATGCCTGTGTTGAGCAGGGTGGCAAGAGTGTTGCGTGTGTGTGCGTGTGTGTGTGGGAGGTGGAGGTTAGCAGAGTGTCAGCCTGTCTATGTGTGCAAATGTGTGTGGCAAGAAGACATGCTATGAATTTAGGAGTGTGTATCATAAACCACCACCACACACAAACTCCGTCGCTCTTAGCTTTTCCTTGACTCTTCGGTTGTGACTAACATCAGTCTCTGCCATGCTGTGGCCTGTAAGTTAGTATTCCCCAACATTTCCGCTTAATGACATTGAGTATGTGTGTGAGTGTGATCGTGAATGAGTGTGCGTGACAGTGAGATAAATTGGGAGAAAAAGTGACGGAAAGCTAGAATTTTTCTTTTCCTCTTCTTTCTCTTATACTGTGTGCATATTTCAGTGTGCATGCCTGTGTGTGTTTGTGTGCTCGTGTGCGTGCGAGCGTGCGCGTGTGAAGGATCTCCTCCATCCTGCAGATTTGTGTCTGTGTGTGATACTTTGCAATCTTATCTCCATCTAAAACTCCTGCAGGCCCTGTGCGCCATTATCACGCAGTTGCAATAAAACCCACAGTAATTAAAGGGGATCTGGCTGTAATTGCCTCAGTGAATCAACTTAATCAGCACCTGTGCTCACAGTCAACCTAATGGTGCAATCTAACCTTTTAATACCCCAGAAATTAGAATTGTAAAAAATTATACACCTGATAATCATTCTGTATTTTGAAACTCTTGAGTGGACAATGAGTGGACCATTGTCCAAGGCAAATATTAAAGCTGTAGTCTGCTGAGTGTGCATATGAGAAAGGGTGAGTGAGAATTAAATAGAGAGAGAGAGAGAGGGAGAAGGAGGGAGGGAGAGACAGGCAGGAAACGTGACACAACTAAGCATTTACATGCTGAGAGTTGATGCAAAAAAGATTATTATAAGAAGTGGATGTGGAAGGTTTTGTAAACACGTTGTATATTAATTTAGCTACTTAGGATTGTGTCAAGCAGATCAATGACAGCAAAAAAGCAGATCAATAACAGCAAAATGTCAAAAAGATATGAATCCATTTGCCAACAATGTGTCTTCGTGATTGCAAAAATAAATCTGCGCTGCGCATTGATTGACTTGTATGTGAACATCCATACGCAAATTTGCACTATTGACCAATTGCAAACCAAGAGCTGGAGGAAACTATGAGATCAGCTGTGTCCAGTTTTGAAACACCTTCTTGTCTTTTCATCAAACAAGCAACTTTGTCACAGGAGAGGATTTGACGTTTCTTATTGCATAAGAAAGCACAGGTGGGGCTGATAACATTGACCATAGCTGTTTTTCCATTCAAGTGCATTAGTAAACCATGACAACTTCTAGCATGCATAATTGCAAGGCCAAGGAAGTGGAACAGCTACAATAACTGTAATGCAGCCACAAATAATGTTATTAATTACACCTATGCTTTTGTCAGCAATTTTATTGTGAGATATCTGCTATGAAAACAGACGAGTTTCTGAAGTTGTTGATTGTAATAAATAGTGAGATAGCATTTACACCAGCCAGTGAGGTATTTTAGCAGATTATTTCCATAAAAGTCCTTAAAAGTTCAAACTTTGGACTCTGCAGGTATCGGGTTAAAACTGGTCTATGGACTTGGAGTCTGCGGCCCAACTTATAAAGATCTTGACCTAAATATAGTCTGTAGATATAGTCTGTAGGGGATGAGGATGGCGATGGACTGCAAAGTAGGTTAGGTGTGTGCATACTGCATACTGTGTGTAGTCTGCAACTGCCAGTAGTTTAGAGGAGCATGCATGCAGAATATTTCTCCCTGTATTCAAACTCGGACAGAGAAGTGTATGAGAGTGTGTTTAACGACAAAGCAGATTTCACAGCACATAGTATACACTATTAAACAATACAATAACAACCACAAGAAAAAACAGAGATAACGACACAGCTAAAATCATGAATAAATTAGCACCCCCATTACTCTCGCACTGCTGGGCCCACAGCCTCATTGAAATATAGGTCTTCTCAACACATATACCTAATATACTAAAAAAGAACATTTAAAATGATTCAGTGGCTTCTGTGAACACATTAATTTTCAGTACTAAAAATATATTTTTAAGCAGGTCTTGGTCCCTACTTTTTCCTTGTGTGGAATGCATAATGGATTCCTATGTAATCCATTATGGCTGCTGGGGGAGCGAGAGATAAAGAGTCTTCAGCAGCAGCCACCCGGGGTTGTTCTTCTTTAAATTAAGTTTTAATAAAGAACGACGGAAAGGCTGTACAAGGTCAATTATCAGACTTTGCCCATCCTCTGATACTGCTCTCCGATCCCTGTGCTTAGTTAACCATAATAGCTGTCAGTCATAGCCCGCTGATCTACACGTAAAAACGTCAGACGCCCAGACGAAGGCTGAACCTATCTATCCAACACCTCTGTCAGTGTACGTTTACTGTTGACTATTTTTCGTCCTGACTGGCACATAAGGTCGCCACTGTCACAGACAGGCAAATCAGGAGAGCTGACTGGGGGTTGACGTTCATTTGTCAGTGCCCTCGTTGAGGAGGATATCTCTTTATGCATCAAGAATACGTTAAAAGTCACTGGGGGGAGCGGTGGAGATATTAATTTCATCTGTCCAGGTGCTCGCTCAGCGTTGTAAGTTGAAAGGCCCCCCCGACCCATCTCAAAGAGTGAGGTGGATTTAATGTACAGGGTGCTTATGAATACACTTATGTATTCATTTGAGCAATAAACGCCGGGCTGGGTCCCACACAGAAAAACAAACTGCCTAGCTTCCGGCAGCCATTTTAATTAAATGCCATGGATTGTCAAATTTATCGATCCCCCCCTCCCCTGACACCAGCCTGAAGGATGTCCTGTGCCATTTCCATATCTTTAGCGGGCTCTCCTGCTAATGCGAGGTGAGGGATGGAAGGAGATGGAGGTCTGCTTGGTTAAATTGGGCCTGGCTCTCACAGCTTGGAGCTTGGAGGGAGGGAGTGGGGTGTAAATGGATGTAGATAGGCTAAAGGGGGGTGGGGGGGGGTTGCACATGTCCTGAAGCGATAGCCTCAGAGCCTCACTCTCACTCTGCCTCTCAGAGCAGATCTGTGTACAGATGGGTGCCTGACAGGCCTACAGCTGTTCTCCTAATTGTTCATTAAGTGTTCTATTGATTCTCTTATTTCGAGTACATGTGTCTTTCAGCCGCTGCTCTCCATGTGAAGTGGCAGACCCACATGCCCCCCCCCCACACACACACAATCACACACGCTTACACCTACACACATCCAGGCTGGGCAGAGATGACAGGACCGGCTGATGCTGAAAATGCGAGCTGCCACTTCTAATCCAAGGCTTCTCTCTCTCCACAGAGTCCGGCAGGGCCTGGAAAGCAACGCCCGCGCTCGACGCACCAGGCTTTTATTTTCCAAACTTTTAGCATCAATCAATTAAAGTGCTGGCAGCAGCATGGAAAAATGTTTAATTCCTTGTTAAGCAGCAGCAGCTTCAGATTGCACCTGGCTGATAAGGGAGCTTGTGTGAGTCTATTAGATCCTGATACTCCTGCCTGATTACTTGGAGAGAATGCAAGCTTTATTTAGGCAGAAAATGATCAAGAAAGATAGTCGAGAGGAGAGGAGAGGAGAGGAGAGGAGAGGAGAGGAGAGGAGAGGAGAGGAGAGGAGAGGAGAGGAGAGGAGAGGAGAGGAGAGGAGAGGAGAGGAGAGGAGAGGAGAGGAGAGGAGAGGAGAGGAGAGGGGGTGAAACTCAACAGCACTATCATCTTGAAGCAGTTTTTTATCAGTCATGATCATCTGCTGTTGTGGATTATGGCATTCAGTGGGACCTGCTCTCATCCTGATCCACATTTAATCTGCAAGCAGAACAGATAAAAACCAATGCCAAGGCCTGTCCTCTGACAGAAATTCACTTTATAAAAAATTGACTAAAATAAAAAGTTGTTTCAATTTCCATAAGGAATAGATTTATCTATTGACTGTTAAAAGTGTAGCCTATGAGGCCCTACCTTTGACAGAGTCACCCAGAGCTACAGCATCCTGCAATATCCACTTGATGCAATAAAAGAATCAAATACAAGGTGGAAAAATAAGACAAAACCTCATGTTATAGTGACGGACTTTCCCTCGGTGTGCAAGAGCATGCAGAGCATGCACACAAGAAGGTAATTTGTTTCAGTGCTTTTATGAATTTATAGAAAATGCAGCAAATAGAAAGAGTAGTATTATATGGACTGGTCAACGCTAAAGGGAGAAAAATCACCAGACAAACTGTAACCATTTCTCTTTTTTACCCTTTGTTCTAAGCCTCACAATTTGGCTTTCAAATTGGACTTAGCGCTTCAGTGAGTCAAGTCATATACTCCCAGCCCGGGTGGTCGTCTCCATTTCTTGGGCGAGGAAATTCTGTCGACCCTCCTGCGTCGAGTGGAGTGATAATGTTCTCTGTAAAACACAATCAGTCACCTCCCTCCTTGCCTTTGTATAAGCCTCGAGGACCCCCAATCAATACTGGCTGGCTGGGTGACTTATCATCGCTGGCTGGCCGCAGAGCTGAACTGAGCCGAGTGGGGCAGGGGACAGTGGGCTGCATCCTGATGCAGACGTGAGGTGAGGCCTGTTGGTGACTCACCTGCCAGCCAGTGACCAATTTGTTATGAGCCAACAGGGGTAAGGATGGGGAGGGCGTCTCTAGAGACAAAACACATACTTTACACAATTTTACCTCCAAGAGAATGTGAAAACAGTCGGTCCGATGCCGTGTTTAACTAAAAATGTATTTTCTTTACGAATCATAACATAAAAAACGTTCTCCTCCACAGGTTTTTACAGGACGATATTGCTGCAAATGGTTTAAAGCAATTGTGCAAAATTCATTTGGCAATTTCATTGGATTCTATTAAGGTTGTAATAATTATATTAAAGCAAAGAGTATGAAAATATTAAAGTCCAAAAATTGCAGTTTATATAGCTATTTAAGAGGGATATCTAAATTAATAAATGTTTTACATCTATTGTATTAAATAATTAAACAGTAGGCCTACTGTAAATTATACTATGAACAAATATATTTCTCCATCCAAAGTAACTTGTTAACATAAACTTAACATTGCATTTATCTCTATACTGTATATAGGTCCATCAAGTTGAGTACATTTAAGAGCTAACACTAGAAGACCAGCTCAGTAGATGCTGAGTTACAGATAGAAGCACTTCTGTTTCATCCAAACAACTGTTTGCTGACATTTTGCACATTACTCTGTACAGATTCACGCCTGTCTATTGACTTGCTCATTTCTTCATTTTAGGAGTCTGAAGTTGTTTGATCTGTGGCAGCGAGACTCCAAATGAAGAGCTCAACAAAGACAGATAATTTAAACAGAGTCTGACAAACTCCTGCAGCTGCAAACAAACAAAATGTGTTCAATAACAAACGTACAGTGCATCTGCGAGGATTACAGTTTGTTTTTAGTTGCTTCTATGAGACATCATTTGACCGATGAAAACCTATGAGTCATAGTGTAACGACAAGTGCAGCTCATTAGACAGCCACTGTGGGGGTTTGATAATGTTGATGAACTCACGAGCTTTTCACAAACAGAGGAACTTTAATGTGGACAGTGCACAGCTAACCCAACTGCACTTGAAGGCCATGCAGGATGATGTGTGGACTTGCTTGCCTCTGCAGTTTTGAGACAATACTTTCAAGGCCTTTACTTAACACTCGCACTATTGTCTCTCAGTTTTTACACGACGGCCATGGACTAAATGCTGGAAACACAATAAACGCAAAAGCACAGTGTTCAAATTCAGGTGTACCAATGCAAACTCTGTTGTGTGTTTTGAAGTCGCAAATCATCTAATTTCTCTCTGTGCATCTATTAAATATTTCATGAATCATTTTCAGAAAGACTTTTGGTATACAGTATGTCTGCAGTATTTTGGGAGGTTTTTTTAATTGGATGAAAATTATTTGTATAAACTGTGTTTATCTTTAAACAGGTCTTATTATCTCACTGCTAATTTGCTGGCATATGCAGGATTACCAGCTACCTTAATGACTCACTCAAGGAAATCATGTGAACCAGTTAATTAAAAAAGTTAATAGGCCACCACAAAATTTTCATTTAAATTCATTAAATTTTGTTACGTATGCTAAGCATGTGACGGAACCAATGATCCGCAAATGCCTGCCTACCTTTTTTGTCTTTTACACAACGTGCATCACGAGTTTAATAGGCAAAAAATATGTTTCAATCTATAATCTGTAGAGTGGTGTTTTTACTTGTTGTAAATAGATTTCAATTAATGAATAAATATCAATTAGTCCACTCATCATAAGCAGTTGTAAGATGGATATTCCATCACCACAGGACACTAGCATCCACATAGGCTGAGGTAGAGTAAGGACAGCCAGTTAAATGCACCTTTAATGCTGAATACACTGGAGGACTGAAGATGAACCAGCTGGAGGCGACTGTTTACCAACATTTCAGTTTGTATGGGCCGTCTATTACAGCGGTGAAAAAGGGGGTTGGAGGGATACTGTTTGCAATTGTCTTTAACTTTGATGATGTTTGCAGCCAAGCAGCCTTGTTAATGGCCTCTAATTGGCTTATAGTGAAGAGAACATGTTGACATTTGCTATGTGTTCACAGTCCAGGGCCTTGCTTTAGCCATTATGCTAATTCAACCATTATATATCTGGGGGTATTAATGGGACTGACACAAGTGATGTTACAGGTAAAGGGCTGTGAAATGGTCTGTAAACAGAGGGAATTGATTCCAAGGCTGAGGCGATTGTCACCAGCCAGCACTGAGCTGTACAGATACCCTCCTCCTCCTCCTCCCACCATCTCCCCCTCCTCCTCCCCCCTCCTTGCCCAGCCTGTCAAATAGTCTCCGACAGCATTCAGCAGAGGCTGTCAGGGGCCATCAAAAAGGTACCCAAACACAGCGTGAAATGCCGTCTGCTTACAAAAATGAGACTAGATCAGGATCAATACAGTTTACCCCTCTTGCCCAACACCAGAGCACATCCATCCAGCAGCAACGCCGCCGCCGCTGCCGCAGCCCAGCCCAGCCCCAGAATCAGCTGCACCGCCAGCCCCCCGGTTCTAGGGCTAGCCAGCTTGTTGTCATACAGAACCTGAATTTATTTTACAGAAGCATTGCTTTTGAAAGACTGGGATCTGACTCAAAAGCTGATCCACAGATTTATTCTTGTGCCTGTGTTTGACTGTAGGCAGGGCTGGTTTCTGTGGACCGACAGCTTTGACTAAGAAATTCATATTTAGTTTTAACTGACAGCCTTTAGCCATAGAGAGTGGTGGTCACAACTGTTTCTATACGGATTATAGTACTGATTGATTTGATTATGGTAATTAATCTGGTAAGAAAATCATGTGTTTTCATAGCCAGGTGTTGAGTAAGATGAAACAACAGGCGCAGTGGGACTTCTAATACAAATTTAAATATTCCCACAGACTTCTTTATGTTGTTATTAGGGCTGTGACATATAGTCTCATTATCATTATAGTTATTATCATTAATAACTATAAAATACTGAAAAGTAAAATAATAAAGTCTAAGGTGGGGTCATTAGGTAGCTTGATTTGAGCTGGAGTTGGAATTTAAAAATGTTTTGTTTTTGTATTGAATACTTAATTAAATGATTCTGATTAAGCCTATCAATAAATTTAAATATGTAGTACTGTATGATTGAGAAAACTTTGGATAATTACATTTTTATAGCTTGTTGAAAGTTTAACATTGAATTCCTGACTTGGACTTGTGGGGAAAAAAATAATAAAAAAATGTGGACAATAGCTCCAAATTTTAAGAGGTGTCTAGCAAATCTGAGGATAATGAAACAACCACTACTGGTGCCAGAGTTTTCATGAGGTGATATGTGCTCATACATAATAATAAAATGAAATCCTTTGACCAAATTAAAATATTGTTTTATGCCTCATAAATACTGTAGGAACCTCGGGCCTGCTTCATATCATTACCGAGGCAGCCTAACAGCTATCTTGTAACAACAGGGGGAGATGACCATCGCCTGTCATGTTCATTTAGCTGTGGATGTGCTCATGGAGCAGAGAGCAGGCTATAAAACTGGGCCTGCACTTCCACAGTAATTGAATTACTCTACCATCCACCCTTGTATTCATTTACTGTTCTGAAATCTGCTAGTAATAGGGAAACGGGATGTTTTTGATCCCATCCTTTCGGTCAGGAGGGAGCGTGTACAGTGAAAAAAGGCCCCACAGAGGATATGTCTTTTAAAATAATCGTTTGCAAAGCCGTATGGCTGTGTGTGGTTACATCTGTCAGTCTAGGTGCCTCGGTTAACATGGATATCAAATAACAGCGTGCTAACCAGATCTGTCAAAAACATGAGGCTAATAATTACCTGCCTCTCTATGGGGGGGTCGGGAGGAGGCGCTGCATAATAAATCTGCTGTATTCATCCAGAGAAAATTCAGCTTCTTCACTTTTTTTTTCGTGATAGGGTTTGAATACGAAGCCCAGGCTAATAAAAGATTGGCCTGTCATAATGAATCAAGAGGGCCAGTGTCAGGTAGGTAGTGTGAGTCTATCCTCTCACATATCCATCTCTGGAACAGGCCCCGGTGTGTCTACATGGCTGGAGAAAAGAGACCGGTCGACACCCTATTTGGCTCTCTCCACTGAAATTAACTTTAGGCCCAGGAGAGAAAGAGAGACAGTGTTTGGAGCAGCATGGCTTCATTTTCTCCCGCAGTGAGCATCGGAGCCCCAGAGGGACACAGAGACAGATTTGCATGCCACTCGCTATTCTCTGATACCTGCCTCAAATTTATTATTGTGGCAAGTCAGCTTCCCCAACAGCAACTTGGAGGACTTTTCAAACCTAAATGGTATCTGCGGGCGGTCAGGAGACACATAGAAATCACACACACACACACACACACACATATATATATACATACACACTCACACACTCTCTGCTTCCGTCTCTCTCCCTATATCTCTCACACACATATTGAGGAGGGTAAAAGCTGCATCAAAAAGTAATCATGGAGATCAGAGAGCAGCTGTCAGCGGTGCCAAACACAAAGTGATGCGTCTGATGAAGTGTTTGACGATTTCAGAGACAATGAAACAGTTATCAACTTTTCACCCAAAGTTTGCTACCTCTGAAAAAGCTGTGCTGTGTGGGTCATCATTGTGGCTCAGTGGGCTGAGACATGTTACATACAGTATATCTAAAGTTGTGCCTCAACTCAAACTGTGTCATACCTCATCCTCCCCTGTCGGCCACTTTTTCCTGTCCCCGCACACTGTTGAAAAACAGCGAATTAATATGTAGAAAATGTACTGTTGCTGGCTACCATGGGGTCAGTATTAAGTCATATAAGCATGTAATTTATAGCTATAACAGTTATTTACATCATCAATTAATCATTCTTTAAAATAAATAATCCCCAAAATCCCATTATTTCTTTAAAGTTGACATTTAGACAAAAAATTTGCAAATCCCGTGGTAAAAATAGAGTATTTTGCCTCAAAACTGACTGAACAATTAATCACACATCAAAATCATTGGTTAAATCAATACAGATATAAAACACCAATATGAAAATAATAACAATATTTCACAGAATAGAAACTCTCAGTAGGACTTTAGTTCAAGTTTGATACAAGCCTTTGTTAAAGCTATGACACAAAAGTCCCTGGGTGGACATAATATATATATTGGTATATGACATGTGTCTGTCAATCACTGCAGACCTGTGCTGAGAAGTGTTCAAGGTCAAATACCTGTTACGAGGTCATGAAGGAGTGATATAGAGGGATGTGGGGGAGAGCGGGTCAGTGATGCCCATTACCTTTCCTTTGTCCCCTACAAATGAGTATCATTCACCTGATTATCTATTATCATGTTATTGGACATAAATTTAACAAGCTGTTGAGGGTGCTGGAAAATCAATACCTTTTAAATGCTGTTTATGTGTGATTAACGGTTAATATCCTCACAAATTATTTAATATAATAAGGTCATTTGTCTTTCACATGAGCCCGGTACCCTGCAAAGAATAATAGAATAATAAATGAGGACACTAGTGAAGAGGAGATTTCTGATGCTTTCCCCGGCTCCATTTTATTACCCATATCCTCTTTACAACTACAAAGCTGCACTATGGTTATTTTATGCAAGTCATAAAATTAGGCTGAGATGGAATTAGCAGACTCGGGGCTCTTTATAGGTCAAGCCGGTAGTTTATGAGCCCACGGCTCCCTGGCACTATTGTCAGGAGGCTAGTTAGAGGGGTCTTTAAGCATGATTTAATATGTCCATGCCTTGGAAAATAGTTAAATAGCTAATTAAATGGAGGAGTTAATTTACATATTAATTGACCTTCCAGTAATATTTATATTGATACCTACATGAGGAGCCCTTGTCTTCATTGCCTTTCATCATAGTTAGTCTGAGCAAATATGGTGTAACTTTTTTTGTTTAAACTCAAGTTTCTTTTTATTGTCGCTGGAGAGAGGCTGTGTATTCCCCGCCATGCCAGGCACACAGCTGGCCGGGCTTCTGTGTGTTGAGGACTCCTTTTGTTGTCAGATAATGGAGGAAGCACCATAAACAGCGATGGGAAGTGGCCTGGGGGGGCGTATAGCGGGTTGCGTGGCTGGGGCAGTCAGAGTGTGTATGTGTATGTGTGTACGGAGGGGGGGGGGTTGACAAAGGAGCTTGAAGAGGTGGAGGACAGTGTCTGTGTCAAAGCTGCTCTTAATTATATCTCTAATCACCAATCAGCTTGCCAACAGAACAGGACCCGGGGGCTCGACATTAGCCCAACCTGTGCAGAATTAGCACAACATTTCACCTGCAAAAGCTTTCCAATACACACACATACAAATGCACACACGCATGCACACACAAACACGCACCATGCTCAGCCAAGTTGCCTCCTCGGAGAGGATACGACATAAATCTGTTTGTTTGTTACCCTCCACATCGGCTATAATGCTCCATAAGAGATTTGTGCCACATTCTCTATGATAATAATCTATCGCACTAATGTGGCCCCTGCATGTTGCATTGTCATGTTGATGTCCGCATGGCCATCGAGGGGTAATGATGACACGGATCAACGATGATAGATTGGAAGCACATTGTTTGTTTTCGACAGGGGGTGCGTCCGTTCTGCGCGCCATGTTGTTAGCATGGTAAGTGTGTCTTCCAGCCTATTATCGGCTTGATCATTTGTCACTAGCCTGTCTTCACTTTGTCTAACACATTCTTTGTGGATAATGGCCCTTCAAATGGATCTGCATATGAGGCCTGCATTCAACAATGGCCATTCTGAATGGGTCTTTTCAGGCCGTGTAAACTGAAAATGTGGCATCAAATAACCAACAGTAATGTTTTAGAGAGGGGCGAGTGAGGTATGAGGTTTGACTCCCTCACCACTGCTTGTTCATTTTTTTTATATGTTTGAATTCTTTATTTTTTTATTTTTCAAACCAAATTAATTAAACATGTGATCTATGTGATAGATGTGAGAAAATGTCCCCATGCACGATATCCGTCTTCCATTATCCGTCTCCCTCTGGCCCCCTCTCCCGCTGGTTTTGACAATATGGCTGCCAGCCTAAACCCCCTGATCCAGCCACAGACCAGCAGCTGCCCAGCAGACCTGTGCAGCCACCGGCGACACCTCAGGGCCATCGGTGCTCATCACTCACTGGGGCTAAGTAGCCTGTCACTGGGTGCTGTGGCTGCAAATTGAATATTGTTAGGACCGATAGGTTTTTCTCACCCATGCATTGTGCACGTTCATGTTGTTAACATGTTGACGTAGGACAGAACAGCTTGTATGACAAACTTTTCAATCATATGTCAGTGGGGTTTTCTGTCTTTGGTCCTTTTCTGTCATGGCCATCTGCTTAAAGAGAAACTATACAGGATATTTTAGCTATGCTACATTTTTACCTTAAACAGCTTCAGAGTAGGGGTGGGCAATATGACGATATTAGATCGTGAAGTGATTAGAGCATGTAGACGATCTGCCAAAGTGCAGAGATCGTAGGATCATCATGGACAAAGTTTGCTAAAAGAGATGACCACAGTTACTTTAGTTTGCATTTTTATTTTACCCATTTTTTTGATATACTTAAATCCTGTTAAAATGACTGTGTTGAATAAAACAGTTATGTTTTCATTGATATTTTACTTTCATGTTTATTGAAAGCTACATTTTATGTTGAGAGAGTGCACTTTATCAGAGTGTTGTTTATCTTTTAGTATGTTTATGTTGTTTGCAAATGTTGGCAAAATTGCAACTATTTAGATTAAAATCTGTTCAGAAAGGTTCTTTCGCCTAAACTGTCTGTTTTTCTTTTTTTGATTTAAGATCGTGATAAAATCGAAATTGTGACTTTATTTTTTAAAAATCGTGATATGATATTTTTGGCATATCACCCACCCCTACTTCAGAGTAATTGTGATGGTTAAATAAATGACTTGTAACTTGTTACAGCGAGAATGGAGGCTACCTTCCAGGTAGTATTGCTCTTTGTTGAAACCAAGCATCAGATCAGCGCTTCTGACCCAGTGTCCCAGCTCTCATCTTAGCAGCACCGCAACATAAACGCACCCTGTAACCTGTAATCTCTTGTTTATAATGGATAGGACGACACAAATACACACATCGTAGCGCGTTTATGATTAATAATGTTATCCACCACTCCATGGATTGCTTTCTCGCTGGCTATGTTGAAAACAAATGCACATGGCCAGGAGGAGGGTTAGCAACACAGAGGAAAAGCAACCAGACTTGTATAGTTCCCTTTAAAGTTCACTGTTAATCACTGTCAATCTTCTTTATAATCAGTTATTCAGCTACTGATTGGATGGTTGACATAAAATTGACCAGCGATTATTTGGGGGAATTGTGTTATGAATTTCAGGCAAAAAAACAAAAAGTCCCTGTAGTTACACGGCTGTGTGGGCAAACAGAGAAGAACAACCTGACCAACAGCTGGTCACCTATAATTCCTCTTCTGTTCTGTGTCATTTGTGTGGCGATTAGTGGCTGAGAGGCTACGTTCCTCAGGACTGTGTCCAAGCTCTGCAGCAGTAGCCTTGATATCACCTCAGGCACTGGGTTGCTAGCTATTCAGAGGCTAACCGTTATGTAGACTCACAGGGCCAGATAGCAGCACAGAGAGGAGCCTGGGAGATGTCAGCTGTGCAGTAACAGTAATCTAGCCAGGCCTCTCCGCCCCATCCAGAGCCTCAGCCAGTGTCCAGCATTTCCAACTGAATAACTCTATAAAATGGACACCTGCCACGGGACCCCACATGCATCACTAGTGCCAGAGTGGCGAGCACAATCGCCCAGCAGTCACGGCCAGTTGCCCGCTGATATATCAGATGCGATCCCCGGGAAGGGGTTCAGTGCCCCAGCCAAATGTTAAAGTTATTTGTTCTTGTCATTAAACTAAACTTTATTGTGACCCTCTCTCGCTGTTATTGCACTAGTAGCGATTCTCCCGGACTGGACTTTATCATTGAGACTGTCTATGAATCTCTGGGGCTTTGCCACTACACTTCACTGAGCTATAATTCCTTGTTGCCCTTACAGTCTACAGGGCCAGAGATAGGAGAGGAAGAGGAGAACGAGGGTAAGAGAGAGGAGGAAAAAAAATGGATATGACGCTGATTTGCAGACATGATAACCACGATATCAACACAACTAGCCATTTTCACATGAGAAAGGGCTGAGGATGCCTCCCTTTCCTGTCTATCTCACTATGCACTATCAAATAAAGGCAAAAAAGCCCCAAAAAAATACTTAAAAATAAATAAATGAATGAAAATGAAAATGAAAAACAAATGAATGAACGTTTAGAAATTCAGGTCAATTTTAAAAATACCTTGCTACATAAATAATATCCTGCTTCTACTGTAATCCATTTATGGATCTAAACTAGATATCACTTACACTTTCATGTGACATGGACACTTGTGCTGTTGGCTGCAGTGTATTCATTTCTGGATCAACATACTTACGCTTTGACCAGGCCTCTCCTGAAGAGATTTCAATGGCATGAGTGAAGCACAGCACACAAGGTCACCGGCCACGTAATATAATAATGACAAATAGACCGGGCACCGGGCGGCTTACCAATTTTTTAAGGGCTAATCTGTTAGAGGTCACTACGATCAAAAACAACAGGTTCAGTCGATGAACATCATGTCTATTTTTCAATTTGATTTGAGCCGGTAAAGAGAATTTGAAAATATCTCCTCCTCTCTGTCTGCACACAGCTAGGATCCAACCCATTAATCAGTAAGCACACAGAGAGCCATTATTATTCTTTTTATTATGGAACTTTATATCAAAGTTTTGGTTTTAACGTTTAAAGCTGATGGTGAGAAATGGAAAGCATGGATCCTCTTACTGTTGTAATGAAAAGGGTTGTGATCCATGGGTGTTTGCCTTGCCTCAGTGTGCTTTATTGTCAACGATGAGGGCATCCCTCACTAGCTTTATGCCGTTTTCAGAATGTTTCATTACGCTCCTATTTTTCCTAAGGTTTCCACCTTCACTGACCCCACATCTGCTCAGGAAAGAGTATTTAAACCAATATTAGAAAGAAATATCTCGCCAAAAGTGTTTGTGGATCATTAAGAGGCTGCAACTGTTTCAAAAACATTAGCATTTGTGAGGTACACTGCAGACAAAAGGTGGCTGTTTTTACAGCCTGTGTATTTTCCAAAGGTTCTTGAAAGAGACAATGCGGTCATAGAAAATATAAACTGCAGATAAACGACGTGACATAAAACTGCAGCCCATGTCCTGTCAAGCTCGGATGGCTTCCAAGCTCAAACTGCCTTAATTTTCACCTCCTGTGAATAGCACTAACATCCTCTTTCTCCTCTGGCATGAAAAAAGGGATATTTTTGCTGTGCCTTAATGAGATGGTGTTATGCCTGGTTTATGCCATTTTACATCTTCGTGCATAAATGTGTTGAACATACGACATTATCTATGGCTGCGCAAAGGGTCTCTATTCAGGTCCACATTGTCTTTTGTCTGAGATACTTAAAAACGATCGGATACAGCTTGGCAGCAAACAACATACTGTACATGTCTTGTTCGGGATACTTCTGGCCGGGCAACCTTGAAAAATACCAACTCGTCTCCAAAATTCCCCTTTTCCCAATGAGGTAAAAAGGGCAAGTTTTCGCTCTTTAAGATGGTGGTACATAACCCGTCCACGGAACATAAACGTGTCTGCCAGTTGGGCAAGATGGATGGAGGCCCACATGCCTGCCTTAATAAAAAGGTCTTTAATCCCTCGTCCAGATCTTCTTCCCAAGGAAGCATGATATTAAAGACAGGGAGGGAGCTGGGCTTGGTAAACGTAATGGATCGGCAGGAAAGTTTAAAAGCACCAAGGGGGTAGGCCATTATGCAAAACAGGACTCGCACAAGTAATCTGCGTCCTGTCTCTCAGCTGCCAAAGACAAAGAACACATGCAGAGGCCCTGATTGCTTCTTAAGAAGCTCCCCGTACCGCCATGATGGATTCTGGTATTTTGACTGTTAATATGTTTGAATGAAAATTATTTATACATTTCTGTGAGGTTGAGCGCCTCTCCCTGTGATTACTGCCTCTGAAAATGAGAGCGGAGGAGCAGGAAATTTCCATGTCACAGAGACCTGATGTATACTCAGATTATGGGCTGATTGCAGCTCAGATGAGCACCGTGTAGAATCGTTTGCCCGCGCCTGTGACAACTCCCCATCCCTGACAAGGCCTCTTAGTTTTTCTGGTTATTGATGCATTCTGCATAAATGCAATCCATTGATGGTGTCTGCTGCTGGAATATAGGTATGAAGGGGAAACGGGAGGTTGTGAGCGTGTGTGTGTGTGGAAACTGGCTTTTTAATACACTCCAAGGCAGGGAGGCAAGCAGCGAGGAGAGCATCCTGAATGTTTTCTATCCACCGCTCTGCAGGAGAACTGATAAAAAGTGAGTCGTGTTGGAGGGGGGATCTGCATGTGTGATGATGATATCTGGGCAGACATTTATCAGACCTCACGTTCAATGGGGACAAAAAGGATAGTAGGATGTGGAGTAGAAGAGCCAAAACGACCAGAGGGATTGGTGAAGGGAGGAGGTCCGTTACTCACACATACAGTGGATTCAAAGTGTTCAGACCCCTTCAGTTTTTGCATATTTTGTTATGCTGCAGTCTTATGCTTATATGAAAAATACATTCTTGCATTTTTATCCAAAAAGAAAAAAAACAAATTGACAAAATTATTCAGACCTTTTACTTTGATGCTTGAAATTTGTCTAGGTTTTTCCCGTTTCTCTTGCTCATCTACAGTATGAGATAGTTCTGCACCAGAATTAGGTACTGATAATGAAAATAGTACATATCAGAACTCCTTTTTAGAAGCAATTGGGCTGATTTTATAGTATATTTTATACTCATTTATTTATGTATTATGTACAGTATATAATGTCTTCTGTGTTGTGTGTGTATGTTTCACACCATTGCTGACGACAAATTTCCATTTTATGCAAGTTTAATGGACAATGAAGTAGTCTAAAAACAAAAACCAAGTCATGAGGTTGTAGAGACTACATGCACAGCTCAGGGTGCAAAACATGTCTGCTGCTAAGAACAATCATAAGAGCAGCAGCCTCCATAGTTCTTAAATGAAAGAAGTGTGAAACGAGCACAAGTCTAAAGCTCTGGCCAAACTAAACAATCAGAGGAGAGGGACCTTGGTAGGAGATCTGTCCAAAAAACCGATGGTCACTCTGGCTGGTGTTGGGAAGAATTTGCTGAACTTTTACTTTTAGATAGGTAGTCTATGTTAATATTGCCTTTAATGGATCGTCTACCAAGTCTACCAGAAGTCTACCAAAACGTAATAGTGAGCATACAGTACCATGAATACAGATGATACACACATGCGCAAACTCACTCCAGAAGTTGAAACCAGATAACTACTGCAGTTTTGCAGATCCACTAATGGCTGATGCAGACATATGACCAGAAAGGATTAGTGTGAGCTCTAATATAACAATAATAATGATCTTGGATGACACCGTGTGAATGCTAAAACACTTCTTCCGTTCTTTCAAATAAACTTTCAAAATGTGGTACTAGGTCTGTTTTGATACTTTAAAACTGTTATAAACATAAAGAGTATTGTTCCAAAAAATATTTCACAGCAATTTTTCATTTTTCTCAATTCCTGAAAGGTTGACTTTTTGAAGATGAAAGATAATCATCTAACAGTAGCAAGGACTTTAACAGGGCCTCCAATATCCGCCTCCAAGCTCCAATACATAAAAATGATTGATAGATCCACTTACAGCACAACAATCCCCCGAGAACAATTACCACCGCTTTGGTAATTCTGCAATCATGGCACTTGATCATGGCATATCTAACTCCTCCATCCTGTTTTGGATGATATTCAAGAGAAACTTTTGGCTCTTTTGTTGAAGAAAGACTAATGAAAATATTTCAGTAGCCAACTTTTTAAGCCAATGAAAACCCAGCCAGCATGAAAGCGCTATTGCAGGGACAGTGGAACAGTGCCACTTTGCAGTAAAATGGAATAAGCATTATACAAAGAAACAAATTTCACACGCCCACCCCTACACACACACACACACACACATTCAGTCAGCGCCCCCAGGCATGGCTTCAGTTGTCCCCGTCTCTGTCTCTCTTTTGCAGCCTGATTTGAATACGAGCCTTGTTTTATGGAAGAAGGTAATTGGAAGTCGGTGATTTACTGCAGTGTATACAGGGACTGCATCCAACAAAATATCTGGGAGCAGGGAATAATCGCTTTGTAGCCTGCTGCTGCATTTATCTGGACACAGGTATATTTTAACCACCGGGTGTTGACAGTGTTGACTATTAGCCGGCAAATAAATTATTCAGCACTTACAAGAGGGGGGAAAAAATGGGAAAAATCTCCTTTCCACAGCTTATGACAGGACAAAGCAGTGTGTAGTGACGGGAAAAAAGAGGCAGTCATTTTTTTCTTCAATTACAAAAGGCAAATATTTATTATTTATAAGTACTTGCCTTGTATGGGCTTAAATGTTATTTATGAACCTGTTGCATAGTGATTTCCAATGTAACTCATTATTTTTAGCTGGAGGGTGTTGTAAAGGAGCAAGGATATATTTAATGACACTCTGCTAGTCGGTGCAATTACACTGTAATCATTATGTAAAATGTCCTATTAATTAAACCAATTTCTGCTAGGGGAACATTCTTTTCTGCAGGGCCTGCGCCTCATCCTTCAGCCGCCTTGCTGCCTCGTGTTTTTCACCAGGCCCCTATTATGTTGTGACTTCACTGCATACATATTTATAAAAGAGATTTTCATTATCCACAAGATTTGGAACCACTCTCGGATTAATAAATAGAATATGCTACAGAGGTTTGAAAGGCAACTAGGTTTCTTCCTAATCATGCAATGTTTGGGCTTTTTGATTATTGCTGCAGTGCTGCTGAGTGCATTTCAAAGTTGAGAGCTTGCCGTCTGTTTCCTGATATAAGAAAAGCACTAGTGTGATACCGGCTCCTGTTTAAATAATGTTTCGTGTTTACAGGATGGGAAGTTTAATAAAAGCATTAGAGAGTGAAATACAACTGAAGAAAAGACGTATTAATGCCTATTAGAGTGTATTCAGAGGAGAAACAGGAAGGAGGAAATATGGCAGACATGGATGGAGCAGTGGTGTTTGGATGAATTCAAAATGCATCTTAAAGGCTGAAAGTTGTGAAGATTTAAAATGCAAGAGGCTGAGCTGAATTGCAAACTTGTCTCCCTTTAAGAAAATGTTGGTGCTAGCAATCATGGCAGGACAGAGCAGTTGACCCGTCTGGCTCTTTATCTGCTGTCCTGGCAGTCCTAACGCTGTTGTCGTGACCAGGGGTCATTGGCACTTCCAATGCTCTTCAGACACAATCTGTTTTCTTTACTTCTTGGCACAAAGGAAACGATTAAGAAAACAATTCAATAGAGAGCGAGAACACACGCACATCTACATTGCAAATGCCGGCAGTGGGATGTTTGCTATTCAGACAGCATCAGTTGGGAGAGGCCGCCTTTATAGGAGCACTTACACAAGAGGTCCACTTCTGAATACAATAGTCTACCATGATGCTGTTGGTAAGGGGAGGTTTGTTGATGCTGTGACTGTACTGCATTACGTTGGAAGATTACTTCAGCTCGACAGATTCAATGAAGAACTCGTTTTAACAAATATGATAAACAGTAATTCATTTACTAATGAGAAAATCTGCTTCATGAGATATTGAATATATAATCAGGATTTTAAATATGTAAACTCCATCGCAAGGACAGAAATAGAGCGGTAATTTATCCCGTCCCACAAGATGTGATGATATCGTCTTCAGCAGACAAAAGAAAACTACACAACCATCAGTGAATCATATCATTCACTTCAAATCAAAGTTAAAACAAATATGTTGGTGTTTCACATTTCGTTCACAAGCTGCTGCACACATTTGTCATGCAGAAATTATTTTCCGTAACAATCGGAGAGTGTAAATCTCTTTAGAGGGTCATGGGTCTGTTGAAGCCTGAACAGATGGCAACAACATCTCCCCTCATAACTGCCTTGTTGATCTTTTCCCATGCAGCTTGCCACGTGTCATGTGTCCATTCATAAAGTTGTTACAGATGACTATCTCAGCATGTGAACCGTGTTGGGCGACGGACAAAGCCAAGAGCACAATGGCCCCGGCTCTTATCGGAGGAGAGCACTAAAGCTCCTTGCGAGAGCGTGACTAAAGTGCTGACAGTCTGAGCGGCTTAGAAAGAAGAGTTGTTAAAGTCAAGACACCTGCTGCTGCAGAGGAAGGCCGGGAGATGATGATGATGATGATGATGATGATGATGAACATGATGATGATGATGATTAAAAAAAAAAGAGAGCGAGAGGAGGAAAATGATGAGGTGTGGATGCAATGAAAGTGCAGGGGGGGGGGGGTGATCGTTTTGGAGGAGAGAGTTGTGAAGTGGGAGGAGTTATTTTGGGCACCTTTGCCTGGGGAAGTAAAAGTCAATGTTACGTGACTGACAGCTAGAACACTTCCACGGCTCTTATGGACAGGAAACCCTCCTGGTTGAAGCATCAGTGAGAACAACTGTGTTTTAAAAAAAACACCTTGGGAAAATTGAAGTTGCAATTCTGCATATGTGAAGGTTTCAGGCGAGAAGTAAACTACAGGGAAAAGAAGAGTGCACAGTTTTAATTAAATAGCAGAAGTCTATCCTCTCACATACATTATGTGCAGCATAAGCATGAATTCTAACACCGCAGACATGCAGATTTAACAGAGATACAGATTGCTATCACACATGCAGGAGGTGGCACCATGATTCTTATCACAGGTATAAATTACAATATTTATACTGCACGCTTTATTTGTGTCTGACAGACGGATGGCAGCGTGGCGTTTTAATCCATTACTCTGCGGCGGGGTGTCAAATTAGGCCGCTTCATTAATACACTATACCACAAGCGAGATAGAGAGAATGAAAATGGAGGAGAAAAAAAAGGGAGCAAGGGTGGGAGGAGGGGGCAACTGTACATCAGGGAGAGATTATTATTATTCCGTCTCTCTCTCTGAGATGAGAGCAAATTATAAGAACATACACCTTCTTCATCTGTTTGGATAAGTGGGGGGCCGGCGCCTGATGGATGACTGTGTTTACAAATGAGGGTGATAATGTTAAGCAGAGGAGCAGTACATACATTTACCACCAATGAGGCTCAGGCTGGTCACACACACACACACACACACAAACAGACACACACAGACACACACACACACAATGAAGAGGCAGACTGATGATAAGAGTCCCTTGGCTACCGGATTAGGCAATCTTCCCAACCGGCAGCAGATTGATAGAGTCACTCTTCACAGACGCAATTGTAACGGGAGGAATAAAGTTTGGCCTGCTGGTATCATCTGTGCTTACTGCCAGCTCGGTGTGAATCTCTGAGGAAGGATGACCGGAGAGAGAGAGAGACCAGGCGCAGGACATTTACCATTGTTTCCCTTTGTATATGTGCAGCAGTGATGGGCCACCACCACACAGAATGAAAGGATGCACCGATCTGATATTAAGATCAGATATCAGCCAATATATTGACTAAATGGCGAGATCAGGTATCGAATAATGGGGCTGATGCTGATGCACCGATCTGTTCATTTCTGTTCACGTAGTAGACAATAAACACAGAGCAGGAATGTTTTACAAAGTTAGGAAAGTAATGTTTTAGTAAAGCCTGATGCCTCCACTGTCTTCCACATGGCAGCGTATACAGTTTATTAATTCACCAGTGGAATTAGATTGTAATCAGGTATCGGCTAATACGCTATAAGTCCAGGTATCAGCACTGGGACTGAATGATAATATTTATTGATTTATTGATACTATTTATTGATAGAGCTGACATGATTAGTTGCAAGAGTCATTTGACAGAAAATATACTGGTAACAACATGTGCAAAAATGTCTTCATTGTGACTACTTTTTGTCCAATCTTTGCTGTATAAATAGTGAATGTAGTGATTATCTTTGAGTTTCTCATTGCTGGTTGGACAAACTCAGCTTTGGAAAATTGTGATTGGCCGTTTCTAACATTTCTTAGAATTTCATAGATCTACCAGATTAATTGATGAAAATATTATTTTTCCTCTTGTATTCTCTTGTTTCATGAGGCATCCCCAAAGTCTCATAAGATGCAATGAAACAAGCAATGAAAACAGTGTGGTATAGTTAAATCATACAAAGGTTAGAATATCTATGGGTAAAATAGAAATTAAAAAGTCCCTGATGTATTGCCTTAAATTTCCTTCATTAATTACACAGCACTGTGCAGTGTTAATGTAATATACAGTACTGTAAGTATTAACATATAAACATTTACTTGTGCTTGTTGTCCTGCATTGTTTGTGCGATTAGTGTTATTTTAATTTAACTCTAGAAAAGTTACCATCACATCATTTGTCTGCCACTGCGATTAACTTTAAGAATAAATTGTTACACTTTTTCATTATTTCCTAATATCACAAACATTTCTTTTGATGCCTGGTGTTTTGTCACTTTTCAGGGTTTCCACCACTACAGATTCACTCTATTGTACATTTTTTGACACACTGCTGAACAAATAGTGCGGATAGTTTAATCAACAGCCAGACTCTCGGGCTTGAAAATGAATGAATGGTCTGAGTCAGTCAAGAGCAATCGCTGAGCACCGAGAGGTTAAATGTCTGCATTAGAATGTGTTTGCCCCCCAAGCATGTTAAAGAGCCCTTCTTTCAGGATCCCTCATAATTTCACAGGCCCCAGCATGTCATCTTTCTCCGGGTGTCACAGGAAATAGACTGATGAATCACTTCCTGATGTCACTGCGGTGGACTGGTGACAATCAGCGAAATGATAGTGTCTGCCTGCCTACACATATCTGTAATTGATAGCCCAAACCCCCAAACACTCGCCTCTCTCCACTAGCTATGATGGAACATTGGATTGAAATCACTCCGGATGAGGTGGGGTCTGGGCCATTTGTTATTTACTTCCAGCTCGGCAGCGACGACAACCCCCTCTACCCCCCAACCTCTCCCTAAACCCCTTACCAACACTACCACCCCCCACTCGCCCCTGCCGCCAGAATTTTTGCCACAAGAACACATTATGGTAATCAGACAGTATGTGTGTATAGGAATCAATCAACGGAAAAGCCCATCGCAAGAGTTATGACACGGCAAAGTCTGTTTGCAACTTTTGATTAATGGGGAGATCTGCCCTGTTTTTCTGGGTGGATGTGGGAGCAGGACGACCTGCGGGGCTGCCAGGATCAACATACAAGGATGGCGTCCACTGCCCTCAACCTCTGTTTAGATGTGTTTTATGGGTCGAATGTTGCACCAAATTTTGAAAAAAAAAGAAAAGAAAAGGTTTTAGGGCCATGTTCTTGACAATGGATGGCTGCACAGAGGTGATGGATGCCACGTCAGATACCTCTCATCAGCATTAACGCCACCTTGGCACTGCCTCTCTCCGTCTCGCTCTCCCCCTCTACCTGCCATCCCTGTGCCTGCCTGATTTATAAAGTTGTTATGGCAATTCACTCTAATGTTATTTCCTGCCACATAAATACATATATCTCAGGCAGGTATTATAAGGCCCGTAATGGAGGAGCATCAGGGCTGCTCTGGGGATCCTCTTAGGATATTTGGCAGGATGTTATTGGTTGCGCTGAGAGAAAAACTTACATTAGCATTAATCCTCGAGGTGCAAGATAAAAGACTGCCGGGACTGTTTTATTATCATCAGACAGGCTTTTGTTTTAGCCTCTGTGCATGTTCCTCGAGTTAAAATGAAGTTTCAAAGCACATTTTTATGTTTTGAGTATTATTTTTTTTTACCCTTTCAGTGCTAGTTTCATAGCGAAGCAATTTGACATCTGTACAGATTTATTCTCATGCATTTTCTGGGCTTTTCTTTAGAAATAAAAGACATCCATGCCTGGACTCAAAACGGTCATGTTGGGATTGCTGTACATGGTCAGTTCCTTACAACTATCTGTGCAATTGTTTGTTATGAATGAACAAATTATTACAGTTATTCACCTTGTCATGAATAAACTGCTCCTCGAGCCTCAAGCCCACAGAGTATTTTCTACTAGTTTTATCTTTACAACATGTGCAAACACAAATAATCATCCATCACCCTTTTGTAAGTTGTACAGACATTTAGGTTTGCAAATCCAAGGGGCAAATTGTTTGTGGAATCTCCATTATGCCCTTTTCTAATGTTGTCATTAGCAATCAGCTCACTGGGAAAACAGGACCACGAGAGGTAGAGGAAAATCATTTGAACCTTCGGCCTCTGCCATGGATCCCCTGCCGCTGAGGGGGGTCAGGGGTGCCGGTCAGGGTGACAGCTTGGGTCCATACACAGGAGCCGGTGGAGGATGGCGCTGCGGGGAAAGGAGGGGGGGGGGGGGGGTCGCAGAGAGGAGGTGGAGCAGGTCGCCCTCCTACATAAGCCAGCTTTAACTTGAAGTATGCAGAATGTCAAGGGAGACAAGTTGTGTGTGTGTCTAGGAAGGTAGAAAGAGAAAAGTATGGGGGGGGGTATGAGTTGCTGACGGTGCCAACTCAAGCCAGGAGTTCACACACACACACACACACACACACGCTAATGAGAGGCGGAGTGGAGGTATTGAAAGGTGTGACGGCCTTGTCAGGGAGTGTCCCTCCCTGTCCTCTGCTGCCAACCTGCCCCCCCCCCTCCCTCCCTCCCCGCCACTCAGAGGGCATGGCACACCACACAAGACTGACACCTGAAATATTGAGTTATCGATACAGTGTCTCCGTGTGACACCACGTGTGTGACAGAGTGTATGCGTCATCACACGAATGAGGGAGTTATTGATACGACGCCCGTGTAATGTAAGAGCGCTCTGCTGGTGTGTCTATGACTTTTCTTCTTTTTTTTTGTGCACGAGCTGTCAGTGTATGTGTGATGGAGTTATTGATACGGCGCACTTGGACTCAAACCACCCATTGATTACCACATAACACACGACACCTGCATGCAAGTCAGGTAAAACCGGCACGCTTCAGAAACAACGGATAGGTTTGCTGGCAGAATCCAAAGTTTTCAGCAAAGACATCCAAGGACTTTGAAGATGCATGTTCCTGAAAGTACTCCATCAGCTCATGTGTTAACGTTATGGGGCTGCTTTTATATGTACACAATTGATGACATTTAGGTGATAACATTTGCGTGTGGGCAAAGAAAAATGGAGGAAAAGAAGAAGAAGAAGACGAAGAGAAAAAAAAGTTGCCGGTGGGTAATAGAAAAATCCAGAGGTATGATGTCAGGTATGGATGTGAGATATAAAGACATTTTTTTTACCAGGCCTATTTCAGCCAGACAGTAGGGGGCTATTTGGAATGGAGGAAAGTAATAACCTCCATTTGTTCCCCCTTGTCCCTCGGCTTATGAAAAACGCCTTTACAACTTGCTTTGCCTTAACTGGGTTTTCTGGGGGATTTTGAAGTTTGGCAACTTGTCACTCGGATTGGAGCTAGTGGAAGTATGATGTTCAGGTCATGGCTTTTCTCTGCTAGTTCAATATGTTGCTGTGTGATTGAGGCTGGGTTGGCGAAGGGGATTTGAGCTATTAATAAAACACAGAGGTGGTCCCGGGGCCAGTACATATTGCACTGCTGTTGTCAGAGAAAAAAAACCTGTTACCTTTTTTTTTCTCTCCTTTTAAAGACAGCAAAAAAATATCATTTAATTTGGCTGAAAGCATGAGATTTTTGAGTTAAAAAATTGAAAAAAAATTGGACTTTAAGAGTAGCAGTGTCTATGTTATGTGTTATTCCACATTCTGATCTGGTGCTCTCCAAGCCCCCGGGAGAGCTCGGTCAGTCGGGCTGAGCTCCCCCACTCCCCCTGTCTCCATCACTATCAATTGTCTTTGAACAGCTCCGATCATCACCTCAATTATCCGTTGTCCTGCCCACCTGATGGGTTTTTTTGCCAACTATAACTTCTCTGTGGATGGACAGGGAATAATGACAGCTGAGGCCTGAGCCTGGGTAGCAGACTGGAATACAAAGAGGGTGAGTGGATGTAGATGTGGCTGTAAAATTCGGCCTTTCTACCACACACGCACACACACCTATTGACGCAAAAACACTTACAACAGACACACACAAACCCGTGAAAACATGTACAGTACTGCAGCAGCACATAGACACTCGCACTGAAGCGATATCCACAGATGTTGATGCAAGCGCGCACACACAAAAGCCTATCCCACCTCCTCCTGTAGAAAAGCCATTTACTGACCGACCGCCAAGGTGTCAAGCTCTAAAGTGAATCTAAGAACGTGCTTGATGTGTTCTCTCTCTTTCTGTCTCTCTTGCTCTCTCCGAGGCTGAGAGAAACTCATTTACCCTGCAAATCCAAATACACGAGCAGAGTGGGAAAATGTATTCATACCACAGGTGATCTTATTATGGGCGCGGTAAACTGAGCAATGAGAACATCATCCACTGCAAATGACATCTAAACACATATCGACAAAGAAAAAAAAAAGTAATATCATCTGCATAATCAGAGAGAAGCAGTCAGACACCATCGTCTGGGAGAGGGAATGAATGAATCGAAAAGTTCAGCGCCGGAGCATTGTGCTATTTATGTGCGATCGTGATTCGATATAAAGTCGGTGAGGATTTTCTCTGTTGTTATGGGCACTTTAGTTGTAAGCCACAAAAAAAAATTATCCAGTGCTAGATACAAATAGAGTTCACGTGCAATCATGTAACTGACACTGGAACTGACATATAATCACAACCCAATAAAACATTAATGCAATTATTGTGCTATTATTTTATACTTTATTGATATAGCCAATTACTCGGCTGTCCAGTGGATGCTCTGATGGCATTTTCTGCAGCGCCATGTGAAATCTTCAACACGACTGTCAATCTCCATCAACACCTTAACCTCACCTTTACCTACTCATAAACATCTGATTAAAGCAGAAGTCAGCGGAATGTTTTTGTTAATATAAGTCCTAAATAGTCCTATTTTCCGTCATCAATCACTTACATAGAGTGTTTGGGCCGAAACACGGGTCTCTCAGTCACTCTGCTCTGCTGTAAACCCAGGAGAAAACTTTCCTTGTGGGATACAAGTGTTATCCAATGAGGAGAGAGAACGGCATGAAGGGCTGTGTGTGCAGCCAAGGGATGCGCGTGAATGTGGTGACGTAGGGACGAGGACCAATAGATCCATGACGAGGGCGGGGCTGCTAACTCATGGTGCGTTCAAGGCAACCCGTAACTCGTGTTTTTCCGACCTGTGAAGTCGTACCAGTTCGATCTGGTACGAGTTCACGGGTCGGAAGTTACGAGTGCACTTTCACAGGCAACAGGTCAGAAAAACACAAGTTACAGGTTACCCGGAACGCTACAAAGTCGTAGTTGTGACTTGAAGCCGTAACTTACGGTTTCAAAAGCCTGCCTGGAACGCAGCATTAGCCAAAACAATCAGATCGCTTACTTCTGCTTTAATAAGTGATTAGAATACCTTACTGTATAGTGAAATAAGACTCTACGTAGAATATAGAAGTTATATATTTTTTCTAAATCAACATATCTAAAAGATTCTGTTTGCTATCTTTTGATATATAAAAAATGAAAATATTCGTAAGTTTTTTGCAGATTCTGCTGCTGCACGTCACCAATATCTCATCCAAGCACTCCAAAAACACACAGCTGTAAAATATCAGTACATAAAATTAGGGATGTCCCGATCCGATCACGTGATCGGAAATCGGGGCCGATCACGTGATTTCGGACTCGATCGGAATCGGGCGTTACATCCCGATCCGGATCGGATATATGACATATCAGCTGATGTCAGGGTTTTCCCTGTCTCGAAGACGGTCGCAGGGCGCACTCTTAAACCCATTAACCTCATGTGGGCTCATTACCCAAAGCCAAAATGGAGCAGAGCTCCATGGTGTGTGTGGCTGCGCATCACGAACATGTAAATATATGAAATGACGGCGCTGGCGGTAGTCCGTGTCACCGTGTCAGTTCACTGTTAGTGTGTGTGTGGCTGCGTTGTTTCACTGCTGACTTCCAATCAGCTTGTTGTTGATGTTTAGCGCTCCACACACCTGCAGCAACAACGGTCACTGCAGCTTCTAATGAGAGCGAGTCAGACGTAACGCACGTGAGACAGACACACGGACCGATTTCGGCGGGTGATGGAGCGGACATCGTTACTTCTCACACTGTTGAAAAAAATAGCCTACCGTTGTGTGACGGCAGATACAAACCAGTATTTATTTAAAGTTAGAGAGGGAGAAGGAGCGACGTGAATGATGAGGGGGGCAGACAGGCAGGTGAGGGTGGGATCAGGGGAGAGAGGCTGGTGATTGAGAAAGGCATGATAAGCTATTTTACTTTTGATCAAATGTTCCTGTTGACTTGTGGATATGGAATTAATATTATACTATGGAGCTACTGTGCTGATGTCATAGTGAGAGTTTGATATCATGACATGTCTTACAATACTACAATAAATGTCATGGGCTTGTTATTGAGGTAGAGTAGGCTATTATTGTGAGATTGGGATATTGTTAGGTAGAGCACAAAGAACAGAAAAATAGTGGGATGATACATCTACATTAAAAGCTTTACTGCATTGCCAAAGTATCGGATCGGGACTCGGAATCGGCAGATACTCAAAATCAAATGACTCGGATCGGGGGCAAAAAAACGTGATCGGGACATCCCTACATAAAATCTATTAAAAAGATTTATATGGTCCTATATTTCCAGGTGTTTGGAGCATGCTCGTCATTACACCTGAAAAAAACACTAGGTGCAAAGCTCTGAGACAAATCTCAGATAATTTGACAGAACAAATCCAAACGCAAAAAGAAGAGTGAATGATATCTGTGTGACCTGACCTGTGAACAGTGGTCAATACTGTAATAGCAATGTAGTATAACATATTTGTTATATTATAACATTGTTCTGTCCTAAAGTCAAAGGAAAAGACTACCATGAACTGATGAAATATGAACAGAAATTCTCTGTAAAATTCTGCAGGGGTTGTAGTTGGCTCATGATGGAAATTATTATTCTGCATCGTCTCAGGGCCATCCAGCCAGATAGCTACGCCATTAGCATTTTCCTCTTTGTTCCCATCTATAAACATTTTTGTTGTCCTGAAGGGTCATCTCTGTATTCTTCCATCTCTCCCTTCCTTCGTAATGAATGAGTGTAATTACCGGGCCTGATTGGTTGGAAGGTCATTGGGAATCCTGTAATTTTTCACTTATGTTAAGCTTGTGTTTGTGATGAATGTACCCAACCTTTCTGCATCCCTCCTTAGATTACTCTAGGCATAGAAATGCATCCACAAATTAAGCTGTTCATTGAACACTGCTTCTGGCTGGCCATGAGTACGTTTATACAGATAAACAAATGGAAAGAGGAGGTGCGGTGGTTTTTAATGCCTGGCCTACTGCGAGGAAGTATATCGTATTTTTGTCTCACTTTCTTTCTGTATTTTTTTTTTCAGCTTCCCTTGAACATACTTGACATTTTACATGCATTACAAGACTGCAGGCTAAAGTTTGAAATGTGTTTTCGTGTTTGTATTATCTCATAAAGTTGGAGAAGTTTACCGATAAAATTAATTAATTGTAGCTATAGTATTTCTGCTGCCATGTACAAGAAGCAAGGATTCAAATTCACAACGTGGTGATCAAATTGCATGTAGTTCAGTTAGTATAAATGTTTTGTATATTATGAGATGATATCCATCAATTTTTCACCTCAAGTCTCGCTCAAAGATAATTACAGCTACTTGACATGTATTTAATTGGTTTTGGGATTTAATTGAATTTTCAGGGATTCTGTTGTCTCCTAAAAACCCTTCACTACTCCTTCCTTTCTTTTCAGGCGCTGATTAACAACTCCCTCTTTGGATCCTCACATCTTTCTTGTTTGCCCTTCAAAGTCTGGGAATATTATGGCCCAGACCCTAACCCACCACCTCCATCTCCCTTAGTTAATTTTCCCATTTTCTAAACTTTTCTTCCCCTCTTTGGACCTATAATCCAAGTGTTTGGTTGAGGTTTCTTTTCTGTCGGTTGAATTAGTGGCCTGTCAGAGATGGTTCTGCTGCAGGGCGCTGGCAGCTGCCCCACTCACTCCACAGCCTATCAGCCTCACACTCAGCTGTCCATGAAGGAGGGATGGAAGGACGGAGGGATCATTGGACAAAGAGAGAGAGAGATGGAGAGACAGAGAGACCAGGCTTCAGAGGGCCAAAGGA
This sequence comes from Decapterus maruadsi, assembly GCA_030347415.2. NCBI lineage: Eukaryota > Metazoa > Chordata > Actinopteri > Carangiformes > Carangidae > Decapterus > Decapterus maruadsi. Next base: position 29,108,246 of record CM064886.1, read on the forward strand.
TGGAGGGATGTAGTGATAGAGAAGAAAGAGGGATGGGTTCTTGATGGGAAGAGGGAGTAGAGAGGTACGGCTGAAGAATGGATGGATGGAATAGAAGAGTGCCTCCGCTCGGGGGCCCTGATGTGGCCAAAAGCCAAGCGGTGAGTCAGTGGATGGGCGCAGAGGCTATACTCTCCTTGTCTTCCTCTCTTTCTCTTTCCTTGTTTCTTTCTCTCCTCCTCTTTCTCTTACAATTGCCTTCTTGGTGGACTCCTCCTGGGCTTCTCTCTTTCTCTCTTTCTTCTCTCTCTTTTCACTCTCTCTTTTCTCCCACAATCAGCCAGCTGACAGGCAGACTGGGGCCATGATGGACGATGCCCTCTCTGAGTCCGACAACATTTTCTCTCAGTCCCCGAAGCAAGATCGGGCAGCATCAGAGGTAGGCCGGCGCTGGCCTCTTTCAGTGTTTGTGAGGTCCAATTGCTGTGTTCAGTCACCCCTCTCACGACCCCCATATCAGCTGCGCTGGGCTTGTGCAAACTGGAGCTGACCACACGGCCCTGCCTTCTCAAAATCTGCACACCGGCCATGGCACGGCGAGCGGCCAACATTTAACCACCACTTCAACATTCTTCTCTCTTTCTCTTTGTCACAAGGAGCAAAAGAGAAAAATTAGATTGTGAGCAGAAGCAAAACTTTTATAAGCAAAAGGGCACCCAGAAAATAAGATGTCCTCATTCACATCAGTATTTCTTAATATCATTATGTTTTCTATATTCTCCTGTTAAAAATTAATTAAGTTAATTATAGGCTATAATTATTTAATTAGGTTGAATCCTTAACTTACAAACAACTGCAAAATTAATTGTTAATTTAATTATTTCCAGATTATCAATATGGTCAATGTTTTAATAAAATCAGACAACTTTATGTTCGTGAATATGAGATGTTATCCCACTACAGGCTCTCCTGCTGCTGCATGAGACGAAAAACAGCCACAACTTAATTCAATCTCATTAATTTGATAATGCTTAATCAATGAGCCAGGCTGTGTTAAAAGGTCTAGTTCAAACATTGATTACTGTCTTTCAATTCTTCCTCAACAATAAACTGGGGGAGGAGGCAACTTATCATTATTGGCCTAAAGATGCTTTAATCTGCGTTTCCCGTGGTGAAGAAAAAAAATGGAGGAGGGTGCAGACTTATTATGGCTAAAATACCGAGTTTACCCCCTCCACACATACACACACAATGTTGGTACACCTCCACCATTCCACCCGCCACCCCCTCAGACCCCCAGGCCCCCCAATCCCCAGCCTTAATCCAATTTGTTCAGTCCCCCTGTCTTCTGCTGGCACAAAATTAAAGGCCTGCTCCCACAAAAACACCTCACATTTCCAAGGTATTGGCTGCCCTGCAAGACTAGAAACTTCATTTATTCTGGCTAACTTCTCAATTATCTTCCCAGTAGTGGAGACGTGTAAAAAGTACAAAAATCAATAGGATTCCATTCCCCTCGTATTGGAAAGGGGGAAATTAATGAGATAGGACACTCTCTTAATCAGAAATAAATGTTTTAATTCAGATAATGACATAGTTTTCCCTTGCAGAAGGATGACAAATGCCGAGGTGCCGCGAGCCCCACCAAGAAGCCGTTTCAATTTTATTGTAAATATAAAAGGTATTGATCTGCGAGATGTACAAACCCTATTGCTTACAAAAGCCATTCAGGGGGACTGGGAAAACTATTAAGCGGCGGGTCAGAAATCAATAAACAACACTAAGAGGTGGCTGTGCCTGCCCTCTCTGGCAGGTCTCTGGAAAGCCAAATGGCAGAGTTAGTGACAGGCAGCTCGGTGGCGGAGCAATGTTAAGGATGATAGGGTCAGCTGGTTAATGTGGCAAGGGCCCTGACAGGTCGGCAGCCCACCTCGGAGCTGGAGGCCTGACAAGCTGCCATTTAAACAGACACTGACTCATCAGCCTGTCGCTACAGTTAGTGTTTCACTGTGGTGGGCCTCGGCTGACAGGAGCCATTCTGCTCTCTCTCTTTGACTCCATCTCTCCCTCCTTTACTCCTTTTCTTATTCATATTTATCTCTTTCTCTTCTGCACCGTGCTCTTTATTTAGTTTTGGTCCGCACATGTCCTGTTATCCTTCTTGCTCTTTTATCCCGCAGTTATTCATCAGTCTCCTCCCAGGTTGCTTTGCATCCACTTAAGACCAGACCAGACCGGGCCGGCAGCAGTAGTTACATATGCATGTCTGATGTCGGAATAAACCACTGGGAGAGAACAAGCTGTTTGGATTTGGATTGCTCTGGCTTGAATGAATAAGGTCAATACTCTGACAGCTGACAGTACGCGCCTGTTTAAACACATTCATTATAACAAAAGCTAAGATTTGACTCCCTTTCCTCCCTTTTTCATTTTCTCTGTTTTCTTTTTTGTTGTTGTTCAAATTGACAAAAATAAAATAAATCTGTGTGGAGCATCCATTTTGAAGACCGTGACAGGGCACAGACAGCTACTCTCAGATGTGTTGTTTAAACATTTACTGCTACACTATTGAGTATTTGATGTTTTAAACATAAAGAGCTGGTTATTGTTACTGCGATGGGAATATAGATGCTTAGAGTGCATTGTATTACAACAAATACATCCAGGAGCCTGGTGGCAGAGAGGTTGCAGTGGGCCTGGGGATGGATTGGTGTTGATTTAAGAGCAGAAAAGCCAAAAAGTTGGGCTGTCTGAGCAGTAATTATGGGGAAAAGCAGGCAACTGACCAGTGAGCCAGGTCAGAAGACTTAACCTCAGATCCATGTACTCCATTGGACTTTCGGCGGGTCAGGGCCCTTCGGCACCTCTCACATCCGCAGCCTTGAGCCGCAACACGCCAACAGGATACTGTATTTTAGACTGTGAATTGGTATTTTAATAATACATATATGACATTGAATGGTTTAGACAAATATGAGAGGGCGGGCTGATAACACACCTGAGAGAACAAGAGTACAATGAGGCCACTGGCATTTGAATCCGAGACACGCCAGGAACATGTGCACCCGTTGAGCCACTGGGATGCCACAGCAAAGCTACCTTAACAAACATTGTAAATTGATAAATCATTGAAAGACGCAGAGGGACTGTATCTGCAGGGAGATGCTAAGCAGGCTTAGAGGGGATCAGTCTGTGAGTATTGCCATCTTCAGCAGGGGGACATCCGCTACATCCGCCAGACAGATAGATAAATAAATCAAGGCGTATGCGTCTGTATACAAATGAGTGAGCCTGTAAAAGAGAGACCGGGCGGGCAGCTGGGAGTCGGATCGGAAGGTGTAAAATAGGTATAGAAGGGGATGTCAGAGAAAATCCCACGCCATCTCCTCCCCCCCTGCGTTGGGATGACGATGATGAGATTTAGGAAGGGTCAACGGCACCTATCAGTAGGTGAAGTGTTTAGTGGGAGTGTTTCTCCACCCCCCTCCTCTTGGAGTGTCATCCCGTGTCACTCTCATCTCCCAAGGCTGATGATGATAAGGCTGAGGGGGGCCCAAGGTGCTGGCTCCCTCCTCGGGTGTGGGTCATTTGACCCCGCTGTGTAATTCCTGCCTAATGCCCCTCGTACGAACAAAGCCTGCATCCGTGGCACACTCAGACCCCACTTGACCCCCGCAGCCCTACACAATGCAATTGGCCGTGTCATTATATCAGGCTGGCTCTGTCCCATCTCTCCCTACATGCAATGCGAGACTGTATAAATTGATTTCTAGCTGCTGGTGAAGCACCTTTGCATCTCTTCCACCGACGTGGGGAAAATGAGAAAAAAAATGACAAGGCAGGAAAGGTCATCTGATATCTTAGATGATATCCAAGGAAAAATGGGTCTAAACAGTCAGGGAAAAAATATTTATCTACAGCTCCATCTGAATTTCCATTTAACAGCAGCAGCAGCACCTCCGTCTGAAGAAAATGGTGTTTATCTGTAGCGGCTTTAGCAGACTGTTACTACAAACCAATGCAAATAAACATGTAACA